>JBAMCM010000100.1:12744166-14116250 GCA_037075145.1 Scaptodrosophila latifasciaeformis | reverse complement strand
TGTCATGCATTTGTATGCCTTTCCCGGTGCCTCACTCCCGCAGCGATAACAGCAACGCCAACACGGAGTGACTCCACCGATACAGCGATCCACCGATCCACCGACCTATGTTTCGGCCGCAGGGGTCTCTGGGTAGGCAAGTGGACATCATTTACGGCTGCCGCTGACACGCGTTTGAAACCTGCCTCTTGCACGTTGGTCAACTTCTCCTCTGGGTCCACAGTTTCAGACATGACCACCACCATTTGGTGGGAGCTGCAGCGGCAGTTGCAACAAATGCCACAACGGCTGAGCCGCACACAGAAATATTCAGAGAGCTGGGGTAAAGCGAATCATTCAGAGCATGAGGGAATGTGGGAGAGTCGGAGTGTGGCGAGTGCAACCGCTTGCAGTAATTGGCTTCGAGTTTGTGCAATTGATTAGAAGAACTGGCTGAAAAATGTTCATGCCTCCTGCCCCTTTCACGCCCACTATTTTTGAGACCTATTTGAGTGGCCTGTGTTCTACACGAATCCCAAGGCCTTGGGGAAGATAAATGCAGGCCCAAATGGATGGATCAAAGGAATATATATGGCTTCCCTTAAGTATGTTGAATGGTTAACTGGAGGTGTTGTTCTCCGAATTGCAAATTATTACAGTGATTATCGAACAAGGTGAAAAATGATATGCTACATAATCCTTTGGGGGAGCTGGCGGTAAGAGAATAATTATAGGCTTAGAATGATTATACCCAAGTACCTCAATTATATAATGTGGAAAATAATTTAAAAACATTCTAGAATGTTATTCTTAGATTAAGTAAGCACTTCTTATTTATTGAATTTTTTTCTCGTAAAGTGTTCGTTATTTTCTAACGTATATTTCAGCGTTGCCACCGAAAGAAAACATCGAAAACCAAAAATTATATGTAACCTTCAGCTTCTGTCTGGTTGAGAGCTAAAAGTCTTATACATGTGGACCTGCTTAATAAATACATAGGAACTCATTACCGTTTTTGGAAAATAAACCCGTTTGAGTTTGGGACAGCTAACCGATTGCTGAATATTGTCCGCTATCGCTTTGTGGAAGCTATTTTGGATTTGGGACACTTAAGTTTATTCACAAACCTATTCCTTGCGTACTGTTCCCATAGATGTCGCTACGAGTCTTTGAGAACGATATTTTTCACAAACCTTTTCTTCTTTGGGAACGAAGTTTTTCACAAACCTATGCTTTGCACACACTGCTCATAGATGTCGCTATGAGTCTTTGGGAACAAAGTTTTTTCACAAGCCTATCGCTTTGCTTATGTTGGACATAGATGTCGCTAGATGTCGCACTTCTAAAAACGAAATTCTGGCAGCACTGCAGCTCATACAAGCGATATAACTTTATGTTAATCGATTTTTTTGATGCGATTCTGAAAAAGAGCGACTTAAATCGATTTAGAAAATATTTGTCAACAACAGAATTAATATGTAAATAACAAAATATTTCAAAAAAATTAGCTAACAAATAAACTTAATTTTTCTGACTTCGGAGATCAATTTTAATTTAATTGTATATTCTTTTTTATATTTTACATGTATATTTCATATATTTTCTAATTTACTTACAATCCCGCCCTGTACAAATGGCCGATTCATCGATTTCCCAAAATAGGAATCGATTTTTTTCTATCATCCAAGAAAATCTACCTAATCGATTTAGTTATCGTTGAGAACGTTTCGCGTTAACTTGTCGCAATATTGTTTAAAATTTCGTCGTGATGGGCTTTGCGGTGTGCGATATTTAAATTTAACATAAAGCTTAATAATATTATTAACTGCTTGTGATAAACAAGACATGTGTCTAACCACCGTCGAAGGTGCATCGTATTTTCCTACTCCCGAGGTATGCAGTGGCACTGAATAAGCGTGGGATGATAAAAGTCCATAAAAAGATATGCATTTTAGTGTATTAAAAATGATGTGGTAGTGGCTTGTGTGCTAAACTATATTTTGTTTAGTGTGTGTCATCTTTGTTTCAATGAAATTACTTAAAGATTTCAGTCACAAACGCCTCCTCGAATGGACAATAAGCAGATTCCTTTTAGAGGAAAAATCAATAAAATCTGATTGTGACAAGATGCGTGCGTTGGTGTGGGTGACTGTCTCTTTCTCTCAGCGCGGGTGTATGAGTGGGTGCGATACTCTCTGTTCTTGCAATAGGTCGAGCCGCTTCCTTTATCAACAAATACAAAAACAACAACAGCACACACATGCACACCCTTCTATTGTTGTTGGTATGCGTGTGCTCTGTCAGTGATATCTTGTTATTTGTGACTGCTTGTAAAGTGAATGTAGTATAATTTAAGTATGGTTCATGTATAGTATGTCTTTTAATTAATCACTTGGTCCGCTGCTGGCACTATCTCTGTGCACTCTCTTTTTGAACAACACAGCACAATCGGACAGGCATACGTATTAAATTTTGAATGTTTACGGTATTTGAACTTGGTCAGTGGCTTTGTTTGTTGTACACTCTTTACTCGTATTTAGTTTCCCTTTTACTATTTTTTGCCTTAATTTACATAATCATACGCTGCTGTGCAAAGACAAACAAGTAAGAAACTAAAAAGCCAAAAAAAAAAATATAAAAATTGTCCACACTTTGAACACGGTCCGGTCTTTTTGAGCATATAGAAAATTTGCTTATACATATTTGTGCCAGAGATTTTATTAATTCTTTCTCCACTTACTTTGATGTTTCTTGTTTTGTTTTATTTTCTGTGGGCTTGATGGCACTCGGAATACATAACATAAATTCTCTGTGTGTTTGGCTCACTTGCTGTGCCGGTTAATGGCCGAGCCGAACAGAATGCCATTATGTCAGACAAACTTGTGCCGTGCCGGGTTGGGGCTAGAACAGTGACGCATTTTTTAAATAATTTCTTTTATAAATTAAATTTGTTTTTTTTTTTTTAATACAAAGACGTATTTCTTATCAAATTGTACTTTATCATCTCGAAAAAATAACCTGATAAACTAAGGTAAAGACAGTTAAATTCATTGTGAATAATTTAATTTTACTTGGCTACATCATTTCCGTTATGATTAATTTGTTGATACTGATATTTGACAATTTGGGCTTATGGTCATATTTGGTCAGGTCTTGTCTTTAGATTGACAAACAAATTAGCCAGTTAGAACCGGAACGCAGTTTCTGCCTTATTGGATTAATTTGTATACAAATATCGACACTTCAAATGACTTTGAGGACTTTGTTAATTAACCATAAAAATATGCCTGGCATATTCTGTTATTTTTTTAAATGACGTCATGACTAGTTATGCTCTCTCACTCTTTGGGCTAGCCATAAAATATGAAAGGTATGCTCTATTTATTTTCTCCGCAAATATGCACAAAAATAGTGTAATGACTTATCCGAAGCAAACCTCATTTGATTATAAAAAGAAAATTTCAAAGATTAGTTCGAAAATTGCATAAAAACTATGCCGTCTTCAGAGAAATGAATGTGTGTGTGTTCCCCCCCACTAATCTGCTATAATTCATCAATTATCAAAGCTCTTCAAATTGGCCACATGGAGAGGTTAATTTGAGAGTCTTTTTGAATCATTGGAGGCTTTCGTGCTTGGCCAAAACAATTTGTCTAGGAAATTTTTTTCAAAATCGAAATGAAAACTGCAGAAAATCGCTGTATCTTGGCCCAAAAAAAGAAGAAGAAGCAGAAGCATTGCCCTGCATAACTGAATTTGTTAGCTTAACTGGAAAAACCTTTCTTCGTGTAGTCAGTCTGTCATGCACTGGAAATTCCGCAAAGACCGACGCCAGTTAACTTTCTAAAAAAAAAAAATAATAATAATAAATAAAATAAAGCAAAGATGCAACGGCGGCTGCAGCAGCTAATCAAGATAATAATTATGTTGCAGTTGCTCTTCTTTGTTTTTTTTCTTGTGTTTTTTTTTTTTTTTTTTTTTTACACACATGATGAATTTGTTGGCTGAAGTAGAGGTGAAGCAGAGTAACCCAACTTTGTCTAAAAATAACCGATGCTCTAGCTTCCCAATTTCGCTGTCCACTTTTTTCTAATTTTATAACAAATGCCTTGTGCTTTATTTGAATTTGCAGAGCCAAAGCCGAATCGTTGAGACTTTCAGCCATGGAGCATTGAGAGTCTGCTACTGAGACTGTTCGGAAGAGTGTCACAGAAACCGAGAAAAATGCTTCAACCGGAAGCTGAGGCAGTGCCAAGCGATCTACTGCTGGAGGATGTGGTGGCCGGAGTATCTGCTGTAGCTTTGGTGGATGTGGATGTTGAGGTGGATGTGGATGTGATAGGTGAACGCAAGCCGCATTTCCTCGACTATGATGCAGTGCCGCCGCCGGAGTATGAGGAGAACTTTGCCTTTAGTTCGGGCGGTGCGGCAGGCGAGCAATTGAAGATGGATAAGAAATATGAACGTGATGGCGAGGTTAGCGACTATGAGCTGGCGGCCAGTGGTTATACCAAAAAGGAATTCACCCAGGATGACAATACGTTGTACTTTCCCCATAGTGGTGTGGCTGGGAAGAAGACTTCTGTGGCGGCCAAACCCAAGCATTTTCTGGATGAGAATCCCATACCTCCAGACTATATGCTGGCCCAGGAGTTCCGTGAGCATCGCAGTCTGGATCGCAATTTCGAGCGTCAGTCAGAGCGTCAGGAGCAGCAGCAGGAGAAACTTCCTCTGCGCACGTCCTCGGCAGCCACCTCACTCGGAGGACGTAAGAATTCTCTGGAAAGGGGTGCTGGCTCAACTAGAGCTTCACGGGAGCGCAGCAAAGAGCCATCGTATACCTTGTCGCGTTTCCTAGACGGTGATGTCTCACCAGCGCCCGTGCCACGTGTTCTCAAAGGTACAGCCTGGACAGAGTCGTTTAGTGAACGCTATGGACCCGGCCTAGTTAGCAGCAGCCGCAGTGATGTGGATGCCGCTATGGGCTCTAAGGTGGAGTGCGTGTACTCACTTCTCTCTATGCTAGGCTCCAACGATCCCTTGGAAATGTCGAAGAAATTCTTGGAGCTCTCAGGCAACCCTCAGACATGTCACACCCTACGTCGTTCCGGCTGCATGCCATTGCTTGTCCAAATGCTGCACTCGGCTGACAACGAAGATGCAGTCCGCAAGTATGCCAGCCTGGCCCTGCATAATGTGGTGCATAGTCACCCGGACGAGAAGGCTGGCCGACGAGAAGTCAAGGTTTTGCGGCTTTTAGATCAGATTCTCGACTACTGCAATTTCCTGAAGACCTTGTTACAGAGTGGTGGAGAGGCCATAGCCGACGACTCGGATCGGCATCCACTGGCCGCCATTTCCTCATTGATGAAAGTGAGTTTTGATGAGGAGCATCGCCATGCCATGTGTGAACTGGGCGCCTTGCAGGCCATACCCAATCTGGTACATCTGGATCATGCTGTTCATGGCCCCAAGCCCGAGGATCAGTGCTGCAATTCCTTGCGACGCTATGCCTTGATGGCCTTAACCAATCTCACTTTTGGTGATGAGAACAACAAAGCCCTGTTGTGCAGTCAAAAGCAATTCATGGAGGCCTTGGTGGCCCAACTAGACTCGGCACCCGATGACTTGCTCCAGGTGACGGCTAGTGTACTGCGTAACCTATCCTGGCGTGCCGATAGCAACATGAAGGCGGTACTTAACGAAATCGGCACAGTCACCGCTCTCGCCTTGGCGGCCATGAAGAACAAGAACGAGAATACCCTGAAGGCCATACTGTCGGCCCTGTGGAACCTCTCAGCCCATTGCAGCACAAACAAGGCTGAGTTCTGCTCGGTGGATGGAGCCTTGGCCTTTCTGGTCAAAATGCTGAGCTACGAAGGGCCTAGCAAGACCTTGAAGATCATAGAGAATGCTGGTGGCATACTTCGAAATGTGTCTAGCCATATTGCCGTCTGTGAGCCCTACCGACGAATCCTGCGAGAACACAACTGTTTGTCCATTTTGCTGCAGCAGCTGAAGTCTGAGAGTTTGACAGTGGTGAGCAACTCCTGCGGCACCTTGTGGAATCTTTCGGCCCGGTGTCCCGAGGATCAGAAGTTTTTGTGGGACAATGGAGCTGTGCCCATGCTGCGTTCGCTGATACATTCGAAACATGCCATGATCTCGGAGGGCAGCTCATCGGCCCTGAAGAATCTGCTCAACTTCCGGCCGGTGGTACAGAATTCCAATCAATTAGATCCGATTGCCCGTTCCATGGGTCTCAAGAAGCTGCCCACTCTCAATGCCCGCAAACAGAAGGCTCTGCAACAGGAACTCGGCGAGAAAGAACATTCTGAGACCTGCGAAAATCTGGATGTGGGCCACTCCGGCACCAGCAAAGAGCGGGCCACCAATTCCAATCTAGACTTGCTGGCACGGAAATACCCTTTAGTCGGTGTCTGCAGCGTTGTGGGGGCAGATGCTGCAGGAACCCAGCCACATCCTTTGGCCAGCTCGGCTCGTCTTACACGTTCGGCTCTACTGACGAAGAGTGAAAGCCGCGATTCAGTCTTCTCGGCCAAGTCGGACACAGCAGCCCAGTATGCACAGACAGCCACGACGTTTGAAATAGAATTGGACTTGGAGCAAGATGCCGAGGCCACCGAGGAGCAGCCAATTGATTATTCTGTCAAGTACAATGAAAATACGGCCCTAGCGAAACCCCAGACCACAACATATCAAGAAACGGATTTGGATCAGCCTACGGATTTCAGCCTGCGCTATGCAGAAAATCAAATTGAATCGGATATAGACATATCGCCACCCGAAGTGGCCAACGAAAATGTTGGTGGTTCCAAGGTGGTTCCTCAGGCCACAACTGATTCTGTAGGCGAACCCACAACCAAGGCGAAGAGTAAGAATGGCCAAGAAATTCTTCTGATTCTGGAAGATAGTGTCAAGTGCTATCAGACCGAAGATACACCCTATGTCATATCGAATGCAGCCAGTGTGACGGATCTGCGTCAGATGGCCAAGGCCGATTTAACTGCCCAGGCGGCAGCAAAAACCGACCAAGTCTTGCCTGATGCAACTGCAGCTGTGGTGGAAACCAAGAAGGCCCCCACTTCCAAACTGCCACAGTATGGATCCGGCTCATATACACCCGAAAAGCCCATCAATTACTGCGAGGAAGGAACACCCGGCTATTTCAGTCGCTACGATTCACTCAGCAGTCTTGACGAACCGGCTGGGGGCTCCAACAAGAATAGGCCCAGCCATGAACTTGAGCCAGGTGCAGGCATGGAGAATGTGGCCAAGCCTAGTTCGACTAATCAGCCAGAAGCTATTAGTAATTCTGCTCTCGAGACGCCGCTAATGTTTTCCAGGCGCAGCTCCATGGACTCACTGGTCAATGAGGATGTGGGACCCTGCGATGACAAGAGCTCGGTGGTCAGTGATTTCAGCCGTCTTGCAAGTGGCGTGATCTCACCCTCTGAGCTGCCCGACTCCCCCACGCAGAGCATGCCACAGTCTCCCAGACGCAATAGCGTGAATAACGGCAACAACAACAACAAATGCAACGGCAAGCAAACACTCCACGCTTTGCAGGACATAAGCTCAACGGGTGGTGTGAGGCCGTTGCGTAGCGTCTTTGAGGATGACCTGAGCACTTTCAATGTGGAGCATACTCCAGCTCAATTCTCTTGCGCCACCAGTCTGAGCAACCTCAGCATAGTGGACGACGATCAGCCTCTGTTGACGGCTGCCGGAACGAAACAGAGAGTGGAAAATCCCTCAGCAACCAATGCCACCTCGGAGGGCGAAGAGGATGAGACAAATGCAAACAACAATGATGACATGCTGCTGGCCAACTGTATCAACATGGGCATGAATCGAAATGTGGAACGCAAGCATAAGAAGAATCCGCCGAGTAATCTCAGCGATGTTCCTCGTCCTTATTACACCGAGGACACGCCGGCCGTGCTCTCAAAAGTGGGTAGTCACACCAATTTATCGGCCATTTCCATCAATTCCAGCGACAATGAGCTGAAGGAGGAGGAGGCTGCCCTTTTCAGTCTACGTCAAGTGGAAACGCCCGCTCCGCTTAATCTCTCCGAGGATGTCTCTTCCAATGCCTCCGAGTGTGATGGTGCCGGCACCCAGCAGGATTTGCTGCAGCAGTGTATACGCGATGGCATGAAGAAGACCAGCCATGCCCAGATAGCCGTGGATATGGACCCCATTGCCATGCTGAGAAGGGGTGGAAATGTGTTGCCTGGCTATCTGCCGGTTGATGATGGCATGAACAAATATCTGGTGGAGGACAGCCCCTGTAACTTTTCCGTGGTATCGGGTCTTTCAAATCTGACCGTGGGTTCTAGTCTTGTTGGTCCGGCCGTGCAGCTGGAAGAGGCTGGAGGGTAAGACAAATTAGTTCTCCTCAAACAGTTTTGAAGTTCAACTATAATTTTTTCATTTTTGCAGGATTTCTCCATCTGCTAATCCGGTCAAGCCAGTTCTGGAAGAAGAGACCAGAAGGCAGGCCAAATGGCAAGACGATTCCCTCAGTTCCTTGTCTATTGAATCCGAGGAAGACACCAATCTGTTGAGTCAGGTAGCCAGTAAAGAAATTTCATACATACATTTATTTCAACTATTGAATCATTTTTTTACAGGCCATTGCGGCTGGCTGCAGCAGGCCCAAATCGAATTTAGGATTTAGCTCTACCACCTCTACGGGCAAGCGATCGACCTCACTTTCTTCCTCTCAGCCTTTGTCTATGAATGCGGCTACTTCGGCCTCCTCATTAAACTCGGCCATGACAGCCCGGAATTTCCAGCGTCAGCAAAAACGTAATAGCACCACGAAGCCACAAAACGAATCATACTCGAGTGTGGACTCCAGTGACTCCAATGACAACCAATCCAAGTCTCTGTTCGAGCTCTGCATTCTTAAGGGCATGTACAAGTCTAAGGACCCGGGTACCTCACGTAACCAGCAATTGGTGGCCAATTCCACGCAGTCGAATCCGAATCTCAAGCAATTCGATTCACTGCCCGTCGAGTTGACGCAACCGAAGTCGTATACACCCAACCGGCAGCACCACAGATACCATCATCATCACCATCATCGTGAACGCGAGCGCGAACGCAAAGACGAAAAGTTACTGCTGGAGTGCATAAATACGGGCATCTCCAAGAAGATTGTCTCTTCGAGCAGCACACCCACGCCCTCGCAGATTTCACAAACGACGCTCAAGGCTGGGCCAAAAAACGGGCCAGCTACGTCTGCAGCTGCATTGGAACAGTGTCACCCAATGGCAGCTATTACATTAGCAAATGGCAGCAGCACAGCAGCTCCAGACGTAGAGACGAACACAGCACATCACAACAACAGCAGCAACAAGAAGCAGAATCACAGCAACCACATCAGTCCCGCAGACATCACAGACGCAGCAAAAAGTCCAGCTCGTCCCGCAACTCTGGAGCACAGCGACGCAAGTCGCATGACCGCTGCCGTGACAAAAGTGAACGGTATTGGGTCTAAGCAGGACGAGCCGGACGATCCCTCTAGCGATGACTCAAATCAGTCCTTTATAATGGATACCATGGTGAGATTGGATCGCCAATCGCCCACCACCACTCTGTCCAATTCGATTGCCAACGACAAGCAAAAGGATCCGAACTTAATGCTCAAGTCTGTGGAGCGATTAACTCTGGAATTTGTGACATCGGCGGAGCAGTTGCGCACGGGCAGCAGCTCTCAGGCTACGGGCACAGGCACGGGTACCCACTCCCACAATACTTGGAATGAGAACACATGCCCGAATGACGTGTCGTTTCCCAGTGTGAGCATATCAGCCCCGAAAATGGCCTCTTTAAGTCTTGATGATGATCCGGTAGGTGAGGATGAGGAGCAAGCCACCGAGGCAGATCTAGAGGGCCACAAGGACCTGCATGATTTTGCTGAAATCACACCCACAAACGAAAGGCAGCTGCCCTCCTTAATGAGCCTAACCAATGAAATTGCACAACCCATGTCCCTGGAAACGGAAACCGACACCATGGTCGATGAGGAGTTCATCAGCCTCACGCAAACCCACACCTCCAGCAATGGCTTAAACTTTGAACTCGGTGGTCAGGTCCAAAGCGCCGCAGCCCTAAAGGGCTTACCCTATTTCCTAAGCAATTCGGGCACTTCGATCATGTCGAATTCCACAATGATTGCCTACGAGGCACGAGCGCTAGCCGAGAATCTGCAGCAAATGCAATTGGCAGAAGGGGATGACGATAACACAGAGTTTGCCATGAATAGCCTGGAGCTTGACAATGTATGTCCACCTTCGGGCATGGAGTCGCTAAACATTTCAGGCTATTATCATGATCAATCCTCGAGCACACAGCCCAATTCCTATCGTCCCCAATATGCCACAAAATCTCCAAAGTCCTTGAGGAAAGTCTTTCCAGCCGGCTTGGTGGCTCGTCGGGCCTTGGGTCAATTGGCAGGCAGTGTGGAAAGTGTGAATTCCAGCTGCAATCTCTTGGAGAATATCAAGCCGCCTTCGTTGATGGATGAATTACTGGATTCCATGATAAGTGTAGACAGCATACAGTCCGAGGTGGTGGAGCATGAATGCAGCATGGCCACGACGATTTCAGTTTCGAATTATGAGACAGCCGCCTGCGGCCAGGAAGATCTGACGGCCACAGTGCTCCAGAGCTGCTGTGAGTACATGCCACGAGACGATGATGAAGATGCCACCATGTATGACTTCAGTTCGGCCGAGTCTACACCGAAGCAGGGCTCCACGCCGTCGCCCCGGCGCACTCTCACACCAAAGCAGAAAAGACGCCTTGCCAAAGATCGCTTCAAGACCTACACCATCAACGTGGGAGCCGAATTGAGTGCAGCCCAACAGCAGAAATTGGATGTAGATGAGTCCCTAAAAATCGAAATCGTGGAAACCCAGCCGGGGACGCAAATAAACGGAAATCACTTTGAGGGCAGCAAAAATGACGAGGACTATTCCAAGAGCGAAGCCCTGTCCTCCATAAGGGCCATGATGAAGAGATTCACCTTCATCTCGGATATAAATATCAACCCAGAACCTGAACCACAGCCTCCGGCAGAGGAACCGGCACAGGATTGTGATCAGAATTCCGAGACAGAATCTTGTCATGGCCAGGCCTTAGAGGAGGACCACCAGCGCCCACCATCAGACGAGCCGCCAGCAGTAGTCAAAGCAGTGAGAGGTCGCAAGAAGCCCGCATATGTTTCACCATATAGCATGCAGCATCTGAGAAATAATGGCAACAAGACCACACCGGCTCCTCCAACCAAAAGAAATGCAAGTGCACCAATCAAGAAGGTGGCTCCAAAGAAGAAGGAAGAGGCCCCAACACCTCCAACTCTTGAACGTCAAGGCACTTTTGTCAAGGATGAACCCACAAATAGCACAAATCAAGTTCCAATTGTGGAAAGTCCCAGCAAAAAGGCTTCCAGATTGCCCACAAAGCGTGCCACACCCAGCTCACCTAAGCACAATCTAGGAATACGCAAAACAACGACGACATCAATAGGATCAGGGTCGCGTCGCTTAGTCAATGGAACCAGCATAACCAAGGCCACCACAGCACCTCCACAGAGAGCCAACACAAATATACGTCTGACCAGCTCAAAGGCGGTGACCGCCTCGCGTGCCGCTGTACAAGCAGCCCGCGTGTCCACCACCACTCCCCCCTCGCGTAGCAACTCCAATTTAAATCAAACCCAGAGTCGCGTTACCAGCGCCTGGAAACGGGCCAACGAAACAAAAATCAAACAAAAGGTACCCTCTACTTCCAATTTAAGGACGCAACAAACCAAATCTTCCAATACACTCAACAAAGTGGGTGCACCACAGTCACAGCAGCCGCTCCAAAAGAAACCAACTCTCTTGAGGAGCTCAACGTTTGATAACTCGCCAACTGTGGCCACCAAATCGAATGTCTCCAAGCTGCCTGTGGTAGGAGGGGGTCGTTGAGACGGAAGCAAGTCTTGCATTTTATTTCATTCAGACTGGCAAAGAGTTTAGTGTACGAACATTTTGAAAACCACTCAAAAGCGCAATATTTACTTATGCTCTTAAGTATTTCTAAGCGTATTATAAAAGTTTAGAGTTAGCTCAGAAACTGTAATTATCTTCTTATAGACCCTGCCAAATGTATTAAATCGGTTGCAGATTTTATAAGGTCTTTCAAAAAAAAAAAAGCATATAATCCATTTTTCAATATTCAAGAAAATATAGAAAATAATCTGGCATGGGATTGTTTTAGTCATTTCAAGATCTTTTCATTCAGAATGAATTTTATCAATTTTACTTCAGAAAAGGAGAACAAGATTGACTTGTTTGTATTTTAGTGCATAGATTGTTTAATTTTTGGATTCCTTTAAGACCAGAAAAAAAAACCAAATATTATTTTGAAAAATAAAAACAAAAAAAACATTTTATAGTCACTGCTTGATAAGTTTGATAAACTAAGTTATCCTTAGATAAAATATAAAAGCCAACTTATTCAATGAATTTGCTTTAAGTCATTTAAAATTTGAATAAAAGAAAATTCTAGAAAAAATACGAAGTTTGAAAGTTTATTTCATTTTAAAGCGGCTACTAATTTAACCTAATCAAATTCACGTATTTTATTTCACACAATGTGGAACGTATGAACACAAGAAATTTCTGATGCATGAACTAAATTTTTTGACGTAAAAAATAATTGTTTTCGAAGATGTTAAAAACTTTTTCAATTTTTATTTACTATGGAAGAAGAAAATACGACTTCAAATCGACAGAGGTTACCCAATAGCGTTGAAGTCTTGGGCGAACGATGGTATGCCACATTGATCCAAGTCACCTTACCTTTTCTGTTAGCTGGCTGTGGAACCATCACAGCTGGCATATTGCTGGGCAATGTCCAGTACTGGCGGGTATATCAACAAATGAACGAACTCTTTGTTCTTGTGCCAGCTCTCTGCGGGCTGAAGGGCAACCTGGATATGTGCGTGGCTTCGCGTATGACTACACAGTCGAATCTGGGAAATATGAGCAAGCGGCATGACATAAAAAAGATTGTTTTGGGCAATGTGGCCCTGGTGCAGGTTCAGGCCATTGTTTGTTCAATACTCCTGGTCAGTGGGACAACTATTGTGCACTGGTTTTCGGAGAGAGAGTTTATTTGGAGACATTTTGGGACTTTACTTGCGGCAGCACTGATAACTTCTAGCCTATCGTGCTTGATCCTGGATACAGGTCTAATGATGGTGATACTTTTCTCGCAACGCTACCACTTCAATCCGGACTACATGGCAACTCCGATTGTAGCTTCTATTGGAGATGTTGTGGCCATAAGTTTCCTGTCATTCAGTGCAGCCACATTGTATGAATGTTGGACTATCCATATCTGGATTAATGTAGCTGTGGTCTGTATTTATCTGGGATTTTTCCTACCCTTTTGGATTATTGTGGTCTCCAAGAATAATTACATGAAAGAGACGCTCAAGTTTGGCTGGATTCCGGTAATTGGGGCCCTATTCATAAGTACAGTTGGAGGCTTTGTTTTAAGCTCTGTGGTGGATGATTTTCACGGCTTTGCTGTGTACTCGCCCATTATAAATGGTATCGGGGGAAATCTCGTATCTGTCCAAGCCAGCAACATGGGCTCAATACTGTACCAACTCTCAGAGCTAGGTCAGCTTCCAGCGAATATGCGTGTTTGTGAACCACCGCATCGTACGTTCTTCTACGGCACTATATATGCCAAGTTATCCCGCATACTGATTGCCATATCCATACCAGCCAATATCCTCTGGGCCTACGTGGCAGATTTTCTGTACAAGTCCTATATCTCCGTCCATATTGTATTTGTGAGTGGCTTTTGCCTCACTAGCCTTTTGCAGTTGCTGATTCTACTCTGGATAGGCCATGTTCTTGTGCACTTGCTTTGGCGGTTCAAAGTGGATCCGGACAGTGCCGCTATACCCTACTTAACAGCCATGGGCGATACATTAGGTACGGGTTTGCTGTCGATTATGTTCTATATTTTACGTTATGCTAAGTATGAATACGAGGCAAAGAATATGTCTTGGTTAAAAATAAACTACGATTTAATTAAAGTTGATTAAAAAATAAACAAGGATCTATGTTTATTTGACTAGATGCAAATGAGAAAACTGCAACAAATTTGATGGCATAGAAATTTGTGTGTATCGAAGGAGAAACATATTTTTATTTTATTACATCGAGCCATGCAACAGCTGTCAAATGGCGTGGTCTACCTGATCTCTGGAATGGTCATAAATGCACAGGCAAATCCTGGCTAATGACACTTACCTGCTGGTTAGCCTGGTTCTGTCGCGGCTTAGCTGTGCTGTCGAATTTGTTAGATTAGTTGACACGATGACTTTGAACGAAAGCGACGCTCAGAAGCAACTGGAATTGACACGAAATTTCTTGGAATTATCCAAAAATGCAGACACTTGCCTGGCTCTACGCAGCTCAGACTGTATTCAGCTGCTTGTCCAGATCATACATGGCGATAACGAGGAAATGACCAGAAAATGTGCCAGCCAGGCTCTATCCAATATAGTGCACAGCAATGAGGTGGATAAGGAGCGGCAAAGGGAAGTTAAGGTCCTGCGTATGCTTGACCAGATTCTGGATTACTCAAACTTTCTGCGCACACAGTTGCAGAGCGGCGGCGAGGCTATAGCAGATGATGAAGATCGTCATCCGCTGGCGGCCATGAAAATGCTAATGAAGGCCAGTTTTGATGAGGAACATCGACAAACCATGTGCGAGCTGGGAGCCCTCAAAGTAAGCTTAAAATATTTGTTATTTAGTTGGTTCTTAAGTTTTCAAAATCTAGGCCATACCCAACTTGGTGCACCTCGATCATGCTGTTCATGGACCGGCACCGGATCGTGAGCAATGCAACTCGCTGCGAAGCTATGCCCTGATGGCCCTAACCAATCTCACCTTTGGCAATGAGAATGTCCACAACAAGGCTTACTTATGTGGGCAGAAACAGTTTATGGAGGTCATTATTGCCCAGCTGGACACAGCCCCAGATGAACTTCTTCAGGTAGTGGCTGGTGTACTTCGGAATCTATCTTGGCGGGCAGATAAGAATCTCAAGACCATTTTCAATGAGATTGGCACGGTGACAGCTCTTGCCTTGGCGGCTATGAAGAACAAGAACGAGAATACCCTGAAGGCCATACTTTCGGCCCTGTGGAACCTCTCAGCCCATTGCAGCACTAACAAGGCGGAGTTCTGCTCGGTTGATGGTGCCCTGGCCTTTCTAGTCAAAATGCTGAGCTATGAGGGACCAAGCAAGACCTTGAAGATCATAGAGAATGCTGGTGGCATACTTCGGAATGTGTCCAGCCACATTGCCGTCTGTGAGCCCTATCGGCAAATCCTGCGAGAGCACAACTGTTTGTCTATCTTGCTGCAACAACTCAAGTCGGAGAGCTTGACAGTAGTGAGCAATTCTTGCGGCACCTTGTGGAATCTCTCAGCTCGTTGCCCGCAAGATCAGCAATTTCTGATTGATCACAATGCAATTCCATTGTTGCGTACCTTGGTCTCTTCGAAAAATGCCATGATAGCGGAGGGCAGCTCATCAGCCCTGAAGAATCTGGTTAATTTCAGGGCTACCCAGGAATTGTCCTCTTCGACAAGCACTCAAATGGCTCTGCCTAATGTTAACGGCGTGAGTCATGCAGGCACTCTACCTCGGCGCTATAGCTCCATGCGCTTAAGTAATTTACCCACGGGATCTCTCAAGAAAATACGCAACCAGACCACCAATTCAGCAGCTGGCAATGGAGTTGCGACAATTCCAGCAACAAATATTTTACCACGGAAATGTGAAAGTCGTGAGTCCATCTACTCAGGTAAATCCGATTCAACCAAGCACTCCAGTAAATCGGATAATTCAAACGAACCCAAGCACACAACCAAGACTCACTATAAGATATCGACCAGCGAAGAGCAACCTATTGATTACTCTATGAAATACAGCCTCAAAAGTGAGCCGAAACATAATTTCGAAATCGACCTCGATCAACCTACAAATTTCAGCGCGAGGTATAATGAACGCAGACCCAATAATGCTCCACAAGCCCCTCAGCCGTTGAAGGAGGGCAGTAATGAAATCTTGCTTATACTTGATCCTAGTTCTAAGGGAGAGAGTCAGCCTCGGATGGCCAAATCGGCTTCAGCATGTGATTTGACAAGAATTCAGGACAAACAAGATAATGGATCGAAACTTGCCCAGCCTGAGGACAATCATGCATCCCAGACTGGCAATTCCAGTTGTTTCAGTGTCTACAAATCACCCGAGAAGGTCGACACCGAGTTACATAGAGATCACATCAGTCAGGGTAACACACCTTCCAAGGCCATCAATTCGGCTATGGAGACTCCCCTGATGTTTTCCCGGCGCAGTTCAATGGACTCTTTGGTAGATGATGAGACAACTGTGTGTGATGACAATGGGTCTGTGATCAGTGAATATAGTCGTATGCAAAGTGGTGTGATCACCCCTTCCGAGCTGCCCGATTCACCTAGCCAAAGCATGCCGCAGTCACCACGTCGAGAGAGACGGCCGGCAGATAATCCAGGTCATCAAATTCCCAGAAATAGTAATGTTTTTGAAGACAAACTAAGCAGTTTTCATGTGGAGCACACGCCTGCCGTCTTTTCCTGTGCCACCAGCCTGAGCAATCTCAGTGTGTTGGATGAGCACCAAGAATCTTTTGCCCGAGGCGCCACCGCACGTAATACCTTGAGAGCAATTCCTTCTTCCAGTGTTCCCGCCTCTGCCAATGATATCAATGGCAATCAACAGAACTTAAATGATGAACCCCGTAGCTACTGCACCGAGGATACCCCAGCCTTGCTTTCCAAGGCCTGCAGCAATAGCAATTTATCCATACTCTCTATGGCCTCCAATAATGGAAACTGCAATGAAGTAAATGCCAATGAATCCCAGGAAAGACCTGTGCCCACAAATCAGACCGAAGACGCGATATCAAAGATGCGATGTGGTGGAAACACGCTCGCGCGTTATTTACCAGTTACAGATGAGACCAACAAGTACTTTGTCGAGGACAGTCCTTGTAACTTTTCCGTTATCTCCGGACTATCAAATTTGACTGTGGGGTCTGCTCAAGTAGGACCAGTACGTGTATTAAAGCCCAAGATCTTGTCCGACTCTTCTGACCGAGCCCCAGAGTTGCCACCTCGACGTTCTGCTACTTTGAAACCAGAACCACGTCTGCCACCCAAGCGCAGCGATTCACTGAGTTCACTGTCCATGGACTCTGACGATGATGGCAATTTGCTAAGTCAGGTGAGTAAACAATTTACACTTCCACTCTATAATTAGATTCAACTGTTTTCTTTCTCCTGTACAGGCCATAGCAGCTGGCAGTGCCAGACCAAATGCTGCCACCTCTACACTTCCAAAACAAAGCGGAAATAATATGCAGTGGTCGAAAACATCTGCACAAACAGAGGTTAAAAAGGAGTACAGTTCCGACGATGACGACTCCTTAGATGACGGTCAGTCCAAGTCGCTGTTTGAGCAGTGTATTTTGAGTGGCATGCACAAGTCCAGCGATGCCCTGAACGACGACAAGCCCATGGCGGAAAGCCTAGCCAAGGACACTGACAACAGCAGTGAACGATTTGTGAGCAATCAAGTGCGCCAAATTGAGTCCATGCTGGCCAGCTCTTCTCAGGCTCCGCCACAGAATCAACGCCAACATTGGGTATAACCAGAATGTAATTTCAGAAATATTTAATTATTTTGAGTGGGTTTTAATCTTATTAAATATACAATGATACATATACAAAAGATATCATATACATTCGTAAGATTTTGAAATTTGTCTAGAGCTCAGATTAAAAACTTGCACTTAAATTTTACATACTGCCCATTTGCCGGTTGTGTGTTGTTGTCCCCGCCCCATAAATATATAAATTATACAAAATGATAAATTAATGAAACCATTGGAAAAAGAACCTATACAGAAATAATATATCTTTAGTCATGTGCAAGTCTGGAGGTGCAGAACTTTATGAAATAATCAGAAGATGAACTGTTGAGGTCGCCAAGTATTTAACATGGTGTTTTGCCAATCGACTGGCTGACTGGAAATCCAAGCGTGATCAGTAGAAACGCTTTCTCGCATTTCGGTCCTTGAAATAGGAAATAGCAAATATTGCCACGCCTACAGCAGCCACCATGCCGAAAAGCAGTATGAAGAATATTTTGGCATTTGACATTCCTGGTTTTGGGTCGTCTTTATGCTCTCGCGGGGGTTCAAACGTTTTGGCATTTGGTATGATGCTTGAACGCCGCATTGACTCTTCGTGGCTGTAATTCTCCGTGTTGAGATCGAAAAATTTGAAAGAGTGAATATCATGGTTGTCGGACAAGTCACCGGTGGTGGCCGATAGACCGAAGTAGTAACCAGTCGGCAATTCAACATTGTTGACCACAAAACAGTTTTTCCACTCGTTTTTGTTCTCGAGATCCGTTGACACGGACAGAACATCGTTTTCATAACGAATACTTATGAGGGTTTCGTAGTCTACATTTCGGAAGCGCACTTCGCAACCAGCCAGTTGAGTGTGTGTGCCATCGCGATCATGGTCATAGCTCCAAGTACCATTGTTCACCATTGCACTTAGATACGGATGTTGGTGCTGCAATAAAAATTGTGTCAGCTGCTTAGACCAAGCTCGGATTTTTGTAAGTTCTTACATTGTGAGGGCCATTGTGGTTGCTGTATGTGTCCAGTATAATGGCTAGACCAGAAAAATGATCTTTACTGCCGAAAACCGGTCCTGTTTGCATACGATCCTTAGTGTACCAGATAGCGAATCCGTCGCCGAAAAGTTCACTACCCTTTCCATGGACCTTAAACCCGACGTGTACCTCCCAGTTGCGTCCCATAACAGGCTGGTTTGTGCAATTGACTATAATTAACATTTTTTCCAATTATTGTGCTCTCTTTACATACTGAATAGTTCCACAGGGCGCCACTCTTCGACTGCAGATCTGGCGTAAGTCTTATGTAGTTGCTGGTGACCATCGTATTTCCCAGGAAGTCCCAATGTGGAAGAATAACGCCCACGCCTGCGATATCAATGCAAATGTTTGATTGAACTAATAATTACCGGGGGCTTCGAGCGAATATAAATACCTTGGAATGGACGCACCAAGCTATGCTCTCTTTTCATATATTCACTGCTCCTCACATAGTCGAAGACAAAAAATACGCTGCAGAGTGCAAGTAGCCAAAATGTGTTGTTGTGTGTTTGCGTCATTCTTTGCCTACGTTGAATTAAATGAGACCTAAATACGAATCGCTATTGTTATTTATATATTTTTGTTTTTCGTTTTGCTTTATAAAAGTCGAGAATTCACCGGCTTATCAAAAAAGTCTTTATGAGTAATCGGATGAACCAAAGTATTCGGCTCACAGACCGGAACTGGAACACTAAATCGATATTTATCGATATTTCACTAACTATCGGCGGCAGTAATGTAGAAATTTATTTTTCTAGGAGTATAAACATGGTTAAATTATTGCATATAAATCATAGCACTTCTTTAAAAATAGTATGCATGTATTTTTAAAACAATTTTATAACAAGCTAAATATATTTAAATACAACATCCTTTTTATCTGCAACTGTTTGAAGTTCCAAAGTTACTGGGCTTTGCATCCAGTAGGAGAGTAATTCCTCCGTGTATCCAATAAGGAAGTACATTTTACGTGGATTTATTGCCTGTCTCACAATAGCTGCGATTCGCATAGTGTTATGCTGTCGCTTAATTATTACTTCGGAACAGATCAGACCATGCCAGGTTCCAGTCATAAATTTTCGTATAAACAGATCCTCGATTGCAGTTTGTGAAGGCCGCAAGGCATCCTTTAATGTGGCTGTGGGTTAAAAAGCACTTTAAAAGTCATTAATTTTTATTTACAATATCGTTATATTTACATGTATTCCAAGAGTTCCAAGACTTTCGGTGCCCGATAAAGTGGGGTGGGTTAGCCATTTCGTAAGTGAGTGGCCGATTCCGTTTTGTGGTAATGCGGTAGCGGCCGGACTGCACGCGACAACATACGGCGCTGGTGTGAATGGATTTGTTACTAAGACTCGCCTCGGCCGCCGCCAATTGCGGGAGAACCTGTGAATAACATATTAATAATATTTTATGCAATTTAATTATAAAACAATTTACCTTTTTAACAAAATTAAGTGCCATTTCGTTCTTGTAAACTTATCAATAACACGGCAGCTGTTCCGAAACAGCTGAGAATGACGTAACGAAAAGAGCGATATATCAATATAATAATCGAACTGTACAAAACAAATAAATTCCCACAAATGTGTAAATGTGTGTAGAAAACTTAAAAATTATGCTCTATATTTGATAGACATCAAAGTTTCCAATGTTTTGAATAGATTTTTAAGAACTTTGAAAAATCGTTACAGAATATATCGCACACGAAATCATCGCATCGATAAGTCGTGATAATATCAACAATTCGCCAAAAGACAGTTTTTGTTGCTCTTTATTTTGTTAAATATCGACTTGTTATTTTTTAATTCGAGTTTATAATGAGTGGCAAATAGCCAGAAAAGAACTTGTTATCCAAATGCCGTTTTTAGTTTCACACAATATGCAAAAAAATCGTCTGAAAAGGTAAACAACTTTTCGCCACCCACCAGACAGAAGACGAAAATCAATAATTCAATCTGAAAATTAAAAATTCCGTTTCCGTCGCTTTAGTTAATAATATCATATGTTATGCTCACTTGCCGTCGTTGGTACTGCCTTTCACATTACTACTGCTTTGGCCAGGATCAGTATTGGGGAAAATGGAACAGGAAATTGGCACCTGGGACTCGGTGCTTCTTGAGAACTTGTCGGAAAATAGTTTTATAAATAATATACATCAGCGTTATAAACGAGATCATATATACGTAATATGCCTCCACCTGTACACAATTTCATTATAATCTTAACCGTATTTTAACTCCCATTAGACCTACATTGGAACTTCAGTAGTTGCTCTGAATCCATATCATCACATATCGGAGCATTCGTTGGACAGCATACAAAATTATGGCAACAAGGGTATTTTCCAACTGCCACCACATATGTGAGTAGTAAATTGAATTTGACAAATACACAAGTCTAAATATGCCATAATTTCGCAGTTATGGACTCACAAATCTGGCCTTTCAATCTCTCAAGGACCAGAACGAGGATCAATGTATACTGCTCACAGGCGAGAGTGGCTCGGGCAAAACAGAAACTTTTAAAATGATAGTAAACTTTCTAACACACATCCAAGACCGCGCCTCGTTGCCCTCCAGCAAACCAAATCCCTTGCGCAAACAATCATCAACGAGTTCAAATACCGGGATCATCATACATGGTCATCGGCGGGCCTCGAGCAGTTCAGCCGGTGGGACTACAAATTTTATTGTCTGCAAGAACAGTAACGCTGCTGCCAGCAATATCTTAACGTCCAGCTCACGTCGGCAATCGCCCTCACCGGGACCCTTACAACGTTCACGTACCCGTGCCGAAAGCATAGAGCGACACAGTAAGCGTAATATGCGTGAAAAAATTGTGGACTTTGATTTCTCACATCACAAGAGCACCGAAAACATTTCCACTTTGCTGGAGGCATCTGCAGCCCCACACTTACTGCACCCCACTAAATCATGTTTTAAGCATCAGCAAACCCAAGTGGGAACTGCCTGTACTGCCAATTACTCTGTTGCCTCTTCAAAGTCAGGGTCCACGACGTCGCCAAAGCTTATGTCTGCTAGTGGTTGCCGTCAGTGTGGTCACAGCAAGTGCACACGTGCCCAAAGTTTCGATAAGGATGAGCGCGAGGCCATACTCATGCGCAGCAGCAACAGCCGCCTGTCCACAGCCCACCAAGCACACACGCATCCACATCCGCATCGCAGTAGTTGCTCGAATCTCATGCGTCAGCATTCTAACGAAAGTCAGACGGAGCGATATTCCCTAATGGGTTCTACGCAGCGTATTTCTTTGTATGAAGCTCATAAACTGAGTCAGTTTCTTAGCGATAGTGGAGGTGGTGCCGACAGTGAAAGTGGCCCCACTAGGTCTCCCACGCCATCGGCCACATCCTCCCTGCACCGTCGCTTCAAGACGCGCACTCAACGTTTACGCGAGTCCATCACATGTGCGGATGTGTTTTTAGAAGCTATGGGCAATGCCTGCACCCTTAAAAACAACAACTCAAGCAGATATGTAAGTCTACTAATCTTGAGTGACAAGCAGTATTTTTCTATTCGTTTCTTACTTTCTTTCTCTTCAGGGGAAACTATTTGATATTGAAATCGATTTTAAAGGAGATCCAATGGGTCTGCACATCACACATTGTAAGTCCTTAGAATCTTAATGAAAAATTTGAGTTTAATATTAAAAAAATTTAATAATTTTCATGACTGTACTTAGATATGTTGGAAAAGGTCTGCAAGAGTTTCTAATAATTTTATACTGCCCGATAAAAAAGATTTTTATTAAATTAATTATTTTTATTTTTACTCACAGACTCGGATTACGGATCCTTCAATTGGAGAGCGAAACTTTCATATATTTTATCAATTACTAGTGGGAGCTGATCTACAGTTGTTAAGTAAGTATTCCGAAACTAATAAATCGTATATTGAAATGTTTATTTTATATAATTTTATTTTTAGAATCGTTGAAACTATATCGAAATGTGGAAAAGTACGAACTCCTACGGAACTCAACTGCCATGGATGAAGATCGCGCCAATTTTCACTACACAAAGGTTGGCAGACAGTTAAATTGATTGGCATATTCATTATAAATATTGTTGTCATTCCAGCGTTCTTTGGATTTATTGGGTCTGAGCTGTGATGAGACAAGTGCAATTTTTCGTATCATAGCTGTGGTACTGAAATTAGGCAATTTAATATTTGTGCCTGTTACCAACATTGATGGCACCGAGGGCTGTCAGGTTTCAAATATTTATGGTAAGCTGAATAACTATTTCAACTGTTTTGATTAAGTATTAAATAAATATTTTTGCAAATATTTTAGAACTACAAGAGACAGCCCAACTACTCAATTTGGAAGCTCAAATATTAATCAATTGTCTCACCAGAGCAAATAGTTCGAATAGCACGCAGGAGGACATTGGCTGTGAAATGGATGCCAGACAAGCTGCCAGCAATCGAAATATTCTTTGTCGTACTCTCTACAGCCGCCTTTTCACTTGGCTGGTGAACAAAATTAACGAGATTCTCAAGTCCACGCAACGTGAGAAGAATATTGCAGTTTTAGATTTTTATGGTTTCGAAGTGCTGGAGCATAATTCATTTGAACAGTTTGCGATTAACTATAGTGCAGAAAAGATTCATCAGGTAGTTATGACAACAAATTCTTTCAACTTTATTTGCTATTAAATTTTTTTTTTATTTCAGAATTTTGTATTCAATGTTTTGCGATGTGAACAGGAGCTTTACTTGCGCGAGGGCCTGGAATGGTCGCGCATCGATTACTTTGACAACGAGTCAATTTGTGAGCTTATCGACAAGCCAAGCTATGGCATCTTGAGTCTGATTAATGAGCCGCACTTAAATACAAATGAGGCTTTGTTGTTGCGGATACAGCAATGTTGTGCTGGCCATCCGAATTTCATGACCAGCGGCAGCAATTCAATGTGCTTTCAGTAAGTTTGCCTTGACCCTCATTAATTCTTAAAGAATTATACAAATTCTGATTTAAATTCACAGAATTCGTCATTTTGCCAATGTTGTCAACTATTCAGTTCATCGGTTTCTGGAAAAGAATTCAGATATTTTACCAAAATACATTAGTTCAGCTTTTTATCAAAGCAAATTGACACTTGTACAAAGCCTATTTCCAGAAGGTAAGCTCACCTATTGTTTTATTTATATTTAGGGATCTTTTAACTTTGCTTTTATTCTTTAGGAAATCCTCGTCGCCAGGCCAGCAAGAAGCCCACAACTCTCAGCTCTAATATAAGAACTCAGATCCAGACTTTGCTTGCCATTTTAAAACATCGACGTGCCCATTATGTGTTCTGCATAAAGCCGAATGAGTGCAAAAAGTCGCACACCTTCGACCTGGCCTTGGTGCAGCATCAGGTCCGTTATATGTCCCTGATGCCACTGGTCCATCTCTGTCGGACTGGTCACTGTTTTCATTTGTCACACTCGAAATTCTTTCACCGCTACAAGTTGCTCAATGCAATCACTTGGCCCCAATTCCGTGGTGGCAGCACTGTGGAAGGTATTGCCCTCATAATACGAAATCTGCCACTGCCCTCAGCCGAATTTACAATCGGCACAAAGAATGTTTTTGTGCGTAGTCCTCGCACAGTTTACGAACTGGAGCAATTTCGTGGCGCCCGCATCAGTGATCTGGCTGTGCTCATCCAGAAGATGTTCCGAATGTACCATGCTCGCAAGCGATATCAGAGTATGCGGCATAGCCAGCTGGTAATTTCAAGTGCTTGGCGTACCTGGCGGGTGAGTTAAAGTCGAGCGGTGTATCCAGCATGTTGCATGTTTATTTGGTTTTATTGCATGTTATTTGTACTTTATTTTTATGTGTGTTACCACAGGAGTGCCGATTTGGTATTCCTTTCACCGGACGTAGACACTTGTGGAGTTTATATCGTGTTGTAAGCATACAACTCTTATAAATATTTCATTTTCATGTGTTTTGTATATTCAAATTAATTGTAATTTTAATGAACTTTATGACTGTTTTATTTATCTGCGATCAGGCTCGTGAGGAGTATCGTTCACTCAAATACAAACGCCAGGTTAAATGGGCTATTGACGTGATCGCCCGGTACTATCGCCAGTGGAAAATACGGCAATTTTTACTTACCATATCTTTGCGTCTGCCACCCAATACTCTGAGTCCTTTGTCCACGGAGTGGCCCACAGCTCCGATATTTCTCACCGATGCCTCGCAATTGCTGCGTGCCATTTATCATCGTTGGAAGTGTTACATCTATCGTAATTCCTTTGATCAGACAGCCCGTAATAGGATGCGTGAGAAGGTCACGGCCAGCATCATTTTCAAGGATCGAAAGGCTTCCTATGTGCGCAGGTAAGTCGAAATTTTATACTTCAATAGAGTTAGTAATTTCTGAACAAATTATCTTATAGTGTGGGCCATCCTTTTGTGGGAGACTATGTGCGTTTGCGCCACAATCAACAGTGGAAAAAGATATGCGCCGAGACCAACGATCAGTATGTGGTTTTTGCTGATATAATCAACAAAATTGCACGTACAAGTGGCAAGGTAGTTTTGTCCACTCTTGTATTCTTCCTTTTGTCCATAAGTTAAATTATTTGTTTATTTTAGTTTGTCCCCATACTTTTGGTGCTGTCGACATCCTCTTTGCTGCTTTTGGATCAGCGTACATTGCAAATAAAATACAGAGTGCCTGCCTCCGAGATTTATCGCATGTCTCTGAGTCCATATTTAGATGATATTGCTGTATTCCATGTGAGAGCAGTGAGTATTTGATTATTTCTTATAACAGAGAATTTTTATTAATATTAAAAAAAAAAAAATGTTTCCAGTCTGAATTTGGTCGCAAGAAAGGGGATTTTGTATTTCAAACAGGCCATGTTATTGAAATTGTTACGAAAATGTTTTTAGTCATTCAAAATGCCACTGGTAAGCCGCCAGAGATACACATAAGCACTGAGTAAGTCAATATTTAATTTATACCAAATCATATCAATTGATTACAATTCTTTTATTTCCTCAGATTTGAGGCAAATTTTGGCCAACAAACGGTGATTTTCTCATTCAAATATGGTGGCATGTCTGACTTAGCACAAGGGCCGCCAAAAGTAACACGCAAATCGAATCGAATGGAAATTATCGTATGATCCGTAACTAAAACCGAAACAGCTCAAAAAATCTTGAATCTTGACATTGCTCATACGAAGGTTTTTAGTTTTTCTACAAATGCAAATAACATAATTTTTTTTAAGCAAAAACTTAAACGTGTTTTTGCACAATTTGATTTTATTCAGAATTGACAATCAATCTGATAACTTGTTTTTGAAATTGTGCCAACCAAAACAAACAGAAACCCAAAGAGATAGATTTGGTGTGCCAAAAATTATTAAACCCTCGTTAATATCTTCCAGTTGTCTGAAGGCGTATCTTCTTAAAACTTTATCTCAATATTGTTTAAGATATTCCTTTTAACTGATTTTACGAAATCGAACTATCGAAATGGACAACAGAATTTACGCCATAGTATCGAACTAAGTTTAATTGTTTAAGTAACTTTTTAAAGCACTGTGTCGATTAGTAATGCAAATGAATAAATATTCAAAAAAATATATAAGTAATTCATAGCAGCGATCCAGCAACATACAGAACGCTATGGAAACCGAAAGCATTTGTCTTAAATTTAAGGTTTCATACACAATAATTAGTAACCTAATACTAGACAGCAAATACAATACAATAGTTACAAGCTAAAAACAAATACAAAGTAGATATCTATATACAATATACAATTTAAAGAATGGAAAGAAAAATGATTCTTACCAACCAATTCGATAAAAATGTTAAATGAAGTGCTTCATAAATAAGCCAAATAAAATTCATACAGAGAAAGTTGAGAAAACAAAAAATTAGCTACTCATTTAAAATGGTAATTAAGAAAACTATTTACAGAACAAAGATCTATATATATAGAGAGAGGGAACGAGAGAGAAAGAAAAATGTAGTTAAATATTTGACAATTATTTACACATGTACTTGGAGCAACCAAACTATTTGAAATCCAAAGAACAAAGTCAAAAAGAGTACATATATATATATATATATACATATATAAATATATAAAATGCAACATAATTAGAAACGAGTTTGTTATGAAGCAGTTGACCATATGTAGAGTTGTTTATATATATGTAACTTGTTATGAATAGTTCAGGCATTAAATGTAACTTAATTCTAAGAGCTGCATTGTGCATTGTGTGTGTAGTGAAGGTATCATACGACTTACCAAAATAATATATTATTAAATTACTTATATATTTATTAATAATTTACGACCATTTAGAAGTCAGTAAAAAGAGCTGAAAGATACGTATTTAAATAGTTTTTATTTAGATTTAAAAACAAACTTAAAGAAAAAAGCCAAGAATATTTCAAATATAAATGAAAAAATTCAAACAACTTTGTAGTTTATAAAGAGAAACAAAATTCAAATCAAAAAATAAAGTTCAGCAATATTTAAGTGTTCTCAGTTATCTCTTACCTAGTCGACCATCAGAGAAATACAATTTACAATTTTGATTGAGGCTTCTTCAGCATGTCACGCAGAACTCGACGTAGTATTTTGCCACTGGGATTCTTTGGGATTTCATCGACAAAAATCACACCACCTCGCAGCCGTTTCGCTGGAGAAGCACGATCATGAACAAACTGAATCACTTCCTCCTCGGTTAGTTGGACATTCGGCTGCTTGACAATAAAAGCCAAAGGCAGTTCCCCAGCCTCCTCATCGGGCTTGCCAATAACGGCAGCGTCTTTGACTTTATTGTTTGTTAAAAGAAGAGCCTCAATTTCGGCCGGAGGCACTTGGGATCCTTTGTATTTGATGAGTTCCTTAATTCTATCCACAATGAAAAATTCCAAGTCCTCATCAAAATAACCAATATCTCCGGTATGTAACCAACCATCTTTAATAGTCGATTGTGTACTCTTTGCGTCGCCAATATAGCCCTTCATGATACCATCGCCCTAAGAAAAAAAAAATGAATTCTGAGTATGAAATAGTTTTTGAAATCAACTAACCTTAAAACAGAGTTCTCCACGTTGATTTGGGCCCAGAGATTTTCCCGTTTCGGGATCAATCACTTTGCAATAGAATCCTACTTTCAGAATGCCAACGCTACCTGGCTTGCAATGATCATCATCTTGGGCAGTCACACCAAGTGTGGATTCACTCAGGCCATAACCCTGACGTATGCATTTTACTTTAATGCGTTTTATGATTTGTTCTTCGGTCTCACGACTGAGCGGAGCGGCTCCGCACTGTAGAACTTGCAGAGATGATAGATCATATTGATCCACAAGTGGATGCTTGGCCAGGAAAACCATTAGTGGTGGAACCATTACCGCAGCCGAAACTCGATATTTCTAAAATTTAAGATTTCGCTATAGTAAATTACGAAAAGGTATAAAATTGTATCTTACTTCAATGGACGAAAGGAATAGCTTGGGCTCAAATCTGGGCAAGTAGACAAGGCGTGTTCCCCGGGAAGCTGAGACAAGCAGCGTTATGCAGCCAAATGCATGAAACCAGGGTATCACCGAGAGCAGCACAATCTCCGATAGTGGAATAACTGGCTTTCTGTTGATTAACAAAAACTTTAAAATTGAAGAAGATTAGTGAAAAATGATTGAGACTTACGCCCAAGAGTCTAACAGAGCTAGCAGATTGAATTGTGTGATTTGCACACCCTTAGCCAATCCAGTGGTGCCCGAGGAACACACAATCAGAGCCACATCCTTCCTCTTATTGGCCGCTGGCGAAACAAAGTCAGGCTTCGTCTTAATCTCCTTGCTAGCCAACATTTCCGAAAGGACGGGCAAATTAGGCTGGCTTAAGTTATCTCCACCAAGTGCAACGATGTTTTTAATGAAGCTATTATTTTTGGCCACTTGAACAATGCTATTGATTGTTAATTTCGAGGCAAACATAATTTTAGGCTTTGACAGCTTAACAGCATGATCCAATTCAGCCTCAGAATACGTGACATTAATTGGAGCCAAAATTGCACCCACAGCAAAACTAGCAAACGCAACAAGAACAAATTCAATACTATTCTCACTGGAAATGCCCACAACGTCGTCCTTGTTGATACCCAACGATTGGAGTATTTGGGCCAGACGCACAACTGAATCATATATGTATTTTGCATTATATTGCGTACCAGAAACTGCATCAACCTGTGGAAATTCAAGACTTTTATAGAGTACTAAACAAAAAGTATAAATTACAGATAGCTTTTAGTTGCAACAAAAACTTGATTTACCAGATAAAAATCCAGTATACCAACAAAACAAAAACTGATCGAATTTGCACTGTGCAAAATAAATTGCTTGATTATTAAATAGTTACAATTAGATTGTCGTGTCCATGACTTTTGATTTGATCCAATACATATTGACCCAAAGATCGGCACTTTTGGGCTGTGAAATTGGTTTTCGTTCCTCCATAGACAATATTGCCGGGTAGCAGCCTGCAAGTCATCGTGAACTGTAAAAGAAATTCCGATTACATATTATTCCCATGTAACTCGATATTATTCGCGTCGACAAGATCTTTTCTGCATATTTCAGAACAGAAAATTTGCTGGAAAATTTCTGTTTATTGATTCAAAGGTCAATCTAAAAAGCATCGCGAGTATATTGCTGCCTCAGTTCTCTTAATACCTGATAAGAATCGTATAACAGCGTTTGTTTATAAACTTTTGATTAAATCTGTGAGCGAGCGCCTTCAGTAGCGTTGTAGTCTGTCTTCTTAGGCAGTTTAGCTGAAACTAAACGTAAATATTCTCTCGCCGTTCCTTTAAAAACTAAGGAATCGTCTCTCAGATAAGATAAAGTATTGGACTTAAGATATCTGACGATAAGGGGTTCCTTATAGATTTATTATTTCTTTACACTAAAAGGAGTTTACATGCATGACATTTCAAATATTGAGAAAAACAAAATATATAAATGATAAGCAGGCATAATTGATAAGCGCAACATTAAATAATCTGAGTTAGCGGGTAAGTTTGATTACTGAAATGTGATATCCTATTATACACAAATAGAGTTTGGACACATCGTATGACTTCCATTTGATGCGAAAGAATAACTGTTTTTGCAAAGCATTTTCAAATTCTTTCAATATTGTGAAACATTAGATGAAATACACAAATTTTATAAAAGGAGCTGTAAAAATTTTTATTTGGATACAATTACAAAATGGAAAATACTTTAAAGAAGAGCAAACTATTTCAATTCCAAGACAAAGAACCTGGGGAACAATTTTCTATATAAATCCGACAACCATCATATAAATATCTATAAAAGGTATTGGTTAAATGCAAAAATTATAAATCATTTATAATTTGGACTTGGGCTTCTTGAGCATGTCACGCAGAACTCGCCGTAGTATTTTGCCACTGGGATTCTTTGGGATTTCATCGACAAAAATCACACCACCTCGCAGCCGTTTCGCTGGAGAAGCACGATCATGAACAAACTGAATCACTTCCTCCTCGGTTAGTTGAACATCGGGTTGCTTTGCAATAAATGCCATAGGGAGCTCTCCAGCCTCCTCATCGGGTTTGCCAATAACGGCAGCATCTTTGATCTTGTTATTTGTTAAAAGTAGAGCCTCAATTTCAGCTGGTGGCACTTGGAAACCTTTGTACTTGATGAGTTCCTTAATGCGGTCCACAATAAAGAACTCAAAATCTTCATCATAATAGCCAATGTCACCGGTGTGTAGCCATCCGTCTTTAATAGCCGTCTGTGTGCTTTTAGCATCGCCAATATATCCCTTCATGATACCATCACCCTAATCGAGAATACACTTGTTAATGAGCTATCGAAATGAGACATTGAAAAGTTTACATACCTTAAAGCAGAGTTCGCCACGTTCATTAGCTCCCAGCAATTTGCCAGTGTCGGGGTCAATAACTTTAGCATAAATGCCCACTTTCAGAACACCTACGCTACCGGGCTTGCAGAACTCATCATTCTGGACCAAAACACTAAGCGTGGATTCACTTAGTCCATAGCCTTGGCGAATAAATGGTACACCAATTCGTTCTCTGATTTGATCCTCGGTCTCGCGGCTTAGAGGGGCTGCGCCACAAAGTAAAATCATCAGAGAAGACAAATCAAACTTATCCACAATTGGATGCTTGGCGAGGAAAACCATCAGTGGAGGAACCATGAACGCCATCATAACGCGGTATTTCTAATATGAGAATGATGTTAAGAATGATAATTTGTACATTGGGAATTTATTTGTACACACCTCTATGGCCGACAGGAAAAGATTTTCCTCAAATTTGGGCAAATATACAAGACGTGCTCCCAAACAGGCTGTTGTGACAAGTGTTAGGCAACCAAATGCATGGAACCATGGAATGACAGTAAGCAAGGTAACTTCCGACATTGGGATCATGGTGGGTTGTCTGATGAAGGTAATAATTTAATAAAGTTAAAAATTTTTAATTTCAGTGACTCACATCTGAGAGTCGAGAGTGGCGAGCAGATTGTATTGAGTCAGTTGGACGCCTTTTGGCAATCCTGTAGTACCGGAGGAACACACAATCAGCGCCACATCATCTTTTTTGTTTGCTGCAGGCGACAGAAACTCAGGACTTGTCTTCATGTCTTTGCTCTCCATTAACTCAGAAAAGCTATAAACCTTGGGATGGTTCGTGGTGCTACCGCTGAGTGCAATGATGCCTTTAACGAAACTATTTTTCTTGGCCACCTTGGCGACACGGTTAAGTGTGTATTTTGAGGCAAACATAATTTTCGGTTTCGATAAATTAATGGCATGGTCCACTTCACGGTCGGAATATGTCACATTGATTGGAGCCACAGTTGCACCCACGGCGAAGCCGGCAAACAAAGCCACAGCGAACTCCACACTGTTTTCACTAGAAAGGCCCACAACATCATTTCTCTTGACCCCCAACTTTTGGAGTATTTGAGCCAGACGCACTATAGAGTCATACATAAATTTGGCATTGTATTCCTTACCAGAAACTGCGTCAATCTAAAGAGTTAATACTAGTTATTCTGGTCCATAGATATATGTTTGAGTTTGTTAAATAGTTACCATCACAGTTTGGTCCCCAAAACTTTTGTACTTGTCCAAGACATATTGGCCCAGGGACCTGTAATCTTGGGCTTCACTACTGGGAATATCCCCACCATAAACAATATTTCCAGGTAGCAGGGTGGAAGTCATCTTGGGCTGCAAGTAAAAAGACAAAGACTTTAAATTTTCGGGTACAAGACAAATGGACTTGACATTATTTATAAACTTTGAACCCGTAAATAATCTAATCTTAAGAAATATATTTACGGTAATCAAATATGGAAAGCACTTTAGTCTTCAGGTGCAAGCAATAGAATTTTTAAGTGTTAAACACTGAACTTTACTATTTACAATTACATTAAGCATGTCTATTTCCTAAAAACAAATTTGCATATTTGAGTTGTTCCAAAGGTCAATCAAATATTAGAGAGTTGCAAATGTCAGGTAAGACTCATAAATCGAAATTAATTTTTCGCTTTTTTATGGCTCTCTCAATAACTGATAAGCAAGGTACACAAATCTTTTAACACATTGCTTACAATTTAATCTGAGGATAAGCACCTTTAACAACGTGTGATTTTGCCGGCTCTTAAAGTTGAACTGAAACTAAAATTAACTGTTTCTTACGCCGATAAAAACAACGCCGCACCACAAGCAAAACCTTTGGAGAATGTTAAATGCGCAAACTAGATTAACTCTGTTGATAAGATTGTGGTGTTCCAAGTGCGCATAAAATGCGCAAGCGCTTTAACAAAATAATAATAGGATAGCCAGCTATATCCCGAAGGGAGGTGGTGGTGGTAACAGCTGTAAAAGCAAACGAAAAAAATTAAGAACGAAAAACAGCTGGTTCAAACATGTACTTTTAGCAAAAAGCTTTTTCCAGTGCTACCAACTTAACAGAAAATCTGACTTGGGTAAAAGCTGAAGGTGATAACACGATCGGAGCAAATATATGTTTGCCAATCTTGCTATAAATAATTTTATAGTTCGATTGCTTTATTTTTATTACATTCTCTAATGAATTTTATGGTCTAATAGTTTAAAAAATATTGCAACACTTGCAAATAGCCAAAGTGGATTTAGTTTTTCAACTTGAATGAATATAGGGAAAATTGAAGTGCATTAAATATTCGGTGGTAGATGCCCATTTGATTTATACTCGAGTTTCAGTCACACAAATATGCTCAAGGGAGGTGGCTAACACTCAGTCCTATTAAAAAGTGCTCACGATAAACGTAATCAGTTTTTTTCACCGTTCACCCTAAAAATAAATAAGATTATTCAGGAACATTAGAGTGAACATTACAAAGACAAAGCAGCAGAGCCAAACAGTTACAGAAATGTCAAAGTTTTATAAATTGGACATCAATCGCACAGAATGGGAAATTCCAGAAATTTACCAAGATCTGCAAACAGTTGGATCGGGCGCCTACGGACAAGTGGCGAAGGCGAGAGTAAAAGGAACCAACATGAATGTTGCCATTAAAAAACTGGCACGCCCTTTCCAGTCAGCTGTGCACGCGAAACGGACATATCGTGAATTACGCCTTCTAAAGCATATGGACCATGAAAACGTGATTGGGTTATTAGATGTTTTTCACCCTCACCCACCGAACGTAAAACTGGAAAATTTTCAACAAATCTATTTGGTTACTCACCTGATGGACGCCGATTTGAACAATATCATACGCATGCAACGCTTGTCCGACGACCACGTTCGGTTTTTGGTGTATCAGATACTACGAGGACTCAAGTATATACACAGTGCAGGTGTAATCCACAGGGATCTCAAGCCATCTAACATTGCCGTCAACGAAGATTGCGAACTGCGTATTTTGGATTTCGGTTTGGCTCGACCCACCGAAAGTGAAATGACCGGCTATGTGGCTACGCGCTGGTATCGCGCTCCTGAAATTATGTTAAACTGGATGCACTATAACCAGACTGTTGATATCTGGTCGGTTGGTTGTATTATGGCCGAATTGATAACCCGACGCACCCTTTTCCCTGGCACAGATCACATACATCAATTGAACCTGATTATGGAAATGTTAGGCACCCCGGACGATGAGTTCATGAAGAAGATTTCCTCTGAAAGTGCACGTAACTATATTCAATCCCTACCGCGAATGAAGAGGCGCAGTTTTAAGAAGGTATTTGAGAATGCCAATCCGCATGCTATTGACTTGATGGAGAAGATGTTGGAACTGGACGCTGACAAACGGATTACCGCCGAACAGGCGCTGGCGCATCCCTATTTGGAGAAATATGCGGATCCTTGTGATGAGCAGACTTCGCCTTTGTACGATCAGAGTTTTGAGGATATGGATTTGCCCGTGGAAAAATGGAAGGAGCTAATTTATAAGGAAGTGATAAACTTTAAGCCTCCCACTTCTTATTTAAAAATGTTGAATGATTCGAAGATAAAACCTGAGGATGCTTAACGTGCTTATCAATACTCTTAAAAAGTATTATTCAAACACAGTTCTTCACTCTTATATATTTTAACAAAAGTTGTTCAATCGATGCCTTAAGCAGTGTGTACTTAGTCTTAAAAACTTTGTTGTCTACTAATCTGTATTTTAGAAAATAGTTTCTGTTGTGATTGATCTTTCTTGTAAATTCAAAATGTTAATTATATTATATGTTGTGCGAATTTTTATTTTCAACTGTCTGAGCCTGCTAACTGATGTAAACGGTAACTGCCAACTTTCTTGAATTTGGCTAAAAACTGAGCAGTCTGGCCACTCTATTCTTAATTGAAACAGCTGATTTTGTTACATGCGTGAATAGTTTGTTATTGAAGTTAAATACCGGTCCATAAAACTTGCAAATGTTATTGCCAAGACGCTTGCTAACTCCAAGAGGGCTTCAACGTCTAAAAAGGGATATATCAGCGCTTTATATAACCGGTGACAAGGCGAATGAAAACTATGTCACTCTGCAGCCCTATTTGGATTTCAGCGACACTTTTAGCGATAGAGTAGCGCTGGAACAAAGTATTGCCAAGCGTGCCTTGAAAATCAATTTGGAAACAGTGCTCGAAAAACACAAGAAGTATCAAGAACACCGACAGGAACTTCACAGACTCGATGAGGAGCGTGAGGCAGTAACCAACCAACTAAAAGCGCTCAGCAAATCTGGTGCTTCTGCTGCGGAGTTAGATGTACTCAAGAATCGAGGGAAATCGTTACGCAATGACGTTAAAACATTCAAGCAAGCCTTTTATCCCATTGAGGATGACTTTATACACGACTTTTTAAACCTGCCTAATCGTTTACATTCTGATTGCCCTGGGGCGGGAGTCGAGAAGCTTATTTACCGCAATAGTTTGCCTAAGACCAGCCAGCACACGGTGTCCCATTTAAATCGCCAAGATGTCATACATTTCATTGACAATAATCGTTACTATATGCTAGACCAGGCGGCTCATTTCGATGTCCATTCCATGCAAAGCTTGGCCAATTATTTTGTTTCTAAAGGAAAATTTGTTCAAACAGCCAATCCAGACTTTGTACGCTGCGTTCTACTGGAAGCTAATGCCACACCACTGGAACACTATCACATGGTCAAGGAAGAGCATTTACAAAACAATCTTAATGTAGCCTATCTCACAGGCGGTGGATCCTTCGAGAGCTTTCTAGGTGACATGACAAAACTCTGCGTTTATCCATCCGTGCTTCCACTGCGGTACATTTGCTGCGGCCGTAGTTATAATCGGTCCGATGCTGAACGCAATGGTCCCCAGCCCAGCTTATACACAGCCACCCAGACAAATGCCGTACAGACATTTGTGGCCACCCAAACTGCTGCCGATGCTGACAAGCAACTAGAAGAAATTCTTTCACTAGCCGTTGATTTTTACAAGGCTCTGGATATACCCTTCCGTATTACTTACACAAGCGCCCCGAATCTAACGCCAGCTGAATGCTTACGTGCCTCCATTGAAGTCTATGCTCCCTCCCTGCAACGTTACGTTGGCATTGGAAATATTAGCAATTACAGCAATTTTGTGTCCAAGCGCATTCTTCTCAGCACGCGTCGGGACAAGCACTACGACTTTCTGCACTTGGTTGGCGGACCCCTGCTCTATACAACACGTTTAATAGCCGCCCTCCTCGAGCACGGTGTGGATCTCTCAGCCTGCACATTATTGGGCGCTGTTGCATCAGAATCGTCTTCCAGTCAGCAACAAATCGATGTAAATGAGTTTAAAAACCTTTTTAAATAAACAAAATCTGTGCATCAAAGGTCCATGGGTTCTCTTTTTAATGTTATGCTGCAAAGTCTAACAATAGTTAAAAAAAAAGATTTAATTATACATATTTACAAGCTAATATAATCTCATAAGGGGTTTCCTTAGCTAAATGCCAATATCCGCTAAAAACAGCAAACAATTGGCATCGCCAACATCATAATAAGTGAGTCTAATCATCATTAGTTAGTTGCCGCATTTTATTTTCATTTTGGGAAATCGTTTGCTGAAGTTCTCACACTTTGGTGTTGTAAATGTGAAGTTACTCTCGGAGTTGGAATTGGACTGTAAGGCTTTCAGCTCGTAAGTGGTATTATATTTTAATTTACTAAATTCCAGAGAATTTTTCTGTAATGCAAAGGAAAAAAAAGGTCAAATATTTTCAAAGAGTTTTCAGAGTTGTAAAAAGAGTATAAAAAATCAATTTCGTTGATGCCCAAGTCTATGACGACACCAATACTACGTCTGCTGATTATTTTGTTTGAGCATGTGTCTTTAATTTTCCCGTACCTCTCACGTACACTATTATTATTATATTAAATGATTTTGCGCAACAATTAAACCAATCTTTGGGCCAATGGTCGTCATGCCACCACGTACATGGTGAAACGTGTTTGCGCGCATGTCAAGCCCAAAAGAACATGACTTGCCGATCTAAATGAACCGAAAACTAAAAAACCCCTTCAAAATAATTAACACAAAAATAATAATAATAAAATGAGCAAAACAAAAAACAAAAAAAAAAACATGTAAACAAACAAAATTGTAAATTAATTTGAAACAAAAATTGATGAAAAGCAAAAGCAGGCAAGCAAGCAACCAAAAAGAAAAAAAATATTAATAATAATTCAAATTCGATCGCCCCATAAATTGAATTGGTTGAATCGCATACTCACTTTGACACGAATCGCACTATATTCGCGTTGCTCGCAATTTGGCTCTTTGGGGCAGAGTTCATAGACCCTGTAATGATATATATGAATAAACAATTAAAAATTAGTAAAACATGTGTAAATATTTGAAATTTACTTCTCCTTGTGTGGCTGAAAGCCTGAAATGTGCACAATCATTCCAATTTTCCTGTTCAAACGGAAGCGAACTGCATACGAAGATGACGACGACGACGACGACGTCGACGATAACGACGATGAAGACGGACGATTATATGGAGCGGTTGTAATGATCTTCGATGTGGTGGTGCTGGGTGTGGTGGGTATGGCATTGTTGTGCTGTAAGTAATATTTGCGCCGAAGGTTGTGCCGTGAGCACTTTAACGGGGTAGAGGGTTCCAGCGATTGCAAAGTGGTATTGAATAACAGAGAGTTTTTCTCTGATTTCAGGCGTTGGGAACCACTGATCGAAATAGCCTGAACTTGTATATAGTATGAAGAATTTGGTTTTAGTTTTTTAATTTCATATTTATGAGTCTGAAACGAAAATAATTGATTTTAGGAAAAATAAATGTAATAAAGACCTGAACAATTCGACCTACATCTTTGACATAATCCTCAGATTTGATGAGGGAAGGACCTCTATAGGAAGGCTCTATATATAGATTCCAGATAATCTTATACTTCTCCACTGGCAAATCAGATTTTGAGGGACACCAATGCAGCTTTACACTCATATGGTGTCCATCGTATTGCTTGGATATAATCTTTAGGTCATTTGGAGCCCTGGGTGGCTTGGGTTCTAGAAAAAAAATATATATATATATTTATATAATTTTATGAAGCATAATTTCGAATAGTTACTCACTGCTGTCCAAGGTAAGAATTTCGGGCTGAGAATAACCACGAAAGCCATATTCATTGACGGCAGCAATCCTCACTTGATACCAATGACCTGGACGTATTTTAAAGGATATAACCGTGCTTAAATTTAAGATAGATACAATTAATCTTTGTGACTTCTTTGGATTATAAAGACTTACTGTTTACTGCGTCCAACACTTTCTTCTTTAATCTTGTCCACCAGCTGCCAGTGCCACTCCCTCAATTTCCTAGGCGTATACAGTCTACCTACATGCAGGCGGACTTCCACATGAAAATAGCAGTCCATGAGGGAGGATTCGATGGTCAGCTCCACCATATTATTACGTTCCACATTAGAGCCTAGAATCTTTGGTATGGGCGGCAGAAGAGTATCATTTAGTACACCCAGGGGCTTGAGACACACAGGACCACAGTCCGAGTCGCAACACTTCTCCACCTCGGCACAGTCATGGTCATAGGAGCATTTATAGAGACATGGCAGCAAGAGCCTCGTATTATTGTCACTGGGGCAGTGACCTATCCGCGGCTCACGCAGTAGCTTCAATTTGCATTCTTCCTGGCATCTTTGGCTATCCTCGCAGCGTGCCCAGCACTGTAGCTCCATGATCTTGTCCTTGATATCTGTGCTATCACGCTGCCGTGACAAGGCATTTGACAACCTGCCGCTCATCAGTAATGCCAGCAACAGCAGAGCTGCCTCAAATGCGTTTGTCGGCATGATCACCGAGACTATAGAGCTGAAAAAATAAAAAAAAAACAGTGGCTTATGAGATCTCCCTCTAGCTGTTTATGGCAAAAATCTGGGCTTTGCTTTGATCATAATTTGTCCTGCGATAATCATTAAAAGGTCTCCCTCGAAGAACCCAAGCGAAGCTCAATCAAACCGGTTCCATTTTGCATGACCAACTAATCATTCTTTGCATTTTTTTCAACCTCTTCTTGCACCATGCCCCCACCCGGGTATTTTGATATACCCTGATCTTGGCTTGAGTCTACTTAGTTTTACTCTGCCTATTTGCAGCTCAAAAGTGCTTGGCAGGATTTCAAGCCGGCATTCAAAGTGCGTGACAATGATAGACAGATCGAAAGCAAGAAGGCCCCAACGATCATTCATAGCATATCCAACTGAGCCAAGTTGGTCAGGCCAAGTCACTATGATTTCTTATGAGTCTGGAGTGAGACTACGGTAAACTGAGAATTCACCTTCCTTTATGGGCTCGTTCGGAAATTCTTCTTAAAAAGCTCTCCAAAACTGGTATGCTTCATTGAAACTTGCGTAGGGTATTTAGCACGCAAATAGGAAACAAATATTTTATGGTATGGCTGCCGTCGTCGTGGTTATCGTTGTCGTGGTCGTCATTTGCTGCATGTGAATGTGCAGAAGTGAACACCGAAACAAAAAGAAGAAACAAGTGAGAATATCACAGTCCTCTACTTAATTTCAAAATACCCTGCAGAATCAAGAATCTTCGCGAATTCCTGATAGACTAAATAAAGTAAATCCTGCGACCACAAATCTTTTAAAATCTTTTTGGATTTGAAATTTTTTAAGCAATTTATTTGAATGTCATATAAAATCGATATACTCCTGATATTTTTGGGTATAGGGTACAAAAATACGACCACAAGAAGAGAAGTGATCGTTTTGCTGTGCTATGCAACTGGATGTCACCGTGCTCCCAGTCAAAGTCACTAGTCCCAGGCCCAGTCAGAGTCAGAATCCATTGGCATTGGCATCGGCATCATCACCATCACCGCCAGATCGCCTCACAGAAGCCCGAAGCCAACAGATGCCGCACATACCAAAGTGCGCTCAGTAAAAACACTTAAAAGGCCGAGGAGGCCTGCCAAGTAGCCAAAACCCCATATAATGTGTGTCGGGATAAAAACAAAAACAACAACAACAACAAGAACACAAACACCAATAACAACAAAATTCAAGATAATGAACAGTTGGACGAGTTGCCACGATCACCGCCGCCTAACTGAAGGGGCATTAAGCGACAAATGAATGTGCGGCGATCAACGATGACGACCAAGACGAGACCAAGACGACGACGATGACGACGACGACGACAAGATGAAATGCAGTAAGTTCCGTGGAGCAGCAAATATTTTTGTAAGAAAATGGTTCAGGCTTTACTGGCTGCCTCGATGTGTTTGTCGATCTTTCTTTTTCCCCATCTAACCCCCCCCCCCCCCCTCTCTCTTTGTCTATCTCAATCTCTTTGGTCACTTTCATGTGAATGAGTTTGATTTGGCTGGTGATGATCGGATGCAACGGATACTTGGCGTGGCAGCCTAGCTAGGTTGGCTGGATGGCTGTCGTTGTGTCGTGCCGGCAATTAATTGCTTTTAACGATTCAAAAATTCAAAATTACTCTTCATTTGCCTCTCTCCTCACACACACACACACACACACACACACACATGAAAGCAGATAGTTGGCAAAAGATTTTCGGATCGATTTCGTTGACGTTGATATCACTAGGCCTGACTTGTTGGAGGGGGATGACAGTGGTTGGCGTATTTGTTGTTGTAGCTTTTTGCATGCATTTCCCAATTCTTTTGTCCGCTTGCTTAGACTCGACACAATAGAATCACCGCAGCCACAATTCACTGGGGAGAATCAACTTACGATTTCGCCTGGGGAAAGGTGCTTAAGTTTGAATAACCACAACAACAACAACAATAAAGAAAGAAAGAAATACTGTATGAAATATGATGCAAAGCGTTTAACACTTTAAACAGCAACCGCAATTTTCCTCAGTCTCTTTTGACTTTGAAAATATTTATTTAGGTAATTAAGGAGTTTTTCATAGAAATTTTATTATATATTTTCAAAAATGTTGAAATATTTTTTTGGTTGCTTATTTAAATTAAGCATGAAATGATTAAATGTAATGGAAATTAATTCCTCCTAAGTCGAAACAAATTAATCTAATGAACTCAATATCTTCAAAATAAATTAAACGATTTAAAAAAAGTGAATAAGTAAAATCTGTTTTTGATAATTTTCTTAAAACTTTTTGGGTTCTGCTTTGACTTTGCAGCTCTATAAATTTGAGCCCCGCTGTAGGTAAGTGAACACCAATTCAAAATGTCATTGCTAGCAGATTAAGAACAAAGGACTATCAAATTCTGAGTTGTTGCATTGTTTTTTGTTTTTTCTTTTTTTTTTTCAATTAATATTCTTCTGGATCAAATTGCTTTTTACGAGCTTAAGAGAAACTAACTCCTCCCTCTACTTGTCAGAAGCATATTATAATGTTTAAATGCAAATACGTGCCCAACGAACCGAATGCTCTCAAGAAGGTATCAGATAAAAAACATGAACTTGAAGCCGACTTCATGGTTTGTAATATAGGAAATTAATAATGTTTAATGTTTGTTTGTTTTTTCTTGGGTTTTTTTGGAGAGAAGGAGAAAGGGAGGGGAGTTGGTGAAAAATGCCATGAGATCGAATAGGCAAACTATTTTAATGTTGGCATCTCGGCATGTCGAGCAAATTCAACTGCATATGTCAAACGGCACACACACTCACACACTGAGAAGCTTGCACACTCACGAGATTCGATTGCCACAATTAGCATGAAGGCAAAACTTTTTTTTGTATTTTCCGTAAATAGCACAAAACGGCAAAATACTATTTCGTACTTACAATATTTTGTTTTTTGTTTTTTTTTTTTTTTTTGTAACAATTTCGATCTGGATTAACGGCACACTTCGCTAGCTTAAGGATAAGCTATAAGCCAAGACAAAAAACACACAACAAAAAATTTAAAACTTCTGATCTACACGTTATTATTTAATTTACGTTTGAGTTTGTGTTCTTCTTTTTGTCTTGCAATGCCGGCCCGTAAGTAGACGATACGAACACACACTCACATACACACTAACAAATATGGAAGACTTGTGCGCTTCCTTCTTGGCAAACGTCACGTTGCACCCACAAAGACTGACTGACTGACTGGCACACTGAATTGCAAGGCAGAGCCATCCCCATTCACTACTATTCACACGTTTTGGATGCTGACGAAGCACAGTGGGGTGTTTTTTTTTTTTTGCACATTTAAATGCAAAATAAAAATAAATAAAATTAAGATTTTAAATGGATAAGCCTTGAAACGAGTGCACGGTGGGCTATGCAGCGGCAAGCCAAACCTTACCTGTTACCGCATTATATATTCTATTTTAGAAATTCTCTTCTGGCACACGTAGTTCAAGTATATGAAATATTTTTGCCCTAAAATTATAAAATATAGCTTTTTCGCATTCCTACTTAAAGTAATTTAATTTTTTTATTTAAATTTAGAACTAATTATCATAGACTCGAGCTACAAAGAGCTACACATGAATAATTACTTTAGCCCCACTGTGCAAAGTCGCTACCCGATCTTGTGGCTTGTTCGGCTGCCGACTTGCTGTCTCTCCCGTTCGGTTTGGCTTCCGATCTCGTGTGCTCCACTTGTTCATCGTGCGTGTGTATGTATGTGTGTGCGTTTGTGTGTGTCAGGAGGAACTTTGCTGTTCGCAGCATAGCTGAAACAACCGAGACCTCATAATTTATGTTTTGCGGATGGCCTGCGCTTCACCCCTCTGCAATTTCATTGAAAAAAAATTTCATAAAAGGACGCACACTTAGTCACACATGCACTTGTGTTGTTGTTTTTTTTTTCGTTATTTTTTGTTTTTCTTTTTTTCGGTTTTCTGCTGTTGTTAATTTTCATATGCACCAATTACTTTATTTTTATATGTTTACACAGTGATTACGACTGGCACTTCAAAGCAAATGAGATTTTGCAAATTCTCATCCTTGGCTTCCCACAACATTTTCCCGTTCAACTGCAAAGAAACGATCAGAAAGGAAATAATTATTTGAATTTTGTGTCTCCTTTGCATTTTTTTTTTTTTTATTATTTATTTATTTACCACTGGAAGCGACGCGTTCACATAGATGTTGGCCCAATATGATTTACTTTCATTCACACTCAAAATGCAGTGATGATTTCCATCGCAAGGGTCGGGAGAAATGGCTGCCTGGGTCTTGATATAATTGAAAACCCAACGCACCTCATGTTTCAAAAAGGAAACGTCATTGCCTGCGAAGCAGAAAAGAATACATATTACATATTAAATTCAACACCATTCAATTAGCCATTAGTAACAATTAAAATGTAATTTAATTATTATAATTATATTTTTCTTTTTACCTAATTAAGTCATTTATACGATCAATAAAAATATATCGCTTGCTATCTAATAAGCTGAAATAATCAAATAATAAGTATAAATGTGTGTTGTCACGATTTTGATTTATACATTTATGATCAAATCTTTTTATGACAAAGCCTTATCGCAAGCGTTCGAGTAGTCGCGGTGGATCGTAATTATTTGATACAGTTCGGCTCTCTTTTCTTTAGAAACAATTGTATTGCTTGGGCCCGTGAGAGGTCAATTAATTTCGAATGCATTAAAAAAGCTTTTCATTATCAAATTACCATTATCATCAAAGAGCACAGTCACTTTGACGGTAGTGTCACGTTGCATAGAACAGGGTATCTTCTGGCAGCTGTCGATGTTCAAGTACATCACTTGGTATTTGGAGCCTGTAAAAAAATAAGATTTATTTAAATGAACTTGAGCAAATGAAAATTCAATGAAATATTTAGCTCTAATCATTCAATATATAATTAGTCCAATTATCTTGTAATTCGACAAGGGTCTTCGACTTTTGGACTATCATATACATTGTTGAATTAATTGTTTATTTAAGAAGGCGTGGGATTCCATTTGTTTGGCTTATAAATTATAAAAATTTGCTATAGATTCTTTATCAGCGGCATTTATATAAAACAAAAAATGTAGTACTTGAAATTTCCAAACATACTATATAATAATACCTTGGATTAGCAACTAAAAAAAGAAATATCAAAATCACTTGAAAAATGCCGCCCACTTGGTATTTGAATTTATTCAATTTCAGCTCAAAACCTTAAAAAGTTTAATTAAATGATAATATAATTAATTAAATTAATTATGTTACTAAAGCACTTATTAGGTCATCAAATCGTAAAAAGAGAAAGAATTTATAAAGATTATTTCAACTAAAAAATTATCTTATGGATTTTAAGAAAATCTAATATTTTAACTATAACTTTCTTTTTTAATTTTATTTCATAATTTATAAGCGTAAAATTCTCCATTAATTTGGAATTTTCGGATTGATTAGATGTACGAAATTATTGATTACCTTTCTATAATATATCATTTGGCGTGTGTTCTACATATTCTGGCATAGAGCGAATATTAGTTATAAATAATTCGTAAATTTTATGGGATTTTCTATTTCCAAACGGTAATCAATAGTCGCGAATTTAATGGAAAAATTATCAAACAGTCTGCAATTAAGTTTTTGAAAACTCTAAACATTTTTTAATTGCTTTCTTAACCCAAATAAACAAAATAATTATTACTACTTACCGCAGTCCTCGAAGGCCAGAGAACGTAGGGCTAAGAATTTCTTGTAGGCAGCATCCTTTGAGGACTCAAGGATACCACTGGATATTCGTTCAAATAAACTGATAACCAAAAGAATTTTAAAATAGCACCCAATTCGCTTGAGCATGATTTGACTGATTTAAAAACAAAACCGATTTCCGACAAATAAAATTGAAATTTTTTCAGCTTGCTCAATTTTATCAGCAATTTAAATAAAGCTCACAAATAATAACAAACCAATCAGTTGGGAATTGCCAAAGATTAAGTTGTATTTCGTAGAATAATCGGATTGTGCAAAATGGTTGATATTGCTTGGTCTATGGCTGAAAAGTAACTGGCATTGACTATGGTGAAACCAAATTTTGGTAGCCATTGTGAGCTGTAGTTTCTCTTTGAGTTATATACGAGCGTAAATAATTGAACTAATCATTTTGATTTGCTCGCTTCGGACTAAAAAAAGATCGAAGTGGGCCAGTGAATTACCCACGATTGACTTAAGAAAGAAGGGTGTAAATTTCTTATTTAATTTATATTGGCCCCTTGTGGAAATATTGGTAATGATGACGTTTTTCTGTGATTCAGATTCTGTTATCGTGATTGAACGGCTTTGACATGCACTGCGTCTTGGGTTTTTTGATTTACCATTAAAGGTAAATAAATTGATTGTTTCTTCTTCTTATATTTTAGCATGTGATAATAATTGAGCACTCGAGGTAAATTAAAAATAAATGCAAGGAAAATACCGAGATTGAATTTAATTTTTGATAATATTTATTGTATAAAATAAATTCAAAATACATTGTGAAGGTGGTTGATATAAATAAACGTGACTCACGTTGGGGAATGATCAAATTTTTCAATTCACTCGATGATACCTTTAAGATAATTGGTATTTTTGATAAAGCGAAAATCTGTGCGCAGTTGTATGAATTGCCGTACCACCGACTTGTCCAAATAATTCTACAAGATTCAAAAAATTACAATAAAGCTTCAGACTTATCGAATTCCGCAGACTTACCAAAGTATCACCTGTGCAAACTTCTTGAAGATTTTGCGGCTTGACCAGCAGCAAATTACACAAGGCATGCAAGATATCAAACAATTGGGTCACAAGTGGACTATCCAACTCACGTATGCACTTGCGATACTCATTGACATCGCATATGGCACACATGGCGCCAGCTGTATTGAATTGCATTGTCTGAAGATGATCATAGATAACACGATGCAGGCGTGTGCCAAACTCTGTTAAGACATTTTGCAAATTCTCGCCATCCACACACTTTCTAACCTGCCCGATCACTGGCTGCAAATTTTGACAAACTTGCAGACAAGCCTGCAAAAATTAAGTTTAGTAAAATAAATGTCCATAAATAAACTAGGTATAAACAGACCGCAGAGGAAATTGTATCCACATCCGTTTCCGGCTTGTAGTCCGTTTTCTTTTGCTCATACTGCAGGTAGACTTTTACCCAGCCTATGACAGCGCTTATAGACCGATCCAGGCCCTGATCTAATTTACTTTCTATTTGCTCCATTAGTATGCGTTTCTTGAACACATAGTCCGAGTATTTAGCCGTGTTACTGTAATTCAGATTCAAACTTTTTAGGATCTATAAAAAAAGTTTTATTTTTACCACCCACCTCACGCATGGTATGACTGAAGTATTTTGGAGTTTATCCAGCAGGTGAACTATGATATTTGTCTTTTGGACCACATCGAAGAAGTATAACTGTGGAAAGGTTTTGCCTTCGGCCAGTGGTACTGCCTGCAGGCCCAACTCCAGGGCATAGTCCACATGCTCGTGCATTAGGAAACGCAATAAAATATCATTCAACTTGATGGCATTTGAAGGTAGCTCCGTTTCGTTAGATAACAGTCTACATCGCTTGAATGAGGCCTTGGCCTCTTGGAGCATATTTATTGACAGCTCCTCAGACAAAAATGTCTCCCCACCGTAATCCTCGACCGGTGCTATATTGATGTTTGCTTTTGTGGCTATCAAGACCTCCATATTGCGTCGGAAGCCCTTTGTGGTCTGAGTTTTCTGATGCTTTTTGCTGGCATAGAATTTCTCTAGTTCTGTTGAACACTTTGCTGTTAGGCACTTTGTTTCCATTTCCATATAATTGGTCAAGTGTTTCATGAAAATCTGTTGCGTTAACTTTTGAAGCAAGTCATCGTCAATTGTGGTCATGTAAATTTGCAAATCAGCTGACAATTTTAGGGTGCTGCAAGGAAAATTCATTTTATACAGAATTTGGAATTATTTGCTTAAGTTTTCTTACCGTGAATAAAGCTCATAAAGTGTGCGGAGATATTTCTCTTCATCACTTTTATCATCCAGTTTGGTCATGGCGTACTGATGAAGCTTTAGCTGATAAATATTTAATATAAATTTCGACATCACTTGCTGAGGATTGGCAAAGACCTTCTTGATTATTTCGTAGTGATGCTTGCACATGGGCACTATGCCAGTAAATATATCCTTGCCACTTGGCGCCATTTGACTTTGTTCTATGTAAGCGTCTACACATTGGGCAAAGCCCTTGAACTGTGACAGGATTTGAGCCAAGGATTTCATTTTTTCAATATCTTCGCTTTTCTGAGCTGTGGCAAACTCTTCAATCAGCCTCCGTTCCACCTCATCGTATTTCTTCTCTATTTTGCGCTTGGATTCGGCGAAATCTCCGGTCGACAAATCCTGTGAGATTGCAAATAATTTTTGTATAGCATCGGCTGCTTCATTCAGGCGGGTAGCATCAGTGAAGATGTCATTCACAATGGGTCCGGATACCAGAAACTCAGACATGTAATTTAGCAATTTCTGAGCTTCAACTGACCGACTTCTTGGCGTGTTGACATTTTCGAGCTGCTCTCCCAAATGAATTATCTTGCCAGCTACTGAATTAATTTTCTCATCCAGCTGGCCAAACCATTCAATAGCGGTCTGATGGCGTTCCTGCAGCTTTGCGGTTTTCTTGGCGTGAGCTTGCTGCTCTTGCTGCAATGCATCTTGCAGGCGTTCGCATTTGCTTTGTTGTTTTTCTTGCAATATTTTCAAATCCTTTATGGTTTGAATGAATGTGTCATGCAACGCAACCGGATTGAAGTCTTCATTGGCCTGCAGCTCGTTGTTTGTCCGCCAGGTCAATCGTTCTATAAACTCGCCTACTTCGAAGGGTTCCTGTTTTTAATTATATTTTAATAGTTTCAAGTTTTGGATTAACTTCAATATGATTATTACCTGCTCAAACTCTTCCATATACTGGGAAAGCATTTTTCCTGCTTTTTCTTTTACTTTTTATTTTCTTACTAATTCGTGGAGGCGTTCTCTTATTCTTCTTCTTCTTTTACGCAAAACGAACAGCTGTTGGAAACACTGACAGCTGATACTACTTTTTTCGTGCCTGGCAGTGCCGCGCATCTGTTGCGCTCTGTAATTTTTCAAATTTTACCGCCATTGCCTGTAACCCCCAGTTACATAATTAACATTGAGAACGTATTTTTTTTATTTTTAATTATTTTGATTCAATTGTTGCATATCAAAACATTTTCTTTTACAATTACAATAGACACCATGCTAAGTGACACGTTAAAAGTTCAAAATCAAAAATTATTATTATTATTTTTTCGTGAGGTTTATGTTAATGGTGTCTTCTTCTGCATTTTTTAATAAGTTTCAATTTCAAACTCGCTTTTTCGCTGCCTATCAAAACATTGTGGAAAAATAATAGACAATTAAGCAGCATAAAGATTTTTTAACAATTAAAAATATAAGACTTTCTTCTTCTTTTTTTTTTTTGTAATTACAGACGCATTTGCTGTTTCTTATCTTGGGCGTGATGGTGTGACTGCTGCTGCTGTTGTTGTTGCTGCTGCTGCTGCTGCTGTAGATGCTGGTGCGGATGGGCATGTGTATTAATTGATGTGGTTGGTAATTCTGATGCATGTGCTGGCAGTTCAGCAGTTCCCATTGTATGCATCATATTAATGGCACTGGCTGTGCTGGCCGAAGAAGCCATATCGACGGGTGGCATACGCGCGTTCTCTTCAAATAAAGAGCTTCCCAACGCATTTGACGCTTCTGGCATCGAAGGCGTTTCAACTAGTTGCTGCAGATTTTTCAATTCAGTAGATTGCAGGCTCACGGAGAGGCTCTCGCTTGAGGCCAGAGATGTCGATAGAGGTGAATTCCGATCCATAGACGAAGCTATATCTGTTTGATTTAAAAAAGTTTCCTTGTTCTTTTAGGACACCACTATAAAAAACAAATTCATACCAGTCCTATCGGTGTCCGGCGAGCGTGTGCTGTGCTGGGTAAGTCCCTGAGGTTGGGCCATGACCAGCATCAATTTTTCCTCCATTTGTGTCATGATTTTCTTCTGTATCTCGTACTTTTTGTTCAGCGCCTGTGAAAATCAAATACTGACTAGAAATTATTTTAATTGGTTATTTTAACTTGAGCGCACCTTGAACTTTTCCTCATACTCGTCTTTGACCGTGCGCAGTAGACGCTTCTGTTCCGTGATTGCCTTCTCATGATTTACCAGCTGAGCTTGCAGCTCACTTGTCTTATGCTTGGTGCCTTCCAGCTGTGATGTTCTCTCATCCAAGGTGTGCTTCAGATCTACGATGGAAAACAATTAAAATGACCCGCAATTTTCTAGGCAAATCTTATTTAAGCTAACCCTTCAGTTCAATGCTGCAGCTTTCTTGTAACATTAGATGTTCCTCCTCCCGAGCACGACTGTTGTCCATTTCCAGGCGATCACGACAACGAACTTGGACCTCACCCATTATAATGAACTCGGCCTCAAGGCGATCCAACTCCTGCTTGTACTGCAGCCCGGCATCTGCCTGCTGCTGAACATGCTGGAGTTCTGTGGTAAGACTTAATATCTGACCACGCAAGGAATCCAACTCGTAATTGATTTCCTTTCGTTGCACCATTTCAGTGTTCAGTCGCGTCTGGAGATCATCAATAACCTGCCTCAGACATCTGTTTTGGTCCAGTTCACTTTGATATTTCTTATTCAAATCGGTCAGCTGCTCATCATGGCTAGTCTTCATATCTTTCGACTGCTTTATGGCCTTGTGCATTTTCTCCGAAAGCTCCTTATTTTCAGCATCAAAACACTTGACTTGTTCGCGCAAACGTTCACACTCCATCTCCAGACTCCGCTTATCCCGACTGCGTCCCATCAGCCGACGATTTCTTTCAGCATGTATGCCACGCCGGCAGCTCTCGTACTGCAGCTTAAGGCACATCAACTGAAACTGATCCTACAAGAAACAAAACCATTGAATAAAGGGAAATATTCCAACAAGCAGCGCGACAACTTACCGAATCTAAATTCTCATTGCTACTAACGGCTCGCGCTATATATTGATCGATAATTTGCTGAGGATAAACCTCTTTTCTGTCATACTGATTGCGTTGTTCTTTGCATTCCTTGTACAACTCAATCAAAGGGGTTAAGTAGAACATTTCTAGCATCTCCAGTGTCTGAGTGGCCGTACTGATGTAGGTTTTTGCCTTCAAAGCGTCTGGCTGCAATTTGGAAGGGACCATATCTAGCATTTTGCCACACCTCTGCAGGCGGGCACCAGTCTTTTGAATGTGCATCTTATCTGTTCCATTTTCTCTATGGTGATCGGGGCAATCAATTTCATCGTCGTCAGAGGGACTTTTCGGAGAAGGTAGTGATGATAGTGATTGGGAACGTCGTAATTTTTTGTCTGCTTCTCCGAAAGAATCAGCTGAGCTGATGGGATGCTTGGATACTGCACTGATTGTTTTGTCTGAGCCTGTGTCATTGCAGCAGTAACTTGCCAACCGTTGTCGTTTGATTTTCTTTGCCACCTGCATCATGGTTCTGCTGGTGAATGTGTAAAGGCCACCGGAGCTACACATTTTGCTTTCTGTTTCATTGCACTGGCCGCAGCCAGTGGGTGGATCCTTGGTTTCGAGCCTCTGTTGTGTCACAAGCTGGGGCAATGCATCCGTTTTGGTTTCAGAGATGCTGCTGGGATAAGTTACCAGGGGGCGGTGTTGATCAAGCCGATTGATCTGTGATTCCAACGATTGGAACGGAGTCAGGGATTGGGCATGTGAGTTCCTGTCTTGTATGACTTGCTGTATTCGTCTATCGTAGGTTGTGGTCACACGCGTCAATTGCTCCACCGTCGTCGTGGTTATGTTGGGCATGGGTTCGTCGGCCGTGGTTATATCGGCGAAAGTGAATTGATTGTGCAGGTCTTTGCGCATCGGTGATGAAGGCTGGCTGTTTGCGAAAATAGCTCGGATAGCAGGTGAATTTGCTTGGGCTCCACTGTTCAGATTGTGCTGTTGCTTAAAGTCTTTCATGGGTGTGGACTCGGGCGTGGCTTCCACAGCAGCCTCTGGCGGTGATGACCCTGTCATGCCTAATAATTGGTTGCTGCTAGACGGCGGTAGCGGTAAACTAAATTGTGGTGTGGGCGTTAGGGGAATTGAATTGGTCAAAGCAGTGATTTCATTGAGGGGACTCCAGATGGGTGTGTTAGTAGAATTGGATGGGGTCTCGAAAGACACTCGCATTGGCTGTAAAGTCGTTAGCTGATAGCTGCTAAATTGATAATCATTATTGGATGTTGTGGAAGTCATGCGGCTGTAGCTGGGCGTGCCGCCTAGCATGTCGCCTGGCGTTGTAGGATAAGCACAAGCACTTTCTTCATTATTGGAATCCGGGAATTCCAGTGGGAGCGTTAGACGCGAGCATTCCACTACCACGTCGTGTGGTTCCATTTCCTTCCAACGCAAACTGTTTATCTCCGTTTCCGTGGTGGCTGTCAGCAGCATAGGATGCAAGCGTACCGTACTCAGCAGCGGTTTGACAGTGTGTTCAAAAATACCACCAGTCTTGTCCTTTTTGATGAAATCGCTCAGGTATAAGATAAAGTTGCACGGATACATGCCGTACAGCCGGTAGAAAAAGTTCTGCAGGCAGAATTGCAAGTGCATGAGCTTTTCATCGGGCAAGCGATTTGTATTCTGATGCTTCCAAGAAGCCACATAACCGAAAGCCTCAAAGAGATCGTTCAAAAAATTGGGGACTGCATTGGGTATTATGGGCAGTAAAATAATGATACAAACGAGTGCAATCACTAGCGGTACGATGTCCTTTTCATGCTAAATGTGGAGACAGAATAGGTTAAAATCCCTACGAGATCAGATAAAACGAATCGCTTACAGTCAGAAGCTTGAAAATGTTCTTGATGAGTCGGTGTTTCTCGATCTTATGCAACCAGGTAGGATGACGAATAACAATAAATAAGAACGCATTCAAGGCGTGCACATGATATTGACTTTGGGACTTGTTCAACCAATCGTCGAGCCGATCAAATATGTGGATATCATGGGGATGCTGAGCCTTTACAAGCACCTCCATAATGCGCTGAGAGCCAGTCTTTACATAGTAATCCAACAAGTTATGCACGACCCAAGTGTCCTTGTCTACAGGATCAATTTCAATTGAAAAATGTATTCTTTTAGTAAAAACCCTGGCAAGGACTTACTGTGGGTGAAGAGCTCAACAAGTTTGTTTTTTGCGTCATCATTTTCTTGGGTCTGATTGGAGTGTAGATCGTCAAATATTTTCTGAATTTCCATGATAGGGCTGATAAATCTGTGATTGGATCTGATTTGAGTTGATTCGTGGGTGCAATTGATTTTTCAGTTACCTCTTTCTCCTACTTGTAGCCTGGCACTTGGTTCCGCCTGTGGTCGGAAATGACCAACTGTTGTGCACATGTACGCTCTTTGCACTCCACTTTCTTCGAGAACTCTTTGGATACCGTGTGGACCGTCGACTTCGTTTGCTTCTACTGTGCTCGTGTGATTTTACTTGTCTTCGTTGCCAACTGCTGCACACAATTTGATATCCATTCAGTATTAAAACTACGCATTTTCAGTGCTGGCAAGCAGAGCCAAAGTTATTAGAATTCAAAACTCACCTCCTCTACTATCATTTTCTTTGCAAGGCCAAGCGTAATAGCTCCAGCATTTATTTTAAAAGGTTATTTTACAATTTTCTACATGAGCAGTGTGCAGTGTTGTTCCTATTTAATATATGGATGTGTGTATGGAAGAGGTGACAGCTGCTGGGAACTTGCCAACTTTCGCGAAAATCAGCTGTCACGAAAAAAATTACTGCCAACCTAGTTCTTCTACAAGCACACTCTTAAAATTACTCTTATTCACAAAATTACTTCAACACAAAATGTAATTAATAAGAGAAAGTAGTAAATTTTTGGTTTGCCTCACATTTTTTTTATAGATAATACAATAAAAATTGAATATGAAGAGAAATCACCTGCTGACTCTATACAGTGTGACCAGATGTTAGAAATTCCTTGGTTAATAAGAAATTTGTTTAACTTGTATGAATGCGGATAGCAATATATTGTGAGTTGCGAAATAGTTAAAACAAAAGAATTGATAAGACTCGGATTCCAGTTGCGCATTAAATGTGTTATTTCGCAAATATGGAACTATGACAACGATATATTATCGGTATCAACTCAACTACGAAAACAGCCGGTAAATAAAGAGCTGCGAATTGAAATGAAAAGATTTCTTTTCCTGCAGCCCCAATTGCGGTCATTGGCTACGCAAGCCATTGTCGCCAAAGCTCCAAAACGGTAATTTGTTTATTCACAAATCCTTAAATAGTTGTTTTGGTAAATATATTTTTATTCTGTGCAGGAAATGGAAGAGTGTGGTGGGTCTGGAAGTACATGCTCAAATACAAAGTGCTTCCAAATTATTTTCCGGCAGTGGCACTGACTTTGGAGCTCCTTTGAATACTGCTGTATCCTATTTCGATGCATCTATACCAGGCACACTGCCCGTAAGTGAATTAAAAAGTGATCTACAACTCTTCACTATTGTCTTATGTCACAGGTGCTTAATCGAAAATGTGTGGAATCGGGTATTAGGACAGCTTTGGCCCTCGGTTGCAAAGTGAACGAAGTTTCCATGTTTGATAGAAAACATTATTTCTATGCAGATATGCCAGTAAGCTCAGCTTCTATTTGTGTGGAATAAAAATATATTTTTTTAAATAACCTAATTGCAGAATGGCTTTCAAATCACACAACAACGCGCTGCCTTAGCCAACAATGGAGAAATTACATTTCCTGTTATTGTACCTGGTAAAAAAGTGTATTACAAATCCGTTAGATTACTTCAATTGCAATTAGAACAGGACAGTGGCAAATCACTACACGACGATGCCCTAAAAAGGTTTAAATACGAAAAATAAATAAACTCTCTTGCTATAATGTGCTTTATAAACCTTGCAGAAGTTTAGTAGATCTGAATCGCGCTGGCTTGCCTTTAATGGAACTTGTTTTTGCCCCTGACTTGGAAACTGGTGAAGAAGCGTCCTCGCTTATAAAGGAACTCATGATTATACTCCGACGTCTACAAACCTGCAGCTGTAAAATGGAAGGTAACAGAGTTTCAAGAAAAGTATTTCAATTCTTAAAATATATCTAATTTAGAGGGTGCCCTTCGAGTGGATGCAAATATATCCATACACCAAGAAGGTGATCCTTTGGGTGTGCGTACGGAAGTCAAGAATATCGGCTCAGTTCGTAGCATAAGTCAAGCAATCACATATGAAATCAATAGACAACTCGTAGTAGTGGCTGATGGTGGCCTGATAACAAATGAAACCCGATCTTGGGATGCTGAAAACAGACGTACTGTGGCCATGCGTGATAAAGAAGTCTTACAAGATTATCGCTTTATGCCAGAGCCGAACTTACCGCCTTTACATGTTAATTTATACCCTGGTTCAGCATCGACCGAAGAATTAATATCGGTATCTTTTTTAAGTGAACAAATTCCGGAATTACCAGAACATACCCGTCAAAGGCTTATGGATCAATACAAACTAAGCCAAGAAACTGCAATTATCTTAGTGGTAAATTCTTGCTTTTATAATTTTTTTTTTCGCGCACTTAATTGTGATTAATTCACTTCCGCAGAATGAACCTGTTTTATTGGAATATTTCTTGAACATAACAAACAGTTTACGCGGCGTTTCCACCAAAGTGATCACCAATTTCCTATTGAATGATTTACTATCTTATTGCAATAAAAACAATTTAGATCTGGAGAGCGGGTAGGTCAATATATCTTTATAGGCTTCTATCTTTTTAATAATTCAAAATTTGATTTCTTTTTAGTTTCGTAAGTGTGAATGACTTGAAAGACATCTTAAAGTCCTTGCATGCTGAGGAGATCAACCTGCAGGCGGCCCGTCAATTATTGCAATTACTGAACACGAATACAAATACCAATGTAAATACGGTGAGTTAGTGTGCCAAATGACCACTTCCGACTCTCAAACTTTTTAATATATTTCCAGCTAATCGAGCAATTTAGTCTACAACAAATCTGCGACCCGACTGAAATTGAATCCTATTGCCAAAAGGCTATAGACAACCAAGCCAAGGCTGTGCAGCAATATAAAAAGGGCAAAACAAAGGCTCTGCTGGCCATAGCCGGGGAGGTATCCAAACTTACCCACCACAAGGCTAATATGAAACTTGTTGTTCAGTGCTTAGAAAGACTGCTGAAAAGCCAATAAGATTCGTTTTTTTTTTTAATGTATCTTTAATAGTGTTTTTCGTATAGTTTATAAAATATTGAACAGCCACCTAGTCTGATCAACGAATAAATAAGGTGAAGCAAATGTGGTGTGATTAAATGCATTTTAATAATCTGTCATATATTGTATTTAGTTCTGAAATCTCCTGTCTATCAGGAGCACTGGAACTTGTGAGCCATTAATGTTTGTGAGTGTTGTATGTATTGGTGAATAGATTCTTGTTCTTAATGTGATGAATGCTTGTATCTTTCAATGAGTACCATATTCAGTTGTCTTACGGAGCAGACAACGAATAGTAAAAATTGTACTAAGTTTGTTGTTGATGAGTGCGACAAGGGGATAGGATGTATCACTAACATAAGACTAACTAAAGTCTTGACTAGAGGAATAGGAATTGAACTTGTTATATGTTCTACTTTTTGGGTGTTTTGGATAAATGCACTGGTTGCTTGAAATGGCAGTTAAACACTTGGCGGGATCAAGTTTACGAAATCTTTAGAGAACCAATTCAATCATAGTCCCGGCCCGTTGAAGGCGGCAGACTCATCGACACTGCAGAGTCCAAGCTGTAAATTAAAGAAAAATCAAGCTGATTATAAGGAAAAGATTATGGTATCTTCGGAATCTTACCGTCTGGTCTCGCTCTCTAGCAAGTGGGAGTCCACTGGATGCTGGGAGACATTACGCAGGGAATCGCCCAAAGTGCTGCGCAAGTGCTGCATTTCTCGATTAGCCTTGGAGCTGCGTAGTATGTATTGCTGGCGACGCTTGGCCTCCTGAGCCAGTTGCTCACGCAACATGGAAATCTGAGCGTCAACAATTAAAAAATTTTGCATAACCAAGACCCTTTTAACTTACCTGATTCTCCAATCTCAAGACCTGCTGCTTGTGTGATTGCTCCCGGGCATCAAGCAATTTTTCGGCATGCATCTGAGCACTTCTATAACGTTCCGGATCATTGCCATCCATGCACTTGGCACTATCGTGCATGCGTGCCTTGCAGCGAGCCAGCTCGGACTCCTTCTCAGCCAGCAGGGTCTCCAGGCGTCGCACTTTCAATCGCAAGTCTCGAGTCTCCTGCTCAATGGTACTATGGTCCAATCCGCAACTGTAGGATACGCCCATGCCTACATCAGCTCCTCCTTCATAGCGATTTGAGTCATAGTCACCGGCGTCTCCTCCATAATAAGAGTTGGCCTTCTCGGCCCGATCGTAGGCATTACCTGAAGAGAATTTGCTCTTCCGTTCGGTTTCCAGCTGTTTAACCTTGTCTTGGAGGGACTGTAGCTTGGTGCGCAGCTCAGATTTCTCACGTTGCGAAGACTTCAATTGGCGACTGAGCTCTTCTTCCTCACGATGACCTCCGTTGCCTCCATTGCCTCCCTTATCATTTGATTCTTGATTCCATTTAGCAATGCGTAGCTGGGACTCTAGGGCGGAACGTTGCACCTCCAGATCAGTGACTTGCTCTTGCAGCCGCTGATTGCCATCCAGCTGGGCCTGTTGACTACGGCGTAGCTCATTAAGATTGGTCTGAGCACTGTCCAGACGCTCCGCCAAAATGCGCTTCTCATTTTCAGCAGTTTGCAGAGATTTTTGCAACAACTTAACCTTATCCTCATTGGCCTGGGAGCAGTGACCCTGTTCAGAGAGCTCTTTGGTGAGAGTCTTGATCTCGCCGCGTAGTTCCGTTTCGGTGACTGCTGCCTTCTGGAGGCGCTCTTTCATTTGATCCACAGTAGACTTGAGAGAAGTGCAACGATCTTCCAGTTGGGTCATGGCACGATTCTGGGCCTCCAGGCGCTCACTGACTTGACGTATGTTGGAGTCCTTCTCTTGAAGCGCCATCTGCAGCCGGGTCAGATCACCCTCCATGGCCACTCGTTGTAGGTCTAGCTTACAGGCACGTCCCTCCACCTTGGCCAGCTCCTCCTGCAGTTGGCGTTTCTCGTTCTCCAGTTTTGCACCGTGCTGACGGCATTTCTCAAGACGATCCTTTCAGGAAATTATTTTCATTATAAGAATACAAAAAACTGTAAAGCACAAGAAATTATGTCTCACCTCATTTTGGGCATTCTCCTCGGAGGTGGAACTCAACTGCATTTCTGTCTGAGCCAAGCGCTCTCTCAGCAACTGGCACTCTTCGCTCCTCTGCTTCAGCTTCTCCTCCAAGGCATTTATAGCCGAAATTTTCATCTTGCGATCCGTCTCCAGATTACTCTTCTCCTCTTGCAGATTACGCAGGAGCAGCTGTAACTTACCCACCTTGGCATCGCATCGAACTTGCTGATCTGCCGCATCCTGTAGTTGCTTCTTGGCTGCGCAGAGCTGAGACTTGTAGTCGTCCTTCTCCCTCTCGATCTGAGCCACCTGATGCATCAAATTTCGCACGCCCTTGCGCACCAGATCAGGATCCACATCGATGGGTCCATCGGGGCACTGAGAAGTACTGCGAGTGTCATAATCATGGCAGCTGGCACTGCGCGATGGACTGAATCGCCGTGAAGGACTGACCAGGCGATGGGAAAGGTTAACACTGCCATCGATCTGTATGCCGGCAATGCGACGCAAGGTGTGCACCACCGAGCTCAGCTTGTGTTCGGTGTCACGCTTGTGCAACTCCACGCAAGCTAACTGTTCGTCGAGAGCTCGTATCCGGCCTTCGGCCCCGCCGAGACGTGCCTTTAATTCCTGAATTTGTTGGGTAGCATCGGCCAGACACACCTCTAGATTGTGTTTCTGATCCTCGAGGCGCTTCTCACGACCGCGACCCTCTTCCACACGCGTGGCCAACTCCTGTTCTCGAGTGTGGAAGCGGTGCTCTTCCTGGTTGTTCTGGCAGCGTGCCCTACCTAATTCTTGACGGGTGGCGCAGAGATTGGCCTCAAGGTCAGAGAGCTGCTTTTTGATCTGGCAGAGCTCTTGTTGGGCACGATCCTTGAGTTCGATTTCGGTCACAAGCTTGCATTGCAGCTCCTTGCCTCCCTCATCCTTTTGGGCAAATTCTAGCTGTGCCTTTTGCAGGGCCGACTTGGTGGCATTGAGTTCCTGGGTGGTCTTGGTAAAATTATTCTCGGTCTCTTTGAGTATGGTGCTCAAACGTGTCCTCTCATTCTCTAAAATATTCTTGGTCTCTTCCAAGTTGCTGATCTTCTGCAAGGCTTCCTCAATGGCCCTGGCCTGCTCTCGCTTAGCGCTCTCTACACGCTTGACGTGATCGCGCAGCTCCTTGTTACTTGCTGAATACTTGTCCCGTTCGATGTTGCTGTCAGCAAGTTGCCGACGATTGTCGGTGAGCTCTTTGCGCAAGCTCTCAATATAGCCCTCACCTAAAATCATAAAAAGGTTGCAGTGGGGTTGGCTGGAGCAAAAGAAACTTACCTTCTTTGACCTTGCGTAGAGCATCCTGAAGTTCCGTATTGGTGCCCTCCATCTTGTCCTCTTTCAAACGTATTTCCATTTTGAGCTCATCGCTCAAACGGACAAGAGTGTCGCGTTCTTCGCGTATACTTAAGAGCTGGAGTTCCTGTTTACGCAAGCACTCCTCCAACTTAATCCTGACAGATTTCAGAATTAGATTAGAATTACCCATACACTTTCGAACTTACTTGTTCTCCTCTTCTTTGGTACGAATATGTACAATCTCGTCTTTCAGCTGGGCAATAATCGAACGGTGTTTCTCATCTCTGGCATTGGCTTCCCTCTTGTTGCGATCCAAGGCCTCCTGTTCCTGCTTAAGATCCCTGGCCACAGCCTCGAGTCTTTCGCCCACAGCCTGCTTGTCACGATGAGCCATTAATAAGGCCTGTTGCTTTTCATTTTCGGCACGAATCAGAGCCTCTTCATGTTGCTGCACGAGACTCTCGATATGGGACTGAAGAGATGCCAGGCGCTCCTGCAATTTCTCAATTTCATCGTCCTTGGCCGTTTGCAGAGCTTGGAGAGCCTGTTGCATGCGCTTCTCCAAAGCATTACGCAGCTGAAGAATCTCTTCTCCGTGTTTCTTGGCTGCATCTTCAGCGGCTGCTTTCAATGCAGAAATCTTCTGGTTGAAGTCATTTTCAGCGGCCCGAGCAGCGTTAAACATCTGGGTCTTGGTCTCCTGGGCCTTGCGCTGGCATTGTTCCAGGTCTCTTTGAAGACGGGCCACTTGATTTTTAAGGGATTCTTCACGGACCAAGGCCTCCTGGAAATCACGCTCCAGTTGACTGCGCTTCTCCTCGGTGGCCTCCAGACTGGTGCTGGTGTCGAAAAGAACAGCATCCAGCGACTCCTTCTCCGAACGCATGGCAGCCAGCAATTCGTTGAGTCGATGAGTTTCCTTTTCATGCAAGTCGATTACCACTTGTTTTTCCTCGACATCCTTGACCATTTCCTCCAGATTGCGATTGAGTCGACTATTCGTCTCAGTGGTCTGTTCAAGTCGCTGCCGAGTACGCATAAGTTCCTCATTGAGAGCCTCTTTCTTGCGTCCCATGGCCGTCAACTGGTTGTGTATATCGCCGCGATCACGGGTGACGCAAGCCAATTCCTGTAGGATCTTCTCTTTCTCCAATTGCAGACACTTGAGTTTTTCGGAATATGAAAGATTGTCGGTCTCTAGCTCCAGACGAGCCTTATCGAGGACAGCCAACTCTTTCTTTAGTTCGCCCATTTCATTGGACTGATCGGCAACTTGCAGACGCAGCTTCTTGCGTTCTTCCTGGCTCTCCATGAGGCATGTCTGAACTGATTTCAGCTCGTCACTGGTAGAACAAATGTTAGTCGACAATTTCTCATGTTTTTCCTGCAGATCACATTTCTCCAGCAAGAGTTTGTCTAGATCGTATTCCAAATCGGATTTCTGTTTCTCCAACATATTGATCAGGTTATCCGACTCAATGCGTTGCTGTTCCAGAAGGTCTCGATTAAGGCTCACACGATTAAGTTCCTCACGCAGGGAAATAGTCTCCTCCCTCAAGCGACTGCTACGATCTTCCTCAGATCTGAGAAGGAATAAGAAATTAGTTGTTTTTATTATATTAAATAAAACTGATGTACCTCAAATTCAGTTCCGTTATATTCTTATCTTTCAATATGCGCTGAATTTCCAATTCAACGGCCTTCTTATCCTCTTCTAGGGAATCTATGCGCTTCTGCTGTTTGCCGTAGTTGATTTGGAGTTTCTCGAATTCGCTGCTTAAACTCTCAAACTGTGGGATATATATTCAATTAGGTTGGGTTACTGTAGGATAAATTCTAAGTCTTACCGCACTGTTTAGATCAGCTCTGCCCATTTCTGCCTGCTGCTTCTGAAGGCGTGTATCATCCAAGGTTTTCTGCAGACTCTCACGCTCCTTGAAAAGCTCCGACAACTTGGAATTGCTACAATCCATTTTCTCGGTGAGCTGCTGTATCTTGGTGGTCAGTAGGTTCTTGGTGCCCTCACTGGTATCGAGTTGGATCTTCGTGCTGCGAAGATTCTCGGTGGTGTTCTCCAACTTTACCTGCATGTCGTGCAGGGCCAACTGATATTTGTGCAGTGCTGCTTGAACCGCTGATATGGTGCCTTCGGCGAAAGCTTGGGAGGCGCGTGTTGAGTTGCGTCGCGGTGATTTTGTTCCGCCTCCGCCGCCTGCTACTGAGGCTGAATCACGAGTCATGTGCATGTGTTGCATGGCCCCAGAGACCTCGGCGTCGGCCTCGCGATCAGCATTGTCAGCATCTTGTACAACGGCTTGGGCTATTTCGCGTATGGAATTGTTGAGACGCTCGATTTCGTCATTGTAGCGATTAGCCAGAGCGGCTTGAGATTCCGCCTGGGCGCAGCGATCTTCAAGTTTTTTCAATTGATTCATTAGTTCGAGCAGTCGCTGATCACGCTCCATTATCTCGTGTCTGGCGCTTTCGTACTGAACCTTAAGGGTCGCCACCTGAGCCTGAAGGTCGTCGTTGTCACGACGTTGCAATTTGAGCTCTTCATCCGCTGCTCTCTTGGCCTGTTGTACAATAAAAGCTACACTCGAGTTGGAGCCATTAATATCCTTGGTGACCCCATTGATTTCCTGGCCCATTTTAGCCACTTCATTTTTCATGGCAGTCTGCATGTCTTTGAAGGCTCTCTTCACGGCCACCACTTCGCGCCACATTTTCAGAAGACGATTGTGCTCACTGTTGTAATAGTCCTTGAAAGCCTGCTCCTCCTCCTTGAATTCATCTTCCTTGATCAAGAGTTCGTCTCGCAGACTCGACCAATCGTTGGTCAGCTTCTGCAAGTCATTGGTGAGAGCCTCGTTGGTTCTATTCGATTCCTCCAGCTGCTGACGCAAGGCGTTGTTCTGAGCTATGATTTGCTCGCAGCGCTGATGCTCTTCTTCCAGCTTGCGGCAAAGCTCACTGCTATCGTCATGGACATAGTCCCGGGCACAGCTTGGCGGCGGCGAGTCCAAAGAGGAACTGCAGGGCAGACTTGTCTGACCCAGAGTCAATGAAGTGGAGCACTGCAAACATTAACGAATTAAAAGGTCGGGTCAGGTTGACTCCAGGAATTTGCTTACCAAAACTTGACTTCCAGTTGGTCCCGTGGTCAATTTAGGAGCACAAGTAGTGGGCGCCGTAGGCTTGATGGTCTCATGCATCCGGTCCTCGAGATCGCTACATCTCTGACGATATTGCTGAATCTTGGACTGCAAGCGGCTCACCAAGTTGGCTTGATTCTGCTGGGCCTGCTTGTAGGTATCCAGGCGTCGTCGATAGCTCAGCGACTCATCGGCCAAACGCTGTCGCAGCTCCTGATTTTGCCTCAACAGGGCATTGGAGGTGTCAGCCCCGGTGGGTGGTGCGGGGCTCAACATTCTGGGCGTAATTACACCCGACGTGTTGGCGTTGTTGCTACTAATGTTATTGCTAGTGGGATTGTTGTTGGGCACTGAGCCACGCCCACGATTGGCCCTGGAAAAGGGTAAGCGAGCAGCCCCCGAATTGCACTGTGCCGGAGCCGAGTTTAGGTTTGGTGGCAAATTTTCGACGGCCGAGGGACAAGGCGTCTGCTTGAAATTATCTCGATACGCCTGCATCTGGAAGGGGACAAAGCCCAGAAGGGTAGAAAATTACTATTTTAAGTGCCACCACAATTCTGCTTGCCAAAATTGATTTGCCTGAAATGTTCGATTGCCAGTCGTTTATCCAAACAAAAAATGATTTATTAACTTGGGCCTAACTTTCATGGACTGTTTCCATTTCCGGTCACCATGACAGCTTCACACAGCCAAATTCTTTTTATGTTTTAGCTTATAAATAAACTCGAAATAAAAACAATTTCCTTTCATAATCTACGTCTTCTCCAGCCATCATATTCCAATGCGAAGACATTGGCAGGCTCATGATTAAATTGGATGCCCTATAGCTAAAGGCAGATAGGGTATACTTGTGAACAAAAGAAGGACGAAGATAACATTTTCATAACATTTCATCAAAGCTCGGATCAGAATGATCCCCAAGTGAACAGAATTCATAATAGGGGTCTCTTGATCGATATGATGATATTATTAAAAATATTAAAAAAGCGTATCCAAGAGTCAGTTAAGCCCAACTCACTTTCTTTTCTTATCCACTTGACAATACAATTTGTCCGCCTATTTATGGTGCCTTGACAAACACGCATTGCACCGTCTGTCACCACGGTGTTTGGGACAGTTTTACCCCTCGTTTCCGTACCTCCCTAAAGGTCTACTTTTAGATAACAATCCTTGCAGTTTGTCACACAACAACAACGGCAACAACATACATACATAATTTCGCTCTATTTATATTAATAAACAAATTTCATTGGCTCCTTTTTATTTTCATAACTCGCAGGTTGCTATTCTTAAAACTTTGACATGAAAGCCCAATGTCTTGGCTTAATGTCTTCTAGTTTTCATGGTATTGATAACTACTTATGTTGAATGGGTTTCGCACTGGATAAGCCTATAAGTTTTCCCTTTTTTTATGTGACCAAGCAAAAAAAAAAAAATTGATTGCTTACAATCTCATAAAAAATGACTTAAATATTACTTATCAGCATGCAATCTTCTTATTCCTTACATCAGCAAGACCTATCGAGTATTTGAACAATTAGGATTGTATAAGATTTTTAGATTCCATAAAACTGAGTTTTCAGATCGGATTATGAAAAGAAAGTTGCAAATAGGGTAATCTGTTTCCATTGTATTTGAAACGTTTTTTTACTGTCTTAAATAATTTTAAGAAACCTTAAAAACAAAGCTAAGCAATTTGATATCGATCTGGATCTGTGGATCTGTGATTTTCGATATAGAATTTCTTTACTCTCAATGTGAAGGATTGGCAGAGATTTTCAAAAATATAGGAAAATTATATCCAGGTTCTTTATATTCCAAATAATAAAGAATTTCATATTTTTGAAATATTTTAAGAATTAAATTAGGAAATAATTTATTATCAACTTACTTGTTAGACTTTCTTGTAATATTTCTCAAATGATTCGAACCTTTTGTATAAATTTAAATATTTAATAGGTTTTTTGAACGATGTTAACTGATTGAGCTTCAATTAAATACTCATCCAGTTATCGTGTATTTCACTTGGGTTAGTCGAAAGTTACTTCCGTTTATAATGGGCGTTAAAAGTGAACGTCCCACTTTTTGAATCACTTCAATTTGATTCACTTTACTTGCACCGCGACACAATTGACACAAATTCGCAAAAATGTTTAAATGCTAATGTCAGTTACTCATAAACCAAAGGGCCAGAGCACCGCCCGTAAAAGTCCCTAACTCGGTTGACTCGGAAAACTCTGAAACTTTACTTGGTTCGTGGGATCCGTTGAGCCATCGAGGTCTCAAAGCTAACTGAGCCACCGCAGGTCTGGGCCCAGCCATTTACATGATAGTAACGGTTACGCTTTCCACTAACTAACCGCCATTAGGAACAAACAGGCCTAGACATCTGCTGGTTGCAACTTGGCTTTCTGTTTGCATAGAATTCGTCTTCCTTTGGCTTGATTTTTTTTTGTATTCGTTCCTTTTTTTTTCTTTTGAGGCGGAGTTGGGGCAAAAAATAAACATTGAATTAACAAATTCCTTGTTACCAGGAGCAACAGAATTGATGGCAGTGTGGTGTGGCCAAAGGAAACAATCAAGAGTCACAATTATGTTTAGCGTGCGAGCGAGCAACAAATGCAAATCGGTTTGGTTTGTTTCCTCGAGCATATTCCGAATGCGCTTGGCTAATATGGAAGGAAGTGTAGGAATACACCCACCCAAGGCATAGCGAGAGGGTTCGCATGTTTTTTTTTTCTTTCTTTTTTCTTAGAGTGTGAGGTTCGCATAGTTTTTTCTAGTTTTTGCTTTATGTTGGTCTTAATAAGTCAATAGGAACTGGTAATAAATTTCATCTACCAGCAATGAGGTTTACCCCTTTTTGTTCTGTTCTGCAACTAAACTGAAATTTAAATATAAAAAAAAAGTCCCCGATAAATGGTTATGCTAATCAAGGGCAAAACAAGTACGAAACAAACTTGATCAAAAAAATTTGGTAATTCGGAAAGGGAAAATAAATTTTCTGAGAAAAAATATTGAAAAGTAGAACCAATAAGAATATTATTTTCTTACCTAAAAATTGACATTATTTTCGAAAAAAGAAAAGAAATAATATGAAAAGAATAAAGCAACATACATATGTATCTCCATTATTTCCTCGCCAAAGGTTGAAAATGCTATTGCGACTGTGCTATTTGCGAAAGCGGACGGACAGTCGAGTTCCAGCTCTGGGAAGGTTATCAATTTCCATAGGTGAAACTGTTGCCGATTTCGAGCAAGCATCGCTTACTTCATATTGCACACAGAATGATACGTGTGTCTAATAATGCACACCCCATACAGATAAGTGGCAAATGCATATATAGTATAACAATTTCCTTTTACTTATATTTCAAATAATAAAAAAAAGAAAAAAACACAATGACAAAGCCAAAAACAAAAATTTTATAAAAAAAAAAAAACTGCCCAACAACCAAAATTAAAGCTAAGTATGAATAATATGAAAAAATTATTTTTTTTTTTGTGTAGTCTTATCTGCATATAGAAATTGGCTTGAACCTTGAGCAACCTGAACGAGATACCATTATAAAAGAGATCTCTATTTCTTTAAAAATCAAACTGATGATGCAGATCATGTTTGTTATTTATGATATTTTTCGAAATTCCGTCGGTTCACAAGTTCATTTTATTAATTAAAAACAGCAATTTTTTTATACTAAGTTTCAATGCAATCGAAATTGGACTTAATAGGTAAATAATTCCTTGCCTTTAGGACAACCCATATCAAGCTTTGCCAGACTTTGTCAAATCTAATTCTATATTCCCCATTATTCTCTGACATTCTATATTTAGAACGAGTCCAGGTAAAAAACTGTCTAACGGTTGCTGTTTATTTGTAGGTGTGAAATTGTTTTATTTTTTTTATTCCCAATCGGGTTCATAGTCAGACTCTTATCAATTGGAACCGTTGATCCGCTAGATGCTGACTGAGTAAAAAAAAAAAAATGCTCACAAACATATTCATAATTATATACACACGTCTGCCTTTATTCTTTTTGTAATAACAAAATATAATGTGATCAAAGTACAACATTGTAGAGGACTGGTGGCTGGTGTAATTCGCCAGAGAGAAAGAGAAATAGGTGACAGCGACTTCCCCCCTTTTTAATTTTTTTTTTATTTTCCGATTTTTATGTTATTTCTTTTGGAATTCATAAGCGAGTCTGTGGCAGCAGTTCTTGATTATTTTTTTCTGCCGTCCACGTGCACCTTGAACACTCTGATTAACAAAACTGTACAGTGCATTAATCAATAAGAAAAGGGAATACACGAATACACAATACCCTGTAAAGTGTATTAGGGATTTTCATCATTCCTCCAAATTGTAGAGGAAATCCCGGAATTCCCAATCAAATTTATAGATCAACTTGCTTTTCATTCAATTATTAAGTACAGTCAGTAGTTCTGACTGATAAACTTGAGCAGGATTTTGAAATACCATTTGGTGTAGGGTATGATTATATTGTGTATTTGAAATAAAATAATAAATATGAGCCATGTTGATGATTTATAAATTTAATTGCAAAATAAAATGAGAAATACACAAACACACAGACATTGAGACAGAAATAAAAATATAGACGACTAGTCGGTTGGTTGGTTGGTTAGTCTGTCTAAAAGTCTGTCCTGTCTCTCTCGTCGCCTATCATCTGGATCGCCCGAATGACAGAGTCTGAGCCACTGACAGCTAATATCATCGTAAATCGTTGATGATTGCAGCGGCAGCAGCAGCACCAGCAGCAGCTAAAGCAATATCAGCAGAGCAGTGGAGCCTCCACGGTGCGAGATACCATCCGGCAAGCTTTAAAGTAGAGCTACCTATTTAAATCGGTCTTTAGTCACCAAACGAATTTCGCACGGAATAGGACGCAATATACGGCTATAACCAGTGGCGCTAAGTGGTGTGACAAATAGAAACGCTCGGCTGTGTCGTGTTGTCTCCGTGAGTGCGTGAGTGAGTTAGTGAGATGTCCCAAACTCTGGAAGATTTGCAGCTCCGTCAGGAGCATGCACGCCAATTGCGTCAGGCTTCGCGTTCTAAATTTCGACGCATCAATTCATTGGATCTTATACCCGAGGACCCCAGCCAATCGGAATCCGATGATCAGCCGCATACGCGACATGTGCTAACCTTGCGTCGTCAGCGCACTGTCGACGGCAGCCTCTTGTTGACCCGTCAGTCTAGTCTCAAGGTTGACCCCGTTTTGGATCGCACACTTCGTACTCGTGTCCAAAAATTTTTACTTTTCTGGCCGCAGCTATTACTCAGACTACTGCTAACCCTGCTCCGATATGTGCTCTACATACCGCTCTCCATAGCAGCTCCTAGCTTCTGGCTTTCGGCTCTTTTGTGGATATTCTGGAAATTGGTTCGAGTACCGATTGGACTGGTCAAGTGGGTGCTTAGCAGTGACGGTGTGACCGCCAGACCTCAACCCCAGAAAACTGTGCTCTTGAGTTGCGGCAGCACCATTCAAACTTTGCATCTGGCCCGAAACTTTCATGCCTCCGGTGCTCGTGTCGTGGTCTTCGAGTTCGAGGGTCTCTTCGGTCTGGCTCGCTTCTCCACAGCCGTGAATAAGTTCTATGTGGTGCCCCGACCCAGTAGCACCAATGTGGAGCAGTATATAGCCGCTCTCTGTCATATAGTGAACAAGGAGAAGCCTTCGGTATATATACCCGTGTGCGCCACTAGTCCTGCCTACTATGATGCGGTGGCCAAGCCCCATCTGGAACTCTTGGGCTGTGCCAGTTTTATACCCAGCGTTCAGGAGACCGAACAGCTGGATGACTGTCTGGAGCTCTATAAGCGCTGTACAGCCCAACAGATACCCTTACCGCCACATGCTGTTCTCAGTTCACCCGAGGATCTTTACCAGTTATATGATCGCGGATTTATTGGTAACTACCGCAATATACTTATGGCAGTGGGAATGCAGGGTATTCTGGAGCGTCATAAGTACATTTTGCCGAATAGGCGAGCTGACCTAAAGTTTAATCAGCACGAGATCAGCGAGCAACAACAATGGCTGGTGGTGCGTGATCAGCCGGGCTATCATCACTATGTAACATGCACGACGATCAAAGACTCGAGGGTGGTGGCAAATGTTACCTGCAAGGTGGATCATTACACCAAGAATCTTATACCAGTGCGTCGCAACAAGGCCGGACAGGCCGATGATGATGAAGCCCAGATTGATATTTGGCTTAGGGCCTTTTTCGCCAAAGTGCGTTTTCAGCGTGCCATTAATGGGCATATAAGCTTCCGATTGGTCAAATCGCCGGCACACAATAACCAGTTTGTGCCGCTGGGAGTACGGTTGGGCGTGGCCCTACCCTATATATGCTATAATCGCTCGCATGCCCAGGTTCTGTGCCGCACCATGAAATGTCTACATAGACGTAGCCAACAGGAGGAGGAGTCTATTTTGGCAGCTCTCGCCCAGAACTGGAGCTGGTCTACTCTGGAAAGAACGACCACAACAGCAGCCCTGGACAAGCGGGAGGCCCTGTTTGCCTATTGGGATCCTCTGCCCTATTGCGCTTATTATCATTTCCAGCTGCCGCTGGAATCGGTGAAGCTGTTTTTGCAACGACGAAATCACGCTACAACCAAAAGTTTATCTCCACGCCACCACACCACGCCGGTTCATTGAACGGCAGTCGACAACGACACCGGATCGTGGTTTATTGCGGTTTGTCTTTGTGCAAGCCGTGAAAACAGGAGAAGTAGGAGGAGGTGGGGTCTATACAGAACAGAACCAAGTCACAGCGGCGCGAGAGAGATTACACAGACTGATCAATAACAATAATAATGACAAAAAAAAACATAAAAAAAGAAAACAAAAAAAAAACTTATTTACTTTATTTGTTTACTTAGAGTGGACATTTGTACGGAATAAATGGGTTCAACATCCATCTAATGATTTGATTAGGCTTAGAATAGAATAAGCAACTTCGTATAAACAAAAACACACACACACATATACACACGCATACATATTTACTTATTATAATTGTTTTTTGTTTATTTTATTTATTAGTTTAGTGGAAGATGATGATTTTTATAATTAAATTAAGTCTTTTGTATTTATTTAATTACCCATTGTTTAAGTGTTTAAGTTGCATTAACTTGTACATATGTATGTTTATTTATAAGTTTGTAATTTTTTTAATACATTATAAAAAAAAAATGATTAAAAAACTGAAACACTTTCTTTTCTTTCAACTCTTTTGAGCACATTTATTTGTGTACAAATTAAAACTGACCACCCCCGTCACGGGCGCGGTAGTTTTGACCACATTTTTTTTTATTGTTGTCCTGGTAACGGCTTGTGACATTTGGGTCAGGCTTAAAGCAGTTGGGTTACCTAATTTGCATTTACCCCCAGAGTTGGTAAAAAGTCTTAGAAAGGAAAGGGAATTTCGAAAGAATGTCCGTTAGCGGTTATATGACATTTAAAATTGAAATTTATTAGCCTTCGAAAGAATTATTTAATAGTAGCGCCTAACCGATAACAATATCGGTGATTTCCCGAAATAAAAAATAAGATAGTTTTTAAATTTAGAGCACTCGATTTTTTGCAAATAATCTCATTGTGTCCATAAATTTATAAGCTGCTCGCCGATAACGAAAACCTATCGAATCAGTAAACGATTAGTTAGTTCGATTATTTAAGAACTGTAAGTTTCTAGAGAAAAGAAGAATTTCGCAAAACAAACAAAGAATTCGGCAACACAGGAAAAACTAAACGATGGACAGTAACAGTGATACTGCAGCCAGTACCTCATATCAAATATCTGGCAGAAATAGCACCCCAACAGAGAATCCCACAGTGTCCATTAATATTGAAAGCGACGATAATGAGTCAACAGCTGAGGATCAACATTTATTGCCACAGATAACAAGCTCAGCCCATAGCACCCATATAAATTTAGAACCAGGCAATGGGAGCGTGCGAAATTCTATTACAAATAATAATGGTATCGTCAGACCTGGTACTAACAATTTTCTTCCATTCCTAAATCGACCACGTTCCACTCCACTGACAAATGCACCGGCACGCCGACTGCAGCAATCTCAATCTGTGATTGGCAATGAACGTGGAGGTGTCACCAATAATGCAGGAGAACGTTCCACTGCGCCAGCGGTGCCTACGCCAAACGCAGTCCGTGGACTGAACTTATGGGGTGTTAATTTAAATGACGTGCTCTCATTATCTACAGTATACCAAACAGACGCCTTGCGTTCCTTAATCACACATTCCAATTTTCGTTACCAATCGCAACTTAGTGCTCCAGAAACCGGGCAAGGAACTCTGGGCAATGGAACACACAATTTGCACAATCAATCAACGGAACCAGAGAACCGAGAAGTTTCGGAATCTTCTGCTACCACCAGTGCCTCATTAAGATTAAACAACCGTCCCATCATGGGTCGCAGCATTTCATTACGCGAAGGTGAATTGCAACAAAATAGCCAGGCGCAAACTGGACGCAACAATGGCACAGGCATTGGCTTGTCTACAGTAATGGCGCCCTTTCTGCTGTCCACCCAGCAAAACACTACCAACTCCAGTCAGCCTCGAGCTATTGCCGAGGAGGACGAACCATCCGGGGATCCTGATAACCATCAGCAGCAACACGAAGCTAATGTCGACGATGAAAACATTATATCCGACATGGTGGTCAAAATATTAACCCATTTGATCCGCTACTTGCCCTTTATTTGTATACTTCTTTTGAAGTTCCTGCACGACCATGCTATGAGCATCGTGGACCTGGCCGTATTACTGACTGTCATGTACAAAATCAACAAGTCGATACGCCATCAAGTCTCAAAACTGGCACTCAAGAGTTTGGTGGTGCTCAGTCGCGATGCTACCATTCTTGCTATTGTGGTGACACTGCGACTCCTACTGGCTACAGCACCTCCCGATCCCCTGGGCCTGATTGTGCCGCCTCCTACCAAAGAGTATTCAATGGATGCGATTAAGACGGATTTAAATTTACCCATAACAGAACACCAATTGACGGCAAATCCATCGACTGTCACACTTTCCGACCACAAAGTGACCATTGAAACAACACTCAAAACCATACAGCTTGGTACTATCTTCTACTACGGCGCCGTGAGTGATATTATCTTAAGATTATTGACGATGCTCATTAAAGTGGGCGTAACGATGTTGCCCGTGAATGTTCTAAGGCTGAAAGTTAGGGTAAGTCATGGGAATCCTTTACCAAGTTATGAACCAATTTTAATGCCAACATTATTTCAGGCCCGTTTGTATGTGTTGATAGAATTCAGTTCGGAGTTTTACCGTGCTCTGACTCCCATCACTCTATGGATCAAGTTTCTCAATCAGTCATACTCGGGTATAGACGTCATAGCCGGTGCAGTGTTCTCAGCTCTGTATTTGGCTGTGAAATTCTTCGAGTTGCTAGAGCGCGGGAAATCTCTGAAGAATGCCATTGTCACGCTTAGACGTAATATTGTAAGTTTACCTAATTTGAGTTAGCGTTCAAATCTTAGTAGTTTCTTTTTTTTTATTTAGGACTCGGAACGGCCGCCTACGAAAGATGAATTAGATGCCGCTGGCAAATTATGTCCGATTTGTCATGATGCATACAACAGTCCAGTTGTGCTGGAATGCGGTCATATTTTCTGTGATGAATGTGTCAACACTTGGTTTAAGCGTGAGCAAACGTGTCCCATGTGCCGTGCCAAAGTTAGTGATGATCCGACCTGGCAGGATGGAGCTACCACGTTCTTTTGCCAGCTCTTTTAATGTACAAAAACACAACTAAAGTTATATATATATATATATATATATATATGTATGTATATCTGTATCTATTTAAAGATAGTTACATTTCTAGTAATGTGAAATATTCTAATATTTAAGTCAACAGTTATCTCTTTATTACTAAATTGTTAAACTCAAATTTTCTTCGATTTGTTTTTCTTCGGTAAACCTAATGCTTGGGTCTCGTAATATTCTCCATCAGCCCGTGTGGCCTTTTTATTTATTTCCTGGTGACGCTCTTTACTCACAATTTCTTCTAAAATCTCACCCTCGCCTCGTATAAGTCTGGTACGGCCAGTCACAGGATCTACTTCACGGCGAATTTGGCTTTGGCGGCGCTCATATTCCTCCTGTGTTTCCGGAGCATGCGATTTGTTATTCATCAATGCTTAAAAATTGTTGGGCAAAAGGTATATATTTAAAAGCCGTAATAAATTACAAATACACTTTTAACCGACCTATGGGTATGGCAAAGTCTTCTTGATCGCTATCAGATTTTGCTGGAGCCTCAACCACAGTTTCGGGTTCACGAGACTGCTTTTCGCGTTTCTTGGATTTCTTGTATTTGTATTTTTCTTTGTGATGCTTATGCTTATGTTTCTTTTTTGATTTTTTCTCACTCTTACCCATTTTCTCGAATAAAAAACAAAAACAAAACAACAATTGCAGTTTGATTTAATCGATAAGAGTTGGCTGTTTCGATAGGTGACCGACAATGCAGTTGAGGTATTCCCGTAGCAGCAATCTCGGGGAAAATAATATAATAATAAATATGCCAGACTTGACAAAAGAATCTTTAATATAATTGCTGATCTTTTAATTTAATTTTTAGCAATCGTGTTGATTTAAATATTTGCTCAGTTCATGAACGATTACTGAAAAATATGCTATCGACAAACTGTCATCTCTAGGCAGCACACACAAACAAACAGACACACTGAAACCGACGACCATTCACGCGCAAGGAGTAGAATTTAAAGTATAACTACCTACCAATTATAATAATAATAACAGCAACAGACCTGGATATTTTTTAAAGTGCACTCGAATCAAATATAAGAACTTTTTTAAATCACGCCAAAGGCCCGGTGCAGTCCCAGCAGCATCAAGTAGCCGCCAGAGCAGTCACTGCCAAAGCAGCCACAGGCATCAACAATAATAACAACACACCATAAAAATCAACTAAACAGAACATTTGTCCCCGACACAGCCGTAGACTCAGCCAACACAACAGTAGCATGGAAAAACTACCAGCCAAACAATACGAAACGTAAGTGGATCACAACTAGGCCGATGTGATGATGTCTCAACGTCATCCGTTGATTGTTAGGTTATGTTCTTATGCTAAAGAAAAAATCCATCAAGATTTATGTTAATGAAAACTCATGAACTCCCAGAGAGCCGGCTCCCACAAAACTCGAATCAATTTCAAAACCCCGTATCAATTAGGTTTGTGTTCGTTTCGCCCGTTCCGTGTAGTGATTTGTGGGCCATTCATTGCTTATTTATTTGGTCGTAGTACTTTTTTTTACCAGAGATATCAATGAGAGTGCAATCCTTTCGAATTTCGGGCTAGTCATCTTCTTCGGATTGGCGAAAGAGTATATCGGCAGTCAGTTCTTCGTTCTTATCACACGCCAAATACACCTGGATGACCATATCACGCTCGAAGCCCAAGGCACGCAGGCGATCCACAGCAGCCATCTCTTCGGCTGTCAGAGTCACCTGCAGATTCTCCTCAGAGTCTGTCAAACCACTGTTCAAATCCTCAGTGTTCTCAGTTAGCATCGAGACAAAGTCATCCTGATGGTTGAGTATGGCCTCCACGACGGCAGGATCAGAGTCGTTGAGTCGCGACAGCACTGCGGTCAAAAGCTCCGGGCTCTGACGCAGCATATTGCGCACCTGTTGATATCGTGGATCGTCCATATTCAGTGAAACGTTGCTGTGCTCAGCAGTGGCAGCATCTCCTACGGTCAAGCCGTCGGCTGTATTTGTGGTCACACTGGCAACAGGCTGTGGTATACCATTGATGAGATACTCAATAGCTCGCTCCGGATGATTGAAGCTGGCCTGCAAGGCGGAGCGCACACTTTCCTCATCATAGCCCATGCTCATCAAATCCCGTACACGCTGCTCGTCCAGAGTCGACGATGGAGGAATTGACTGTGTGATAGATGTCGGCAGCGTGGTCTGACTGGGCGTTATGCTCAGTTGTGGTGTTGGTGGCACCGATTCTGGACTACCTGCGACGATCGTAGTGCTAGTCGATTTGATTGTCGTCAAGTTTGGAGCTGGCTGTATCTTCTTACGCATGAGGACAATGAACTTGTCCTCCTGTATGTTGTAGGTGCTCAGCACAGCCTCATCCTCCATAATCCTACCGCCATAGATCAGCTGCACACTATCCACCGTCAAGAGCACTTCGGGCAACTCGACCAGCAGTTGCTTCAATTCGCGCACTTTTTTTGTATCGTTCAGTTCCACTGTTAGGGTCTTTTGATCCAGAGTGCGTATAGCCAGTTTCATTTTGTTTCTTAGCTAACAATTTACACAAAAAGGATTGAATATCTGCGTGATTATTTCTAGAACAAATTATATTCGTTTGTTTCTTTTTTTTTCTTGTTTCGTAGCCACGTTACTGTCACTGTCGCAAGTTCTAGCAATAAGCGTCAAATCGAAAGTGAGACGGTTGAGCTTATGTGTGTGTGTGCATGTGTTTGTGCTTGAAAGTGTATATGTTTTGGGACAATGGGACACGTCAAAATGTGAAAACAAAACCTTGACATACTAATCAAAAAATTGGTATGCCTTTACGTTTTAGGAAAACCTGGCCAGATCTTGTCGACAGCGACGACAGCGATGTGGAAAATGAAATAGATGTGGATAAATTGCCGCCGCTGGAGGTGGGGCCCAACGAGAATCGTTTACAGCACACATATTGCTTGTGGTTTTCTCGTAAAGGCACGCAGAGAGCGGCTACCGATTATAGCAAATCGCTGCACGTGGTTGGGCGCTGTGCCAGTGTGCAGCAATGGTGGTCACTGTATTCGCATCTGATAAGACCGACGGCGCTGAAACCCTACCGGGAGTTAAGTCTCTTCAAACAGGGAATCAAGCCGATGTGGGAGGATCCAGCAAATAGTAAAGGCGGCCAGTGGGTCATACGCTTGCGTAAAAATAAAATTGATCGAGCCTGGGAGAATGTCTGTATGGCCATGCTGGGTGAGCAATTTCTTGTTGGCGATGAGATTTGCGGTGTAGTGCTGCAAACAAAGTACCCGGTAAGTGAGAGAATTTATATATTACACTAATTTGTCAAGGCCTTGGAAACCAAGCGATTTGAAATTCGCGCCCACAGCAATGTTGCAAAATGTTGACTTGTTTAACGTTCGCAGCATAAATCAACCCTGCGTTAAATGTTTTTATAGTACTATTTATAGTGAGCGTTTTCCGGTGAACTTTTGTTTTAAAAAAATTATCTATCATTTACTACGTTCCCAGTGTAAATAGGATCTATCGCGTTCATTCATAATTCCGCCACATAGTGGAACAAAAGAGTGCACGGCATTGGGTGGATTACGTCAAAACTCGCGTTCCACAAACAAACTGCTGTTGGCGCATAACGTAATGGTATGGTGGTTGTTGTTGTTGTTTCGCGTTTCAGTATTGGTGAGCCGAGGCAGTGCTGTTTGCAACGTAGGCTACACTGGCTTTCGCTTTTCAGCATTATTTAGTACATTTATGACTTTAGTACATTTATGCCTTCAGAGTTTTCGGTATTTTTCTGTGAGTTTGCCAGCAACAAAAGTGAAAACAAGAATAGCAGCGAAAGAGAAGTGGCAAAAATTTAGTAATTGTTACAATTCGCAATGCTAAAGATATTGTGCAATTTACCTTCAATTCGTATCGATCAAATCAGCAATATTTAAAAAATCAAACAAAATGAAATCCAAAAACTAACCAAATAAATACCAAAACAAATTTTGCCGCAAAGTTGTAAAGAACTGTGATTTGGCAAAGCCAAGCTACAATAACAAAAACCAAGCGCAAAAATATATGCATCTTTGGGAGTAACACAGCTCCAAAGAAAGAGCAACGCAAACGCGAAACAAACAAATTCCACAGAGTTCTCTGGTCTGGTCGGCTCGGTCTAGCTTCTGCGGGATAGCGACACATGCTTCAGATTATCGAGAGCTGGCAAACGCGTCGCGTGAAACAATTAATGCTTAATAATACTACGCAAAGTTATCAAACCAGTTCCAAGGAGAGTAATTTTGTTAATCGAGGGTGAAAGAGATAACTCGGAGTCTCGCACGAGCGGCGTCTCCCCAAGCAAGCGACAGTATCGTGCTAATGCGTGTGTGTGTGTATGTGCGTCTTTGAGAGAGCGCACAAAAATAAATTAACAAAATCTAAAAGAGAAAAACGCCCACCTTTGCTCCCCCGCGGACTTAACAGTGTCCTCCCCCAAAACACATACACTCACGCATTGTGAATTTGGCTGGCGAAGAGCACGACACAGTAACATTTGAAGTAGAAGAAGAAGAAGCCGCCGCAGTCGTGTGGAGCCTTGCGCAGAAATCGATTTTTTGCCCATTTTAAGATTGTCCAGCACGCGTTTCATGTCTCCGCAAATAAAAAAAATTTACGGAAAATATTTAGCAATTAAAATTCAAACAAATGACATACGCGGCAAGTGCTAAAAGAATTGTGCAAATCTAAAATACCGAAAGCCTTTACTAAAAGTGTGAAAAAGCGAAACGAAAAATCAAAAGCAGTTTGAGTTAAAATCAGTGACGACACCGACGACATCGACATACATACACACAAATACACCTCCGCCTGTACAAGTGTGTGCGTACTTTTGTGTCCCACCCCCCCTGGGCTAAATTGCTGAAATAAGAAATTTAAAAAAATCAGCAACAAAGTGTTAAACAAAAATATAAACCATTGCAAACAAACCAGCAAAATAAAAGTTAGAAAAAACAAGTGCTAAACCACAAGTGGCTGCAAATATTACTCATTGTTAAATTTATAACTGCAAAAGTAGGAGGGAGCAGCAGCAACAAAAAGAAAGAAAGAAAAAAAAATACAAAATAATCGTTCCGTTGTTACCCAAAGTGAGTCACTGTGAGATATACACGCACACAAACGTATAGATCATTGTGTGCTTGTTGTTGCTGCTGGCATTGAGGTGCTCTGCCGCTCTCTCGCTCTCACCTGCAACTCATTCACTCGCAAACGTGACACGCTCGCACGCTCCCTCTCTTTATCTCTCTCCCTGTCTCTCTCGCAGGCAAGCGCAAATAACCACGCGCTCAGTGTAAAAAGGGGAAAACAAAAAGAATCGGCGGAGTACGCGTCCAACAAAACAACAACGGCAAAGTAGAAGAAGTAACGTATTATTAACAAAAGGTGGTGCAAAACGTGCGTGTGTATGTGCGGTGAAAATAACAACAATAGTGTATGATTAACAGAATTAGATAAAAAATCATAAAAAACAAAAAGAATTTAATACCGAGCCGAGAGGAGAGCATGCATGGCAAATTCACTATATTTTGGTAGCGCATCGAAATCCATGGAAAATCAATAAAAAGTCACATTGTGTGCGGTGACTGCGCCTACCCAAAGCGGAAGAAGCAGAAAAAGACAGCAAACAAGTAAAGCAACAATAGATTCAACAAACTCAAAGCCAAGACAAAAAACAAAAAAACTTATTAATATTTCTCTCTCGCATATTAGATAAAACATAAAAATAAAAACAAATTTAAATAACAACGAATCAAAAAAAAAAATAAAAGATTAAACAAACAAAATAAAGAATAAAAAAAAACGAGAATTTAAATCGACGTCAGCACCACCGCCACTAACAAAATGACGAAAGACAGATTAGCCGCCTTGCATGCCGCCCAGTCCGATGACGAAGAGTCAGAGGATGTGGCCGTCAATGTGGATGGCCACGATTCCTATATGGATGATTTTTTCGCTCAAGTCGAGGAGATACGCGGCATGATCGACAAAGTCCAGGACAATGTGGAAGAGGTGAAAAAGAAGCACTCGGCCATCTTGTCGGCCCCACAATCCGACGAGAAGACCAAACAGGAACTCGAAGATCTGATGGCCGATATCAAGAAAAATGCGAATCGTGTGCGCGGCAAACTCAAGGGCATCGAACAGAATATCGAACAGGAGGAGCAACAGAATAAATCATCGGCCGATTTACGTATACGTAAAACGCAGCATTCAACCCTATCGCGTAAATTTGTTGAGGTTATGACCGAATACAATCGCACCCAAACCGATTACCGGGAGCGCTGCAAGGGCAGAATCCAGCGTCAACTGGAGATCACAGGTCGGGCCACGACCAACGAGGAGCTCGAGGACATGCTGGAGCAGGGAAATCCGGCTGTATTCACCCAGGGCATCATCATGGAGACGCAGCAGGCCAAACAGACCCTGGCCGATATCGAGGCCCGGCATGCGGATATTATGAAATTGGAGACATCGATCAAGGAATTACACGATATGTTTATGGATATGGCTATGCTGGTAGAGTCGCAGGGCGAAATGATTGATCGCATTGAGTATCATGTGGAGCACGCTATGGACTATGTGCAGACAGCAACTCAGGATACAAAGAAGGCGTTGAAATACCAAAGTAAAGCGCGTCGAAAGAAGATCATGATACTGATATGCTTGACTGTGTTGGGTATCTTAGTGGCTGCATATTTGAGCCAGTATTTCATGTAAATTGATGCAATTACTTCTATTACTATTCTCATATATACACACACACACTCACACACACACACATACAAATCATCACTCACACATACAAAATATACATACACAGCGTCTTTTTAAGATGTTGCGCAACCCACCCAAAACAAAACAAAAAAATTAAAAAAAAAAAAAACAAAAACAGAAAAAAAAAATAGTATAACAGTAAGCGCCCCTTGCCAGTGAGCTGCACAGACCTATACACATATACATATATATAGTACTTTATATTATTATATATATTACCGTTAATACAACAAATGCATTTGCATTGTAGATGATTTGAATGGCTTAGTCTAGATTATTAAAAAAAAAAAAAAAAAACAAAACAAAAAAATTATAGATAAAAGAAGCAAGGCAGTCGTCAGGTTGTTCAGGAAAGTAGATCAGAAGAGATTCCAAAAAAAAAAAAAATAAAAATAAAAATAAAAACACAGACACACATATATATAACATTTTCCGCTCCTCAAAATATAAATTTTTAATTACAAAATATTTATCTAGATATTAAATTCAAAAACCAAAAGCTAATTAAAATTATTAAATTTATTAAAAAAAAAAAAACGGAAAAGCAAAAAAGTAATTGCAGAAAAAAACATGAAATTTTATTGATTATTGTTATAATGCGAAGCAAAAAATAAAAAAAAAAAACAAATGAGAAAAAAAAATCCATAAGCATCAAAAAATCACAATTCACACCGAGTTTCTTGATTTATCAAAAACTGTTATACCAGAAATATAACAAATCAAATGCAGCTCTTGATTTTTACACTTTTTTGCCTTTTGCCTGTTCACAAAAATTTATTCTTTTTTTTTTTGCTCTTCTCAAACACAAAGCTAGTAAGAATCTTCTTCTTCCTTTTATTTTGTAGTCCAATTTCTCTCTATCTCTCTCACACACCCACACAGAAAATAGGCGAATGCAAATATAACGGCAAAACTCTTTCACCCACACATCCCCACTCAGCCAATCACTGAATCACTCTCACGCCAATGCTGTGTATTTAAAACAAAAACAAAAACAAAAAAAAAAAGAAACGAAACGAAAAAAACAAAAGAATCGTGTTAACTTTTGAATATTTATTAATATACAAAAACCTATTATTATTATTATAATTGTTATTATTATTACATAATAATTATGCTAATGATGATGATATAAACTTGACTATATTGACTATTTACCTATGCTTAACATGTTTATAGATTTATTAAATGCTTACAACAAAAAATTTATATACAAAAATGAGGCAGCCTGGCATATAAAAAAAAAAATACTCATACTCAATAATTCATTGAGAAAGCCAATCATTTAAGCGAAATCAAAAATAATTATCGTTTACTTTTCAAACAATTTTCAATTGCGCAAATAATTGTTTAACAATTTCCGTAAAAAAAAACTTGTTATCGCTTTGGCTTTCCCAATCACTCAGAAATTGTTTTTGTTTTTTTAATTTGTGATTTTTTTTTTTTTGTTTTGTTTATCTTTACATCACACGTAACTCATGGAAATTTTCTTTTCTAAACCTGAATTTGTTATTAACAATTTTTTTTTCTATTTTATTTTTTTTCTCTTTGGTTTTGTTAATAAACTTTTGCGACTAACCCCAAAAACTCTCCGCCCACCACCGCTACAATAACAACAACATTTTCCATGCTGCTCAACAAAAATTACAAAAAAATAAATAAAAATAAAATTATCGCTGCCATTAAAATTAAAAAAAAAAAGTGTAAAAGCTGTCAAAAATAATTAGCATGAAACAAAAGAAACTTCCAATTGTTAAAATTATAAAAAAAAAAACAAAAATTTTTTAAATATAAAAAAAAAACACGTTTGATTATGAAAAAAAATCATCAAGCAAAATTTTAATCTAAATCAAATGCTCTGGTTTATTTTGCTCTGTTTCTAATTTTTTTTTAGTTTTGAAATGAAAATAAAAAATGAATTGATTTATTTTAAGTAGTTGTAGTTGCTCAAATCCCATCAAATATTAGCGAGTGCACTCCACAAAGATAATAGTACTACTGCACCCCCCTCCACGCCACCCAAGACCCTAGAATAAACTACACAAAAGCCTACAAAATCAAAACACTACTACAACAACAACAGCAACAACAATAAAACGGGCCATTTAATCAAACACGAGGAATTCTAAAAAGTGCACGCTGATACCGACAACAACAACAACAATAGCAACCACCACCGCATCATTTTGTTGCACCCAAAAAAACAAAAAAAATAGTATATTTTTCTACACTTTTTCGCCTAAGCACACAAAAAAGAAAATAGCATAGTGCAATAATTAAAATAACAACATAAATTATCTCAACTTCGTATTATGCCAATTTATCAAACTGTGTCAGCTCATCTTGAGCTCTCTCAAAGCGATAAATCTAAAAAAAAAAACAGTGTTGAAAAATACCGTAAAAAAAGAAACGCCTGCCAAACGTGACTCCGCCGCTTTGTGCCGCCCATAAAAAAAAAAAAAAATTCTATGAAAAAAACAAAAGATTTGATTCATTCCGGAATTTGGCCGCGTCATAACCGGGATTAGCATCAGCTCCTGCTCCTCGTCAACTCTTCAGAAAAAAAAAATGTAACACACTGGAATGCGTCATACTCAGGCCAACAAGGTGAGTAATATTATCTTTCTCTCTCTATAAATATTTATATCCATAAATTAAAAATTATTAATTTTAATGAATGCTCAGATGGCAGTGATTCGTCTCGGGTTTTTGGTCGAGCTTGTCTGAGTGAATTGCCCATAAAGATAAGGCCCATTTGTGAGGTTATGTTGCTCAAATTTCCGCGATAATTTCCGTCTGGCCCCTCTGCCATTTAGATAAGCCAAGTATTTACCCGGGAATGTTGCCCTTTGTCTGCGTAATTAAAATTAACTGATTTATAATTAATTTATTCGATTGCTTATGACTCTTATGCATCTTTTGATGAGAGAGAATATTACTCAGCTATGGGAAAGTGGGACAAGCTTTGGAAGTTGTGTCAAGTCAACCGCAAACTTATATATAACTTTTGAGTGGGACTCTTAAATAATCAGAATATATATTCAGAAGCTTACGAATTTGTCAAAATCATTTATAAATGTCAGAAAACTTTATGCAAGTCAGCTTGCAAAGATGTCAATTACTCTAACCTCTCACTCTCACTCTCTATGAATTAATCACTTATATTGTACCATATAAAATCCCACAGAATCCCTTATGTATTTCATAGAATTAATCCCTCAGCAATATATATTTCATTATTTACTGCTTTGGCTTGCGTGTTAGATTTATTTCCCCCTGTCAGTTATATATTGGGATCTATTGCATGTGCGACTTCAATGGGATCAGAACATGCCATACTCTATAAATAGTCTTTTCACTAATCATTATATTATTACCGGGCATTGAATCATAAACGAACTGTTTTAAAGCTACTACAAATAGAGATATCGAAAACTAAGTTTGATCTTGGAAAGAGCAACTCTCCCAAATATGTAAATGGCCTAATCCGACCTCTAAAAATAATTGATTATCTGACTAACTGAAAGGGCCTCACTCCTGTACAATTATTATAAGAATTATAGCAATTTTTGGCCGATTAATATCAGACATGAATATCCTGAGGTTCATGAGAATACCAGTAGATGGCGCTGACCTTTAAGGCACCCATTATATAGAGAATAGATTATAAAGTATCTCTGATTCGGACCATAGTTTTTTCTTTGGAAATTCCAGTTCCACGTACTTTTCAATTTCATAAGAATTCCACTAGATGGCGCTGACCTTTAAGGCACCCATTATATAGAGAATAGATTATAAGGTATCTCTGATTTGGACACGCCCTATAGTTTTTTCTTTGGAAATTCCAGTTCCCTGTACTCTTCAATTTCATAAGAATTCCACTAGATGGCGCTGACCTTTAAGTCACTCATATAGAGAATAGATTATAGGGTCTTCTCAGATTCGGACACGCCCATAGTATTTTCTTTGGAAATTCCAGTTTCCCGTTTTCTTAATTAACATCCGCAGTTTTCTTTTATTTTCCTTCATAATGACTGTCAAGTTAATTTAATTTTCCCAAGCTCATAACAATCATTATAAATGATCTCTCTCACCACTCTGCGCGGAGTATATTTGATTACTTTCCAAGTTGGTTTTGTCGGAATTGTTTTTTAATAGATTTTATGTCCACAGAATTTTTCATACTTGAACAGAATTTATTTCAAAGTCAATAAAATCCTGACTCTGCAAGGAGGGAATACCCTGCTCAATTAGTCAGAAGTAACGCTCGATTTGCTCTTGAGGTTTCCAGCTCTCTTCTCTTCTCTTCTTCTCTGCTCTCCTCTCTGATATTCAAATTCTCCTTCGTTCTTCTTCTTCTAATTGATTTGTTGTCAAAAAGCTTTACAAGTGTTTTTATTTATTTTCCATTTTCTGTTTGCATAGATACGTATACATTTATGTGGAGCCCGCACTTTTGGTATTTGCACTGCACTCGGCTTGGCTCCCTTCTGGCCTTGCAACGTGTCATTGCCCGTCTCACAGTGAGATGAGAGAGAAAACAATTTATTTCATTTTTTTTTTTCATTAGGGTTTTTTCTTGATGCCCCAGAGTGTGCCAACTTAATATATATATATTTTTTTTTGGTTTGGGCCATTTTTTTTTCTGTCCAATAATGATGATTCACACTCTGGGCAAGTTGATTTTCGCAGCTTGTTTGAGTGTGTGCGTGTGTGTTTGATTGTCTTTCCTTTTGGCTTCGAAATTGATTTATGAGCTTAGTTGAGTATTTTCTTTGGGTCATGCCTTTTTCTTTAGTTTTTGTGTGTTGTGCAGGGAAATTTCCCAAAGCGTGTCAATTTAAAAAGTGATTGGAGGGAGTGTGTCAAAATATAACATCTTCTAAGCTGTTGTAGTCTGACAGAAGTGTCTTAACGCTTGAATGTTTTCATTTCCTAACTAACTCAATGTCAATTTGTTTTCCTTTGACCCACAAGGAGCTCAACCAAGCATGTCCTGGACAGAGCCAAAAAGAGAGCCAAAGCTGGGCAAATGTTTGGATGTATGTGAGATCAACTTGAAACAATGACACTAATTTCCTTGCCAAGTCGTAAAGCATAGAGAAAACAGCTGATGAAACTGAACTACTCGGATAATTTTTTCTTCTTTGTTCAATAAATATTTTATTTATTTATTTTTTTTTGGGGGGGGGGGGGGGAATTTTTACGAGCACTAAAATTTATGTGCCAAAGGCAAGTGTCCTGTCCAAGCCCAAACGATTCTGTTGTCAAGACAACAACGGCAAATATATTTTTATCAGAGCAGTCGGGCGTGTGAGCTAAGCCCACGGAAAAACAAAACCTCGAAGAACCCATCAAAGTTCTGACTTCTTCGACCAACAACTTATTGCCATGACTTACGTCATGTTTTGCTGTTGTTCAACTTCTGATTTTTTTTTGTTTTGCTATTTATGACAGCAAATATAACAGACACTAGGAAAAAAAAACACCAAAGTTAAAGGATTTCTGTGTGAATCTGTTGTGTCATTTGTGCTTGAGTGTTGTAAAATTTCTTAAACATGCAAATTCATTTCTTTGCACAGGCTGTGGCTGCCCCTTACATGTGTATGCGTGCAAGCGAAAGAGAAGAGTTACGTTCCGCTCTCACCAAATGGAATCCACTCACTCCCACACACACACATACGCACGCATACATAAGCACTGCGACCCAAAGCGATTGTTCAAAGATGTCAAAAGTTGAGGTCTTGGCAAAAAGGCATAGTTTTGACTCGGTTCTTTTTTTTATGGTTAAGTCATAACTAATCCTTTGCAGTCAGCCCAAACAAACTTCTCTAACCCGTAAAATGATAAAAAAAAACTACACACACACAAACACACTGCACTTTTGTTATGAAATAGAATTTCTCTTTGTTTGGTTTATGACAGGCTTTGCCTACTCCGCAAGAAGAGTGAGTGAGAGGGAGAGAGCTTGTCATATGTAAAATTTGCCTTTTTGATCTGTTGCTGTAACGGTTGTTCGGACGTACGGCGTGACTTTGCTGCTTCTGTTTGCCTCTTTTTGTTAATTTTCACGCTCTAAAGGAAAAACAAAACACACACACAAAAGCGCACACACTCTTGAAATTGAGCGGCAAACTTGCGTTTACAGCAACATGAGCAGAAACAAAGGCAATTTGAAACACATACACACACACACACACTCGCACAAATAGCAAAACAAACAAGCGATTTTGTCAATATGAAATGTCCTCGATTAACTAACGGGTTGTCCTTGAGGCTTTTGTTTGCATTTTGCTGGCACTCAAATATTCAGGCATTTTGCAGATAAAATGAAATCCGCCAGTGGTGTACTTGAAATAAGTCTGTATTAATTATACACTGAGAGAAAGAGACAGCAACAGCGAGAAAGAGAGAGGGAGGGTGTGTGAGTAGAGCGGTTTGGGCAAATTTAGTTTTAATTACCACCTGGGCAGAGCTTATATCACAGTTTGGAAATCTGAACCACTGCCCAAACCGTGGGTTGATTCTGTTGACCCCGCCAGTATTTTGCGGTAATACGGCTTCACAGTGTGCCCACATCCTAGACTGTGTGGGTATTTCGGACACTGCGTGAGTGTTGATGACGCACTTCATAGATTAGCAGCCGTCAACAATATCGTATGCTCTTGTCTACTTACTGACAAGACGAGCTTGCAAAAACAAAAAAATAAACAAAGAAAGAAATTTATAAATAGAAACGAAAAAAATGAAATCCCGGACTTTTCTTATTTTAAGAATATGCTGGCTGTTTCAAGTGCTGGCCTCTCTCTCTTTGGTAAGCAAATTAAACAAGGGCCCTTAATTATTTTTTCCGGTACTCAGAGTCCTCACCCCCCTGCCCGCCCCAACCATTTGCGATAACACACAACTCCGGGCCATACAAGACCAAACAAATGGGCAAAACAAAGTTTCTCTCTCGCAATCGGCCAAGGTGTTTATAACATCATTTTAGCTATCTGCTGCTTTCATGACTAGCCACTTTTCTGCCCTGGCCGGAATAGTCATTGTTGTGACATTCAGTTTTGCTATGGCCCTTCTTGGGTCCTTTTGTATACCGGTTGCAATTAGTTTGGCACTAAATTAAAATTAATCATATCCATTTTTCTACGGACACTTTTTTTTTCTAAAGTTGTAAAGGAAAAAAAAATGCAAAAATTGCGTGCCCGAGTCTGTGTAATGAGCAAGTTTACCTGATCGATTGATTGATAGCTAACTGGGCTGTGCAAGGCAAATAAAGTGGGTCGGACCACAACCGCCCCGGCTAAAATGAACACATCAAGACTTTCGATTGACTGAATTTTCACCTGGCAGCCATTATTCCATTTTCCTTTTTTTTTTGAAAAGAGTAAAGTGAACAGGTTGTTCAACACTAGAAAAAAGTGTATACAATGTTTGACTTCAAATATTTCAGAGCTCTGCTATTTTCCATGTTGTGTGTTGGTTTGGTTTTATTGTTGTTGTTGTTGTTGTTGTTGTGTTGACCTGGCTGGCTCACACGCAACGTGGCAATTCTTCAACCCTTACTGTTTTGTGTATTGTGGCAGGCTGATTCAGTGGAACCTAGGGTGATGGTCAACCATTATAAATGTTACTGAAAATGGATTTTTATTTTCACCTGACGCCACGTGGCATCGTATTGGGCTCAATTTGCCAGGGGCTATTTTTAAATTGCTTCCACTGAAATAGCAACATGAAGTTTCTTGTTTTATTTTTTTTTTTTTTGGCATTTTATGGCTTTATTGCTTGACATTAAATTCCTTCGCTCCAGGTCATTTTTAGTTTTTGAGCTTTAAAATTTTTCTTTTTTATTACTCGTAAAAGTGTCACTTAATAAAAAGTAGGCAAAAAAAAAAAAAATCATTGCTCTTTAAAATTCCTTGCTTGCGGCAGGGTTGCACAGAAAGGCAACAAAGGCCAAAAATATCGATAATTTTTGAAGAAAATATCGAACTGCTTTGTTATCGCAGGCTTAGTCACCTTGTGTGTCGAGGCTTTGGTGTTTTTATCACCTGACAATGAGAGAAAGATATGAAGAGCTTTGCTTCAAATAAATAAATTAAATTAAAGACCGCAACAATAAAAATGTTATCCAGTTTTTAAATTGCTTTATTACATTTGCATTCATTAACACTGCCAACAGTTTCTTTTGCCTTCGTTTGCACACACACACACACACACACGCACGGAGGAAGAAGAAAGAGAGAGAGGGAGGGAAATATATATAGTCGGCTAACCGAGCTTAGCTTTGTCGGCTTACCGAGCAGAGCAACATCAATCATTGTTGTTGTAACAGCGACCTCCTGCTTTATGTCAATTTATTCGGCTTGGAATTTAATTTAATTTAAACAAAACAAAACAGCAGGAGCGCACACAAAAAAAAAAACGAAAAAAAAATTATCACAAAACACACAAATAAATATGAAATTGAACTTGAAAATTTGTCGAGTGAGAAGGCGGAGTAGAGCTTTCCTTAAGTACCTTGCCTGAGGCTAATCTGGCATTTGTCGGCTTTACTTATCTCTCTGTGTGAGTATACCTAAAAACCAAACCAAACCAAACCAACCATGCAAAAGCAGCCCGAAATAAAGAACAAGTCGCCTGTTTGTCGCGCTCCTATGCTGGCCTGGCCTGGTCTGGCCTGGCCGTGTTGTGCTTTTGTTAGCTGATATTGCGTACGTGGCATTGTAATTTGCTTTTTTGGCCATTTGCTCGTTTGGTTTTTGCGGCAACGTTCTTCTTTGCTCTTTTCGTTCTGAGCTTGTTCTTGTTGTTGTTGTTGTTGTTGTCTGCTGCCGTCAGCAGCGACTGCTGACAAGGCCACTTTCCTTAATAAGGTAATAAAATGTTTGTTTTCGTTCCCTTTGGCGTTTTTTTCTTCTTCTTCTTCTATTTTTTATACCCTGTACCTTAAGTATTATAAAGAGTGTATTAAGTTGGTGCAAATGTGTATGTGTGTGAGAGACTTGGAAAAAATTCTTGGCCTAGAAAGCTGTTTTGTTTTTGTTTTTTTTTTATGTTCTCAGATATCAGCAAACGGAAATAATTTCATTCTAAGCTGTGCAGAGAGTATTTCAAAGCCGAATAAATTTTTCGATTGCTGTGTTATCGCTTGTTTGGTTTTTCGTGTTCTCGTTGTACGCCGCCCTAACGGCATTTTATGTTATGGCAGGCACACGTCGCGCCACACACAAGAAAGTAAAATAAATATACCTTGGCAATTATCATGTTGGCATTTTGATGGCAAACACCGTCGTCACACACAAACACAAAAGCAACACACACACGCACACACTCAATAAAAAGAAAAACACACACACAAGTCAGCGGAATATCAAGAGCGACAGCAAGTTCAAATTAAAAATAAAACAAAACAAAAGAAAAAATTTACAGTTTTATTTTTAAAGCACGTTCCGTCTCTTTCTTGAATGGAACTTGTCAGAGCTGTAGTCTACTTTTTTGGGCTCTGCTTAAAAATAGAAAGCAGAAACGCTGGCAGCCCTCAAAACTGCTGTGATTGTTCGTTTGTATTTGTGAGGCAGGGTAAGGCAACTTTTCCACAAGTTTACCACATAAATTAACTGTCAAAACAAAGGTTCAACTTCAATGACTCCGGCGCCTCTCCTCTGCCAACTCAGCCGAACGCACCTGAGTTGCCTTTCACCTTCCAAATTTGTCTTGTAATTACACATTGTTGGTTATCATTGGTGTCGGTGTCTTGGTGTTTTCGTTTTAATTAAAGCAGCAATTAATCAAAAATGCTATGCCAAAAAAGTTTTCCATCTAACAAACCAAAAACTCACCTTGGCGTCAAAAATTGTGCGAACTTTTGCTTGTACAGTCCCAAAACGAGAGGGCAAAAGTTTCCTTACAAGAAACAAGCATTTTTGTGTGAAGGATCAAAAGTTTTATTTAAATTTAATGCTCAGTGGATTATTTTCTAGCACTAAAAAATACCAAAAAATTTTGGTCACATTTTATGTTCATCCTAAAGTTCTGAGTCCATTTAAAAATTTCGTTCTTCAATTTTGTGCTTCCAAAATTAGAGCCGCCCTCTGTTGCTAACCCAAAATCCCATTTATTTATGAAAGGCTAAAGCGGAGAAGCAAACACAACCAAGACAATCCTCTATACAAAAAAAAAAATAAAATTACCACAACAAAAAAAAAGTATGGTCTGGTACACACATAATTATATTATGCACATTCTCATATACATACAAGGCATACATGTACTCTGGCAGACAGTTATAAAAGCAACAAACGTGGCAAAATTACCACATGCGAAACGTGTTTCTCTTAGCCAAAAGATTCCAACACACACACACACACACACTTTTGGAGTCTTGGTTAAATGGAGGCAAAATTACAATAACAACAAAATCGATGATGGAATATTTTTGTTAACCTTTTCATACGCACGTTTGCTCCCTAAAAAAAAAAGAAGAAGAAGAAAATTTAATACCGCCCCCCCCAAAAAACCCTCCGATAACGAAAATTCAAAGACTCTGGCCATTGATTGTATTCATAAAATGACAGACTCAAAATCAACAATTGCCAAAGGCAAACCGATAAAAAAAAAATAGGAATAAATAATTTCTGAAAACGGTTCAAAAAAGGGGGGGAAAAAAAAAAGAATTTGAATAATTTGCAAAAACCCATATAGACATGGCCTTATGAAATATTTATTTTATTGTAGAACAATTTCAAATGAAATCATCCGATTGAATGCTCGCTGAACATTTAAGGACATTCTATATATTTTCTGTTTTATTATACTCTTTTCATTCTGATTCTATTTATGTGAATATCTCCGGCAGTTATAGACTAAATCCAATCAAATTAAATATTTGAAATTCCCTTTAAAAGTTAAACAAGTCTAAGAAGTTTCAGCTGCATCGAACTATAAAATCCAAATCAACTTAAAGTTTGAACTGAGCCAGAAGATTCGAAAAGAGTTTGTCATCTTCGGCAGCGCGTTTCTCTCCCAATGAAGCAAAGCAATTTTGCCTAATCATCAGCCTAACTTTGATTTACTGACAATTTCCACTCTCTCTCTCTCTCTCTCTCTCTCTCTCTCTGATTTCTCGATTTTGAGTGTTTGATGAACTTATCAAAAGGCAGCTGAAAATAAGTTACCCTCTCAGACTTTTACAGAGCTGATAAGATTTTGTTTTTGATAAGAAAAAAGAAAAAAAAAACATGCCAGTTCATAAAGAGTGACTCACCTAATAAATATACTTATCAGCTTAAATAAATAAATAAATAAATACCAGAAATCCATTCACCATTTGATGAATCAGCTGATGTAAGTGAGATCGATAATTTTAGCAAGCGGTTCGATAATTTTACCCAATGTTCGCTCTCCATTTCAGTCACACCACATTCTATAGCGTGTGAATTTTACAGTTACTCGAATTCCAAACAATGTGCAACAGCTTTGTAAATTGCCACTTTGGGCTGTTGGTAGCATTAAACTGTGAAAGGGAAATTGACACCTATTGAAACGATCGGATTCACTTTTAAACTTAATCTGCTTGTTGAAAAAATAAGAAAAAAAAAGTTTTTTTTTTTTTTTTTTTTTTTTGAAAAAGTTGTGTGCAACATGTGGCAAGTACAGAGCCTGATGAGGCCCTGCTTTGTTGTCATTATTCCATACATCCTGTTATGCCTGGCAACATTTGCCCTACGCACACAAAAGTTCACACGCCACTCCCGTCCCCATTCCGTTGTGTTGGCTCTTCCTTCCTTCATTCTACGCGACTTCCTGTGTGTACGCCAGTGGCACTGGCACTAGCTTTTGCCACTGCTGTTGCACGACGCCTTTTACTGAGCACTCTCTGGCAAGCGTTTATATGCTCGTTAAAAAAAAAAAACGAAAAAAAAATTCATTGGGGAAATGAGAGCAGAGCGAACAAGCCTGACTAAGACTCTGGGTCCTGAACCGGGTCCTGTTGCATTTTTCGTCGTCCTGATTTTAAGCTCTTGCCCACATTTTTGTGATTCCCTTTATGTTGTCGTGTACTTCCTAAATGAAAAATGATTCTCTAAGTCTCCTTCCATATTTCTCTTCGCCATGTGCGCCCATCATTCCTTTCAAAACAAAAGTGTATTAAAATGCTTACATGGCCTCCTCTGTTCATCTCCTCAGTGTGGCTCAAATATGAAGCGTAAACATTTTTCACCCAGTTCCACTATAAATCCAAAGAGTGCTTACTTTTGGATATATTTCTTTTTTTTTTTTTTTTTTTTTTTGCTTTTCTGTGTTTGAGTAGATGTAATTAAATTATTGATTTATTTAAACTGCTTCAAATTGTTTTTAGTTCGCATAAGGCGAGAACTTGTCGGAACCAGTCGTCTGGCTGGCTTGTTCTCTTCCGTTTTGTGTACCCACTCTGTTTCCTCTTTTGACCGCACTAAAGTGCCAATTAAAAAATAATCAGTTTCAGTTTTTTTTTCCTCTCTCTCTCTCTTTTTATTTATTTTTTTTTTCGTTCAACCTTCTAAAAAACTTTCTGCCTTTCTTTCTGTACACTTGTCATGTTCGACAGAGCATTAAGGACACAACCCAAAGAAGAGAGCTCAGTTGAGTTGGTTGCTTGACTGACAGACTGGCTGGCTGGCTGGCTGACTGATTTTCCTGTGCCTTAAGGTCCTCTTTGTCAGCGGCCTGCCAGTTGTGCAACAAGGCTCAGAGCAAATCTGTAAATTGTACGTGCAACATTCTGACAAAGTTTGCCATTTAATTTTCCCACAGCGTTTTCCCAACCGCGCGCGGTGGCCCGTATGATTCGTGTGGGGCTAAAACGATGACAATGCTACTGCCAGCTTTTCTATTATATTTCTTGCTTAATTCGCTTACTCTTCTTCATTTGCCCCTGCCCCTGCCCCCCTCCATATTTTCTTGCTGTTACTGTCAGTGCCTTGACATGATGTTGCGCGGTCTGCAAGTAGTTTGTCCTTTTCTTTTTTTTTTTTATTCCACGCAGACAGATTGCATTTTATGAAATCTTTATTTGTTGTACTTAATTACTCTGTTCTCTCTTAATTATATTCAAAACGACTGGGGCTTAATTAGTTTAAAGTTGGTCCTAGATCCGGTTCTTTTTATTTTATACATTTCCTTCCCTTTACAAATTTACTCTGCATTCAGGCTGGAGCTAAATATAAAGCTCTTCAAAAGCCTTATGAATGAGATATGAAAAGCCCCACAAGCGATACGCATACGAAGTGAACAAGACATTTCCAGTAGATTACGTAATTAGCCAAGCCATGAGAGACTGTACTTTGCTGGTGATAATATGGCGGAGTTTATTTCCTGGAGCTCCAGCTCAAGCCCAAGGACACATGAAAATTTTTATTTGCCCCCATTTAAATTCAGTGATTTACGATCTGTGTGCGTCATATTTGATGATACCACCATACTTTTCACTCACTTTTCCACACACTCCGACTTTCTTGGAGAATGCTTTAGATTTTCGCTATAAAATGAAGGATTCTCAAATCTTGATTTAATAATAGAGACGACAGTGTCGATGGAAAAAGCAGAAAGCCTGCCGGTGGCGCCAGTTTAGTTCCGTTAGCGAGATACCAAATAAAAGGAGAAAAAAGAAAAAAAAAAAAGTGGAAAACGTTTTTATTTCAATTTCATGACTCGGGGAGTTTAGGTGTGTTGTGAGAGAGCAGAGAGAGAGAGAGAGAGCTACAAGATTGCTTTTGGATAAGTTGGGTTAGGTTGAGCTTTGAACTGTCGACACCAGAGTCCTCTTTGCTTTATGGCAAACTTGCATTTATCACGCACATGGCAAACATGCCAGCCCTATTGAAGATGTGGGGATAAATTTGTACCCTCTGCTAATGTTCTTTTCGTCTTTCGTTGGAGAAAGTCACGGATATTTTGTTGCTGGTAGGTTCGTGAAGTGTTACTAACGGCTCAGACAAATGAAATGGAAATTAAGATTGTGGGTGGCCTCCAAAGCAAAGCTAGGGACGACGACAAGGCGAAAACAGCCAAAGGCGGCAGAGACAACGCACAGTAAGTACGTGAGCCAGAAGCTGGTGTCATGTACAAATACACCATAAAGCACACACACACACACACAAATACACACTTCAAGTTATTTACTTAAGCCGAAAAAGGCAATGCGACAAGTCAACGAATACTAAAGACTCTTTTTTTATTGCCTGATAAAAACAAGACAAGTTCAAGTGATTTCGATAAATTAAATCAGTTCGATAACACCAGCATTGTCTATCGATACAGTAGATCGGTAAGACCAAGTTGGCAGTCCCGTTTCGCTGAGCGATGCTAAAGGTGCCCTCAACCTTTGTTGTCAGGCGGCCAGTGTTTGTTTTTGTTGGTGTTCGAAAGCAAACAAACACCACACGCACTCACTCACTCACACACACAAACGCACACAAACAGTCTCACTCGCATTTTCTTTGCCCTGAGTTTGCGTGAAGAAATTTATATTTAGTGCTGCCTACTTTGAGGCTCCGTCGTTGGCATATTTTCATATTTTTACCATAAATATCGATTTGCCTAATAGGTGGGACTCTCTGCCTACCCCAGCTCATTTTGCAAACTCAAACGCTTTTAAACTCAATTTAAAAACAGCGAACTCATTTAAGCAATTGATTTATTACATAAATATAAAAAAAAAACAGAAAATCCCCACGTGCCCCTTATTCGGCCTACTCAAATGACAAGCATACATTTTGCGCCATTTTGTTGTGCCCTGCCAAAAAGATTATACAAATCGCTTAAGTTGGAAAGCTTTTAATGAAAGAAAGGCCAAAAATGGTACTTGCTCCCTTTCCCATCATCTCATCTCTTGCTCATTTATTTTTGAATTACATATACACACACACACACACACAGACTGCTATTTCAGTTAATTCCTTAACTTTCGCTGAGCTAAGCCCACGCTGCTTGACTTGGGCCAAATATGTCAGCTTAATCCCAAGTGTGTCGACACAGAATCAGATTTGTAGGACAGATTCTTTTTCGCAAAAAGGTTTGCAATTTGACTCTTTACGATTTGAAGCTTTCAATACATGTCATAAATAAACCGTTATATTGACAGCTTGGCGTACATCAATATGCTAATAACGGTAAATTTGCCAAACTGCATATATCATAGCTACCAAGTTCTGCCGATCGGAATTTCAAACTCTAAAACTATAATTAGCATAAGCATAACGTCCATTTGCATGCCAATCACATTGGCACTAGTGTGTGTGTGTGTGAGTGTGTGCTGGGTCGCATATTTCACAAATTGACCGTTTTGACAGGCAAACAGTTTAGCTTGCAGTCCTTTCAACTCCGAACTGATTTGCATGCTGCAGTATGGGCCATACCTCAGGCTCTAACTGCCCGACGTGTCATCCATTTGGATGAGTGGAATTTATGGGAGTCAAAACGAAATGCCACAATTGACCATTTGCAAGTCTTGTATGCTTTTGGGAATTTTTGTCTAGATCCGCCACTCTGCAGTTTATGTAATCAAATTTTGGGTTTGGAAGCCCCGGAGCAGATTTTAATTAATAGCAAGTCAATCTTTTCAACTGCTCTTGTAATTGTTAATTTTTAATCTGGCGCACACGTGTCCGATTTCCTTTCTATTTTCCTTCTCCATTTGACTGCATAAATATTTGTTTTCCTCTCGAAAATACCAATTTCGTTTACATTTTAGATGCTGCCAAACCCTTTTCATTTCCTGTTTGCCTGCTTTTTAATTCTTATTCCGACTTAGTGTGGTATAAAAGCTTAGGCAACTTTAATCTCCCACATTCTGACTGCTCCCAGACCGTGTCCACTTTTGGCTTTGGAAAAACAAATGAGCATGAATTGCCCTGGTTGGGAGTCTTATACCCTCCTGACCAAAATCATACATTTTAAATTTAGTCAACGACTCCACAATTCCCTAGTCAGCGACAAAGCAACAAAAAAACAGAAACAGCTTGGGTCTAACAAGCTTACTGTAACCTAGCCTCCCTCTGGTCTCTTGTTCACGTTCACGTCGTTCCGGCTTTGTGGTCAGAAGCCAGATCCCCAACCAAACTAATTTACATTTTGTTTCCTTGTTCAGTTTATTTTGCTGCCATTTTTTTTTTTTCACTTTCACTTTACACTAACAAGGTACGTTGAATCTCTTAAGTTTGTCTAGGGCTACGTTAGTCTCTGTTTAACTTTCAGAGTTTCATGGCATTTTGTAGTGCTCAAATCTTGACTACTGCATTTTCAATCTTTGCACTTTTGACTGCCGGCCACTTAACTCCAGAAAAGGCCAAAAAAACAAAATGCCCATCAACATCCCGTCACTATCGCCAGTTGGTATCTCTGGATTGGCCAAACGTTCAATTAAACTGTCATGTCAAAGCTAAAAATGTCAATCCCGTATCTGTCATTTCTCGATTCTTGTTGTGTGTCACATTGCGTAAGTTTAAGGTCACACCCCTCGTGTCCGAATGTATAGGCAAATGGCATAGGCCAGGCTCAATTCAATTTTCAACCTCTGCGATTTGTTCGCCTTATCGTGTTCTCCATTATTATTGTTGACCAAAAGGATAAGATTGGAAGCAGGCAAGGGTTGGTAACATTTTTGAAATTGTTTTCTTTTGTGTAAGAAAAAATTGCCCGCAGTATCAGATGAAAAATTGGAATTTTTCTTCAGTTTATTCTACTAAAAATACGGCACTCTTTGGCAGCATGAAATTGCACAAATTTAATCAGGCAGCAACGAAAGCAACAGAGCAGCAGCAACAAATTAAAACTTTGCACAAGAATTCGCCAATGGGCAAACTAAATTTATAATGCCAGTGTGCAAACATTTTAATGAAACTCGCAGAAATTTTTACATATTAATTGGACTTAGTTGAAACTTGTGTAGATTAAATTAGGACAGAATTTATTTTAAAGTTGGCAGTTCTGTTTTGTGCCAGTGTGACCGTCACATATACTGATGATCACCACAGGGTTGCATTGCTACCATGCCGAACTCCTACATCCATGTGGGTGTGTCTATTTTGCACAAGGTCAACCAAGCAATTTAATATTTCAAAAACAGCAACCATTATGTTAAAAGCAGCAGTCCTCGGTTTATATAAGTGCTTAATTTATTGAAATCTCTTTGAGTGTTGCAAGCGCTGAGTCTGATTAGATAGTCGCTTTCTGGCTTTCTCTCATGGCAATTTATTTTATGCAAAATTCTAAATGGAATTAAGCAATATTGAAAAGCTTCATCATTCCAGATTAGATTAGATAAATTGCGTCATTTGAGCAAATTGAGCAAAGAGTTTATTTATGCATTTCACTTTACTCGCTACATTTTTAATATGTGCATGTGTTAATCATTTATTTGCTCTTCAACGAGTTCTTGTGTTTGAGTGTGTGTGTGTGTGTGTGTGTGTGTGTGGATGAGTGTCAAGGTGAGAGCTGGAAAATATTTTACCTGATGAGCTAGCTCAGTCAGTCAGCGCTGTACCAATATTTATTTTAATGACAATAGTAATAAAATTAACAAGTGCCAGTCAAACTTAATATTGAAATTTTCAAAATGCAGATGATTCAAATAAACGACATTTCCTCTCAGCGCTGAAACAATTTATTTGTGGGTTGACCTTAAAAATTAAAATGGCAAGACTCGCTGTTGCTGTGGCTGCTGCTGCAGTTTTCGCTGGCCTCCCCCAGCGAATGACGTAAATTATTTTATCCAAACATTCCAGATAGCGTTGGTTGAGAGAATCCCAACCGACTGATGTCATCCCTGAGCAGTGAAAGTTTGACGGGGGAGGGTGCTTGACTTAAGCGCGACCAACTGCTTTTAACAATGGCAACATCATCAACGCCAAAGCAACAAACGACTGTGATAATAACCCACACGTCTTGAGGGCTAAAACCAAATTAAATAAATAGAAAATTTGCCATAGTCTTCTCGGTTTTGGCAAGACAAAAAAAAAAAAAAAAAGAAGAAAAATTAATGAAATTCTAGCACGCGCATAAAACGTTTGCCGAGAGCATGGGAAGTGTGTAAGGAATAGAAAATAAGAATAGAGCCAAAGACGAGACTGGCAACAAGAAGCAGACGTTGCTTGTCGGATAGCGGTGGTCATATGTGTTTGGTGTGAGTTGGCATGCCTGTGTGTATGTTTGTGTGTGTGTGTGCGTTAAAGCAGCTGCTCATAATGAGCGTACGAAAAGCCACTTGAGTTATGCTTGCATACATATAGGCAAAAAAAAAAAAAACTAGAAGCCGAGAAATACCTTTGACTATTTGATACTCTTTTTGAAGTCAGCCCGAAAAAAAAACCATCTAAATATTAGGTTTCCCTAGCAAGAGAAAGAGAAGGCCAGGTTTTAGCACAAATTTAAACAGCTCTTCCGAAAAAGTGAAAAAGATAAAAACTGATATAAAAACAGAAGACGTAGCAACAGCGACAGCAGCATAAATATATAAAATGAAAAAGTCGTGTCTTTAATACTTGGCTCTCGCTGACCTTCACTGCAAAATACACAATGCCATGGATATACTTACGGACAATGAAACAGACACACACACACACACACAGATACATGCAGACTCCCACTTGTGCCCACATTCAAATCCTCAAAATCTTCTCCACATACGGATATAGCAAGGCTAGCCTCAGTTATAAACATGGTTTCCTGTATGTCATTCGTCGCTTGACCCCCTCACCAACCCAAGCTCTTGCAAATTGAACTTTGATAATTTTGTTTCCGTTTTTTTTTTTTTTTTGTTTTTTTCGTCTCGGCCCCCCCTGTCACTTCGGTGTTGCACATGTGGACTCCCACATACGAGTGCCCTACGTGCTGGCTTAGTTTTATGTGATTTTTGCCATTGGCTGCCTTCCATTTCCGTGGACATTTTAACAAGCTTGTAACGGAATCACTGCCCATAGACACCCCCTTTAGGGCTTATATGATTTTCTATTTGTCATTTATTGATTATCATTTATTTATTTCTCTTCTTTTTTTTATTTTAGATAAACCATGCAAAGAAGCAGCATCCAGGACGGAAGCTACGAGGCGGCGCGCAGGCACACAAATTAGTCCGATCGAGGCATTATCCAGCTCAACGAGAGGCTCCAAAAAAATTACCCAATAAATTTGAATTTGTTTTCTTTCTCCCACTTTTTATTTTCATAAATATACAAATTTGCCTTGTTGGAAAATTGTCAAACGTGTTTTAAGTCAGAAAAAAAATTGAAAATTAAATTAATTTGTGCAATGTTTGTTTGTTTTTTTTTTTTTACTCTCTTCCATTTGGTTGAAATTGTGTAAATAGTCACTATAATTATATTATATCATTCTCAAAGTTAAACACAACCCCAAAAAAAAAAAAAAAACAATAAAGAAAAATGCTAATTTGGGCATTTTGCAGTTGTTGAAACATGCAAAAAAAAAAAATTAAAAAAATAAAGTAAATGCTTGAAAACCTTAAAAAAAAAACAACCAAAAAATATTTACCATTAAATTTAGTATTTGTGAGTATAAAAGCAGATTACAAATTAAATTATATATACAAATTAAAAATAAAAAATAAAAAAAAATTACAAATCAAACAAACAAAAGAAAAGAAGATAAAAAACATTTTTAACTATTAACTAGTAATTTATTATATAATGTGATGTTATTATATATTTATATGTATGTATTTATATATATATATATATTACACTGTATATATATATAAATATAAATATATACTTATATACCCTATATATGAAGAAAAAACAAAAACACAAATATACACAAAACATAATAAACAAAAAATAAATCAAATTTAAAATAAAAAAAAAAATAAAAAACGAAACAAAAAAATGTTAACCAACAAATTATAAAAACAAAAAAAATTTCATTATTAAGTAGATTTTTGAATTAATCTTGATATAAAAATATATATATATATATAAATAAATTATATAAACAAACAAATACTTAGCTGTTTATACAAAAAAATATATATATATAAATTAATAAAAAAAAAAAAAACAAAACCCACACACTTTTTTCTACTCAAATAAAAAAAAAAAAAAATTATATAATCCAACTACAATTTGTAAAATTATTTTTCACAATTTTGCCTAGTAAAAATGTAAGTGTTATGTCAGTTAGTAAATAAAAAAAAAAAAACGATATATTAATAAATTCTAAAATCTATTCTCATTTGATCAAGAATAGAGCCAAGTGTTTCTATATAATTTCGTATTTTTTTTTTTTTTTTTTTTAAGCAAACATTTTTTTTGATTCTTGAAAATTAATTTTTTTTTCTCAAATTAAACAACAACAAAAATATACAACAAAGGCCTTAGCAATTAAAATATCAACAAAAAATAAAAATAAAAAAAAGCTAAACAGCTGAGTGTGCGAAAGAGACAGAGATAGCCAGCTGTTTTGCCTAGGTGATTATATATAATATTTTAGGCCGGCCTTGTTGTTGCCTTGTTCATAATACCTCCCTAATTGCATTGGGAACAGCTCTCACCAGATTTGTTGCTTAGTCGGGGACAAAGAAAGCCCAATAGGAAAAAAAAAAGACATCTAACCAATAAGTGTCTGAGCAACATAATATATATATATATTTACTGCAAATCAATGTGTTCGTTCTAAAAATTATTAAAAACACTGAATAAAATCAAGTAATTCATAAAAAAAAAAAAATATATATATATATTTCTAGTGTAAAAAAAATTGTTAAATTGTAAAAAAAAATACCCAATGTTTTATGCCATTCTAAATTGATTGATGAAATGCTCCTGTCTACTTTGAACTTTGTAAAAAAAAAAATATATATATATATATCTCTAAATATATGATAAATTATTAAATCTCATCTATGACTTTTCTAAATAAATTAAATTAAAAGAAAAAACTTACAATTTGCATTACAAAAGTTTTTTTTTATTTTTTGCCTAATAAAATCGCATTTCTTCCACTCTGCAAAAAAAAAAAATTAAATGTGAAAAAAGACAAGAAAGACATAAAAATTTAAATTTTGTTGGGTCTTGAAAAAAGATAAAGAAAAAAAAATATATATATATTGTTGATTTCTCTCCCTTGCGTTGAGTTGTATAAAAAAAAAAAATTAATTTAGATTCTTAAGAAATTTATAATAAATTAATTTTTTGTGAATTTAGTTTATTTTTTATTTAGCAATAAAAAAATATGAAACCAGTTTAATTATTTGTTTTACTAATGATTTGATTTTTTCCTTTTTTTTTTTAATAAAAAAAAAAAAAAAAACAAAAACAAATTTTAATCAAATTAAGCGCAAATGATCAATTAATAAAAATTAGATTTTTAATGTTAACAAAATTTGGATATTTATTGTATACATAAATATAATACAAGCGTACATACCAAAATACCAAAGTTAAAAAAAAAAAAAAATACAAAAACAACAAAAATAAAAGAAAAAACAATTTATTCATTCTTAATGCTCTCGAGTGCCGGCAAAAATTGCTTGCAACTCGTTCAATTGTACTTTAAATTGAATAAAATTCAAAAAAACAAAAACATAAAAAAAACCAGCAACAAATTAAATTGTATAAACTAAATTTTCCTTCATTCTTCGAAAAAAAATCTCTTCTAAAAATTGTAACAAACAGAAGAAGCTGATTTAATTTAGCCGAGGTTCTCTCAGGCTTTTGAATTGCATTCAGCTTCTTCGTTTTGATTAGATGAACACACACACGCACGCACACACCGAGCACGGCATTAAAATGATTTTGATGATGATAGAAAGGCATCGAAACGTTTTGACCAGGACAGAAAAGTACTCAATAATTTGAAGCATATCAAAGCATTTGAAGAACTCTTTAAACAGCAATCAAGGCCGTCACCTCCCACAGTATATGAAACGGCAGTAAAACACAGCGGCAATAATAGAAAGTTAGTAATAACAATTCAATATTAACAATTTATTGGGAACAGTTCATAAAGTGGCTATAAACAAATACATATATATACATATATATATATATATATATATAGATACAATAATGACAATTTTCAAATCGAATTGAAGCTTGACTCGTTCGTAAGTTGCTCCACCAAAAACAAAACAAAACACAAAATAAAAAATAATACTAATAATAATAAATAGAAAAAAAATTTTATGTCGATGGGATTCACATATGTATATTCAAAAAGCAATAATAATAACAAAATATATTTCCAAAAATATAAAAAAAAAATGAAACACTCAAAAGAGTAAAAAATATTTATATACAATATATATACATATATATTTTAATTATAGTCGCAAATTAGTCAGAAATAAATAAAATTAGCAAAACAAGTTTAATATTTTCAAAATATTAAAGTATCAATGTGCAATTTGAAAACCGTTAAGAACAAACTAAAACAAATATTATGAAAAAAATATATATAATATATATGTTATATATATATAAACTCATCTAAAAATATATATAACGAATCTAATAAAAAAAAAAGAGAATATCTAAAAATTTTGTAACACGAAAAAGCCGACGAAATTTCAAGAGCAAAGTGTCAGGAAAAAAATTAAATTTTTGAATGAAAAAATTTAAAAAAAAACCCCCACAGTCAAAAAAAAAAAAAAAAAATTCAAATTTAAATCTTATACAATTGAATCAAACTAACAATGAAAACAAAAATTACACATACAAAAAAAAATAATAATAATAATAATAAAAAATTTATCTTATTAAAACTATATATAAAAATAATAAATAAATAAAAATAAAATAAAAAATAAATATTGTAACAACAACGCAAACGGTTCAAGTCAAGTTTTTGAGCAAATACTCATAATTGTTAAAAATGTTTAATAATCAAATTAAGGAGAACAAAATATAAAAAAAAAACAAATAAGCAAATTTAAAAATAAAAAAATTAAAAATAATGCCGTGTAAAACTGCGTATTAAATATATATATTTTTTCTCTCTTTAGAAAATTTAGTTAATTATTGAAAGTAAATTAAAAAAAACAAAAAACATTACGATTAAGTGTTAGTCCTATATATATATAATTAAATATATATATATATATATATATAAATTTAAAAAAAAACAAAAGAAAAGGGAATGCAACTGCAAATCATGATATATACAAAAAAAATTAAAACAAAAAAAAAAAACCGAAAACAAAGAAGTCAAAAAAAGAAGAGGAAATAAATTAAGCGAAAAAAGTTCTGACTTTTTGAGTTATAAAAATTTTTTTTAACTTTTGAATTGGACATGAAATGATTTACTTATATTGATTGGAAAAATAAAAATTATTAACATATATACACACGACTCTTAACTTTATCTGAAAGATCTAAAAAAAATGAAAGGGGCATTGGTTTCCAGGCCGGGCACAAAACATCAATTTCCACTGATCAAATATTTGTCTATGATTTTAATTATGATTTGCTTAATTTATTTTGAAAATTGAATACAGGAGGACAGCTTATCAGTTTGGAACCGAACTGCCACTGATATGACTAGTACAACACGTATCCGTGATACGTTACGCAGGATATTAAATATACCTCTAACAACTACAATGGAGTATAAGATACACTGTGATAGCCTTAAATATGTATCAATGTAAGTATATTTGTATCTATAATACCCTCTAACTAATTCCTCAAGGTATATGTAGAAGAAGATGTCGCAGACCCTCGCAGTTATCCTGAATATCTTTATTTTTTTTTTGTCTTTCCTCATCCTTGCTTCTTTCCATTCATTTTTTGGCAGAACTGTACTTTCCACAGTTCTTCGATATTCATTTTATTAAACGCAATTAAATAAGCTTTCGTTCGATACCAAAAAGGTATCAAAAGGGTACAGAATTACTGGAGATATATCAAAAAAATCCTGCCTAGCAAACAGGCAAGAACAGTCCGATAGATGGCGCACGTGCGTTACTATGAAAAAGTCACATCGACTTCCAAGTAATATTAAAACTAGATTTTAGATTGTCACAATCCAGCTTGTTTGAGGAGTAAAGATTTTTATTTCCCTTGCAAGCAGGCCGCCGCCTGAACAGTCCGATAGATGGCGCACTTGCGTTACTGTGAAAAATTCACAATTCATAAGTCACATCGACTGGCCGACTTCTGTATTGGTAGAAGCAATCCTATTGGATTGGATTCCACTTGGCAGCTGCCAAGCTTAAGTAAGCTTCGCTTTATTTTATTTTTTTGTCATCCACTTTGAAAGTTTGCATTAGTATTTTTTTTTCTATTTTTCAATTCAAAAAATACAAATTTCCATTGCCTTAGAAAGCTCAGATAAGCCTTGCTTTGCCCAACAAAGCAGAGCTCGTGATCAGTGTTGGAAAACGCTTTAGAAACTTGCAGCCTGCGGCTTATCATTCATTTTATTATTTGTGTGTTTAATGCAAATTTTATTTATTTTCTTTATTATTTGTCTTATAATTTTTTTCATTCATTTGCATCATTTTAATTCTTTTAAAGCATTTACTTTGTCATTTCACTCAGGCGCAAATATAGAGGCGAAAAACGACGAGTCAATAATATATTCTTTCGCAATAAATATACGTTCAGCATGAGATCCTGATGTCTCTGGTTTTGGGTCAATCTGCTAGACGTTCAAATATATTTTCCTTTGAAGTACTAACATGATATAAGAATGATTGTTTCAATTGTTAATAAATTTTAATGTTATCTCTCTCCCTATTTCTCTCTCTCTCTCTCTCTCTCTCTTTCTATTGTTTTTCTTGCAGTAATAAAGGCCCATTGAAAAGCTGAAATTCACCGAATGACTATAAACAAAAAGCAAAAACAATAATAACACAAACAGATAATACAAGTCACTAGGAAACAACTGTAGCAACTCTAATTCAATTCAACACAGCACACAACAATCACAGCCACAAAAAAAATAAAACATTTAACCGGAAAAACAACGGAAACTGAAATATTTAAAAGATATATCAACGACTTAAACAAAACCACAAACGCTGATATCGTTATTGCCGCCGTATTGTTAAGCCTTCTCACTCTCTCTTTAATTTTTTCTTTGATAAACTTGAACAGTGAAACTTATTCAGTTAAATATTTAAATTTTAGCAAATTTTTTTTTTAAAACGATTATGTAAATAGAAGAAATAACTAAAAAGCCATAAATTTAGTTTGTATGAATAAAGTTTACATCAGCCATTCCCAAATTAAAAATTGAAAAAAAATCATACAAAAGAAAATGAAATTCCTCCTAAAAAATTAAAACTAATTTGAATCTCGCAGCACTTTTGTTTTACCCCCTTTTTTTTTGTAAAATTTGTATAAACCTAATTTTGAGAGCCTTTAAGTTTAAATCTAAAATCCAAATGGCCAAAAGCATCTTCAATTTTTAAGCGGCAACTGGAACTGAAACAGCTAAAAAAAACAAAAAACAAAAAACTGAATCGTTGGTATCTTTAAAAGCAACAAAACTAGTTGATAAAATATTTATCTGTTTGGAGGATTATTTTATATATATTTATGGCAAAACACACCCATAAACAAAAAAAAAAAAAACAGAAAAGTTAAGAAAAAAGAGCAAAGGAATCGTAATAATCAAATTGTTTGTTTTTGTTTTTGAATCATTACAAAAGTCTTTTAAGTGAAGAAAAAAAAAGAAATACAAAAAAAAAAGAAAAAACTAAATATTGAAATTACAAATAAACTGTGTTTTCATTTCTCTTGGGACGAACGTAGAAAGGTTTGTTTTTATTTATTTATTTATTAAATAGAAGTGAGTTTAATACTAAGATTAGAATGATTTGCCTGGGGAATTTACTTGTCCTCGAAAATCGTCAGATCGAACAAATAGACTTCGGAAATGAGACAATCGCCCTCCTGCAAAAGGAAACATATCAAATTTAAAAAATATCTGGGAAGGGTAGGATTTTTCTTACCGCCGGTGTGATCCCCACTAGGGCATCGGCATGGCCATAGAATTCCTCTTTTAAGGAAATGACAATGGTTTGTAAGTTGGTGGTATGATCGCGTATATAGGAGGCAACTTTTCCAATATTTGTATTGTCCAAGGCCGCATCGATTTCGTCGAGCACAAAGAACGGAGCCGGTTGATAACTGTTTTTGGCAATTAATTAAAATAATTCTTTCATAATTCATTTCATTCACTCACCTATGCGTGGAGAAGAGCAGGGCCAGAGCAGCAATGGTCTTTTCGCCACCGCTTAAATTACTCATTGGCTGGAAACGTTTGCCTGGAGCCACACAATTGTAATTGATGCCATCCAAATAGGGTTCTTCGGGATTATCGGGTCCAATGTATGCCTGGGCAGCCTCATTGCGTGCCAGCTTCTTGTAAATGCCATCGATAGCATCCGAAATATGCTGGCAACATTGGACAAAACGAGCCGACCGCTCATTCTTGACCTTCTCAAAGGCTGCCTTTGCTTTCTTGGCCTTGCGACGGGCATTCTCGAATTCTTCATTGGTGGACTGAACCTTTTCAGTGACCCGGTCCAATTTCTGCATGGCCTTCATGTTCGGTGTCTGTATACGTTCCAATACATCCAATTTGTTCTGTAAGTCCTTTTGAAGTTGCTCGTTGGCCTTCTTAAACGCGGCATCATCCTTTAATTTACAGAGCTCTCGCGGTAGTGAACGATAATCCACTTCAATTCTGTAAATGAATAAATAAAATTATAATTTTAAAGAGCTAAGAGTTTTATTTAAGATGCTTACAGATTTTCCATGGACACTGAGGTACCGTTATTGTCGGTTTCATTTTGACGCACTGCATCATCAAGAGAACCACGCAGCAACGGCACAGCTATACAGTCGGTCTGTAATTATTTTACGAATTATAATTATTTTTCCACCCAAAAAATATTTAACTTCTTTTGGTATTTACCTTGGCCTGCAGCAAAATGGTTTGTCGCTCATTTTTCTTGGCCTCGATTTTGGATTCTATAGACGAAACCTGACTGCCCACGTTGTGTATTTCCTTGGCCAAGTTAGCCACATCCTTACGTGCCTTGGATATGTCTTCTTCCATGTCATCGACAGCTTGCTTCTTAGCTTGTTTTTCCTGCTTAAATTTCTCCATTTTATCCTTGTCCTCATCAATTTCCTTTAAGTAACGCGCCTCAGCTGATTTCAAACCCTCCAAAGCATCTTCTTCATCCTGCACGCTACGCTCCCAGCGCTCCACATTCTCTATTGATGAAAATAAAATGTTCAACTTTCTATTTGTTATTCAAGAGCCGTTCGAACTCACTTCGTGTATCCTTTTGTCTCTCAAAGTCCAGCTGAGTATTTATTGCATCGATTTGCTGCTCGAATTCAGCTCGCTTGCGTGCACGTTCCTGCTGCATAACCAGCTCACGTTCCTCATATTGACGTATATTTTTGACACCCAGGCGATGACAGAAGGCGGCAAATACCTTGTCCTCCACATTGTTCATGTTCTCCTTGATCTCCTGAATATGCTCCTCGCGATCTTGCATACGTCTTTCAATCTCATTGATCTTGGGCTAATGGAAAAATTTTTTTTATTAAATTATTTGTTGCTTCATGAAATTAGCTGGTAGCTACTTACCCCAAACTCATCCAACTGGTTTTGAACTTGCTTCAATTGATTGTCATATTGACCAATAGACTTTTTGGAAGATTCTAAATCAACCATGCTGTATTTAAGACGATTCTCTAAGCCTTTGATTTGGGATTCCACAGTGGCCAATTCGCTTTGTTTGCGTGACTTTTTCACCAGCTCTTTCAATTCCTCATTGAGGCGCTCCTTTTGCATTTTCAACTGGGCCATGTGCTTTTCGTCCCAACGTTTAGCCTTGCGTGCCAGATCATGACTGCCACCGGAAATAAGACCTGATTTTTGATAGAAAGTGCCATCCAAAGCCAAGGCATCAAAACGTGAACGATCGATTTCATAGGCCACCTTCATGGCATCCTCAGGTGTTTCGCAAACCAAGGCATTACCGGTGGCAAACAAAACGGCACGTTCAATTTCCTGCGGCTCAAATTTGAGTACATCGAATACTAGTCTCACATTGCGTGGCTCGTTAATATTACGTAGACGTTCCTTTAAAGGCTTCACTTGCAAGTAATCCAAAGGCAAAAAGGTCTCTACCTCTAGCATTTGCTCCTTGAGAATCTGAAAGTATAATATTTTTGATATAAAATAAATATAATTTTGGTTACTGTTTAGATTTCGATTCACCTGAATGCAATGCCGAGCCGTTTTCTCAGTGTCGACAATAATGGCCTCCATGAATTTCCCCAGAACTTTGGTCACAGCCACGTTGTAGCGCTTATGTGTGGGCTGACACATGTTGATCATACGGTCATAAACACCGGGGACCTGCTTTTTGAAAAGCTCCACAACTTCCTGTTTCTTCTTCCGTCGGGCATCTTCATGTTTGTCGCTCTTGGCATCGCCCAGTTGGTCGCGTACGTTCTCAAGTTCGCGTTGTTTTTCAGCAATTTTCTCTTTTGAGCTGCCCACATCACGACGAAGTTCGTCTTTAATGCGATTTTGCTCTTCCAGAGCAGCCTGCGAGGACTTTATATGATCCATTAGTTTGTCGCGGCGCTTTACCGCCTCTTCGCGTTGTGAAGTCAATTTTTTGAAGGACTCTTCCACTGCAGCTCTTCGGTTAGTTTCACCATCTAGCATGTCCTGCTCGGATTTCTGCTCTCGATTAACCGAATCTAGTTCTGAACGATATTGTGTGGCTGTGGCTTCGGCTTCCTGCTTCAAACGATCGTACTCTTGCACTAGACCCTCCTCCATATTGACGCTTTTGCCGCGACGTTGTGATTCATTTTCAATCTCATCTTCAAATTGTTTTTTCAAAGCCTCCACGTCGCTCATCTGCTTTTCCAGTTTTCGTATGTCATGCTGGTGGGCGTTATCAGCCTCTCGTGCCGATTCCAGGGTCTTGTGCAACGAGGCCAACTTCTTCTGGCAATGAGTGACCTTTTCCTTGGCTTTGATGTACAATGGACGACGTTTGTTCATTTGTGTCTCAAACTCGCGTATTTCTTGATCAATCTTAGCCATGTCACGGGTAATTTTTCCAGCGTCCTTTTTCTTTTCGCGCAGTACTTCGTCTGCTTGCTCCTTACGCTGCTCGACTGCTTTGACCTCCTGTTGTTTCACTTCCAAATCGCCAACAAGTTTCTGTATATCTTTCTCCACGTGAAATAGACGGAATAGTTGATAATCCACTTGTTTTTCATTCTACAATCAATTTAGAATTTGCCTTTAAAAATGTTCACAATGAATTTAATTCCGAAATTCTTACATATTCATTCTGCAAGCGTGTATACCGCTCAGCTTCCATTTTTTCGTGCTTTGCCTCTTTACGCTCGGCAGCTATACCCTTTTTCTTTTGGTAAGTAAACTGTGTCTCTTCCTCGGCCACAATCATCTCCTGCTTAAGACGATTGTAGTCATCCTTAAGCAGTCCCGAACTATTGGGAAAGAAAATATAAACAAGGATTTTCAATGGAAATTTCCCGATTTACTCACCCACTGATTTCTTCAAAGAGAGCTGTACGTTCCTTTGGTGTTTTCATAGCAATGTTTTCTACAGCACCCTGGAAAACCAAAAAGTTCTTGGCCTTTACGTTTATGCCAATCTTCTCCAGCTTATTTAAGTAGCCGGTACTTGAGATGCTCTACAATATTTAGAAAAAATACATAAGGCGTTTTTTTTATGTTGAATTTAAAGCGCGTACCTCTCCATTAATGCGATATTCAGATGAGCCACTTATTACGGCACGCTGGAAGTCCATACGCGTCTCTCCATTCAAAATAAATTTTGCAGTGACGTAGCAGCTTCGTGATACAGGTTTTCCAATGGATGAACCATGTATTAGGTCACTCAGGCGTTTTACACGCAGGCTTGATGTTTTCTCGCCCATAACAAAACTAATGGCGTCCATGAAATTAGATTTTCCCGAGCCATTTGGTCCAATGACTGCAGTAAATTGTTTTAGAGGGCCAACCACAATATGGCCTCGGTAGGACTTGAAGTTTTCCATCTCAATGAATTGGAGGAAAGCTGTTTCCTCCGCTTGGTCAGCCATGGCTGAAACTTCTTTAAATTTCACTCTCACCAGGAAAAATGCTTTTTTGCGCTAAAAATTGTTTGTGTTATTTTTCCTGGTCTCTATTGCTCACGAACATTTGTTCCGAAAAATTCGGAACTGTACACAAGCAATGAACGAACTATAAGGCGATACTTATCGATTTCGATAACAGCATAAGTCAAGCTTAAACTTTAGAAATGGATTCCATATTTATATTTTGTAAATTATTTTTGCTTTCATTTTTAATGTTAGCCAGTTGCTCAAGCCCAATGGACGTGCAACAAAAAAACTGTTCTCAAGCACCTGAAGAATTTGAAGTCGTTGACTACGATTTCGTGAAGGGATTAGCAAATGACCTTAATAAGGTGTTAATTGATGTGAGGAGAAATGACGAAATAGAAGAAACCGGTTCAATCCCAGGCAGTATTAATGTTCCATTGGATCAAGTTACTACCATACTGGGGCCTGACACAACCAACGAAGACTTCCAATCTAAATATGGACGCACTAAGCCTACATTTACTACCCCGATTATATTTACTTGTCGATCAGGGAGAAGAGCACGAGAGGCCGCCTTAAAGTCGTTTTGCTTGGGCTATGAAGATATTAAGGTATACGATGGATCCTGGTTAGATTGGGTAGAGAAAAGCAAATCTCAGGGCTGAAAATCTGTGACATAAATCAAAGCAATTACCTCAAAGCTATTCATATTAATTAAATGGGGAAAAGGTGCAATAATTAAAAATATTAATAAACAAATTCTTGTTACATAATAACAAAATGTTTGTATTATTCAAACCTACTTCAAATTTTAAATCGCCGGCTAATGGATAAGGTTAGGCTTTATCCCAAGCGAATAAAACGAATAGAACTGGTTCAAAATAGAACCAAGCCGACACGGAGCTGCCATATCAACTAAAAGAACGTTTGAGAGACCGCCAAAAGAATGCCTTAAATATTGAAATTTCCATTTTCATACAGGCTTTTAATAAATAATTAACATTTATCTTTTTACAGTCAAAAGTGAAATACAGAGCTAAAGCATCGTATTTTAACTAAAATTTTAAATTTTTAGTCCTTTGGTTTCTTATCATCCTTGTCTGCCTCCGGCTTCGATTCGACTTTTTTCTTTGCCTTCTTTTGTTCCTTTTCGGCTTGTTTTTGTTTCTCAGCTTCTACAAGTGCTACTTCCTCTTCTTGCTTTTGCTTCTCCTTTTGGGCTGCCGCAGCAGCTACATCGTCATCATCCCAATCGGCCATGGAACGATCTCGTTTTAACCATGAGTGTGTTGTATCAGATTTAAAGGCTATTAAAATAGATTGCATTAAAATAATACATACTAATATAGCAAAGAGTATTTACTTTGATTGAACCACTTGATGCCATTCTGCATATCCTCGATTATTTCGCGTGAAGTATACATCACTTCATTTTGAACGGCTTGATGGAACGATGAGGTCTCAAAAGCGGCCGAATATATGGAGTTTCTGTCATGGTTAAGAGCACGTTGTGGAAACTTAGCCAAGCAAGTGGCTAGCTCAAGGGCATTCCCTAGGGCCGTACCTGTAGGGACAATACGATTCACCAAGCCAATATCATGTGCCTCCTGTGATCCTACAGGCCGTCCAGTCAATATAAGATCTAAAGCACGTGAAAGTCCAATCATGGCGGGCAAACGCACAGTGCCGCCGTCAAGCACGGGCACGCCAAAGCGGCGATTGAAGAAACCTAAAACTGCTGATTCCTCCATGACACGCAAATCGCACATAAGTGCCAGTTCCAAGCCATTGGCAATACAGTAGCCATTTATGCCGCAAACAACTGGTTTTTTAATCTGGCGGCGGGTTGGACCCACGGAACCCTCTGGACGCATTAGTATATCAACGCTTATTTCCTCCTTTTCATCAGTGCTCATTTCCAGAATATCGAAGCCTGAGCAAAAGGAACCACCCACACCATAAAGAACAGCCACCGGCGAAGTATCGTCGCCTTCAAAGTTAGCGAAGGCTTCGCACAGCTGCAGTGCTGTTCTCGAATCTATGGCATTGCGTTGCTGGGGCCGGTTAATGCCAATAAGAGTTATGTTCTTGTCCTTTTCCACGAGTATGTTATTGGGTGGAGCCTCGCTGGCTAAAGGGGCTTCTAAAAATGCATATTCTCATTATGTCATGGAATCAAAACAACCAATTCCATCAATGCCCTTACCTTTGTGCAGAGCAAATGTCGTGGCCAACGAGCGACTTGCTGGGAGACGTATGGTTCTATCAAGTTGTGCACTTATACTATATGCGAGTTTGCGAAACATGATGTTTAGCTGTAGTGAGATTGGTTATATATTCAACTTTAAATCAAATCACTGCACAAAATGACATGCATGCCTTTTTACAAAAACTACAAAATCAACACTCTAACGCCGGGTTGCAATCTAACAATCGATTAGTCGATAAAGGAATATCGATAACGCTAAAGTTGCCTTTTGGCGCTCTCAAAAGCTCTCAGAGTGCGAAATGCGCAGAAAAGGCAGCCAGAGCGAAAAAATAAAGATATGCCACAGTGTTGCCAGCGAATCATTTAAAAAAATGCTAGATGGACTTCAAAAAACTGCCGAAAAATGCCAATCGCAAGCTTTAAGGGGCTACAAACAACACTTTTATACCCTGTACCCAAACATAAAGAGTATACAGTAAAGTTTTGCGAGTATGTAAAGAAAAGATACTTCAATGTTTAACTAGAGAAATTGATCTAACCATGTCCATCTGGATGAACCCACGTATCTGAGAAACTACAAAAGCTAAGGTAATACTATTTGGAGGACAGTTTATAAAACGTATCATCTCTTATGTTGATACGATCTACAGTACCCCGAGGGCTCTTGAGATAGAAATTAAATAATAGTGAATACCTCAATGATAAAACAACCAAGTTTGGATCGAATATTATTGTACTTCCAAAATGTAATAATAATTTGTTGGAACTCCCCACGAACGTTGAGAGACCTCCTCCTCATCATGGGAGCAACCATGCGTAAATTACTTAAATAGACCAGTAGATGGCGCCCATACGTATCTTTTTTACAATTTATGAACTGTTGTCTTTACTTATAATATGAGTGAATAGCAATCCCCCGGATACAAAAATATTCAATAAAAAACATATTTAGATTGATCTTGAAAAAGAGAACAAAAAAATTCCCCTAGGGGTGTTTTGAGTATATTCCGGCTGAAGCCCTCACAAAACTGCTAAATCTATCGCAAAAAGGCTAAATTGGTCATGTAGAATAGGCTCAGCAAAGAGAAAAAGCACAGTGAAAAGAGGGTACGCCAGAGTGTAAGGAGGGCTCGCAAAAGTGAAAGAAGGGAACGTCAAAAAAACGCTGAAAAAAGCTGGAAACAACTGAACTGTTGGCATATTTTGGCAGTTTTTTGCTCTTATCTCTTTATCACTTTTTTTGAACACTGGCCAACACTGATGCCACGACTTGGGCCAAGTAAGTCGCTCACTTTTGTTGCGGTGTCTGAATCTAACGGTTGTGCTTTAGCTCAGTATCGGTAGTTGAGAAAGTGTAGCCACCAAAGTGTACTTAAAAGTGTTTTGTGTGGTTTTTGTTGTTTGTCCGTATAGTAGGTAAAATGTATCACCTGAAGAGTTTGGCTCGCCAGGGCGCTATGCGCCAAACTGAACTGACCACTTTGGCTAAGGCCTTGCCAACGGCAGTGCTGCAGAGCCGCGGCTATTCTGCTGAGAACCACCAGATTCCCGAACGCCTCCAAAATGTGCCCACTGCCAAGGATCCTCGCTTCTTCGACATGGTTGAGTACTTCTTCCATCGAGGCTGCCAAATTTCCGAGGAGCGCCTGATCGACGACATGAAGGGCAAGCTCACTTTGGACGAAAAGAAGAAGAAGGTTAAGGGAATTCTTATGCTTATGCAACCCTGCGATCACATTATTGAAATAGCCTTTCCCCTCCGTCGCGACTCTGGTAATTACGAGATGATTACCGGCTACAGAGCCCAGCACAGCACACATCGTGTGCCAACCAAGGGCGGTGAGTAGCAAATTTCCAATATATACAAAAACGTCTTGGCCACATTGTCTTGGTATTTATGAAAAAAATCAATTTCCAGCATTTTATGCGCACACTCCGTTTTGTACACGTAAATTGGTCCCGGCCGGGGCCGGTTGTCATTTGAATTTTTTAGTTGTAAGCAATTGCATAAGCCCCACCATAATCATGTTTGCATTAGATTTCCAAACCTTTCAAGTGTAGGGATTCCAACGGAAACTATTAAACCGACACCTCTTTTAACCTTGGCAGATAAGACAGACATATAAATAGGAAAGAACTGAATCCCCTCAAAGTTTGTTTATGTTTTTTTTTCTTTATTTTTTATATATAAAATATTTATTTTTTTTTACCAAATACCTAGGAAAGTTTTTTCTAGTGTGCAGTTTTCGAATTGCCTGAATTCTATTTTTAATCACATTTTGCTTGTGCTTTGTATTTTGACTTTTCGTTTATTGAAATTAGAGCAACAGCAAGCACAGTGTGTCGAAGGCTATAGAAACTATGTACCCCTCACCTGATCCCAAAATATTGCGCTTATCTCTGGCCCGACAAAATTATATGCCCCCTGCGAAGAATTTATATAATTATTTTCGTTTTTGTTTTTTTGTGAGGTAAATAAGCTTATCAATCATTCGATGTTGCGAACCAAAAGTAAAAATAAATAAAAACTTTCAAGAATTTTACTATCAGGCCTTCCAGAACCAAAGATATCAAGGAAATAAAAAGCACAAATTGTTTACGATTATTGCAATCTTGATATATTCTTTCCTCTTGTTGCTAGCTCCAAATATGTTATATTAATAAATCAAAGAAGAAGACAAAGTCTTTAGAAGTATTTCAGGCTTTTGGTAAACAAGTTGTTGCCGGGGTAGTCTATTATTTATTTACGTGGCCTCAGCTTCAAAAGTGTAACTTGCTAAGTAGCTCGGACTGATTCTATCACAGGCTTATTAATTGCTTATTTAAATATTTTAGTCTTGCTAAATCGAACGACTTTCATAGTTAAAAACAATTTTTTCTATTTACACAGAATTTAGTGTACATTTTAGCTATTCCCTAAACTAAGTTGAAGCTCTACCAGTTGCCTAATTAATGTTAATTGACATTGTTGCCTTTGTGGCAGATGTTACGCTTTAGCTGCTAAACACTCGATGGGAGGGTATTTGTTGACACTTTATTTTACGCTTTTAGTATAGCTAAATTAAATTCGATATAATATGTTGTTTATTATTGCTCGTGCAATTACTTTTATATTTTATGGTATCGACAAATGATGACTCAAATATTATTTCAATTGACTTGAACTTTATTTGGGTCTCTACGGTTAAAGCTTTCTACTTACTGAGAATTTGATCAGAAAATAAAATTGTATGCAACATATGTTCTCATAGATTTAATATGACCCTTTGAGCAGATCTTATTTTTATAGTGTATGAAAATACCAGTTTTGCCGGTCACTTCAGTTTGGGTGCCACCAACAATGTTGTCACGTGATCATCATGCACATTGAGTTTAAATATTTATTAAAGAAATTAATTCAGTCACACAGCACCGTGGACACTGTACATCAGAATTACCAGTATATTCCAATATTGCTCTTCTTCTTCTGTGTCTGTGAAACATTTAAATGCAGACACACAATTAAATATGATGAGCTAAGCTTTAATTGATTGCCTACTGTCAACATTCTGGGCATCGGGCAGCATCGAAGCTCTACTTTGTCACAACTGCTCTTTGGTTCAATGACGCCCTTCTTTATCAAGAACAGACTGACATAATCTACCCTGTTCCTCTACTATCAACAAAAGCAAAACAAAAAGTGAAATCAGCTTGTTTGCTCATTCACCAGGCCACTCCAAATGCGAGTTGTTTACTTTGCATATAAAACAAAGTGAGAAACATTCACTAAACACTTGAAATTTGTTGGAGAAAATATCTTAAATACGCCCTCCTGATTTATATTTTGTAATTATTTACTGACATACATTTGAGCAAGTAAAAATAATTTCCAGAACATATTTTTCAAAGGGGAAATATAAGAATTCTTTTCTTTATTGAAGTTGCGAGAACAAATAAAATATTATTTACCGGATAAATTTCAAAATTGTCTTAAGAAAATGAAGAGTGAAATTTTTTTCTCTTTTTCAAACAGAAAAACTATGTAAAAACCAAAATTATTCCAAAAAAAGCACATCTATTCTATTCCACTTGGAGAAAATTCGGGTTGAAGAAACTAAGCTATTTAACCGATTAGTCATAAAATATAAAGATTATAAAGAACTTCCAAAATTTACACACTTAGCACAAATTAACTGTTGACCAGTAAAAAGGTACTAAAAATTAATAAATTATCACAAAAATACTCAAACCAAAAAAAAAAAACCCTCAAAAACAAATATCACTTGCTAAAAATTCTAGTCAGCTGACCAACTGGTTCTATTCGGTTCTGCTAGTTCTGAGATATACTAGACATATTTTTTTTATAGCTGTTGCCAAGGCATTTAGCAAATATGGTTCTATAACACGCCCACCGCATAAACGATCGAGCCCCTAAAAGTTCGGTAGAAAACTTATCAATGTATATTGAAATACAAAGCTCTTTTTTTTATATACTGAAAAAGCATCGTATTTACTTTTTTATATAGGAGCACGTGGGCCCTGTAGTTGGCAGATTTGTTTTTGGCTTGACTGTATAGGCCCTGATAGATCGGTAGAAAATAAAATTTTTGTTTTATATTATTTATTGCCACATTAAGATCATGCGAATTTTTTGTTTTTGTTTTCATAAGTTTTTTTTTTGTTTTTTTTTTTGACGGTTTCCGAAAAACAAGATGACGTGTGTTTCTATGCTGGGCGGGTACCCTGTTTATTTTTCTTATTTTTTTCAGACCTGATAAAAGCAAAACACCAATATAATTTTAGCACTAAGAATAAATTAAAAAACAAAAAATAAACAATTGAGACAAACAGTTTGGCCGAGGCTTTCGAAAAAGTTTTCGCTGTTGTTATGTGAAATTTTGTACAATCAAAAAGTCGAGCTAATTTGCCATTCAATCTATTTGTCACTTTTTTCACTATAAAATAAAACAAAAAAAAAAAAAAAATTAAATTTATAGCTTCCCCCTGGGGTGTTTTTTAAAACATAAAATTCCATTATTTTGTTTATGTGACTAGCAAAAAATTTAAATATAATGCTTCTTTTTTTTTTTTTTTGCTTAGACAATATTTTCATAAACAAACTGCAAAAAGTTGATAATTATTTTTAATTAGCTTTGTGTTATCAAAAGTTCATTCATGGTCAGCGAATTTGATACTTTTTTTTCAAGTATGGGAATCTTTAAAAATATTTCATTTTTTATTCAAATAAATTTTATAAATTTTTATATTTTAGCATGTATATATATATATATTTTTTTTTTTTTTTGAATTTTCTAGGGGGCTCGACTTGAGGGAATAATTTGTCCAGCATTATCAATATTGTTGATCGAACTTTGACTTTATTTATTTCATTTGCGGTTTCATAAAATTAGAACCCTTGTGACTGACTAGCCGATATTAATGGTTCTATCGAATATCATAAATTTAATAGTCCTCTGGCCTTGTCTATAATCAAGAAACAATTACAGCCTGAATATTTCGAAAGACTAGTCACGGGTAAAAAGGTATTGTTTTTATGCCCTGGCCCAGATAAGTTTTGGGAAGTCTGCTTTATCTAATCAGCTACGGAGCCGGCAAGCCAAATAATATTTTTTCTTAAATAAAAAAAAGAGGCAAGAAAACAAATAAAATGATAAAGCCTTAAAATTTACAAGTCGCGTGGTTTTTATAATCGGGAAGGCAGGAAATTCAAAGAGACGCGGCTAGGGCGGGAAATCTTTTACGAAATAAAAAATACTTCAACTCTCAGAATTATAAGGATTTTTTCATTATTTTTAGCACTTTTGTCAACTGTTGTAGCACGTGAAACCCCAAAAATATATACAATTCAATTACAAATTTTACTTTCAATAACTGAAAGAGGTGTCTTTTATTTAAACATTTTCATTTGGATTTAGTCCAAAAAAGATCTAGAAACCCTTGATGTACAGACAGAACCAGACAGTGGAATGTACTTTCAAGGTTTTACGTAACGAAAAGTGCAGAATGAAATTGGTTTTCTCATACTCATAGAATACCCCAGTGGCTTGCCAAGAACTAGAACCCACCTGGCATAAATGTATTTTTGTCTTTATTTTGTCAGAGACAATTTCAACTATTATGCAATTTTTTAGGTATTCGCTTCTCTTTGGATGTGTCACGCGATGAAGTGAAAGCTCTTTCGGCGCTGATGACCTTCAAGTGCGCCTGCGTTGATGTGCCTTTTGGTGGTGCCAAGGCCGGTCTCAAGATCAACCCCAAGGAATACTCCGAACATGAATTGGAAAAGATCACACGTCGCTTCACACTTGAGTTGGCCAAGAAGGGTTTCATTGGACCCGGCGTGGATGTCCCCGCTCCTGACATGGGCACTGGCGAACGCGAGATGTCCTGGATTGCCGATACCTATGCCAAGACCATTGGTCATTTGGATATCAACGCACACGCCTGTGTTACCGGCAAGCCCATCAATCAGGGCGGTATTCACGGTCGTGTCTCGGCCACCGGACGCGGTGTCTTCCACGGTCTCGAGAACTTTATCAACGAAGCCAACTACATGAGCATGATTGGTAAGCCTTTGGTAGACGATTTCTTGATAAAATTAAACTGATTTGGTTGTTTCTTTAGGCACAACCCCCGGCTGGGGCGGCAAGACCTTCATCGTCCAAGGCTTTGGTAATGTGGGCCTGCACACCTGCCGCTACCTGACTCGCGCCGGTGCCACCTGCATTGGTGTTATTGAGCACGATGGCACCATTTTCAATCCCGAGGGCATTGACCCCAAACTTCTCGAGGACTACAAGAACGAGCATGGCACTATTGTGGGCTACCCACATGCCAAGCCCTATGAAGGCGAGAATCTGATGTTTGAACCATGCGACATTTTCATTCCAGCAGCCGTCGAGAAGGTCATCACCAGCGAGAATGCCCACAAAATTCAAGCTAAGGTGAGTTCAGGAAAAGATTGAAAAAAGAGAACTTTAATTTTCTAAACCTTCCGCAGATCATTGCCGAAGCTGCCAATGGCCCAACCACCCCAGCTGCCGATAAGATTCTCATTGATCGCAACATTTTGGTTATTCCTGATTTGTACATCAATGCCGGTGGTGTGACAGTCTCCTTCTTCGAATGGCTGAAGAACTTGAACCATGTTTCTTATGGTCGTCTGACCTTTAAATATGAACGTGAATCGAATTACCATTTGCTTGGTAAGTTTAGTTCCTTCGTTCGCTGCCATTAGATCTGCTCTTTTATTTGATTATTTTAATTTAGATAATTTTCTTACTGATCATCGAAATTGATCATCCATTTCATTAACTTTTCATCAAAATGGTCTAATGGTTTGGCAACATTTTCTTTTATTTATTTATTTCTTTATTGTCATAATTTTACACATATTTGCGAGCCAGTAAATCAATCTTTAAAATCTTTAACCATTCTTCAGAAAAAGAGCACTAGCCCTTTTCAGTATTTGTTTTTTTTTTTTTTTTTTAGTTTGATTATCATGGGCTATGAAATTAAATTAATTTGAATCTGAATTAGTGCTCGTTTTCTCTTTTATCCTTTTTATAAACCTAAACACATTTACATCAAAATTACAAAAGCAGAAGAAGCAAAAAACACTACCGTTTATTTTTTGAATCACATCAAGTAATTTGTTGTTTATCTTTCTTCTTTTTTTCTGTTTCTCTATTACCAATGTAGCCTCAGTCCAACAGTCAATTGAAAGAGTTATTATGGACGGTACATTATTATTAATTCTTCATTTAAATCATTCTACCACATCCTCAACATGGTCATAATCTCACCCTCCACTATTCCAAGTCACACAAATCATTTAATTTGTTTAAATTTGTTTATGTTGTTGGCTTCCTTTGTTCAAGTAGCTAGTGAAGATTTTGATTGTGTTTAAAAAGAAAAAACCCTAGCTCACCTGAGCTCCTGTAGAAATCTAAAGCTAATCTCTTTACAGCTAAAGTATGTATTCATTTAGACATTTCCATCCCGTGTATCCATCTATTTCTGCTTCTCTAATTAAATCTATCCTTTTTTGTATGTCGCTTGTCATAACCAAAATGGAATCATAATACCAATCATTAGACTGATTGCCGATTTGTTTTCTCTTTGTGCTCCACCACATATGCCTTGTGTGTATATAGAATCTGTGCAGGAGTCCCTGGAACGTCGCTTCGGTCGCGTTGGTGGCCGCATCCCAGTTACACCATCGGAATCATTCCAGAAGCGCATCTCTGGTGCCTCTGAGAAGGATATTGTGCACTCTGGCCTGGATTATACCATGGAGCGCTCGGCCCGCGCCATCATGAAGACAGCCATGAAATATAACTTGGGCTTGGACTTGAGAACCGCTGCCTATGTGAACTCGATTGAAAAGATCTTCACCACATACCGCGATGCCGGCCTTGCTTTCTAAAGCGCTAAACACCCGAACTTAATTAGATTCATAAGCAACAGACTCATATGGATGATTGCAAGGCACTGTCGTTTTTAACAAAATGTCACAAACGGAATGTTACCATATTTATTACGACAAATTCTGCGTCCGAAAAATTAAAAATTTAACAAAGCTGTTTTACTTTACTTTTGTCTTTCTATTAAGTTGAACGCCAGCTCTATATATGATATGATTATTGTTGTTTTTTCTTTTATTTATAAGTAACCGAAGAGCTATAAAAGTGAAGCAATTGCATTTTCAATTATGCCGTAACGAAATAAAAATACACAACTAAATTAAAAAAAATATATATTTGAAAATATGTTTTTTTTTCGTAGACTTTATTTAGATCAAATATAAAATACAAGTACAAAAAGGGTTCTCAGTATTTCATGGCCACAATAGATGACCAAAAACACATCAAATATTTTGTCTCAAACATCACCAAAATTAATATCGTCTTTGATTGGTATATTTAGTATTATACTAAGTGATAAATATAAGCATAATACTATAAGTACACTTTTTGCTAAGCTTTGCAGCCGACAAAATCGTCAATACCAGGTATATTGGAAGAATTGGAATGGAATGGTCGTCATACATATCAGTTACACTAACAGAATATTAAAACTTTCAACTTAAATATTATATGAATAAAAAGATTTGCTTTGTGCTTGGTTAACATGGTGCTTTCAAATCAACTAGAGTGCCAAAGATTTTGGGAAAAGTTTCTGGGCCACATAATCGTCGATCATTTCAATGAGCAGGGAGCGTGTCAATTGCGGCTCCTTTAAAATGTAGCCAAAATCTTTTAGCTTTGTATTGTCTAAATAGAGATGCTTATGGTGCAGTTGCTCTTCATCTAAATAGGGCGTCAGGGGAGTATTGCTAATGTCGTTACGTTGACAAATTTCTGCCCAAGGTGCCATATGTTTGTCGTTGATTTCCCCTACCGTATCTGTAGGATACAGCTGTGGTAAACAATTTTTTTTTTAGTAATACGAATTTTTCGTCAACTTCTTAAAAATAAGACACTTACTTTTGTTAAATTAGACATGACTATACCAAAGTAGTCGACATTAATGCCAAATATATCTGCCAACAAATCGCTAATAGTACCCTGAGTTGAGCCCGAGTCATCAACAATGTTGTACACTTGGCTGGCTGCTTTTGGATTTTGTGATAATTGCCAAATAGCTGCGCAAACATCTGTAACGTGTACAGTGTTCAGACGCATCGCATCATTCCACAATAGTTTCATTGTCTCTCCGAGGTATTTGTAAATGGCCGCAATTATGATGCGAGGCACTGGAAGATTTAAAGAAGTGTTTTGATTTAAAAGAGTTGATTCCTTGTATTTTTTTTATTGATGACTTACTCAAATAACGTTTATCACCAATTCCGTAAACCACTGGAAGCCTTACAATCGTATAACTAAGTTCGTTTATGCGTGCCAGCTCTTTTTCTACTTTGAGTTTTTGCTTGGCCACACCCGTCCAAGGTTCCTGCTTGCAGTCTTCTTTGAGAGGCACTTTGTCGCTACTGTTTACACAGCCTGAGCTAAGCTCTATATATCGTTTTACCCGAGAATTGACGGCTTCATTGGCACAATTTAGGCTTAGTTTATAGATACCTTCCTTGCATACGGCATCATCTTGATTGGCACGTGTCTCGGCAGCACAATTTATTACCACATCCCAAGCTCTGCCCGTGATTGGGTGTGGTGCGTAGGCCTGCTTGCATGAGGCTGCAGCAAAAAGGATCAGAAACCAGTTTTAGTCTAGGGGCGTTAGCTAGTCTATTTGTGTGGGATTTATTTTTTTTTTTTACATACCGGCATTTATTAAATTTGCGCTGTAGAACTCAACCTTATCGTTGTTAAATTCCTTCGCTTGTTTCTCGTTCAACCAGGCCATTTGCGGCGGCGTCTTATCAACGATACGAATTTCCTGAGTGAAGTCATTTTCCAGCAGATAAGTAACCAAATTGCGTCCAATGAATCCGCAGCCTAATTTAATGCAGTTTAAGCAAATCAGTGAAAAACAACAAAGCACTGAAAACTATCTTTTCTGCTTACCACCCAAAATTAATACAGTCGGTTTTTCAGACATTTTCCCCAAGCCAATATCTCTACTGTGCTATAATTCCCATACGAATGAACGAAATCGGCTTTTGTTTAATATTAAAATTTTACATCTCTTTGTTGTTTCGCCCGATGACGAAGAAATTTATCGCTGGCCGCTATCGATTGGTAAATAGAGCTGCAATTTCTCAAATCGATAGTGGATTTTTATTGTGGTGTTTCATTTGAAAATTATTCAATTAAATATTGTACGAATCTTATATATAAAAATTAAAATTTATTTTATTTATGACACACTTTGAATAATTAAATAATAAAATTGTATATATTCTAACTAGACCATATGTCATGTGAACTTGGTGGCTTGAAACCATGCACAAATATTTCGGATTGCCACCAATTACTATTAATTTTATTTTCTGTACTAATTATTTCTTCAACGCTATTGCTTTTCCTTTCTCCATCTGTGAGATCCATCAAACTAAAATCTTCGTATATAGCAAGCCCTTTACAACATAATAAGCTGGATTCTGGAGCCTCCGACTCATGCATCAAATTTAAGTGGATATGTTTACAGCTCTGAGGCAATCTGCTTAGAGCATCCTTAGGAAACAGGTTTAAAATACTATGCTCATTAACTTCTTGAAGCAGTTCTACTTCTAGAAACACTTTAGTGGCACTCAAGTCGGTGGAAAATACGTTGTAAAGTTCTTCAGATGTAAGTAGTTTACTGAAAGTTAAATATTTAATAATAACTAAAACTGTTAAGTACTGGGATCATATTTACATAAGCATTTCATTGACCTGACTCAGGGGCAGAGCATGATGTTCACAAAAGTGCCGCTTTGTCGTACTAGGAACATGTATCGTATAGGCTTCTTTCGGCATAAAAATACTGCACCCAAATAAAAACCTCAAACTTTTTACATCGCAGCTTTTAAACACATTACGAATGAGCTGTAAAAAAAAAGATTTATTATATATTCAATGACTGCGCCTGAGGGGTTTTACTTCTCTCATATCACTGATAGTTTTCTTAGTTTCCTTTGCCTTAGTACGCTGTTGTTGCAATTGGTATTGTGTGAATTCATCTGCAGTACAATTATTCTCTTCATCCCATTTTTCAATGTAATATTTGTAAGTTTTATAAACAAAAGGTATTTGGCGCCTTTGATACAATAAAAACTCTAGTATGCCGTTCACGCAGTCTGCTACATTTCCTGCGGTTAAGACTTCTGCATTAACCTTAAGGTCAATATTCTTAACAGCTGGTACCATTTGTTTATAAATATTTTCTCTTTATTTTACAATATATATTTTTTCTACTGATCACTCTGAGAGTTTTTTAAGAGTTGCATCTAAAGTGTTGTAAAACGAAAAACTTCGCCCCCAAAGTGTTGTTAAACGTTTACCGCTAAAATATTTAAATTTTTTCATAATTTTTTGTCAAAAATCACTGTCAATAGTATTATATTGTCAATATATGATTTTAAAATGTTAAGATCGACTTATTCATATAGTTATTTGCAACACAGAACTTTAGAACCTGGCAGCTCTGTCTCTTTCGTGTTCATAAGTACACACTGGAAAAATTTGCCGCAGCCAACTTAACGTTGGTTATGACTAGTAAAAATCTGTTTTTGTCGCCGACTAGATATTAATATTGTTGAAAAATAAATAAATACACAAAATGGTATGCCTAGAAAAAAATTTTTAAGAAGTGAAACTAAACGGAGTGTCCTTACATTTCTATTCAACAGGGACAAAATCAATCGGCGCAAGGCGGTGCAGGGGACAAGAAGGATGACAAAGACAAAAAGAAAAAATATGAACCACCAATCCCAACTAGAGTTGGAAAGAAGAAGCGTCGCGCCAAGGGACCTGATGCGGCCATGAAACTGCCACAAGTGACGCCGCACACTCGGTGCCGCTTGAAATTGCTGAAACTTGAACGTATTAAGGATTACTTAATGATGGAGGACGAATTCATCCGTAATCAGGAACGCTTAAAGCCTCAAGATGAAAAGAACGAAGAAGAGCGTTCCAAGGTGGACGACCTGCGTGGTACACCTATGTCTGTGGGCAACTTAGAAGAGATTATCGATGATAATCACGCCATAGTGTCAACATCGGTGGGGTCTGAGCACTATGTAAGCATATTGTCCTTTGTTGATAAGGATCAATTGGAGCCTGGTTGCTCCGTTCTGTTAAATCACAAAGTCCATGCTGTGGTTGGTGTACTTAGCGATGACACAGATCCCATGGTAACCGTCATGAAACTTGAGAAGGCACCCCAAGAGACCTATGCAGATATAGGTGGTCTTGACACGCAAATTCAAGAAATCAAAGAATCTGTTGAACTACCACTAACGCATCCCGAGTACTACGAGGAAATGGGTATAAAGCCGCCCAAAGGTGTCATATTGTATGGACCTCCAGGCACAGGAAAAACGTTACTTGCCAAAGCAGTGGCAAATCAAACATCTGCTACATTTTTGCGTGTTGTAGGATCTGAGCTTATACAAAAATATCTTGGCGATGGTCCAAAATTGGTACGCGAATTGTTCCGCGTGGCTGAGGAGCATGCACCTTCCATTGTGTTTATAGACGAAATCGATGCCGTGGGCACAAAGCGATACGATTCAAACTCTGGTGGCGAGCGCGAAATTCAACGAACTATGTTAGAATTGCTTAACCAGTTGGACGGTTTTGATTCACGCGGCGATGTTAAAGTTATCATGGCTACAAACCGTATTGAAACGCTAGATCCTGCCTTGATTCGTCCCGGTCGTATTGATAGAAAGATTGAATTTCCGCTCCCCGATGAGAAGACTAAACGACGCATTTTCACTATCCATACATCGCGTATGACTTTGGCGGAAGATGTCAATCTCAGCGAATTGATTATGGCTAAGGATGATTTATCTGGTGCCGACATCAAGGCGATTTGTACAGAAGCCGGTCTAATGGCATTGCGTGAGCGCCGTATGAAAGTCACCAACGAAGACTTTAAGAAGTCTAAAGAGAGCGTTCTGTATCGCAAGAAGGAAGGAACACCGGAGGGATTATATTTATAAGTTCAGAAATTTTTATATTCAGTTATCATTCGATAAATCATGCATTAAACAAACTAATACTTAAACTAATTTGATGCGAATAAATTTGTAGTTATTGGCAATGCGTCATTATAATGGTCCACTAAGTTGCTCAAGTACGATTTTCGCTCTTCCGGTTCTTTCGGCTCCAAATATTTAAAATGCGTTTTAGGCGTTTCGCTTGACAGCTGCAGGTTCTGGTAAATATTTCTTTCTTTTGATAATTCCTCGCTTAAACTTTCTGTTAAGAGCGTATCATGAAAAGCTCGAAATTTAGTTAACTCAAAACCAATTTTCAGACCATCAGCATAGCCCAAATCAAAACTTTTTTGAAACACTTCTTCGCGCCCACTGGCAACTCCATCTGCGTAGCCTATCTGAAAGTGAATATTTAGTTTTTATCTGCAATGTAGTGGCAACACTGACTGTGCATCTCTTTTAAAGGCACATACTTATTGCTTACTTTTGTAACTTTGTCTTGTAAGCGTTGGTAATTTACAGCTGAGATTGCTTTAAACTCATTTTCATCATCTGAACTGTGTGAATCTGACATAATTACAACACCTTATCCCTTTAAAATTTATTAAATTCGAATAGAACTAGCGCGTGTTTGATTGCAAGAGTGCTTCTTCTTTATTTACTGTCAGTCCAATGCAACAACCGGTTTGTTTTGATTGAGAACATACGGACTTTATCTAAAACTAAATAAAAGTATCTGTCGTTTCCTTGGAGAAAATTTCTTACAAAGAATGGCAACAGAAACAGCGCAGAAGTTATTGGAGGTCATCCAAGGAATGACCGCTGGAGCAACAAATGATGACCTCAATAAAGCTCTACCGGATGTACTGGCAGATTTGCGGGTGGAGGCTTTGAATTTGCTGTTACAACAGGGCAATATAGAAATACTTAAGAAAGGCGAAAAACTGATTTATCGAGCCAAGGATAAACAAAAGAAGAGTGCTCTGCCGAAAGACGCTGATAACGAAGAGAAAGTGGTCTACAGTATAATCGAAGAAGGAGGAAGTAAAGGAATATGGATACGTGATATACGCATTAAGTCGAATTTAAATATGACGGCTTTGACGAAAATTCTTAAGAACCTGGAAACTAAAAAGCTAATCAAAGCTGTTAAGTCTGTCAATGTGAGTCCTATATTTGTAGCAAAAACATCTCATATTTACTGTAAATTTACTTATATTAATTTATAGGCCAGTAAGAAACGAGTTTATATGCTATATAATTTGGAGCCTGATAGAACTATCACGGGTGGCGCTTGGTATCAGGATCAAGATTTTGAAGTTGAGTTTGTGGATGTCCTTAATCAGCAATGCCTGCGGTTCCTGCAATTGAAACGTGACAGTGCTGATAAGAAACGTGATGGTCCTCTGGCTTTTAAGCAATTATCTTGCTGCACCGTTAAGGAGGTTCACAAATTCATATCGGACTTGGGCATAAGTAAAGTCAAACTGGATGAAGATGACTTGGAGACCATACTGAAAACAGTCGTATATGACGGAAATGCCGAGCGCATACTGCAATCCGATGGCTCTTATGCGTATCGCGCTGTAAATGCCCCACTGCCACCACCGGGTCTAATCCAAATGCCATGTGGTATATGTCCCATTATTAAAAATTGTTCGAATTGTGGAGATGTTACTGCAATTAATTGTGAATACATGCATGACTGGTTGGAATAAAATATAATTTTTGTTTGAATTCTTTAATTAGACGCTGCAGTTCACATACAGTATGCTTTTATTTTGCCATTCACATTGAACGCTATAATAAATACGTGGCCGCGGCTGTCAGATTTGTCACCAATAATAAAGAGAAAAATTCTTTTTTTTTTAATTTTTTTTGAGCCGATCCTGCAATGGTCCTAAATAACTAAAGTCGATTCAATTAACGTCTTATCAAGTGTGAGAGCATATAAAAGAATATTTTAGCCATGGGCTTGTGCAAATGTCCGAAACGTCAGGTCACAAATCAATTTTGCTTTAATTGCAAGACTAATGTTTGCGAAAGCTGCATGGTACAACGGCATTCAAAGGTAAAAACTTTTTCATTTCTATTGGCGTTTGTACTTCTAGTTCTTATTGGTATTTTCAGTGCATAGTGCAATCTTATTTACAATGGCTACGTGACAGTGACTACGTATCGAATTGTACGCTTTGTGGGACCTCCTTAGAATCGAGCGATTGTGTGCGACTGGTGTGTTATCGTAAGGCCTTTCAATTCCAAATTATTCATTTTATTAAAATATTTTAATTAAACGTATAGACGTGTTCCATTGGGATTGCCTGAATGCGCGTCAAGCTGCCTTGCCTGCCAACACAGCACCACGGGGTCATCAATGCCCCAGCTGTAGTGTGGAGATTTTCCCTACTTCTAATCTGGTGTCGCCGGTGGCTGATGCACTTAAAACATATTTAGCCCAGGTTAATTGGGGACGCAATGGCCTGGGTCTGGCTTTGGTAAAAACGGATCACGTTATATTCTTTAATAAAAACTTATCAAAGTTTTATTTTAGCTCACAGACGATCCAAATAGCAGCATAAATGCAGTCAAAGCCAAGGTGGCCAATCAGGAAGCCGTCAGCAATGTGTCCAAAGTACATTATAGTCATTCCGAGCGTACGAAACCGAATGGTGGCGCTTTCATGGCCGGTAGTGGTGAGCTCGCCAGTCCGCATTCAGTGCTGCTTATGGATGCTTTTAATCCAAACCCACCGACAACGGGTGATTTGCATGGTGCGTAATTGGTAAACATTTGTTGGCGTTTTTAAAATGAAATTTTTAAACTTTTCTACAGCCAGTAGCCGTCGACCTTTGCTGCCCCGTCAATCGCCTATTGGTGGGACTGATCGCGATGACAATAAGTACAAGCGCCGTACACCGGTGGAACTCTTTTCCCGTTGGACTCGACGTTTCTATGCACCATCATCTCGTCCGCCTTGGCGCCGGACTTGGTTCTTAGTGGTCAGTGGCATTTTAGCCTTTATTATGTTTGTATATCTGATGGCAGTGCTGGGTCGCAGTGGCGATAGCTCAAGCCTTGATGATAGCTGGAATAATCCAAACCCGAATCCGAATCACTACGAATAAACTCCCTATATGTATGCTTGCAAAGCAGCGTGATGCATGTCTGTAACCCAAATCCAGCTTAAAATAAAGTTTTACACATATTTATATATAACCTATACATAATAATTTAACAAAAAAAAAAAACAGTAAAAATTTATTGCAAAAGTTGAAAATACTACAATTTAATCAGCATGGGGTTTGACATTTTGTCCTGTGTTGATGGTTGATGGGGTAGGTTTCTTGCGTTTCGGAGCATCGACTGCTTCATCAAGCTCATGTAGTTTCTTTGCTAAAAAGTACATCTCAGCCAAGGCAATAATAAGGGCCACAATGACTCCAAGTAACAGTCTGAAACCAAAAGGCAGTCCACCTACTATAAGATTGATGCCCAAAAAACCGAAAGTAAAACCAGCAGCCACCGAAAAGATAAACTGCGCCACAGCTATGATTTGCTTGTTTAAGCTTTTCACTGAAAAATAAATAAGAATTAGAGTGGTATAAAACAGTTAAAGTCTCTCTTTACTTTGATAGGCTATTGTATCCTCTGGAAAATTCTTCAAGCCTGCGTCAACATTTTTCGTCATCTTCTGGTACTCCCGATTCTGCTGTTCTTCGCGCAATTTTTGACAACGTGCCTCTAGCTCAGGATTACGTGGTGTCATTTCATTCTCTGGGAAAATTAATTCAGAGCTTATGAGAAGCTCATATAAATATGTTTTACAAACGCCTTTCTGACGCAATTCCTTAAAGGCATTATTCAGCCAATGCAGATCAGACAAGTACAAAATCGAAGAATCCTTTACCGGCGTCTTGCTTCCATCGGTTGCTTCATCAGAATTAATATTTTCCGATTTATTTTCTTTGGGGTCGTTCTGTGTTTCAGCAATGAGCTTTTTAACTAGCGATATGTTGATGTTTGGACGTTCAAACTCTGCATCTGTTAAAAGTATTTCTATTTTTGCTGGAACCTTATATCCATTCGATTTAAGTGCTTTTACTACTCTTAATGGCAACTCTTCGAAATGCTGCAGATTATTATTCAATACGTCTAGCATTTCCTTCGATGGACGCAACTTAATGCGAGGGTCAGTGATTGTTGACTTGAGCATGGCAGTATGTGTTAGGTTTACTTGGGAATGTTTAGTTTTAATTGCAAGTCGGAGTAAAGCTCGGATATCTCTTCTTCTTTCTCTTCGAAGGAGTTTGCGATGCGCTTATAGCCGTGCTGCAAATTGGTGAGGAACTCTTCTTTGCGCTGATTACGTTTACGGCGTGCTTCGACAATCTCTGTAGAAGGCTAAAATAAATTTGTTATTAGATCTTTTTCGGGCAATTTATTTCAATAACTTGCTTGGTGTTCCACTTTAGCTTTCTCTAGCAACGCATTAACGTCGCTCAGCAAATTATTGAGTTGGGTTCGAATTTCAGGAATATTCTGATTTCCTAATGACAGACAACGATCAGATAATTCGTTAATAGCTCCTTCAGTTTCTGTTACTTGAAAAAGAGTTGCGATTTCTAAATCGTCCCGTTTTACTTCAAAGTTTTCGAGGAACGCCTCGATTTCGCCGTTTACAAATACGCGGTGATCCAAAATGCGATGTGGCGCTTTGTAGAGTTCTATAATATTTTAATAAGACTATTAGTTACAATCCAAAATCTTTCCACAACATTTATTTACCCCGACCAACTGAAGCCAACATATTTTTTTCAGTCACCTACCCTCAGCTGATTTGTCACATGATTATTGAGCCCTGGTACTTAAAATAGCGTTGCCAGAGTATCGTTTTCCCATCGAGTCTGGCACAAAATGCATATACAGGCAGCAGAATCTGGCTATTGTAGCCATTAAAAAGGCATGACTATAAACGTTATGATGAAATAAACTAATATAACAAGTTTAGCTTAAGGTCTTCAATTTCTACGGTTTTTTCTACAGTTGTTCGTAATTTCCAATTGCTGTATAAACTCGTAAAAAATATAATTTTATTAAATTAATAAATAACAAATTGATGCAAGTAAAATCTAGAAAAAATATTGTGTAAAGAGATACAATAAATTCATCAGCTTTTTAGATATTTTTTGTCTTCCTCTTACTAACAACAATTGGGCTTGTGCTTTCATAAATTTGACAACTCTGTTTAGCAATCCAAATTATTGCAGCTGGTGCTCTCATCTAGCCAGTTAATTAAAAAGTTCTGTGTTGTTTTTTAAATTAATTGAATACAAAATGTCGAAACTGTTGGCCGTGCCGATGAAAAAACCGTCCGAGGTGGACATTGTAAAACCTCTCAATAATTTAATACAAAGCACTTATAGTACCGCCACGGCTGAAGAGAAGGCAAGTTACTCTGAAGCTGTAAATGAATTTTCAAAGCAACGCAATACAGCCATTTGGAAGTTTTTCGAGAAGTATGAGACATCACTGGAAATCGTTTATGCGTAAGTGTGGTCAATTTTATATATTATACTCTGATTAAAGCCCAAATGGGTTTTTTCTTGTAAGCATAGACAGTGACTCACGCCTATTAGTGGGTTTGCTTATTTGTGTGTGTGTAAATTATAGTAAACATTCTGATAGATGACGTAGTTCGCTAATGAAATGGAGTGCCGCTGGCTGAACTATTTATTTTAACTTCCATAAATTGTAATCAGTTTGTTTTTGTTTATACTTTAGGTATTATGATCAAATATGCGCTTTGGAAACAAAAATATCGGCGAGTGAGCTTCAAATACCGTTTAAATGGAAAGATGCCTTTGACAAGGGTTCCATTTTCGGAGGAAAAATTAGTCTGAGTAAATAAATAAAGGTCTTCTGTTATAAACAATATTCAAGCAAACTGTTTTTTCAGCACACACGTCTCTGTTATATGAGAAGGTTTGCGTTCTTTTCAATATAGCGGCATTACAAAGTAGTGTGGCAGCTGCTCAGCAATTGGACACTGATGACGGGTTGAAGCTGGCTATTAAGTTATTGCAGCAAAGTGCCGGAATATTCCAGTATTTAAAGGGTGCCACGCCTGCTGCTGTACCTTCGGAACCCACACCAGATTTGAGCCAAGACACCCTAATTGTCTTACAGGCATTGATGGTGGCGCAGGCTCAAGAAGTTTTTGTTTTAAAGGCCATTAAAGGTAAGTCATAGAATTGCATATTTTTGGAATCGACTTGATATGTTTCTCTTTCAGATAACATGAAGGATCAGATAATTGCCAAGTTGTGCTGCCAGGGTGAGGAATTCTATGCTGATGTGTTGCGTGCCATGCAAAAGGAATCGGTGCGCAGTCTATGGGAGAAGGAATGGATACCGAATATTGCTGGAAAGCAGGCTGGATTTCATGCTTTAACTCAGCTTTATCAGAGTCAGGTTTGTCGTGCAGCTAAGAAAATCGGCGAGGAAATTGCTCGACTCCGTAATGCTGTGGATCTTTTTAAATCGGCCCAATCTCGTGGTGGTAATGATACCTATTTAGATGAATATTTTAGTCGCGCCAAGCGTAATCTCGCTGAGTCTACCAAGGATAATGAGTTTATCTATAATGAAATGATTCCTGAGCTCAGTGCTCTGACTTCACCAGGCAAGGCTCAACTGGCTAAGGCCTTGCCGCTCTCTACCCCCTTGGCTGGCAATTTCAAGGATATATTTACCAATTTGGTGCCTGTTGAGCTACATCGCGCCTTGACTGCCTCCGATATGCGCAAGAATGAAATTGTTAATGTTGAGATAATGAAACTTCGTGAAGCCACTCAGACTCTGAATGCTGTCCTAGCCAGCTTAAATTTGCCGGCAGCCGTGGAAACAACAGATGGAGGATCTGGCTTGCCACCTTCCCTTCGAGAAAAAGCCAACGAAGTACGCCAAAAAGGTGGCATCGAAAGTGTTCAGACACTATTGAAAGATTTGCCAGAACTGCTCAATCGCAATCGCGAAATTCTCGATGAAACCGAACGTCTCTTGGATGAGGAACGTGATTCGGACAACCAATTGCGGTCTCAATTCAAAGAACGTTGGACTCGGAGCCCCTCGGATAAACTTACTGAAATGTTCCGGACCAATGCTAAGAAATATCGTGAGGTTATCAACAACGCCATTGAAGCGGACAAAGTTGTGCGTCAAAAATTCGAAAGTAATCAGAAGGGCATCGAACTGTTATCTATGCCTCCAGAACAAATTCAAAACTCTTTGCCCTCGGCCTCTGGCAGTGTCGATCCCAACTGTTCAAGCGTGCAGCGTTTGAAGCAATTGATGGAGGCAGTAGAAACTATTAAGGCAGAACGAGATGCCACTGAATCGGAACTTAAATCTGCCACCTTCGACATGAAGGATGAATTCTTGCATGCTTTGCAAAAAGATGGTGCCATAGATGAGCCTGCCTTATCTTTGGCCCGTATTGGTCAAGTTTTGAGTCCTTTGCAAGCGCAGGTCAAGGAGAGTGTGGAACGTCAGCAAACCTTGGTAGCTGATATACAAAATGCCCACAGCACCTTTGTCACGGAGACTGGCAGTTGTGGCAGCTCCCGAGACAAGCTCTATAAGGAACTGGCCACCGCGTACGATAGCTATATTGAGCTGTCCGGCAACTTGCAGGAGGGTACCAAATTCTACAATGACCTCACCCAGTTGCTGGTTGTATTCCAGAACAAGATAAGTGATTTCGTTTTTGCACGCAAGACCGAGAAAGAGGAATTACTTAAAGATTTGACGATGGAGACAAGTCGCCAGGCCCCACCGGCCACTCCAGCGCTGCCCTCACACTATGCCTCTACCTCTGGCAGTGGCAGTGGTAAGTAAAGCCTAGGCTAGCTCTCATAAAAATGGTGCAGCATTTAATGTATATTGTTTTTAGATAACCCAAGTGCTGGTGGTAGTGCTCCTTCAATTATACCGGCCGTCGGAGCTCCCGGCAATATTCCATATCCGGCTCAAGTGCACGGCATGCCAGTGCCCTATGGAGCAACACCCAATGCACCGTATCCTACATATGTGCCACCACCCATGCCAGCAAGTTTCAATCCTTACGCCACACTCCCTTACCCAGGTGATAAGTTGAATGAATCGAAAATGGTTGCCCTAAACTTTAACGTGTATGCATCTATTTTAGGTTACCAATATGGTGGCTTCCCCCAAGGGCCTGCTCCTGGCAATTACGGCACTTATCCAGGCAGTTTTGCCCATCAACAGGGCGGCTATCCCAATCAAAAGCCACCTGGCTGGTAAAGGACCCCCGACCTCTCCATTGGTTTTTATATAAATTTAATCGAACATTATTGTTTTTTTTTTATACACGAATCTAGATCAGCAAAATGGCATTTAATGCATTTGTTTTTGTTTCAAATTTAAAAAAAGGCAATTGGTTAGTTATTGGAGTTTTAATCTCATTATTTACAACAACAATACAAAATATCTATCACAATATACGTTCAGCATACTGAGTATTAAGAGTTTTTGGACTGTTTTAATCTGAGGTAAAATTCCTGCTTTATGGCAGCAACCGTACTGGGAGCAGTAATGCTTTTGATGAGTATCTCAAAAGTCGAGCTGATTGGCTTACTTAAATTATTGTCGCCTGGAGCAAAACGCTGAGAGTTCTTGGCTAATAATTCGGCATATGCCTTTTCTGGCATAACTTGGAGAGGCTTTGGATTGAAATCATTTTTCAACGACATCAACAGATGATTCACTTCCGTCTTGCTTAGATAATTTGTGTCCCACAATTTGCGTTTGCCTTCGGCCTTATCTAAAGCTTCTTCAAATTGATCAAACAATTCACTGGGCGTGTTTATCATATGTTCTAGCTGATTAGGATTGAGTAAATAACGCCGTACTTCATCTGACTCGTCTTTGGCAAAGCTCTCCACTAAGTGTTTGGTTATGAGTTCATCCAAAAATAAGGGTAAATCAGTTTTTAATGGCACCCAATAATTCACACTCAATGAAATGTCATTTGCCTCTACATAATGCCACCATTGTGGCGGTATAATCAGCACATCTCCAGGTCCCAGGATGCAGTGATGTGCTTGGGCTTGAAACTTTTTATACGCTGTCAATTGATCAGGCGGCGGAGCATAAAAGTGTTCTTGGCAGTACACGCTGGATTCTTCATAGGGTATACGGGTTGAAGTGAGTGGCGTTTCTGGCGGAAACAGTAACCAGGACTTGTGGCCATAAACTCTAAAATATAAAGAACTTAAATAGATTCGAGTCTATGAGTTTTCAGACTTACTGAACTACAACATTGACTCCAAAGGTGTCGTAGTGGCATGGGGTATTGGCACCTTCCGAAGCCAGCCAGAGGGTATAGTCATTTTGATGTTCAGGAAATCCAAAACAGGCAAAGTCTATGCCTGTTAGGCAGGCAGTGGGTAACTCTGCTGCTCTTTTATAATCGAATGTTGTCCAAAATGGTTGTTTCTGTTTATGATCTTGTAAAAACTGCTTCATTGTTTGGATAATTTTTTGTCGATTGCGCTCCCATTGTGGCGTTTGGCTTTCCTTAAGAAGTAGTCGCGTAAAAGCCGGCAAAGAGTCTGTTTCTGTATCGAATTTTTCGCACCATTCAGAGAGACTGCTTTCGAAACAAGTCCAATTTGTGTTGAATTTGGTCAATACTATGGGAATGCATGTATTTAATATGATATCACGCAATTTACTGGTCAGTGAATTAGTGGAATCCATATTTTTTCACTCTTGGCGTTTCAAAAGTAAAACCGATACAAAGTGTACATCAGCTGTTTTTTCAGTGCTGCCACCATGTTCAACTGAATAAAAAAAAAATGTTGAATTTTAAAAATTCAGTTTCATAAAAAAAAAAAAAAATTCCCATGAGTTGATTAACGTAATTAAAATGTTACTTTAATTAGTTAGAATTTCGGAATTACATAATTACCGTCATGATTGCGTGAAACGAGTTTCACAGATCAAGTTCTTGTTTTGTTATTTTACTCTTCCCTTAAAAAGAGAGTACATTGGATTTGTTCTAACGTATGCAGCATAAGAGATCATAGTCTTGTTCCAGAAAACTCGCTTCAAATATTTTTTCATTCTATTCAATTCGGTTCGATTTATTTATGTCATAATATTATATAATTATTTTTTTTTTTTTTAAGAGCTTGTAATCTTCGATGTATTGAAGTGACTTTATATTTCGTGCCAAACGCACGCACGGTAAAGATTTGCTCTAATTCTGAGGAGCAGCTTTGTCTGCTGAGTTTTGTATATCGTGATTTAGAGCTTTAGGTCTACGGAGCTGGCAACATTTTGAGATAATTATTTTGATATGACAGGCGGAAATGGCGTTAACTAGTTTCAACTTCTGGTGGTGAATCGCCGTTTGATATCACCACACTTTTAGAGTTTTTAACTTAAGTTAGCCACCAGCATTGTCGGCCACGGCACATTTGTCCAGATGAATTTGATCTGACGGCGGTGTGGCATGTGAGATTGCCATAACTGTTATTGCATTTGAATAGCAGCAGCAACAACAACTCCGACGACAATGATGGCAACAAAACAATTTGCATGACGAAGATCGGATTCTTGCAGAGATTGGCCAGGCCATAAAAACAAATCAATGGAGAATTCACAGATAGCAAAACTGCAGGCCAGCTTAACCTGGCAAACTGACAGCTGCTCCTGGTCAAGAACAACAGCAAGCAGCAACCACATCGGTTGACGGGCATTTGTCATAAATGTGATTTATGTTTCATTCTTTGGCTTTTTGCCCACAAAACTACAAGTCATTAAATCTACTTAAGATGGGCACTTACTGCGCCAGATATACTCACACAAGCATATCTGCAACAACATAAAAATAAAAAACAACAGCAGCTTGGGTGAAAAGTTCAATGTACGTGAGTCAGCACGGAGCTTTAAATTAACGCCAAGGAAAACAATTATGCGGCAGCTGGCGTCGTGTTTGGGCACAAAAAATGGCAAAAAAAAATCTCTTATTTATGCCACACTGCCTACCCCTCCAGATTTACCTCGCCGAAGCCACTTGTTGAGAAAGGTGTGTCTTTCTTTGCCTTAGTCTCCCCAGTCCCTTGACCAATCTCGATTATATTTTGTCGTCTGCGTGTCGGCTCATTATAATGACGATTCTGATTTTGCCTTTGACTCTTACAACTTACTTATATTTATATTATTCTCTATATAAATGTATCTACATATCTAAAGAATATTGCGAGCTTTTTATCTGTGAGACGAAAGTTTGCGCATGCGCAGCCTTGTTTCCGTTTCCAGACGGTTGGTTCTTAATGCGAAGATATTTCATAGGGCTTAACTACACTTCAGTTCATCGTGAACTAACAAGGGCCACGCCCCCAAAATAATTAGCTGAAACTTTAAAATCACAAAAATCACAGACGTTGGATACGCTAGTTAGGCAGACAAACCACCGAGTCTGTAAGCTAATTATGGAAGAGTCATTCTTGTTATCCGTACCCTAAGAAGAAGTAAAATATGTCTCACCTTTTTTCGGCACAGTGTATTCAACATTCGGATAGAGCCAATGAACTCACAACCTTACCCAGTCTCAATGTAAAAACAAATTAAATTAAAGTCTTGAATTTTTATTTTAAAATCAGTCAAGATAATTCGATTTATTCAAAATAAAATTGCTTATGCTCTTACAAATTTTACGATTTTTGTTTTTCTATAATTTTAATTTATATTTTAATATTTGATAGTCGTAGGCATTTATTAAAGTCTACAATGTATGTTTTCTTATATAAAAATAAAATTTCACATGTCACTGTCAAACAGCTGTATTATATTTTATTGTTATTAATGTATTCATTATTTATAATTTAGTTTTAAGCATCTAAGTTTTAAAAATATATATTTTTAATCACCCAAAACCAATGGCCGAATACTTTCTTTAGCTTTTTAAGTTAAGGACGGAAATCAAAGAATATTTCTCAAAAATGCGAAAATGTTTCTAGACTCTGAATTTTTAATTTTTCAAGGAGTCTTAAACTGCTAGCACAGTTTTGAAAAGCCAAGATTTTGTTTGCTAAAATATCTCTAGATTATAGTTACGTATTTATACCAAATATATATAGAAAATACTAAGAGTTGCCCACACCACAGTCTTATAGATGTATGCCCAGACTCCTATATAACTAAAACTATATCATTTTTATTAATATTTTAATTTCTGCCGCTTCTTATGATATGATATTTTGATAGAAAAGCGGCTTGGTTTGATGCTCCTTGATCACATAGAAGCCCTTTGGCTTGCCATTGCCAGCAAAATACTTGTGAAAACTTTGCTTATTGACTGCCTGCGAAGGGGCATAATAGGTTGGGGACTTCGGCTTCAAGGACTTTTTGTATTTATGTTTGGCGCTGCCAGGAGCAAACGACTTCTCAACTGTATCATTCTCCCAGGGCTTGCGCCAGGTGGGAATATCTTTAATATCCAATAACCGATTTCGATCTGCTGGCGAGACATGGGCTAGATGAGGCTTCTTATGCAAAGCCTGCTTCAGCACCGGCAGGTTCCAATGATAGATGCGCCCTGGACGCCCATTTGAACTAAAGGGAAACGAGACCTGAAAGAAAACAAATTTGCTTAAGCCTAAGTAAACGAGCAACAAATATTATCATCGTCAGTGGCGCCCCATAAATTTTAATTCACGCACGCACGAGAAGTATCAAAATCATGCCTGGCACAGACATGAATACTTTTGCAAATATGCATCACTATATTAGGTGAGCATTAACTAACTGGCTATAACAAATTGCCATTTTAATTGAACCCCAGGATGACGATGACGACAACGACAACGACAGAAACAAGTACAACCACAACAACAATTTCGTAGATGAGAATGACTTGGTTAATGGCTCGCATATTAATTTCTTTGTGTGCAGAGATTTGCAAGACTGTAGTATATATCTGCGAGAGACGCTGGGAATCTCTGGAAGACACTCTTAAGTTTGTGGTCTGCAGTAATATTTTGTTTAGCAAAAGACATTCAACATTCAGCAATATGTTGACCAGACAACAGTTTCAGCTCCACTTCCATTGACATTGACACTTGGCGCATTAATTCTAGGCACAAACACAGCAAGGAGGGTGTAGAAGATGGAAAGAGGAGTACGGCAACTGCTGCATATTCTGCAATATATAAAAATAGCTGGTGGCTTGGCTGACTGGATGACTGACTTTGGCCTAGGTAACTTTTATAAGTCGGTCGCTGGCCGGCAACGCATGTGCGTAGTTCTGGTCTCGATCCAGCTATTTTCTTGTATTTGGGTGAGACCCATACCTGCCAAGGCCCAAATGGGTAGACAGGGGAAAGCCAACGACTTTTTAATATCCTTTAGTTTAGGGATTTTATTTCCAAGAAAGGAAATTTTGTTCTCATTCTACTCTCTTTTTAAGCTAAAAAGTTTCAGACAGAATTTATTGGTCTTACAACTTTTACCTTAGTTTTATTACTTCTTTTTAAGTACTTCCCCATTAATTCTACCTGCCAGGCTAGATTCTTTTGTTTAATGTGCAATGATTTTTTTCTGGCTAAATCATTTATTTACATATGCTCATTTTCTTAATGAGGTGCTTACGTCGTCCCCTCCTTCCCTACGAAAAACCCAAACTATATAATTAGAGAGCATAGACCAGTCGGTCAATTGGATTGTTTTTTTTTTTTTTTGTTTGCTCTCTTTGCAATTTGTTTTGTGCTCAAGCGCACGATCTTTATCACCATCTCGGACCGAGTCAGCTAGCCATCCAGTCAGCGAGTCAGCCAGAGAATTATTAGAGCCGTAGCCACAATTGCGTTTGGTGGGGGCCAGTGGTGAGGATTTGTTGAGGGAAACCTGCATATGTTTTGTGCCGGTTTTTCCGCTGCGTTTTTTTTTTTTTTTTTTTTTGTTTTGTGTCTATGGTGTAACCTAATGGAATCCCGTTTACCTTTTTCCCGTTAGTTTTCAACGCGTCCAACGTCAACGCCGACGCCTCCGTTGTGCTTTTGATTGGTGTTGTTGTCGTTGCCATCTTTGGTGCGTTGGATTGCGGTGGGGATGCGGTTATGGTATTTCTGGAACTGCCACTGGGATTGGCATAGTAGTGCAGATTTGGTGGTAATTTTATGATGAACATATGTGAATCATCCCGTGATGCATGACGTCGTGACTCAACCGCCAAACGTTTCCGGTTATGGCTATTGGGCGCTTTGACTTTGATGAAGCCCATTTTGCTGCAAGCAAAGCGTCACAAAAGAAGCAAAAGAAGAAGAAGAAGAAAAAAATAAGAAGTAGAGTAAACAATAAAAAAGTGTAAGAGAAGCTGATGAGAACAAGAACTCCAACTGCATGAGTGATCAGAAAAGAGGGCCACATAAATCAGTTCTCCAGCAGTCCGTCTGCTGAGAGTCTTTGGGCGGATTTTAAACGATTTCCATGAATATTTCATTTTCGTAATTTATAGCATAGAAGACCCGCAACTCTCACTCGTTTCATTGGAGGAGCACTTAGACTTTTTAGTTTTAGTTGCATTTTAATTAAGCCGCCCAAAAATAGTAGAGACTTAATTTTGAGGTTAGCTCGGTCAGTTGGTGGTCTCGGTCTCGGTCTTGTGTCTCTTTTTAAACTTACCTTAGCAGCTTTTTATTTAGGCTGTGTGCGTTCTTTTTTGGTTTTTTGTTGCTTCGTAAAGTTTGTCCCACGGCTGATGCTCCCACTCCTCCGATCTTGCTGATGTCCATTTCTGTAGTCTGACGTTGGTGTTTGTCCTGCCTTTTAATTTTGTATATTGTGTGCCCTGGGTCACGCTTATTCATCGATGTGCCAACCGCTGCTTTTGTTGTTGTTGTTGTTGTAGCCGCTGGTTGGCTGGACTCGGCCATGGCAGCCAGGCAAACCAGACAACATAAACTGCAAAATGAAATTACTTTTATGGGCCTCTTTTATATACCAAACATACACAAACACCCCAACACTAATGCAAAAATATGTATCTTTTATTTTTTATGTGCGAAATTCTATATGGATAAGCTGCATGAGGTTTGATTTGCCTCTTCAGTCCTTTTTATATGCCTTATATACCCTACTCCCTATTACCATAAAAATCGGAAGAGCAAAGAATAATAAAAGCTCTTAAATGTATTAAAAGATAGGAGTCATTTTCTGTATCTTTGAAACCATTCAAAAAATGTTATCTAAACATCTACAATCTGAATCTATAGAGTATCACAAAGTCTTGATTTTCCATTTTCGATATTATATGATACATGGCTGTCCTATCCAAAGGAATGCATCGACATAAAAGGGAATCTAAAGTTACACTAAGCAAAGGAAGTCAAGGAGTGAGGAAGGGCAAGACAGACAGCCAGACTGCCTAGTACGTACTAAGATATTGAAATTCACAGGGCTGTCCAATTAAATGCATTTTTCGACGCTTAATTAAAGATTCAGCTTTGAAATTTTAAACCGTTTCTACCCACGATTCCTAAACTCACCCACACCCTGGATATTGGGCTCTGTTTGCTTTATTTATTTATTTCTTTTTTTTTTGTATTTTTTGCAAAGTTTCTGTTAAATGAGCAATGCTACCTGATAATAAGGAAGAAGAAAGCTGAAAACAAAACATTACAAAATGCAAATAGTCACGTACAAATTTACAATGTAAGAACCGACGTAAGAGAACAAATACAACAAGCTTCAAAAGGGCCAAAGAAAACTGAGAAAAACATTATTAGAGTGGAATAGGGAGGGGGATGCAAGGGAAGGTAGGGATAGGAATACTTTGAACTCTCATAAGCCAAAGTTTCTGTGGGACCACAAAGCAAACTGAAACTCCAAACTTAAACTATCTAAGGTAGATTTCATATATCGCATGTTACTGATAGTTAGTGAAAAGCTACTGACCGACTAAGCACACGACTCTCTACCCCCTGTAGGCTTTCAGCAAGTCGTCAGTCTTTTTGACTTTCTGCTCGATACAAATTATAATGGAAATTGATGAAGTTTTATGCAATAAATGTAACCAAAGGCGATACTCAACCAAACACACACACACACACACTGATAGACCTAGCTCAAGTGAAGTCTACTAAGATGGAACGTGGTTGGCATTTGAGAGCGAAAAGAGTTGCGGACCAGAACATAATGTTAGACTGATCTCTCATACTCTGTTAAAAGAGGTATTTTCTATTTGTATATCTTTGTGCAGCAAGGAGGAAAAAAAGTTTATTTAAAAACCAAAAAATCGAAACATGATTTGCATTAAAATATTACCAATATAAGATTTGCTCTGGCTGATTAGTAAATGCCAACATAAGCTTAGGTAGAGTCTGCAAAAGTCGTGCAGACTTAGACAGTTTTTAGTCCTGACATAATGCATGCAAAATTCTATGACCAACAGAAAATGAAAGAAGAAATCCAAAAGAGAGAGTAACAAAATAATAGGTAGATAGAAAGAAAGAATACTTGGGAGGAAACATCAGCAAAAATTTTGAACAGCAACTATGGCCCCAGGGCGGGCAAGACAGTCCGAACATATGAGCGGGATTAGACTGTAGGCCTGACATTTGAGTGGCTGCATCCTCTGTCAAATCGAGTGTCGGGGAGTCTTGCTTGGTTTGTTTGCGTATTTGTCTGCAGACGCGCCCAGTCGGAAGTGTCTGGAATGTGCTTTTTCAATAACAAAAAAAAAAATTAAAAAGAATGCCGCCGATATCATCAAAGAGCAATTGAAAATCAAAAAGTATTTAACAAAGACACAGGGAGAGGGCTATATAAAAAGCATTATTAACGTCAACGCCACCATCGGCACCATCGCTGTGGTCAGCCAAAGCTCCTTCAAAAGGACAACAAGCCTCCGTGCCTGGGGATGCAATAAGAATTTGTCTGCGCTGTGGTTTTTTCAAACTCCTTTTAACAATTGTTGGCCATGTGTTAACATCGAATTGATAAATTGGAAAATAAATGAATGCACTCTTATACTCTTTTTGATGAAACATAGTATATGAAAATAGTTGGCCAATAGAATCGCATAAAATGATAAAATATATTCGGTTCTGAACTTAACTAATATTTTAGTCCTTTGACTTACCAAAGACCACATTTAAAATAAAAAAGTATCTTAGCCGTATCATCAATCCTTTCGACTCAATATTCCATTGGAGGAAAGGGTGTTACCGGGCACCCAGACTCAACACATATGCGGCATTTTTGAATTATTAATGAATCCTGAATTGAACACTGGTCTCCAGCCAAGGAACAAAGAAGCCCGCGGGCCAAAAAAAAAAAAATAAAATAAAAAACAAACGAACAAGTACACAATAACAAGACCAACAACAGTAGCTGCAGACAAGCCAGAAGAACAGCACAGGCAAAAAAGTTTGCGTGTTGAAAAATTGAAAGACAAATTCGAAAAAAAAACTTAAACGAATAAAGAGAAAAGGGTCTGCGTGTCAAAAATTGTACGCATTTGGGCCTGAGTCAGACCTGGATGGATTATTTTATGATGTCTATAACAAGTTATTGATCTCAACACATTGGCTTTATAGCTCAACTTTTATTTGAATTCTTAGATATAAAATAACATATATACTATACATTTGATTTGTATCAAAATTGTGAGTTTTTCTTTTAATTTAGATACAATTTCCAATATTAACAGCAGCATGAATACCATTGATCTGAAGGAATTGATATTGCTAGCCAACTCGGAAGACAGTCCATTGCGATGCCACAAAAGTTTCCAACTGAATAAAGTGAGGTGAGCTTTAAAGGGTTTCAAATGAACTGATTAATCAAATTGCTGGTGTCTTTTAGATATTCAATATTTTTTGAGATGAAGGGTTCACTTTTGACCATAAACCAGGTGAGGAGGGTAAGAGCCTCCTCAGAATGCAAAAGACGTCGACTCCGTCGCAAGCATTGGATCAGGAAAATCCGGCGTTTGCCAGTACATCCATCTTGCATGTTGAGTGATGGCGATAACAGCAGAGAGGACATCCGAGATACCGTTGTATTCTGTAAATCATGCCCTGTGGGTGTGTACTCAGACCTGGACATGGTTACCCTTGCCAAGGCTTCAGATACAACGGTCTGTAGCGCACCACTAGTGTTTAGATTCAGTCATTCGGATATAATAGAAAGAAGGGCTTCCAGTCTTGCTTTCGAGGCCTCTACTCAGACCACAGTCAATGTCAATAATGTCAGTTTGGATACGTTGGATCTTATAATGACTTATTCTAGAGAACAGCAAACACCTATACATTCGTTCCTCAATTCAAGGACCCAAACAGATGAGCACATTAAGGAAACTCGTGCCACTCAAGTTTTGAGCGAGACAAAATCTTATCAAACCCAAACCGATTACTCTAGCTGCTCTTGCTCTACTCAGACCGAATCAACTAGCGTCTGTATGGGCGTTCAGGTTGATGTGAGATCCCACCACAACTCCAGCCAGACACTGATTAATGACGGGGATTTATTGAAAACGGAAGAGCCGATTTTGTTTCTTATTCTCGACTCCTTGAAAGGGCAAAGTGAATTACTGCACAATAATATAGATTCCATTAATCAATTGATAGATCTAAATTTACTCAATGTTATGACAAAACGCAAACAGGCCGAACAAAAGGCCCACCAAATCAAGGAAATACCAGCAGGCGATCACCTATCTCAGCTGGAGCAAACCAAAAGTGAATTGGACCCACTGAAAATGCAAGCGAGTATTATGAATTTAGTTAGAAAAAGGTATGCTATCACTATAATTTTACATGAAACACCTCTTTTTTATTAATATCCTTGACAGACGTATAGGGATCAAGGATCGCTTCCTCAAAAACTGGAACTGCACTGTGCGCTGCAAGCGATGTGGACTCCACATGCATCGTACCAAACACCTAATTTCCAATGCGTGAGTAAAGATATGAGGACCCTTTAAACCCAATTAAATCAAACTGTCCTTTTTGCAGTTCTAAGCCGACACAAACCGATTTGGAAGTGGAAGTTATTTATAGTGAAGTTGCCACACAAACCCAAAAAGTTAAAGGATTCTGGACTTTGAGACGTCACTGAGAATAGCAAGGGTCGCCTTCTATTCTTACCCAAGCAAACAAATCCTTTCTGATGTTGCCGACATATTTGCTTTATTTTTTTTTTTTAAGAATAAATTATTTTTTTTTGTGCACTTCAGAATATTCAGCTTTTTACCACACTGAAATCGGTGTATTGCGAGCAAATAAGACTTTTATGGTGGCGCCAAAATAGCAAAGAAACCGGCGATTTCCCAACTAAAACAATTGTGTCCACGCGACCACAAACTACCATTTAAAGCCTCCGACTAACCGACAACTTCACCGAGAACACACGTCCGTACGCGATAAAATCTCATCGAAGACTGAATGCTTTGCCACTGAGAGCACTGGGGTTTATTTTACTTCTGTCCCAAGAGTTTCTCAGAAGCCCGACGCAGCTCGGGTACCGGGCCCTGGCACCTGCAACTGCGATTCGTACTCAAACTCTGGGAGTCCATGAGTGTGTGCGTGTGTGTTGGTTAGCTTGTTGGTCGGCTTGGTCGACCAGGCCGGCATGCAAAAAGCAACAAACAACAATAACAAAAGTCACGCTTAACGACTGTGACGTCGTCGTGGCCGCCGTTGACGGTCTTGTCTCCACACTGGTCTCGAGACTTGAACTTCGGCGGGCCACTAAAAGCAAATAACAACAAATATACGACCAGAGCCGCAACACAAAAGAATCAACAGCGGCCGACAGACGGAGGATTCTGGAAAGCCAAAAATCGCGGCGGGGTGCGAAGTCGCGACAGCTTTGACAGCAGTGCAGCGCTTTGGAGGGCAGTGGAAGTAGCCGCTGATTGATTATTATCCTTACAATAGAGTAACTGTCGCCCGCTGCACACCATCTCCTCCGACTTAACATGTTCACTTTGTAAAGAAAAAGGGTTGTTGCAGCGATTAATTGAGATTTATTTATGCCTGCTTTTGGTCAAGCTAATAAACAAAGCAGAAAAAAAGAAAGAGAAAAGAAATGGAAACAGAACCGAAATCAAAACCAGAACCAGACCCCCCCTGCCAAAACCCAATCCTAGGCCCATAATAATGAGTAAACAATGCAACGGGCAGCGCACAAGCTTGAGTACTCCATTTCCACTCCTCGCTCTCTGCCACAACAAGGCATCAGGCACCACCCCGACCAGAACAGGAGGCGAGCCAATGTTTGGACAGCAACAACAATTTGGAAAAAAAAAAACTCCAATTGTATTCGAGCAAGTGATGAGGTTTGAGGCTGTTCAGAATACTCTCTGCCCCAAAAAAATATTTAATTTTTGTTTCATGTCGGGAATGTAGGAAAAGAAAAATGGAATTAAAAAGTCTTGAAAAAAAAAAACAACTTCAAGGACTCCTACTATATTTTACAGCATAATTTATGGATGATACAAACAAGTTTAGAGTAAGTACCAAATGATTCTAGAATAAGGAGACCAATTAAAATTTTATAAAAAAAAAATAAAATAAGTTGAAGAGGAAACCATAATTTTCAGGAAAGGATGCAAGGTATCTGCTAGTCGACTTAACATTATTTTGTTGCTCCGATTTGTTTTAGCTTGTGGAATTGGGAATTGGATTTGGGGAGGCACTTATCCAACCAACGGTTTTTGGCTGCTTGTTATTGTCAATTGTTGTGTGGTTTTGGCCCAAGTGGTTGTGTGTGGTGTTGGTTTTTTTTTTCAACATGTGTGTTTGTGTAGCTGTGTGTGAGTTGTTGGACATGTTAGCAGATTGCAAAGCACAACAATGCGAATGTCAGTTGGTTGCTCCTTTACTTCCATCATCCAAGCCCATATCACCCAATCTCCTGATGCCTCTCTCTCTCTCTCTCTCTCACTCTTTTGAACTGGAGAAAGAACGATTCAGTGGCTTTAGTTATGATTGTTGTTGTTGCTTTGTTTGTTTATTTATTTGTGTGGGTGCCACAGATGCCCATTCCATTGCCATTGTCCAGATCCACCGTTGGTTGGCGCTGCTGTTGACTTTGACACTCTAACTGTGCTTGTGCTATAGCTTTTGCCTATGCTTCTGCCTCTGCTCTGCCTCTGCCGTGGCCTAGAATGCAGACGTTGTCGTTCATCAGTGGAGTTGCAGTTGTTGCTTTGAATTTGTAGTGAGGAGGCCAAACGGCCAAACAAAGTGGCATGTTGATCCGCCACTGTATTGTAATTTCGTTAGTGGCCCAATCAAATCCAAGTCGACTTTTAACCATCAGTCTCAGAAGAACTCAAACAACATGGAAATTTCGTTCCGATTTTTATGCCCAATTAGACAGACCTTTCATTTAGCCTGTTCTCAAAGCAAAACTTTCACTTTAATTTTCGTGAAATTTTCGGCCAGACAACAGAAATAAAACAAAAATACAAAATGGCGCAGACAAAAAAAAAAAAATTGGCTACAACTTCCTTCCGGTCTTTCGCTTTGAAACGGAATTGAGTTGACAGGCGACTGAAAGCAAAGACCACCACGAAAAAAAAAAAACAAAAAATAAAAAAATCTTAGAACAATTTTTCCTTGTATCAGTAATAGAGACTTTATTTTATTTAAAATTAAATGACATAAGCTCTGTCTTCAATTTGCTATGCAATTTTTATGACAATCCATTCATTTACATTTTATGTTAAATACATTTAAAAAAGAAATTAATTTATACTTTGTTTCTTAATTACAGAGTAAGACAACCAAAGCTATAAAAAGACGAATTATTTACAAATCGAAAAATCCTCTATCATTCTTAAAGGGGAGACAGTAATTTCTCGAGAATGAACACGAAGTACGATACTTGCAAATTTTAACAAGCCTCTGCAAATGATTAATGTCAATAAAGTGCAAAATGCAGCTGAAAAATCCCAAATCATCAAGCAGAATGGAAAAGCAAAGAAAGTAGGAAGTTGCTTAGAAACACAAAAACGCACATACACAAAACCACAGCGCAACACAGTCAACACCAATGGGGTATGTGGGTCGTGAACCTGCGCATACTTAACTGACCAGAAATGGGGACAGCGGCGTTGCAAGTTAACTGTGGAGAGGCCTGAGCTTAGGCACGATCCGTGCTTGATCCGCAAACTTCATCGAGATGGCAATGATGTGTGGGAGCAGCAGTTCAACTGGTGTCAAACTTGGTCAAGTAGAAAATTCATAGAACGCGCTAGGCGATAAGTTAGGAAATTGCAAGGCAGATGGTAAAAATTATGAGGCAGTTGAAATCGGGCACACCTCCTTATTCAAACTTAGTTAGTTGGCATCTAATTAGATATATATATATTTTTTTGTGTTTTTGATTGAGCGCACGCTCCTTAACCTGGAAGCATTGGCTAAACACCAACGAACGGTTTTGGCAATGCCAGGCATGTCCAGGTTTCACCGGCGCGTCCGTTTGAAATTTTTTTTTTTGTCCAATCACATTACTCAGTGCATGCTCAGTCAATGTGACAAGTGAGGCGACCGCTTGAGTGACGAATCGTCGACATCAGCGCCACCGTTGAAGTCATGCAAAGAGAAGAGGAAAAACCCAAGACAAGACACATGCGAGATGGTCTGGGAAAAATCTGGAATACAGCATAGACACGCGACTGCTTAGATTTTCAAGCCTCCCACCAATCTCTATTCCATAGTCTATACGAATTCTTTTTCTTAAATGCAATTTAACGGAAATCGCAATTGTTTTAAGAAATGCACTTAAGCCTTATTTGGCGTGCGGTGTCAAATATTTCTTCCAGCAACACAATGACCGTAAGAGAGTTGAAGCTTTATTTGGAAATTATTTGATTGACAGTGGTGATTGTTTTTAGGTGTTTCAGTCTATTACAAACGACTTTGACTACAGAAAAGGATAATAATTGCTGTGAAGAGTTGGGATTAACAAAATTGGTGAGTCAGTGAAAAAATTTACCCCCGCCAAACAATTTCAAAATATTTTCGCGAGGGCTGAATTCTTTATTATCGATTAAAATTATCGATTAGTCGAGCAGCTGCCCTGTGTGCATTGTTGCATTTTAGTATTTATTCGTTTCTAAAAAAAAAGGAAAAACATAGAAACACTACCCAATCATATTGTAAAATAAAAACATCTGAAAAAGTGAGAAAGGCTGCGCAAATAAATTTTCGGAATGGCTTCTTTAGAACCAGCACAAAATAAAACATGGGATTTGTCGTTGTACGAGCTGCAACGCAAGCCACAAGAAATAATTACAGATAGCACTGAAATTGCAGTGTCGCCGCGGAGTCTACATAGTGAACTTATGTGCCCGATTTGCCTGGATATGTTGAAGAAGACCATGACTACGAAGGAATGCTTGCATAGGTTTTGTTCGGACTGCATCGTTACCGCTTTGCGATCAGGAAATAAAGAGTGCCCAACTTGCCGCAAGAAGCTCGTGTCAAAGCGTTCTCTACGCGCAGATCCAAATTTTGACTTGCTTATATCAAAAATTTATCCCAGTCGCGAAGAGTATGAAGCGATACAAGAAAAAGTCATGGCCAAGTTTAATCAGACGCAGTCACAACAAGCTCTGGTTAATTCCATAAATGAAGGAATCAAACTACAATCGCAAAATCGGCCTCAGCGTTTCCGTACTAAAGGCAGTGGAGGCGGGGGTGGTGGAAGTGGTGGTGTAGGAGGCGGTCGCGGTGGACCACACACACATGGACACAATACAGCCTCTAATGACAGCAACACCAATGGCAATGAGAGCGATAATCGTGATCCTAGTCATTCGGGCGCCGGCACATCAGCAAATACGAGTGCTTCGACGGCCGCTGGAAGCTCTGCAGGCACCTCAGGAGCGAGCACATCGGCAAGTCGAATGCATGTCGATGATGCTTCCAATCCACCTTCAATGCGCAGCACCCCATCACCGGTGCCATCAAATTCAAGTAGTTCAAAGCCGAAGCGAGCTATGTCCGTGCTAACATCAGAACGCTCTGAGGAATCCGAATCAGATTCGCAAATGGACTGTCGTACAGAGGGTGATTCAAATATTGACACCGAAGGCGAAGGAAACGGTGAACTAGGAATGAATGATGAAATTGAACTGGTATTCAAACCGCACCCGACAGAAATGTCTGCAGATAATCAATTGATCAAAGCACTTAAAGAAAATTGTGTGCGCTATATTAAAACAACAGCTAACGCCACTGTGGATCATTTGAGTAAATATCTGGCAATGCGCCTTACTTTAGATTTGGGCGCAGATTTGCCGGAAGCGTGCCGCCAGCTCAATTTTTGCATCTACGTCGCTCCGCAGCCACAGCAATTGGTCATACTGAATGGCAATCAAACTTTGCATCAAGTCAATGACAAATTCTGGAAGGTAAGCAAAAATTGCATTTGATGATCTCTTCAAGTTTTTAAACATTCTTTGGCTGTACCAATTCCAGGTCAACAAACCAATGGAGATGTATTATTCATGGAAAAAAACCTAAACAATATTGTCTATCGTATATTCCAATTCTTTGCGAAATCGAAAAACATATATATTTTTATCTCTTTAGTGTTAATCGACTATACAAATCCATGCATATAAAAAATGTAAAAGTACACGTAAGTCGTGTATTTATAGGAAAACAAGAACAAGGCAAAAACAAAATAAATTTAAGACTCCAAAAAGTTGATTTTGCCCTGGGACGGTTTCGTTGCACGTTGACTTCTATTATGCTATGAGGAGTACAAAGGCACTTAACAATAGTTAGATTGTAATATAATGTGATGTGCTTGAATAGGTACAAAGTATGCTTTGGTATTTGTGATGAATTGAACACAAAATGCAGCACCTTTGGCCACGAAAAAATATCATTTAGGTACGCGCCTCATCTTCTCGAGTATAGCATCACGGAAGGCTGTATAATTTTTACTCTCTTCTATCTTGTCACAACAGCGGTGTTGGATATGGTATAAGCCGCACTTTATTTCACTTTGCTGTCCTCCTCGCATGCGCTTAGAAAGGTCCTTCTCCAAATCGAATGGCAAGCCCAGATCACACAATTCCTCTATTTCGTCTTGAGCAAACGTGTGCTGCTCTTCTTGCAGGAATTCTGAACATTTTTCATAAATATCCAAATACTGTTCGGCTTCGTTCTTGTCCCCTGATCGATGCAGCTCGAGGAATCTCCGCAGAAGCTTCCTTGCCTCCGCATCCAAAAGAGTTCTTTGAACACTATTCGTTAGGGTGTATATGCGCTTAACTTCATCTACGGTCATATCACTGCAGCCGCAGAAACATTTTATAAGTTGCACAGCTGCGCCCTGCAAAATTCCCATATTTTTTATTTGATTGATTTATCGCCATTACACTTTACCTTGCAGGATGACGATGACATTGTAAACTAAATGTAGCGCACAATTTAGTAAAATAAGTCAACAACGCGTTAAGTGCAAGTGCGAAGCCTCATTTCCTTTTGATAAGGAAGTTACTCAGTTTATAAAGAATTTAATTTCTTGTTGCCGACAGGCCTGCCAACTCCGCATGTACCGCCGAATTCAGCTTTTTTAATGACAAAACAGCTTTTTTTGTTCCGCCTATTAAAAGTTGGCAGCACTACTAAATATGTCACTGTTACTCTTGAATTTTATTAAAAATTGAAACCGCTCAGCAATTCTTTATTTAAAATATAAAAATTAGGAAAATTAATAAGTCATATTATATTTTTAGTTACAGCTTGGACTTTAGCGCCTTCATGAGTTTCTCAAGTTTCAGTGCTTTTTGGAAATCTCCATTGATTTTTAATTTTCCTGACATGTAGGCCGGAGCGGCTTTCAATTTTCCAGAAAACATATCAAAGAAGTTTTGGCTGTTCATGGTCAGTGTAGCATCTGGTGCACTCTTCGGTGTTCCTGAGCCGCATGAGCCTGTTCCAGACTTCAAATCTAAATACCAGGTACCTTCTTCTTCGCCTTTTATATTAAATTGATAGACGGCTTGCGTTTTCGAGACAACCTCAGCTGAAAGCAAGGACTCGATCTTTTTGAAAAGTTGGGGTATTTTGTCTCCCTGGCTACCGGCAGTATTTGTATCTGTTTTTAGAGTATTATTAGCTCCTGTTGCGGGTGCATCTTTTGGTTCTATAAAAAAATCCAACATTAAAGAGTCAGCATTTGCGGGCACGCAAGCATAGTCTGTTAAATCCTTGATGCCAACAGATTCCAAAACTTCGTCGTCAACAAAAAATTGGCCCGTGTACTGTTTTGGTTCCCTGCATAAAATAGTATACGCGGCATCAGCCATTATATCTGGCTTACGGGACCATGATGCACTGTCCGGACCCGTCAGCATTTCGATGGCAGCGGTGTGAATAGCAGTGCGTGGCCACAGAGCATTAACGGCTATACCTTTTTCTTTAAACTCCTCTGCCATACCAAGAACGCACATGGACATACCGTACTTGGCCATGGTGTAGGCAACGTGGGGTGCGAACCATTTGGTTACCATATTCAATGGTGGGGAGATGTTCAAGATATGAGCGTGGTTGCTTTTTTGCAAATAGGGCAGGCATTCTTTTGACACTAGGAATGTTCCTCTAGTGTTAACTGAGTGCATCAAATCGTAGCGTTTCATTTCTGTATCGGGAGTGTTCGTTAACGAAATGGCACTGGCATTGTTAACGAGTATATCGATGCCTCCAAACTTTTCCGCAGCCTGTTGTACAACGGAGCGCACTTGGTTTTCATCTCGTACATCAAGAATACACGGAAGAGCTTTTCCACCGGCCTTTTCTATTTCTTCTGCTGCAGAGTAGATGGTACCGGGTAGCTTAGGATGAGGCTCGGCCGTCTTGGCTGCCACCACAATGTTGGCACCATCGCGTGCCGCTTTCAGGGCAATCGCCTTGCCAATGCCTCGAGACGCACCGGTGATAAAAAGGGTGCGTCCTGCTAATTTTCCGGAATTAATCATTTTAATTCACACTATAGACTGATTTCAACAAATCCAAATTAAAGACTGTCACTATTACAGAGAGGCCAAGCGTTTGATGGCGGAGAAAGTCCAAAGTGCAGTCCAAACAAGTCCAAATTAAGCGGGTTCGGCAAGGTTCATTTTTGAGTACGCTCCATTAGTCGACGTTTCATTTTATTTGGTATTATTATTATTAATATTTTTTTATTATTATTTTTTTTTTAACTATATGGAAAAAACGCGCTTAATAAATAAATTTTGTTTAGAAACAAATAAATCTGTAATTTAAATTTCAGAAGTAATAAATTGCAGTGTGAATGGTAGTGTAGCCTTGCAGCTGTGAATGGCACCACGACACACTAGTTTTTGTGACTTGCAAGGAGCAAGAAGAAGCAGAGAATATTGTTTACAGTTGCTTAAACAAAATATTGAATAATTTAAGCCGGTTCGATTGTTAAATTTTATATAAATGGCCGCCACACGCTCCCGCCGCAACAATGCAGGCAACAAAATAGCCAAACTTTTGGACGACGAAGAAGAAGATGAATTTTACAAAACTTCTTATGGCGGCTTTCAAGAGGAGGCTGAAGATATAGAATATGTGTGAGTAATTAATATACACGACAAAGTTAAGCCTATTATCAATTGATTCGATTTTTAAATAGCCAAAAGGATGAGGAGGAAGATGTAGTAGACTCGGATTTTAGTATTGATGAAAACGATGAACCAGTATCTGATCAGGAAGAAGCACCGGAAAAGAAACGCAAACGTGGTGGCGTTAATACCAAAGCCTATAAAGTAGGTCTTTCATTGAGAAACGAAGAAACATTGTTTTAAATTTTACATTCGGTAGGAAACGAAACCAGTTGCCAAAAAGGAAAACAAGGCTGTCCCGGTCCTACACAAGAAGCGTGGTGGTGGTGTAGTAAAACGGAGAGTTCGTCCACGTTTCACTGTTCTCGATTCGGGGCGCAAGTCCATACGTACATCTACTGCCATCAAGACACAAGCTACCAAAATACGGCTCAAGGAATTAGATGATGCACGCAAACGCAAAAAAAAGGTGGTGCGTGTTGAAGAATATATGCCCACACAGGAAGAACTTTTGGAAGAGGCCAAGATCACCGAAGAGGAGAATATAAAGTCATTAGGTAAGAGACCTTATATAACGGGTACCGATTAGCAATTAATATTAAACCTGTTTAGAAAAATTTCAAAAAATGGAACTCGAGAAAAAGAAAACACGTCCTACTAAACGTGTCTTCACTGGTCCCACCATCAGATATCACTCTATGACCATGCCAGTCATGAGAAAGCCAACACGAGGTACGACACTACCCCATGACCCCAACGATCCAGCGGCCAAATGTGAACGCACCTTTATTACCATTGAGAACGACTTTAATGAGAAAGTGTTCAACGCCATATTCCGACCAAAACGCGTTCAAAAGAATACCAGCATCATCTGTCCCATTACTAGACTACCGGCCCGCTACTTTGATCCAGTGACTCAGCAACCGTATTATAGCATCCAGGCCTTCAAGATTTTACGTGAAGCTTACTATATGCAACTAGAACAACGTGGTCAAACAGACCAACCCGGTATGGCCAAGTGGCTGGAATGGCGAAAACTAGTGAAAGAGAATCGCTTGAAAGCAACCGCACCAGCCATCAAAACATCGGAAAATTAGAACAGCAACTCTATAATTTTATTAGATTTCTAAAATTCATTCAACTATCATACCATACAAAGCTACGAATAACAATGTTTGTATAAAATCGAGGGCACATAACGGAGATTCGTTTTGTCTAAAAATATTAACATTGATTACTATATAAACTATAAGACTAAATTAACTTTTCTCGTATATAACTAATTTCCTTTAAGTAGACTATAAAATAGACAAATTGGTAAGACACCGTGATACTCTTAGAAATTCCCCGTCTGCCCTAAAGCTCGTAGCTTCAGTTGCCGTTCTGTGATTGTTAAATGAGCGTATCCTCATCCTGACCTTCGAATACCATCAGAAGTGAATGCTGCGAGGGTGACCGTCCCAGAGTGAGGCCACCCAATGAACCATCCGGCGAAAGTAGTCCGGTCTGGAGGCTATTGTTGTCCCGATAGCCCGAAGTGGAGGAGGTCTGCGATACAGAGTCCCAGGATATTTCTCCAATTGCCTTGGGTGGGTGCTCTTCTTGTGATAAAGATGTTACCTGAAAAAAGTCAAGATTGCTTAAGGAAATACATTTCCCGGACAACTTTGAGATCTCTTACAATACTCGGTGGTTCCATGGGTGTCAATCTGCTTCGTTTTAGTCTAAATGTTTTTCGACTGGCCGCCTTAGAGCGTTGCAGGCGCGAGCGAGTGTGATCACCAGAGCTGTCTTCAGCCGGACTTTCCGGTGACAAGGGCGTGGTTGAGGTTTCTCCCGAGGAGTGTCGGAATTCCACTGAAGAAACAAATCGCAGCTTGGGTGGCTGAGCCTTAAACGGTGCCTGCTGTAAAGATTGCGAGTGGGATAACTGTGAGGCTACTCCCGGAGGCAAGGCAGAAGCTATTGTGGTACTGCTGGCACCATGGCTGGAGGTGGTAGCTCCACCAGGTGTTTGGCCTACCAGAGTGGGCGCTGAACCAGCTGCTCCTTCTCCACCGCTATGGCTGTCGCTGGTCGTTGTATGGTGATCACGCCCTGTAGAGCTGCTTGACAGAGACTCACGCGGCGGATGCAGGGTCTGCTGGGACAGCGTATCGCTGGGCGTGCAGATGCCGCCGGATCCGCTGCGTGAATCAATGGGCACAGCCGATACATGTGAATGCGTGGCCTGTCCGGTGGTGGTTCCCGTAAAAATTGATATCAGTGATGGCCTCTGTTGTGATTTGTGCGGATCTGCCACACTAGTGGCGGCTGGCGTATCGCTTTTTTTCTGGTCAGAGCTTTCGCGATCTGTGGAGACTAATTTATAAAACAAAGGTAAGTGAATCAAATGAGAGACGTCCACCTACCATAGCGTTTTTCTTCCAGTTCGTCGCGCAGATCTCGCAACTCTCTCGCCAGTTCCAAGAGCAGAGCTCCCTTAGATTTTATGCCGCCCTGGGGAGGAGTTCCTCGAAGTCGCTCGCGAATAATGAACTGCATGTGCCGCTCATGGTCGCCTATGGGAGGCTGGGAAATCTGTAAAATGAAACTTCTAGTGATCAAGTCATGGTGGCTGGTTAAACATTCTAACCTTGTGCAGTATAAAAGGCAGAAGGACTATGTATAGAGGAGTTCGGTGGGTCACCACAAATTCCATAAAACTCCAGAGGTCAGGGGCCGCCTCATTTCGTCTGCCCAAGTCCCTCATGACTCGTACAATTCTTGGCCACTCAGTGGACAAACGGTTCTCGAAACAAATGCAGACGATTCGCAGAGCCAGGAAGGCAGCCTGATAAAGCGAACCAGATATTCTAGCCGGTCTCTTGGCATCCCGGCTGCCCGTAAAAGTTAACGATCCTGCTCGCAAGTCTCCGGTCACTCGATTGATCTGGGACACAGCTTGGCCAGTGCGTCCTGCGGGAGGGCTCATGGCATTCAATACCGCCGTCAGCAGGAAGGACACGTCTGTCATTTTCAATTCACCCACATCGGAGACACCGCGACCGGAGCAGACTTTCAAGCACAGGGGCATAATCAGATGCATTAGAAATCCTTCAGCCTTTTCCTGTGTGGCAAATTCAGCACTGCCACCGCATATCTGCACTAGCGAGAAACAGTCTACGGGACTGACTACCTGCAGAGCCACAAGACGCACCACGGCTGAGCAGAAAAAGGCCGGCGGATTCTGAGACATGAGCGCAGCACCTGCGCTAGAAACACCCTCCGGTATGCCTGAGCCAGGCTCGTTGACAATCAAATTTTGCACGGTGCTGATCAGAGTCTTCATTTGCTGCCAATGCAGCACATAAGGATGCCTGATGATGGTTTCGTGTATACCCTTTAGCAAGCCAGCAGCGGCTTCCCAGTCAGTATTTCGACGTATGGATGGCTTCTTTGATATCTTTAGGAAGACCTTGTCAATACGCCGCAAGATGGTGACCAAAGAATTTCGTAAGGCATCATTGGACCACTCGGCTCTTGGAAGTACAGATTGCATATACCGTTGCAGACCACGACAGGCCATAGATTCCGGGTCGTAGGGAGACACTTTTAGCAGGGAATGGGCAATATCGGCTAGACGCATGTGGCACTTGGCATCCAAGACTTCCGGTGTTTTGGTGTCGCTAGGCAATTTTTTGGCCAGCTCACCCAGTCGTGTGGTAGACTTGGTCAGAAAATCACCCACCACAGATAGTAGAACATCTCTGGGACGACGGTACTCGGTGCGTATCATTTCTGAATCTTCACCAGAATCCATCATGTTCTTGGTGCGGGCATCGGTAATATATTTGGCATGTGATTCCTCCTCAAAGTCCAGTCCAGGCGAGCAAGGTGGCCCACGACTGCAATTTCGCTGTGATGAACCCTTGTGTTCTGGACTATTTCGATATGGACCATTATAGCTTTTCGCCAAGCCCTCACAATTGTGAACCATCGTGCGTATGGCCACAGCCAGCTGAAGTATGATATCTCTCTCAGATTTTCCTTGCAGAGGAATATAGCTGGGCGACTGGATTTGCTGTAGGTAGCAAGGCAAAATAGCTTCCAAAATAATCTGTGCGAGAGAAAGTAATAAAAGATTAAGAGTCGTGGAGAAAAAATGTAATTCCTTACCAGCATCTGATAGCCCCGAGTACTCTCAGCTGAATAGGAGACCACCATCACACAAAGAGTTATGCAATCTAGAACCGTGACATCATCGTCCTCATCGTGGTAACAAAAATCAATAGCTTTCAAGGGTTTTGGCTCCTTGACCAGCTCTGCTATGTTCAACGGATCTGGCGAAGGATCTTCCAGGCTAAGTAGCAAATTGAAGAGACAACTTGACTGCACCTTATGTGCCTCTCCATAAGTGCCATCTTCATCCGTATCCAGGATGGCAGAGACTGAGCCAAACATTTGTAGTATGAAGGGTTTCCGATTGAGGAGATAGAACTGCTTCACAGCGTACTCAATGGTTGTAGTGATTAGTTTGTTGGTCTGATGTAAAGAGTAGACTTGGAGTAAAGTGGGCATTATCATAAAATAACCTTTGGTGGAGAAAATATTCTTGAAATTGAAGGCAGCATTGATGAAAGTGGCCATCACATAACGCATAATGCAAGAGTCCTCGGCGTGAAGGATTGAGGCACCGGAGAGGACATTAAGGAACAACTGAATATCCGCCGAGTAGGCGAAGTTGCCAGCCATGGCCTCAAACATCCGAGCAATTAAACGCACCCACATAAACTTGTGCAGAACATCCAGGCCCAACAAGACCTTGCCATATTCACCACCATGATGCAGATCTAAATCCACCTCCAGGGCTTTGCGTGGAAATGAGGGCAGCTTCATTAACTCTTCGTGTAAAAATACCACACGCTGGACCACCATGTCCACATTTTTGAGAATGGCCCAGGTCAGATGAACCTTGCCGATTTCCACAAACTTCTTGGTAAGCTCTTGCTTTTGTAAGGCCAAGAAGGATTCATCGGGACGCATGAGCATTAGACGAACTTCCGGATATTGAGAACGCTTGAAGAAATATAAATCACGAATATACCAATTTGGATTCAGGATTTTGCCTAGAAATAAGAGACGTTATCACATTGGATTTGGGAATAGTAGGTACCCCACATACTGCTCTTATAGTCCACCAAACAGTAGTGACTTATGTTCTTTTCATCAATGGGATAATAGTCAAGAGCCTCCTTGAGCAGTTGACAGAAGAGAGTATCTTCCTGCACGGGAAATTGCGAAGGGATATTATAGTCATCATCAGCTGGACCATGTACCACAATTTTCTTGGCGGCCGGTACATTGGCTGTCAACAGGATGGAAGCATCGCATTGTTCTTTACGCAAGATTTGCTTCAAGTCCTTGAACATGATGCCGTGTACAGAGTGGACTACCATCCAAAGTACTGACAGGGCTGAACCGACGAGCTGAAAGGAAGATAAAGTTTAAGTCGGACGATCTTTAGCTGAAAATTCTTTCTTACCTCCTGTTTGAGTTCATTGGAAGATCGGACATAGAACATAATGTATCCAATGATGGAGTTGTAGAGTGCAAAGGCAGCTTGCTGAGGCAAACGTGGCACAAAGCGAATGAGGTGTCTTAGCAGCTTGAACATCTGGTCCTGGCGATCCCTAGTCAAACGCTCAAAGACATACCTTAAAAACAATGCCGACTCCTCCACCAGGCACACCCAGATGACTTGGTAGGCTATCTCATAGACTGCATTACCATCGGAACCAATTGCCGCATCATCCAGGCAGCCTACAATTTGCATGACCGAAGAGCAAAGGACTGAAGGGAAGAGAGAGTGGGCGTGATGCAAATGAGAGGACATACGGTTCCCATCGAGGTCCTCTTCGATTTCGTGGTCCTCATGTTCCATGCCCATCCCAGGTTCATGAGAGGCCTGCTGGCTAATTGGAATCATGGTTATCAGAAAGCTGTGCCTTTCGGCTCGCTGTTTGTCGCGTTGTTGGCGCAAGGCATTTCGAATGGCCTCGGTTTGCTGCATTTTCCTGCTCTTTGTAGCCGTGACCAAGGAACGCTAAGAGCAGGGCATTAAGTTCGGAACCAATCAATCACTACAAATACTACTTACATGTCTATCCTGGTTGAGTGTAACATCCATGTCTTTGGTCTGCTGAACTGGCATCCAAGGTGGATCCACCACGGGCAAACTTTCGATGCCAATTTTGGGAGAAGGTAATGTGAATTCAATGCCACCTGGTGGCACTTTAAATGTCATGTCATGAGCATTTTCCTCCATGCGTGGCCAGACATGAAAGCGGCACTTCCACAGCACCAAATAACGCTGGATTGCTCCGATCCGAGTATCCGGATCCTTATGCTTCAAGGCACGTTGCATAATGTCGAAGGCAAAGTTTTGAGCTTTTACTGAACCCATAAGGAAAACGGCGGCACTCGAAGTGGCTGTATCATGGTTGGTTTCCAATAATAGTTCCCAGGCAGCAGGCATGGCCTCGATGACCATCTCTTCGGTCAGAACAACGGCACCCTTGAGCATGGTGGCCAAAGGGAAATGAAAGAGGCTGCGTATGTGGAAGCGTATAAATTTCAAAATTGGTGGCTCTTCTTGAACCTTTTTCTCCTTTTCCTGCCGGAAGACCTTAGCTAGCTTTTCTGCCATTTCAATATCCGGATCATCACTTATACTAAAAGCAAAGAAGATGAAAAAATTAAATCAGATTTGTGGATTATAAGATCAATTCTCCACTTACCGATCTTTTCGAGACAAACTGTCCTTACGCTTGGACGGAGATGTCTGTGTAGAACTTTGCTCGGAGACTTTGCGTGTGGAACGGGGTCGGGCAGCATGTGGCTTGGAGGAACTAATAACCGTGGGTTCCAGCGTTGGATTATCAGCATCGAAAGTGAATCCGAACTCCTCACCGTAGACCTAATTATACATTTTTTTTTTCATTTCCATTTTTATAAGGATTTTAAACCTACCTTTCTGGTGGCCTTTATGAGGCGAGTACAAGAACGCATGTGACGCTTATAGCAAAATGGATGACAATAGCCCTTGTGAGTGCAATAGTAATTGTAGCTGGAAATTAAATCAATGACTGCCTTTAGCCAGGGCATGTTCTTGGCTGTGTCATCGGTTTCGTTGCTATCTGTGGGGGACTCGGGCTGCTGGTCATCGCTAAGTATACCGGGTGACTCTTCCCCGCCACTGACCATGCCCTGTTCGGAGGTGTCACTACGGTCTGAAAGCGAGGAGACCTTGCGTCGCGATTGTATCGAATCAACGCGTTTAACTAAAATGATAAAAGTGAGTTTCTAGTCAAAGTGAATGATGGTTTTTTTTGCTTACAATCAGTTTCCATATCCTTGCCATCCTTGGTATTCCGACGCAGCTTGAGCGAGCGTCGCTTGAAGGAGCCACCGGTTGTGGTGGCAGTTCCACGCCGCAGCAAAAATGGACGCACTGCTGAGGCGGTTGGACGACGAGCTGTGGGGAGAAGACTAATGTAGGTTTCGGCTCTGCCTAATTTGCAGCTTGTTTCCGTACCCTCTTCACCCTCCTTGGTCAAAGTCGTGTTGCTGCTGTTTTCGGATTCGTTGTCGGGTTCATGGAGAACAAATGAAATTTTTCTTTCTGCCTGACCACCAGCTTCATTGCCAGCTGCTATGGACTGTAGACTTTGGGCGGAAGTCTGTGAGTGACCCATGGAACTAAGTGCCATGGACCAGCGTCGATTGGCCTCGCGGTACACCTTTTCCCAGGGCGCCGGCTTGTCCTTGTGCAAGAGTTTCGATGTCTTGGGCAATGTTATATAAGTGTCACGTAGGAAGGCGGTTATTTCAAAGAGTAACACGCAAGCAATCAACTTCAGGGCATGTGGGCAGTCATTGCCATGTGGGTTCACTGAGGCCTCGTCCAGAAAGTCCTCTTCTTCGTCCTGCTGCAGAAGCTCTCGTTGTTTTTCGGGATCCGTAAGACTGGCATTAATAGCCTCGTATTGGAGGCGTTCGGTGAAGAGTATCTCTTCTAGCCGGGCGCCAACCATCTCTGCCCATTGGTGGAACATTTTGCCTGCCGCCCTCTGCAAAATGTGCGTGCGTCTGGCACTGGTTTGGCTAACCTGATGCTTCATTTGGTTGGCATTTATATTGGCTCCGGAAGCACGGTAACCACCCACATTCTGCTTCATCCAAATGGGCCATTGACCCTTGTTGCATAAGTGCACAAAATGAGCGCACTCTAGGAGGAATGTGGCACGTGTCACCAAGGGAGCTTGTGGCTGTCAAATGGAAGCAAATCATGTAGGGAATTATGATTTTGGAGTTTCAATTCAAAAACTCACCAGATCCAAGACGGCAGCCACTAGTTGGGGATCAGGAAACGAACCAGGCGCACAAGTTTCCAAGAGAAACGATAGACGTAGCATTCCAACTTTAACCGGTTCCAAGGGCACAAGCTTACGCTCTTTGAGGATCACCACTTCGGACTCTCTGGGTCCATCACACATATCTGACGAACTGCGACGGCTATAGTCGGCAGTCTCTTCGATGCCGCCCACCTTCTTTTTGCCCTTCACAATACCACCGAAACGGTTCAGTCGCCGCTCGACGCGTCGCTTGGCGCGCTGTATGGAACGGCCAATGCCGTCGCTGGAGCGACCGCGTTGAATTTTCAATGAGGCGTGTCTCATAAATGTGGATGATATTTCTGGATTTAGTGAGCCAATTTCCAGATCAATAGACGACGCCTCTTTCGGGGTGCCGCGGAACCAGCGCACCAAGCCGCTGAGCCGTCCCAGGGAATTGCGTTCTGAGCTGGACGTCGAATCGGAGAGCAAGGCCCGTTCGCTGTGCCGTGGCGTCAGTGTGGGACGTACGCCAGTGGTGCGTCGTCGGAAATTGCTTAAAGGAGACTGGCTTGTCTTGTAGTGATCATCGCAGGGTTCTGTTTCCAGCAAGCTCTGCAAAATAAAATATATCACACATTAGATTGCTAGCTTATCCAGGAGGAGAGACTTACAACGGCACAGGCAGAGGAGGTGCTGCGTTTTTTGAGCAGAAGTCTACGCTGGGAGCGATTGTCATCGCTTTGTAGATTCTGGGCCACATCAGCCTGGGGAATGTGCCTGTAAGAAATAGCAAAAAAGTTCAAAATCTCTTTATGTTTGTAAAATCCGACAGGTGTGTTTACCTTATGACTCTGGTGGTCTGCGAGGCTGGACCTTTCTTATGAGGACGAGGCGTAACCGCCAGAATGCCACTTAGAGCCACCAAGCGGAATGGACCACCATGGGCGCCTTTGACATATGTAACCAGTTGTCGTATATCCCCATAGAGAGCAATATTCTCAGGAGTTTTCAGATCCTTCGAGGCTTCCACAAATCGAGAGACCAATTGTTTGAATACAGCGCCCACCACCTGAGACTCCGCACCGCCTGTCATGCCGCCACTAAAATTTGTCGAATAGCCACCTTGACCTGGTGCACCGCCAAGATCGGTGTTAACATTTTTATATCCACTCATCTGACGTTTATGAGCTATTTTGCATCATTTTTATATACATACATACATATATATATATATATATACAACGTATTTTGGTGGTGACAGTGGTAAGGAGGAGCAACACAAGACCAGACAACTCAAAATCATTAGCAAAAACTTATTGCATGCAATAATTATAATCGGAAAGAGTTAAATTACACAGGAGAAGATCAATCAAAATAAATCGGTTTCAATCAATCAAACTTTTAAGAAAATATTTTAAAGTGCTTTTATGGTTATATAGAAAACAAGGCAAGCCTTTATCCTTCTTGCTTTTCGTAAGATATTAAACTTTCAAGCTTTGAGTTAATTTATCCAATAATAAATAGAATAAATTATAAACTTTGAATCATCAGAGTTATACCTTGTTTCCTTTTGTATTTTTTTTTTTTTTTTTTTTTTTAGTGTGGTTTATGGTTAACAATATTGGCCGAAGCAGAAAGCTGCTGCTCATGCCGCAAAATAAAAACGACCAATGGTTTAGTATATATAATTGATATCAAATTTAAGGTAACTCAAAAAATACTTTATAATTGGGAATTTGTGCACCTACAATTTTAGCAATTACCGATAAGAGTATCTTATTTTCTCTTTTTTTTTTTTGTTTAGCTCTGAATAAATATTTTTAGACTACGCAAACGAGCAGTACTTACTCAGTGGTGAGAGCAAAGAACTGGGGTCCACACAAAAGGCCAGAAAGGCATGGAAATAATCAATCAAGTCCGGTAATGGAGAAGTCTTTACCATTTCCTGCAAATAGCGCTTAGTGCGTTGGCTGGCCTGGCGCAGCATGCGCGACATAATTTTCTGACATTGGTTACGCAAAAAGTCCGCCGGTGGGCCACGAACACCTGAGGAAATTAAGAAAAACGAAGTAGAAAACAGCAGTGCTTTTGGAATACAACTCACCTTCATTACAGCCATGCGGACAGCCCAAGACTTGAAGTGCTCGCCGCGTAATTCCCATGGAAATTTCATGAGCATGTTCGCCCAACTTGAGCACTCCCATCTCGATGAGTAATTCACAAATATTTAGGCCTGCCTCAAGTACACGCAGGGAACAAACCTGCGATGGATCCCGCTTGAACACATTACTGATGGCTAATAAGACAATCTCATAGTCAATGCCGCCATCACGGGTTATATAGAAAGATGAACCCGGGGCCTCAGACTCGTCCACGCCCGTATAATCAATGTGAGAGTCTGTGTGGGAGCGTAGCATTTGGCCCCGATAGCGTGTGGCACTACTGCCACCAGCACTGCCATTGCCAGCTCCATTGCCACCCAGATTGCCAATGCTACCGCCATTGCTAAGCACATCCAACTGAGAGTCAATGGAACCCTGTAAAAACTTTCAATAGGAAAAGCAGAGAAGCTAAACCATTAAAAATGCTCACCGGTCGCTTCAAAAAGTCTGGCGAAGGCGTGGGGGTGTGTTCGGTGACCGTAATTATAGGATTACGTGGATAGAAAGCCGTTGACCGAGGATAGGACGTCTGTGCAGGTCTCACGGCCTTGGGTGGTTCTACGTATCTGTAAAATCTTTCATATTGAACAAAATGTGCAAAAGAAATATTCGTGTGAAATTAGTAAAAACGGTGTCAGGCAGTGCAGAACTTCAAGCTTAAAAGGTTTAAAATTTAAAAGGTAGTAAGTAATTTAGATATTTATAAACAATTATAATTGGAGGTTTGGCTTTAGAGGGTTCGTTTGGAGGATTCAAAAACTTGGCAAGCAGTGAGCAGAGAGAAAAGTGTTGAAGGATGTTTTTGTTCAAGCAAACTTTTAAAGGGAAGTGTGGCTTAAGCAGGTTGAAAGAATCTTGTAATAAAGAACATCAGATAAATATATATATAATTTTTGGTTAAGGAAGTGTAAGTTTTTTAAGCTGTAAGTGTTATATATATTCTTATAGGGCTTTCAGACAAATCGGTGAACAGTTTCATGAAGACTCAAACTCACCCGCTATCAAGCAGACAGCTGGTTGTTCAGTAGATTAGATATAGAGATTAGATTAATATAGAGAAAATATTAAATCTTGAGAGTATAGCAAAGAGACAATTAAAGACATAGTTTTGGTATGAAAATTGACGTGAGTGCAGTCTTTGATTGTAGGTGTCTTTTTCTTTATATCTAAAGGTGGTTCCAATTTAAGAGTTTTATAAAAGATACTTGGCTTCTAAATACCTCAGACTGGGCATAGATTTTCCCTTGATGAGATTACTGATCGGCTCTCTGGTGATCATAGAAGCTGAACGAGATAGTTTCTTTTCTCCAGTATCCAGACTTCGATGGTATTCCTAGGGATGAAAAATTTCCAATTAGTACACAATATTTTGGAAACTCTAGGCTACATAGAGAGCATGATGAGAGCAAACTTTCCAAGCAAAATAACGTCAAACAAGCATGATTAATGGGGGTACAAAGGGAGCACAACTGCTTAGATTTAGTTTATATCACTTTCTCTTACTGCATGTTGCAGTGGTCTCTTGCCATTGGCAGAGTTTGTTTCGAGCCCTACTTTTTCCAAGTTCTTCTCCGATTTTGAAAACATTTTCGTTTCCACAAAGGCCCTCAAATCGGCCATCTTTACGCGTTTTTTCTTCTCGCTGCCTCGTCGATCTGAACTGGCTGTGTTGGAGTCTTCTAGAAAAAAATTAAAAGAATGAAAATAAAAATCTCTTATAGAAATAAATTTATCGAAAAACATACCAACTGTGTTAGTGGCCACGGCAGGCTCGGGTATTTCTATATAGTCCTTGACCACTGAACTGCCAGGACTGTCGCGACTATTACTGCCTGGTCCCTGGTAAAGGGAGATTTCAATTTGTGGTATTGGCAAAGAGTTGGAACGTTTACGCGGTTGATTTAGGGTAATGGCCGCGTCCTCGCCGATTTCACTGAGTCTGCAAAGTTGAAGTCTTAGAAAAGGGTCTTTCAGTTCTTTAGGCCTTTTACCTATTGTAGATATATTGTAAGCTCCAAAAGATGCCCTCTTCTTGCCAATGAGAAATAAAAAGGCAGCGCAAAACAGCGACATCTAAAAATGTGGCTGCTGAGACATCTGCCTTTACACTTTCTGACTTGTCTGAGTCGGATTCTTTTTCAATGGAGGCGCTGCGTTTTTCTTTCATGGAAGCCCCTCTCATCAGTTCCTGCTGATCGAATTCGAATTTTGTTGAGGGAACCTTCTCCTTATCACGAGAGTGAACGGATTGACGACTGCCTCGACGACTTTGAGATTGTTGTTGTTGGAGCAAACTAGCATCGGCCTGGCAGGAAAAAAGAACATTATTAATAGAACCAAAAAGAATATTGTCTTAAGGTTACCGTGAAAAATGAATTGTCCATTAGATGTGGAGCCGATGGTAAGCGAAAGATAACCACTCGTTCATCTTCCACACTGGAAGCCTCTTCCGGTATAGTTTCGGGAAAAGCGAACTCTTTGGGCGAAGACACCCATGAACCCTGAAGCAGAATAAATTGAAGACTTTATAATTTGGATGTGTCCATTAACTAACCTCATCATCCTGTTTGGGGTAATCTGAGATACCGCTCTGCGGCGAATCCGCCTTGGGCGACATGGCGTCTGCGCTGAGGGATTGCTTGCGGCCTGCAAACACATCTGTAGATCCTTTGGGTGTGGGTGCGCAAAGTAAGTTCCTAGCTTTGGGCTTAACTGGAGCAGTAAAACAGGGTGCTCCTGGTGCTCGATTATCCCACATGCCCTGCCATAATTTAATGCCATTTTCAAGCCGGAAATTTTGAAAGTCCGATTCTTTTAGATGATGTATAATCGGCGCAAAAAGATACACGAAGAGCTGAAAAAAATCTTAAAGGCTTCAATTCCTCTTATTTATATTTGCTAGCACTCACGGTTATCGTTGGCACTGAGAATAAATATTGATCCATAGTTTTAGACTTGTTCTCTGGTGTTTCGGCCAGGCCCAGATCATCACCTCCCTCATCATCAGCGCACTCCTCAGCTGCGTACAAAAGTATCCACTGCATTGTATAGAGCAGCTTTGTTTCCACAGGTCCTATGGCCTGCATATCCTTTACCCGATTATAGAGCAAAGCGGCACAGGCATGCATCACATGTGGCAAGGCACCCTGCAACAGACGCCAACGTTGTATGGCTCCCAAGGCCTTGGTCAGCGGCGGTGATAATCCAAATTGGATATTTTGCACCAAGACTTTCTCAAAAGACTGTGGGAAAATGGAATTTGTTAGAGATTCCTATTATACATATAGAAAGCTGATATGGGTTCACCTTGCAAGCTTCTTTGGATTCCTGTATATCAAGAGAGAAGTTTAAGGAAAGTGGCATGTGGATGGGAAAGAGTTGTGTTTAGTAATGTTCTTGGTCAGCGGCAAAAGCTAAAACTTTATCTTCTTCACTATTGAGCAAATCAAATTATAAACAATAAAGCACAAAGAGATTGAGCAAAAATATTTTGTACAAAATTCAAACACAAATTGAAATAAATAATTTTTAGATACTTACAATAATGACCCCATATGACACTGATAAATTATAAGTCTCTAATTAGTTCTTATATCTTTAAGAGTGTCATATGGTTTTAAGTAAATATTCATACTATATATTCAAATATATCTGTATATCTTTATATTGATAAGAACTTACATGGTGTCCTGGTGCATGTTGACAAAACTACATTCAGATTGACGGGTTGTGAAAAAATTTTACATTGTTAAATTTGTACAGTTTGGTTGTTGTTATTGTTGTTGTTGTTGTAGTAAAAGCGTTGTTTTTGTTAATTTAGCGTATTATTATTAAATTGAAAGCAACAAAACATACAAGAGAAATTAAAAAAAGAACAGACATTTAAGAAAACATTTAACATCAAAATTGGAGAGAAATTTTGTTTCATCTTGGAAATGATCAACAAAAGAGTAAAATATTTTGTTCAGTTTGCCAATTGAAAAATGAAATACATTGATCTGCACGAGCACAATTCCTTCCAATAAACACGCATAGCCTTATGTACAGCAATTAAGGATATATCAAGTCTGAAGTACTCCATTTATTTCTTTCTTTTTTTTACAGTGTAGCCACATGGGTAATGCTCATTTAGTAGGCATGGTAGCTTCCACCACACTTTCTTGTCAGGGGTAGATTTGTTCTTGTCGAAATCAAAACGAAATGAAAAGAAGATTTTTTTGGCAACCAACTTACCATGCAACTGGCCTCATGCAATTTACCCAATCTGGGCCTTATAAATGGGGCAATTTGCCGCCAGAGAAAAGTTTGCACAGACACCGGCAGGCCCAAGTCCTGAAGGCCATCGTCCTGATCAATGTCAAAGTCATCGTTGTTGTTGTTCGCCGTGCTGGCATTGTTGTTGTTTTGTAAATTATTGTTATTTGTGGCATTGGTCACCATGGTGGCCAGCAGCAAAAGCTATAATGAAAAAATGAATACAAAGTCATTAGAAAGTCTCCCTTGGCTGGCAACTGTTGCTTTCCAGAGAACCCATTCATAATGAAAGGATACCCTGGCGTGCCGGCAAATTAGCATGTCACGTGATTTGCCTGTGTGTGCGTGTTTTTTTTTTTTATCTAACACCATAAACATGCCAGAGGGCCGAAAGCAACAAGTGTTTGCGTGCGCAGGCTCTAAAAATGCAATGAGCAATTTGTTCCTTTCGCTTTTCTTTCATCACCCTCCCCTGGGCACGTTTAGGTCAGTGGTTTAGGTCGGTGGGGACAATCAAAACAGTGTCGGAAGCCTTGTCACAGCTGAGGGGCCCAGTTTGTAGGATTGTTCAGCTGTGCGGGCATCTTGTGCGCAGAACGCAGACTCCACATCGTGGTCCGCATCTTTTTGGTTATAGATACAGAAATGGGTTTTTGGTATACATGCAAATTTGGGGCAAAAAATTTTCACAGACTTCTTATATAATCCAGCACAATTTTCTTTGAAAAGAAATTAATAATTTTCCATTTTCTGGTTATTGTGAGGCACTCAAATCAAATGTAATTAACCAAGTTAACAATTTTCTGTTAATTGTTGCCGCACCTTGGCCAAAGACAGAGCCAGAGTCAGCTAGGAGGCCACTTTCACTTCCATGGAAAAGGGTTTGTCTTCGAACTATTTTATGTGGCAGTGGCTTAACTAATTGCACAGTTTTTATGTGGCCATCAAGAATATTTGCACAGTGTTGGCTTTGTTTGATTTTAATTAGTTTTTTTCTTGAAAATTTTTTTTTTTGCCCTTTGTTTATTTCATTTACCCTGATTTGCGCGTTGCCACTTTCGATAACGTTGACGGTTTGAAGGTTCGGATGCAACTGAACAAAACGTCGTTAAATGACGAGCTTTTCTCGTCGTTATCCTACAGCCCCCTACAGACGCGTCCTCGCCTGCCAAGCAGCCAACAGTGCGTATACGTGTAAGGACTCATTTTTATAGAGGGTGTTGGGGATGGCAATTCGTATGTACAAAGTTATGAAAGTATTTGTATCTTGCGGGGGCACCCTGTTTTTTTTTTTAGCAAACTTATCAATGATAATAAGTGTGGGTTTTTGTGGGGGTTGAAATTGCGTATACGCTGTGTGGTCTGGTGTATTTGTTTTTGTTTTTTTTTTTTCTATTGTCTGGTCGATTGGTCACATTAAATATATTATGGCGGGGACTGGCAAATGCCAGCAATCAAAAGCGGATAAGCTGAAGCGTTCCAATTACCAATAAAAACAAAGGTGTGGTGGGCTATAAATTTTCCGACCCATGTCTCAACCCACCTAAGTAAAGAAATGTTTGACGAAAAATTCCAGCAAACAAAATGGTAAATTATCATTAAACTTTACGCCTTTAATTTTTCTCAATGACAGATAACAATTCACTGCGCAGAAGTGGTCCAAGGCAGCTGAAACAACTGTTGGGTTATCAGCTTTTCCAACAGCTGAGTGGTCTCCCATTTGTGGGGGTAAATAAACTCATTCTATATTCAAATGCAGCCACAAGTTGTTGCATTTGATAAACAAAACAAAGTCACAGAGGCTGCGCGCAACGAACAACTTCAACAGCTGATCCCGAAACTGGGTTACAAGTACATCAAGTCCATGAGCCCTTTTGGTGGGCACGGCCGACTCAAAGCCGAAGGTAAATGTCAAGGACAACCGAGGTGGAAGTTGGTCAATTCTTTGGGCCATAAATCAAAATACAGGGTGTTCAAATTCTGAAAAGTTCATTAGATTATTTCCCACGACTATTTATGCCTTTTAAGTTAATTTGTTAAACACATAATGTGCTAAATTTTTATATACCCAACAGCAGCAGCATTACCACCACCACCACCACCATCACCACCCACATGAATGTTTGTTGTAGATTTTTGCTCTGAATGTGTTTTGCGTATCTGTGTCATAGTTTTTATAAATAGAACATCTTAAACAGTACAACCAGCCAAATACAATTAGGCGCCCGGCCTCAGAGATGGGCAGCTACAGGGCGAGAGCTGAAAAGAGATTTAGTACTGCCCCATCGAAAATAGAATAGATGAAAAAAGAAAAAAAAAATAGCTAGTGAGGAGGAGGAGGAGGAGGCATAAAGGGCAAGGTATCAGGCAAATGGTTATTAAGAGACTAACTGGTCAGCGGGTTGAGTGAGCTCATTTGGAAAGAAATATATTCATGTCTATATTAGATGCAAATACATTTCAGGTGTTGCTTTTGGTTTCCTCCCAGCGAAAAGTCGGAAAATTCAAATATTTTGAATGATAACATATGAAGCTTTTATTTCTTGCTGTTTGAGCTTGCCAAAACACGATCAGGGTCGTCTGGTATATAAATATATAGGCAGAGATTTATATATACACATATATATATATATATATTTTTACACATGCTGTACAAATTCCCCTTTATAACGAAACAAGTGGATGAGTGTGTGTGTGTGTGTGTGTGTAGAAACAGAAGGAGCCCAGAGGCTTTGGAGACATCCGACCACTGACCATGTGCGATGACGGTGTCGGTGTTATGGCGCAGCATAAGACAATAAACTGGCATGTTATTCAAAATATTATTTGCAAATCATCTGCAACATTAAATGATATTCAACACTACACTCTACGGCCAGGAATGCCACAAATGATTATTATTTTGCCTTCAAGAAAAAAGAATAACAACAATTTTAAAAATAGCCTAGAATATAAAAATGCCAATATGTGTATAGTTCGAGACAGAGAAAGACCGAGATGGAGGGAGAGAGAGAGAGAGAGAGAACGATATGATGCAAGGGAATGCTTAATTGGGGGTGCGGTGGAAAGCCAAAAGCTTCTTCACCATGAGAGATTCTGAGAGAACATTTTCTCAAGATGAAAGTAAATTCTTGCCCGTCTCTATAGAGCAAAGGTTTGTGTGTATATGTGTGCGTGTGCGTGTGTCTATTCGGGCAGGCCTTGCGAAGGAAAAACTACCAGAGAATTTCGTCATTTTGAGGCAATGTATGTGAGTGTGTGAGTGAGTGTTTGAATAAGCTTTGATGATCATTGCTGACCGCCATTGAATTGTTCTGCTTTGGTTTTTTGGCTTTTTGGCTATCACCTCAGAATTACCTTGCCATACTGCCACTGAGGAATAACGTTCAGTCGAGACCGAGCTCATCCGCGATACAGTTGCTTTTCGCATCCAAACAGACAAAATGGTGAGTGTGAAACTAATTCAAAAAAAAAAAAAAAATAAAATAAAAATAAATATATGTGTATATTCAACTGAATATATAAAATATGAAAAGATAATTTCTCTGAATTAATAATGAAAATCTGTTACTTTCATCTTATTAACAGGCTGATGTTCCAAAGCGTGAAGTTGAAAGTAAGTTGAATATTCAAAAATCATCTTTAAAAATGAAAAGGATTATCTCTAACCTAAAATGAAAATACTGAAAATGCTTCAAAAACATCCACCCAAAAAGGACTACATAAACCTACATTAAAGTGTCAATCAAAAAATCCGTATGCCTCTCAAAAGAATTATGTAATACTGAATGAAAAATGTGCGCGAGTGATTATCTTGAGAAAGCATACATATAGAATGAAATTCTACATTCGATTTAGTGGAAAAATTTCGTAATCGCCTTAAGCATATATGTATATAAATTCCTATATATATATATATATTTCTTAAAATTTATATATACACACACGCAATATTTTGTGTGCGCAATTCTAAGGCGGAATATTTTCAAATCAATACTCAAAAAGGAATACTCGATTCCTATACAATATATGCCGCGTTCTATTTTCGCCCACCTGATGGACAATAAAAAAAAATTAATCTGCTCAAACACTGTCAAACCGATAAAAGCAGGAAACACATGAAGCAAAAGAATGAAAAAAAAAAAATTAGATATCTACATAGTATGGAATATATGAATATATGTTCGAGAGTTCCCAGCGAAAGCACAAAATACGAATCCAAAAATGAAACGATTCGAAACGAAACGAAATGGTCTAAATTTGGCCGAGTTATTTCGTGCGATTTATTTTCGTTAGAATTTCGTTGCGTTCCGTTTTCCAACTCGACTGCGCAAATAGTATAGACGACGAAGGCGTTCGGGTGTCGGATTACGTATACGATATGCGTGTGTGTTAAGATCGCTCGCTCGATCTCTCTCTCTCTCTCTCTCCCTCTACCGCGATCTTTTCTTTCTTTCTTGCTTCTTTGATTTGTGTTGGCAACGCTACATGCCTGTGTGTATTTGTGCCTGTGTAGGTGGCTTTGTCAAGATTTTCATGATGACCAAAAATGTGCGTACCGAAAATTTCAGGGTTACCAGGTTGACCTGATTTATGTGTAATCAAAGGTACAAGAAAAAAATATGCATATACATAGAGAAGAAGCCTTTTATATTAACAAATATTTAATTAAAAAGAAAAAAATAAATAAATATTCTTACAAAATAAATTTTATTAATTTTTTTTGCAGATGTCGAATTCGTTTTCGAAGTTATGGGTTCCCCCGGTGAGGGCATTGATGCCTTTGATCTAGGTGATGCCCTGCGCGCTTTGAACTTGAACCCCACCTTGGCGCTTATTGAGAAAATGGGCGGCACCAAGAAGCGCAACGAGAAGAAAATCAAAATGGACGAGTTTCTGCCAATCTACTCACAGGTCAAGAAGGAGAAGGAGCAGGGCTGCTATGAAGATTTCATTGAGTGCTTGAAATTGTACGACAAAGCTGAGAACGGCACTATGCTGCTCGCTGAATTGCAACACGCCCTGCTGTCGCTAGGTAAGTCTCGCCCTCCCCAAAAGTTATGGAACCTTCATTCAATATATTTGTGAACCCTGCAGGTGAGAACTTGGATGATGAACAAGTGGAGACTCTGTTCGCTGACTGCATGGATCCCGAGGATGATGAAGGCTTTATCCCCTACTCTCGTACGTATTCTGAGTGTGATTTCCCCAAAAATTTGGGTCAATTGTTTCTTATCACAAATATGTTATATGTCTACCATTCTCAATTTTTTGTATTTTCACATGACTTTGATTGTTTGATTGTCTACGCACAAAATATCCAACACCAAACCAATTCAAAAACGCACTTTGTTATACACTCTGCACCATTCCAAAAATCCAATCACCGCCCACAACCACCACCAAATCCAATCCGTGTTGTCTTTGTTTTTGACCATCTTGTGCCGATTGTGATAACCTCACAGAGTTCATCCAGCGGTTGATGAGCGATCCAATTGTGTTCGACTAAACAGTGAGTATTTTGTATTCCTTTAGATGTTATTCGTGACGATACTTCGAGTATTCAAAAAATCGATACTTTGCTATGAATTTGATTTAAATCGAATTTTCACTTTTGCAGCATTCCTCGCTAGAATGTGTGACAGACCAGATCAGCTTGAATAAATATCAAGATCAACAACATCAACAACAACAACAATTTAAGAACACCAACAACAACAACAACAAGAAATTTATAGCAACAACCATTCTCCATAGATGTTATATTCATCGCTAACTCTCTCTATCTCTCTCTCGTATATTATTTATTTTAATTAAATTTTACTTCTGCTACTACAACTGCAAAAATTGAACTTCAAGATAATATTATTTTTTAAAAAATAAAAAAATTTAAATTATAAAATAACGAAAAAAAAAACTGAAAAAATAAGTTTATTTTCTTGTTAATTACTTTTCGTTTTTGTTGGCAATTTTATTTATTTATTTATTTTTTTTTTGTATGACGCAAATAAACAATTTAGCGCAAGCATAGTATGAAATAATTAGCAAATACAGTTTTGTTGAATTATAATAAAAGTATCGAAAATATCTGCTTTACTAACTTCAACAAGAAGAAGCCGGCATCCATAAGGGTACAAACGATTTTTTTCTGAGATTTTTAAATCTTTTTATCTAAAACTTAAATGCTGATTTCCTTAATATTAAACTTTTTTTTTTAAATAAAATAAGATAAAATCAAAAATCTTGTATCTGAGGAGATTTATAAAATAAGCGATGCTTGATCCAAGCAAAACTTGGTAAGTGCTTTCAGATATCAAAAGATTTCATCAAAAATAGAAGGACCACCAACAGAATTTTCTTAATGAATTGCTTTAACTTTTATCGTATTTTGTTTAACTATAAACCTAAATTTAGAATTATAACAAACTCAAATTGAATTCTTTGTGAAGCGAAAAATGAGCGCCATCTACATTTGACTTTACTGCAAACGGCTTTCGCATAACAGTCCGAATTCAGTGTGACCAGGTGCTGGCGTAAACTTTTAAATAGATTTTTCTCCTCTAATATGCTTTCCCCTTATTTTGTACTAAAAAACTTTTGTTAAAGCTTTAAAAAGCTACAGCGGCGAGTTGGCTGAGTACGTTAATTAGAAATTCAACGTATTGAAAATCAGTTGAAAACGAGATAACAGACCAAAAAGATACTAAAACGCAATATCGTGCCGTAGTCCGCTCGCTTCATCTAAAAAATAAAATAAAATATTTAAATTAGCATACAAATTTGAGCAATCAAAAATTACGCGAATTGCATCTGATTTATGTGCAAAGTGTGAAACTAAAATAAAAAATATATATTTATACTATGTTATTTTTCTGTTAATTTGTTAAAACGTTAAATAAAAAAGAATTTATAATTTGTTGGTAACTTGAGCATTCCATTAAAGAAAATTGATATTAATTCAGTTGTGAAACTGTTACAAGCGGAAAAGTGAAATATACTAACTAAAAGATACAATTTCAAAAGGAATACATACACAAGCAAAAAATACCGACGAGGGCAGAACAGAAAAAGTAAAGCGCACATAAAAGTCCTGTGCTGAGTGCAGCCACCGACATTTATAAACACACAAATACACACACACACACAAAGCCCAAAGAGTAACTTTCAATATGGCGGATGTCATGGAGAAAAGCTCTGTGCTGGAAGCTGCGAGCACACTAAATGACTCACACCCACCGTTGCCGTCGCAGCAGCAGCAGCAGGAGCAGAAATTGCAGCACTTGCAACAGGAACAACAACACCACCAGCAGCAACAACAACAACAACAACAACAGCCGCAGCAACAACAGCCACAGAAGCCAGCACCAGCTCAGGCGAATGCCACTCGGCCTGGTCAGGAGCAAAAAGGTAAGCTACGAACGGCCAATGACTTCATGCTAAATTACGCATACGCCGTGTGAAAGGCATACCAAAAAATATGAAGAAAATCTATTAGGTAAAGTTCAGGGCAAAACACACCCTGAAACTGCATTCATTAGCCGACTTAGTTGCTCAATTAGGCAAAGTGTACAAAGAGGCACACCTGTCAGGCTCGTCAGGATATTGATGGTTATGCGAGTTCAACATGCAGCTCACGTTTCGTTACACCCCAGTAAATTATGCAAATAGATTTGTGTTTATTTTTTTTTAGCTGTTTGCTTTTAAAACAAAAACAAAAGGCAGCCATATGAATCCGGCAGTTTCGACTGACTTGATGAGCGGATTAAGCCTGTCTGAAGAGCTGAGAGTTTTGGCTTAAGCACTTTCCCAGCAATTGTGCAAGCCACAGGACAAACCTATTGTATTGTTTCATAAATAATAAAAAAAAAAAACAAAGGTACTGCTAACTAAGCAGCAGCCGGCATATGACAAAGCCACAGACCGGTCCAATGACCTGCAACTGTGACAACTTTTATGCGGCACTCACTCTGGCCCTGCCACCCAAGCAGCTGCTTATGTGCAGCTTTTAATTGCTATGCTCCTCCCTCCCTCTCTCTCATCAAGTAGACTCGCACAAATCTTTGTGTATCTATCGGATACCACAGAGTGACAAAATAACAAAGTTATCTTCATCAACTTGAGCGTAAGCTATTCTCGTTTGACCTCGTTTAAATTAAACGTTATTTTTTGTTTTTGTTTTATTTATTTTTTGTGTGTTTATATAACAGCTATAAAAATATGAATATGTTTTTATCATGGCTGATATGGAGCACCCCGAAACCGCTGATTAAATCAAATATTCAAATACTCAAGTGCAAACCGGCTTGCTGCAAACTTTGCCCAAACAAATTAGTGGGGCTTTTGTTTTATTTTTTACCCTGCACTCGCATCTATTTCACATCTGATCAAATTTATGAACACCTGTAAGCTGGAGATAGTTGGATCGGTAAAGATCATCATATATACAGTATTAATTTCAAACAAAAAGTGTATTTAATTGTTTTAGTTGGTTTGCGTAGAGCTAATAAATTACTATGAAAGCTATCAGCAGCGATCGGTAGACACACTCTCTCACGGGCCATATGAGCATTATTTGTTGTCATCCGTGAATGAAGTCATCGTTAACAGTTGCGTCTTGGAACAGGGCCGGCTTGCGTCAGCCTATGTTTCGAGTCTTAGTAGTAAATATACTCTTAGTATATATGTATGTATCACCTGTGAAAATAGTGAGTTCTATGAGAGCCCAGAGATTTGCATATCAGTGTTTCGAAGGCCCCGTTGATAAGAGACCGAAATGTTGCCATATGTTTCGTGCCTTCTATTAATACTGACTTAGCTCACAAATAATTGATATCAATTCAGAGCTACAAACTGCCCAGCTTCGAGTCGGTTAATCAATCATATATAAATTAAATTTGCTCGATATAAATTATTCTTATGACGTAAGAATCAGAGCGAATTGACCACAACAAGATTACATTTGATTTAATATGTGTGCGGAATCTCTCAAAAAAAAAACAAATGGTGCAATATGAAAACCTCTTTTATTCTAAGCAATAATTGCCAAGTGTTTGTGTGTGTATGTCTATTTATTTATTTATTTTTAGCCAAACATACTCTCTGCCTATCTCTGTCACCTTTTTGGCTTTTTAATTAAAACTCTGGCAAATCACCAAAGCCCACCTCGCTCACCGAGTGGTCAGCGGTGTTTTCTCATTTACATGCGAGACTCTTGCAATTGATTTTCCTTTCATTCGAACGGGGACATGTGCCAGTTTTCTGTGCTTTTCTTTTGCTACAAAAAACAAACCCAATACCTCAGAGTAATACTCAAAAGAATAGAGACAATTATAAAACAATCGAACCTTATTTGTAGACGATCCCTAGGCACACCTCGGAAATTAAAAAGAACATGGCAAATGAGGCACAAAAGTTTTTTTTGTGTGTTTTTTTGGGTTGACCTTTTATGGTCTTTGTTTGATGGATTACTCTGTCTAATCGGGAAGATTGTGTTAATTTTTGGGATTTTTTTTAGCCTGGGCTATAAAATTTTTCAAGTCGTTAAGTTTGCTGGCTGGAAAATTGCTGCCTCAGATTTTTGGCTTTATGAATACTTTTGGTTTCCTCGAAACATAAATTCTTTCCATTTAGCATTTGTCTTGTGAGAGAAGGAAAATATGAATAGCCCCAGAGTGCATGATCTAGTTGCAAAGAGCTCTCAGCAGTGGCCAGTCAATCAGCCCCTGTGCCACCCTCTCAACCGATTGCAACAATGAATACGAAAACCATAAAGAGTCTCATTAAGTTGAGATGTGTCTGTTGTGATTATTTTGATTGCCTTTTGGTTTTTAGTCTTTGGGGGTCTAGTTTAAAATGCTGCATATTTTTGGCTTATTAATTAATTAAATTTTGTTATTTTGTTTTTTTTTTTCGGCCAGCTCATTCAAAAGTTTGATCAATAAAGGAATTAATAATAAGAAAATGCCAAACCGACTTAAGCCAGCTAAGCCCGTCATCAGTGAAAGTGAGGGCCTGGTTTGAGGGTTGATGTAGACAATTTTTGGCTGTTAATTGTTTTCTTTAAGTGTGGTTTGGCACGCGAGTCGAGCGCCCTTTTAATTAGGCCTGAGCCAGAGGGAGTAAGGCAGAAATGTCACACGAAAGGCCGCTGTGAATCGCATTGAGCCACCCATTGACAGTTCATTAAACTCGATCGGAGAAGGAGTTGTTTGGGTTTGATTTGATTTCATTTCGATTTTATGGTCATAAATTCTGCACTTTCGCCCGCCTGGTTGCAACTTCGGCATTTTGCAGAGTTTCTTTTGTTGGCATTACCCAATGGAATAACCACTTTTGGGAGCAGCTGTCGCATAATTTGTTGTTCTTGTGCATTTTGGCCATATTTGCTGCGGCCGCATTTGGCAGACTGTGTGCGTGCCTGAAGCAGTTGCCACACTTTGTGGCAATCAATAAGCCAAAGTGCGTCAAGAAAACAAATGTTAAAAGTTACAGTCGATAACTGATTGACTGACGGCCTAAAAATAAAAAAAAAAAACATTACCTAAAACTAAAATTTATGAGAAAAAGACGAAAAGACAAAGTCAGACAGACAGAACTCTGGCGATTGGGTCATAAAAATACAAAACGAAAACTGTCCATAAAGTTGTAAACAGAAATGGTGATTAATTAATTAGTTAGTGACTTTGCCATTGAATTCCTTTTTGACCAAACCACAAGGTGATTCATCTTTTACGCCGCAGCTTGAAAAAATAGCTACCACAAACATGCGCACTCGCCGGACGTACAGCTTTGCATTCATAAAATGCTGTAGAAAGCACGCACACACCCTTGACGGAGAGGGATACGAAAGGATGGGATGGCCAACCCCTTGGCGGAATTCCTCAAGTGGCAGTGGAAGGAATGATGCTCTCGTTAGGCAAATCGAAGGCAGTGGCCGGCAACTAAACTGAATTCATCAATAGAGAGAAAAAATAATCAATTAGACTGTCCGAAAAAAGCAGTAGAGACAAACATGAATAAACAAGCACAAAGTTGAGGGTACATAAACAACAACAGGAATGACCAAAAGGAAGCCAACAAAAAAGCATGCCGATAGACACGAGTATATAACGTAATCTACTGCACCCCCAAAAAGCAAAACAAAATTTGAAAGCAAACGAAAACTGAGAGAAAGGAAAGGAAACGAAAGAGAGTGGCGGCAGCGGCAGCGGCAGCGGCAACGGCAGCCGCAAGCAACAACAGCCACCCCCGTGTTGTGGTTTTTGAAGCGGGAGGGCTCGGCTCGACGCACATCTGTGTGCGTGCTAAAATTTCCCCTTAAAAAGCTTTTTAGTACAGCTAGTAAGTTGGTGAGCTTTTGCAGTGACTTGAGTGACTGGGTTTGTGTACTGACTAAATTTATTTAGACACCAATCATGTTCGAATTTATTTCATTAAGTATACGCAGTGAGGCGTTTGAGTGCAATCTTAAGAGTTTTAATTTAAACATTTTTAATGGACAATATTTTAATAAACCTTTTTCTCTTCTTTTTCAGGTAAATCTTTGGAAAATAAATAAAATACAATGGCCTCACTAATGTACGACTATGGTATGCTTAGAAAGTGTGAATGAGATGTGTGAGTGTGTGAATTGCACAATACACTTTTAGGTACTCGTTTAATTGACTTACAAGCTAACTAGCCTAATTGTAACAAGTCAATAGTCTGGTTTTATGGATTGACCTTGACAATTGAATGAGCTGTTGAGCCATCACACCATCAATAAGCCAAGAAGAAAGCAGAGACTGCCTTGGTTGGATGGCTTTTTCTTTCCAGTCTTATTCCGGATACCTCATTCGCCTTTAATGTCTACGCATTATAGCGTGTTTAGATGGAGTTGCGTGCTGTCTGCCACTAAACATACAACAATTAGATCGAAATCAGGCAACCAATGAGACAACAACACCCGGAATATTAGACAAAAAAAAAAGCATAGTAAAAATATTACCAAATGGTAATTTTCATATTAGAAAAAGGAATTTGCTATGCGTACCTGAACTGCTTGCCAATGACTCAGGGGCCTCTGCTAACCCCTTTCAGCCTTTTCTATTTATAATTCAGATAGAGAATTTCCATTTATATAGACCAAAGCAAATTGCAATGCACACATCCATTAAATTAATCAAGCCAAAGTGAAATCTGCATAAAAAATCAACGCGATTCGATGATGACTACGGTGGCTTCAATAATTTTTTGCTACTGCTTGGAAATTTTCTTTTTTTTTTTGTTGATATTTTTTGTTATTGTTATGGCTCATTGCTGGCGTGTTGGCTTTGCATTTTTCTACGACGCCAAACTAATAAATTTCTATGCCAATAGAATAAGCGCGCGAAGTCGCTAACGAAGCCGCTGCTCAAGCGGTGCTTTTGATTTTGGTTTTCCTTCTCTTTTGTCTACGATTTTTGTGTATTATTGTGAACTGCGCAAGGACATTTTGTATTATTTTCGTTTTCCTTCCTTCTTAAACTTTTTTTTCGGTGTGTTTGTGTTGGCTGCGCCAAGCCAAAAACTTTGTACTGGTCGCGCATATCAAAACAAAATCCTAAGTATTTGTGATTCGAAAATTTTCAAAGCAAAATAAAGACAGTCGAGTTTTAACACTCGCGCCAAACAGAACGTCAAAGGCTCGCCGGATTTAACCTGACCGTGGCTAAAAATAAAACCAATTGAATACATATGAAAAAGTCATTAAGTCTAATTTAAATATTTATGAAATTAAATTGATTTATTCCACACAAAGTCAAAAATATCAATAATTTCGAGTGAAGTGAGTGAATCAATTTGATTTGTTTTAAATAAAATAAAATAAAAAATTAAAAGTCACTTAAATATATTCTTGCCAGTTGGCTTTTCAAAGTGCAAAGTGCATTATCCTGTACGTGGCCAAGTTATTGCCCTTTGCCAAAGAAAAATCGATAAAATTGCATAGTCACACTCGCAGACAAACAAACCATTTTCCATGTTATAATGGCAATTGTAAGCGATTTGTTGATGTCCCCCTTTCATTCGAACAGACCAACAAAGAACCTGTTAAAGTTATGGCAAAGGAATAAAGCACCAAACCGGAATGCACTGCATTGTGATAAAAATCGCTGATTGCTTTCATGCTTCCTCTTGCTTCTTTTGGGTGGAAGAACTTTTACAAACAAAATCAATTGCTGTACTGGGCTGGTAGCAAAACTTTGCATACTATTTCCAATTCCGAGTCAAAATAAATTCTAATTGAAATGCAATGTTTCTGTTGAGGTGGTAGGAGGGGGAGTTGGAGGGGTTTTGGGATATGTTTAAGCTGGTGACGTTGGTTGTTGTTGTTGTTGTTACCGCAACTGTTTTATATTGCATTGGCAGTCAAAAGCGCAGTCAGCGGCATTTCTAAAGCCACATTAAGTATACGTAACGTGCGCCACAAATTGTTGATAATCAATTTGGCCCAAGACATCCTAACAAAACGACAGTTTCGGCTAACCAGGCAATCGTTGAGTTTTGCAATTGACATGATACGGAAATAAAAAGTCTATGGAATTTTCACGATTTGCTGAGTAACAAACTCATTTAGCGGTTTTTGTGTATTCCTTTTCTTGGCACTGTTTCATTTTGGGGTCACAGTCTGTGCCGGAAGTGGGCTTTGTTGTTGGTTTATTTTTTTTTTTTTTTTGGTAATTGGGTAGGTAGTGCCCGTCTGACAGTTGCTTTTGCTTCGACCAGCAAAAGTTCTCAGTCAGTTTTGACTTGGCAGTTGCACAAGCCGAGAGGTCAAACTCCACGGAATTATTCTCTAGGTCTTTTAAAGTGCCATGAAACCAAAAAGTTGAGATTTATCGATTTTTCTTGAATTTATTTTCGAAAAAAAAAGAAATAAACAAAGTAATTGGTGTGCAGTTCAATTTTTTTCTGTGCCGAGTTTTTGGGTAAAAATTCATAGTCAAGTTAATTGCCAGGTCGTGCCTAGAACCGCCCCCAGTGGACTGATAAAATGAGTGATGCCGATGCGGTGAGTGTCGTCAAGTGTCTATCAAAAATCCATTTATCAAAATAAAACTAAACAAGCACAAAATAGAAGAGCACTCAAATATTATGGCTAGCCAAAAGAAAATTTAAGCAAATTTATGCACAAACGAAATGCACATTTAGCCAAACATATTTATAGCTCCGATTGAGAGCAAAACGAAAAAAAAATAATAATAAATTATTACCAAAACTATATATTTTAGGTATTAATATTTCTAATTTGACCTTGTAGATATTCAAATCGACGACCCCAGACTTGTCAAAAAGAAACCCTTTTTGCAATTCCAAAATATTTTTTTTTTTTATTTTTTGGGTTAGACAAACAAATCAAACAACAATTTGTAGACCGCGATTTTTTGTTTGGTTTTGTAACTCTGTTAGAACTCAATTGCTAGGATATATTTCACCCCCTCTGCTTTACTTTTCCAGCTTTTTTTTTTTTTTGTTGAATCAATAAGCTACCAACAATTTGGGTCATGTTACAAGTCGCAACCGAATTTCATGACAAAATTCCCTAAGTTGTAACAGAAAACCGCCAAAAAAAAAAAAAAAAATGAAGAGAGAAAAAAAAAATAAAAGGAACAGAAACGAAACAATAAAATGTAAACAAATGCCAAAAACCCATTAAATTTGAAAGCAAGTCAATAGCAAATCTATTGAGACACACAACACAATGTATGGTTTTATTTTTCAAATACTTTGAGTACACTTGTATGATGGTGTGCTTGGGTGATCTGCATACATGCATAAATGACTATAAGGATATGTAAATGATATGAGCCATTGAAGCAACCAAAGGGCAAAGGATATACCCAAACTATTTGGGATTTGGTTTGAGGGTTTGAGGTTTTAGGTAATAGTAAGTGCGGGCGCACATGATGATTTTGATGCCACTTGCCACATATTGAGTTACCCGACACTTGCACATTTCTGCACTGACACCGCAGGTGAAAAGTTGAAGCGCACCGCTTAACCGTTAGCACCGAAAAATGTACTCCGCCGCGACTAAAGACCGTACCCAGACCGTGACTGCCGAACCAGCCAGACCAATTTCTGACTATGCCAGTAAAGAGCGTTCTCTAAGTGAACAGCCCGAACAAGAGCAAATTGTCCAATATCCGAGTAATAGGGGCAATGAGCGTTCCAATTTGGACTACACAAGTGCAGTGCCAACGAATCGGGAGCAAGTGCTGGCTGACTATCAACAAGCCAACTATTGGGGTCAGGAGTCTAGTCGCTCCAATATCGTAGACTATGTCAAAGATACACGCCCCAATGTGGCCACGGCCAAAGATACACGACCCAATACGGACACTGCCTCCTTTTCCCCTTTCAGTACCCAGGACAATGTCAAAGACATACGACCCAGTACGGCCGGCTCAGCTAGTGTACCTTTCAATAACCAAGACTATGTCAATGTCAAGGATACACGAGTCAATGTCACCAACGCCTCTTCTAACAATTCTGTCTCTGAGGCCAGGCCCAATGTGGCCTACTCTATGAGAGAGCGAGAACGTTCCGACTACCCGATTAAGACCCCGACTAGTAGACCAAACTATGCACCGCCTGAGAGAGTGCAAACCACCTACACTGCCAAAGAGCAACGCACCCCTTACGATTATGCTGTAAAAGAGAGACCGAATTTTGCTTTGCCCTCGCAGATGAGACCACCCGTGGGACCGCCACAGCCGCGACCACCGTTTGCTGGGGCCAGGCCCATGGTGGGTGTGGGACCACGACCGCCTATGCCACCCAATATGGCGGGTCGCGGAATGCCACCACCTTTGCGCTCTACAGACAGCAAAACCAACTTGATGATGGGTCCGGGCCCAGGACCCGGGGGCATGGGTGGGATGCCACCGCCCATGCGACCAGGCCTACCGCCTCAGCTGAATCAGCAGAGCATGCAGCAGGCACGTCTGCCCAACTCCGGGGGACCCCAAAGCCCCACTGGACAGGGTCCACCTAGGCCACAGGGAGGCTATCCCTGGCCAAATCAAGGAGCTCCGGGCATGCCGCCCGGCCAGAGACCACAGAATATGACGCGCCCACCGCCACCAACATTTGCGCGACCCCTGCCGGGCCAGCCGCTGCAGGCGCCCTATAGACCACCCTACAATCCGCCTCAACAGATGCAGCCATCCATGCAGCCGCCGCCACAGCAGCATCCCCAGCAACAGCAACAACAACACCAGCAACAACTACGCCCACCTTCAGCTGCAGCAGGCAGTGTACACAACAACAACGAAGACGACGATGATGTAATCATGGGACAGGCGGTGACCCCGCTCAAAACCTTCTCAATGAAAAACGATCCATTGGGCTCGCCGCTGTTAGAGGATGTGGAACCACCGTTTGACACCAACCAAGGCGGGGGCAATGACTTCTATTCCTCCTCCCATGATGCAACCAAGAAATCAAATACTTACAGTAAGCCCGTGTGTGTGTGTGTGTATGCGTGTGTGTGGGAGTGCTGCCTTGTGTGCAACCATTAGTGAAGCCATTTAAAAATTAATTCAAATTTGATTATTTTTTTTTTTTATCAAATAAAACATAAAAATTTAATTCGCTTATAAACATTTCAGAAGGTGACAATGACAGCGGCGTCGATGAGTCCACACAGGAGAAGGTGAGTTTCCGGTTAAGAAAAGACATAAAAACAATAAGTAAAAATGAACCCATCAAATAACTCGAAGAGCTGAAACTGTCGGGCTTGTTGTAGATTTTTTAATTGAGAGGAAATTAACTCGCTGAAAATTAATTTAATTCATTGAACGTCCAAAGCGTTTAGGTTTTGGTTTTGTCATCTTGTTTGTATCGGTTTCTTTGTCTATCTCTATCTTGGTTTTGTAGTTTCACAAATCATAAATATCTGTAAATGGTATTGGGCTCTCCAAGCCCCTCAGTTACGCTCCATTAGCCAGTCGAGACCGCGCCAGTTTCTTCTGGTTTCTATGTCTTGTGCACAGATGCCCCAAAAAGTTCAGACTAAATTCGGTCTTGGGAGACGTCAGTTGCGCCTCGGAAAATCCAAAAGTCAAAAGCATAAAACAGTGTGACCAGAAGACAAATTGCTTAAGATTTACAGGTGTGTGAAAAGTTGGCCCAAAAAATTGCACAAAGAAAAGTTGAACCAATCAGGGGAAATATTTCATGTGCCAAGGCGAACACGACGCGTTCCTATCTGACTAGATAAAAGTTGTGTGCCCAAAAGTCATAAGAAAAAAACAAAATTATATTATAAATATATGGAAATGTAAACGAACTTCATGTGGTTTGAGTGGGAATTGACTTGCGAGTTTGGCCAAAAATAAAGCGACACGAGGAAAGTTGCGCCGCGACAATCGATAAAACAATGCTAAAAACTATAAATCCTTCGTGACGTGATGTTGACAATAACAAGAACACCAACAACAACAGTAACACCAATATCAGGAAATACGACAACTCTGTGCTAGGTAGAACCTAGGAAAGGCCAATCAAACTGCATAGTTGTAGTCATAAAGCTGACAGCCGGAGCAGTCAGCAAGTCTAAAAGTGTTCGGCGTTGAAATATTTTGTCAAAATTCAGTCAAACAATAAAGTCAAAATGCGCTTGGTTATAATGACCGATTCGAGTTTTATAATTGTAAAAATGTGTGTGTATCCAATACACTTCATGCTCTATTCCTGTGGTTTCTCGCACACAGGATCGCAACGGACCGATTTCGCCCAGTTCCCCGGTCAAGACCCCGACCTCGACATCCTCAAAGCAGGATAAATCGGGCACCTCACGCCCACCGAGTGCAACGCCATCGAACAAGTCGGCTAAATCACGTAGCGCCTCGAAGAATCGCTTGCTACTCAAGACCCCTGAACCCGAGCAACCCAAGAAAGGTAAGTCCACATTATATCTTTTGGTAAATCCAATATCAAATTATGGCTTCCTTCGTCTTTAGTACCCATGAATAAGGTACAAGTTGGACATGCGCCTTCACCTAACCTGAAGGCTGTACGGTCCAAGATTGGCTCGCTTGACAATGCCACCTACAAGCCTGGCGGTGGACATGTCAAAATCGAGACCAAAAAAATCGACATCAAGGCCGCCCCGCGCATTGAGGCCAAGAATGAGAAATACGCACCCAAAGGTGGCGAGAAGAAGGTAAGTCTTTGACAAACCAATCGGCTCCAATCAACTTTAATTATTTTGCGGATATCCTGGAAGACAAAGAAGCTGCAATGGTATAAGACTTCCAAATCATCTACGAAATACTTGTAAATTTTCTCAAGCATCTTTGCATTTGTTTTCTACAAAAAGAAACAAAAAAAAAATTGGCTTTGTATTTCTTCAGAAAGAGAAAAGAAAAAACAACAACATTTAAATTTGTAAAGTAAATAAGAAACTCAATTTCACGGTCGATTTACGATTTTGGTTTAAATAGATAGCAATCGATTTGCACATTGGAAAATTGTTGTAGGAAATGCAATTATTTATTTTGTATCTGCCAATTTGAAGTGACACTCTTCTTCTTCTTAGCCACGTAAATCGGTTTGCCGTAATTAGTCTATAGTCTAGAATTATTTCTCTTCTATGTAAATGGGCGCGACTCTGCCATCCATTGAGGTCGAGTTGCTGTAAATACTACAATTTTCAAGAATTTATAAAACAAAAATTTTTTTTTTCCCCGCCTTCCTCCTCACCTCGATCACCTCGATACCATCAGTTAAAACAGAAATTAGTGTAATCACATATTGACTTTTGCTTATAATGGCCCATTTCGTATCTATCAATTTTATTTGCAACAAACAAACCAACACCCAACAATTTGTAGATAGTTACAACAAAGTTGCAGTGGAATGCGAAATCAAAAATTGGCTCTTTGGAGAATGCCGCCCACAAGCCAGGCGGTGGCGATAAAAAGATCGAGACCCTAAAAATGGATTTTAAGGACAAGGCTAAATCGAAAGTCGGCTCCAAGGACAATGTCAAACATCAGCCCGGCGGTGGTGATATCAAGGTATGTCTGACACACTTTCTTGCCCCCCCTCAAATACACCCTCTTTCGCCGCCCCAACACATTTGATTTTGACGGCCGCCCCGTCCCGCCCCCAATTATATATTTATTTCACTAGCAAGTTAAGTCAGCTCAGTTTTGGTATTTTACTATTTTTTCGATTATTTACCGAATTGTTATTATTTAATTTATAAAGCATGCTGATTGATCGGTTTGATTTTTATGAAACGTGGATCTGATGATTTCAACTCTGGCATGGGCATGGGCCGTGTTGTTCTTAGCTTAATTTTTTTTTTGTTTTTTTTTTTGGAACGGCGGCAACTCGTTTGCATGCAAACTGCAAATTTGTTCTCTTTTGTCTTGCATGCTCCGAACTCTTTTCGATAGACTCACACTCTCATTGACTAACACAAACCTGAGGTTTCATTTAGAACTAAGTACAGTCTAGCTCAACAATTCGCAGAGTCATTTGGGCGATGCCAGACTGAGTGTTGTCTTTGGTGAAGGCTCAAAAATTGTTAGGCCACACTGCGGTCTCCTCTTCCACCACAATCGTCTGGATGAGACTCTCAATAATGAAGAGGAGTAGTTAGAGGTAAACAACTGTTAGATCTGACCTAGGCATATCGGATTAACACTCGTAGAGTTGGCAACACTACAGTTCTAGAATGGCAAACTAACCGAAAGCTATGACTCAATTTAAAAGGAAATATTATAAAGCAAAGCTAGCTAAGCAGCTGCTAAAAATAAAAGGATTTTTTTTTAAATAAAATTAATCGAAATCAATTGGCAAAAAAAAAAAAAAAAAAAAAAAAATTCTCTAAAAAATTACTTTTATTTTCTCTAAAAAAATACTTTTTTTTTTGAGTCTCACACAAACCTTACAATATATTTTTGGATTATAATTATTTTATTTTCGTATTTAATCTATTAAAACAATTTAAATTTGCCCAAAAAAATAAAATAAACAAAGGATAACAACGCAAAGGATGTAAGTAGTTGCAAATTCCATTTAATGTTTTATTAATATTTTCCTTATTGATTTGCTCGTTTGCAAGTAAATTAGATATTGTTTTTTCTCACTTAGATAAATTTTCCTTTTTAAAGTAATTAGTACAAAATACCAAAAGCACTAAAAAGCAAAGTAAATTTGTCCTGACTTTTACCCATTTTTTTATTAATTGTAATTTTGAAAGTTGGCCTGTGTTTATCCTTTTTTTTTGTGTATATAAAAAAATTCTAAATTTCAGTTGCTCCAGATTTTTAAATTGGCATATACGATTCGATTGTGGCTTTAATTGTCATGTGTGTGTGTGTCTAAAAGTCCACCAAAATAGACTAGAAAAAGAATCCTTATCGAAAAACAAAAAGAAGGAGAAGAAGAACTAAGAAAGAGTTATCGTTTAATGCTAATTAATTTTCTGTACGTTGCCGGTGCTGCTACTTTTCAGATACAATCGCAAAAAATAGAAATTAAGGCACAAAGCAAAGTTGGCTCTTTGGATAATGTAAAGCACAAGCCCGGTGGCGGTGAAAAGAAGATTTTCGATGATAAGGAATATTTGAAAAATGTTGATCACTCAGTTGCACTGACAACACCACCAACACAGGTAAAATAAATAAATGAAAAAAATTAAATAATTTGAATAAATTGAGTAGTGCGAATATTGCTCTAATTTCTTTTTTAATTACAATTCTCAAATATTGTAAAATTGTTTAATTTGTTAAAATTTTCATGCGCTTTGATTTCATTACAAAAAAAAAAAAAAAGAATGGCAAGAAAAATCTCATTATTATAAATCCCATTTTGTGTTAACTTCAAGAAATTCATTTTTATGTAATTGTGTTGCATTTATTTAATTTATTGACTATGGCAAATAACAAATGTAATTAATCCCATTGGAAACAGCAATCAAATAAAGAGCACCGCACCTAACCAAAAAGCACTCGAGTAGTTAACCCAAAAATTCGGAAAGGCTTCTACACTCTCACCCCAAAATATCGAAAAATAACAGCTCTGCATTTATCTTGTAAAACTCTTAACCTAACAAATCTTTAGATTAGATTAGGTCAATGATTTAGTTAAAAAAAAAAGGATTTTCTTTTAGCTGCGTAAAAAAAAAAACCTTAATGTGGTCCTGAAAGCTTGGCTAAGAATTCGGCACTGAAAGGAGATTATCATAATATTAATATTTGTATAAAAAAATATATATATTTATTTATTCATTTAATTTTAAGTTTTTCTTTTTTCTTTAGTGACAACAATTTTACATTTAAAAATGAATTTCTTTCAAACTCAAACTGAGATTTATTGGATATGAAGAAAATGCAAAAGAATTTTTCAGCCAAAACGGTTAAATAGAGAATATCACGTACGAATCATTAGTGATAAAAAAAAAATTAACACACACATTTGCAATACTTAATCGCTTCATTTCTCTCTCTTTCTCTCTCTCTCTCTCTTTTTCTCTCCATTGTATGTGCAGTTTGAGACGCAAGGTCGCTTGATTGCCACCATTCACCTAGAATTCGGTCTTTGCAATTCTTGTGAATGTAAAAATAAATTTCAATCTCTATTTAAATGAAATTGTTTAGCTTTAAAAAAAGACTCAAGTCATTAACATGAATTCCAACCTAAACAGATTCACAGACTACTGTACGGTACCTTTGAAAAGAAAAAGAGTTGTGGCAGGACACGAGCTCAAAAGTAACGAGAATTAAGGAATATTGAAATCTGTACAAACACTAAAAAAAAAAAGGAAATTGAAAGAAAAATCTCGAATGAGTTTGCAGGAGTTTCTATTTTAAATTTTTTTTTAAAAGACACTGAAAAAAAAAATACTATGAAAATAAAAATGATTTCGGCTTGCCGAGAATTTTTATGCCCTTTCCATATTTTTAGTCTTAATAAATTTTGAAAATCTCTTTTGGAAAGTGTATAAAATCAGCCAAGTTTTTATCTTTATGTTGAGTTGGGATCAGCTGACATTAGGATGAAACCTTTGCTATATTTGGCCAACTATTTTCTTTTAAACAATTTTTACTGCAAAGACAATATTTTAAATAAAAAGAAGAAATGGTCAAGAATTTTATACAATAATTAATTAGGATAGTACAAATTATTTTAATAAAACAGATTCTATCTATATAAAAATGTTAAACGTACTGACCACTCTAAAAAATGCTCAAAAAAATTATTAAAAAAAAAAATTAATAATTTTTATTCTTTTTTTGTCTAAAAAAAAAGGCTGCCCCAGCATTTAACTCCCTTAAGCCAAAAATCTGAATATATTTGGGAACTCAATTGCGGGGTTTGATTAAACATATTTTATACGATCTCATTTAACTAAGAATTCGAATAAAATTGTATACATATTTGAATATAACAAAACTATTTATTTATGTTTTATGTTCACTTTTCATTTTGTGCTAATTTCTTTCTTTTTCATTTATTTTAGGAATATTTATTCACATTTTATTAGGCTAGAAAAGAAGAAAAAAAAGTGCATTAAATTGAATGAAATGAAAAATCCGTATACAAATTACGTCCATTAGAATTTTAAATTTACTCTAACTTTTACGATGCGATTTTTAAGAACCCAAAAAAAAAAAACAACTTTCCAAAACTGAAAAGAAACTTGTAAGTTGACAAGCGTTTTTTTTTTTGGCAAGTTTGTTGTTTCCTTTTTACCCAAAAGCTATGTTCGTTGCGTATGCTTAACAGTGCTGTGATAGACTAACCGAAATGTTAGTACCGAACCCGAATCGGGAAACGAAAGAATCTACTACTGATTTCAAATGCCCGACCACACTCCAAAGCCATAGAGAACCCTCCCAAAAATGGTTTCATATATGCAAATTGCTTCTTGTGTGCGTTTGCTGTGCTCTCGTTCGTCGAGCTTTTCAAAATTAATTTGTTCTTATTGTTATATTATTTTTTATTTTTAACATTCAAAACGGTGAAATGGGTCTTTAGTTTTTTTTTTCTGGCATTTGTTTATTAAAAGTTTTTAATTTGAATTTATTATTTTTATTTTTTTTGGCTTCTAATAAATATTTATAATTTTTATTTTTTGATATCTCAAAACGCAGAGTCCACAACCATCCATGACGGCTTCAACAAGCGGCGCTGATGAAAATTTGAATCAACAAAGTTAAATACAAAAAAAAAGAAACTCAAATATATTTAAAAAAAAAATGCATGTTGAGCTAAAAAATAAGAAGAAGAAGAAGCAAACAATTTACACAAATAATTTTTGAACAAGCTAATTTGAATTTAGTTTTAAGCAAGTTTGGCAAATGATAAAAAAAACTTAATGCAATAATTTTCTCACAATAAATCAAGTCAAAATCATAGAGAAAAAAAATTCACAATTTACTCAAATCACAAGTCACGATTTTCAAATATGAATGACAAAGTAAAGAATAAATAAATTAAAAAAAAAAAAAAATAAAGAGAATATTAATTTAGTAAAATAAAAGACTAGTTGAGCAATGCACTATTTACCACAGACCTATGAAAAAAATCAAATTCATCAAATTATATACCAAATGTATCTCTCAAATATATATTGCAAGCGCAAGAAATTTCATAAATATATACAGACATATATATATAATAATATATTTCTGAATTATATATGTGAATGTTTTGTGTATGTAAAAATCCGATAAAGTAAAACTAAAAAAAAAAAATATTTAATTCAAAAGTATCTAAATAAATATATATATACATATATAGAATTGATATATAAAAACCCATAATTGCGTATTTACATGTGAAGCGGCTTAAAGTTAAAAAAAAAAAAAAAATGTTAAAGCACAGAAAACCGAAATATTAATCTTAAAGTTAATTAACTTCAATGTTGAAACATTTAAACTATGAAAAAAAAAGCTAAAACTAAAATTATATAAACAATTTAGATACTTTTCCATACACATTTGAAAGATCCCAGAAAAAAAAATATTTCAGAATATTTTTAATTTGTATTTTATTTATTTTTTGGTAAAGTGCAACAACTTCACAATTTATTTACACCTTGTTAAAAATGTAAGTACCAAAAAAAAAAAAAAAAATCAAGAACAAAAAAAATCAATTTCGTAATAAATAATTTTTCATTTACCCAAGAAAAATAAAAAACAAAGTAAAAACTCACTTCTTTTTTTCCATTGAATTTAAATCAAAGTAAAAACACACTTCATTTTTCCGGACAATTTGTAACAAGATTCGTAGATTTGGAAGGTAGCAAGTAAAACAATAAGTAAAAAATTTTTCGATTGGAATGTTTAACACAATTTGAAAAGCCGCCCACTCAAATGCCACGCCCAAAGTCGCTAAGCGTAAGCCCAAAAGCCATGCACGAGCACACCATCTTCATCAATTTTGGAAGTATTGGTAAAATCAAAAAAGAAAAAAAATAAACAATTTAATAAATTAATTTTCTTTAAGCAATTTGTAAGTTTTTTATCCTCATCTTTGTGCAGCTAAAACAGAAAATAAATTTTGGCCCGTCTTGCCTCGATTGCCTCACTAATTTATTGAAATCTTCCACCTGACCTTCTACAGTATTGGAAAGCTCCCCGCATCCAACGTGCCACCACTCTAACCTCATCGATGTCCTTGCCAGCCGAATGCCTGGTGCTCTCCGTTTCCATGCCCTCACTCAATGCCGAGCCCAAGCGACCCAAGAGCGCTGGCCCCAAGAAGAAGCCCGGCCAAGCGGTACACCCCAAGCCCTTCCGCCTATATTGATTTCCAGATGCCTTCCATCCATTAACCGACCCAGTTGCTGCTACACAATAATCGCACCATAATTGACACCCAATGACTATTTCAGCACCAGCTTCAACATGGCGGAGAATGCCTTGTTGAGTCTTATAATTTTTTAGAGACAAAATTGTTATAAATCTAAAGCATCGGCTAGCACGCACCGAAGAGCAAGAGCACCTACTCCTACGGAGCTGAGGATATTTAATATTGTTAACTATTTTCCAAAGACAAAGCAAACTAAACCAAGGCATTTAAATAAAAACATTTCATTCCAATAAAAAAAAGAAAATACTAATTTTGGATTCTTGTTTTCTTTTTCTGTTCAAATATTTTCTTTAATAATTACAGTGTGTATATAATCTGTTCGTAAGTATTAATTAAATTAATTTACAAGCGCACTGCGAAACACCAGTAAAAACCGTTTACATTTACATTTGTTTTGTTTATTTGTTTCAATTATAATTAATAAATACAAAATTGTTTGTTTGGGTTTTGTTTTGTGTTTTCGTTTTCTCTTTTTGTTTGTTTCTTTTGTTCTTTTTGATTCGAGTCGAAGTTACAAAGTTAAATGCATTGTTTTCGGTTGCCACACGATTAACATTCTCTCTTTCTGTTTTGTCTATACTTACGCCTTAAAAGTTGAGTTTTTTTTTATACATTGCATTTTTTGTTTGTTTGTTTGTTTATAAATTCTTCATATTTCTGGCAATAAATAATTATAAATATATATAAAGTAACATAAACAACACTTGTTTACAATTACAAAAAAAGCATGTCTAAATGAGCGCAAGATTTTTAGTGTTACAAAAAAAGTATTTAGTTATATTTATATATAAAGATATAAAAAAATATGAACAAATTAAAAAATGCTTCAATGATTAATGAGTTTTCCTAGCTTAACAAATAATCGAAATAAGCATATTTCGTCGTCGTCTTTAAATTGGCCTTTGTTTTCTAATTTTTTAGGTAAGGAAAAAAAATATATATTTTAGGATTCCCCTTCTTTTTTTTCTGCTATATAATTATAATACATTTAAAGAAAATTAGTTAGGAAAAAAAAAGTACATAAAATCTATAAATATGCATTTGTTTTAGCTTTGATATGCGAAACCAACGAAAGATTATTTTTATATTTATTTCTGATACTGTGTGACGCTTGAGTAGATGCCTTGTTTTTTGTTTTTGTTTGTTAAGTTTTCATACAAATACATTCGATTCAATTGACTAGATTTCTATATATATTTAGCTGCTTTAGAGTTCTTCTTCTATATGGGAGGGAGTCGTTCTTTTTTGTTTTTTGTTTTGTTTGTGCTCAAAAATGATTTTTTTTTTATGAATACAAAAAGTAAAAGCGAAAAAGATGAAAAATATTATGAAAAGCTCACTGAATGTATTTCTTTTAGATTTTTGATTTGATTTGTTCACGCTTAGGTAGTTGAGGGACTTTTGTTTGTGAGTATGTTTGTGTTTATCGGAGTATTTGTGTGGGTGTGTGAATGCGTGTTTATTGTTTTATGTGTGTGTTTGAAGCTGCATGGTTTTCTTTTTCTTCCGAATATTCATTGTCACACTCTGCTTATTTACATAACTAAACACTTTCGCTGACGCCGCTTTAATGGCTCAGGTCTGAGCACGGCTCGCACTGCTTCCTCGAACACCTAAAATAAGGAAAAACCACAGAGAAAATGAGTAAGTGTAAAATGGGTAGATCTTTTTAGAGTGACTTACTTGTTTCAGGCCACGCTGCGTTAAGGCAGAACATTCCATATATTTTACAGCGCGTATTTTGTTTGACAACTTTTGGCCTTGTTCACGCTTAAGCGGCGTCAAGCCCTGTTCGGCCAGGCCGCTCAATGTCTCGCGATCGTCACGCAAATCGATTTTTGTGCCTGCCAAAAAGGAATATATGTATATATTAAAATGAATATGTATCTGAGACACAAACACACGAGCACACACCTGGCGACGGTGGTGAGGGGTGTGATTTATGTCTTGAAAGATTTCGTTTATTTTTCGCCATGCTCTTTTTGCATATGAGCTGGCAACTTACCAACTAATATTATGGGCGCGTCAGGGCAATGATGTTTTATCTCCGGATACCATTTCGATGTGACATTTTCAAAAGATGAGGGACTCGCCACACTGTAGCATATCAGGAATACATCGGTCTGTGGGTAAGAGAGAGGTCGCAAGCGGTCATAGTCCTCCTGTCCAGCTGTGTCCCAAAGGCCCAGCGAAACTTGTATGGAATCCACTTGCATCGGTGCTGAGTAATTATCAAAACTGAACGGAAGCAAAAAAAGAAAAAAATGATTAGAAGAGAATTTAAAGATTCACTGGTAAGACAATGGCTAACTTACACTGTAGGCACATATTCACCGGGAAAACTGTCTGTTGTGTAGGAGATTAGCATGCAGGTCTTTCCGACAGTGCCGTCACCAACGACGACACATTTTATGGGCCTTCCGGTTGACATCGTAAGCAGCGGTGACTGTATTTGCTGAATGAACGCTTATGGGCAAAAAAATAAATGAAAAGAAAATTGTACAAATTTGTTGCGATTGGCTTGGTATATTTTGCGTGTATGTATGTGTGTGTGTGTGTGTGAGTGAATGCGTGCCAGTTTAATTCAATTAATTAAGTTGTACTTAAAGCAATCAACTTTTACAGTAAAGGCTGCAGCTATGTCGATGTCTTATCTGACCACACAATTTATATAATTTAATTGCCCGGAGGCTATAGACCCGACCCGGACAAGCAGACATAAGCGCATATACAAACACACATACATACACACACTTACAAATGTATATACGAGTTTATTTGATCAAAGGCAAAAGCATCTAAAGGTGTGTCTCAACCGCAGAAACAAAAGCAACAACAACAAGTAGAAGAAGAAGAAAAAGAACCATAACGAAAGACTATAAAACATAATAAATAAAAGAAGAGTTGACAAAACGTATGCCGCGTGCGGCGGCTACTTTTTGTTGGTGTCTGTTTGTTTTGGCTTTTTGCACAGAGGCAAAGGCAAATGAAATATTTACGAAAATAGATCATGATGCGACGGCGACTCTGGCACATATAGAGTAGTAAATAATGAAAATAACAACACAGGCCGACGCACATGGACACATGGACATCCAAAATGGCAATAGTGGCGCGGCAACAAAAGCAGACCCCAAGGGGGCGCCAATGGAGCGCGTATTGACTGCGTGGGGAGGTAGCAGTGCGCCCGAATGCGCCCAATTCAAAAAGATGGGCGTGTATTCATGTATGGATAGGCGGAAGCCACCGAGCGACGCGTATTGTTAAAAATAGATACAATTAAGATCTAATAATGCAGCGGTTGCTGCGGTAGCGCAGTAACAGAGACGTCGGCAAAGGCGACGCTGTGGCGGCTGTCTATGTCTATGGACCGACGGTTGGGGCTTGGGGTCTGGCATGATTAAATCATAATTGTAATGCCAATTCAATTAAAGTTCAAGTGAAAAATCGCGCCGCCAACGAAACCCAGTGTAGAGTCGCGCTATAGGCATGGACTTGGGCGGGGCAGGGTAAATAGAAGCAGACTTTCTATTGTTATGGTCTATTGCAGTTCTCTTTGTTGTTGCTGATGTTGAAGAAGTTGTTGTTTTTCACTGGTCCTGTTTGCTATCTGTTTGAAAATTTCCTTAAATAGCCGGCAATGCTTGAACTGCACAAAAACAATTATTTAATACACTCAAAAGAGATTTAAGGATATTTTATGGTTTGCACAACACGCGCTCTCTTTCTCTCTCGCTCTTTTTTCGCGACGGCAAAAAGGAGAAAAAAATATGGCGTTAAATAATTACCAAAATTTTAAGATAATTCCAATTTTTTGATTGCTGTGGTTTTTACACTTGTTTATTTCAATTTTGTTTTACTTTTCATACTTTGCCGCAACTTTACTCAAAGATTTCTCATTTGCTTTGTGATGCTTTTATTATTGTTGTTACACACACACTAAAACGCTACACATGGGCAAGGAAATACGCAGGGTCGCATAAAGTACTATCGAAATTCTTAATTTATCAATATTTGAAATAGAAAAAATTTGGCCAAGTGGCAGCTCTATTTATTTAAAAGTGCTTCAAGTATCGAGTACTTTGTGCTGCCAGAATGGTATTGCTGAATAAACCTATTCACATTAAATGTATTTTTCAGTCTTAAAAAATAAACTAAGGGAAGTGACATTAAATGGAAAGAAAATTAATATCCTTTATTTTTCTTTTAAGAGTAAATGTATTTGTTTAACAGTGAGACTTGAAATGGCAGAGCTCGCGGCTACCGGCTACTCGAAACAGCTAGATCTATCCATAAAAAATGCAATATGGCAGCACTATTATTATATAGCTAATAATGTAAACACCTCGATCGGGTCTTAAAATGTTTAAAATTTTAGAGCCTTTGGCTAAAGCATTTAAGTATCAAAGTATACCCAAATTGAGTCTCAGAAGTAAAGCATTTAGTCAAAATGTCGATAACTCTGCAAGTACTGCTGCTCCCACCATTCTAGTTGAAAAAGACAATCACATAACGTTAATTGGCATAAACAGAGAACAGCAGCGTAACTCTATCGATGCAGCCACAGCTGAAAAACTTACAGCGGCCATTCGGGAGTTCGAGGCTGATGACACCTCTCCAGTGGGCGTACTTTATGGAATTGGCGGCTCCTTTTCAGCTGGCTATGACATTAAAGAACTTGAGGCAGAGGCTGAACGCGGCAGTCTAGACTTTTTGTTACGCCGTGAAGGCTCTGTTGGACCCACCCGACGCCATCTACATAAGCCCATTGTTTGTGGTATAAGCGGATTCTGCGTGGCCAGTGGATTAGAGCTGGCCTTACTCTGCGATTTGCGGGTGATGGAAGACACAGCCGTTCTGGGCTTCTTTAATCGGCGCCTGGGAGTGCCCTTAAGTGATGGCGGTACAGTACGTCTAACTGCCGCGGTAGGCTACTCCAATGCCGTGGATATAATACAAACTGGTCGTAGAGTGTATGCCAAGGAGGCCCTAAGGATTGGACTAGTTAACCGAGTGGTGGCCACAGGCACTGCTCTAGGTCAAGCAGTTAATTTGGCTTTTTCCATAGCCAAGTTTCCTATGGCTGCACTACAGCATGATCGTAATGCTCTGTTGGAGAATGACAATGTGTATGCACGTCCAGGCTTCCATGCAGCCGTTCACAATGAAATAATGAATGTATCAAGTAGCATGATTACCGAAATGCAGGAGGGTGTGAAACGTTTCAAGACTTGTAAGTCATATCAATCAAATAAATAGATTTCTATTGATGATATTTTCATTGCAGCCGAAGTAAAAGGAGCCAAGACCGACTCCTGGAATATCAAGGAAAAACCTATACCAGACTGGGAAAAGGCTGAAATCGCTATCGAAGAAGAACATAAAAATAAAAAGGCTTAGTTAGGCATAAAGTAATTCCAATATTTTCTCATGTGCAATTTGTCTTAAAATAATGTTAATTGTTACTCTCTTTGTTATTTATAAAACGCAAGCTTTTTATTCACATAAAATACATTTATTTAATTAGTTTTGGTTTTATTTATCTTTTTTTTCACCCCGACTTAAATCGTCTACGATTTGAGTTTGCTTTTTATTTTATATTCACAACAATTACAATAACGAATTTGATTTGTTTTTCTTGGAAATTAAGCCTAACTACAAAAAGAGATTAAAGAGGAAAAAGCACAATGTTTGTCATATATCGACGTTCTCCGTATTTCATTTAGATTACTATATTTATAAAAAATATGGCTAGCAATATTGTTAGTTAGGTTTTATTTTAATATGTTTATTTCTTAAGTTTTGTTAATGCCAAGCGTTTTCTTTGTTTTTTCTTTCTTTCTCAAGCAAATTGCTAGCTAATTCATTTTATTTTTTTAATTCTATTCGTTTTTCTATTCTTTTTCTCTTTGATTTATCTAATTTTAGAAATTTAAAAAAGAATGTACAAAATGAATTTTATATTGCACATAACCCAGAAAACAGACCAGACCGAAGCCTAATTGCATATTCAATAAATTAAATAATAATAATAATTTGATAAATTTACAAACTAGTTTAAAAATCGACTGAAATATGCAGTTTTGTCTTATATATTTATATATATATATATATATATATTATATATACTGTTGTTGTTATTCTTAACATTTATACGTAGAATGCACCTTAAGTTATAAATATTCTAAATCCGAAAAATAATAAATTTGTCATACAAATATTGCACAAAAATGGATCGGACTGTGAGTTTGCACACCCAAATTGCAAAAACCTTCAATCAAGTGGTGGTATATGTCATATTCAAATATAAAATACATATAATATTTATCATACAGTATGAACGGTATTCGAAACCATAATAAATTAAAAACACACACGCACGCACACACCTTCACATATATATACAAATAAAAGCATTTGCCGCTAATTATTAATAAAGTGCTTGATTTGTTCACGTATAAAAAATATACATTTACAGACAGCATATAATTTATATAAGTCATGATTCCAAGTGGCATAGTTAAAAAGTAGAAAAGCATCATAGCGTGATTTTCATAATTTTAGCCTTAAAATTAGAATTACTTAAGACGTTGTGTGACATTTGCTAGGGCCACGGCAAAGGCCTGCAGAGCCGAAAAAGGATATTGGAAATCCAGGGTATAGGCATTTCCATCGATGCGTCCAAATTGCATTACCTGTGAATTAATTTAATTTGAAAATCATTTTAGTTTTATTGAAGAGATTTAATTCTTCTCACCTGTTTGCCACGAAATTCAATTTGGAAATTCTTGGCCGATTCCTGGGTGACGCGTCCGCCAAAGTCCAATTGATACACCTGACTCATTTCATTCCACATGGGCGCCTTGTTATGCATAACAAACTCACGACGCACTGGTGCTGGATTGGTGGAACTAGCAGTTCCATTAGGTTCTATCTTGCCACGTTTCAGCTGGAAAATTCAACATATTAAAAAAGAAGGAAATGCTTATGTTTTCATTCATTACTTTTTGTCTTAGTTGGGCCTTTTGGAATGTCTCTAGGTCGCGATAGTTTTTGCCATTGCTGCCGGCTCCACCGCTGAGTTCTTCGCCGGAACCATTGGTCAGATTGCCTTCATCATCGGAACTCTCGATTATGCTTTGTTTCTTGCGCTGCCTCCTGTTTAGAAGTGGCGAGTTCAGTATGTGCCGTATGGGTGAGTTGCTCTGTTGCCGCTTGTTCTTCTTGGTGGCAGCAGGTGAGGCTGGCGAGCTACGTGGCAGACGCTGGGGAGTGGAGGGTGGCGTTAGGCGACCCTCATCCAAGTCTCGTAGACGGCTGATGATATTCTCCAAAGTGGTAAGGGCCTGAAATTAATTTTGGGTATAAAAAAAACTCTGGCTAATTTTTGAAACTTTTAACTAACCTGCGTATGCAGTGAGACTGAAGCCTTGGCTTCGACTGGTGTGGCCTCTACCGTCCCACAGGCAGTTCCATGAGCTTCATTGCCATTGGCTGAGTGCTGACGTTCCAGGGTGCTGGCATTACTAGCGCCATTGGATTGACTACTCTGACTGTTATCCTTGCGACGCCAACGCACCTCAGAGAGCTGCTTGACAAAACTAAAACTGTTCTCATTCTTTCGTCCCAACAGGAGAGTGGAATTCTCCGTATTGCTGCCAGCCAATTCCTTATTACGCCCATAGCCAAATCTATGCTTTCGGGTGAAAAGTGGACTGTCCGTAAAACTGGTGATGACATCAAAACGTTTTTTCGGTGGCGGATCGCTGGAACGCTTTGGGGTCTCCTTTTTATCACTGCCATTTACTGGCTTGGCTTCTTTTGCGGGTTCGGCTACAATGATCTCATCCAGAGCCGAGCTAGCCAACGGCTGACAACGTTTGCAGGCAGCACTGGGATTCATGTTGTTGCGACATTTGAAGCAGAGAGTGTTGGCTGCACTGCTGCAGGCACTGCTGTCCGATATCTCCTGCAACTTCTTAACAACCTTTTCATGCTCTTTGCTGGAGAGTTTTGTTTGGACTGAGAGGAGATCACAAGAGTCCAAGCTTTTTGATTTGCCTGTTTGTTGCAATTTTGGTTTACGGAAATCTTCCTGATGGTTTCGTTTGCGTCGGTTGCGCCTCTTGTCCACCAGAATGAGCCGCTTGTTGGGAGCATCTTTTCGCAAGGCTGTCAAGGCCTCATCCGAGGGTGTAATGGCCACTGAATCCAAGTAGCCAACACTGCAGCTACGTGTTATTGAGTCCGGCAGAGCTGGGGCTATGGAAACCACAGTGGGTGTGCGTTTCATGCGCATCTCCGTGACACCAGTTGACGATGATGAGGCGGCGGCAGCAGCAGCAGCTCCACTTGTAGTGGGTGTCGGCGACTGGGTCTCCTCGTCAATGTAAAGCATATCACGTCGCTTCGATGTAGAGGGCAAGCACTTAACCCGCGCATCCATCCGTTCCAAGTTCAGATTGAGGTTTAGGGGCACCGGGTTCACATGACTGTTGGCCGAACGCACTGGCTCCGACATGAGGGCATTTTTCACCTGAACCACATTGTTGGCATAGTCGGCATTACTGGAGTAGGACATTAGTGTAGTCTGACCCACAGCCGGCACGGCAGGACGTTCGAAAATTATGTCAGATGGGGCCACCGCATTCTTGGGTGACTGCAGAGTGGGCACGGCTCCATCGCAGTAGAGCGGCGAAATGGCATGTCGGGACTGGCAGCTTGAATTAGAGCTGGATCGACTGTAGTTGTTCTTGAAGCTACTATAGCCCGGCCCCGGACCACTGCGTGCTCCCGGCGTGGTGGCTGTGATATTCTTGGGTCGAGTGATCTTACTGCTGGCCCCATTGGATGTACTGGGTCCGGCATGATGAAGCAGTACAGTGGTGGATTGATGAGTCACCGAGGCACTGCCGCCGGCTTCCTGAGATTCGTTGGAAGAGTCATCATCGTAGGATTCAGCACGGGCTAGGGGGCTCAGACCAGGACCTCCTGAGCTGCCTGACACAGTTAGAGAGTTTTTGTGTCGCGCCAATATTCGGTTGGGACGTGGTGACATCGGTGCTATCGGCGGGGCAGAGCCACCTTCGTTGAGGCGTCTTTGTGGTATGCTTGGTGGTTTCAGGGCAGCCACATTAATGGAATCCTGTACCACCGTGGAGCTGGTGGCACTCGTCACATTTACATGGGGCACTCCAGTTGATTCAGGATTGTTTGGAGCACTAACGCCATTACCATTGTTGTTGTTGTTGTTATGATGATGGTGAAGATCATCTTCATCCTCAGAGAAGAGATTTGGATTGAAGCTGGGATCCGGGCCGGTTGGAAAATCGTCCCGCAACTCCGTGATCACCAACGTCATTTGACGTGGTTGCAAATGCAGTAGGGACGTCTTATAAGTTACTTGGCCTAAATTGGCTGGGACGGTTTTAGCAAGTCCATGGATTTTGAATTTCGTACCCCAAATATTCGAGGTCACCTCCACCAGTTTGACTTCCTGCTTAGGTAATCAGACAGTTAAATGAACACCACACAAAACTAGACCATTATCAATTAGCTTACCTCTGGCAATGTGTCCACATAGGCCAGCTCATCCAGACTATCGGGATCATTGGCAGCACCAGACGAAGCCACACGTTCGCCTGCCTGATTGCGTCTCTTGGGACGCACTCGCCGACGGCGCGGCGTACGCGGGGAGCCATAACGAAAGCGCTCATCGTAGTCGCTGTCCGAGGAGTCCGTGCGTCCGCTATTGCCTGTGGTGGTGGACTGGCTGGAACCCGAAGAACTCTTACCCTCTGAGTTATATTGGAAATAAAGAGACGCATCTAGGATTCAATAATTAGTTATTTCTCCAAGCAAAAGAATCATTCCCACTTACCATTCACTTGCGGATCAAAGATGACAAACTCGGGCCGTATTTTTGAGGTGCGTTTGCCCTTCAGCAGTGGCACTAAGCCACCCAAATACTCCAAATATAGAGTATAGCAAGTGCCTGAACTCAAATTGGAATCATCATCATGTCGTATCATCGTGCAGTGCAGCCTCGTCGAGCACAAGGGCGGGCGGGAGACGAATTCCCTTAATGATTTTAAATCAGGTACACAGCACTGCAAATAATTAAAAAAAGAAGAAGTTAACCTACCCAGATCAATCTCCTCTGCCCGATACTCACTCTAATTGTTTGAGCAAATAGATTTCCAATGAGTGACTTAATCCTAGAAGGCAATGGCAGCAGGGGCAAAAGCATTTCCGAACCGATGCTGGCCTGAATCTGCAGCCGGCAGAGCAATTGCAGTGAGGCCACACGACGCGACACCCAGGCAATGTGCACCTGAGTCCCGGTGGCAATGAACAGCCTCTTATCGTTGTGGCCCCAGGTAATGGCCGAAACGGTGGTGGTGGTGCACGGTATATGTGCCTGGTAGAGACAATTGCCCGTCTCCGTATAGAATTTCACCAGATTGTTATAGGAGGTGGGTGTGCCCAACTCTTCCAGTTTGCCATCCATGCCCATGCGTAGAGTGCCGGCAACGGCAAGCAATTCTCGAGAATTACTCCATTCCATGACCATGCCCAAGGCGCCATTAAGGTAGGTATTGATATGTGCGGGTGAGACGTCGTCGAACGACTTAAGTAAATAGATATAGCCATTTTGAAAGCTAACGGCTAAAACAAACGAACGCTTGGCTAATAAACAAAAGGCGGAAGAAGAAGAAAACGGCATTAGGAAAGGAATTAGATAAAGTATAATTTTTATGCCCCAGCAGAGTCCGAAGTCTTTTAAAGAAACTGGCTGAGCTGTCAGCATTTAAAGGGAATAAGTAAAAATGACCTCATGATTTGAATGAGTTCTAGAATCACTATAAAGTCATTATTCCTAATCCAGTGAGACTATGAGTCTAGACACTTACAGGCATTGGTTACACCAGGCTCGGCCTCTTCGCCCTCCTCCATTTTGAATTTCTCACAGGACCAGGCCATCGAGGTGATGGGCACATCATTGGACAGCTGCACCTGTGACACCATCGCCCCATGGACATCCATCACAATAACCTGGCCCTGGGTGGTGCCAAAGTAGACCTGCTGGTCGTCGGGTGTCCAAATGCCACAAGTAATTGTGGACTCCAGATTCAGCATAGAAGACCAATAACGTTGGCCGGCCACAGATCCGACCAGAACAAAACCATCCTGATAGCAGATCAAGGCCATGCGTCCGTCATGAGACCAAGAGAAATGAGTGACCGGCGTATTCCGATCATTGATGAGCTCAATGGACCAGCGACCCTCATATTTGATCCATACAAAGATAATGCCCGAGCTATCACAGCTGGCCAGCTTCTGGTAGGGTTCATTCCATTTCACCAAAATGACCTGTCCAAAAAAATAAGCAAAAGAAATTAATACGATTTTCTTTGGATGCTTTGTTTGAGATTTTCTGACTCACATCCGATCGATGACCACGCAGATTGTAATTGGTCCGCAACGGATAGTCCATGCTCTTCCGGCAGTGGGAGGTGGTGAAGGTCACACCCACAATGCCGCGTATATTGCCAGTGGCCAGCCAGCCCTCCTGATAGTAGTTGGTGCGATTCAGTTTCCAGCCTTCATCCTGCAACAACAGAAAGAACAATAAAAATCAAGAGAATAAAAAGGTTCAAAATGTTCGCGCCAAACTCAATTGGCATTGGGCCTAAAAGCGGACGTCAATTGCCTGCAAGCCATTGACACCTTTTTACTGACTAGAGCTCAACCAAGATGGGCTGAATTTGAATGGAATGACTCGGGCCGAGCTCAGACGAGATAGTTGAGTGCCTGTAAACACTCTGCTCCACTTTGAGTCCTAGCCAATCAGGCAGTCAAAGACAAATCGGACCGGGCCTTTTGCCTCCTACTCGCTCGGTATTTTTTTTTGTGCAGTAAAGTTTTTATTTTTTCACTTTGACTTATCCACTCTTTTCTTTAGTCGGTGAGACTCTTTTGAATTGTCCGGATTGAGTTTATCTCGGCATTTTGCCTGCCTGACTGCCTCTTGGCCATTTGCACCCACACCTCACACCATGTTTTGCCATCGAATTGACTGGCCTTTCAATTTGGTATTTGATTGTTTCTGAAGAGGCGCTCAATGGCCAACCAGTTTCTGTAGCCTACATTCGAGGGTCCTTTCAAATTGGTAAAACGAATTTTCATTGCATCAGAAAATCACAGAGAAAACTTATTCATTAAAAATTAAAAATGTGCGCTGACACGAAACTGAAAACTTTTCCAAGCCAAACAGCACTTTTGGCTAATCCCCGGCTAAGCTGAATGCCGAGCAGAAAATCCAATTTGCGTGGCATAAATTAAAATACAAAATTTTTGTATTTACTTAATTTTGTTTTTTTTTTTATTTTTTATTTTTTATTTCCACAGACAGCAGAGCTGATGCGGCGAGTGGTTCCGAAACAAATTTGGTGTAATTTCCGTTTTAACGAAAACGCATTTGTCAATTTGTGCTCGTTAGGTGGTTGGGCGGGCGAGGGGAGCATAAATGAAAAAGGACAATTTGTTTATTGATTTGCCTCACATAGACAGATACACTCCCACATTTTAATTGCTTTATTAGCCTTGCAAATTTGGTGCCGTGGGCGGTTTGGAAACTTTAAAGCTCTCAGTCAATAATCAATTGATGAAATGAGGCGACTGTCGTCTCTCAACTTTGAGGTCTTTTTGGGCATGACCAGTCGATGAAACGAGTATTTTTCCTCTTTTCCCCTTTCTCTTTTTTTGATTTTCCAGACAGACGCTTTCAACAAGCCATTCAATGCCTCATTATGGCACATTTCAAAAATATATAAAAAAAAAAATGTATTAAAATATTTCTGTATCTTTTGGCTTGTTTCAAGTGTTGTTAACCTTTTCATTGGCCACTTGAGAATGCGTCGAAATATGCCGATCCCCGGCAGACTGTTCAATGCAATTTATCGTATATCATGTATTTATTGTATGGCCTGGCATCGCATGGCTCGTTTATATATATAAAATATATATAACCAATTACATTTGCCTTTGGCTAAAATAAACACTTGAGACTAACACACACACACACATACCCGCACGGGCAAATTTTTGCACACTTGAATTGACTTTGACTTGTTTGTCTTGTCTGCTTATAACATATGAAAATTATGTGTATTATTTTTTTGCATTATAAAATTTTATGCGATACTCAAAAAAAGCTACAGACAGGCTGTTATGTTCAAGCTGAGTCAGCTAAGGTGTTTCTAATAGAACATTATTTTTTGGAAAGATTTGATTAAAAATATTATTAATTTTAATATAAAAATTTCAGTCTTAAATTTCGAGGAACACAGGCACTGAGTCATATAAATAGATAAGTTAGCCTTATATGACATCTAGATAACAGACCGATTTCAATAATATTCAGTAGATATAGGTTTCTCTTTAAAAGAATTTAATATACCCAATCTGAATTATATCGATCAGTAATGTGGAAAAATATAAATCCGGTCTGAAGGAAATCCCACTATAAATTGCCCTGGTATGGCAGCTATACATATAATATGATAGGTCGACAAATAATTAACCTCTGTTTAAAATATGCTCACATATCAATATTGTTCGGGATAGATATAAAAAGGAGGGTTTCGATTTCATAGAAACAAAAAGACAGACAGACACAAGTGATGCTAATCAATCTACAAACAAAACTTGGGCGACTAAGTTGCCTGTTTTTCTTCATAACAAAGATCAGAATAAAATATACACACTTTTCTTTGAAGAGACCCGAAATAATTTCAAATAAATAAATAAATATTTCATTCAACAAAATTGAAAAACTAATTGTGAAAAATATACTTTTATATACAAAGAAATAATATTTTGTTTAATTTGAGTGCAATTGTATAAGAAATGCCAAAAATCTACAAGTTCGATTTGAATATTTCAGTTGTTTTCGTTTTCATTAGTTTAGTTATTCTGCATTATTCTACGTCCTGTTTAAATGAAAACATTCTGCCGAATCGGACTAGCGTTTTGTTTTCTTAAGTGCTTTACACTCTTTGCCATTGTGCATTTTGTAAAAAGAAATCGAACAAAAAAAATTCGTAGAAACAAATTGAAAAATTGTTTGGGCTTTAAGGCATTCACCGTTACAGCGGACACGACACAGCGGCAGTGACTAATGAAATTTTCCTCAATTTTCTTTAATATTGTAATTTGATTTGATAAACAACATCAACGACTAAACGACAAGACAGCTGAACAGAAAGCCAGGGGCACCAACTTTGACAGCTCACAGGAGTGAAGGGAGTGAGGGGAGGTGATAAGGTGGTGTCAGGAGCAAGACTTTTGTGGTGGTTGTCCTTGCCTTTGTCAGCTGTTAACTGATGGCTAGTTGAGGCCAAAAAAGCTTTCCAACCAATTCCAGTAGACTTCTAACTGCGCTGCTCAGCTACTGCCCAACTGTCTGACTGTCAGTGTGCAATGCGGAAATTGCTTTGAGTGCAACAACTTCCGTCAGCTCAGAGGGACATTGCAATGTTAACACAAACGCAAACAAGCCAGCACACACACATACATACCTTTGCAGTTCCATCAGTTCCTCTCTTTTCTTTCATTTGGTGAGTGCTTTGTTTCTGTCTTTCCACGTTCTGCAGCAAAAATGTCGACACTTTTGTGTTAGCCAACAAATCTATTTAATTTTTTTTTTGTTTTTACATTGTTCCAAGCTTTGCACACACTCACAAACCCTCAGACACACTCAAAAATCCAGAGCTACACGATGCTGAAATTTTGACCAAATTGCAGTGCTCCATTGCAGTTGGATGGCTATCATGGATGCTTTTCGGGTTCACAAACTTTTTTTGGCCATTACCCGCAGCAACCCGGTCAGGTTGGAACAACATAAATTATGGCCGCCATTTGAAACACAAACACACAAGAGCCCAATGCGTTGTCCATTTTGTATGAAGCCCCACATTTCAGATATATGCACAAACACACACACACACACACACACATACACAGGGTACATTTAATTAAAAGCCATTTTTAACGCATAGAAAACTGACGCGGCCGCTGCTCGCTTTTCAGGTTGACTGGCATAGAAACATGACCGCACACACACACACACACAGGGAGAACACTTGTATATGCAGCAGCCAGGATAGCCATTGGCCACAGCAGGTGAAATTGCATTAACAATAATTGAGGTTTATTATGCACGTCAGCAAGAGTAGCCGTCCAACAGAGTTCGAGCCAAACAGGTAAGCTTTCAATTTTCCTACCCAGCCAGCTGTGGGCGGTCATGCCTTTTATTTATTCCTGACCAGAGCACCCAACATGCTAATGAGCTGGCCCGTTATAAATGAAAATTTATATTGAAACTGAGAAATCAGTTTGTACAGGTAAATCAACCTAGAAGCTGAATTTTTTGCAAATTATTAAAACCATGAAAACTAAATGAAAAAGCATAAAACAAAAATTATTTTATGAGATATTTTAAAAAGAATATTTAAATAATTCCTGGAGAAAGCCCAAGCTTTAAACTAATTGGCACACTTGAGGGTTTCTATAAAAAATTAATCATTTTACTGTCTTTATTTTTGTACGAGAGTCTTAACAAGCAAACAAAAGTCAAGGCTACCGAATTCGAAATAGAAAAAAATGAGTAGATCTCAAAGCTATTTAAGTTCTCAGAGTTTTATAGACCGAATTTTTTTTTAGATAAAAAAAATTTACCACTTTTATATGTAAAAAATAATCTGCTTGGCTTATTTTATGAAATCCCAAAAATAACTTGGATATTTAATGAATATTCAATTATGTGTTAAAATTTTGAGAAATCTAAAAAATATTTTAGCAACAAAATTATTAGATGATTTTCACAGTGTTCTGGAAAATGTGTGAAATTTCCTAGACGGTTTATAAAATAAAATGTGTGAAGTGTAAAGAGTAAAGATTAAAGATAAAAATAATATATTTTATTTAAGCTTTAATTATCTGCTGATAAACTTTTGGCTTTTTAAATAGCAATCTCATTTCTTTTTTTTTTTTTGTTTTTCAATTTATTTCACACGCTTTTGCTCTTACCAACTATGGCATCAATTTGATTAATTAATCGACCGTTTCACGTGGCGTATACGCAACATGGCCGGAAAATTAGCAAAGTTCACGTTTGCATGTCAGGGTTTGTTTTTAGAATTTTCCCTGTTATTTTTAATTCTCATCTAGTCAAATTTAGAAAAAAAAAACAAAGTTGCCTGGTCATTATGCTGTTAGGTTACCCCAGAACCCAAAGACTTTTAAAGAGCAGCCATAAAGCATTTGGGGTCAAGTACAAGCAGAGACATAAACGAAATTTGGAAATGTGGAAATGTAAAATAAAATCTTATTGGCGGAGAAAGAGATGGTCGAATATTTTACAACAGACGCCACCGTGGATTGCCAAAAACCCAAAAAGAAAAACCAAAGTGCACAGAGCCATTCAATTTTTATGGATGCTTAAGCAGAATCTTCAAATAAAAAGATACTCTCCCACTCTCTCTCTCTCTCCCTCTCCCATTCTCTTTGTTGTGTGCTCTCGCTAGAAAGTGAAATCGTTCTGCTCGATCACTCAACACTTTTTGGGGTGAAGAATCATTTTGGGCTGCTCGAGCAGAGAGCCTCACTCAGTTGCCAACGGTCGTTTGCCGTGTCTGTGCACGAGCACGCTTAGAGCAAACAAACAAACGAAATAGAAACGATAGCCAACCAGGAAAATAGAAAAACAAATTTTTTGCTGATTCTAAAAATGTGCGCGACAATCTGAAATACACGAAACCACCAACAAAAACAAACTGAAAACTCTAAAAAGGCAAAAAAAAAAACCAGCAAGGCAAAAAGACTAACAAAAAGAAGTAACGAAAATGTCAGCAAAATATTGCCAGTTCTTGGCCATTGTCGGTGTGATTTTGCTGGGGTCACTGGAAGTGTTTACCGAGGGTAAATGCTTTTTCGGTGTCGGTCAGCGTATTCTGGGTGATCAGTTGCTGATCAAGGATGTCCAACATTCTCGTCCTGCCTCGATTGGGGAACAGCCCAGTGTGGTTTTCAATTATGTGATAGCCGAACCAATTACCTACATCGAAATTGTATCCGATGAAGTGAGTCGCCTTCTTTTAAATCTGCAACAACTCATATATTTTGTTTTCTTTTTTTTTTTTTTTTAATATAAAGAAAAAGCAACTAGAATTTAAAATAGATTTGGCGAGGTGACCACATTCAAAAAGAAAAACATCATTAGCCCATGGATACATATTCGTGGCATTTTTTTTTTTTATGTGTTTATTTTCATTTTGGGCACATACGAAATATTTTCGTTTAAAATTGGATTTATTCATAGAGTTTCGTGAATGAAATAATCACTTTTAACTTAAATTCAATGATGCTGCAAAAAAACAAAAAAAAAAAAAACGAAAACTGCATTTGCATAAGCCTGACAAAATAGTTAATGATATGACCAAATACGTAGAGATCTGCCTTGATGTGGAAAATCTTTACCATGACTGAGTACTAAAAACTTAAATTGGCAAGTCTAATCTGGCTGACATGATGAATGACATGTTCATGAAAATCATTCTACATTCTATACAGTTATTAAAAATGGAAATTTAGGTTTTTTTTCGGAGGCATTTCTAGATTTTCTGCATATGACGTGAGATTTCCCAAGAAAACTTCTGACAATGAAAAACTTATAATGTAAACAAATTAAATTTGCTACTTTAGTTCATTTGCGTAGAGGAATGCGGGGTCTGCCATTTTTGGAAAGTCACTCAATGCCAAATAAGGCACACTACCTCCGCTTTTCTTTCATGCAAAATGTGTTTCTAATATTTATAATTTCTAATTTAGTTTTCAATAAACTTGAGCAAAATAATTGATTGAAAACATGCTTCAGGCATTTCATGCGCTGGCAATTTTTTTTTTTTTTAGATAGATTTCGATGGAAGTGAAAGTTTTCATTAAGTGGAGGTTATCTTAAATTTAAGAATAAAAGATAACCACAGTCGACTCTCCATATCGAACATTTGGTATAACGAACTAAATTTTCATAAAATTGTTCAATGTCATCGCCAAAAAATGAGCCACAGATTGCCTGTATTTTGTTGATAGTCTGGACAAGCACTTTGCTTGTCAAAGTTAAATCAGAAACTGTGGCAATAATTCTTAAAATTAAGAACAAAATTATGGATCTGGTACGGATAAATATTTTACATGGAAACATGGGAAAATATTGGTTTTGCTTAACAAACGTTTTCTATTGCAAATATGTTTCTGGAACTGATTTAGTTCGTTAACCAATAGTCGACTGTACTTGATATCTTAAAAAAGATTTGCATGAAAGAGCTTTTTTTCAAAAAATTTCATGTATGATAAATTTCGATTTATTTCAATATGAAATATATGAGAAAAAAAATATGTATATATAGATTGGCTTTTGTACAAGAATCAAAATCAAAACTTTTATTCTAGAACTAATCCAAAAATTTATTATTGAAACGATCCTTGTAGATCCAAAAGGAAAATTGATGAATTTTTTATTAACTTACAGAATCTCACAGCTGAGGTAAAGTTTAGTTACCTCGATGAAATGGTAGTGGGTAGAGTGTCCATGGTCGAAGTCGAAGAGGACAGCACTGAAAATGATGTAGAAACCATGACTGCTGCACCCAATTTGTCGGGCTTTAATGTGACAATACAGATCTTTGGCTTTAATCAGAGTGCCTTAAATCTGAATCCTGCTCTCTTGCTGAACCGTGACATGCAGTTCGAGGGCCTTATGGAACCGTATGAGAATGACGATTATGTGTTCGAGAGTAACGATCCAGTTCAGCATTACGATAATGCTGAGCGTGATCAGCTGAATGTGATCGAAGAAGACGATCCACAAGTGGAGGATGATCACAGCGGGGAATTCGAGGGAAAGGATAAGATCATCGAGGTGGGACATAGACAAAAGGGTAAGTTATACAAATACTGTCAAATTGGATAAAAAATTATTTATATTCTCTTCAACAGATGACTATTTGATCTATGAGACCTATCAGACCTCGGCGGATAGTTCGCAGAACGTTGGAAATCTCAGTGTGGTTTTTTATTACATCGACAGTAACTTTATCACCCATGTGAAATTTGTTATATTTGATGTGAGTAGAGTGTATGAAAGGCTTTATGTGGATCTTAACCCTTGACCTGTTGCAGCACTTTTCGGATAAGAATAACACATCGCCAGACTACAAGCCGCCAGTGGCCGAATACAGTCACTACTCGCCCAACACCCTCAAGGCTGTAATTACGGACTACAATACGGTTTCACTTTTCGTGCAAATGTTTATCTACGGCTATAAAGACAAACAAGCACCTGACGGCTACACACCATACCTGCCACCGCCGCACTGGCAAAAGCCCCAGGACCACCCAGCCACTGAGCAGCCTCTGCTAACCCCGTTGCAACGCATTCAACTGCTTCTGCTCATGAATAAGACGACCTCAGAGCTGCCAACCGAGGAGCCCGATAATGGCGATGATGGCGAGGATGAGGATAAGTCAGTCAAGACACGTCCAGAGGATATGGAGATAGATTATGAGCCAGCTCCCAGTTTTCGCACTGCTCCGGATACACATAATGCGGCCCTTGAGCAATTGGATTGTCGCGTTTGGGCCATTGTGGGCTTATTGATGATGCTCCTGGTTCAGAACTAACAGCATTGAGAACGTTTTTATTTTTTGTATTTTTATTTTTGGGTATTAAGTTGGTGTCAGTTAAACCATTGAAAGCTTTATGAGTAGAGTTAGTACCACATTCTTGTATTGTATTTTATGAAATAAACTTTTTGGACTAAACCACTTTACATGAGGCTTTGGTGTCACGAACATCACTGAAAATACAAGTAAAAACAAAACATACACACACACACACACAGATACACACAGTAGCGGCTCCTTACAATTGCCGCTGTCCATACGCATAGCAAATAAATTGAAAAAGTTGTGGCCCAAAGTAGGTCAGGGCGCCGTGCCCTGTACTGCCCTGCCCAGTCTTGGCCTGGCTTGGTGCTGCAGCCAATGCCACCCACAACTTAGTTTGCCACCAAGCAAAATAACAACAAAGACCGCGTGGCATTGATTGCGACTGCCTTGGCAAATTATGTGAAAAAGTGTGAGTCCTGGTGGAGAGTTGGTAAATTATCTGCGTTGGTGGTTGTGGCCGAGTGTGGTGGTTGATTTGGCAGGCATTGGCCATAATGTTCCTTCATGGACACATGAGTACAAAAAAAGAAATATACACACACACACACACACACACATAGACACAAATAAGAAAAAGAAATAAAACACATTGAGAAAGTGAAGAAAGGACAACAAAACCGGCAAAGAAAACTCTGCAGCTGACGACAGCGACAACGAGGCAGTTGTCGTTTCTTTTTGCCCCCATGTCAGTAATTTCTTATTCGCACACACACACACACATTCACATATTTTTGTTTTCAGTATTTTGTTTTTAGTATTGCTCCTTTGGCATTTTTTTTTTTGTTACATCCCCAAAAGAGAAAATATAAAGCAGAGCCGAACGTGCCTTTTGGACCGAAAAACAATTTATGTTCCTACTTCCCCCGATTGCAAGGGGCAAAAATGTTGAAATTTAAATCAAAATAACTGGTAGACAGCTAAGAAAAGTGATTTCCACAATGAAGATTATAAATGTTCGTCTATTTAGTTTCAAAGCAAAACAACATAAACTCTTTCAAAAAGCAGACAATGGCATTTCATGTTTACTGTTTGGCTAATAGCTGCTCTCCTAATCAAATAATCATAATTTTTATGATTTTAAGACTTTTGGACAAAGGAATAACAATTCCCAAGGAAAAGAGGGTGTTAGAACACATAAATTATTTCAATAGGTTTAACAAAGGATTAAGTTTTCTAAAATTATTTGTAAGCATGTAGCAAAAACTAATATTTTATTTATTTTTCATATTAATTAAAAGAAAAAAAAACTAAATATAAAAATATATAAAGAGAAATTTCTGCTTTTATTCATCTTTATAATTATTTATTGAGGCATACGGGGTAGCCTAAGAAATCCCTTTCATCTATTAATTCAGCCTTTCATGGACGCTCCAGCTAATCCAGTTGGCTTTATCAAATAGCAAACTTAAAAACTAAACATAAACAAAACAAGACAAATTATGACTCTTTAACCAAAAAATAAAAATAAAGTTTCAACAGTGAGCCGTTTTCTATGGCGCACCAGTCGGTCAGAAATATATAATTAAAATCATAAAAATAGAATATAATCAAATCTTTTCAAATAAACAAACAATTATTAAACAAATAACGTAGGTTTCATTTTTGAATTCCGTATTTTGCGTAAATAAAATATAAATTTCCCCCAAAAGAGAAATATTTTCAAGAGCTGCCTGAAAGTATGCAACAAAATAAATATCAATGACAAAAATAATAATTCAGACAAATAATTTGACCCCTCACTAAAAATTCCATAGCATTAACTAGGTTTAAATACATATGTATATTTTTTGTGGTAATTTAATTAGTTTTTCGAATTAGACTAATTATAAATAATCAACTTATTTAAAAAAAAAGGTTGAGGTTCAAATATGTTTTTGGATGATTTAATAAATAAAAAGGAAAAATAATTATATTGTTTATATATATAATTATTTAACAAGGAAGTAAATTTAAGGTTAATTATAAGCTAAAAGCTAGCAACCCTTTAGATTTATCGATTCAATTTGTATAAAATAATCAACAGAACATAATTCCATGTAAATGAAACACGTAGGCTTTTAAGCATTTTAGAATTGACAGAAGTAAATGTCATTCTGTAACATGCCCTTTAAAATAATCATTTTGTATTTCTCAGAAGTGTCATAAGTTATGTTGAAATATATTCGAAATAACAAATTTCAATTTGCCAAATTATTCCTAATATTTATTCGACCTTTGTGGACTTGACTTATGCAAATTCCAATGGCATCTAATATATAATTTATATAAAAAAATAAACTTTCTCTAAATTGAAACCCTCTAATAAAACCCAACTGTTCCGAGTCCATAGCAGAGTGAAATAGCCGGTAGTAAGTTAGCCAATCAGTCAGTTAGAAAAGCTTAAGAAAATTGAAAATTTTCTTTTTATCTCCATTGAGTGTTTGCCTGTGTGTGTCTCACAGTTTTTATGCCTCGGTCTCAGACATATAATTCAAGTTCTTTGGCAAGTCAAATGTTCCTGGAATAGTGTATGTTTCCCTATATGTATGTGTGTGATATATTTAATACTGAATAAGTGTGGGTGTGTAAAAATGGGCGGTCAGGGTGTGGCATTGGCATTGTAAACAACGGATAAGCAGCTCACAAGTGTGCACACACCCAGCTAACCGAACAAATTACTGACAGACTGAAGGACTGACAAGCTGAATTTACCAACTGACTGTCTGTCTGTCTGTCTCTCTGTCTATCTGTGAGACCAACCTGCTTGGCAACGGGCGACAGTCCTGAGAATTGCTGACTGGCAAGCAACCAAACCACCCGCAATCACCAGCCTTCTGTCTTCTCCATTTCAAGCCTGCGGTCTGGCAGAGCAGCAAAAAAAAAAAAAAAAAAAAAAGGGTGAGCTGACGTGTGCTTTTGTCAATAACTTAATAACTTAAAATATGGCTTAATGTGCACGTAACAACATTTTGCCACTTGTGTCGAGTACTCGTAGGTGTGAAAGGTTGCCTTATACTCTTTTCGCAAATAAAAGAAATGGCATATCATTTCAGGCAGAAGTATTTACATGTTTATCAGAATTTCTGATCGGACTAATCTCGGGTATTAATCAATCTCGATCTTGTTGGGAAATATTTCGAGTATAGATTTTATATTTAAGGTGTTAATGATTAGATATATACTCCGCATCGAGCTACTATATCCTACCTATAGTAATCTGTAAAAGAGTGTAAGACTTTCGTATATCTGATATTAGTCGGCTTATGTTTTTTCTTGATTTTGTTATATATATAATATATATATTTTTTTGGGGTTGCTTGGTAGGTGGCTTCTTTGTCAAAGCCAAGGCGAGGCTCACGCATACAAAGAACAAGCGACTTGGTCTGGCCATAAGCAGAGGCCAAAGCCAAAGAGAATGAGACAAAATTCTACAATTTGCCATTGAGCCCTCGATTGTGTGTGTGTGTGTGTGTGTGTGTGTGTGTGTGCACGTGTTAACCTTTTGATCCCTTTTTAATTTCACCTAAAATGTTGTATCGATTTTTTCTTTTTTTTATTTATCCTTATTTCTTTCTCTCTCTCTCTCTCTTTATGTGCTTGGGTCCCTTCGAAATTGCTTTAATTCATTTGCACATTTTCATTTAAAGTAATTAGAACAAAAAAAAAAATGCATTAAGTTAAAATGTATGTGTGTGTGTCTGGGTGCAGACATACACAGGCAAAAGGATTCCAGAATCTTTGTGGTTCAGTGCATCCCTTTTCGTTGTTGTTGTTGTTGTTGTTTTCTGTGGTCCGCATCATGCATAATTCATCTAATGCTCATTGTCTGTTTCACTTGTGGTGGCTTCGGTTTTATTTTATTTTTATTTTTCATTCGGAGTATGCGACCCAACTCATTAGCGACCAAAAACGTTGACAATGGGGCCAAACTCTCACACACACACGCACACATGTGATGTGATGTGTTATTTGCCAGAGTGCAGATGTCTAAGTCGGTGCCACAGACTAGGCTGGCATTCAAGGGGTGCTGAGAATAGCTGAGGGCCCGAGGTCTGGTCTGGTGCGCATTACATTGACAAGAGTGAAAGAAGCTTTGCATTTCCATTTGCATTTTATTAAATTTCAAAAGCTCTTCACACAAACCCGCACACATGTAGTCTCTGCCTCTCCTCTCTCTGTCTTTCACAGAGGCTCAGGTGAGCTCACCTGTGAACAGGGCTATTGTAATCTAGAGGCTAAAGGGGTGGCTGGTGAGCTCGTTGGTTTGTCGTGGGATGTGGGAGGCGAGTGGTGGGAGGGCGTGGCGTGTTGCATATTTATGCACTTAATAACGCATTTCAGCACGCTCAAGTGCAACTCATCTTTTGTTACATTATACACACACATACATGTGAACATAGAAAGAGACGAATGTAAAGACAAAAGAGACAAAACATCAAGTAAAATAAAAAGGGAACCGCTTGGCAAGGACTTGTCTGTCTCTTTGACTGACTATGAAATGTATATGAATTTGTATATGCGCGTGTGTGTGTATGTGTGTGTTTGTCTGGCATATGTGACATCTCTTTGTCTGATGACAAATGGAGCATGTCAGTTGCATACATGAATAAAATAATAAAATGTCAAAGCGAAATTACTCAAAGTACAGAAAAAGAAATTTACAAAAAAAAAAAAAAATAGTTCCTTGAGCAAATCTGAGAAATTTTCGTAATTAAAAATTTAACAAACCAATTAGTGGTGAAACCGAAAAAATAAAACACACACACAGAAAAATTGCAAGGTAAAGTAAAATCAATTTAATTGATTACGCAAGATCATCTGGCCCATGATTGGATAATCGAATAATTTCCGCCAAGTTGCTATTCCAAGAATCTATACTGCTGACATGCGTGTGTCCAGTTTGGTCAGCGAAAACCGCAGAGAACTAAGCCAACAAACAAAACAAACGGCAAACCAATCAATGGCAAAACTGAAAGCCAACTGAGTGCTGGAAACGTAACCGCAGCAACCACAGGGCAAGTGTGAAAGAGAATGATAAAAAGTGTAAGAGGAGGAAGAGGAAGGGAGAGCTGGTATAGGGTAAACTGAATGTGATTGAATTGTCTGTCTTTGGCCCGAAGGGCTAGGAGAACTTATGCTCTCCTAGTTGCCAGGATATTGAATTGTCCCAGCTTTAGGAACGGGGGCAGTCAGAGTCAGCAGAGCTTACCACGATGTATGCATTGATTTGCCATATTGCATGCTGTATAAAGTTTTCATAAGCCAAGCAAATGCAACTTATTCTTACCCGGAAATGGAGAACATACTTCCTTGCTTTTCTTTCAAGAGTACTGAATTTCATTTCAAATTTAACAATAGAAAAAATAAATAAATCTTCTTTGTACGCCATTTCTGGGAAAATATGGTTTTACTGAAGACTCTCACGAAATCAAAATCTTTTCTTTTCTTAGAAAGCCAATGCAATTTTAAAATAATTCATTTCATATAGAAAGAACCCAAGTAGAAATCCAATTAAATTAAATATAACAAACAGGTGAGCTAGCAGGTGCTGAAGATGATAAACTCTTTTCGAAATTTTTCAAACTACATTTGAATTATTTGGTCACATTTGTCACTGCACTGATTTGTGATATCCCATTTGATTGAGAATAGGAAATAATGATCCAGAATGAAAGATATACCCATAGCCCAAAACCGGTTCGAGCGATATAGTGCTCTGATCTAGTTTGAGAACTCAATGATATTCTTAACCGAGTAATGTTTTTTAGGAAATTGAAATAAAAACCTTAAGGCCGAACTTGCTATATATTATATCCTCTTAGTCCAAATTATATAGAGCTGAGAAGATTCAAGGATTTTCCGGACAATTTCTTTTTCTAAAATTAAAAGCGTTATTGACACAACCAATTTAAATGAAAAGAACTCACATATCACAGCCTTTTGAAGCACTCGTCTGATTGATCTTAAGATTTCAAAGCTATTCTGAATAATTCAATTTGGTTTTAATTAGATTTCAAATTTAGAGTAAAATCCAAGCAACACATCACTTAACCCAAAGACAAGTGAAGTTTTGCATTTCATCTTCTAAATTGCATTTCCGATTTCAGTGCGTGTGTGAATGAGTGGTGTGTGCTGGTGTTTGGGGTGTAAAATAGCTTCCTTGGGATTATGGCAGATGGTAAATTGCTCCATCACTCACTCCAAACATCTTCGATCGACTCCTAATTGAAACTGCCAACGACAGAGCCAGAAGGCAGAAATGGTAATAAATCACAAACCAACCTCTAACCAAAACGAGCGGAAAAACTAAATTGGCTTTATTTACGAATCATATGACTGTGAGAATCATTCGTTGGGACCTAAATTGAAATAACGAATAAAAAAAAAAAACACAAATGAAATATTAATTATGCAGAACAATTAAAAAGTTTTCAATTAACCGGCTGCGTTGGAATTGGCACTTCTGAAAAGGCACCTGTTTAACAAGCATAACAAAGTTCCGAGTAGCAACTGAAAAAGCAACAGAAACCGAAGACATTCCAGACAGCGGGGAGGAGTGGGCAGAAAGGGAGTCAAAGTGGCGGCAAAAGTAGCCTAGCACTAAAAATAGCTTTAGTTGCGGGGAAGCTCAGCACAACAAATAAAAAGGAGTCTGGGGCTGCAAACAGCTTGGAGTTAGAATTGCTGAAGACGGGTGGGAGGGTGGAGGGGTGGGTTGGAAGGCAAACTGGGGGCACTGCCTGACGAGCGCTCACGTAACAAATTTATTACGCGTGAGCAAAGACGCTTCTTTCGGTAAGCAAGGGGGGGAAATGAGTTTTCCAAGCGTGTAGAAAAAAATACTTTTTTTTCCACTCTTTTTTGGAAAAGTCTTTTCATTTAATTAGCAAGTTTGTGACATTTAGAAGCAGAGATCTAAGTTGGATATAACTTGCCTTTAAGACTTTTCGGATGTCTCCAGATGGCAACAGACTAGACCCTAGGCATATCATCCTACAGGTCCAGGCATGTGTCAATCTTTACTGAAAAGAGTACATCAACCTCGACTCTCCAAAATGAGTTTGTTTTGTGCATACTTTCAGGGTTGTTGATTGTTAAAGTAGATACGCTCACGACAACGAGGCAGGTAGACCGGGTATGAAGAAACAAGTTTTTATTCACTTTAAACTTGCCCCCGGCTAGGGCAATACAACAAAACAAAACAAAACAAAAAGAAGTGAAAAGGCAGCAGCAAAAAACTCATTACAAATATCATAAAAGTTGCTGCAGGTAAAAGAAAGAACTGACGTTGATATTGTTGGGCCTTCAGCGAAAAATCTGGTACTTAAAAGCACCACAAACTTGAAGGCAAGACTCAGTCAGCTTATGCCATTTTATGGCCATTTCTTGAATCAGTATGTGTGTGTGCGTAGCCAGGCAAAAAATTGAATAAAAACACGTGTACTGAACTTAATCCCAGAACCCAACAAAAAAAAAAACAGTCATAAAGAAAACAAAGAATGTAGAGACAACATAAAATTACCAGACAGTAAATTTTGCCAGGCACAAAAGTGGCATAAAATGCAACAAGGACTAAGAAAGAAAAATTCAAATTTAGACCAAATAAAATTGTATAAACCTGAATTTAATTAGCCGAACCAACTAACAGACTTGGTTATTCTAGGGTTCGTCGAGTTTTGCCTTTTGCGATTGCAAGTGGTCAGTCAACTGTCAGTTGGTTTTGTGCAATTGAAAAGACTCAATTATATTTTTACTGCCGTAATTAAGACAACAACAAAAGTCACTAGAAAATCTACTAGATATATAGTAAAAAGAAGAGAGAGAGAGAAAAAAAAGAAAGCGTTTCGGTTGAATTCTTTCAGAGTCAGCAGCATTTTAACTGGGGTTTTTATTAATGATGCTAAGCTGCTTCAAATTATTGGGTTTCAGCGTGTATATGCAATGGCATACAGACTAACCAGGACCCTGCAAAATGCTCTTCACATCCTCTTTGGCCGTTGGCTAATGACTGCCAAAGTTAAGACGACTGCTAATGCGCTGGCATTGCTGTTGGCTGGCTGGTGATGCTCTTGCAGGCTGTACAGGAATCGCTGACTTCATCAACTGTTGCCAAGTTAATTAAGCTAAGCGCACAATTTTTTTTTGCTCACAGCAATTTCAGCTTAGATTCTTTTTATCACACTCTTTCTCTCTCTCTCTCTCATGCTCTCTTTGTCTGTTTTCTTTCATTGCTTTAAGCTTAAGTCTTTGCATTTTCAATTTATTTATGCCATGTTATTAAAAACTTGCGGCAAAAATGAGCGCAGCTGAAGGAGATCAGAAAAACTGTTGCCTACTTTTCAGGGCTCAACAAAATAAATATGCAAACAGCCGCACATTGCTCGACTCGCCTCTGGCGTATTCATTTTAAAGTTAAGCTGAAATGTTTCGGCCACATGGGCCCACAATGGCAATAATATTTTTGCATATATAAAATATGTATAAAGAAGAAACAGAACAAAGACGAGTAAACTAAAGAAAACAACACAGTTTATTGTGGGCCAAGAAAGGCAAAACATTTTTAGTGTGGTTAGTTGGGTAGATTTGTTTATATACGGTCTATAAAAAATCTGTTACATTTTCATTAGAAATCATTTATGAAAACATTTCAAAAATAAGGCCCAAAGAATTTACATAAAGACAAACTTACAAAAAAAAAAAAAAAAAATGAACTTGATAGAAAAATTTTGAAATAAAAAGTTCTCTTTCTGTCCACACGCATATAAATTGATTTTGCCAACTGGGTGGGAAAAATATATATATAAAAGAAACCTATCAAATTTCATTTTATGTTTTTATTTTCAGCACCCAAGATTTCAGTTTTCATCAATTTTTTTTTCGATTGGTCAGAGAAATACCAACATACTCATCATGACATGTCAAAACAGTAAACGGTTCACTTTGTTGTGTCAATTTATGAGGCAAAATGGCGCAATACACAAAAACCAAAAAAAAAAAAAAGATAGCGTAACAAAAACTGCAACCCTCATGATTTGATAAAACGCAGAGCCTGTGCGTGTGTGTATGTGTGTGTGTGTGACTCATATGTCTGCACTTGACTTGACGTTGACGCCTGCAAGCCAAAATCAAATAGAAACAAACAAGAAAAAAAAAAGTAAAAAAGATTTCACCAGAGAGTTTGTCTTACTGTCTTTTGGTCGTTGTTTTTGTATTGTCTGCAATTTGATTTCGGGGCATCTGATATGCCAAATGCCAAACGATATATCTTTCGATAACAAAACAAAAACACAAACACAAACAAGAAGAAGAAGAAGAAGAAAAAATAAAAGATTTTTATGACAGAGCAAACTCAAAGTGCTTTCCACTTCCACTTCGATGGTCCAAGCCCGAATTCTTGGTGATGGAAAAACCCTGACTCTGCTGGCATCCGCGCACTCTATCAATATTTTATTTATATGCCAAAGTGGCTGTTAAAATATTATGTTCCAAAAGGCCAAAGTCAACTCCATCGATATAGATGAATACACCACCATCACCACCTCCGCCACCCAACCAAGTCGACTCAAACTTTTCATAATGGAGTCATATGGAGTTGAAAAAGGAAAATATTTAGATGCTTGGCTAGATGGATGGTGGCTTTCTGCCCGGTTTGAGTTTATTTTGCTGATGTATGCGTAGAGGGAATATTTAAACAGTTCAAAAGCATTTTAATATGCAATTTTTCTCTCCGTTTCCTTTTTTTATTTATACATTTTCTTTTGCGCCTTTCCTCTTTTTTGTTTTCCCCACGAGGGAATGAGAGAGCTTTCAGCGTACTAGGTGGATGAGTTGGTGAGCGTTATTTAAGCCAATTGCTGGGTGCTTCCCTGAAGTCTGTCTCAATGTAATTCCCAACATTACCACGTACCAACAATTGATGCTTATCTTTTTATTAAAGCGAACACATAACAGCCAAAGCCAAAGGAGGAAAAAATTGCTTATCAGCCGTAAATTGCGGGCCAAGACATGACAAGAGAAACCAAAAAAAAATTGGCATTGACACGCGTCTTCAGATCAGACAAGGCGAGCAATCAAATAATACCAGCACCTGGCCGACTTGCTGCTCCTCTTCTTCTCCCTCTCACACACGCACACATACATTCAAACTTAGTTACCAATCGAGTGTTGAAAATGAAATTGAAAACTGTTAAATAAATCGCAAACGAGTTTATGGCTGCCGAGTTGCGTTGCTTTCTGCGGCAAGCCGCACACACCGAAGGAGACCAAGGAAACCAACAGATAAGCAGAGCCACTCGGATTCATAGATAGAAAAGTATATGTATATGGGAAAAGCCTGGAGCTTTCCAATACGTCTCGATTGGTTTGGGTTTCAACAGTCGTACCCACTTAACTTTAATTTTGCCTCAGAACACAAAAAAAAGACAAACTTCGAACTCAGCATGCACCTCTTAGCTGGGTTCCTCTCTGGCAAGTTTAAACGTGATTGGATTTTTATATTCAATATAAAAAGGATTATATGGCATTTGTTATGCAACCATAGAAGAAAATGAAAGAGACAAAAGGAAAAGTTCATAATAATTGGAAAAGTTAAAGTCCGAACGAACGCTTTGTATGCAGACCAGCCATGGAGTTTTATCTTTCATAGTTTTTCTTTCTCTTATTTCATTTTACATAAACGTATATTTTACTGGGTGAATCTGAAACTGTGAGTGTGTGTGTGTGTGTGTAGGTGTGGTTACCCAGGAAAAAGCTTTTAAACGTCAAGAGAGAACAACATAACCAAAAAAAAAAAAAAAAAAAAAAAACCTGAGGTGGTCATGCAGCTTCGATTTACAATACACGCGCGGCATGTAAAATCAATTTAAAAGCCTGAAACGGGTTACAAAACCATAAATTAGTGAAAGGCAGAGGACAAAGACACACACACACACACACACATATATAAATATATATGTCTCATCGATATGTAGACATAAAAGCCAAAAGAATACATAAAACATGCATTGAAAACCACTCAGGCATTAAAAGTGCCCTGGGAAATAAAGCCACCTCAACGCAGATAGAAAGCCAGATAGTGGTGTACTTTTTCAGGCATTTAAGAGAGCACAGTGAGCACTCAAAAAGGAGGCAAAAACCCAAAAATACATTTAACCAGAACTAAAAATAAAAAGACCTAAAAAAAGAACTAAAACCTATCGATAAATTGGTCAGGGAATTTTTTATCGATTTTTCATTTATTAATAGGAAGTATTTCTTATATAGGTAATCCTAAAAAATTATATGGTATTTTTGATTTAAGCAACTATTTTTCTAACCCTTTCAACCTATTAAGTTTCCTCTTTTCCTTCTTCTTCTTCTTTGTAATTATAAAATGAAAATTCAATTTGTCCGCTAAGCCAACAAATAAATTCAGTGAGGCATGTGATAATCCTAGATAAAAACCAATTTCAAATTATGTCAATCTAAATTGCCCCTTTGTCTGAGAGCTTCCTGTAGAGTTTGTTGCTTTTTTCCCTTTGACGGCCTCACTAATGGCTGCCGCTCTTAATAGTTATGACAGTTTAAAGTACCTCATTGCCGCTTAATGGGCTTGGTCACTTTTATATTTATTGTATTAATATTGCAAAATTGATGCTTTTCCAATATGGAAATTATCGTGCGATGTGAAACATGAACAATGTTTAATGAGACTCTTGTCTCAACTTACCTCGGGTATGTCATCTGGCACCTTTCCCATCCAGGATAACGAGAGTATCGTGCAGTCGCATTTTGTATTGATGTTCCGTTCAAAATGTAAATGCATTTTAACTATGGCGTGTGATTTCACACACGCTCACGCTCAGACTCGGTCTACCACTCACGCAATAAGCTAGAGATTTCTTTTTTTTTCTCCCAATTTTGTGGTTTCCGTGTTTGTTGCTGTGATACTTGTTGTCGTCAATGTGGCTGGCGTTCGCTCATCTTCCTACAAATGGAGAGAGAAGGCAACAAATCGTTTAGTATAACATGCCAAAGGCTAATTTACAATGAAAATATATATTGAGTCAAAGAGGCTGCCTGGGGGGGGGGGGGGTGAAAAGGCTTTCTGTTGTGTTGCCAGGTCTTATCAGGCACACACACACTCGCACTCTCCCCTTGGGAAAATCCGCCAACAATAACAAGCACAACACGTCATCGGTCATTGCCTGAAACATATGCCTGTATGTATGTATGCATGTGTGTGTGTGTGTCTGTGCGTGAGGGTTGACAAATTGTGGGCCAGGAGATAATTTGGAGAATATTTCCAGCACGCTTGGTTCGGTTTACGCTAATTGGTAATAGTGTGGCTAAGCTTTCGAAAGTTCCAGCCAAACAAGCCCAAACCACTCGAGACCCACTGTCATATATCTTTTGGTGTGCATGTCATATCTACCTTTTTCGGTTTTGTACAAGAGCCACAAATAACCACCCGGCAAACCCAGGCAGTTGGGCATAATAAAAAACCTTTTTAGCAAATGGCGCAGCCACCCGACTAACCCAAACTCTTCAGTTCAGTTGGCTTAACCTTAATCATAAAGGAAGCAAAAACTAAGAGCATAAATGTTGAAACAAAAGCTGATCCCAAGCCAAGTGAAATGCACAGCAGTTTGGGTGTGAATTGAATTCTGCAAGCTCATTTAAATAATTTGAGATATAAAAAAGTTTCACAAAGCCCAGGCAGAGCCAGACGCACAGTCAAGTGGCAAACTGTTGAAAAGTGGCAAGTCAAAACAATCCAAGACTGATGAAGACTAAAATTTCAACAACAAGAAATATGCTTCTCTGCATGTGTGTGTGTGTGTGTGTGTGTGTGCGTATGTGTGGGTGTATTTGAAATTATATTTGAATAATTGATATGGCAAGGCTTGGTCCTTTGGTGTCCTGTAGATTTTGTCTAGCTTGAAGTCAACATTTGTTTTTGGCACAGACATTTTGCCAAAGGCCACACACACACAGACACATACACACACAGAGACACACGCACTCCAATTACGTGTGCTCTGTCTGATTGAATTTGTCATTTGATCTGCTCTGTGGAATTTGTCCAACTGTTGTTGTTCTTGTAGCTACTTACAAGATAGATGGAGGGGGGCTAAGGAGAATAAAAAGAAACACATAAGCCAGCCACATATACGAGTAAGAACATTTTTGATTGCGTATACGCCTGGGGTGCCACATCAACAATACATGAAACTAATGACATTTTGTGACTGAGACTCTCTCTTTCTCTCTGTGACTTTGATTTGGTTTTTATTTGAGTGTGTCAAGTTTTGTTTGCTTCCACTTTTGATTGCGATTGTTAAAAGCTAATTAAATATTTATAAAAAGCAACCAAACGAAGTTTTTATATGTAAAATGTGGCACAAAATGCGAAAAAAAACGAATAAGACTTGTTCTCAGTTGAAGCGCCTTTTTCAATTATATTTCAATCATGCCTGACTGACTGAGTTGGTTGAAAACCTGGTTGCCTGCCTGATAACTTGGCAGATTGGCTGGCCACCGAGCAAGCTAACTTGATTGCTGGGTCGGCTTGGCTGACTTACATCTTTCCCAGCAAAACCAGCCGACCCAACGAACAACTGCTGCAAATGGCAATATGAAATAAAATAGCTAGACGAAGTTAAGAGGGAACCGACTGTATACGAATGATTGCACACTTGCCATGAGCCATATTTTGTACGTGTTACTTTTGCCACTTTTGCCAAAGCACAACCAGAAAAAAAAACTCATTCAAACACACACACACACACATACACATGCTAGAAGTACATAAAGAAATATAACGCAAAACCATACAGAAATAGATGTGGATATACAGGAAAATACTTGTAGGTTTGTTCATATAAAACTTTCCTATAACGTCAGACATTGTTTGGGTCTTTTTAAATTGTTCAACGTGCTTCAATTTGTGGCAGTCGTTGGGCATGGCCAATGCCACAGACGGCTCTGTCTCTCTCACTCTGCCCTTTTACTACGACTTTTGTCCTCCGCTTTTATGCGACATTGAGCATTGAGCTGAGTTGGTTCCTGGTTGCCATAATAATAATAAAAAAAAGCAAAAACAACAACAACAAATAACTGAGAGCTGTCAGAAAAGCTGTCGAAGTTTTCCAACATTCAAAGTTTTTCTTTTTTTCTGCTCTCAGGCTGTCTAACTGACTGACTGGCTGACTGAATGGGTAGTAACTGCCTTCTTGGCTAAAGTTGCCAACTGTTTAGAATTGCAGGTGTTCTGGCCCGGTGTTGCCAGCCAACAAAACATGAAAACCACATTTAACCAACAACAATAACAAAACAGTCACTAGAAGACTCATAAAAATGGAGTACAGTTTGTCTAGGCCGGTATTTTTGTGCTGCGCTTATAAGTAGGCAATACTTTTTTTCCTCGGATTTCTTACAACTTAACCATTTAAATTCAATTATGTAAGACACACGCACATACATGCACACACTCGTTTATTCAGTCAACCAAATACTGAAAATCTTCTTCTAGCCAGCTCAACTGCTAAGTTGGCTTGACTCTAGTGTCGTAGCAATTAAACTGCCAAATAAGGATTACGCATACGCTCCATTGTGCCACGACACGCAGCTCTAAGATGCTTAAGTCACAGTCAGGCCTAGCTATAAAAGACTTCTTATTTATTTATACCAAAGCATTTCAAATATAATAAAATATTTTTATTTTTTTTTTTTTGAAAATTTAAGGAAAGTTGTTTATTTTTGTAAAAAATATTTTAAATTTTTATAAAAATTTTAAGTTTGTTATTTTCACCTTTTTTTGGGTTTTGTTTGGCTTAGCAAATCTGTACAGTTTTGAGGCGCGTGCCTATTTAACATTTCGTTTTTTTATGCTTTTCTGGCATATTTTTTTCTTCCTCTTCTTTTTTGTAAGTAAGCTAGCGTACACGTACACATCAGCCAAATGCTTAGGCATAAGGAAAAAGAATTCGAATGGCTTTGACGTTTCGTAGGCGCCTTAATGCCTTCAAACAATTTTTATATGCCACGCGCACTTTTAATCTGCAGACACCCCGACTGCTGCAACTGCTCAAATTCCTTTTATCTTCTTTTTCTTTATTTTTGAAAAAACAAAAAAAAGTCTAAAAAGTAATTATTATCCATATCTGTATGCTCTGATTGCCTTTGCTGGTAATTTATAATTATTTAAATGCTTGTTTCAGTGTAGGTGTGTGCGTGTGTGTGTGGGCCACAAATTGCTGGTCATTTCATTTGATCAGCCATGTGTGGATTATTTCATATTTTAGCATAGTCAGTGATTTCTTTTTTAATGACAACATGTGATGGGGCCAGGGCAGGAGGCCAGAGAGGACACAATGAAACGTCCTTGAACTGCTTTAAAACATAAAATGAAAATGGAAATTCAAGTGAAAATGGACGACAATGCGGACGAGACAATTCAGTTCTTAGTTATTATTATTGTTGTTGTTGTTGTTGTTGGAGGAGGAGAAAAATAATGAAAACTCAGCCGTGCATAACAAGAAATATTCAACAGCAAAAACACGAAAGACTTACTGCCACAAAAAGTAACTCAAAAGCAGAAAGAAAGAAACTGTGTGCCCAATTCATGTCAGCAACAACAACAACAACAACAGCAAAATCTGAGCAAGAGGAAGCATCACACATATGGTATGTGTGTAAATCTGCTTGACTCTCTCTATGTGTGTGTGTGTGCGTGCGTGTGAGTGGGTTGTCTACCTTTCGACTGCCCCAAAGAATGCTAAGAATTTCCAACCCAGAAAGGCAAATGGGTAAAGCAAAAAAAGGAAAAATGGCTAAAGCAAACAAATGACTAAAGCGCAAAGACAATGCACATTCGAAAGATTTCCATTTTTTGCCTTTCTCCGTAATTATCCAAAGTTTTTTTTTCGTTATGAAAAATGAAAAAAATAAAAAAAAAACAAATTGCAAAGAAAAGTTCAAAGTGCTGTCCTAAAGGCAAGTGTGAGTGTGTGCGAGCTGACCAAAGTAGAAGCAGTCACCCAGTCAGCCAGTCGCCCGCTCTGGCCTAGGCAGGCAGGCAAACGCCCCAAGTTTTAATTTGTAATGGTTTTGGAGTTTTCAGTTATTTTTGCCCTGCCGCAGGACTTTTTTTTCTAAATGTCCTTGTAGTTGTTGTTGGCTTTGTTGTATTGTAATTGTTTTTGTTGTTGGTCTTTTGCATTTTTCATGCCTTAATTAACAACACGCCACCAAACACACAGCTAAGGTGAAATTTGAAAAAAGTAAATAATTATTTCTAAATACTCTTTTTTTTATAAATTTTGAAAGGTTTTCATATTAAGTGAAACAGTTTAATAATTGTTTGGGAATTTTGATTTGAACCAAAAAAGTTGAATTAAATATTTCTGGCATCTTAAAAAAAAATCAAGCCGAGCCGGAATTCGAAAAAAAAATAATAATAAAATAATTTTAATGAATTCAAATTAATTCATAGAAAAAAAATGTCTACCTCAATAATTTAATATTAATAAAATAAATAAAACTACAAAAAAAAATATAAAAATGATAAATTAAAATAAATGAAATATAAAAAAACTATTAGAAAAACTAAAAAAAAATAAATGAAACGAAAAAAATTACCAATCAAAAACCTGCTAAAATAATTGAAATCAAACTAGAAAAAAATAAAAAATAAATAGAAAACTAAGAAAATTAAAATATAAACAAAAAATAATAATAATAAATCACAAAAAAAATATAAAATAAAAAAATTTATAAAAAATTAAAAATAAATAAAAATAAAATAAGCAAAAAAAATATAATCCAAATTAAACAATTAAATATTTAATTTTTCTTCTTGGAAAATAAAATATGAAAATAAATAAAATAAAAAGAATTCATAAAAGTAATTCAAATATATACAAAATATTAAGATGAACAAATCAAAAAAGGCAAATTAAAATAATAACCAATAATATGAAGCAAAAAATCAATTCGAATAAAGAAATTCGAGAATAAGTTGTTTTGGTCCAGGTAAGCTTCGACCTAAACCAAAAGAGTATTTGGCTGGAGTTTGTTTGGAGTAGAAGAAAAAAATCATTGCATGCATTTAATTTGCGGTTTCCGATGAGCTTTAAAATTGGTGAGTGTTGAAAGAAAGCCTTGGAATAGCTGGGGGAATTCGATCCTTTCCCTCGCCTAGGCAAACAATGAGAGAAGCAACAATAACAAGAAATGAAAACAGTGACAAGGCAAGGCAAGGCAAGGGAAGGAAAGTGAAGGAAAGACACCCAAACCAAGAACGACAAGACAAGAAAAAGCAATAAAGTTTTGCATAAATGACGAAATAAATGACAGCAAAGAAAACCAACATTGACAAATACGCAACGAGCCCAACAGAGCCAGGGCGTTGGCGCATGTGATATACGAAGGGGAGAGCAGGCCAACGAGCGAGCAAGAGAGAGACAGATAGAGAGAGAGAGAGAGAGAGTGAAAGAGGCAGGAGGAGGAAGGCACTGGAAAAAGAGAGGTTTTTGGGATTGAATTGAACTAAAGGCTAGGTTGGGGGTTTGGCAGTGGCAGCGCCTGGGGATGGGGTTGAAAACGATTTGGTACTTTGGGGAGGGGGAAAGGTGGTTGGGGTAGATCCTGAGTGTAGATGGAGTTGGGCTTGTGCTGTGGCTGCGACTGCTGCGACTGCCCTGGGTACGTTAAATTTGCTGTGCACTGGGCCCTGGGTGGGTTTTCTGGGGCAGCTCTCAGCACTGGGGAAATTTTCAAAATAAAAGCACTCCGGCTGCTTTGCTTGTTTGCCACTGTTACGGTTTTCCTTTTTTTGTTGTTGCTGTTGTTGTTGGCTTGGCTTGTTTATTGACTTGGGTAAGGGGTGTCGTATAATTTGCTTCGGCTTTATGTCTAGCCAGCTGATTCAGTTGTTTTCCGCCTTGGCAAAGGGCAAAAACAAAAAAACTAAGCTAACCGTTTCTCTTTGACTTTTTCTGCTTCTTCTTCTTCTTCCTCCTCTTATTTTTTGCTATTGTTGTAAGGTTTTATTTTTTCCTTGGAAATATTTGCATTTATTTATTTACTTTTTTGTTTTTTTGTTATGCAAAAATATGCCGACAATGGCGGCATTCGAATTTCCAAAAATAGATGGAGTCATCAGAGGTTTTGGGGGGGTGTAAAATATGGCAAGCAATTTGTATTTTATTTTGATTGTTAATCAATTGAAGTATTGGCCAAACATTTGTGCACGGCGAGAGGGGAAGGGGAACGATAGCGGTGCGCATTGCACTTGAACTTGCCACAGACCGCAGAGTGGGCGCTGCCAACTTGGATGTCGCCGTCAACGTCGACTGTCGTGGCTGGCGTTGTTGTGTCTGTTGTTGTTGTTGTTGTTGCTGGCGTCCTTCACACGTCAACTCAAATTATATAATGCAAATGCAATAAAAACAGAATTGAAAAAAAAAAAAAAAAAAAAAAACAGAAAACAGCAACAACACCGAACACGCACACACACTGAAAGGCACATAAAAAAGAAGAAGAAGAACTAAAACAAATGTAATGACCTTGGCACTAAAGAAACACAAGAAGAAGAAGAAGAGAAAATAAAACACATTAAGCAAGTAGAAAAGTGAGAAGAAGAAGAGCTATCAAGAACAGCCGCAGCGTCAGCGTCAGCGCCAAAAAAAAAACAACAACTACAACATATAAAAAATTTAAAAATAATTTCTCAAAGAGACCAAAAACAAAATAGCCAAGGCATGTGGCTGATGTGGCAGAAGAAGAAGCAGAAGATGACGGTCAGGCGTTGGCGTTTCGTGAGCATCAAGAACATTTCCTCAATTCAAGTAGTTTCCCCCATCTTCACCCTCCCCCCGTCTGCGTTTTCAATGCTGTTAAGAAAGCAAGGCAGAAATTATGCAAAATGAAAAACGCCGCACATGGCAGAAACGCATGTGCTGCCCTCGCCAAAGCAAGTCCCAGAAACACTCCCCCACCACCTGATCATATGCAAATGTGGAAAAAAAAAACATGGTAACGGCCATGAAGAAATGGGCGGCCAATGTGGGTTAAATGATTTTAGTGTTAGTAAAAAAGAAACCAAGCACTTCCTATATTTCCAGCTGAAACTGACCAAACTGAAACACTCCCACAAGGACCATTTTATGCACAAGCTCTTCTTCTTCTTCTGTTTTTTTTTCTTCTTTTTTTGGGGTTTGGCAAAAATGGAACAGCCGCACGCATATTAAATTTGCCGTGCGTTACTTTTTATAGGCGTGTTTATGATTGCACACACACACATGTGCTTCGAACACGGATTAAACGGCATTGGGTATGTATGTGTGCGTGTGTGTGCGTGTAATCAAACAGCTCCCATAGGGCCATTTTTTGCCACTTCATTTGGTGCGCGAGGGCCGGGGTAGGCAAAACTTTAACTCTCTTCGATTACACTGAAAGAATCGTATCGATTTTCAGTTAATCGAAAGTTAGCATGTGTTGGTATTTCCTTTTTTTTTAGTCTAAATATTCCAACAAAAATATTTTAAGAATTCAAGCTGATGAGTAAACAGATTTTTAAAAAAGCAAAGCCAAACAATTTTAAGCCAAAATAATAATTACAGCTGCTTAACTTGATTCAGTGCCGACTCCCCGACTGCCTAACTCCCCAGAGCAAGTTGGCCAGGGCCAAAGTCATGACTCCCAAAAGGCAAAGCCTTAATAACAACAACAACAACAACAATCACCCCCCATCCACCAGCGAACAGCCTGACAACAACAGGAATCATGAAGAACCAAAACCAAAGCCACCGTTGCCAACGCTGCCAACGTAGCTCCGTTGCTGTAGTATAGACATTCGGATTGTCGCTGTCTCTACACTGGGCAAACCACCCCAACCAGAAGGAAAGGAAAGCAAAAAAAAAAAAAAAAAAAAAAAAAAACAAAACACAGTCTGCCTGACTGACTTTATACAATTCTAACAAAATTCCACAACTCACCTGTGCTGGAGCTGTTCCTGCAGCACTCCTATGCTGGTGCGGCTAATACAACGACGATTGCAAGCGGGCGAGCGCCCAGGGCAGCACAAAAATTAATACCAATCTATTTATTGTTTTGAAATTATTTTCGAATTTTTTTGTTGAATATTTTTTTTTGTTTTGGTGCACTTTTATTTTTGTCGCAATTGTTGAGGCTTGCGGGTTTTTCGCTCTTTATTTTTTTGTATTCTTTTTCACTACGCACACACACGGACGCACATGCAGGGCGGCATAGAAACAAAATTCCGTTAGCAAGCAACCTACCACTTTGCACAACAACTTCCGAACGTAGACTGGTGGTCGTCGCTTTTCAGGAATAGGAAGCAATACCAGTTGACGTCGTCGTGGTCTTTGAATTGTACGAGTGAGCGCGCAGGCGTCTCCTCTTTGCTAGTTGTTATCACTGAAACTGTCAAACTGACGGAATTTACGCGCTCCGGCCAAGTTCATTTTTTCCACTATTGTGCATTTTGATGGTGTATTGATTTTTTATTCACTTGTGGGTATTTTGTTGGGAAGCAGTTTGTTGATTGATTCGGGGAAATGTTTTAAGAGATTGGTGGTGATTCGCCAAAATAAATATCACTTTCAGTCAAGAAATGCACAAGTTATGTTGAGCTCCATGATTTTTTGGTATTTATTTTAACAGCCTTTCGCTAAGCGTTCGAAACGCAGCGAGGGCTGCACAGTCTGAACTCTTAACTGACAGCACTAATTTACGCTGTAATTGGCAGCACTGAATCGAACAGCTGATCAAAACATTTCGAAAATTAAATTTAAAATTATCTTTCAACAAATTACCTTTAAAGTTGTGTTAAGAACTTTAAACACTTTAAATTTGTAAAATCCAAGTTATTTTACTTGATTAACATAAATTTCTTAGTTTTTTTCAAATTGTCGTGAGTGCGCGCTCCGTAGCACATATTTCTGATACACTTCCCAACACTAGTGTGTGTCAGCAGCCAACTTCACGTCACTAGAAAACAAAATAATTTACGGTTTGCCTGCCTTACGCTAACAATTAATTAAAAAATCAAAAACAAAAAACCGAGAGAATGCTCAGTAATTAATAGTGCAAACATTTTTTTATTGCTCGCGACAAAACTGTGCAACTTGTCGACTGAAATTTGTGTTCAAAAGTGTTCCAACGTCTGTGTGAGTGCGTGCGTTTGCGTTGCCTTCTCTGTGTATTGCATTCACAATGTGAGCGCAGCGAACGAAAATCGAAGAGGTCAAACGGAAAAATGTGAATTTTGTTTTGCATATTGTGTGAAAATTCAATAAAAATAGTAGCGGCTGGTGCGGTAATAGCAGTGGAAAAAGTGTGGAAAAATGTGCCTAGTGGAACATGCAGGGGAAAATCAAAAACGCACGTCATCACAAGCGCAGCCAACGTCGCCGCCTTGGTCTTCCCCAACATCCTGCTGCTCAAATCAGAGCACCACTAGTCACAACTATAATAACAACAACAGCAACAACGACAGCCAGCGCTCTAGCAATGTCGGTGTCATAAACACGCAACAACAAAGGCAACACAGCAGCGCCATTGCGGGTGGCACACTTCAGAGCTTACGTTGCGCCTCCACTACCACCACCACACCCACATTCAATGCCAAATATCGCCGAAAATGTCTGCTGCTGCTTGCCCTGTTACTCTTCCACGGCTGCTTCAGTGGCCTACATCGAGCCAATGCCTACAATTGTACAGCGCACGGCAATCGCTGCCAGAACGAGGGCCAGTGCCAGGAGGATGGTCAATGCCTCTGTGCCGAAGGCTGGCAGGGACCGGAGTGCCAGTTTTGTGGTGGTAAAGTCAGGTAAGTTCATTTTTATGACTCGTTATACCCATCGCATTATTTTACTGCCCGCGTATGATTCACTCACAAAAAAGAAAATCAACAACAACAACAAAAACTACTACAAATCAAACCACCAAGTTATTCAATCAACTCTCCACTCTTGTCTAGTCTCTCTTTAGAATTTCTCTGTCTATGACTTTGTATACCAGCCTGGCCTAATTGTGCCAAGCAACGGTTTACTTTCGGCCAGCAGCAGCAGCAGCCGGCCAGACAGGTTCTCTGTTCTCTTTTTTTTTTCACTATGCTCGCTTTGGTGACCGTTCCGTTTTTTTCTTTTTTCTTTTTTTTTATTTCGTTCACTTTGGCGCTTTCTACAAGTTTTCACAAAGAAAAAATAAATTGTGTCAATTTCCAATATGGAATTATTTAAGGCACTCGGAGCGTTTATCGACTCCACTTGACTTTGAAAATTTTTTATTTCATTAAAAAAAAATAATATCGCATGGAATCCCTAACTCATTTGTTTATACTCTCGTTATGAAACGAGTGTTTACCATAGAGATAAGAGCCAATCCTATCTTGACAGTTATAAATTAAGTAAAACAAATTAGGAACAAAAAAGAAAATGGGAGAATTGTGAGACATTTTTAGTACGATGATTATATGCAGCGATAAGCTTATCAGCGCATTTGTTCTTATCAACGCAAAAAAAAAAGAAAAAATAGCAGCTTTTCATTTTGATTTGAAAATTCTGAAATTGCCAGCTTTTCAAACTTTGTCCTTGTTTTTATTGTCACTCAAAATAATAATAATAAAAAAAACTTGTTTCATTATTTTTATTTTTTGCATTCCCATGCAAATTGCTAATTCGCTGTGATGATGTGATACCATATCGCCCCACTAACCACCCCCCCGTCTCACCCAAGCCATACGCATTCCAAGCCAATGCACACCATCGTCAATGTAGCAGGCCTATCTAGTCAGTCAACCTAGTCGACTATTTATATAAAAAAAAGAAAATGAAAAAAAAAATTGTTTAACCGAGCAAATGAACCTGTTGTTATTGAAGCATGTGAATCACTGACCAACCGAAGAGTATATCGGCGATAAAAAAGAAGCTCTGATAAGTCTTATCAAAGAGAGTTGGCAAAACTTATAGATGGTGACCGATGATGGACCTTTCTTGAGGTTAAAGTAAAAGGCATTTCATGAGTAGAAATCAGTTATTTTTAACTTGTTAATAAGAGGAAAGAAATGCCATAAACATCAGCTGCCATAAAAAAGAAAAAGAAGAATGGCAAGTGGTGAGGCCACTCAGTTGAGGGGCTTCTCAGATACATTGGCTTTCTGCTTTCTTTTGTTTCTTGGCTTTTACATTTTGTTTTTACCCATCTCTCTCTCTCTCTATCGCTCTCTCTCCCCCTCTGCCGCACTTGTATCAATTTAATTTTGCATATTTATAGCAAATAGACAACAGAATGCAGAATGACCAGGCAAATTCAATTATCGTTGCGCCTCATCAGCCTCAGCGCACAGCTGGTACGAATCCAAGCTGGACGCTGTTCTCTCCCCTGTAAGCGCGGGCATTTGCGGCGCGGGGTGGGGTGGGGGGCCAACATCATCAGGGCACAATTTACATATTTAATATGCACAATGGGCGCTAAATTGTGGACCCATCAGACTAACGTAATCGATAGTAAAATTGATTTATATGTGGCGGATTTTTTCTACCACTTTTTTTTATTATTTTTTATTTCTAGAGCAAGTGGGAGGGTAGCCAATTTGTGAGATACTTTTTAAGGTCAACAGCAAGGGTAGATTTAATTTTTCTATCAGTTTTTCTTTAAGCCCGGAATGTTCGTGGAATTAGAAAATATCACTGATTCCCTGAGAGGTCTTGGTTAAGTCGGAAATGAAATCTAACAAAAAAATTTCATGGAAAAATTTCATATTTAATCTCTGAACCAAAGCATCAGAGAATTTTTATAAAAGCCTAAATAGGTCAGGCCCAATTTAACATTCGTCATTATCTTTTTATATCCAAAAGCTTGTTACTCATTATCATATAATCAGATTCAGATTTGGCTTATAAAATTATAAAAATGTTGGATCCCTAAAAAAAGATCTAAGAAATATTTCAGAAAAAAAGTACAAGAATCTGGGATCCTGACAAAGGAACTTTAGTACCTCCAATCTAAATCTTCTTCATTTTTCTTGAATTTCAGAATGTTCCGTTCCATGGGAACCATACATGATGGCTGGGGCAACTACTCGGTGAGTGTCAAGTGCAGTTGGCTAATTGATGCACGTCGTCACAATACGATCTCGCCACGTAGCTCCACGATACGCATACATTTGCGAGAATTTGCCACCGAATGCGGTTGGGATCATTTGTATATATACGATGGTGATAGTGTGGACTCACCGCTCTTGGCGGTCTTCAGGTTAGTCTCAATAATCCATCGAAATTACTGTAAAATATAATTTAAGTACTCTTTTTAGTGGTTTGATGTATAGAGGTAACTTTTCGATACGTCGGGTGCCACAGGTGATAGCACGTTCGGGCACAGCATTGCTGCACTTTTTCAGTGATGATGCCTACAATATGTCTGGATTTAATTTGACCTATGAAATGAATGGTTGTCCCACGGATAATGATGGTAAGCAAATTGGGTAAATTTGAGAAAAATAATTATTTTAAATGGAAATTTGTTTCAGATCATGAGTGCTCTGGTCATGGGGAGTGCAAGAACGGCGATTGCATCTGTGATCCATTGTATAGAGGAGAGGCCTGTAATATAGCAGCCTGTCCCAACAACTGCTCCGAGTCACGAGGCCTCGGCATTTGTCGTGTAGAGCAGGAACGGTGAGCGAGACTATAAATTCCTTAAAAATCCAAATCAATTACTAAAATATTTTTTAAATTTTCTAGATGCATCTGTGCCGAGGGTTATGGCGGGGATGACTGTAGTCAACTCAAGGCGCATGGCGTTTGGAATACCGTTCATCCGAAGCGCTCGCCAGCCCCCCATGGCACCGCCTCGCATGGGGCAGCCGTTTGGCGGGATACCCTGCACATAATTGGCGGGGAATCCTACGGCCGTGGCGACCTTATGAACACCTATGACTTCAATGGCAATGTCTGGGAACGTGTGCACTTGGAGGAGGGCAGCAGTGTGCCAGAGAAGCGTTATGCCGCCTCTACTGTGATGTATGGCGATAAGATTTTTATGTTTGGCGGAGTAACCAAGTCCCATGGTATTTCCAATGAACTCTGGGCATTTGACGTCTCGGCCAAGTCATGGGAGAACATCACCGTCAAGACAGACACTTGCAACAGTACTGCCACGCCCTATGCCATGTGCGGCCCACTGCATGTGGCTGGGCATACGGCCACACTAGTGCCTGGTTTTGGGGACAAGAACAACTATCAGTATATGGTAGTTATTTTTGGCCACTCGCCTCATTACGGCTACCTCAACACTGTGCAGGAGTTTAATTTCGGCACTCGAGAGTGGAAAATAGTGGAGACCTACGGCTATGTGGTCAAAGGTGGCTATGGACAGAGCGCCGCCTATGACAAGCTCACCCAGAAGGTTTATGTCTACGGCGGCATCGTGTCGGAGAGTGAATCAAGTCAGGTGCTGAGCTCGCGTCTCTATGCCTACGAGCCTTCAACACGGATTTGGACCTTATTGTCGGCCTCGCCCAGTGCCCGGGTGCTGCACACGGCAAACTTTATCAACGACGGCATGATGATAGTCTTTGGCGGCAACACACACAACGACACCTCGCAAAGCTATGGAGCCAAATGCTTTAGCCAGGACCTGCTCATGTACGATGTCTACTGTAACTCCTGGCACATGCTCAACATGCCAGCTCACCTGCAGGCCGATCTGGCTCGCTTTGGTCACAGTGCCGTGGTTTTCGATGACACCCTCTACATTTATGGAGGCTTCAATGGCCAGCTGCTTAACGACATGCTGAAGTATACTCCGGGTCAGTGTAGCTATCACACCAAGCAGGAGAAGTGCACCAGTGCCCGTCCGGGTCTAAAGTGTATTTGGGATGTGCAGAAGATGCGCTGTATACCCATAAGCCAGGTGCAGAGATCGGCCATCTACGGCCGGGAGCAATACGATTATGTGGCCTGTCCCTCAAAGAGTCGGCTGACCATGACCTCCGAGCTGCTCAACGATGTGATCCGTTGCAGTGAAATTTCCAACTGCCAGTCCTGCGTGTCGACGGCCTTTGATTGCACCTACTGTGGCAGTGGTGTATGCAATAAGGAGCGTTGCCGGGAGACCACCTCAGTGGCTTCTATTTTCTTTGAGTCATCCACGCCGCAGAGCTCCCATCCGGCTGTGGCCACGGTAGCCCTGAATGCCAAGATGCTGGAGAGCTGTCCCCTCACAGATGACTACCTGACCGAAACGATGTGCGACCAGCTGCACAGCTGCCGCTACTGCGAGTCTAACATTAATTGCAAGTGGGAGCCGGAATCGAATCGCTGTCGCACCTACACCAGCAATCGCTATCGGGTTGGCCTCAGCAATCGAACCTCTGACGACATCTTCTGTCCGCCGGCCTGTGCCACGCTCACCACCTGCCAGAACTGCACAGAGGATGACTGCATTTGGTGTCAGAACGAACAGCGCTGTGTGGACCGGAATGCCTACTCGGCCAGCTTTCCCTATGGCCAGTGTCGGGAGTGGACCACTTACACCTCCAAATGCCGCTCCGCTCCCGCAGTTAAGAATCGCCTCAGCTCAGCCAGCAGCCCCAGCACCAGTACCGCCCTGTCCAGTGCCCAGTGCGGCTTCTACAATAGTTGCAAACAGTGCCTCGATGACCCGGCCTGTGGCTGGTGCGATAATGGCTCCAATACCGGCCTGGGCAAGTGCATTGTGGGCGGGGCTCTGGCCCCCTACGACCAATCCGAGTGCCAGCTGAAGCATTGGTCCTTCACCTCCTGCCCACGCTGTAACTGCAACGGTCACTCGTTTTGCAATGACAACGTTCACTGCGAGCAGCCGTGCTCGAATCTGACCATTGGAACACACTGTGAGAAGTGCCGCACCGGCTTTTGGGGCAATGCCATCAATGGTGGGGAATGTCAGCGCTGCGAGTGCAACAAACAGGGCGACTACTGTCATCCGGATACTGGCAAATGCTACTGCAACACCAAGGGCATTGTGGGTGATCATTGTGAGAAGTGCGATTCGCAGAATCATTACCATGGAGATCCCCTGAAGGATTCCTGTTACTACGAATTGACTATTGATTACCAGTTTACCTTCAATTTGTCCAAAAAAGAGGATCGCCACTTTACGCAAATCAACTTTCGCAATTCACCGGTGAAGCCGGAAATCGATGCAGACTTTACCATCACCTGCAGTGTGCCGGCCAAAATGGATATATCGGTGAGGAAGGCCGGATCGCCGGAGAAGCTCATCTTGGTGGGCGTCAATTGCTCGACATTCCGTCATCGTTTTCTCAAAACTGAATATCAGTTTGGTCATTCGGCGGATGACAACAGCACGCTGACCACCTTCTATGTGTTTGTCCATGACTTCCAGCCGCCCATTTGGATACAGATTGCCTTTTCGCAATATCCAAAGCTCAATTTACAACAGTTTTTCATAACCTTCTCGTCGTGTTTCCTCTTGCTGCTTCTCATGGCTGCGGTGCTCTGGAAGATTAAGCAAAAATATGATATGTTCCGCCGGCGTCAGCGATTGTTTGTGGAAATGGAACAGATGGCCAGTCGGCCGTTCTCTCAGGTAACTTGGAAAATCTCTTAAAAATTATAGTGAATTTTTTAATAATTTTTTGCTTTGTTTCCAGGTCCTGGTGGATATTGAGCAACGGGAGAATATTGACCTGAGCCTGACGTTGGAAGGCATCAGTCACATGTCCAAGAAACGCAAAAAGGTAATGAAGAATTCGAAGCAATAAAAATTTTGAATATTAAATTTTTATTTTATTACAGGAATGCCCCAGTCCCATAGCTCTGGAACCCTGCAGTGGCAATCGTGCTGCTGTGCTTTCGCTTCTAGTCCGGCTGCCCACAGGTAAGCACTGAAGCATTTTCCCCAATGAGCTGAATTTTTTAATTTCCCAATTTATTCTTTTTAGGTGGCCTTTCGCAAGCGCCTGCCAGCCAATCGGCTGGTCTGGCTGTGGCCAGTGCTTTGGTCACGTTGGGTAATCCGCGTCGACCTTCCATCGAGCCGTATCCGAAGGAGCCAAAATCGAAACGCAAGCAAAGCCAACACCCAGACAGTTGTACATAATAACAATAATTTAACAAAACAAATTTACATCAGCAAAAACAAAATGATTATGATAATAATAATGATAAATATTTAAAGCTAAGAAATAGGAAGTATCTAGTACATATTTTCCGTTCTTTCTTCAACTAAAACAAAAAAAGACACACCCTCACACTTTAAACACACACTACCAAGGCGAATAAGACAAAGTAAAAAAAAAAAAAAAAACAAGAAACAGAAAATGGCAAGCTATTAATAATTTAATTAATGTCAGTCAGAACATAAATATTCTTAATAGTAATTTTTAGCAAAAGACGTATTTATATACCGATATATAAAAATTTGATATAGTTTATAGGAACGTGTAGCGTGGCAATAGTTTAAAGAGATAATAACATATTTTTTTCTTTAATTAATTTATTTTATTTTTTTCTAGGCTTTATTTTTTTTTGTATTATTAATTTTTTATTTACAAATTTATAATTGTAATTTGTGTTGTTAGAGCGAAAAGTATTTTAGAAAAAGAGAAAATGATTTCCATCCGTTTACAGCTTTATCAGAAAATAATTGAACAATTTGTAGAAAAAAAAAAACAAAAACAAAAGACATTAATAAAAATTTACACAATGTGTTCAGCAAATTATAATTTTATTGTCTCTTACTTAGACAATCGGCTTATTTATTTTTATGTTTTTTTTTTTTGCGCGCGCAATTGTATATAATAATATTATATAAATATAGAGTTATATATACATTTATATATATATATGTATAAATATATATAAATACGTACAGCTAGATTATAGCAAAATGAAATGAAAGCAAGACAGAGAACAATTTTAATTTTTAGTCGAGCCTGGAGAATTTTTACAAATTCAAATTTTTCTCAAATCACAATGTAAGCCTAAGGTTTCCACACTCTAAACAAATAAATATACTCACTCACAGACAGCTAAAACTAGGCACTTCAAAATTTAAAACTCTAACAAAAAAATAAAATAAATTAAAGAAATTGTTAAAAATCTTAAAAAAAAATCGAGCACTAATGAAAAAAACAAAAAAAAATTCCACAGTTTTTCAAAAAATAATCCAAGCTTTTTTCACACACACACACACAAACACAGAAATAAAGACAAATAGCAAATGATCAACGATTTTAATATTAACTTGTAATTGTTAAAAGATAATAATAATTTTTATATTAATTCAATTTTTGAAATATAATTTCAAATTGTAAATTGCGTGCGACTATTTTTTTCTTTTCTTTTTTATTGGCAGCCAGAGATATGTAAAAAAACAAAAAACAAATAAAATTCAGCAACATAAAAAAGACTTGTTTGTTCTCCTAGAGTTTAGTCTTCTTAAAACAAATTATAAATATATAAAAATTATAATATAAATAAAAAATATATATATACAAAAAATGCATATATTAGTTTATTAATAATCCAATAAAACAAGGCAAACAAAAATCTAAAAAAAAAAAAAAATGTGTCTTTCTTTACATTTTATTTTGATGGGGAGAACTTTCACTTTCGTCGACTTCGAACGCGTTCGAGTCGGGCAGATGAGTTGTCACAGTCACGGCATTGTGACGGGGAAGGCGGTGGTGGGGGGGGCACCAGCGATTTAGTATGTTGATAAGTCAAATAAATAACATGAGCCAAAAAAATGAATGAATCCAATGGAATCATTTGGAGTTGCCACAAAAGAAAGTAAAAAGGTAAATAAAGTCACAGTTTCAAAGAGAATCTGATAAGGTAAACAGAAAGGGAATTGAATATACTTTGAGATTGTCTTTTCATTTTGGAAAGAAAAATTTATTGAAAATTACTTTATTAAATAAAGATTTTTTATTTACCATTTACTTTTTAGGTTATGTTGAATGATTGGTTTGGAAAATCCTTTTCTCGTTTTAAGATTTTCTTTACTCTAAAATAGATAAGGCTTTGGGAATTGAGAGCTGACATTATAGATAATTTTCAATCAGTTGGGAAAGTGATTGAAAGACTTTTTATTTACCATATCAAAAGCTTTTTAGGTTATGTTGAATGTTTGGTTTGAAATATCCCTTTCTTCTTCAGGCTTTGGGAATTTAGAGGCTGACATTCTGGTTAATTTTAAATCAGTTGAGAAAGTGAATGAAAAATGCCGCCTCATTAAGTAATAAATGCCAGAGTTTTGGTAACTGAAGAGGATCTTCGTATCTCTTTCTGTCGGTTTCTTGTTGGAGCAAGCAATTTGCGTGTCTTTTGTGTGTCACGGAACTGTTTGCGATCTTCATTGAATTCAATGACGCTGATGACGACAATGGATGCCAACGCAAACTTAATTTCATTAATGAAATTAAAGAAGAAAGCCATCAACCGAAGATGTTGGATGCCAAAAGCGTGCGAACCGAATATGAAACCGGAAACTTTTTCATTTGATTGACTGCATAATATTATTTCCCCAAAAAAAATACAAATATTAAAATTATTTCAATGCCTTTTTTATTTTTGTTTGATGAATATCCACTAAGCCATGTCAAGTTTGAGTCACCGATCCGAAATCTTTTCATTGACAGACAAGTCGAAATGGTTTTACCCGCCCCGTAAATGAAGGTTGTCACGAATTAAGCCTTCTGTTCATGAGTTTATGGAACTCGCCCCCCAAAAAGTAATGACGAAGGCAACAAGAACTGTCAAAAAAAAAAATGCGACAGAAAGGGGGAAGCGGAATTGGAGCATGAAAAAGCTGGGGACGCCAAAGTGGTCTGAGTATTTCAAAACAAGAATCATAAATTTGATTTCAGTAGTTTTTGAAAAATGTTGCCTCCCTGGCCAACATGTTCGATCGAACTTGGCTTGCAACTGTTGGCTCTTGACGGTTGGCCAAATTTAATGGGCCTGCCAAGTTGGGGTTGCTTTGATGTGAAACTCGTGATCACTGCTCAAATGCTCAACGTTCGTTGTTGAAGTTACACGCGAATTTTTGCTAAATTAAATCTCAAATATCCGCGCTCCAAAAACCGTTACGAGTTTAGTTTTGATTTATTTCTGCGGTTTTCTTTTTATTTGATTTTTCGCCTAAAGTGAAAAGCCAAAAGCAAGCGAAATATATTTGGAAAATATTCTTGTGTTTGTAGTGAAATTGTGGAAAAATTGTTTTTGCAAATTTTTTATCTTGGAAATTATTGAAGTTTTTCGAAAAGCTGTGTGCACTTGGATTAAAGCACACACACACATACACACACATACATATACAGAAATACGTATAAATCAAGTTCCCCTCAACAGTTTCACTTTTTATTGGATTACCAGAGCTTTGAACAGGTTGGTTGAGCAACAAATCAAATCAAATCAAATGGATCTTTAAGTTTTCATTGAAATCGAAACTATTCAGAGGTGCAGTCAAATATTTTCTTTTAGCTAAAATAGTAATTTGCCCCTCTTGACACCTACACAGTTAAAATATTCATTTATTTGGTTTTTTCTACGCATTTGCTAGATGTGCTAATTCTTTAGACTCAAGGTGAACTGTTGACATTTTCAGACTGAAAATGTTCTCATCAATGAATGATTTTGTTAAGACTGAAACTCGGTGGGCTGGTTGGATGTTTGGTTGGTTCACAGGCAAATGTGTCGAAATTATGTCAGCTCATCTCGACGAATTTTTGCGTAAAACTTTATTAACTGAGGGACTGTTTAACTAGCCCCTCGTCAACAGACCGACGCAAGCAATTAAAACGGCTTTCAGCCAACAATAACAACAAAACGACATTAACTGCGCAAGAGACCAGGCGGCACCGTTAGCCAAAAAAAAAAAAAAAAAAAACTATTTGGCAAGCTCTTTTACACTGGAAAATAACTGTAGCAGAAACTAAAAATAAAAAAAAAAAATATGTAAGAAAAAATATTTTTACCAAGCACCCAAAAAATGTGAGAAACAAAAAATATCAAAACGACTCAAGAATGGAAGTGGATGAGGCAGACGAGAAAAATTGCAAAACTAGGGCCAACAATATCAGTCGAGGTCAACAGGAACTCAATTGAGGTCGCAGCAAGTGTACAGTTGGTATCGCTTTATATATATTTTTTTATATTGCTCAATTATTGAGATATTGAAGAGATCAGTAAATTTCAGATTGACAAATCGGAGTGACATAGATTTGTAATTCTTTAACTGTGATTTAGCAAATTTTCACTTCCTGCCTAGAAATTTGGTCGATTTTGATAATAAAATTAAAATGATTTAAGTTCTTAAAAAAATTAGGCAAATTATTCTCTAGAAAGATTTCACTTTAATATTTACTCTTAATATATTTTTTTTTTTTTTGTTTCTGAAGGGAGAAACTTTTACCTTTTGAGTGGAACTTTTATAGACAATTAATTCTTCGTTTCTACTGATTTTTCTAGTACACATTGAATGGTTTTTGGATAATTGGAAATTGTTTTAAATAATAGCAAAGTATTTACCATTTTTTAAAGTTATTTTACTTTTCTTTCATATTAAACATAATCATGCTAATTTTTTTGTTTTTTATTATTATAAAAATTTTCACTGTGAAAATAGAATACAAAAAGTTGCTAAGTTCAATAATCTTTAAATATTTTTTCTATATTTTATTTATATTTATGTTTTCTTTATAAAAATGATTAAGACGTGAAATGGCTTAAGAAAAAAATAATGAAATTATCTGAAATTATTTAGTTCAATTTAGGTTGCATTTGACATTATTTTTTAAAATTCTCTAAGGAATAAATAAACATTTATTTCAGGAAATACATATTTACACGTTTAAAATTTTTTGAATTTTTTACATAGATTAAATTTTTCCATCAACTATCAAAAGTCAAAGAGAGTAATAAAATTAGTCTCATTTATTTTTCAAATTCTTTTAAAAATTTTTCTCTATTTTAAATCCTTAATCAAATTATAAAAAAAATGTTGAAAATCTTGAATATTTTTCTTGCACTTGAAAGCCATTTCAAATGCTTACCCATTGACCTCAACTTTAATTTGGAGTCAATTCTTTTAATAGGAATAGATTTCCTTTTGTGATTATTATTGAATGAAAAGCATTATTGTTTCACCTTTGTTTATCAAATTACCGCCTAGGTCAATTGTAGGCTTTGAGTGGTTGTTCCTCTGCTGTTTTGGTGACGGCTTCATGCTTTTGCCTTTGGTTTGACCTCATTTCACCAACCATTAAACTTTACACTCTACTTAACTGTCATATGGTTCGCTCGTTCGTTCGTTCGTTCATTCGTTTGTTTGTTTGTTCGTTGGTGTTGGCAAGCAAATCAGTTGGCCCAACTAGTTGGCTTAGCATACGTATCAGTCCAGCTGGCAGGGTCATCGCAGTGATTTGTTGACACAAACACAACAACACACACACACACACACACTCACCAAGTACCAAAAAAAATGAACCGCTAAAGACCGCATTAGCATTAGCCACACTTGACTTGATTGCCATAGAGTGTGAGGCAAAAACAAAAACAAAAAGCAAAAAAAAAAATACAACAACAACAATGAAAGCATTTCAATGACAAACAGAAAGAGCAAAAGCTATCGAGTTTTGCATTTGAGTCAGCGGTGAAATCTGTTGGCACAGCTTGAAATTCACAAGGCACCAGCACCCACCAAAGGCACCCAAACACCCTGGCACCCGGGCAGCCAAACCACCGCCAGCTCCTCTGGCAACCCTAGCAAAGTCAAATATGTTTCTGGGATTTACTTTGCTTTCATTTAAACTAGAAATTTGCCATTTTCTGCTAGACGACCCAGTGAAAATGGCCTCGTTATATGGAGAACCCTGCCAAAAAAAAAAAAGCTGAAAAAACCGAACCGTCTAGTCACCAACCCAGCTGCTTTTTTTGTTTTCAGTTCCGTGTTGAAATTTTTTTCAGGCCTCGCCTAAAACTTTTCACACTGGCCAAACAATTCATACTATTGTTGTTGTTATTGTTGTTGTTTTAGTTAAATGGTGTGTTGCAGGCGAGTTTGGTGAAATGTGGCACTTGCATTGTGAGCGCGGCGTTTTCACCCGAAACACACAAAACAAATGATTTAGGCAGCGAACTCATTTAATGATTATTTCATTTTTATTCCCGCACTTAGCGCAGTCGTTTAAAAATGATATGTGCTTAAGTTTTAATGCTCTCTTGGTCAGTTGCTCATCTGGTTATATAATTTTCAAAGGTTTTTCCTCATAATTAGTGAAAATCTTGAAGCGCATCCGAAAGGCAAGAAAAAAATAAACGGCAGTCCAATTGTTCAATTGTTAAGCTAAAAGTTCAGCATTTTTATTTCGCCCAAGTCCCTGTGCTCTTTTCAATGGACCGGAAAACGTGCAGCAAAGAAACCCAACCAAAAACGAAAAAGAAGAAAAAAAAGTGAATTTAAAAAGTTGGCAAAAAAAATAAAAAATAAAACTATGCAGACTGGCTTGGCTGCTGGCGCTTGTCTTGCCTGTAATTGTTGTTGGTAAAGTGAAAGCTGCACAGTGATGGCAACGCCTGCACACAGACATACAAGCACGTATAAACTGATTAATCACGCGCTCCAGACATCAGAGCAAAATCATCAACTAACTCATTGACTTTTCTGCAATTTCTATGAACTTTTCTTAACACTTTTTTTCGAATCAAAAAACCTGAGATTTAAATTAATAAGAGTTGCGTAAGAAATGCGTGGCCCACCACAATTTATGCACATAAATTTATCTCTTAAAATACAAAAAACAAAAATTCTTGTTGCCTTAAAAAATGCAAATCGTATGCCAAACCAAGTCAAACCACAGCCAAAATGGAGCTATGATAGTGAAAGTATCTGGAATATATATGTATATATAAATATTTTTTTAATGTCTTTGAATTCCGTGACGTCAGTATAAAACATATTTTTATGCCCTCTTAAATTCCCCATCATTAATTTTATTTATTTTTTTATTTCAGAAACAGGAAACTCAACGAGTATTTTAAAGCCAGAATTTGATGCCTTTGCCTGAATATGGCTCACTATGATCAACGTTGGCTCAAGTTGTTTTTACTGGCCCTCCTGGCAGTCGGCACACTCGATGTTGCAGCAGCCAAGCGCTCCAGTGGTAAGTACAACGGGTTGGCAAAATGTCAATGACTTCATGTGGCCCAAGAAGCCAGCAACATAAATTTTTGGCAGCCACCAAACGATAGCGGTGAAATCTTTTTTGTTGTTTCACTGCGTGAAGTCTTTGTTCGATTTGTTTTGGGCACATTTTTGGCAAGTCAACGAACTGAGCCAATATGTGGAGCAAATCGACCAACAATTCGGTGGCCAAATAAATGCAAGCATTAAACCAATTTGAGGCACGCAACAAGCTCACGAGTTTAGCGTGATGTGCATGTTGAGATTTCCAGGCAAAGAACTCACGCACTCTAATCCAGGCTATTAATAGAAAAAAAAAGAAAAAAAAACCTGGTTGCTAGTCTGCTGATCATTAAAAATCGCTTAGCTCGGGGGCAGAGCCAAACAAAAGACTTAAGACACGAACTTGCCATAAGGCCCAGAAACCGTTATGAATAGCAAAACCGAAAGACAAAAGCAATTGTGGCATTCTCTGTGTCACTCGGTCATATCAAGCACAACCAAGATTCCATCTGCCTCCACCGCTCCCGCTGTACTTAGAGTCAACCTATGCTCGGTTCAGTTCGGTTTCGTTTTCGTTACGCTTTGGATCTGTTAGAGTTTGTTGGGGGAAAATGTATCTACTCGTGCCACAAACTCGATTTCGCTTGTCTAGAATTTGTCGTCTGACAGCTGCTCATTATTTTCATTATGGGCCAGTTTAATTGGTTTTATTGGTGGCTCTTTGACTTTTGTTTTTGTTACCAGCCCGAAGCAATTTTCATTTCGACTTGACCGTACATAAAAATGTCTCACAAAAACAACAACAAGCAAACAACAAAATTTTGTATGAAAAACTTTCATTTAATTTCTAGCGAAAACCACACCAAAAAAAAAAAACCCACAAAAACAACAACCAAAAAAATGTTCATAATAAAAGTGAAGATCAAAGCGGATGTGAGTGTCAAATGAATTGAGACACGCGCAGGGTGGGGAGTAAAAGTTTTGATAAGAAACTCGTAAAAATAAAAGCAGCCAAATTGATCATTAATTTAGTTGGAAAGACCGTGAAGTATTTATTTATTTTATTTTTTTTTTTTGGGTACTTGGTCGGAAAGTCGGCAAGTCAATTGGGAAAAGTTAAATCAATCAAAAGGAAAACAAACTTAGTGTCATTTAATTGTAGACTTTTGGCTTTAATTTGGTAGTGTGAAAATTGTAGAGCTTCACACATTTTGAAATAAAAACACTCAAAATTAATTAAAGAAATCCACACAATTTTAACAAGCTTAAAGTAAATAATATCTTCAGGAAAGGAAGTAAAGTCTGACCTTGGTCAAGTCAGAAAGACAGTGAAAACTTCGAAAAATAACTGAAATATTTCTGGACTTAACTTTGAGTGAATGTGGCAATCAAATCCCCTTTGAGCCATGACAAATTTCTATTAAAAATCGGGTGAAAAGACTTCATGAAATAATTGACAAAATAAAAGAAACACCAAAACCAAATTGAAAATGTGATTTAAAAATTTTATAGAAAAAAAAAACCCATTCCCTGTCAAGCTTGAAAACAAAGATTTTGAGGGGCCACCCGCGCCATTTCGAAATACTCACTCAGAGTGCATTCAAAATGCATTACGTAGTTGGTAAAAATTGCCAGAAAATAACCACAGTCTATGGCTGACCAAAAAGACAGCTTGTTGGCTTGTTGCGCTTGTTGGTTTTTGCGAAAGAGTAAAATTGGCCACAGAAGTGGAAATGAGCTGAGATTACACGCTGTCTTCCCCTAAAACGATTACATAACTATTTACGCACTGAACAAGACAATGAATCCGACTTAAAATTTAAGAAAGAGATGTAAATGATGGCGAGACAAAAGATGAATGGGTATAAGGAGATAATTTAGAGATAATAAAAAAAATAGCCAGCGCATGTTCCACTTATTTGGTAGAGACCAAGGCAAAATTGCGCATACGCCTTGTGTACTTTGCATACAAAGCGATGAGCAATTGGCCCAACTGGTCTAACTTGGTCTGGCCATGGAGTGAGCCAGCCAATTCAATGAAAACGAAATTGCTCGAAACAACAATGCCAAATGCCTCATACCTGCCCTGAGGTGGTCAAACCATTTGTAGTTTTTTTATTTTTTTATTTGATTTGTGATTGTTGTTGTTGTTGGATTTTTTTTTTTTTTTTTTTTTTTGGATTTGTTTTGGTGACGCAGAGCTCACGTTTTCATTTCGAAAAGTGAAATTCCAAACTAGCTTAGACCAGCTGCCTGTAGTTGAATAACTTGAAAGTATGTCACTCATTTTTTTTTCAGCTAATCTCACAGCCTGCCAGCATCTGAGAAGAGCGGAAACCCGACGTTCCAAGGCTCTGCAAGGCCAGGTGGCTTCGGTGAGAATACCGAGATGCAGTAAGAGTGGACACTTTGAGCCCGTCCAGTGTGCCAATGAGCGTAGCGGCGAGGATTGCTGGTGTGTGGATGAGTATGGCGCGGAATTGCCGGGATCTAGGAATGAGACCAGGGCAGGGGTGGAGTGTGCCGAGCCCAAGCATTGCACGGCCTCGGCCTGTCGCATGTTTTGTCCCTCGGGCTTTGCACGGGATGAGCAGACTGGCTGCACGGTGTGTCGTTGTCGGGATCCGTGCGATGGTGTGGATTGCCCCCGAGGCCAGACCTGTCAGCTGCAGGAAGTGAAATGCAAGACGGAACCCTGTCCCCAGCTGCCCACCTGCAAGAAGACCCGCTCACTGGCGAACTACTGCCCGGCTGGGCTGCCCCTGGCCATTGAGGACAGCAACCGGCCCTTCCTGTGCGGCCTGGAGGCAGGCAAGCCCCAGTGCCCTCCGCTCTACCAGTGCATGGTGGAGTCGGGCAATGACTATGGTGTCTGCTGTCCCCGCGCCCTGACCTTCCAGAAGCCCGGTGTTTGTCCCAAGCCCGAAAAGGCGGATTATAGCGAGCGTACTGGCTATATGTGCGGCTCTCCCTGTGCCCATGATCTGGAGTGCCGGAATCAGGAGAAATGCTGTTTCACCAAGGGTTGCCAGTTGAACTGCCAGCAGCCTACAAATGTCACCGGCTGTCATCAGGCCCGCGCCTTGGCCGATATCTTGGCCGTGAATGAGAGAGAGGGGCGGGGCTATGTGCCAGAATGCAATGGACCTGGTGGTCAGTATTCGCCGAGACAATGCTCCCGCAATGGTCTGGTCTGCTGGTGTGTGGATCCCCGCACGGGCCACAAGATCAAGGAGTCCATGGGCGCAGCCAGCAATGTCAACTGCGAGGGCTGGGAGAACATGATCAGTCGTTCCTATGCCCGGAGCTTCCAAATGGAGCAGTGTGATACGAATATTTGTGCGGCCGTCTGTGAATATGGTTTCAAGGTAAGTTTGGTTGGGTTAACACCTGGAACAAGACAAGATTTGACCAGCTTTGTCTTTCCAGAATGATCACAATGGCTGTCCCACTTGCGAGTGCTCCGAACCCTGCGAGGGCTTCAAGTGTGCCTTGGGTTCTCACTGCGAGGTGGCCACTGACCCCCTGTGCGAATCGGGCTCTTCCCTATGCGCCTCTTGGCCTGTCTGTAAACCTGATCTGGTCTATTCCAATCCCTGCGAGGTAGGCACTCCCCTGTCGGATGCTGCCACTGGCGAGGTCATGTATTGCTTTGAGGAAACTCGACAGGGTCGTGTCTTCCAGCCCACGGCCTTCTTCGAACCCGAGCCTGACTCCAAGCAGGGCCGTTCCATGAGCAACCGTATCGTATGTCCTGAGCTCTACAAGTGCACCAAATTGCATCGCGAGGTAGAGAGTGTCTGCTGTCCACTACCAGAAAATATCACGCAAGCTGAGCCATCAATTTCCCGGCAACAAACAAGTGGGTATACTATTTTCCTCTTGATTTCTCTTTATCCTCATTTCTGGTCTTTGCTTTCAGTGTGTGAATATTTGCGTGACTTCTCCGAGCGCATGGAGGGCACTGAGGAGGGCATGCAATTGGCTGTACCGGCTCCACGTTGCACTGAAGAGGGCGACTACCGAGAACGGCAGTGCAGTCTGAAGAAGATACGCGTCACCCGGGCCGAGCAGCGTAAGATTCTGGAGGAAAATACCATAAGACGCATGCGCATGCTACTGAGCAGTGCGGCGCCCATGAAACGCACTCGTCGCCAGGCCGAGCAGAGTCTGAAGTTGTATCGGGTGGACGATAGTGCCTTGAAGGTTCAAGTGGCTGGTCCGGTGATGGGACGCAGTGCCAAGGTGATTGATTTGGGCGCTGAAAGACAGCAGAGTTTGGGGCAACTTTTCGAAACGGACTTCAAGAAGGTAGTTCCAGCACCCAAGCGTCCGACTTCCGATGCTGATCTGGTGGAAATAGAGGTGGAGGAATGTTGGTGTGTGGACAGCTTTGGCACTGAGATCCCACGTTCCCGGGGCTTTAATGTGAGCGATGAGAGCTGTCACAAGCTGAGGGATGAGGTGGACTGCTTGGATCTCACCTGCCGTATGGGATGTGAATATGGCTTTGCCCTGGATCCGCATACACGTTGCCCGGCCTGCCAGTGTCGCGATCCTTGCGAGGGTGTGGACTGCGGTGAAGCCAAGGAATGCCGCATTGTGGATGTTTCCTGCGAAGAGGAATACTGCCCACCTGTGCCCGCCTGTCTGCCGAGGAAACCGGGTCAGTGCCCCTATTTAGTGCCACCAGGCTCTGACAATTTAGATGCCAACACCTGTGCCTATGAATGCCGCACCGATGCCCACTGCGAGGGAGCCCATCGCTGCTGTTCCAATGGCTGCGGCACTCAATGCGTTGAGCCTCAAATCAAAACGGCCTGCCAGCATCTCCAATCCATACAGCTACACCAGAGCTCAGAACTGGGCATTCCAGCCCGCCAGATGAGCATTGCCCAGTGTGATCTTCAGACTGGCAAATGGCAGCCCATCCAATGCTCGGCCAATGGTCAATGCTGGTGCGTGGATGCCACGGGACAGGAAATCTCTGGCACTAGAGTCAAAGGCTCTGCCACCCCAGTTTGCCAGGAGAACTCCAGCTTTGCCTGTCCCCCCTCCAAGTGCAATGCCACTTGTCCCAGCGGCTTCAAGGTTGACGAGAATGGCTGCCAAACCTGCGAGTGTCGCAATTTCTGCGAGGAACTCAGCTGCGCCAGCGACGAGGAATGTCAACTGATCAATGTGGAATGCGTGGATACTCCCTGCCCCAAAATGCCCATCTGTATACCCCGTCGTGCCTCGGTCTGCGCCGAAGGTAGTCCCTTGCAGCAGGGTGATCTGGACGTGAGCTGCGGACCCCACAACGAAAACGAAGCCTGTCCCACCACACACACCTGCCAGTTGAACCCAGTTAGCAATCGCGGAGTCTGCTGTTCCAAGACTCGGGATGTCTGCTTCGAGTCCATGGACAATACCTGCCTGGCCACCAGTGCCAGTGATAGCAATGCCACACGGTTCAGGTTCAGTCCCAAGGCCAACAAGTGCTTGGCTGTCACCATCGATACCAAGGCTCCTGCCTGCCAGACCAAGAATCTCTTCCACAATGAAATGGCTTGTAATTCCGTGTGTCCAGGTGGGTGTGATTGATTACGAGATCCACGAAAATTTTATACAAATTTTTATTACTCTTTTCAGTGCTTACCCAATGCGAACGCCTGAAGCTGAAAAATGGCATGGCTGCCCAGAGAACGGGACACTCATCGGTTTGGTTCCAGCCACGCTGCGATCCCATTACAGGTCACTGGAGTCCAGTGCAATGCCTGGGTAAGCAGCCCGCTCTGGTGAACACTTCACCCAGCCTACCACACACTGAAGTGGTGAGTCGCGCTTTTGGCGGAGACTCCACCAAAATGGAGGTAGAGGCCACCACTCCCTATGGCGTCTGCTGGTGTGCGGACAAGAAGGGCGCTCCTCTAAAGGGCACGCTGACCCGAGACATTGAGCCGACTTGCAACAGTCGCCAGGGTCGAAACCGCAAGAACTACGACCTTGGAGATCCCCTGATGGAGGAGCTCATTCGCCAAATGACTCAGCTAAATGATGTGGATGTGGAGCTGAGCACTGAGCTGGACTTCGATGAGGTGGCTGGTCGTTCGCTGCCGGCAACGGCTAGTGCTGCCGAGGCAAGTGTCACAGAGAGAGTCCTGGAGCTAGCTAACTCCCTTTTGGATTCCCAACTATCGGTGGATGCCCAGCTAAAGCCCATGAAGCTGAAGACCACACGCTGCCGGGCTCTGGCCGACACGGCCACTTTCCCAGTAAGCTGTGATGAGCAAGGAGCCTTCCGTCCTCTACAGTGCAACGGCTCCCGTTCCTGTTGGTGTGTGGATGCGGCCGGCAACCAATTGGATGCCACCCATATGTTTGGACAAGGCGATCGCCACTGCCAGCATGTACCTATTGAATCGGTGGCCATTGAACTTCATATGACCAACAGCTCCACGAGGAGCTTACGAAATGTCTATGACACCATCCGCTCGGAGCTACATCAGTTGCTCGGTGAGGCCGCGGAGAATCTGCGAGTCCAGGAAAACTTTGATGGGTCCGTCATCGTGCGCTTCGAGCTTCACAATGACTCCAAGGTAGACTTGGCCTTTGCCATTGAGTCGGCCATCACCAAGGGCGAACTTCAACTACTTGGCGGTCACTTCCGTCCCGACATCACGCGCTCTCATTTCATTCATCGCAGTGCCGCACCCGCTGTGGCCCAAGCAGCCACGGCCCCAGACGAGTCCATTCAACTGGTGCTCTTCATCATGGCCACCAGCTCCGCCTTCTTGGTCAGTGTGTTCGTGGTCTACGTAATGCTCAAGCGCGGCCGACGCAAAGTGATGCACAACAATTACGCCTATCCGATTTATCCGGCCGGCAAGGGCAGTGGCGACAAGGCCGTAGATTATTCCGCCCCGATCTTTGTCCTGAGCACAAACGAACCCGAGAGTATTAAGGCGGAAAAAGCGTAGAACCGTATAGAAATCCATTCGAATCTAACCTAAGCCACATCACTCACTCCTCCCTATCCACTTGTCTGGCATTGTTGTTGTTAAGTTATATAAATCAATTTTGTAAATATGAAAAACAAAAGACGAGAGTACTTCTGAACAAAGCACTCCAAGGATATCTTTTTAGCCACTTAAGACGACTAATTTATAAATAAAGCTTTAAAATAATAAAAAAAAAACTATTTAAACGAAAAGATTTTCACAAATTTTCTATAGTTTCAAAAAAAAACCCTTATCTATTTCCAACAATTTTTGGAGATCTTTGGAAGTTCCTGAACATTTGTAAGGTCATTGCTTACACTTCTACAACCTAGAAGAATGGCCTGGGGTCTCTTAACTCTGCCATGGATAATGCCAAGTACAGCCAGAACGAAAGGAAGGCGAATTAAACCCAAAAATATCCTGAGCTGACGTATTAAATTTCGGAGTCTTTTTCAATTAATCCAATTCAATTTCAAGAGCTAAAAACACAAATTTAAAGGCATATAAAGTCGAGTATTATCCGGCACTATATCAGATAAGAAATTAGTAATTTTCACACACTATTTTAATGGCGAAGTTAAAGAGTTCGTGAGGGCTGAAGGCCTCCACAAGAGTCTCCAAACTAAGCCTTTGGGCATTAATCGAGAGTGGGTCGTATATCTTCTTCTTATAACCGATATGATTACCACATGAAAAACTAATTATCCTATTTGAAACAGGGAAAGTACTTCTAAAACATTAAAATAGGCCAAGGTAGCAGACAAGCAACAAGACCAACAGAAGAAATCATTTTAGTTCCCGAAATTTCTTGAAATTATTTTGAAGTAATCATTCGAAAATAATAGTATCTATCAAAGGCTCAAGCACCTGAAAATAGATTGTATTAAAAACAGTTTCTTATACCATTTTAATATCAAAGATCACAATGGGTGTCAGCATCACAAAATTAACTCAGTAATCCTGAGAATTATATAAAACAGATTTTAAAGCATCACAACAGAAATCCAGTAAACCTGAGTAGTATATAGAACAGATTTCAAAAGATTCCACCCCTGACTAAAAAGAATAAGAATCGAGTCAGCAAACAATTTTGATTTAATTTTAATATTTAATAATACATATCATTTTCCATCAATCTCTCGTTCTCGGCATGCTCATTCTCATTCTCATCTTGATCATTATCATTAATTCACTAACATTTACTCATAATGAAACATATAGTATAATTTTGTAATATTCAATAAAATTTTGGCTTCAATTCAATTTGCATTCTTCAAATTTTGGAATCACCATTCGAACATCAATAAATAAACGCATCAGCGATTCCACAGACTAAGTAATTTTTGTTTTGTTTTTTGTTTTTTCATTCTTTTCTTAATATTTTTATGGTAGTTGCCATACTCAAAGTGTTTTGTTTGTATAAGTAGAATGTTGTTATGTATTGTAAATTGTATTTTGTATATAAGTATGTGGGTATATTTGTATATTTAAATATATATATATTTGGCAAATACATAAACTGTAAATGCTTAAAATGGCGAGAGCTTAAAGTGTTTTAGATTTTCTTTTGAATGAGGCTCAGCTAATCTAGAAAGAAGTTGTAGATTTTGGTATCTCTTGAATTGTGTGTTTTGCCTTAAGAGTAAGAGTTTAGTAGAAAAAAGATACAATTTCGTTAGATTTTGGAAATCAAAAATGCAATACTCATTGTTACAATTGGAAAGTTTTTCATTTTGTTTACAAATGCATTTACGATATTTTTTTTGTTTTGTTTTTGCATTAGTTCAACTTAAAAGATAGTTTAAAAATAGCATAGAAATTTTTTCATATTTTCTTTGTTTTTTTTTTTTTTTAAATTTGTTTGAGCAAATAATTTGTTTGTTTAGTTTTTCTTTGTGCTATTGGAAATATAATTAAACATTTTGCTTAAGCTATTCGACATGCAATAAAAACTTGAATACGCTATGATTTAATGGTTCCGTTTTCGGTACCCCAAAAAGTGCTGAGTTAGACAAGTCCTAATTAAATAAACTTTGTGTGCTAAAACATCGTTTTCCTTTAATAAATAATCTAAGTGACTATTTTAATTTCTGGGAAATGGAACCCTGAAATTTTTGGAAAAAAAAAATAATAATATATATATTTCAGGGCACATCCCCAGATTCGTATGAATGCAATTTCGGTATGTTCTTAGGTTAGAGTATTTATGCATATGTATATGTGAGTGTGTGTGCGAGTGGCTACATTGGAAGTCACGACTCTTAGCGAGCATTGAATATTCTCTTTTTTTGGTAAAAGTTTTTCAAATAAAAAATATAAAAAAATATTTTAGCTGCCTGAAGCAATCAAAAAAATTATAATAATAAAAAGTAAATAGATTTTACTTGGCTGGACCAGTGCCATTGTTGTTGTTGTTATTGTTGTTGGCGTTGTTTCTTTGAATATTGTTGAAGCCGCCGAATGGTATGGCTGCCCTTTGGTCCTCCATGCGGCCACTCTGGACCTTCATGATCAGCGAGAAGAAGTCCTCGTCGGGCACGGTAGTGCCACGGCCGGAGCGACCTCGCCCACCGCCGGCAGCTCCAGCCTCGGGTGCCTGCGGCTGGGGGGCCTCAGCGTCCATGGTCACATTGGGACGCGGCAGTTCAGAGCGCTGCTCCTCCAGGCGAGAGCCTTGGCAACGCATCAGCATGTCGAGGAAAGCATCATCCGGCTGCTGGGTGGTGGTGGCACTGCGCGCCAACGGCGCATGACCGCCTGGCGCTGCTGTTGTGGGCGACTTAAGGCCGGGCAGATTGGGTGGATCCGTGAAGAGCGAATTTTGCTGGACGAGCGGTTTGCGGGCGGCACCTGTAGCAGCGGCTGGGGCCGCAGCCCCACCCGTTCTATTGATCTTAATGCTGCAGCGCTGGTCATCCATGCGCTTGGACTGCGAACGTGAAAGCATTTCGAAGAAGTCGTCTTCTTTGGGCTTGGCATTTGCCGTGGCCTCGCCCGCGGCTGCTTTGTTTTTCTCCTCCTGCAAACGCTTGCCATCGGGTGTGATCTTGATTAAGTCCAACTGTTCCATACTCTGACGACGCATACGTATCTGAATTTACAAGATCGATGAGAAAACTTAGCTGAATTGGGATATTCTGAGACTTACCATTCGTCCCTGTGAGCTATCCGAACCATCGGACTGATGACCACTGGCAGAGTGATCGGAGGCACTCGACCTCTCCTCACAATCTGTGGGTGTCTGGGCTGCCTCGGGCAGGCCCAGTAGCTTACGTAAATCTGAAATATTCACTCGTGCTGTGCTCTCCCCAACAGGGTCGTGCGATTCTTTGGCCAGCTGTAAATGGGACTCGGCAAATTGCAGAGCCTTCTCATGATTGCCAATGGCGGAATGGGCATTGCCCAGGGACCAACAAGCTCGTGCCTCGCCAATGCGATCGCCCAGCTCCTGGGCTATGGCCAAGTGCCTTTGGTGATACTCAATGGCCGTGGTGAACTCATGGAGCAAAGTATACGTATTTCCCAGACTGTAGCAGGATTGGGCCTCCACCTCGCGCTCGCCAAGTTCAATTGCCAGGGCGAGGGTGCGTTTGTAGTGTTCGGCCGCATCTTCAAACTGGCCCAGGAAAATGTGGGAGTTGCCCAGGTTGCTGTTGGCGCGCCTTTCAGCTGCACGATCTCCGAACTCTCGGGCTATTCTTAAGCGTTCTTGGTGATGCTCAATGGCTGCCTGGAAGTCGCCGAGCAAGTAAAAAGTGTTGCCCAAATTGCCACAGGCGCGGCCTTGGGCCCCACGATCCCCAAGGTCTCGCATCAACTTTAGATTCTCCTGATAGAACTCAACTGCCTTGGCCAGGGCGTCTTTGACATCCTCGCCGAATTTGCCGGGATTGCGCTGTCCCATGTGTTTTCCTTTGGCATGATAAACATTTCCCAAGTTATAAAGAGCACGACCCTCTGATAGACGATCGCCCAGCTGACGTGCTAGGGTCAGGTGCCTTTCACAACATATAGCAGCCTCATCGAAACGTCCCATAACTTTCAGGGTGTTGCCTAGGTTTCCAGATGACTTGGCTTCGCCCAGTTTGTCGTTCATTGACTTGGCCAGGGTCAGATCGTGCTTGTGGTATTGCATGGCTTTGGCATAGTCACCCAAATAAAAATAGGCGTTGCCCAGTTGGGAGTAAATGGCGGAGAGCGTACGTAGGTCATCGGTGCCAGCTTGTATGGCCGCTTGGAAGAAGGCCACGCCAGCCCGACAATCTCCTGCCTTGCACAGACGCTCGCCTTCCAGGGCCAGCTCCAGGCACATGCTGGAGCCGCCGTCTGAGCCGTGATGTGAGTTTGAATCCTGACCACCGCCAATGCCCAGTGTGGAAACATTTTCTGCCGATGCAGACAGCGAAGACATGTTTTTTGTTGTTTTAGCTGCTGCTGCAACTCAGCCTTGGTAAATGTAAAATTTGGGAGTTGTTCGCGTTGCTTTTGTTTTTATTTTTTCACTTCGGTTCGCTGGGAGAATAATCGGATGCTATGCTTTCACTACTGCCGAATTTTGAATACTGCGCGAACGCACATAAATTTCACCTCAATGCGATGCCTTTTCTGCTAATTTACTATAATTATAGCTACTTTTATGTCCCGTTTTGCAATCAATTAGTTTTCGTTAATTTCGTTCTGATTCACATAGCGACAGAGTTGCCAGGGTGCCGTTGATAAAAAAAAAATGCATTTTAAGCGATTTTATCTTTCAAGAATTTTATTTGGTAATTAACTAAAAATATGTGTAATGTTTTAGTTTTTGTTTCTTTTTTCAGTTTTGTAAAATATATTAAAAATTGTTTATGACAAGATCTGCTTATGCGAGAAATGCAGCAGCCCTATCAACAACTCAAGCCCTCGAGTATTTTTGTGTGCTTCACGAGCTTGAACTCCTTAAATAAAGAGATTGCATACTTTCTGTATTCGGTAAAGAAAATGTTGAAGCCATTAAATTAAATAAACCTTTTATGGAAAACACATAAATAAAGTAAAATAGAACAGCCCGCCAGTTTAAATTGAGTAAACAAGTGTTGAGCAATTCTAGTGCTGGAAGGTGCTCGTTTTATTGGTCGTTGTGCAGCACTGCTTGAAAATCTGAACGTACCTAGGCCTCTTTAAAGATGGCGTCACTTTCTACTGTGTGAACGAAAGAAGATTTGAAGCTGCCGCAAGATAAAATTAATAAATTTCGAATTAAAAAAAATCACCAGCGACACGAAATAGTTGCAAAGCGTTAATGCAATTGTCTGGCATGATTTGCAATTGAAATTGTGGCAAGTGCGTGTGCTTAAATCGACAAAAATCGCAAAAGAAAAACGATTGTGCAAACGAGCAAGTGAAAAAATGCGAATGTCGTTGTCGCCGCCGCTTTGAGTGTACGTGCGCCGCGTTTTGCACGGCAGCTGCGCCATCAGAATTTAAAGGTGTGAATTTCTTCGTTATTTTTTTGTGTTTTTAGGCCCCAGCGTTTCTCTTATTAGCAAATTATAAATTAATCCTGTGAAATAGAGTCGTTGTTGTTAACATTATGCTTAATTATATAAATTAAAATAAGCGACCAAAGCGAAACGGCCAATTTATTTGTATGCCCTGTGTAAAAATTCTGCGGCCGTAGCAGCAAAAGAGCGCAGCATATCAGAGCGGAGTACGCGCAGCAGCAGCAGCAGCAACAGCAGAGCATATAAACACACACTCACACACACATACGCGCGTTCTGTTCAAGAGAGCGAAAAACAATCATTTGTGGTGAGTCGAAATTACGATGATGATATTAAAAAGGATTTTAATTTATTGGCCTGGCCGTTATTCTAAGCCGACCGGCTGAAGTGCATCTGTTTTCCAATTTCTTTGAGACCCACTCAAATTGTCATTGTCTCCCCTTTACCTTTATGGATTTGTCCATGTGCCTGTCGTGCTGTCGTGTATGCCGTGACCCATTGAAAGAGAAGCAGCCAGTTAAAAAAAAAAAAATTCACATATTGACTAATTTCACGAACCATTAATTTTATGGTTCGCCTAAGCATACACACATTAGCAGGCCTCTTATCGTCGAGGCGGCCTGCTGTCATAATTAAAAATAATAGTGTAGTTTGAAGTGTTTCCAATTCTATATACATCGGGCTTGCGGTTTTGTTTTAATGAACGAAGAAAGCAGGAAAAAAATTGTTCTGTACATAAAATATATGTTCAATGAAAATTCACCACACTTTTGGGGGCACACGGCTGCTCTCCCACACATACAAACTAAACCAACGGCAGTTTGGAGCATTCGCGGCGCCTCTCTGTATTGGTGTTGGCCTATCTGCATGTGTGTGTGTGTGTGTGTGTGTGTGTGTTGTGTTGTGTTGTGCATGCGTGCCTGGGTATCAATGTGTGCGAGTTCTTGTGATTCACAAAAGCAACAACCCCAACAAATTATCTACTACACATTTTTGCTACACTTACTACAATGCAATAACAACAAGTCTCATCAGCAGTCAACAACAATAACAACAACAATAGCAGCAACAGCAGAAGCAATAAAAAAAGCGGCAGCTGGCTTTTGCTCCACCTGTCTTTGTTGGCAGTTCCGCTGGCCTCTTTAAAAGTGTTGCCGTGCTGCAGTGCAAAATTTGCTTAGAACTTTCAGGCCCCCGACAATTTTATTTTATTATTTTTTTTTTTTACTTGATTTGCAAGTGTGTGTGTGTGTGTGTGTTTTTTTTAACGCACACTGACAAAAATTTATTTTTACTTTGCTCTTCTATACTCCTTCTATATTTTGCGTCTTTGCTTTGGTCCCATTTTCGTATAAAAACGCAAAAACGCGATGTGGGACTCGAGCTTTAGGGGAGAGACATACCCATACTCACACTCGCACTCACCGACACAAAAACACATACACACGCACTTACTCACAGCGAAGCAGAGAGCAAAACCAACCGAAAAAAAATTGGCTTTCTTTGTGGCGCAGCGACGACGGCAGTCGTCGTCTTTTCAGTTGCCGTACGTCGCTGTCGTCGTCGGTTGGGTACAAAAAAAAAAAAAAAAAAAAAAAAAAAAAGAAATATATATGTATATATATATAAATTAAATATATAAACGAAACTTTTTAGATATACTTAAATACGTATTAAACAAATTAGCAGCAATAAAAAAAAAATCGGGAATCTGTTTCCATATCAGTTTCTCAATTTTCTTAAATGACAAATGCCAAAAAAAAAAATATATATTCATGCAAATAAATATTTCAAGTGCGCAATAAACGCAGCAGTTGTCAGTGTTGACGGTATGTCACGTCATACCAGCTGAGTTCAAATAAATAAATCTGTAATTACAATTCGATATGCAAAGAAATTTAACAACAAAAAATAAATTACTCGCATGCCGCGAATCAACCACGGAACCGCCGCCTTTCCAAATGACAAGTTCTTCATCTTCTTCTTCATTTTTTTCATAGATTTTTTTTTCTATTTTGCCTACAATTGAATTTCATTTGGTTTTGTGTGATATTTTATTTTTCGTATTTTACTTATATTATTTTTAGAATATCGATTTTGTAGCCTGTGTTGGCACATAGAAGCAGCACAGCAGCAGCAGCAGCACAAACACCACAAACAAGCTCTTTAGCCACACTTATAGTGTGTGTGCGTATGTGTATTTTACTGTTTGACTGTATGCGTGTACGTGTATACGATTTTGTGTCTGTTTATGAGAAAATATTTTATGATAAGTGTCAGGCAGTAAAAATGTGTTAAGAATTATGTTCCATATAGTCGAAAGAAGAATGAAAGAACAAAAAAAAAAAAAGTTACCTAATCGTTGTGCAAAAAGTAAAAAAGAAAATAGAGAAAGCAAAAAGTAAAAAAATTTCTGTGTCGTCGTGTCGTCTCTGCCGGTCTAATGTTGTCGTTTTTGTTCTTCCTTCATCTCCAGCACAGAGCAGTTCGCCGTTCGCCGCAGTCGCTGTCACCTTAATGATCGTGTCGTCGTCGTCGGCGTTGTTGTTGTTGTGATTGTGGCTGTTGCCAAAACAGCTGCTTTTGCAATTCCCATAAACACACACACACACAAACAAAACTCTCATCTTCACTCTCTGCTGCCGCTGCTTCTTCTTTTTTTTTCGATGCTGGCAGAGCCACTGCCCACTTTGTAGTCATTCTCATTGGCATGTGTGCTGTTTTCCTATTTGATTCTTCTTATATTTCACCTAGTTTATTAGCATGAAACACACATACACACAGAAACATACACATAGAAACGTCAAAACACATTCCCCAGTTTAATTTGTTATTTTATTTTATTTTATTGTTCATTTGAACAAGATCTCCTTGCCTGTCTTGCCTACCTTTTCGCCATAGTCTGAATCGCGCGTTGTTTGTCGCGTCGCGCTGCGTTTTGAGCGCTGCCCACTTGGTCGACGTCGTCGTGCATTTGAATTTACATGTGTTTGCCCCTTGGCCTCGCCAACCACCCTCGCCCCTCACTCGGTTTTCGGCTTTGTTTTGCTGGCATAAAAAAAGTGCAAATTTTATTTTTTGTCCCACAAAATTGTTTTAATTCAATTATCTCGTGTGTTATTTACAGTGAAAAAAATATAAAAAATAAATAAAGAATAGAAACAAATTCTGTGTGCCAGTAAAATAAAATAATAATAAAAAAAAGAAATACAAGAAAACAAAGAAATACAAATTCTAAAAGCTGAAATTCAAGGTATGCATTAAAAAATAAATAAAACGGAAATTATTCGACCTGCCCACAAATTAAATGAATAAATTCGAACCATTTTTGGGTGAGCGTGTATATGAGTGTGCGTGTGTGTGTGTTCCATATCCGTTGATATTCAAATTGGAGTCTATGTCGCTAAAAAAAAGAAACTGGTTCTAATTGATTGAGTGATTGGGCACACACATACACACACGCACACACGCAAACGTACGCACGATGCTGCTGCTGGCTACTGCTGGAATTATTGCCTGTTTTGCCGTTTTACAACACCTTGTCAAAAGTTGTTGTTGTTGCCAATTAACAAGTCGCCCAATTGACACATCCATGGGCGGGCAAAGCGAATACAGCTGAAAAGCCCAATCAGATTCACTCACCCAAACATATATTCATATATAGCCTAATTAACATAACCGTGTCAAAGAAAATAAAGAAGGCTATCAAAAAGTATTCATAGAAGGCATTCCAGCAAGGTCTAAAAATATTGTTAAAATATTTGCATTTCGCCTTTGAAAAGATTCAGGAATTCACTAAATGTTTATTTTTCCCATTCACACAGCCATCAACTATTTTGTCAAAACCCAATCAATATTTCTTGTTATAATATTTATTTAATATTTTTTTATAATTTTTATTTTGTGACCACCATAATTTCGGTTTCTGTCACATTTGAACGTGACTTTCAAGCCTCGATGACATTTGCATTTGCCCCACACAGTCTGTGGTGTTTTGCACAATCCGATATATACGAGTATATATAGATTTTTTTTTTTTTTTTTTTTTTTTTTTTGGCTTGGACATGTAGCAGAAAAATTGTCAGTGTAAAAAAAAGTATACGAAATTGGCACCCTTTTAACGGATGTGGGCTGATTCATTTCTGAGAAAGTCAAGGGGAGACCACAAAATTTCCAAGTGAAAAAATAAATCAAAATTCTTAAAATATGAAATTATACTCAAACTGAAAATGTTCTATATATTCATTGACTTTAGAATATGAATAAATATGAATGTATTTAAATTTTTACAAAAGGTATTTAAAATATTTTTTCATTATTTAAAATATATAGGAATATAAATATTTCAGGTCTAATTGAAGGTATTCAAAATTCATACTCTAAAAAATTAATATGAATAAAATAAATAGAATATGAAAAATGAAGGAATATGAATATTTCAGGTCTAATTGAAAGTTATCAAAAATATTCATAAACTAAAAAATTAATATGAATAGAATAAATAGAATATGAAAAATGAAGGAATATGAATATATCAGGTATAATTGAAAGTTATCAAAAATATTCATAAACTAAAAAATTAATATGAATAGAATAAAAATATAAATACATTTTATTTTTTTTTCATTCACCATAAAGTTAAATTACCTAGGATATTTTTTATTTTATTTTAAGACAAACTCAAACCTGAGAATTCGACTATTTCTATTTGATTAATAAAAATAATTCAATCTGAAAGCCAAAAATACCTAGCCTAATTGTTTAATATGTAAATAAAGTGGGAATATACCAAATGTTTTTTATCCTTTTAACAGTTTGCTTTTTTTTTTTTTATTAGTCATTTGGTGGTGTTTACACCCACACACACACACACACACATACAAATAAGGCCAAAAAATAAAGAAAATGTAAATTGCTTGTAACGAAGTCACATAAAGTTCACAGCTCATTTCTTGGGATCCACAAAAAATGTTTTTGTTTACTTTAAGTATTTCACAGATATTTACCAAGGAGTGACAGAGATAGCGAGAGAGAGAGAGGGAAACATATGCAAGTTTGAGCTCCCTGTAGGCAATTAAATATATGTTTTTCTTGTTGTTGTTGTTTTCATTTGGTTTGTCTTGGAAAATATTATTATACCTTTTGGCTTTGACGTCATTTGCGCCAGGCTCAAAACAACAGCAGCACACACACACACGTACGCAGGCACACGCAAACCCAATTTAATATGCAGTGTCAGAGTCGGCGGTAAAATGGCAATTTACCTATAAATGCCAAATTGTCTCTCTCTCTCTCTCTAGGCCTACCTGTCTCTGTCTATTTGACAAACCAATAAAACCAAGTGATATGTGTGTGTCTCTGGCTGCCAGCGTGCCACATATTTCGATGTTTTCTTAAAATATTTTTGTATTTTTTTTTTTTTTTTTTTTTTGCAAAATTCCGTTTTCTTTTGTTTATGCAGATTGCAGCCCGAACGACCTGCTTAACGTCTATTCACCTGCTCTGGCCACGCACTCAGTGTGGCAAGTGCAACAATCTCTGTGGCAAGATTTTAAGAGCGTGCCAAAAGTCAATTTGCCTATTTTTTCGCACACACATAAAGCCAATTTGACATAACTGACCTCACTAATTTTGATATACCATATATATATTTTTTTTAACTGTCTCCACTTATGTTATTATTATTGTTGTTATTTTGCCCTACAGTTTAAAAGATCGAGTTCGCTATGGTTTCCGCACACACCCATCTGTTTTTTTTTAGTGCTTTCTCTTTTTATTTTTCATAATTTTTGGTTAGCGAATAAAATTCTTGAAACTGCAAAAATGCAACAAATAAATTAAACCAATTGAGTTTGCCCCTTTCTCTTTCATCCACCCTCTTTCTCTCTTGGGGCTTATCAGACTTAAGTTGAATAAGTTTATTTATTTTTATTTGCCTGAATTAATATTTTGCTGAAATCCCAGCAATTTATTTGGTTTCACAACTCAAGAGACTATTCAAAAGCTTCGCTCATTTTTCTTATAAGAATTATCTCTCTCTTTCTCTCTCTCTCGCTCTCTCAGTGTGTGTGTGTATGAAGAAGAAGAACAACTTAAATAACAATAATAAGAGCTCTCGCCTGTCTGCCGGCCGCTGAGGGCAAATATTTTATTATAATTAGATGATTGCCCTCGCGGTCGTAGACGTTCCCAGAGAGCTCGGCATAGTTTTAGATTTCTTTTGCCAAAACAAAATATGTCAAAAAAAAAAAAAAAAAAAAAACTCTAGAATTTCTCTTTCTCTCATAAATCCCCGAAAGTCCATTATTCAAAATCAAAACAAAAAAAGAAACGTTTGAAAATTTTCCCCGAAATTCTTTGAAAAATCATTCAAATTAATGACGTTTGCTGCCTCAGATCATGATATCATTTTGGCAAGAGCATTCAAAAAAAAAAAAAAAAAATCTGTTTCTATTTTTGAATGAAGCAAGCAACGCAACCGGTTGGCAAATCTTTTAGCAAGAAAATTCTTGCCGAAAAAAATTGTAATTGCTTTGAGCACTTGGCTGCAGTTAATTGTGTCTGCCGCGGTTCTAAGTAGTTTTAATTCAGAAATTCTGAAATAAAATTCAAACAATTTTATTTTTAAAGTATTTATTAATAATTTTTTCTGTATGAAATCATTTTATTCTTGCTTGCTTGCTTGCTTTTCTTCCGATTTTTTGGTTTTCTTCTATTTTTGGTTTTGTTTGGGCTTTGCTGGCCTTGAAATGAGTTGAAAGATTATTTAGACAGTTGACATAATATTTGTGCTGAGGTTTTTTCTCTATTCTTTTTGAAAAAAAGAAAAAGTATATTGGCTTTGTTTGTAAATCGAAACTTAATTGGTTTTTATGGAATCCCTAATCGGTGATCATTGACCAATCTATCACAAATTTAGTATATTGAATACTTCTTTAAAAAGCACAACTGTACCTTTTTCAAACTGAATGAAACCACAATATTCCCAGCTCTAGTACAAGCTTAAATCGGTTTTTGGAATGACTGTAATATATAATAATCAATCTGCATAAAGCTTACAATAAAGAAACACAACTGTACCCTTTTTTAATTTAAATCAAACTACAATATTACCCAGTTCTAGTACAAACTCAGATCGGTTTTTGGAATGACTATAGTATGCAATAACAACTGTACCATTTTCAAACTAAGTCAAGCCACAATATTAACTAGCCCTAATACAAACTCAAATCGGTTAATATATAATAATCGATCTGTATCAAACTTAATATAAAGAAACACAACTGTACCGATTTCAGCCTGACAGACTTATGTGATTGTTTTATTTATGAGCCAGACTGGCTTAAACTTTGTATTTGCCAAATTGAAATAGTGAAATAATCCTTCAAAAAGAACTTGTCATATTCGATGGCCCGAAGTCAGCTTATCCAAATGTTTTCTTTCTTATTTACTCAAAAGACAAAGACAGTGTGAATTAGTGCAGCCGTCGTCGTCGTCGTCATCATCATCATTGTCTGTATTATATTGTGGGTCGATGGAAAAATCCGGTGGGCTTGGTAAATCAATAAATAAATTACTTTTTATAGAGGTTGCTTTCTTGTTCTTCTTCTTCTTTTTAGTCTTCTAAGTATAATATATTCTAATAAATCTTTTATAAAGTAATTAAGTGGCAAGGCATTTAAAAAATGTTCACACAGCCAGTTCAAAAAAAAAAAATTGTTTATCTTATCGCCCCTGAAGATAAATTCTATATACTCTATATTAGATAGTATTTACCTCATATATGTTCTCTTTTTTTTTGATATCATTTTGTTTGTTTTTGTATGCGTCAGTTGGTTTCTGTACATTCTCTGGCCACTGCCCACATTCCTCCCACACACTCGGCAGGCAGGCAGGCAGGCAGACTGGTTATCAGCTAAGATCTTGGTGGGGCAGGCGCACCAATTAAAAAGGCCAAGACAAGATTGTAATTTGGATCAGGTCGACTTTGTTTTATTTTTTTTGTTACAAGAAAATTGCCCACTTTGGTGACATTGAATTTTGGCCCAGCCTTAATCTTAAATTAATTATGCAATAAATTTTAAATTTATTAAGCAAAAAAAAAATATATAAAAATATGAATTTTTTTTCTTTTACTTTTTGGTATTTTTTAAAGCGATAAGCTTTTTGAGCGCGTGTTTTGCTCTAGAATTTGAAATTTTATGATTAATCTTTTGTTTTTAAAAAATTTTAATTAAAAGGAAAAGTAGGAAAACAACAAAACTTTGGGGCTTCATAAAAATTTGTCATCTCCTTTGGTTTTTTTTTATTTTTTATTTTTAATTGTTTAATTAAATTGAAACTGTTTCACCGTCTGCTGTTGTTTTTATGCGTCTGCCTTTTGTCTCTTTCTAGTCCAAGCTTTGCCTCTCTTTCTGTGAAGGTTTTTTTTTGGTTTTGCTAGGTGCTGGTGCGGTCGGCTGGTTTTGTTGATAATATTCATCATCTTCGTGCTTTCACATAAGCCAGGTCGGTTACGCCACAGACCTATGAGCTGATTTTATAACGAAAGCCTACAAATTATTTTACAAGTAGTAAAAATTTATACTCTCGAAAGATTATAATTAGCATGCCTATTTCTAGGGATATCTCAGACATTTATAGAGCATTCTAAGTCAAATTAGACACAATGAATACTTTCATACAGACACATAATCATACCAAGTTTCACCTGGTTCGTACTACCATAAAAATACCTTTACTACCTTTAAAATAAAATAAAAATCTCGTATATTTTATTACCATATTTGCAGTAAAGATTATTGGGAAAGGGTCTCTAATCTTCGGGACCCCGAAGATAATCTGCCTCTCTATATTTATATCGAGTCGAAATGATTAACTAAGATTTTCTCTTTTTGTATCTTTGCAGGTGATAATAAGGTAATTAAAAACGAATAAATACAACCCAGGTTAGCAGTATGTGGATTATGCCTATAAAAAATTAAGTAACTAACACACTATATAATTATAGAAAGCTATAATGATATAACAAATTAACTGATCTTAAAAGTAAGGGGCAATTTGTTTATGATAAATTTGGATTCTAAATAGAAGGTAAAAAATTGGGGTAATTAAAATTATTGATTTAAACTAGAAAGGTCCCTGAACTTAAGGCCTAAATGGGAGCACTATATAATTTAGCTATTGGTTCTATATTGATCTAATTAGTATAATTTTTTGATGGGGATTCTATATAGTTTAGGTCCTGCTTCTATACTGATCAGATGACTATATCATTCTGATGGGACCACTATATAATTTAGGCATTGGTTCTATATTGATCTATATCTTTCTGATGGGGATTCTATATAGTTTAGGTCTTGGTTCTCAACTGATCAGATCACCATATCATTCTGAGGGGAACACTTTATAATTTAGGTATTGTTTTTATACTGATCAGGGCACTATAATCACAGATTTCCTGCGCATACATGAGAATCTTCAGATTACCTTTTGGAAGAGTATAAAAAAATCATTGAATTGATTACTCAATAATTTTATGAAAATAAATCTTTTATGCTAGTTTCATTGGAATTCCGAATTTATTTATGTTAATTAAAAGTCTGAAAGGCTTTTAGGGACTGGCACTAATTAGTCTGAAAAAATAAATGGGTTTCTTTGTAAGCAAATCCAGTCACCCCCACCTGCCTTGGCCGATTTCCGCTATGCCAAGCCAAAAGAATGGCTCATTTAATTTTCAGTAATTTCCGGATTCCATTTTGCCAAGTTCTTTGAAAAGGCAAAAAAAAAAAAAGAAAAATAAAACTGCTTCACATTTCCCTACTCAATCCAAAAGTCACTAATCTCTGATACACACAGATACACAGAACTTAAATATAATTGGTCTTTATGACAGTTGTCAAAGGTGGGTTTTGCACCTGTTCTCCTGGCCCATCGAGGCCGGGGCCCGCGTGACCTGGCTCAAACATTTCTGTCAATTGTTATAAAATGCTGACGTCCATTGAGTAGCCGAGAAATGTATATCAAAAATAGAAGCCTCACTTTTCTGCTATAAATCTATTTTAGTACCTTTATTTTTTCCCCCCCTTCTCATACTCAATGGATGTGCTCCCCTTCGAGCCACCTCACCACCAGCACCACCCAGTCATGTGAGTGGCTTTGGTTATGCAGAATTGCGTGCTCAAGAAGCATTAAAAAAAAAAGAAACATACACACCACACCAATACAGAGACAATAAATTAAGTTAGTGGCGGCCTGGATGAATGTGGATCCTATGAGGGAAGGGGCAAAAGGAGGCGAGGTGAACTTTTTGTTGTCATCGTTTGGTGGGTTTTGTCGACTGATTTTAATTGAAATTAGTCAGCCTTGTGCGTCAATTTGCGGCTCAGTCTACGGCCGTTAGCCACAGCCACTGATATGCTAAATAAATTCAATCACTTGGTAAAAGCCACTTCACACACACACACACACACACACTTATACACACTCGGGTAACATGAGAAAGCAATCGATAAATGCATAAAATTAATTTCATTTGCCTTTACTTTTTTCATTTTTTTTTTTTTTTTTTTGCCAAATTTATCTAAATTAGCTGACCCAGGTCCCCAGACGAAAATGTCCATATTTTTTGTTATGCTAAAAATAATTGAATTTTCACTTAAAAAAAAAAAAAATAATTATCATAAAATTCAATTGAAAAATTTTCTGCTGAAAAACATGGAAAATGCATTTCAAATTGAAATTAAATAAAATAAAAATAAACATCTGCCGGACATGCCCATCAGTTGGACATATAAGGCCCAACACCCACGCTAACAACCAAAACATACACACACATACACACACACACACACACTGAAGAACTTTCGCTGACGTTTTTCGCAGTGGCAGCTGCTGCAGTTGGGCAAAAGAATCATATAAAACTTATTGTTCCATTTCCTTTCACTTTATGTAAATTTAACAGAAGCGAACTCGTATTATTCTTGCACTCGGAGGGTGTGCGTGTGTGTGTGTGTGCGTGTGTGCGTGTGCGAGCGAGAGTGAGGGAGATGGAAATGACTGCACACATTTGCATTTTAAAGCCGAGCTGTGTTTTTGTTAGTTTTGTTCGCTGTCCTCTTCCCATCCAACTAGCCTCCACCAGGTCATTTCTGTGTTTCTTCTTCTTATTATTCTGCTTGTGCCATGGGTGGTGGTTTTGTCAAGTGGTGCCTTTTAATTTGATTGATACACTGATGAAACTCTGCAATTGCCAACTCTCCCCCGCCCCGTACGTTTCAGTCGGTGGGTGTATTTGCCAGGCAAGTCAACTGCGATAAGGTCAAGGCTTTTATATGGATGACTTTTATATGGAATGCATATGGAAATCTGTTGAATGACAGAAACAAAACGATTCGCCAGTGTCATAGCAGTTTTCATTTCGTTTTGCTTCATGAATGAATAAATCAATTTCTTGCCTGATGCATGAATAAAAAATATATACATATATTTTCCACCGATAAGAGAAAATCTCTTTTTCTCTAAAAAAAAAAAATAAAAATAAAAAATAAATCGAAGGGGAAGAGAAGAAAATCAGATGAGTAACTTTTCCTCAGGCAATCGAAAAGACTGGGGAAGAAACGCAGTCGCGGTGGACTGCTTCGAAGACGACGACGCACAATAATTTGAATGCATTTTCACTTGGCGAATTTGCACGTTTTTTCCTCATCATTTTCCCCTTCACCAGGAAAATTTTCCAAGACATGCATCGCTGCCGCTGACAGACGCCGAGCAATCTCTGCTCAAACAAGTTAAGTCAGCAGCACCGAGGGTATACTCTTTTCCTATATACTGAGTGATTCGGATTTTCGAACGACTTTGGTAATTTTTATATCAAGTTTTGGGCTGGTTGGTTGCTTCCAAAGATTCTTGAGACTTTTTACAGAAAAGAGTATTAAATTTCTGGCTTACCTTGAGTTGACACCAACACAACTTTGTCTTGCCTTCAAGAGTGTGTGGCTGTGTTGATGAGGATTCATCTTCTCTTTTCTTTCTTCTTCTTCAGCTTCTTCTTCTTCTTCTTGTTTTTAACTTTGGCACCGTCCCTGAACTCGGTCAGTTGTGAAGGGTTTCGGTTTCGTCGCCATATGCCACAAAATATTTCACATGCGCGCTATGCTGCGTAGTTTTTCACTTGCCACATGCCACCTTTCCCCTATTCCTCTCTCTCTCCCTCTGAATCCCTCCTCCGGCCCTAGTGATTTCTCTTTGTTTCTCTCCATTTGACTGCACTTCTCACAAGTACGTGGCCGTTTGTAATGAAAAACGTTGCGTATTCTTTATAAACTTACCCAGTTTTCCCCCCTCTTTTTTCGCACAATCGTTTTTCACTTTGTCCACTTTTTCCCTCCTTCCCTTTGTTTCCAGGGATTTAGCTAATCTTTTTCGAGTCGTGGGTGTGAATTTCTTTTCATAATTAAAACTTACCGACCACATACGCATACCAATTGTGAAATTCCAAAAGTGCCTCACTAAAAAAGCAAGGCCAACCGTCCAAAGAAATAAAATAATAATAAAAAAAGTTGTCGTTTGGGGCAAGGGAAATGTTTCATAACGAAACGGTGATTGTCAATTGGCGTCCGCTTTGCCGACACAACAACAACAACAATAATAATAATAACAACAAAATCTAACAAATCAAATGGCAATGAAAATGTTTATTAAATATTTGCACTGCTGCTCTTATTGTCGGCGCCAGGGAAATGCCAATAACACAGAGAAAATTGCGACTGGTCGGACTGGCCAAGTCGAGTGAGGAGATAGCGAAAGCCAAGCAAGCAAGCACTTGAGGTGGCTCATGAGGGTCGACGAGGAGAAGGAGAAGGTGCTGGCAAAACTACTAAAAACTCAAGACTATTGAAAGGAAAGAAAAATAAAATGAAAATAAATAAAAATCAGGCCCCTTTTCAGCTTGGGGCAAAGGTCAGATTTGTTGTGGAAAGTTGCGAGTTGTTGGCCAAGAAAATTTCTTGAACGGTAAAGTTTCCGCAAGTTGTTGAAACTGTTTCGAGCAGGTAAAATGAAATGTTTGCAATATTTAAATATCGATTATGAATGGGGAAAATCAATAGACACGCGCACGACCCAAAACGCACACACAAACACAATTTTAGTAGCTGCCCAAGTGGGTGGGTTTGCTTTTCCTGCTTAGTCATTAGATTCACGAGGGAGATGAGAAGAAGAGGCAGAAAGTCAGAAAAACCCCGACAGCTGACTAAGCGACAGACTGAGTAATAAATAAAGAGAAGAAGAAGAACAACAAAACTCTCGATAAATCCAAGAAAGCAAAAAAAAAAAAAAACAAGCACTCTCGAACTCTTTCCTACAAAAATCTGAGCAAATACGGGCCAACATTTGGCTTATGCCAGAAAAATATTATCCAAAGTTTTATTGCCAGTCGAACAGACCCAAATATTGTTCTAGCCTTTTTCTGTGAAATCTAAAAACAAAAAAAATATATTTGAAATATACCGAAGAATTTTTTAGTCAAATGAAAAATTAATGAATCAGGAAGTATAGAACTATATTTTCGAAATATTTTCTTATTCGAAAATATTGGATAAATTTCCATACTCTTTTTGAAAATAAATACTTGAATATCTTGAATAGATTCTATACAGACCTTAATCGGTTCTTGGGTTAACTTTGATATTTCTCTATCAATCTCAATAAAATTTGTTATAAAGACTCATGATTTCATCCATATCGTTTGATTATTCAGACCTGAATTAGTTTTGTTATATCTTCTGTATTGATTGTCTCGACTTAATTGTCTTTTATAATCGGAAAGTATACACAATTTTCATGATAGAATTACCTAATAAAAATTCCATAACCCTCAGTATCAGTTGAATATTTATGGACCAATCGGACGTATCTACAATATTGATTGATCGATTTCATTTAAATTTGTTAGTTGGTATTTTTATATAAATACTCGAGAATCTAAGAATTTCCATCTATATTGAACTTTCTTTTCTTATAGGAACCGGGGATTTCTCAGATTTATATATTGCAATCTGTTCTTTCCGGGGATTTCTCGGATTTATATATAGGAATCTGTTCTTTCCCTTTGTTTTGTTTTTTTTTTTTTTTAATAAAAAAAATTGCTCATTACATATTTATTTTATTTATTTTCTTTTTGTTCAATTGAAAAATTAATATCAGTTTTGATAAAAAAAAGTAATGCTGACCAGAAAGTTTTAATTAAAAATTTGGTTCACAGTTTTAGGTTTTTGTTTTTTATTTTATCTTTCTTTGTTTTTCTTTGTTCGTTTTGCTTGAAAATTTGTTTTGTTTTCGTTTCCAAATAAAGTCATAAGGTCAGTAAACAAGTGGGAACAAAAAAAAAGTAAAGAGCACCAACACACACACACTCGCACAACCAAACACACGGACACGCACCATTGGCTTGAGCGACATAAACGGGGTTGTTTGGCGGACACTGCCCAAGCTCTGGAGATTGCCTAATGGGTAATGTTCTATACTGCTGGTCACTGTTGCCACTGCTCTGTGTGTTGCATGATGGGCTCATTCGTCTTAGGCCCACATATTTAGGTATTTTACTGTTGTTGTTGTAATGGCTTAATATGGGCACGGCCGGCCTGGCCGGGACAGCCGTTTTTTTGATGTGTCCAGCATTATATAAAATAACATAATAAATTGCCAGGCTGCCAAGTCATTCGTTCACTTTATATAACAACATGTGTGGACTGGGCTAGTCTCAAATGTGAGCGACCCTAGGCGAAGGTCTCTGTCGAGGGGGAGGTGAGTTTTAGGGAAAACGAACTGTTTAGTCAGTGACTACTGTATTCGAGTCCAGGTTAAAATTCAATTATTTTTTTCGGTGTCAACTGTGATTGCTCTGGGCCCGAAAGCTGCAGATGTCGTTTGGCTGCCAACGCAACTCTTTGGCGGTTTCAGGCGAAATAAAGTCATCATGGGCGGTAGGGGGAGAGGGAGGACCCAAGAGTTCCGGTTAGTCAGACAGGCCTAGGCCTGCCATGATTCGCTTGTCATTTGGCTCTCTTTTTAATTTTTGCCCTGGCCCACACCAATTTCTCTTTCAATGTGCAAGTCCACTGACGTTTCGGTCCAACCCCTTCGCACCCGCCTGGCCCGGCCAGGTTGGTCCATAGTCTATGGCATTTACCTGTTTGTCACTCATACGCCCTGTGGTTGCGGCCATGTGTGGGTGTGTAAGTGTTTGTGCAACGTGTATGACATGTTAAACATGTTCTCCTTGTTTTTGTTGCCTTTGTTGTTGTGGCTTTTTGTTTTACTTGTGCTTGTCCGCTTGTATGCTGACTCTGCTTTACATTACTGACAATTTTCTGCGGTTTTCTTTGCCCCACCCTCCCCCACCCACAAGCCACTAGTCGCACTTATAGGCACCCACACAAGAGCCAGGCACACTCGGAATTGAGAGCCTCTGTTTGCTCTAGTGAAATTCGCCACATGTCAACTGCCCCATTTGACTAGATGATACGCTTTTTCGCCTTTGCCTTTGCATTTGCCTTTGCCTTTCATTTCCATCTTGCTTGTTTTTCAGCCGTTTGACATTTCCACAATTTGAAGTTCAGCGTTTGTTTTTCCCTCACTCTCCCAGCTCTCTCCCTCTCTCTCTCTATCTCGCTGTCATATCTTTTTTTTTTTTGAGGTCAAATTGCTAACAGGATGTTTGAGCTGGCTGCGGACGGGGCACAGGGAGATTGACTTGGCTGGCTTACATGGCCTGTCCGTTCATTTCCGCTTCAGATGACCTGGCCAGGATATATGACCTTAGTTGGTTTCCGTTTCAAATGACTTGAGCTAACTTCAATTAAGCGGAAGCCGCAGCGAAACTTTTAAAATGGCAAATTTGCTTATTCCCTGAATCTGAAATGTCCTTCAGGCCACTCAATCAAACTATCAATCAATCAAGGCTTCCAAATTTTAACAAAGAATGCAGAAAGAAATTAAAGAAGAAGGTGAAATTTATGCAAAACTAGAAAATTTCAAAAACCTAAACAAATCATTTTGATTAATTTCCATCTATCTTTCTGGTTAATTAGCTTGCTTATCAGTTTGTGGTTTTATCTACCTTGGCCAAGAAATCACTGCTAATGTCACACACACACACACGCACACGCACACCTAGATAAGCTATTTTAGATATATGAAAAAAAAAAAGAAAAGTGCTAAGTGATTAGATAAACAAAAATTGCGCTTATTTGTTTGAAGTTTACCCTTTTTTTGAGTCGGCTTTTTATAATAATTTGTTATACTCTTTGTAAAGAAAAAATAGTTCTAATTATTTGGTAATGTTGAGGGGGACTTAGGAAACCTCGATACCGGCTTTATCAGATCTTTTTAATCTAAATGACCAAATTCGATTTGATTTGTTAGTATTTTGACAGATTAATGCACCAAGGTTTCTTTAGATCTCATCCGATCTGATTCGATATTTATAGACAGATTAAGCTTTTTTTAGATAGTTTTCCTACAAATCTAATCTAAGGAGATCTCTGTTATTAATGGCCCAATCAAATTCAAATTACATATGATCCATACTCTTGTCGAGTTAGACAAATGTTCCAAGTTTCACCTGGATCGAACTACTATATTATATAATACTCGCTCTTAGAGCTTTGTTGGATCGTTGCTAGGCAAGCTATAAAAATTTATTTTTAATTTTAACAAGAGAATCTCTAGGTCTCGTCTTTTCTTAGATTTAACTGTCACTCAATTTTTTGATATAAATCGATAATTGTATATTTTTTGGCAAAATAAATGTGTGATTTGTTGGGATTCAGATGTGTCTGGGCAAGGGTTGATTTTGTTCTGTGAAATTATTTTTTTTTTTTTTAATTTTTAAAAACCTAAATTTTATAAAAGATTCCCCGAGGTAATTTTATTTTTTTTATAAATAATCTGACTTAATTCACTTTGATTTATTTGTCAAAATAATAAAAAAAAGTTGGATGATTTACTTTTTTTGTGTTCTTATATATTTTTGTTATAATTGAAGTGAGAGATAATATATTTATTAATTTTAATAACCCCAAAATATTTCCCCATATTTATTTATTTGCAGTGCATGTGATGCTAAAGCCCAAAACGACAAGCAAAGCCCCTTTGGAGTCGACATATGCCAACTAGCAGGGACTTGCAAATAGAGCCAAGATAAACCCAAGGAGAATATGTGAAAGAAAAAAGAGAGAAACCAAATAAAAATAAATATACAAAACTGAAGCGCATTTAGCAGCAGCAGAAGAAAAAAAAAAAATAAAAATAATCATAAAAAAAAATATATATAAAACAAAATACAAAAAACAATATCAAATTCTTATCAAAATTGATGTGCCATTCAGTCGAGAGCCACAGAAGTAGCAGCAAAAGTCAGGGGCGGCAGCAGAACCTAGAAGCTAAGTTGAGAGTATTACAACAACAATAATAGAAATAATCAAATCAGAAGCGTGTGCAAAAAAAAAAAAACAAAATCAGCAGCAACAATCCCTCCATTAAACAATATAACCAAAAAGAAAAAAAAAGCCGAGGTAAATCAAGCAAATGAGATAATTTTTTTTTCGTATAAAATTCAAACTAATTATGAATTATTTGATTAATTGCAGTGTAAATAAAACAGCACCAACAACAACAACAAGAATATTGTAACGAATTTAATAAGAATCTAAAAGAGCAGAGAGTGGCAACAACAACAGCAACAACAACAACTATCAATCAAAGCCCGAGGCAAATACGAGAATTTCACTGTCAGCCGCCTTGAATATTTAAATGCCAAGATAAGTCGTTACCGCTTCAACACCGCCATCAACATTACACAACACCAGAAGCTACAACAACAACAACAACAGCAGCAGCAGCAGCAACAACAACAGGAACAAGAAGAAGAGGAAGCTGAAAGGGAAGAACAATTGCAACCGCTGCCTCTGAACCGTGCGAGGGGCAAGAGGGAAGAGAATAGAAAAATTCTAAAATCAAAAGGTGCAAATAAGAATTGCAAAACGCCAAACTCCACAGCAAAAGTCGCCAACATAACACATAAAATTTTCGGTTGGCTAAGAAAGACGCGCAACAAAAAGCCTGTCGAAATATTAACCAACGATTTCGACGAAGACGGCGACGAGGACGAGGTGGGCCCAGGCGAAGCAGGCGCAGGCGCAGCAGGGTCTGTTGGTCCGTTGGACAACAAGTCTATTCATCTTACAAAAGTTACAATTAAAACCGGCAAGCTGAATACCACAACGACAGCCACGGAGACCGCCATCGATACAAACGATCCCAAATCTGAAAAGATGTCATCGGGCACGTTTGTGGATCGAATCGACCCGTTCGCCAAACGTTCACTCAAAAAGAAGAGTAAAAAGAGTCAAGGTTCCTCGCGCTACAGAAATTCTCAGGATGTTGAGCTACAGCAGTTGCCTCCACTAAAAGGTGATTACCTCTACAACAAATCCAACAATAAAAACAAATTAATAATATTAAAAATTTAATTTCTTTGTGTGTGTGTGTGTGTTTTTTAGCCGATTGCTCCAGCCTAGAACAGGAGGAGTTATTCATACGGAAATTGCGTCAGTGTTGCGTATCATTTGACTTTATGGATCCTGTGACGGACTTGAAGGGCAAAGAAATCAAACGTGCCGCACTCAATGATCTATCCACCTATATCACACATGGGCGGGGTGTGCTCACGGAACCTGTCTATCCCGAAATAATACGAATGGTAATATCCTATTTTTCCCCCTCAATTTGAATTCGTTTCTTATTTGTATTTTTATTTTCTTTTTAGATTTCTTGTAATTTATTTCGCACATTGCCGCCCAGTGAAAATCCCGATTTTGATCCAGAGGAGGATGATCCAACATTAGAGGCTTCATGGCCGCATCTGCAATTGGTCTATGAGGTATTTTTGCGTTTCTTGGAATCTCAAGATTTTCAGGCAACTATCGGCAAGCGTGTGATTGATCAAAAATTCGTGCTTCAGGTAATTTCAAAAATTATAAAACAAATTTTTTGAATTTCGAAATATTAATGTATTTATTTTTTTTTTTTTTAGCTGTTGGAGCTATTTGATTCGGAGGATCCGCGGGAACGTGACTTTCTCAAAACGGTCTTGCATCGCATCTATGGAAAATTCTTAGGCTTACGCGCTTTTATACGAAAACAAATCAATAACATATTCTTGCGGTTCATCTACGAAACGGAGCATTTCAATGGTGTCGGTGAACTTTTGGAAATTCTGGGCAGGTAAAATAACTATTCGAATTTTTTCTTTTTACTTTGATTAAATTTTTTTGATAAATTCTTTTTCTTTTAGCATTATCAATGGTTTTGCCCTGCCACTGAAAGCGGAGCATAAACAATTTTTGGTTAAGGTTTTGCTGCCGCTGCACAAAGTGAAATGTCTGTCGCTGTATCATGCCCAATTGGCGTATTGCATTGTACAATTCCTAGAAAAGGATCCATTCCTCACCGAGCCGGTGGTGCGTGGTCTGCTGAAATTCTGGCCCAAGACATGCTCCCAAAAGGAGGTCATGTTCTTGGGTGAAATCGAAGAGATTCTCGATGTCATTGATCCGCCGCAGTTTGTCAAAATTCAGGAGCCATTGTTTCGGCAAATTGCCAAATGTGTATCGAGCCCACATTTTCAAGTAAGCAAAAACAAAAACATTGTTTACCTTTGAAAATATGAGATAAAAATTGGTGTTTATTTTTAGGTGGCCGAGCGCGCTTTATATCTCTGGAATAATGAATATGCCATGTCTTTGATAGAGGAGAATAATGCGGTGATTATGCCGATTATGTTCCCGGCGCTTTATCGCATTAGCAAAGAGCATTGGAACCAGACAATTGTTGCCCTGGTCTACAATGTATTGAAAACCTTTATGGAAATGAATTCGAAACTATTCGATGAGCTCACCTCCAGCTACAAAGCGGAACGGCAAAAGTAATTACCAAAAACGATAAAATATAAAATTAAATCATTATAATTTCACAAATTAAGTGCTAATTGCTAATACACATTTCTTTTTTTCTTTCGTTTCTACTTGTTTATTTAGAGAGAAAAAGCGCGAACGCGATCGCGAGGAATTGTGGAAGAAGCTGCACGAACTCGAATTGAATCGTTCAAGTGGGCGAGCGGGCAATGCTGCTGCTGGCGGCAGCGCTGCGACAGCGAACAATGTGGCCTCAACGGCGGCACAGCAGCAGCAATCGGCGTCTTCGGCGGCGGCACTCAACTCTCATCAGCAGCAGCAACAACAACAGTCGAATAGCAGCAGCAGCGGCAGCTTGTCTAGCGGCGGCGCCGGCGGTGACAATAATCCTGCGACAAACTTAAAACTAAAAGCGGAAAAGGTTGAAAACTAAACGGCTGCTTCAGCACAGCTACCAAGGAAACTAAACAATAAATTCAACAATTACAACAACAACAACAACAACAGCAACAACAACAAGTACAGTGGCAGCAGCTGAAACATCAAGACAAAAGCAAACAAACAAAGCAAATGAAAAAGAAACAAACAAACAAACAAATAAAATTGAAATAAGCAAAACCAATTTTGTTGGCTTTTGAAGAGTTTGAAAAAAAACAAAAACAAGAAAAAAAAAAAAAGAAAACATAAACCGCTTAGAGTTGCGACGACGCTGCGCTTACAACAACAGCAAGAAAGAAACAAAAATATATATATATATATAAATATTACTAAAAACCGCAGAAAACAAAAAGAAAAACATGCTAAAAGATTATAAATATGAAAGCAAAGTAAGAAAGTAAAAAAAAAAAAAGAAAAGAGAAGAATGAAGGCAAATTTGTATACTCGTTTTGACAAGACACCAAAAGAGCTGGCGCTAAACTGGCGTGTCTAGGTGATGGCGGGGGGCCACGGGGCGGGTGCGGTGTACTAAAGATAACAATTTAAGCGTAGCGTGTGTTTATTATTATTATTATTAAAAAACAAAAAAAAAACTATTATTATTAAAATAATTAATTTTATTTTTCAGTTTTTTTTTTTTTTGTTTGTTTTTGAACAGCAGCAGCATAAAATCTATATAAATATATACATAATGTATCTTACACACACACACACTCACACACACAATAACACAACAAAAAAAGAAGGGAGAAAAATTAAACACACACACACACACAAACACACATATTATAAATATAAATATATATATTACACAAAAAAAAAAAAATAAAGAGGAAAGAAAATATTATTAATTAAGTTTAAGCATAAAACAAAAATAAATAAAATAAAAGCAAAAAATAAATGTTAGCAAGTGAGCAAGCAAACAAGAGAAAAGAAATGGCAAAACTAGCCGATAATAAAGTTTGTTAAAGTGCATAGTAAGCATTAAATTTATAAATATATATATAAATAAATGAATACACTGAAAAAATAAATTAAATTAAATACAAAAAAAAAAAAAAATTATATATATATGAAAAGATCGCGTGAAAGAAGAAATAAACTAAAATTTATGCGTTACTAACTTAGACTCTTGGACTAACTGCAGCCTAGACCAACCCAATCACACACACAAAGCTCACCTTGACGTTTTTTATAGCATCAACTCACCCACACACACACAAACACACGCACGCACACTCACACACTAACAAGGCAAAAAACTCGGCGCTTTTTCTAAGACTTTCGAAAGGAATCGGCGTGTGTTTAGGCCACTTTAATATAATATAAGAGTGTATAAGAGTTTAACTGAGAGAAAGAGAGGGTGCTCTCCTCCACCAGTCCCCACCCCGCCCGCTAAGCCGTTAACAGATTTCATTGTATATAGAAAAAAATAAAATAAATAAAAAAAAATAACGAAAAAATTTGCAACTGCCGCAAAAAGGCATCAAACTTTGTTACTTAGCTTTAAGTGTTACACACACACCCACACACACGCCGTTATTTTCAGCAAAAGCCCACACACACACACACTCAGAGAGTCTCCCACTCCTCCCCCTCTCCACAAGACTCGGCGCCCCAGCAGACACATTCATAAACTACGTGTAAACAGTTATTTCTATAAAACATTCACCCCTCCCCCCATGCACATGCACCCGTGTGTGTGAGAGAGACAAAAAAAGAACCCATGTTATTTTAGACAACTAATAAAAATAATGGTAGCAGTGTTCAGAAAGCAAAAGGAGAATTTAATAAAAAAAAAAAAAACACAACAACAACAAAAATGCTGAGCAATTTTACATAGCCAAGTTTTAGTACCTTGTTAAAAAAAAATAAATAAAAAAAAAATGCTGCTGCTCTAAACAAAAAAAAATTGGGCTAAGAAAAACAAAAACATAGCGTATAAAAAATAAATTTCAAATTTATATTAAAAATAAAAAACTAAAAATAACTGCTGATCTAAATATGAATGTATGTGTATGTGTGCGTGGTGCCGTTTTGTTTACCAAAATGTTTCTTAAGTTAAAAAAAAAAAAGAAAAGAAAAAATTAAAAAACAAAATAACTGCTAATAGTTTTACCAGCGTAGAAATTGAAAAGAAACAAAAAATTGTAATGTAAAAAAATGTTTAAGCAAAAAAAACAAATGAAAAAAACAAAAAAAAAATTAAATGTTAAAATCGTTAGAAATAATAATAAAAAAAAGAGAAAAAAAACTAAGCCCAGCACATTTTCTCATTGAAAAATTAAAAAAAAAAAAAAGAAAAAAAAGGAGGGAAATTTAAAGCTGCACAATATGTGGGACATTTACTCAACTGTACTAAAAAAAAATACCTTCTTTTTTTTATATATAAAAAATGCGCACAATTTCTCAAGGAAATTCTCAAGAATTTCCTTTACTGCATTTCCTTTCTTTTCTTTTTTTTTGTTTTTGTTTGAAATGTAAATAAAGTAGTCGTTTGGTTTTTTTCACACGCTGCCGCAGCTGACTTCCCACTACTCCTTCTCCCCTCTACGCCAGCCAATCATTCAACACTCACTCACTCACACACACATCTAGGCGCACTCATACTAAAAATATAAATAATATCATTTAACTGAATGATAAATCTAAATATATTTAAAAAATTATAGGAATATATTAAAAAAGAAGAAGAAGAAATTATGTATGTTTGTTCATCTAAACTCACACACGCCCATTACAAAGTATCTAAGTATGCATTAAAAAATTAAGAAAAATAAAATAAAAAAACTATGAAAAAGCCGAAAACGTTAATAAAAAAAATTAAAGTTAAAATAAAAATTGTGTCTGTGAAACGTGAGTTATTATATTATATAAAAGTAAAGAGAGAGAAAAAAAATATTCATAAAAAAGTTCAAGTTAGCGTTATTCTTACAACTACACAAACCACCCACTCACACACCCACTCACACAGTTTAAGTTTGTAAGCGTCAGTGGAAGGGGTAAAGAACCGTTAGAATTTTGCATCTTTATACGAATCGGGCCGGAGAGGGAAATTCCCAGGAATTATGGGCCAACTGTTGACGTTTACTCTTTGAGTTTTTACAGTTAAAATGTATAGGGAAATAAATATAAATCGGTATATATATATATGTATTTTTTTTTTTGTGAGTTTCTCTTTTAAATAGACTTGAATCCTTGTAATAGCCATAACCTAACCACTCCCTATTTTAGTTAATAAACAATTTCCCAGCTAGCAATTTATCCTTGATTCTTAATCATTAATATCGACAGATCTTTCGGGACTTTTTACTATAGTTTTGGTGTATTTATATATTTGTAAAAAATGGAACATCAATAGCTGCAGAAAAAAAATACGTTGCTTCAAAAAATAAAAGCCAACTAAAATTTATAAAACATACAAAAAAAAAAAAAACAAAAAAACTCGTTAAGTACTTCTAGAAAATATAAATAAACAAGCAACACAACTGTACTAAAAAATGAATAAGGCATTAACGACATTATCAAAGCAAATAAGAAAAAGTGTAGTTAAAGCGCTTGATCTTGATATAATTACAAAAAATATATATATATAAATATATATGAAATATTTTCTTATGATTTAGAAATGTAAAAAAAAGCGATGAAGCAGAAGAAGAAGAGGCGAGAAACTAATATGGACAGATTCTTGTGTCCTAAACTTTTGATTGTTTTATTTTTATTTTTTTAGTTAGTAATTTGATTTTATTTTAAGTGTGGTCTATAAATATATTTTTAGCACACTGTTTTCTCTGTTTGTAATGCAAACTAAAAACAAAAAAAAAAAAAAAAGAAAAACATTTTGCAAGCTAAAAAAAATGAAAATAAATAAATAAATGATTAAATAAAAAATTTAGTTGATATACAAAAATAAATCGGAGCGAGCGTAATTAATCAGAGGTGTATTCCGAGACAAAAAAAAAAACAAAAAAAATTATAAATATATATGAAAAAAAAAAAACAAAAACAAAACAGAAAATTATATATATAAAAATGAATATATGAGTATAAATGCAGCGGCGTCGTCATAAGCAGCATAAAATCACAGTTAAAAAAAAAGCAGAAAATATTTTAGCTGCAAGCAAAAATTAACCAAAAAAAAAAAAAAAAAAAAACAAAAAGAATGAAAGTAAGCGTATGAAAGTTCGAGAGCGAGAGAGAAAAAAGCAAAAAGATCAATCAATAATGAAAGAAAAAAAAAACAAACAAAAAAAAAAAATTAATAAAAACAAGAAATTAATAAAAAAAAATGAAATTAACTGTTTTTCATTCAAAACTGCAAGACAGAGGCAGAAAGAGAGAGAGAGAGAGTCCGTTCGAGAGAGCAAACGAACAGTTGAGCAGAACTGTTTGACTCTCTGAAAGCTCTGTTCGGGCGCCAGGGCTAGCGAGCTTTCTTCAGTGCTTTAATGGAAAAGCTTTTTAGTTGCAGTTGCATTGGCAGGCGCCGTGGCTCGGTTGCATTGGCAAAAAAAGGAACTAAATCAACTCAATTTTTATTCAAAATTTTTAAAGCCCTTCAAATTCCTTCTCAATGAAGTGGGAGAATTACTGTGATTTTGTGGCTGGCTGCTTTGGCGGTGAGTAGAAATGAGAAACTCAACGGATTTGGCCTGGCCAGAATGGAGCTCAGGCGGATGACGCAATATTTGTGGCTTGAATCTGAGTCAGCTGAGCCACTAGTTGTGATATTTTGAAAAGGAGGAGGAAAGAATCCACCATAGGCGCCGTCCACGGTCAAGTTCATGCACATTGTTGGCCCCGATCAAGTACGAGTCTTTTTTTGTACTTTTTGTTGGCAACGTTCCTGAGCAACATGTGCCCGTCGTTGGTCATTTGATTTGATTAGTTTTTAGTATAAAATTTTTAATTATTAAACTTATTTCGTCAGGTGCTTGCGGTGTTCTGGTGGCTCATCCGCTTGATACCATCAAGACTTGGCAGCAGGCCTCGAATACCTCGCCGCTAGTGGCCGTGCAACAGATTTACAGTCGCAACAATGGGGTAAGCGAATTGAATGAAATTTTTCCGGTTCGGTTCAGGCAGTTGGCAAGGCTTTAAAGATTAACGGTTTTTACAGAGGCATGTTCTTTCCCCTGATATCCACGGGGGCCATCAATTCCATACTCTTCGGCATCTATGGGAATCATTTGAGGCAGCTGCGACGGGTCTGCCACAGTGATTATCAGCGTGAGCAGCTGGAGTATCACAATATGTTCTTGGCTGGTTCGGTGGCCGGATTCGTCCAGTCCTTCATAGCCTGTCCGATGGAGCTCATCAAAGTGAGACTGCAAACGCACTGCTGTGAGTAGCTGGGGGATAAAATGCCAAAAGGTAGATAAATAAAATCTTTTCTTACAGATTACAATGATTACCTGTATGGCCAGAGGCGCACCCCTTTCGGCACCTTTAAGCGTGTGCTCAAGAATGACGGTATCTCGGGTCTGTATCGTGGTGCCGTATGTATGATGTGCCGGTGAGTCGCTCAACATAGCTTTGATTAAATCCTTATGTGAATATGTTCATTACTTTCGTAGAGATGTTCTGCCTTATGGCATCTATATGCTGGCCTATCGCTATACAGCGGACTATTTGGATAATGCGGCTTGGGTGCGAAAACGACGTGCCCATCCAGATGGTTCAAATGTGAATCTCTTGGTCAGCACATTGGCTGGCGCCTGGGCTGGTATTATTTCCTGGGTGTGTGTGATACCCTTTGATGTGGTGAAGACTATAATGCAGGCGGATGAGAATCACAAATTCCGTGGCATCTTCCATTGCGTGTTGGTTAATTACAGAGCCTATGGCTGGCGTAGTATATTTCGTGGCAGTTGGATGCTGCTGGCACGGGCAGTGCCTTTGAATGCGGCCACTTTTGTGGGCTATGAATTTGCCTTGGAAAAGTGTCAGCGCTGGAATGGTCAGGTTGCCTGAAAATAAGACCAAAATGTACATATCCTAAGATCTAGTGTATTTTATATATTTTTAATGGTATTTATTGAAATGTAAATGAGCTTTAATAAATTATAAATTTGAAATTACCGCGTTCTTAGCCAGGGCTGTCTTCCATTCCATAGAGTATCGATATTATTAGCGTTCGCTGAGCATCGAAACTTTCGATACTTTCCGACGTTAACAGGGGGCGCTTTGTTCTTAAGAGGAGTTCGAAAATTTTCACTCAGCTGGCTTCGCAACTCGAATCTATCGATATATTTTGCCATTGTTGATTTGATTTAAGCAAGACGTGAGGTGGTTTGTTTATTTTATTTTATTTTTCTACAGAATAAAAATAAAAAATACAAGAAAGAAATCAAAACAAATATTGAAATGTTCGCGTGTGCGCTTAGCTATGTGTAAGATGTGTAATACTCGAAGTTTTCCAATAAAAGCCCACAATTAACACCGATGCACACAAACACCCACACATAAACAAAGATGACTACAGACAGAGAGAGGATGACGACAGAGACTGCGACTCCCAAAAGGTGCAAGTGAATTAAATTGCGTACAATAATAAAATTGTTGTTAATAGCATTGTCATTAGTATGTGCTGTTTTTTTCAATTACGCGAAGGAAAGAGTGTAAAGTGTTTAAAAAGGAAAACTAAGCAAAACCAAGGTCAAGCTAAACACAAGAAAAAGAATTGCATTAAATTAAAATAAAAAAGAAAAATGTTGAAATGTGTGTGCAGTGAAATAAATAAATTTATTTATTGTGAATATTGAAAACACGCACACAGGAGTAGTTGTGGCTGTGCCCAAAGAAGAAGAAGAAAAAGAAGAATTGGAACAACAACAACAACACTGCAACAAGCTGGAAATTGCGTGCCGCGCTCTACTCCAAATGTATGTGTGTGTGTGTGTACAGTACGCCCCCTTTGCGCACCATCAGCACCAGAAACGTCAAACTCAATATACATACAACGCCAGCACCCCTCCCCCCGGACCAATAGCAGCACATAACTGTAGTGGCGAGTAACCAAGGCTCTGCTTGGGATTCCTGTTTATCACCACCGCCGCGCCACCCTCCAACAAAATTCTAACAACAACAACAAAATGTCTTCACTCAAGGTTGCTGTGCGGGTTCGCCCGTTTAATTCTCGGTGAGTCTTACAATTTTTAAAAAAATATTACAATTTTTTGTATGGAATCACTGTTCTGGCTGATAAGACTTGCTCTGCCTAGACGCCCCCACAATTTAATTTGATTTGGTTGAGAGAAAAAAAAAAATTATTACGAAAAATCCCTTCTCTATTTTCATGCTTTGCTGACGTTGCCAAAGATTTTTGGTTAGCACTTGGCCAAAAGCTTACAACTTGCCTAATAAGCGAGCCGCTCCGTTGACTACTTAAAACCACATTAAACATTATTTTTGACCTCTAACGTTATGTCCAAACTTGTATGTGTGTGTGTGTGTGTATGTGTGAGTGTGTGTTAGTTACAGTTATTGTTGCTTTTGTTTTGCCTTTCTTTCGAGTTATTATTGTGCTGTCTGTCGGCCTGGCCAACAGACAAAGAAACTGGCCAACAAAGAAGATATCAACTGTATCGTTATGATGTCATTCATCTCGCCAAAAAAAAAATATATATAGAAACATTTTCTATATTATATAAATCAAACGATTTGCCAAGTGCAAATTTCTTGTTGTTGTTGTTGTTGTTAATTATGAAGAAAAATATAACAAACAAAATTAACAATTGCAATTATAGGTAAAATGTGGCTCACTTTGTTTTTTTGTTCGGCCAATTGTGACATCATCGTCATCATCATTAAAAGGCCGCTTATGCAAAAGCAACGCTGCCACTTACAAAAATCTAACCCACAAAACAACAACAACAACAACAATAACAAATTGTACCGGCTCAGCACGAACACCTCAAATAGTTTTTCATTTTTTTCATTATATTTTTCCCTCCTGTTTTTCTGCCGAGTCAAACAACTTTTAGCACATATTTCTGGTCATGCCCGAGCAAACACACACACACACACTCTCCCTCTCTCTCTCTCTCTCTCTCAAATAATTTTTGCAACCAAAAAACAAAAAAAAAAAAATTAAAATTAAAATTCATTGTGATATATTTATTTATTTTTTTTGCACTTTGAATACAATCAAACCCCAAATGCGATTCATATTTTCGTGTTTCTGCACGAAACTAACCAAACACGAACAATGCTTCCATATCATATCAATTGTTGGTGTTGTAGATGAGTCAAGCAATAAATTTGAGTAATTTTTTTTTTGTTTTTTTTTGTTTTTTTTCTATATACAATTTTTTGTTTTCTTTATTTTTGGAACGGAGAAAGAGACAGAGAAAGACCCACCGCAGTAAACTGGTTTGTTCCAGCGGTTTGAGTCTGCCACCGAGATTAACACAAATAGAAAAGTCGAAAAGAAAATAAAAAATGTTCTCTTTTTGAACTAAGCGAAGAATTTCTCTTCTTTTTGAAAAGTATTCAAAGAGAATTAAAAGGTTTTTGGAGAAGCGAATTTGAGCTTTTACCTGCCAGAAAATAGTACAGAAAAATCTTAAGGGAAAAATTAATTTATAAACTCTCAAAAATCGAGGTTTCAAAAGTTTTAGTCTTTTGAAGAATTTCTTGAAAAATAATATGGATGGAGATATAAAAATATATTTCGATTTTTTCTTCTTGAAAATAGAAAATATACGGGAGTTTCTTAATCTGGAACAGGCTCACAATACTCGAATTAAGATTCCAGATCTCATAACTGAGGAAAGACTACCTAAATTTAGGGCCTGATAGAACGAAATTTTTTCTAGCTGATCAATCAGTTTCTTCGGACATTCTTTTGGTATCATGAAAGAATAATATCAGGGTTCCGATAAATTGTTTCCATATATTTTCTTGATAAGAAAAAATCAGTAATAATTCCAAGAAGGCATTATCATTCAATCTATATCGAGTGCCGATTTTCCTAGATAAGGTTTATTTTTCAGGGCTTGATTTTCCTAGAAAATAGTTTATCTAAGTAAGTTTTTAAAGTTTCTTAGAGTTCCGATAAGGCAATATCATTTAATCTATATCGAGAGGTGGTTGCCCTAGGGCTTGATTTTCCTAGAAAAAAGTGTATCTAAATAGGTTTTTAAAGTTTCTTATCATTCAATCTATATTGGGTGGTGATTTTCTTAGATAAAGTCTATCTTGATTTTCCTTGATTTTGAAAAAGTTTTTGAAGTTTCTTAGGGTATCGATAAGTCATTATCATTCAATCTATATCGAGTGGTGGTTGCCCTAGATAAGGTTATCTTTCCGGGCTTGATTTTCCTAGAAAAAGTGTATCTATCTAAATAAGAATTGCAGTGGGCTTGACAAGCCACTCTATCTTTCTAAATCCGAGCGAGTGTGTGCAAACAAAGAGGAATGACCTAAAATTGTTGCTTTAAATGGGACACAACCGACGAGGGCTTGGAAAACGAAACTCGAGACTGAGGGGCAGAACCGAGTCGGGTTCATTTGTCTGAGTCAGAGCCGACCCCTGCCTCTAAAATCCACACTGGGTGGCTTGCTGGCTGGTTGGCTGGCTGGCCGAGTTCTCTGCAGTCATACAGCTGTGAGGGTGCCTCTTGTCTTCCTCCCTCTCGCCTTTGTCTCTGTAGTCTCTGACACTTTATCATTTAAACGGGACACTCTGTATCTGTGTATCTGTCGGGGCGTTCGGTTGAAATTTGTGTTTATGTTTGAGTGTGTGGGTGGTGGCCCCAGCATGCCCGATGAGTGTGCCATGAACTCAAGTCAACCGGTTCGGCTTTGCTTATTTTTTCAGCTCCCTTTGTCTATAAACAAAACGTTAAAAGTCTTTTCTTTGATCAAGTTTTTCTTGATATTTCTAAAGGCGCAATGCTTTGACCAGAGCCCAGGGGCAATCGTTTTTTTTTCATTTTTATTTTTTTACCTTAAAAAACTTACAGAAAAAAATAGACATTAACTTTTTCAGTCAATGCTGCTCACAATTGTTGCCATTAAAAAATAACAGCAACGATTTGTAAAAAAGGTTAGACAATTATTAAAATTGTTTGGCATTTTTTTTTTGATTCGGAGAAGTTAATGTGCTCTTATCTTTTGACGAGTCTCTTGATTTGACCAACATTTTTTTTCCCCTCTTATTTTTCTTGCAGTGAAATCGACATGGATGCCCAGCTCATTGTGGAGATGGAGAATAAGAAGACGCGTCTACTCAAGCCTCGTTTGCAGGCCATACGTGATGCTGGTCGAGATAGTTTCCATGATTTTACCTATGATTATTCATATTGGTCTTTTGACCAGGAAGATGAACATTTTGCCACCCAGGAGCAAGTATACAGCGATCTTGGCAATGATGTGGTCGACTGTGCCTATGAAGGTGAGTTTATTTGGTATTAAGTTGACTTTGACCCTTCAAAAAATGGATTATTTTTTCTAGCGTTTTTGGCGCGTTTTTTAACGCCTCAAAGATTTGCCTGCTTTTCGTAAATATTTCCCGTATGCCACACACTGCCGCATATTTTCTTTCTTTCATTATTTCTTTCATGCACTAATTTTGTTTACATTTCTCTATGCCCGCATATGTGTGTGTGTGTGTGTGTTTATTGGCTTTGATTTTGTGGTTTAAAAATAAGAAAATTTCTTTTGAATTTCCTAGTAAAAAAATAAACGCAAGTAAAAATACTCGATTTAGTAATTTTCTTGAATTATTTTTGCTTTTAGTTGGAAAATTTCCAAAAGTTTCTTTCATTCTTTTTTTGTAAATTTTGTGGATTCAGCTAATCAGTCATATTTCCGCTTCCTCCCTTAATAGTATTATCTCTTCTGCCGGCACTTTTGTAATAACATTTTCATTATACCCTAAACGTTAAGGCCAAGGGTATATTGAGTTTGTGCTTAAGTATGTATCATGAGATAAGGAGATCTCGAGATCCCACCCAAAGTTATCCAAAATATGTTCAGGGTGCACAGTGATATAGTCATGTCCGTCCGTGGGAACTTCTAGTTCTCGGAGATTATAAAAGCTGGGACAATCGAACTTGGGATACGGACTCCTTATACGCTGCCATGCCCGTTTATGGGAAATCCTAGGTGTCAGGGTATACGAAGTTGGGGCTCGAGCTCCTTACACGGTGTGTAACCTTATTTAATTTTTGACCCCCTTATCATTGGGTTCCGATAAACTGTTCAAAATCAAACAAAACATTTAACTGATACATTAATAAAATCGGATTATATTTACAGGAGATTTTTGAAAAACAATATTTTAGAGTTGAGATTTAGATTTCCCTTGCCCGCTAGATGGCGCTCTTGCATTACCATGTACAGTTCATATATTACTTATAAATTTGAAAGTATATTACTTTAGAACTGGACTTCTTAGGTGGTTGCTATAGTCTAGGGCTACCAACAAGCCAGGGTTGCCTACTAGTGGGCCAATGGAATTCGCCCACTAAGCGCAGGGTATCCACAAATCGATAGCTTCCAAGTTAAAAATTCATCTTTTATTTTATTTTTTTTTTATTATCTTTGCGGTTTCAAGTGGCTGGTTGACTTTCTGACAATGTCACTGGGTAATCGCTGGTTTTATTGATTGTTTATTTGTTTGGCATTTGATTTGGTCACGTGCTCGCAAGCCATTTGGTTTGATTTGTTGCTTTTGTTTTTGCTTTTATTTTACATTATTATTTATAATATGCAAACAGTTTGTGGTTTTTGGGGTCTTTCGAACAAAAAAAAAAAAAAAAACTTGTGCAGTTTTTCACGCGCGCGCGTATCTTTTGGATTTTGTTTTATTGTTGCGCTTTCACTTGGAAACGCACGAGAAAATTGCAGTCACACACACACACACATATATATATACACAAACACCAAAACAAAAGTCTAATTTGTTAAAGTTGTTTATTGTGCAAGCCGAAAAAAAACTTTCGCCTACAAAAACAAATAAAAAAGAATGACAAGCCAAATGGAACAGATGTTTGTCCATAGTCTCTGGCACGCTCTTAATATCAAATTACCAGCAGCATTATCGAATGACATCAACTTGGCCAGGTTTTTCTCTTAACCGTAAAAGAAGAATAAAAAATTAGAATGAATTAACAAAATGCGCCAAGCGTGAGAAATGATGCGATCCATTCGAGTGATTGATCAAGATTCTTGAGATTGCCTCGTGAAGACCTTCTAAAAGTCTGCTTGCTATGAAACACACAGACCTTGGTTACAGTTAATTAAGCTGAAGGCTATGACACTTGAAAGGGAAATTTTTTTGTAATTTATGAGAGATTTTAGAAAGATGAAATCTTTTGATCGAAGTCAAGGGAAATTTCAATGAACAAAAAAAATTTTACTCTGAGCAAAAAGAGAAAGAGATTCATTTTGAGCTGAAATTTCGGAGACCCACAGAAGAGTTGTCCAGATTGTCAGGCCTATACCACTACACAAATCAATAGAGAGGATTCCATCTATTCCCTTTATTCAATTTTAACTAGTATGTCGTCTTCGGAAATTAATCAGATCGAATTTCTATATCATAAAGCTGTCATGCAAACCTAAATTCACCTTACCAATATCTCTTATATTTTGTAACTAGCTCTTTATTCAACCAAATTGAATTTTTTAAATACTTATCTAAGCACACACGACTATATCAAGTTTTACCTCGATCGAATGGCCATATCATATATATTGTCAATAGACCTTTATCTATAGGGATCTGGTATAGTCTGACTGTTTTCATAGCCTCCACAAAGTATTACTAATTTCAGATATTCAGTGCAGAGTTTCTTTGAAACTTATAGGAAAGAACATCACATTTTGTGATTCAGGCTTCTGTTAGAAAGTTTCTTTTGTTCAATTTATTTAGAGGCCACTGTAGTCAGATTTTTTGAGAGTAATTTTCTCAGACTGACTCACTGGCCCTCGGCGTCAGCTTGTCTCAACTCAAAGGGGAAGTGGAAGGCAGCTGACTAACGAAGACAAAACACGGCATTGACTAAGCTGGACCAAGTTTGAGTAAATGTTGCATTACTTGCGCCACTTTTGTTGCCACGAATGACAATAAGAGACAAACAAACAGTTGGCACCCGTGGCAGGTTGTGCAGACAGAGAGACAAGTTGTTTAAGTGTTGCAACACCTCAGTGGGCGTGCCAGGCATATTGGCTGAGTCGTCTTTGTTTGCCTGGCTGAGTGACAGGCTAACTGGCTAACTGACTGACTGACATTTGAGCAGAGTGTGCCCAAGTTGGTCATTAACTGTGATGACAGGGCGCTCTTTAACCCAGTCTGATCTTTTACCCATTTTCTTTGTTTTTTTTTAGGTTACAATGCCTGTGTCTTTGCCTATGGACAGACGGGGTCGGGCAAGACCTTTACCATGATGGGTACACCGGGCAATCCCGGCCTGATACCGCGTATCTGCGAAGAGCTTTTCGCACGCATGCGAGTGGGTCAGGAGTCGGGCACTGGCTACCGCACCCATGCCAGCTACCTGGAGATCTATAATGAGCGTGTGAAAGATCTGCTAGCGGCCCAGAACTCTGGCCATGGCCTGAGAGTGCGCGAGCATCGCAGTCTGGGTCCCTACGTGGAGAATTTGTCACAACATGCCGTGTCCGATTTTGATGAGATCAAAGTGAGTACCATGACGTTACGGAAGCAGATGAGTTAATAATGGTTTTATGTTTTGTAGGAGTGTATTGCTCGGGGTAATGCTCAACGCACCACGGCCAGCACCAACATGAATGATACCAGTAGTCGGAGTCATGCCATTTTCACAATTACATTTGTGCAGGCCGTCTTCATGAATGACATGCCAAGCGAGACAGTCTCGAAGATCCATTTGGTAGATTTGGCGGGCAGGTGCGTAAGCCTCGGGATCACCAGAGCATGAAGCTCTAGAAAGTTACTTCTCTTTTGTTTTTGCAGTGAACGGGCCAATGCAACGGGTGCCACGGGCCAGCGGCTGAAGGAGGGCGCCCATATCAACAAATCGCTAGTTACGTTGGGCAGTGTCATCTCCGCCTTGGCGGAGCAGACGAGCTGTGCAAGTGCTAGCGGTTCCGCCTTGGCCTCTACCCCAAATAGTGGAACAAAGCGGGTGCTTTATATACCCTATCGTGATTCCATACTCACTTGGCTGCTAAAGGACAGTTTGGGTGGAAACAGTAAGACAATCATGATAGCGGCCCTGTCGCCGGCTGATTGTAATTACAGCGAGACGCTCAGTACGCTGAGATATGCCAATCGGGCCAAGCATATCATCAACAAGCCCACAGTGAATGAGGATGCCAATGTGAAACTGATACGCGAGCTGCGAGAGGAGATCAATAAGCTGAAATCTATGCTCTCTGGGGATATTGTAAGTACAGCAGCGGTTTCCATTTTCTTGCTTTAAATAGCTTGTTCTTTTTTGCTTTCAGCACTCTCTGCAGCCTTCGCTGAAGGTTCTGGCGGATCTGCAGAAGAAAGAGGCGCAGGAGAAAGTGCTGACCGAAGAGTGGACGGAGAAATGGAAGGTGGCCCAGTCGATTCTGCAAGAGCAAAAAAGTTTGGGCCTGCGCAAGTCTGGCGTGGGTGTGGTGTTGGATTCGGAAATGCCTCATTTGATTGGTATACATAACGATGTGACAACTGGGGTTACGCTTTACAGCCTCAAAGAGGGTGAAACCCGTATAGGCACTGAAGATGCCGATTTGACTCAGGATATCGAATTGGCCGGCGATGGCATACAGGCTCAGCACTGCAGCATTGTGCTCCAGGGTGGTGTAGTCACTCTGCATCCCTGGCCGGGGGCCCAGTGTTGGGTGAATGCCAAACTCATTGACAAGCCCAAGCAAATTTCCCAGGGCGATATTATTTTGCTGGGTCGCACGAATATCTTTCGCTTCAACAATCCCGCCGAAGCGGCTAAATTGCGGAAGGATCTGAATCGTTCGCAACTGGATATGTCTCGCCTATCGTTGATTACCTCATCACGGGAGAATTTGCTCTCCTCAAGCTTCTACTCAGACGAAGAGGCCATGACGGGCAGTACGAGTTCACCATACAAAAAGCCTGATCGTCAGTATTACCCACAGCGCCCCATGTCACGCGATGATCCCGAGTTGCAAGACGAAAATCGCAAGATATTGGAGACCATTGAGAATGCTTTAAAGCAGCTGAATGTGGTAAGATTTGAGGAATCCCAATGAAATAGGCAAATTTGATTAACCTTTCTGTTGATTTCAGGAACGGGTGCAAATGCATGATCAGTACAAGACTAAGGTGCGAAAGTTAACGGAAGAGCTGATACGTTTGGAGCAAGAGGAAATTGATTGTCTAGAGGTGCTGAATTGCCGTGAACAAGAATTGCTAGCCAGAAAGGATATGCTGCTCTGGGAGAAGAACAACGAAAAGGTTCAGGTGGGTGTCTGTCCAATCACAGTGCCTATTGCATTTGAATCGGTTTGGATGTGGCTAAGGAAATATCGACGTCATCTCTTTGTGCTAGTCGTCTGCTTATGCGCTCAATTCAGGCGTGGTCTAGACCTGGATATGCCTTAGTTTTAGGTTTTTGGTGATCAAATATTAATTCAATTTTTATTTTATTTCATTTTGTAAATACTCATTGTTTTGTACATTTTTATTTGTGTTATAATTTTTGTTTTCTTTTTTATTTTTATTATATTTAATTTTGATTTGCATCTGCTTTGGCTTTGATTTTCTTTTTTATGTTCGTTTCTGTGTGTGTGTGTTTTTTTTTTGCTCATATTTTTTGTTGTGCTTTGGGGCGAATTCATTTTTTTCAAGGATTTCTTCATATTTTATTTGCCATTTTTAACTTGTTTTATTTTATATGATTTGTGTTTAAATTTTCGTTTTAGATCGACATTGTAATTAGGCAAATTTCAGCATTCCAGGCCCAGCTCGACTCAAAGAAACGTGATTTTTCTGAGTACGTAGCCAAAGAGTTGCAGGAACTGCAAGATTGCGGCAAGCTGGATGAGGTTTGTGACATTCTTTTTTTTTTCTCTGACTCCCAACTCGACGGTTCTTAGAGCTTAAGGCTTTTTGGTTAGATTCAATTGGATTTTAGTTTAATTGTTGGAAATTTTTCGCAGATGGGCATGAAAATTGAAGAGGGCACTCCGCTTTCAGATGAGTTGCTTCTGCAAGTCTCCGATTCACTCGATCTGTTTGCTGCTCAGTTTATCAAGGATACTGTGAGACGAAATGTAAGAATTAAAAAAAAGACTCAATTCCCTTAATTAATTGTGTTTTCGGTTTAGAATGAAGAGATACGGAAGCTGGATGAGCAGATTGCTGAGAAAGAGCGGATATTGAATGCCAGCACCAATAGGATTGCCAAAGTCGATGAGACAATGCTGGAAATTCAGAGCCAACTGGAGCGCTTGCGCCAGGAACGTGCGGAGAGCGAGGCCGAGGCCCAGGCCTTGCGGGTTAAGAAGCAAAACATGAAACTAAATATAAACAAGTCGATGACCAACTCAGTAAGCACAAACGAAGCGGACGATGTGTCCAAGTCGGATACCTACGAAACCTGTGATACCTTTCATACAGCCAAATCGGATTTGTCGTTAGTGTCGTCGCCCACTATTACCGAGGGCCAGCAGACTCCGCTGACAGATGGGGACGAGGCCGAAGATACGCGCAAGGAGGAGCTATCGAATATATCTAGTGTGTCGGAGGCCTCTCGCCTCAGTAATGCAGACCCTAGTAGTGGTCATGGCACGGGCTCTGGCAGCGGCAGTGCTGGTTGCCCCAATGGAGCAGCCACTTTGACGCCATGCTCGGATGCCATCATGAGAGACAGTGGCGTCTGCTTGGATACCCGTAATCAGACTCTGATCAGCAATGGCAATGGCTATATTTCTGGGCATAATTACAAGAACTCTGTACGTAATTCCGATGAGGAGACAGGTTCCTGTTCATCCTGTGAATTTGGCCAGCACACGGAAGTCTCACGGCCCTATTGTCAGCTGTATACTCTGCGTCGCAAGATAGCGAAACAGAAGGCCTTGATAATGAAAAATCTTGAAATGGATGTGAACAAAGTGCAATTGGATGAGCAGATAGCAGAGCTGCAGGATCTACAGAGATGCTATATACAAATGGAGCAGGAATTGCTGCAGACCCCCGAGGATCTGGAGGCGCATATGCAGTGCTGCGGTGAAGATCGATCTTGCCTGGATCGACAATACGAGCTGACTAGCTCAATAATGCGCTCAAGTGTACTCAGTCCCAGCAGCCTGGAAGAATCCTCACAGATATACTCACCCAGCATGACACGTTCCTGTCCTTCCATGAGGGAATTTCGTGAGTTTTTCCAAATGAATTTAAAAGATTTTATTTTATCATTTCTCTTTTTTTCTTGTTTAGCTGAAGGCGAGCACTTCATCACCATACCCAGCTTTGTGATGCGCGGAGCTGGCAAGCAGACTCACTACGAATATGAAGTGCGCATAGCCTTGCCCGATGGCAAACTGAATATCCTACGACGCTACAGTCGCTTCCGGGAATTGCATCTCAGCATGAAGCATTTCTATGGAGCCAAGGTAGGTTGATTCTATAATATTAAAGTTTCATTTAATTAAAAATTTGTATGCCATTTAGATCTCTGCATTGCCTTTTCCCCGCCGCGAGCTATTTGCCTCTAATAGCGAAGCAGTGGCCAAGCATCGACGCCGTCTTTTGGAATTGTATTTGCGCCGTTTGCTAGTTGTTTGCTCGAAAATTCCAAAATCACCGATATATAACGGGGACGGGGGCCCGGGCCTGACGCGTGCCACTCTCGTCGAGCTGTCGCCTTTTTTCAAGAAGGGCCTGTTCGAGAACGGCAAGCACGGGACGGGATAATAGTTACCCTACTGCTGAATTATCTCCTGCCTACAGTGTGTCTTTTTGTTTATTTGTACTATCTCATAAGCTATATAATCCATGATTTAATGTAAGCTCAACAGAAGTATCATTTATATATATATATAAAACATACTTAGTTATCTAAAAATCAAATCCTATATATAAATTATGTATATAAGACCACCAGTGTCCTTCCAATCAATATATACAAATAATAATTATTATTATTATTTTTTTTTTTGGTATTGAATAATTTGTTTTAACATACATTATCAATATATTAAAGAGCTTTAAAACTAAATCAATTGATAGCGGCAAGCATTTCCAGGCCAGTTTTTATGTACGTAAATTAGAGAGAAAGAAAGAAATGTTTGAATAGATTGTTTATTTACACTGAAGCTGTTTGTGTGCGTATGTGTTTGTTGAATCGAACAAATTGGATTAGAATTTCAAGGGTTTTAAAATAGTTAAATTCTTTTATTATATTCTAGTTAAAATATACGTATAAGCGATTAACTTCCATTAGTTATTCCAGTTATTTAATCTGTGATTCTCAATTCAAAAGTTTAAAGCAAGCGAACATCCCAAAATAAATAAAAGTAATCAAACATTTCGAAATAGTAAAAAATGGAAAAGGAATTCGCTAAAGGGTAGAGAGAGTATGAGAAGCGAGCTTAAATAAAAATTACGATATTCATTACGATATTCACAATTCAACACTGATTGGTCTTAGGCGGGCAGATATTTAGCAGTAGGTAATAAGCAATATAGTCTGTAAGCCAATTAGACTTAAGCCAATACGATATATGTCAATGTCTCAATTAAAACTCAGTAAATAACTATTTTTGTTAGAGTACAACTTGAAGAACTTCCAGTACCAGTAAATGCCAGGGTAACATGAAATGTTATGGCAATATTAAATTTAACTATATTTATAAGTCTAAATAAAATCATAGTCTAATTTACATAAAACAATAAGAATCGAGTGCAGTTATGGTTAAGCAGCGCAATAACTGAAACAATAATAGCCTAAATGTTTAAATAAATTGATCAAGTATTTTGTATAAGCCTAAAAACAAGCGCGTTTTTCTATTATTTCCACGATAGATGGCGCCAAAAGCAGCCGAAGCTTTTGGGTGCACTGACTTGGCTAAGCTTGCCAGAGCTTTTTTTCCTTCTTTCAAATTTGTTTTGCCAAGCGTTTGGCCTCAAAGTCAGCTTGGATTTTGAATTGTATGAGTATGGCAATATAGGTAAAAATAGCCAGCAGAAACTATAAGAAATCAATTTGTTTTAATTTGGAAAAATATTTCAGTGTTGAGCTTTTGTCACCCGTCCAAAGTATTTCGTATTGATGTCGAAGAGACCGCCACAGGTGAAGTATATTTTCAGGTGTTCTTGCTGCAGTGTATATTCCCTGATTCTGTGGGTAAGCAGCTGGGGATTTCCAGGACTACGTAGACTATGCAATATTTTGGTCAAGCTGTTGTACTGAAAAGAATAGAAAAGGGGAAATAAAATATATATAGACCTTACCTTCTAGCCTTACCTTATTGATGCAGTTCTGACTGAGCACACAAGGAATTAGCAAATTCATAATTAATATAAACACCACAATACAACGACCTATAAGTGGGCAAAATATGAATTAATATTTTGATCTATTAGTCAGGTCAACAGGTGTACCATAATGACATTTATCGTTGGGATTAACCACTTGTATGTATACCCAGTTGACCACATGGAGTATGACCACACCGTTAAATAGAAACAGAAGCAACATGGGCAGCATGAAATAAGTTTCCAGCTTGCCCACCAAACACCAGATACGGGACACTTGCTGTTGGTTACTGCGCAGAGCCGAGCAGAGTGCCCCCTGCAAGGCCTCATCTTCCTCGCAAGTAGCCAGTTCCTCTTTTAAATGCTCCAGGGTTTTTCGCACACGCAGAACGAGTTCCATGACAATCTGCACAAAGACTGCGTATTCCACAAACTTCAGTTGTATAATTAAGGACACGAAGACATTGAGCAGTTTCTGCATAATGCCCATATAAGTCAATTGGCACCAACTGGCCCTGGGTAGAGTCAGGACCAGGATGATAAGCCAAACTCCAATGCACCTTGCCAATTGCCAGTGAAAATTCCTTGGCTTGGGTACACCAAAAATTTCAGCGGCCTCTGAGATATTCGTTTCCAGCTCATCGATATCCTTATATATGTCATCCACGCGGCTAATCTGTACCAGCAAGTTCACATAGATCGATATCAAGAGTATCAACATGCCAATTTGCTTGGCCGAGGCCAGTGAAAACGAAAAGTCCTTAATTTTATAAAAGTCCGTTTCTTGATCGAGAGACGAAAAATTTGATATCGAAACGTAGACGAAAATCCCAAAAATAATCAACATATAGGCCAAGTAGATGAGCAGCAGCCAGGATCTGCGAAGCTGAACCGGCGGCATCAGTGTGAGTACCACAAATATCAGCAAATATGGATGCGCGGTAAGCAGCAGAGTTGCCTGCATTTTGAAAAAGAATGAGTGCTGTGATGGTCAATAAATGTTTCAATTAATTAAAGTTGATTAAAATCCGTAGATATTTTTGTTAATTAAAATGATAAGTAAATGAAGAATGTGAATAATTGAGGCGTCACTTCATAAAACAATTGCCAAGCCATTCCTGGCATTTTCAATACTCAAAGTTGCCACAACATTTTTACGAATTGATTGTCCTTTCCCTATTTCCCCACAAAAGCATGGCTGAAAATATTCACAAGTTTTATACGGAACCAGTTTCTTCCATTTCTTTTGTAGTCCTTTTAATTTTCAGCTAATGTCGCTGTATGGGTTTGAATTGCTCCAATTCCTGGCATCATTTTCCATTTTGTGCACATAATTGCACTTCTTGTGAGTTTCAATGTGCAAACATTCCCATATACGATATGCGAATAGAAAGGAGTCGACTCTCAGGATACCACCCATTACCATTAGGATAGCCCGGCAACTTTTTACCATCTACCATTAGTCTTTATCAAGCCCTTCCTTTGTCTTCATGCCCAGCATACATGCATGAACACAAGCCAAATCAAATGAGAGAGTTACTTCCTCGCAGTCCCTTGATTTTATGCTCATCTGGTTGCTAATCCAAGCACTGGAATTTCACTTACGACAATGTTGGCGACGTTGCTGTCTACGGCGCGGCAGCACATTGACAGGATTAAGTGTCCTTTTTAATTTTAAACTACTTCACTTCACTTTGCACACTCAATGAGTTCTGCCATGTTCGACAAAAAAAAACGAACTACTCTGCTATGCTGATGGCTTTGCTTCTACTATATATCTATATATCCTGTATCCTATATATCCTATACATATATATATATGCTTTTATTACAATTTCTTTTTCAAGTCCTTTTCTTTTAAGCTTGATGAAGCACTTTGTGTAACTCGGTGACATGTTGTTTGGCCGATGTATTTGCATGCAAGCTGTCAGTGGTCAGCCTGGTCAGGCCTGGCCTGGTTGTCACTTCCTTTCGTACGTGTAAATGTGTGTGTGTGTGAGTGTGTGAGTGTTTCCATTTCCATGTAAAAACTTTTGGCCAATGGCATTTTTAATTTGCATGCTTTTGCTATTTTAGAGCTGGGCAAATTGGTGAGCATTAGTGTCACATTTCTCACTCCCAAAACTCGCCACCCTGGCTTCTTGGGCTGTAATTTTCCCATGTTTTCTCTAACCAAATTTTCCAGCATTATTTTTTTTTTTTTTTCATTCCTTTTTGGATTTTAAATGTATGTCTTTTTTTTGTATGGAATGAGTGAATTCATCATGCTTATTCTTTTGAGTGCCAGTTGAAATAACAATAGCTTTGGATTATTGTTTCCTATTGATGGTAAACACAATTGGAATAAAATAAAATAAAATGAAATCATTTTTAACAAGCCACAGGAAAACGGAAATCATATACAGCTATATATTTATGCTTACATTTCCAAGGGGCATTTTTCCTATCCCCTCGCCATATACATACATACATATAAAAAATATAGTCTCTACCTTTGCTCTATTGATAAGCAATTTAAATACTCTTTTTGATTGAGTCGAAAACATATAAGTTTATTTATCAGGTCAGCAAGTCAAAGAGATATTCAATATTATATTTGATTAATTTATTCTATCGAGTTCATATAGTTTTTATTTATTTTTCTTTTATTATTTTTTTCATTTACATATTTGCTCTTATTTTTTCACAGTATTTTGTCAACAAAAATATATTTTTATTACTTTTGTATTTAACATTTATTGAGCTGTGATTTTCCGAATTTCAGTCTTTTTTCGTACCTTAAACAATATTTGCATTTAATATATTTTTTTCTTAATTGCTGTTCGCATTTATATGAAAATTTGCACAGTATAAGCAAATAAAAATAGTATTAAAAAAAATGAAAAAAAAAACTCCAACAGATGGCAAAAGAATTTTGAAAAATGCATTAAATTTTAAGTTTTTGTGAGGCTTATGCGATGTTCATTTTTAGTCTAAAAAACCTTATTTATATTTGTATTTGGACTATTATTAAAATAAATATCACTATGTATTCTTCAAATTACATTTAAATCTGGGTCTGAAAAAAAAATCCCCATGAAAATATAGTAGGTTTTTTGTTTTTTTTTTTCTTTTTAATGCGAACAAAAAGGTAAATAAATTTCCATAAAGTCATGTAAGTTCATCTGTGTCGTGTAATAAACAAATACAAAATACATTTTTTGTTATTGTATATTTTATTTTATTTATTATTTATGTATTCATGGCCATTAAACGGATATCCGTGGTCATAACGCGTTAAATTGCAGTCGGGCGGACCCGTTCCTATCGAGACCAAATTATTGCAGCACGTGCTTGGCCCGTTGGGACCAGTTTAATTTGTTTGGCTGAATGAAACACGCATATTAACAATTAAATTAGTATAAAATTAACAAGCCAAAATGTAAAAAATATATAATTTAATTGAATTCTTATGCTTTTAATTGAAAATTACGTCATTAAAACAAAAGTCACAATATTATTAGCTGCCCCTAAAAATAGGCAATGTTTTTTTGTTGCACGCTGCATTAAAAGAATTTAAAGAGTCTCTTATTCCTTTGAAATCCTAAAATCGAAAAGCCTTTGATGGCAGATTCCAACCAAAACTCAACGAAGGCTCCAGGCTAAAGCAAAGTTGTGGTAAAATATCAATTGTCATAAAAGGCTGGCGGTTTGATGGCATCGCGGCTTTCAGCTGCTCCTTATCAATAATCAATGCTTTCAAATAACTTTGTCAGAGTTGGCGATGACAATTCTGCCAGCAAGAAAGCCAACCAGCCTTTTGTTTTACCCAACAATCTAGAACCAATCCAGAGCCGGAGAACGCAAAGGATAATGGCCTAGCCGTGGCTCTGGAATTAGGGGAGCCCCAGCCACAAACAATGCAGTGTAACCAATGTGAATTGGTTTGACTGTACAAGTACAAATGTATGGGAATCCCTAAGGCACCCATCCATCCACACACACTCACCCAAGCTCATATAAACAAAAGGGATTTCAATAATACGCGTACAATCTGTGCTGAAAGCTTAAACAATAAAAGTGAAAATTCCGCAAAAGCCTTTAGATATAAGGATAAGAATATTATCAATACACATACTGGGAGACAAGTACACACGTGCATACATTCTTATATATATATATTTATATATATATAAATATATTGTGTAGAGGACCGAAGTGGATTTTAGTGGGAGCTTGTGTGGGTAGGGACTGTGGGAGCTGGGAACTGAATTGCGGTTGTCATAGCTGCCAAGTCCTATATATCTTGGCCATCTTTTAGGTTGCTTGATACTTGAGCGAAACGATATCTTGTTTGTATCAATGCTACAATAAGACAACTGAGATTAGCTTCCTCGGATGAGTCACCAGACTGGTTGGTCTGGCTTGTCTGCATCATCGGCTTGTTGTCAATTCGTTCGCCCTGCAGTCGAGTGGACAAAACAAAAGGGCTTGTTATTGATTTTAATGAATGTTGAATGGTGTGTGCCACTAACAGGAACGCCAACAGCAATGTCATCGGCAAAGGCACCCACATCATATGCAGTGCAGCCAGTGGAGCTGAACCGTGCCGAGCCGAGCCGACCATGCCCTCCAGTTGGCCACTTGAATGTGTGAGGCAGAGCGGCAAAGGAGAGTGAAGTGCGCTTGGCACTGCCAATGGCACTTGGTGCCTTGACGACGCGCGACTCTGATGATGCCGAGCACGTTCTGCCAATGCTCAGCAAAGCATGGCAAACATATGAATATGAATCTGAATTTTCCGGCAACCTACTCATATATACACTCACACACATACACACACACAAGCAGACACTTCTGCAATCACAAATAACATTTGTAAGCGTGTGTATCGATGGAAATCAATTTCACTGTCATTTGACATTTCTCGAGTGGCGACGGCAACAAATTTTTGTTTGTGGCATTGAGAATTCTCTGGTTAAACTAGGGATATTGTGAATGTCTATGTGTGTGTGTGTGTGTGTGTGTGTGTGTGTGTGGGAGTCCTTCACCCCTTCTTCAAGTTGAATTTTGTTATTAGCCCTGCAGTGGTAGTCAGACAGGCAACCAGCAAACCGATCAGAAAAACCAAACAAAACCAAAACTTCTCTGACAGTTGTCGGCTGCAGTCGGTCGATTTGCCTGCGGCTTATTAGGCAAATTAGTTTGCTTGATTGCGAATTGTATAGGCTGCCAAATAAAAAAAAAGAAACATAAAAAAAAGTAAAAATAAATTCTGACTGGGCTCGTAAATTTAATGCCAAGACTACATGCGGCTGACATTTTCCTTTCGGCCCAACCAGTCAGGGCAAGGCCAGTCTAGTTAGGCAAAAGCCAAGCCAACTAACCTGGGTGATTTATATTTATTGCTTTGGCAAATTATTTGCCTTTTGCACTACTTCAAAAATGTTATGATGATGATTATTGCTTTATTGCAACTTTTTTTTTTTTTTTTTAGAGTGTCTCAGTGTTTGATTCTCTAGCTTCGGCGTAAAACTGTCATACGTGTCTGGATTCAACATTTCTCTCGACTGACAAAATAAACAAAGACAAAAAAAAAAAAAAGAAAATATTGCCATTGTAACGGACGTTACAACGCAAAACGTGTGGGACGTGATGTTTATACGAAAATATTCTAAAAGACCAGAAAAATAACGAAACCTGCCGGACCTACGTCATCTCCATTTCCATTGAAATCATCGGTATCATCAACACTCTAAAAGCTGGAGAAACTAAGCCAATTGTTTATATACTTTTGCATTCTATGCTCTGTAAATTGATCAATGAAAGAAATTATGATTTGTTAAAATTTACAGGGAAACTAAAGTGTACAAAATAAAAATTCAAAAGCCATGAGACAGATGCTCATAATGAGATGCATATTTGTTTTGCTTTGACAGGCAAAGGGAAATGGTCAAAAGGGACAGAGTTAAGCAGTCTGTAAAACTACGTGACAATGTCAAGAAAAAAAAACGAAACTTTGCCAACCACACGAATTCGCACATTTCACCCGGGATTATTCACCTTTTCATTGGGGGATTCCTCAACTTTGCCCCTCAACAATGCCAAAAGTTATAGCCCATATGTTGCCACTTTTGATTTCCAACAACGCGTCTGCATTTCCAGATTTTTTAAATATTTAAGGAGAAAGAAAACTTTAAGAAAATTCTTAAACAAAATAAAATTAAATTTATTTGTCTTGTAAAAATTTCAATTAACATTCATGTCAAATCAAATGTCTGCGAAGCAATTGGGCCAATGACCCAAACGTTTTAGACAATCCCTAATAAATTGAATGGGAGAGTGTGTGGGAGTATTTGTGTATGTATTCCTGGCATATGGTGTTTCAAAATATTATTTGAGCTGCAAGCTACCAGACCCCATTCATTTGCATAAACGTCAATCATACGCCGTGTATGCCATTCACTGGCTCACAGACTGTTTCTGCTCTGCCAGCCTGACATATTTTCAGTCAACCCCACTTTAAGGTAAACTCCTTTGTTGTGATTTGTGATACGGTGGATATAACATTGACATGCGTGTTTTTTTCCAAAAATAAAAGAAAATTCCTCTCTCCTCCTTCTCTGCCTTCAGACCTACTTCGATTTCCATAAATCGCAGAGACCACAGAGGGGGGAACAAATATTCTGTTACTCGATTTGCGTTTTATTTCAAAAATTGAATTTCAACACTGATTATATTTCTGATGCCTTGGGGTCTTTATGACTGGCACGTTCACTTGATTTTCTTTACCTTTCCTTACCTTGTGGATAGGATTTCATGCACTCTTCTTATTAGACATTTTCTGGGTTATTCTAAAAGGCAAAAAATATTGGTAAGATTATTGATTTTCTGAAAGCTTTGAAAATTAAAGTCTTGAAATTTTAGTTTAACTTAAAATTTTATTTTCGTGTTGAAAGAGAATTAATCTTTCGCTCAAAAAGAGCATTCAAAATTCCAATCTTTGTGATTTTTGACCTGCCTCCTCTCTCGTTTTGAGGTGATTTCTAATGCTTTTGCGTTTGCAGAATATGCATAAATAATCGGGCACTCAATTATCTCACGTGTGTATTAAAGCAATCATAATCCTTCTCTTGGAGGTGTTTCAATTCGTGTGTGTTCGTGTGTGTTTTATAATTTATTTTAAATCTATGAATTTTGCTTTGTGAACTCTTTTTATTTTTATTTTTTTTTTTTACATATTTTGCTTTTTTTGCTTGCCTTTGACACCTTTAAAGGAATTTACGTGATGTGTTTATGCTTATGGCGATTGTTGAGTGGATTGCCAACCAAATCGATTTCAATTGAGTGGCTCTTCTTGTTGCCGTTGTTCTTTGATTTTATTGTCATTCCCTTGGCGTGGATTTCAAAGCATCTTCTGCTCAATAAATAGGCAATTGAATTTTGGGTTTTGTTAAAAAAATGAGCATAACCTCTTTTGGCTCAGCTCAGGATAAATGTTTTCGTTTTTTTTTGTTGTCATTAGCCAGATTCCAGATAGGCCAGAAGAATCTGTTGTCAGGGCTGGAGAAATGGCATCTTTGGTGATTGTAATATGGCCTCAAAGTAAATATTTAATTTCAAGTGGAAATTTGACTAGATTTTATTCTGTTTTGTGTTTTTTTATTTGAGCCTAAAATTGCGTCCTTCATCAAAGTTTTTGATGTCTCAACTTGAGCATTTAAACGTTGTCCTTCATTTAATTTTAATATTTCATTACAATTTAATTGGAAACTGTTTTCCGCTAAAAAAGTTGGTGCCAAATACACAACCAGAGTTGTCCGGTCCAATTTATTTCACCAACGCGAAAAAAAATAAATAAAAATAAGAGTTGAGTATCAAATTTTATGGTATTTAAATTTTCCATTTTTTTAATTTTTTTTTTTTCGAATAAAGTGTTTTTTTATTGATGAATATTTACACAAATATTTATTTGATTTTATTTTTTAATTTTAGAGTTTGTTTACATAATGCGGGCAGCCACAAAAATTGAGTGATTTTTGATTTATCAATCGATTTACGTGTATTTTTTTTTTGCAAAAACTTTGATATCAAGTGTATTAATTACATTTTAATTGTTGATGAAAATTAATACAAATCAGCAAATGATTTTGTAGAAATGTTCTGTTTTTATTTTAATGCGGTAATATGCACTTGAAGTGCAATTAAAAATCCCGTAAATAATAAATACGCAAAAAAAAAAAAATTGCAAAATAATGAAAATCCAAAAAAAAAAAAGAGAAAACTATTTAAAAAAAGAATTGAGCGCATGTTTGTGTATGCGCTGCAGGCAATAAAACCTGAAATAAAATACACGCAAAATGCATAAAATTTGTATAAAAAATTCATTCAGCTCCAACTAAAAAATGCGGTAAGAGAATAAAATGGATACCAGCCGGTTTGGACTGGGGTTCAGCTAGTTGGAATTTTTGTTTTTGTGTGTGTGTGTGAGAGTGTGTTTTTTTTTTCTTTGAATGCCTGCAAATATGTTTGGACGAGGATGTTTTTGTAAATATTGTAAATCAATGGTGAAAGACAGGGCAGTTGATGGCAGATACAAACAAATTGATGGAAAAATGTCAGCAACAGTTGCCAAGGATAGCGAAGTGGTAAAATACGTCAGCTGTGTTAATCGAAAATGAAAATGAAAATAAACGTATGCAACGTATTTAAGTGAGGAAATGAAATTAAAATTGTGAAAATGCATTCTCTTTCACACTTACACAAGCACACCCAAGCACACCCAAGCACACACATACACACACATACAACTGCTAAAGGGCTCTATCCCTGCGTGTGCTTTTTGTGTTTGGAAAATTTCAATCAAACTGACAATTGCCATTCAGATAAGCAGGACAACACTTGTCTGGCATTGTTGTCCTCGCTGCTGCTTTATCAAGCCATCTAGACTTTATCGGGAACTCACACGTTAATGTCAGCCACTTTCCAGCTGCCGCAGATAATTAGTGTCGTTGACAGCCAGCGTATTGCGTCACTGCATTTCACCTCAATGCAGCTCCGCCTATTGGATCTCAGTAATAATTATGCTTTCCGCAGAATCTCATAATTAAAAAAAACATAATTCTTAATACTCTTTCCAAAGAAAAGAGACTATATTTTATTTCACTGAAACAGAGCCCCAAAAATTGCCTCCAGATTGGCCAATATAACGAGGCATATAGATAAAGCTATATTTGTCTATTTCACTGCCAATTAAAGACTCAATTAAAGACTCAGTTTTGGTAAAAACTTCGTTATTTTTTGACCGATTTCTGAGAAATTTTCTCTGTATTTTAATTAAGTAAGAATAAATATGTGTACCAAGTTTCAGTTAAATCGGACCCTTACATTATATAGCTATAGCCTTATTGAACGATCTCAGTAAAAATTTTGGATATGAATGAAATTGCCGAATCGGATTACCATTTCTTAAAGCTGTCCTTCTAATCTAAATGGACTTTAGAAATATCTGCTTCATTTCCGACAAGAAATATCTTTGAAAAGAGTCTGTAATTTTCTTCGCTTATGTTAGAGTTGATGGTTTGCTTTCTTAATTCAAATAATATTTCTCACTTATGGTTTTCGTTCGGGTTAATTTATTCTGAAATATTTAGCTTGAAAATTTTTGGTTGTAGAAATTGTTATGCTTTAAGCTGATAAATATAAATCGATTTAATGTTGACCGTTTTTGTTGCCAAAAACGAGGATGAAGAAAACTATCCAAAAAATATTAGCAAAGACTTTATCCATTTTCCTATGCACAAATCTCTGTTTACTCATCTGAAAGATTTTTCTTGCCATCGATTGAAATATTTGTTTGTTTCTTGTTTTGTGTTTCCGTAGCAACTTTTTATTTCTTGCATACTCGGCAAAGACAGACGAGAAAGAAACTACAAATAAAAGAAAACAAAGAAAAAAAAAAAATAAAGAAGGAAATACTCTTGAGTACCAAGTCAATAATAAATTGTGAGAAATCTATCGATTGTGTTTGCCTTTGTTGGTTAACCCAAATAACAAGGAAATTAGAGCTGAACACTTTTTCAGCGCATTGTTCTAATTCTTTGCCTCGCTCCCAGTTGAAAAATCGAAGTCGCTCTCGTTGCCACCCGCGGTGGCTGGAGTTGTGAATGTAGGTGGCGCTGCTGTCGCTGGGTTGGAGGATCCAGCGTGAGGATTGACACCCTGGGCGCCGGGCTTTGCGCTTGAGCTATCATCCGTTTCGCTGCTGTCAACGAAATTAACGCGCTTCTTCTTCTTTTGCTGCGGCTGTGGTTGCTGCTGCTGCTGCGACTGATGTTGCGCATCATTAGGCGCTACTTGTTTGTCTGCCGAGGCAAGTATCGATGTGGGCTTGACATTTTTTCCGGTTGGAGCTTTGGATATTTCAATTTCCTCAGCTGCCTGGGCTTGAGTTTCGCCAACTGCAGCAGCTGTCGTTGTCGTCGATTCCACTTCCTGTGCTGGGTTCGGTTTGGTCTCACCGGTAACTGGGTATTCCTCGGCGGCCCCGGCCTGCATTTGTTGTGCGTTGCCAGCTGTCTGTTGCTGTTGTGGTGTCTCTTGTTCGCCGTAGGCCGCATTGTAGTCGTAATTTGCTGTGGCCGCTGTTCCATAACCCTGGGCCGTGTAGTCGGCCTCGCCGGTGTACTGGACAGCATTGGGATCGGCTATGTACTGGCCAGTGGCCTCATCGTATATGTAGCCGGGATAAGCGTTCGGATCGTAGCCACCTGCATATTGTGAGGCATCGTAGTTGCCATAGTCCATATTCGAGTAGTCCTGCTGGTCACCAGCTGCGGCGGTTGTCGCATTTGCATCCGCCCCATAGTGCTGCTGATAGTCTGTGGGATTTCCTATTTCACTGTAAATCGGTTCGACATTTTGTTGTTGTTGCTGCTGCTGCTGCTGGTGTTGTTGTTGTTGGTGTGTGCCATCGATACTGGCATATGTGGGCTCATAACTGGCCTCGCTGATGGCGGTTTCGCTGGCCGACTCTCCATGACCATAATTCGATGTATTCGCTGCCTCATACTGACGATAATCGATGTGGTCCGTTGCCTGGGGTATCTGCGTAATTTCTATGGACTTGGCCTCTACCAGACTGCCACCTGACGACATCTCAGGGGGTGGGGCTGGCGTATTTTGCTTTTGATCTGATGCTGGATTGGACGTTGTTGCTGTTGTTGCTATCAGGCGTTCGCCGTAAATGGCATTTTCAATATTCTCAATCGACATGCTGGATTTGGTAATATCTCCATTGTTGGTGTGGTTTGGTGGCGACAATTGATTACTTCGAGCCAGCTGCTCATCAACCGCAGCCGCTGCCATCTCCAAGGCAGCTCGACTAGCTCTCACTTCGTCTAGTAAATCATCACGGAAATGATGCGAGCCAGCCACACCCGCTGCTGCTGCCAGGCCAGACAATCCACTTTTTGGTTGTTCTTGCTCCTCTTGAGGGGCCTGCGACTGCCATTGTTGGTCAGGCTCATCGATTTTAAGCTCACCAAAATAGGATTCAAAATGTTTTGGCTCTTGTTGCTTTTGCTGTTGTTCTTGTTGTTGCTGTAGCTGTTGTAGGTAAGACTGCTGGCTGCTCTCATTATTGACAGCGACAATTGACGATTTTTCATATTCAGCGTTAGTCACGCGTGAATTTGGCACCCACATCTCGTGCCCAGGTCCCTGCTGAGATATCTCTGCCATTTGCGGTCGGCCCATGTCATCGGGCGTGGGGCCAGGACGCGATGTTGCTGGCAACTCTGTCAGCGTCAGTGTTGTTGTTGGTGCTGCTGTCGTCTTTGGTAATTTATCAAATGTCAACGAGGAGGTGACTCGCGTACTCGACGTGCTGCTTAACTCCTGTAAACTTTTGTCTTTCGGTGTGCTTGTAGACGATGACGGTGGTGTTGTTGCTGCTGCTATTGCGGCAGCTGTTCTCCCCATTGATATCTGGTATTCAGCATCACCTGACATGTTGCCGTTAAAGTCATGACTGCGCCCGGCTGCACCAGCCAAGGCTTCATCCTCGGCCTCTCTGAGTAGGCTACCGAGGCTAACATTGCCGGGGACATTGTGTGTTATGCGTTCCGGCAAATCGGCATTCTCATTGTCAAAGGCACGCAACGTCGCGCGCAGATCGTACAGATTCGCATTTGAACGGTTCACCTGACCCGTGGTACCCGCATATATCTCAGGCATGGTCGGCAGGTAGATGGGTGGCTGAGACACTGCCGAGCTGGCTGCTGCAGCTGCTCCAGGAAACTGTAAAAAGTCATTGGGCATGGCTTGCTTGGGGGCCGCCAGCAACATCCCAGCCTGTGTGGGCGTGGCCATGGCAAGCGTCCATTGCGGTGCAGCATTGCCAACCAAGGTCTGTTCGGCAGCGAGCAGGCTTGGGCTGGCCCCAGCTGCTACTTGCGGTGGCACCAGCACGGGAATTGGCATAGCTGGTCCAGCAGCTGCGGGCAGACCACCACCCGCTGGATGCGTTTGTTGTTGAATGCAGCGCAGTGTCTGTTGTTGAACCAATTTCGCAAAGTACATTTGATATTGTAGCTATTGTGAAAATGTAGAGGAGTTGGTGTTGAAATCGGTGACATGCCATTGATTAAAAGTCAACCAAAGCTGTAGTGGACCCTCAGACCAACTTACCTTCATCATTTTGAGACGCTCACTGCGCTGTGACATGGCTGCGGTCTGCTCATCAATTCGTTCGAGCATGTAGACCAGCTTTTTGTTACGTTCATTGCGTTTGGCTTGTTCTTCTAGAAATTCTTGATATTTCTGACGACTTCGTTGGCGTGAGGACTTTTCACTTTTGCAAAAAAAAAAAAAAAAAAAAAGAAGAAAGCAGAAAAAATAAAATCAGAATTCTTATATAAAAAAGAAAAAAAACAAAGACTTGGTCTTTGGTTACTCACAGTTCAGTGCGCTTTTGAAGCACTTTGTCCAGTTTATGCTCCAATTGCTGGCGATTGTCTTCGCTGTTTGTTTTGAAATAAATTTTATATTAAATTGAAGTGAAATGAATTAAAAAATCTTACCTGCGCTGCAGTTTCTCCTGCAGCAGCTCCACCTGTAATTTGTAATTTTCCAATTCGGCCTGTGGATACATTTCGTGGTGACGCTTGCTTGGCAACTGAAAGCCGCGCATACATACAACTGACTGCCAACTGTCAAAGGAACCACATTGCACCACTATTGACATACTTTGCGGAAAGGCAACACACACGCACACACACTCTCGCACACACACACACACACCTCTATAAGACCTACAAATGAGACAGTCTCTGTGCTATTTTTAAACAAAGTTTATTCGAATATTTACATAAAATGCGATCGGGTAGGTCCTGTGTCAGTAGAAGGATTTTCACTGTGTCTGTGTGTGTGAGTGTATGAGTGTATAAATGTGGTTATTTGTTTATTTTGAAGCGTTGTTATGGCTACCCTGACTAGCAGACCGTAGTGCTGGGAACTCCTTTTTGGTTCTTAACATTTTTGGTGGTTGCTTGGCATTGGCCAGGTGAGAGACGCCTTATTGATTTTACCAGGCCACACATTGCCGGTGGATACTCTCTTTCGATTCATGATGTGTGTTTCAAAAATAAAAGAATATTGAAAGCTGGAATAAATGGCTCATCTTTTAGTCTAAGGAATTCCCAGTTTTCATTGCTTATTTCCTTCCAATTTGAATTTATAAGAATTGTTTTAAATGTTTTAAACTCTCCATAAATGATACCGATCATTCTCCATATGATATTATTCCTCCATACGATATCATAATAATTTGAGTATATTCATTCTTAATATGATAAATAATCATGAGAGGGTTTTTAATTTTAGGGATTAAATAATCCATATATATATAATTTAATATTGTATTTAAAAAATGCCTAGAATTGATTTAAATAATAATCCTTTTTTTTGAAGAAATTCTTTCTTTTCTCATTAAATATTTCATGACTCTTTCGGGTCTTTCTAGAAACTTTTGAAAAATTCTTAAAAAAAAGAGTATCTTATTTTATTCTATTAAAAAAATTAAACTAGTTTTTTGTTTTGTTTTTAAAGGTAGCTGGGAAATTGTGGTTGTCGCAATGTTGTACGCATTGAGCGTGCCACTAACTTTCGATTTTGTGCTTCATGAATTTCCCATGTTGTTTGTGTTGTTGTTATCGGTATTTCTGTTGTTGTTGTTATTGTTGTTGCTATTGGTCTCGTTTTTGTGTGTGCAGGGCACTAATTACACGCCAGCAAGTAGGTCAGTTTCAAGGGTCTCGGCACGTAAAATTGTCGTCTTTTTTTTAGGTGATTTTTTCTTCTTGTTCTTTCGTTTTTTTTCCTGCCCCAGGAACATACAAATTGGTGTACATGCACATATTCAGTAGTTTAAAGGAGCAAACGAAAAAAAGTGGGGATAAAATTGGTAGACTGTTTGTCGGGCTAACCAAAGCATTTATCATGCATTGCACGAGCGACCGCAACAGTCCCACACCAAAACCAGGACCGGGACCAGACCAGGACTAGGACCAGAACCTGGACGAGTGAAAACACATGTCGTTGTCATATAGTCACACACGCACATAGGGGTAGTCGGAGCAGCCAAATTTGTGCAACGAAGCATGCGGCACCTGAATGTGAATTAATGGTAGCGTCTATCATTCCCCGGCCGCAGACAACAACACACTGACATATTCGCAAAGTCACCAACGTCACCATCAACGACGCTAAAGCAACAACAACAAGAATAGCATCAGCTCCGCCGCCGTCGTCATCATGATCATCATCAACACTGTTCAACATGTCGACCAGAACAGAACTGGTCGGTCAGCCCGGCTTACTAGTCACTCCCTATTGCCAGCCTGGCATCAGTGTCAACTCCAGGGGCAGGTAGCACACGCATACTACTGACCACTTATTCTGCATTTGGTTTTAACTGGGTTGGCTTCTCTGTTCTAGGTTTAGCATACGCGGCAGTCGTGGTTAACAGCCCAAAATTCTATAAACACAGAGTAATACATTTTAATTTTAGTTGTTGTTTATTTTACGGGAAAGTGTATTGCCACAACAAAGAAACTATTAGCGGTCTGGGATATAGTAAGTATATGAAAATTTCCTTTGCTATTACTTTGATGCTTAAAATAAGCGAAACTTCATTAAAATATATTTTAAAAATTCTGGGAAAAAACTTTAGTTAATTCAACTTCCTTGATGACTTCTAAAATTAAAAATTAGTTTTTTCTTAGAAAGATCCTTTAAAAATTTTTTACTAAGCTTCCTTGAAGGCTTCCATAGAAAACTAAAAATAGAAAAACGAAGAGGGGAACTTAAAAATCCTTAAAGCAATTCGGCTCACCTGCAAACTGGGAAAGTCAAGGACGTTTCGCTTAATAGATTTTTGTGACTCAACGGAAAAAAGTAAAACAGGAAGAAAATAATAAAAAATTTGTTGAATTTTTCTGGAAAATTTATAAAAGGACCCTTAAGCTTTTGCGAACAAACTTGGAGATTACCTAAAGTTAGTCAGGGAGAAGATAGTATTAAAATGCAAATCAATCCATAAGGAGGAGATTAAAGCTATAAAGCTTAATAAGACTTTATTTTCTTAAAACAATTTTAAAGACCTTAATAAGTATGTCAAGCTTAAGTGAGAAATGATTTTTTACAGATCCTATAGGACCGATCGAATGCAATGCAATTTATGAGTGAATTTATTTTTGAAATCCGAGAAAGCCATTATCAAATCCTTGTGATTTAATAAAACATAGGGCTTAATCGGTTTCCATATTAAAAGTAGTCCATTGGATGAATGATCTAGTTCACAAAGAACAAGTTCTACGCTCTTAGAGATGCAGACAGCTTCTGAGCTTTTTCTTCTTAAATTATAATGTACTCGGTTGGATTGAGAAAATTATCTGGAATATTTATAAATCGCTTAAAATGTCAGCTGCAATGAATGCAATTGAGCTTGACAAAGTTTTCAAGCCATCGAGCCTGTCTGTACTTTTAAACTTGAATTTTTTCTTGATCCAACTTTTAAACTTTTCGACTTTTTCTCTTCAATTTTTAACTTATGCATCGGAACTACAAATCTGCATAAAGCAAAAAAAAAAAAAAAAGAAATGGAAGAAACGGCAATGAAACTGAGAAAATTGAAAAATTTTTTAGTCAGCTTCAAATTTTGTATGGATTTATGTATTTGACTTTCTGCCATTGCAATTGCCATACTCTGTGCCTGTGTGCTCTTTTGCCCCTCTGTGTGTGTATGTGTGTGTGTGTGTGTGTTGCTTATCAGTCGTTGCACAGCATACTATTTGGCGTACTTTATTTTTGACTGCCGCCTCAGAGTTCTTTTTTGCCGATTTGCAGTCAATGAAGCAGAAAACTGAAAACTTTTCTTTCCTTTGAGTCTATTAAAAATAATGGGTCTTGAAAGAACCCAAAAAAAAGAGAAAAGAAAAGAAAAATAAATAAAATAAAACAGAAGAAGAAAGAAGAAAATCGCGAATAAGGGCAAACGCCAAAATGGCACCGTCCAGGATCGAGTCAAGCCGTCTTCACAATTCCAGCAGCGAAGTAGTGCCAAATAGTCCACAGTCACACATGGATACGGGTGTCTGTGGCAATGTGAGTGTGTGCAAAGTGGAGGCATTAAATTAATGTGCCCTGTACAATTTCCCTGGCAGAGATTCACTCAGGCAGACTTTGGTGCATTGACCACTTGCGGTTGTTTTTTTTTTCTTCTCTTTTTACTCGCTGCGGGTTGTTGCGAGAATGCTGATGGGGGCTGACTGGACTGCCCTTTGGCCAGGATGGCGTCGTGCAGGTTTTGCGATTAATGCGATAATTTAATTGTAATGCGGGTCTGGCGTCTTTTGCGCCAATAATTTAAGTTGCAATCAGTGAGGCATTTATTGGGTTAAGCATACAGAAACATATACACGCACCCATTGAGCTCATAAGTATGAATTCACATAGTTACTGGGCTGATTGGATGCTGCTCTAAAAGCCAAGCCAAGTCAAGCCAAGCCAAGAAGTGAACGAACTTAAAGTCAGAGAGTAAAGAAGTTTCTGCTGGAACATAATGCGGGGTATCGGGGGAAGTGCGAATAAATTCTACGATTTCTGGCACGCCACTGAATGTGAAACTCAGGGAGCTTCTTAATAGTACATTTTGAAAAATAAAACGTTGCTCGCCTGGCCATGACCAAATGCAATTTGCCATTTTTACACGTTTGCAGGCCGGAATGCAACAGGACTGACTCTTTGACACTACTGATGAGAAGGACGTGGCCTGTACTGTTTGCCTGAATATTTCTTTGTGTTGGAAAAGTCATACTTATTGAAATTCTCATAGTACACAGCAGAAGTCAACGCCCACATCAATATGAAAGTTGTTTTGACTAGCACCCCAGCAACAGTTGCCAAGGTAATTTATATTGCCAGGAATCGTATTTTAAATTGAAAATTCCCTTTTGTTTATAAAGAGTAGTTGGTGGAATCAATATGCACCGTTCGGTTGTACAGTCCTTTGACGACTCTTCATCAATGGAAATGCCATTGGAAATGACTACAGCAACTGTCCCTGCAGAGTCTGCAAAATCAACACCGGAGTTGGCAACAACAACAGCAACAACAACTGATACGGATGAGCTAACATCGACCACTCCCCCTTCGGCAAACAATTTCGATGAGGAATTGAAACGTTCCATGCTGGCCATGTGCTACAAGATGGCCATGGACAGGCTCCTATTGCAGCAGAGGACCCAGCGCATGTATATGGCGAAACCGTTGCCGACATTGCCGAGATCATTGGAGCGCCGTCGCCGTTCCTCTATGCGCAAGCAATCGAGTCCACGGATTTTGTTGACCGGCAAAACCCTGCCACGCTTGGAATCCTTATTGGATGAGGAGCCCGATGCCGAGCAAGTGTTAGATGACTGTGTATTAAATTCGTTGAAATATGAAAGGGATTTGGATGCTCTGCGTGGTGTTTTCGAGGCTGCTTTGGCCGATTTAAATGCCCCCAGCTCCGGCGGTGGCTTGCTCGAAGAGGCCATTCAGGCATTTGGCAGCAATCAGAGCGAAGTTTCATTAGCAGCTGCTGAGCTGCAGGAGTCAAAGGACCTGGTGAAGACCTTACAAAGGGACATCGAGCAAATGAGAGTGGACGGCTTGGCCAGAATGAGGAGCACAGAAGAGCGCATAGCCGAGGCCAAATACCAATTAAAGTGCGTCTCACGGGTCAATGATCTTGAGTTCGATTTGGTGGAACGCTGGGAGGCTGCTCGCATCACACAGGCCGAGATCTGGGGTGAGAATGCCGAGCGCGCCTATTTACGTGATATTTTGGACTACAAGCAGCGTTTGGCACGGGAAGAGCGTGTCAGCGGCGAACTCCGAGCCTTTCGCAGGGGTGAGCTGACCGAGCTGCAGGGTCGCATTAACGAGTGGAAGTCTAAATATGCCAGTGAATTGAGACGTGTGGATCGCGAGGCCCAGGCCTGGGAGATACGCATTATCGAAGTGGAAAAGTCCCTGGAACGTCATCGAGAGATCTATGAACAGCGGATGGAATTCGTCCGAGAGTATCAGGCCAAAAAGGACGAGGAGCAGCGTCAACATGATTTACAAATGCACCGAATCCAGTGCGCCGTACGTCTGCAGGCCTGGTGGCGGGGAACCATGGTACGTCGCGGCCTTGGACCATTCAAGAAAAAACCCAAGAAGGGCAAACGCGGCAAGGGCAAGAAATAAGTCTTTCCAGATTAACTCGAGAATTCCAAAGTGAAATTAAAATTGAAAAGAATTAATTGCATTGTTTTTTTGCGGCTTTAGGGCTATTTGAGTTTATGGAAATTATCTTGTGACTTGAAACCAATTAAAAGTTGACTCTTCTTTTGTCCAACGTGGCCATGTAGTTAACACATTGACGGTCGTCAACAAGTCAGACCGAACGTTATTCTTTTTATTATGTCAACAGCCTTGGGCCCTGGCATTCTCATTGTGTACGCACTGATAATAACGTAAACAGCGACCGGCGCTGAATGTCTGAAATCTGAAGCTCCAGAGTATTCTTTTTATTTAGTTTGTTTTTTGCGAAAAAAATGCACTCTTTTTGAGCAGAAAATGTTTTCGCGATGTTTTTATAAACTCAACAAGTCTTGGGTAAGGTGGCAACCTCCTAGCAATTGAACTGGTTCCAGTTCAGTTCCAGGGATCCAATATATTTCCACTCATTCTACTCTTAATCCTTTGATACTGTGTTTTGTGTATTTAATTTTTCCTTTTATTCAAAAAAAGAGTATATGCCTTGTTGAAAATTGCTAAATAACATTTTCTTTTAATCTTGAATTTTCATATTGGTTTTAATTTTTTCCTTTCTTTTTTCCCTGGATGGTTTATTTGTTTGCTTGCCTCTCGTGGCAACTATGGCTGGACATTTTTGTTTCTGTCATTATTGTAGTTGCAGTTATTCTTCTGTTTTTTTCTTCTTCTTCTTTTTCTTCTTCTTGTTATTGCTGTTGTATTTGTAGTTGCTGAAGTTGGTTGGTTGTGCGCGGCGATAAACTGCGACAATTTGCCTGCTGAATGAGTACAACTTTTTCGCTGTCAGCGAATCGGCTTTACCCAGAGAAAGTTACGCATGTCTTTGGGTGTGTGTGTGTGTGTGTGAGTGAGAGTGTGTTTGTATGCATTGCAATTTAAAATATAATTAATGGTCGTTGGCGTAATTTATTGAATTTGCATAGCGCTGGGAGTATGGCGCTGGTTGGCATTTGAGAATGTGGTCTGGGTTGTCTGGGCTGAGCCAGGAAGGGAGTTGTTTGGTTGGTGGTTTTTTGGGGAAAATGCCTTGACTATTGTTTGCTATATGCTCACTTTTGCTTTACTGCACAATAATAACACCAGCAACAACAACAACTACAACAACTACAACAACAACAACGAAAAGCAATAATACCAGCCGCAAGAGCATTTCATTGCATTGCCTTTTGTTTGCTTCGTCTGTTTACTTGGCGGCATATAAATTAATGGTAGACAAAAGGAGTAAGAAAAATGGTCAAAAAGAAACTGTGACAGAGTAGAAAATAAAGAAGAAAAAGTGTAAAATAACTGCCAGCTATCATATTTGGCTGTGTTTCACTCTCTTGTTTGTTTGGTGTCTTCACTACTTTCAAAATTTTTAATGCTCTCTTTTTTTGGGATAATAAAGACCATTTCTCGCTGGCCATAATACCAGTGACGCAACAAATTATATAATGATATATTTTCATCACCATCTGAAATTTAAGAATTTCTTATTATTTCAAGATTTTAAAAATATAAATTAAATATTGCAGCTTAACCCAGTTATTCAATGTCAAAACTTTTTTAATGGCAATGAAAATTCTGTGAAAAAAAATTCTTTTGTTGCTTGAAAATATGTGAAAAGAATTTATTCACCTGATAGGGAATTGCACATTTTATATATTGTTATTTAAAAAGCTGGGGAAAATCGCACAATTTCCATTCATATTCTTCACAATCCGCTTTCTCCTTTCCATGACCATTATCATTTTTGTCTTACTCACTTCCTGCACTTTGTTGTCTTTACACTATTTTTAACTTAAATGAAAGGAGTAAGTCTTAATGGCTGCTGTTGACGTGGATGTTGCTGCTCCTGCTGCTGCTGCTGCTGCTGCTGATGGGATAATTGTTGTTGTTTTTGGCTGTGATTGTTGTTGTTATATTGCTGGTTACTTAAAGCATGCACGTATACGAAATGAGCTTGGCCCAAAGCCTTTAAAAAGGGACAGGCAGCAATAAGGAAAATAGGGTTCCACTAGGACTCCGAACAGAGAGAGACAGAGAGAGAGAGAGAGAGAGAGAAATAAGAATCGTACCAAACATGGGACAGCTCTGAGCAGAGCCGAGCCGAGCAGGACAGAGCAATGCGCCACATGCGGCAGCTCGCGAAAAGCTAGCCAAAAAATTTACATACAAATTAGGGTTAATGAGCAGTGAAATTGTTATTTAACTTACAGTTTTGGGCCCTGTTAAGCGCTTTAAAGTGTGCAACACTTGTGTGTGCCTTGTGGCTGGCGGCCGTGGCACGGGTCTTTAATGCATCATCGTTTGTGACACGTTTTTGAAATTTACCCGAAAACTCAAAACATTGAAGCCTTTAAGGATTTGGAGGGTCGGCCTGATGGGCCTTTTTTAATTTTTTTTGTTAAATTTATGAACATACAAAAGCAAGGGCGATAAAAAATGCTTGAAAAAAATAATAAACATTTAATTAATAATTTTGCTCATAGCAAAACGTACAGGCATAAATTTAATTGAATGTAATATTACGCATACGCCATGTGATCAAAAATTAATTTCATTCTCTTTTTTATATTCTGGTCTTTGGCCATGGCTTTTACAGCCATATCAATGGTCGGCAAAATTTTTTATTTAAAATTTAATCAAACGCTTTAATTTGATTAACAACGCACGTCTTTCGATATAAATTTATGGCCGTCCACCAGCACGCAAGGGGTACCAATAGGGAGCCGGAATATATCAAGACCAGCAAAGAAAAAAAAGGGTTAGAATCGTTGGCTTAGCTTGGCTTTCAACACATCAACGCCCGCTTCATCATTCTGTGTAGGTGGTGAAAATGATGGAGATATTCTGGGGCATAGGGAAAGTTTGATATCCCAACCGTTTTACCATTTAATAGCAACACGTACGTCTGATAAAATATTTTATTGGCGAGTGTGTGCATGCGGATATCTGTGCGTGTGTGTGTGTGTGTGTGTGGGTGTAGAGCACGTGTTGTCAGTCATTTGACTGGTCATTTTATAGATTTTCTGCAAGCTCTTTTTTAAAATTTGTTATAACATTTCTTTCCTTTCAAAATTGCTGTGCTCAGACTAAGTAAGAACTCTGACTATTCCAATTTGTGCAGAGTTATTTATTCAATAAAGCTTTGCATATTTAATGAAATTGGCTGCAAATTTTTTTTCCCAACTCTGCACTGCACTGCAATTTCGAGACATAAATCATTTTAATAATCCCTACTTACCTACTTATTTAGTAGACGAAAGTACAGCAAAACTTGCACGGGTTCACTGGTGCCTTCATTTTCCTTGTTTCTGCCGCTTCTCCTACTTCTTATTTGTCTACGTGTCTATTGTGATTTTTTCGACTTATCTTGTCAGGCAAATCTGAAATAAATCTATAATTTTATGCAGCAAGGAAGTCACGCAGTTGGCTACCAACAAACACGTCAGCCCAAGAGGTCAGTGAGGCGAGCCTCTCTGCATTATCCAAAGATGAATCATCTCTTATTTGAGTCAGCAGTTTTCCCGTGGGCTAAGCACAAGTCCCAACTCCTTGTCATAAACCCACTTGCTCTGACCAAAAGTTGCAAGGCCCTGGATTATGACCGAGATTCCGCCAGTTTGCCTCATGACCAATTGAAATTAGTTTCTAAAGTGGCAGCCAGCTTTCATTCTTCAATTGACTGACTTTAATTGCATGTCAGGTGCTCAAAATTATTATACACATTAAGTAGTTTAATTTCCTTCAGTTCTTTGAAGTGTTAAGACTGACTCATTATTTGCCAACTCCATTAGCTTGACTCGGCTCGACAGTCATCTTCATGCCGAGAGCTCTTCAGAATTTCGCCAAAGCGAGATTAATTCTGACTCTAGTTTCTTTATATTATTATTTTATCTGGTTGAGTGCAATAAAAAGCAAAACAATGTTAAACTGCGCCAAAGCTATTTTTTTTTTCTTTCTTTGAACGAATTTTCGCCTTTAATGGTTTGTTTGCCGAGGAAGGTAGAAAAATTTGTGCTATTTCATTTGGCGGGGCGCCGTTTGGAATTTTAAATATGGCGTCTGTTTTGTTTGAAAACGGAAACGAGTGTCTGTCAGTTGAGTTTATTTGTTGTAGTTGCTGTTATTATTATTATTGTTGGCTATTGACGCTGACGACGTTGTCGACCCAAAATGAAGTCAAGCAACTTTTGTGGCACTGTGATTTTTCTTTTTTCCATTTTTTTTTTTGTTCTCTTTGGCAAAAGCCAACTCGTTTCTGTTTAATGGCTGTATTTTTGTTTCTGTCTGTATTTGTGTTGCTTCGTATTTGTTTCCATTGAGGAATTTATTTGTGCTAGTCATGGCCAAGAGCATAATTTTTTGAAAGCCTTAAATATTTAGTTTTTTTTTCCAAAGAAACAAAAATATGACTTCAAAGAAATAATTGAATCTTTAAAAAAATTGTTTTAAATTTTTAATTAATGTGCCTCAAATATTAATTAAGCTCTGACATAACCTGGCCACCCAGAAAAAAGGTTTCAATGTGCTTCCTTTTCCTTAGCTTTTGTTTGTTTTAAATCGTCTGCTTTTTCGGCGCATTAGTTTTAATATCTATGACATGGCTGTTTTCTCTAGGCCAAAGTATGTGTATGTATAGCTCTTCCTGGCTTCAAGTCTCCCTGTCTAAATGGACTCTGTCACTGTGAGCTGGACAGACAAGCTCCTGTCGTTAGTTGCTTGCTCTGCCCATTTGTCTCCTCGCCTGCCCGGTGTATACCATCAGCCCTTTGGGATTGCTCAATTATCTGGCTTAGTGATATAACAGTTTCTGCCGGCAAAGGGGGGTGGGAAAGTTGGTCAAAGGATTTTCATTCATTATACAGCAAATATTTGTCTACCATTCAATTAGCTGTGTGCTTGCGTGCGAGAGTGTGCGTGCGTACGTGTGTGTGTGTGTGTGTGTTTGCCTGTTTTTGTGTGGGTTAATTTATATTTGCATTTATTTAACGAAAATGATAGGCATATGCAAAACTTACATACAGATACATATAAAATAGAAATTGAATGTCGGCCATTAACAAAACAAAAACTGTTTATCGTAATTTGCAATGCTTTTTTTTTGCCCAGTTAACAAAGTCGGGCAGAGTTCAAATTCTGACATTTTTGGGCACGATCCAAACATTTTATATAATCTTAAAAATATAAATATTACTAAATTGTTTTTTTTTTTTTTTTTTAAGATTTATGTCTTTTTCTGTTGGTAATATATCTTGGGTTTTTTTTTTTATTTTTTAGAATATTAATTTGGAGTTTATAAAATGCTTGCTGGGTATTGACGCATCTGTAATGACCTAGAAATTGCCAAATATTTATGTGTATTTCTTTCTGGTTTCGATTCGTCGCCTACCAAAACTTTTGTATAACCAATGGCAGTTCCAGATAAACATGCCGATAAATTATTATGCTCTGTCATTATTCATTGTTGCAAATAAATACGATATACACACTCGAACAGCAGAGATATAGAAAATATCGGAATGCATTTAAATAAGCCAAAAGCGTGGAGAGTATTTTATGGGCTTTCGTAAGCCAGTCTCATTTTAAAATGCATAGAATTCAATAAAAATACAAAAATTTAATTAAATGCAGCACATTTTAGCAAAACAAGAATGTATCAATGTTGTGCCTCACCAAGGCTGCAGGGAGCAGTGTGAGACAAAATAATAAAATAAAACATTGGGAGAACAACAGAATGTGAACAAATATAAGAGGAAAATAACATAAAATAAAAACTAAAAAAAAAAAGAAAAACATTTAATGACATACACATTAAGTGGACACTTTTTGTAGCTCCACACTGCACTGCAGCCCTGGTCCGCTATATAATTTGCACTAACCCAAGGCTGCAATGGCTCATTTTTCATTTTCCATTCTTTAGGCTTTTATTTTTGTAGCAACTTTTTTTGGTTTAAATTAAAAAAATTATTGAAAACATTTTTTGCCCATAATTATATTGTGTGTGTGTGTGTGCAGTTGTGCGAAAAAAAATGCAACCAAAAATAGTAGGGAGGCCATGTTGAAGGCAAAGAGAACAACAGGAACATGAGTGGTTGTTGTTGTTGTTAACATTCTTGTTGCTGCCACGACATCGACTGTGACGTTGACGTTGCAGCTGCCATGACAGATGGGCAGACATTTTGTCACCAACTGTGGAAAAAAAAACAAAACAGAAAACACACAAAAGACAAGAAAAAAGACTCGAACAAAAAAACTAAAAAAAAAACCTCTTGACGCCATATACAAACAATTTGCAATTCAACAGCTAAAAGGATCAACAGCTACAAGCGCATTTTACTTTGTGGGGGGAGGGGGAGGAGGAGGAGGAGGAGGTGGAGAGCCTTTTTTGTTCTTCAGCTTGCATTGCCCAACATTATTCCAAAATCTGCCTTCTACATATGTTCCTGGTTTGTGTCTAAGCTGATTGTGTTTTAGTCATTGCAAATGGATGAGTAGTGGATGGGAGTGTGAGTGTGGGTGGGAATTTGTTCTATCGTCACTACAATTGCTTTTTTGTTCGAAAATCCAATTCCGTACCTCCCTTCCCCCCCCCCCCCCCCACACCACACTTTTTTTTATATGTTTACATATTTTTTTTCGTTTTGTTCTTTTTCGAACCAAATTTGAATCACTTTTTGTTTGTATTTTATTTACACTGCACTTAAATGCATTTGTTTTTATGTCGACACATTGATTTGCCCGCTCTTGTTTATACAATTATTGTTGTATTTGTGTTGCATTGCAATTTCGAATTTAATGAATTTCGCTTGTATGTTATTTTTATGAAAAAAACAAAAACAAAAAAATAAATAATAAATCTTCATTTATGTTTTTGGTATGCAACATGAAATATTTGTCAAAATCCCTGATTTTCTATTTTAAATAAATGCTAATAAATTTTTGTTTCTTTTTTTTTTTTTTAAATATTTTGGAAAAAAGAAAATTGATTATTAATGGATCTTTTTAATTATATAAATTTATACATTTTATGAACTAAGAGCAAAGTTTCTTAATCTTAAGAGAGTCGAACTTAATTAAATCCTCTTTATGATCTAAAGAATATTTTCCAAATATTTTAGCACAGATCAAACAGTGTGCCACCACCTTTTTTTCCTCCCCCACAATGCTTTGGATTTTACTCTTTCAGCTCGATATAAGCAGCTTTCAGTTATGTGTTTTGTTTTTGAGGATTTTTGAAAGAAAAAAAAAAAAAACTAATCTTCATTAAAGACCAAGTTGGACTCCATTCAAAATTGCACGAAACTTGGAAAAAAAATTTGGACCTTGTATTAAATATAATTCTTGCTATTTGTTTTTTTTTTCTGTTGTGATTTTCAGTTAATTAATGTTTTAGAGATTTCAGTGTAGGTTGAGAAAAATGTGGATGAATTTAGCAGACTAAAACAAAAGGTGCCAATGTATTCCTAATTAATTGCTTATTAATTTATGTGTTTTCATGCTTTCTTTCTTGGCACAAAATCCTTCGATAAATGCTCATTAAGTGAAGGCCAATCAGATAGAAAAAAAAATATATAAGAGAAGCAAACACGAATGAATGATGATAAGGTGAGCCATTTACCTGAACATTAACAATTTGCAGTTCGTGGCTGGCATGCTTGCTTTTCAATAATAAGAACATTGGATGAAAGCAAGAACATCAAGAAATGACCATAAAGAAGTAAAGACCACGAAAAACACTTAATGAAAATATTACGCAGCTGTTGTCGAGGCTGCAGCAAGCTCGGTGCTTCCAGCCTGCCTCTGCCTCTGTTCCGGCCCTCCTTGTGTTGTTATGCTGGGGGAGGGTAAGGGCATTGGTAGTGGGTAAATTGAAAGCGAAATGCATTTTAATGCCACATTTTCAACTAAAAAGGCAGTCAGCTCTCGGGGCACACACACACACACACACACACACCAACAATGCGAGCACATCCGACACCATCAACGGAAGCCGCTATGTGCAATAAAGATTGCGAAAAGAATGGTGTGTGAAATGTGGGCGGAAAGCTAAAACGTTGGCGAGGGAGGGGGCTGGGGAGCTATATGAGCGAAACATCACGTAAAGATCGTTGCCATTGATTTATGCGCCGCCTGTTGGGCGACAGCGTGTGAAACGAGCAACAAGCCAAGTCGGAAAAAGCAAACTGGGTGAGCTTCGAAACAAAAAAAAAAAAAAAAAGAAAATGGTTCTGAGAATAAATAGTGAATAAGCCAAAAGCCTGTTGGGGTTAATGGTGAGTCTGGCTGGTTGGTTGGCTTCTTCATTTTCGTGCTGCGTCAGTCTTGATGAGTGGGTTGGCTGGTCGGTCTCAAGGATCGGGGTCAGCTCTCTGATGCTTGTTAAATAAAGTGGTAAGCGCTGACTGCAATGGCTGCGTGGCTGTTGAATCGTTTGTAAGTCTGCCAAAGTATGCAGCAAATTCTTTTTCGCTGGCAGTTTCGTCTGGAAGCAGCATCATTTTCGACACCAAATTCGATTAAGTTAACGCTAGTGATGGGTTCATTGTGACACGTGCTAGCAAGGCAATGCTTTGCCTGATGACTCGTTCCAATGTGACCAGCAAAAACGTTGCTGCACTTTTATGGTCGTTTTGCATAATTTGTGACATGGACAGCAAGCGGTTTCAGTGTATGAGTGAACATGGTAATTAACACACACATCGACACACTTGTACCCACAGTCATACACACACACACACACACTTGCTGGTGGGCCTAACAGAATTAGGCTTGCGGCTTATATTTTCTACCCGATCATCCAGACATGTCGCTCAACAATTCCATTTTTGTCATGCAACTTTTGCAATTGGCCTTCAATGGGAAGCTGGGGCAAAGAATGGTCCAAATTAGAGAGCATTTTCTACCTGCTTTGTGCTTCGTCGCAAAATGCCACAAATGGAACTGTCGCGGTCTCGGTCAACCTGTTTCCAATGACAGCCGAAAATGTTCATCCGAACATTCAAATCACATCAACTGAATGAGGCCAACAATTATTCAAACATCACGTTTCCAATGTTACCTGATTTCGAAATCTGATTTAGCCAATTCTGCTTATATAATCACTTTTTATTTTTCAATTAATCTTTATTTTTACAGTTGCATAAATCAAAAGCTGTCTCGATTATATATTCATATTTGATATCCGGAGCGATTTGATCTGCTTTAATGAGCCTAAATAAATAATAAAATATGCTAAATCCAAGGAACATCGACTCAGTGAGGCAGCCAACCAGCAGGCCAGCTAACCAGCCAAGCATTGACTAACTCAGTCATGAATGCAAACACGCTCTACTTCTGGAATGGGGGAGCCAAGCAAATTTGTATGGGGGTGGTTGCGGTTGATTTGCATTAGCCACGCCCATGTGCAGTCAGAGCAGCTTCGATTTACAGTATGCTTGTGACCCAATGACGAAGTCACTCAAGTGCTTTTTTATGGCCATTACCCTAAGTCGCTGATGCCACAACGGCCAACGTCACAGCTTCTTTTTTTTTTTTTGTTAACGGCAGTTTCCGTAGTTTTCTTAGAGTTTCTTTTTCGAAGTTGGCTTTTTAGGGAATTGCCGCATGTTGCACGTCATGTTTGGCCATGTTGCACTTATGGTTTTACTATCTAGTGGCATACAGATTTATTGCCAAGCCGTTTATTTATTTGCGCGTCAATTTGCAAGTTCTCAAAGCCATTTCCCCATCAAAAAGAAAAAAAGGTTGCTTGCCAAGCTGTTCGAAGATTTATGTCCGCCACAACTAAAAAGAAAAAGCGCACAACTCTTATGGAAAAAGAGACGAAAATTGCAACCTTCAAACAAATTGTTCTAATATGCATGATTTTCCAGGCATACAAAGGAAATAAAAACTATAAAATATATTAAAAGAAAGAAAGCAAAGGGTGGGCTCCCTTTAGAAATGAAGAAGAAATATCAAAAACATTTTGCCAAGTTCAGAAACTTTCGGGGACAAGCAACATAAATCGTTTTATTGACCGTGTCACCCAAAGCGTCCAGCATTGCCTGTTCAAAGAAAACTCCGAGTTTCTTTTGGAGAAACCAACAACGAAGTAGCATCAGCAGTTGTGTCTGTTATAGGGCAAAGAGCAAAAATATAGAAATACAGAAGTAATAACAAGCGCAATAAAGCGCAAAACTCTTTTGCTTTTCGAAAGTTGTGGGGCAGGCAAACTTTTGCCCCAGAGCAGACGTAGCTACTCTCTGCTTTTTGCAGCTTATTGTGCCATTGGCCAAGACTAGCAGATAAATAATATAGATATAGCCAAAAACATATAAATTGGCAGACCAAATAACTGAAACGTTGGTATAAATAAAAAAGTCAAAGACCAACTAGGCATATGAGAGACATAGACCAACATGGCCAACACTGAGCACAATTGTTAATGGCTAATTATTTTTGCTAGTTTTTGGTGTAAAGGCCATAAAAACAACATCTTGGCAAACACCAAACGAAATACGTGGCAGTGAAATACAAAAAGAAATCATACACAGATAAAATGAGATAGAGAGATGTGGTAAATATGGTGCGGAGAGAAGCCGGAGAAGAGAGAGTGTGAGAGTAGAAAAAGCCACATAAATTTTACTTAGCCAAGTTTGCAGCCGTCGTCCTTTACGGTTTGGCATGAACTTGCTACTTGGCAGCCAAGTGCCAAAACAAAAAACATAGAAATAAAAATTGGAAATAAACTTACCAACCATGACAACTCGAACAAAAGCTTAAAAGAAAGCTAAAATACTACCAAATAAGAGAGGGTGCCGACTTAATACCTGAAAAATATAGAGAATGTTTTGAGTTAGAACAAGGCATGAGAAATGGGTTTACAATTAAAGAAAAACACATATGAAACCTGCCTTTATTTATTCATTTTAGTCTGAGGATAATAAGGATTATTTCTAGAAAATGACACAGATAGGCAAAAAATTATAATAGATAAAAGCTAGACAAAATAAATCTATCTCAGCAATAAGCTCTTTATGAGTTGCTGCAAAAATCATGAGATTAATAAAAATTCAAATCGATGCCAATGGAATTTCGATTTGAAATTCTTGAAGTTGTCCGAAAAGTCACTACCATATTCTGTCTACAACTTGCCTGACCTCTACCACCCAGAAACCACAAAGCTCTTTGATTTTAACGTTTCAAATTTATGGCATTTTAACAACCACATGGTACTTACAGTCATGGTGGATAGGTTGCCATCCATTTAACAACAAGTTCCGTTACAGTTTCTTTACTCTAAATAGGCATAAATTTGCATTTAATGCAGTCCACAATGGTCAGGCTCTTCCAAGTAGCCAACGACTTAAAAAAAAACCTTGTTTGAAAAAAAGAGAAAAAATGAGTAGACAGAAAAATACCAAAAAATTATTTTGCTATTTAGTATATAATTTCCGTTTGCATACTTGGCCCAGGTGCCATAAAAGAGGCATAAATTTTTAAGCTTTAGCAAATTTGCAATGCAAATAGCTTAGCAAACACAGACACATCACACACACACACATACACACATACACATATACACGCATTTACTAGCATACACTCCAAAATATATATGTGTATAGAAATTCATGTGTGTGTTTTGGTTATTTGGTCTGGACCTGTGAGCTCGCGCGTTTTGCATGCGGTTAACAACGTTTGGGTCAGTCTATTAAAATGCAAAAACTCTTGTCCCCTCCCCTTTGGCTATACCCCTTGCATCAACCACCAACTCATAGCACACACAGACACAAAACACACACTCATGCAACTGGTCGGAAGTCCATTTTGTCTTGTCGTTCACGTCATAAATATGCCCGGGCAAATGGTGGCTCTGTTTATGGCTCAGACTTATGTGAGTCGGGGAGTCAGGCGGTATGTGTTGATGTAGCTGCTTTTAATGACAATTTGTTGAGGTTTGCATAAAATTTAAACGAATTTCACTTGGCACACATACAACCACGGGTCCATGACCGAGGACTTAGAAGGTGGAGCACGGGGGTGCCGGAATTGGGACTTCAGAGTGCTGGAAGTTTCAATAATGTTCCGTTGCGCTTTTGAAGACATTTCTTGTGGTATGTTGAGGTTTTTTTTCCCCCTTTTTATTTTTGGTGGCATAAATTTAAATAATTTCCCCTTTCGGTGCTTTTATAACTTGGCTTTTAAATGTGTCACTGTAAAGAGGATTTCCTTTACTTTCCACGTTCGTTTTTGTCCCCCTTTTTTTATTTTTATTATTGTTTGTTCTTGTTTTTTTATACATATATTTTTTTGGGTTGGTAGGGCAGAACCTAGCAATGGGGGCAAGGAAATTTTTATTTTCATCTTTATAGTTCTTTTAATAGCTAATGGGAGTATTTCCATTTGTCCTTTATTAGACGAAGTGACTCTAAGTTCGCAGCTCCTCCTTGCTACATGCTTGATTTGAAATTTCAATTTATGGAATATGCTTGAGATAGCCTGGAGATATATTGAGAAGGCTCTGTTTTATTTGTTTGGTCACTTGCCTTCCCTTTCACATATTTATTTGATTTGTGTAGTCATGTCAATATATTTCAATAAATTTATTTATGTATATTGCGAAAACAGCAGCATTCATAAATGATGAGCATATTTAAATAATAATTCAATTATGGACAAGTATGAAGTGTTTAAAATGTAAACATTTATATCTCTAACAGTATTTTCCTTTTGGCAAAGCTTACGACTACTTTGACATTAATATGAGTGAATCGGAAATAGACCAGACAACACCTTCTCGCTTTTCTTGAGCTCATCACTTGATGTGAAAACCAATTTTTTTTCTGGCTCTTCAAGTTGCCCTTAGACGAACTCTTTTGTCCTGTTGTTGTTTTGTAGCTATCAAAAAACCAATTTTCGCTGCTAAATTGATGTTTATAGCCATGTATGGGAGTTTGGCAACAACTACAGTGATGCTGATGATGAACCCGTCAATAGCAATGATGAGTTTGTTGTCTTTCACCCCACTATTGGCTCTGCCATTGTCAAGGAATGCTGCAGCTACCAAGGCTGATGAAGACAAACTACAAATGCTTAAAGATGGCGCAGATTTTACGAAACTTCTTCGCCATCTTTAAGTTAGGTTAAAATCACTCACGTCTTTTATTAGGTTTCTTTATTTAGGACATGGCCTTTTTTTCTTAAATCCTGTATGAGTGGATTGTTAACAGAATAATATAAGATGTGTAAATTCGTCTACAGATTGCTATTTACCCATCAGATTCATTAGTGTATCTATAGGATTCCGAGTAAATCTACATAGATGAAACCTTATATATTTCACTGACAAAAGCGATTTGCACAAGTTTGCATTTCAAAGCATTGCAAATATAAAATCTAATAATTGGAATTTATATGAATTAACAACATTAAGAGCAAGAACATCAAAGTATCTCGCCAGACATTGCAGCTCCGTTGAGTGGGTGCGAAGCGGTTTGGGTGCACACTTCATCCTTGGTTGAATTACTCACATCGTCAGACTTGGGCTGCAGGCCTCGCCATCAAGACAGACAGAAAGTCAGTCCGACAGTTGTTGAGTAAATGAAATCATTTGGCTCTTCGCGCTTAATTTATGAATGCATTTCAAATGCTTTTGTTCGCCTTCTTCTCGCCTCTTCAGCAAGATGCATTTCTCCATTATCTTTGCAACGAGAAGTGCAAGAAGGTGAAATTTCAGTTCTCAGTACTCAAATGAAGATGGCTGTCTGTGCATATGTCAGACTCAGATCAAAATTACTTGATATGCCACTACCGAAAGGGTATGAAGGCATAAGAAAGGGCAGACATGCCCCTTCAGTGAGTGCCATGGTTGTGAAAATGACAGCGGCATTAGAGCCAATTACGTGCCAAGCTGCAGTATAAAGTAAATGTTATTATGAAAAGAAATTATGGCAAATAAATGAATTTAGCTGAAGGTAAGAATTCCAGGCGATTAAGGTGATGTAAATGAAGGCGAGTCAAGTTGAATTCTGCATATAAAACAGAGTTGAATTCAAACAGAAATTACAAAAATAAAAGTAAAAAACCCTTCTAAGCTGCTTGATTTTTATTTCCTAGAATAAAAAATGCAAAGTAATCTTCTTATTATTTAAGTTACTGGTAATTTCAAATATAATGAATCTCCAACAGGAAATCTTGATTATTAAAGCAATAATTTTATTAAATTATAAAGTATTTTATTTGTAGCATTGTTTGATATACAAAAATGAGAACACCTGTTTTTATACTCTTTGAAAAAAAAACGTATATTTATTTTGCTGTGATATAAAGACTCATTGAAGACCCCCAAAATTTATTTATAGAATAGTCAGTAGTCAGATTGAGATATGTCCGTCTATCTTCTATATATTTGCATTTATCGGAACCGGTAGAATCGGATTACTATATCATATAGCTTTGGTATATCTATCTAATCCCATGCAAGAAATTTACGGCAGAAAAAATTTCGAAAAGAGTTAGTAATCTTCGGCACTCCGAAAATAAAGTTGGTTTTATATTTTTTCATATATTTGCTTTGTGTCTTTTTTGAGGCATTTACTTTTGCCTATGTTTTCACCTTCATTCATTCATTTGTACAGCTGTTTTAAATTATTAGTAAATTAATTTGTTCTAACTCTTTCAAATTGGAAATGCCACATCTGCTAGATGAAAAAACTAACGTCAAAAAAGAAAAAACATATATGAGTCATTTGATCCGCGACAGTCAAAGCAATCAGTATGCAAGTTTTTATCTGCCTTTGCTTAATTATCAGCAGCATTTTTAGCATAGCCAATGGCAAGGCTTTTTTGTCATGGGATGACGAAGACTATGATGATGATATTATTGGCGAAACAATAAGGGGACTAAGTCAACATTTTGGCAGTCTGACAGGGGACAGTCAAGAGGATAACGACAGCTTCAACAAAACAGCACAGTCAATATTGAAAACCACTGCCAAGCCAACCACAGGGGGAAAAACAACAAGTGCTCCTGATCTATACAATGAAATCGAATCGGCACTTGAAGAGGTCAACGATACGGCCAACAGTCTTTGGCGGCAATTCAAAAAGGTAAAAGCGAAAATTGCTTGTAAGCAAAGTGATTGCATTGGCCTATAAAATGGAAGCTTACGTTGACATTTCACAGGGACTGCTTAGTCTAATGGGCAGCTTCAGTGTCGGCGATACAGACGATGATAACGGCAAAGATGACAGCAATAAGACAGCGGTCAACTTGCAGCAAACGAAACCAATTGCGAATGAGACGACGGCTGCCATAAAAAAGGCCACACAGACGGTAGTCAGTCGTCCTAGTACACCAGCCATCCAGTCAATGCCTCCTGCATCTTTAATGTCCACAACGAGGCAGTCTGAGCAAACAAAAACAACCGACAAGTCGCCGACTCAACTTTTCACTGCAGCGTCAACAGCAGCAAAAGATCGGATGACAACGATTCCCTGAAAAAGGCATGTTGCAAGGGGTTGTGGGGGGGGGATGGGGGAATGTTAGGTATACAGTTTACAGCATGTGCAGCCTTGAAAGGTACTTTTTAGATGACCTGCGTAATTTGTTTGAAACATTTTGCTTGGGTTTTTCAGTATTTTGTTCTATTCACTGCTTATTCATTACGTTTGTTTGACTCCTCCGATTGAGAATGTGCTTAAATAAATAATAACAAAAGCTTATAATTAAACAGCGTATGAATTTATGAATACATATTTAAACAATTGTTTTCGTTATTGTTATATTCGAACTTGTGCCCATTTCATGGGAACTTGAAATTCATAAATGGCATTCGAAATTAATGAGGGTTCTTGATAAGATGTATTCGAAATATTTCAATAATTTTTTAGCAGTTCTCTTAATATTGTTATTAATGGGTAAACTAGGACAGGTGAGTCTAAATAATTTCACCAAGCCAAATTTGAAATCACCTTGAATTGATCACACAGACAGCCCCCTTGGTGATCTACAATATGGAACAAGTTCAAAGCGAGCTGGACATTTGGTGGTTTTCTCAATCAAATATTAATAGACCATACTTAAATGCAGGTAAGTCTCAACTTTAAGCTAAGAATCTATATTTTATTAAATTGTTCTTCATCTTCTCAGTGGTTGCTCAGGAAACTCTAGGCTTGCAATATATGCAATTGAATCTATTGCAATTCCTCTTAGTCTTTGATGCCTTTGTTATTTTCGTGTTGATATGGCAAGAAAATAATGCAGAAATCATCAAGTCTTAAATTGTGTATTCCTTGCAATATTTCATATTTAAAAGACTGGTGCGTAATAAAAATAAGCTACGAATAATTAATAATATTTCACACTTTAAATTGAATTTAAACGAACTGAATCCATTCAAATAAAAAAAATTGTATATTATAAAACGAGCTGCTTACCCAAGAGTATTTTATTTTTTATTTTTACAATTTTGTAATGAATCGGAAAGCAAAGCTTTTTAAGCTTTTATTTGATTAAAAAATATGCGAATAAAATATTTAATCGTTTGAATAGGTCGTAAATGCTTGTAATCTATTTAAAAAAGAGATTCACCTATTTCATAAAATTTTGGTAATTTTTTTTTTTTTTTTTTTTTTTTGAAAGCTAAAATTGGCAATTTATTCAATAGTTTATAAATTGCTCACACGCCATGTGCACACTGACAGTCCTGAATTCTGCAGCTTGTTGTTTTTGTAAAATGAAAATATATTTGACTTTATCATATATATATAGAAAAATTATAGACCTATGAACTGATTTGGTCTGGTGGTATTAGCAATTCGGCCCTTTGCCTGACCCAGGCCAGAGGAGAGTAAATGTGGCCAACACTGGGGCTGGCTGTAGTTTTAGACCTTGCCTGTTGGGTTCATAAATATTAATAGCCTTTAATACAATAACAACAATGGCTGCAATAATTGAAATGGCTGGCAAATTGGCTAAATTGTCGCCGTCTGGTCGCCACTAGAAATAAATATTAAGATTTAAATTTAACTGCCTCAGTTATCCGCCGTTTTCCAGGCAATTTTAATACAAAATATTTGATTATGCCAATTGGGACAGAAAAGGGGAAAACGAGAGGGAGAGGAAATAAATAGCTTATTAAAAGTGCAACTTCATTATTTTCCGCAGTACGTGTGGTTTGTTTGGTTTGTTGTCGGTCTCTGTGCATTTCCATTCAATGGCTAAAGAGAAATGGTGTCAGGTTAAGTGTTTGGCTAATCCAAAAAAAAAAAAAAAACAAAATTGAGAAAAAGAGGAAAAAAATCTGAGCTCTCTTGTACTAATGGTCATTTAATTAAAAGCGGAAATTGAGCAAGTGACCAGCAGCGAACCGTGGCCAAGAAATGGCAAACGTTGTGCCGGCAACTTTTTACCAAGTTGTAGGAAATATTAAAAACGGAAAACACTTTAGGGCAACTAATTCCTTTACTTGCCGCTTTTCTTTGCCTGTTTCTTTTACTCTTAATATTTTGTTTTTTTCATTTAATTTTTTTTGGCTATATTTTCTTTTTTTTTGCTTTGTGCTGGCTATTTTGTGTAAACGTTCTGACTTGGTTTTTGGCAGCTTTTGTAGGTTTAAGACTTTGCGGCCACTTGAGATTTGTCTGTCGGAATGTCGCTCTGTTTTTTTTTTCGCCCTCTGGTATGCTCTGCTTGCCTCTTTTTTGAGCTTGGATAATTTGAAAACAAAAAGGGCTCAGGCGTTGAGTTGAGTGCCAAAATGGAGGAAATGTTCAGTTGGCTCAACTAGCCTTATAATTAGCAAGTTTATTGCTCGAAATTATGAAATGCTAATAAAAATGCACAACAAATTATATATATATATACACACACACACACACATTTACAGTATTATTAAAAAAGTTGATGCTGCCCAAGCTTTGCAATAATGGAATAAGGAAGTGCAAAAGTTAATTAAAAAATATTCAAAACTCAGTCATATATGAAGAGAGCAGTGATTCGTTGAGAGAGCGAAAAAAAAAAACAAAAAACGAAAGAAAGAATCCGTAATATGTATATGAAAAAGTTTTGAAAATGTAAAAACTAAAGACAAGCCATGCAATTTAATCATGTAAGTGCTGGCAGAGTAACTATCCTTGTCCCTGCTGGCGTTGTTGGTGCTGGTAAATTGCTGGCTAAAAATTAGAGCCAGATAAATACGATCATTGCGCATACGCCTACTAGGCACGTCCATGTGAATAGCTAAAAGGTTTGTTCACACACACACACACACTCATATGAGTATGAGTGTGGGTATTAAAATATATATATATATATATATGAATATATATACTAAGTAGTGTATTTTAAGCCTGAGCTAAAATCATGTCGTTTCTTTTTTTGTTTTTGTTGGCTTTGTTGCAGCGCCAAGTTTTATGCTAATGGTTTTCGTTTAAAGCCAAAAGTAATTTATTGTTGTCAGCAGGCGGCATTGCCGACAACATAGCCAAAGCCAAAAGCTACCGCCAAAGCCGATGCCGCCATCAAAAAATTGTTGCAGTTTATTCACTATGGCCAGGAAAAATGTATGGCCAAATAACAAACGCATATGTATATGGATATTTGTGTGTGTTGGTCTCTATGTGTGGTTGGGCATGCATTAAAATTTTAACCAAAACATAAAGGCGTTTGGTGTTGTTGGCACTGGTGCTGCCTCTCTGCTTTCGAGCTAAAAACTCGCATAGAAATTAAGTTAGCCAAGAGAAAAATGCTTAAAATGAAATGAAATGTTTTTCATCTTGTCTCTCCAACCGAAATGTTAGGTAGTTGTTTATGTGCTTGTTGTTGCTGCTGCTGTTGTCTGTTTCTATAGTTGTCATTCCTGTTGTTTGGCTGGACAAAACTTTTCTTTATTAAACATAAAGACAAAAATATAAAAAAAGATGAAAAAAATAGATATACAAAAACCAAAGCTGCTGTTGCTTCTGCTGTTAATGTTGTTGGTGTTGTTTGAATGTGTTAGCTGAGTGTTTGTTTATTGCTGGTGGACAGGATGCTTGGATAAGGAGATCACAAAAAGAAAAACAAAATTACAAAAAAAAAAAAAAAAAAAAACAAAAACGAAAGCAAAAATGAAAAACTAAATTTAAATATTTGCCCAAAAAGGACGGATGTATTCCCGGCTTCAAGCCATTTGGCCACGTTGTCGACGTTTTTGGCCTACGCGTCCATACTCTCTGCCAACTGGTGGGGGAACAAGAGGGATGAGCGTTGGTTAAAGATAAAGCGCGTTTACAACGGCCGCGAACTTTGCAACATGTTTACGGTAAAAACGTGATTTTCCGGCCACCACTAAAAATAATAAAAAAAAAATGTAATTTTGCCACCAGCGCCGCCAGCTGACCAAATGTGCCAAAAAAGGATTTTGTATGCCGAAAACTGTAAATAATTTCGGCTTTGCCAGAGAGAGAGGGTGAGAGAGGTGAGTGTTTCGACCTCTTTTGTAATCCACAACTACTTGTGCCATCCTGACTCTTGTTTTTCCCACCCAGTAAATTGCAGAAGGCGACCGAGAAAACCGACTCAAACTACCAAGCATTTTAGCCCAGGCCAACGACAACACTCATAAAAATTAAACATTTGTAGGATTGTCACGTTTGTGTTGACACTTTCTTATCACAGCACGCGAAATGAGGCGACCCTTCGAGCCCTCGACCCGGCCTAAATATCTAAACATGTGCGTGTGTGTGTGGTTAGGGGTTGGGAAGTAAAGTGTGCCAAGGCAGGCCTTGGCAGGCTCAAAATGAAATAAAACTCCACGTGTGATACCGTTTTAGCATATGCCACATTTACTTTTTGATATTGTTGTTTTGCCGAGTACTCCGACCGTGTGGCATAATTTGCGGTGTTTTGTAATTAAATGAATTTTGAGGGTTGGAGCGGCTCTATTGAAATTTGCCTGCCTCGGGATTAGCAAGATTTCTATAAATTTAACTGCCCGCTTCGTTGCAAAGGCGAATAAAATTCATAGCCGGCCATTATGTCTGGGTCAAGCTTGTGGTTGACCACAAGCAACACACCAGTTAACCACAGCCTTGCCACAGGCTGGCCTAGCTAATATCAGAAACATCTGGTTGAAGACTCCACGTGACAGACAAAAGCCCAGACAGAAACTCTGTCTTAGGTATGTGCTTATGCTACCACACTTGCAGGACCCTCTGTCTGGTGGGACAATATTTTACGGCGCCTTTAAATGTGCAAAGTTATGTCGATATATCTGTATGCATATGTGTGAGTGTTTGTGGCGATAAATTTTCGGTTGCAAATATATTTATGTGGCCAACGATTGCTCTTGACTGAGTGCGAAAGTTGGTGAAGCTGTCAACTTTGTTGCCATGCAACTTTAATGAAAAGCTTAGCGAAAAACTTGACAGCGAAAGCAGCCAAAAGGCTTGATCAGTCAATGCGTATGTGTTGCTGAAATTGAAAAAGTTTAATGAGACCGAGTATTTGATTAAGGTTCAAGCAATTCCAGCAACAAAAAAGTCTAGCATACTTTTCGGTGCTGATTTTATTTTTCCTTTTGAAAGCGAACTCCCCTGTCGCGTATTTTATACTCTTCTTTTTTTGTCTAGCATGCCGTTTTGTCTCTCTGTGAGTGTGTGTGTGTGTTTTTTTTTTCGAGGAATGCAATCATAAAATCTGGAAACGTTGCACGCAGTTTCATTGACAGTGTGATTGCCCCGTCAATTTTGTTCAGCTGCACTTGACACCTATAGAATAGGGGGATCTGGACAGGCAGTTTTGAATGGGCTTAGCCGTTGGATTTAAGGTGTGTGATTAAGACGAAAGATGGAGAGAGTTTTCAGATTTGATTGAATGGCTTGCGAAACCAAAAATCGTATTTCTTTTTTTTTTTTTTTTTTTGTTTATCTTTGCTTTTATGTTTTGCTTTTGCAGCTCAGTTTTTTCTCTCAATTTATTCGTTGCCCAGCTTTTTTGTACTCTACTTGTTGTGTGCTATTTTTTGCCTGGCTCTTCATTGCCAAGTTTACTGGGGTGAGTGGAATGGAAGAGAGTCATATCGAGTAGAGTCGAGTTGAGTTGAGTTAAGTTGTGTGCAGCAAAGTATTTTTAAAGTGGCAGTCGAAGTAAGCGACAAAAGCTCTGTGGTTGCCATTGCTTATTGCTGGCAATTCAATTAAATGCAGAGCTGCATGAAATACACTTTTCTGTTTTGAGCAAGAAACTTGCCAATGGGTACGAAGAATGTTGAAAGACGCTTTTACTTTGGGCTTGGGTGAAAGGAGAGAAAACTAAAAGCATAGTCGTCTTCTCATTTTGCATGGTTGTTTCAGTCCATTTTTTTTTTCTGTTCTTTTTATTCATTTTCTTTCTGTTAAAAGAAAATCCATAAAATGCATCACATGCCATCAAAGGCTCAAAACTTTGACTATGGTAGAATGCGAGTCTCTTTTAGAAAGTGCCTTTCCATGTGTGTTTTTGGCATAGGTGCCAAGACATTTATTATTGGCAAGCCTCACTTGCCTGCCCTCAAGGCTGCTGCTCGGCTGGGCTAATATTTCAGGCCAACAACAAAGAGAAATTCCTTTACTTTCTGTTGACTATTTCAATGACAACGAATTTTTCAGTTTTTCTTTTTTTTATTCATCCTTTCGTTGTCTCAATTGCAATCAAACTCTCAAGTTTTTGCAAGGCAAATTGCACAAAAGTTGAATTGACTTGAGCAGGAAATTAAGTTGATGGTTTCTTTGCCTGTCAGTCCTCCAGTACTGGAATCTACATGCTCTCGTGTGTGTCTCCGTATATTTGACAATTTCACTTTACTTGCCTTACCGAAAAAGGGTAAAGTAAAATTTTGGCTTGGCTTGGCTGTCGTGTGCTTTGTACTTATTTAACTTGCAATTTTGCAGTTTCACAGAAAATTTTGCAAGCATATTAAAAAGTTTCTTTTTGGGCACACTTAAAACACACATACGAGCACTCTTTGCCCTGCTTATTTTTCTTGCTTGCCAAGTACAAGTCTGTGTGCCTCCATTCTCCTTGGCTAGCAGTTGTAAGTAGCACATTTAGTCAAGTCGAAACTGCTTGAAATAATAGGTGACTGGGACTGAGACTGAGACGTTGTCGGGTTACAATGACGGTGTCTATGTCTGCTCTTTGTCTGAGCTTCGGAAAAGGCAGAAGCGTTAAAGATGTGGCCAACTTTTTTGGTGGCTGCCCCATTAAACCGCCCCAGTTCGCAGTCTCTTGCCTGCTCTAAGTATGCCTGTGCGATCGTATGTTTTTTGTTCAATATGCGGTGGCTTTAAGAGTAGTTGCCAGGGGCTTAAGCAAATCAAAAGTGCATGCAAAACACTGCAAGATGCCAGCCGCTACATCAAGCCAGGCACTGAAGCACAAATTGAGGCAAAAGTAACCAGCTTTTGACTACTTCTGCTGTGCTGCATTCTGAGCAGCTTAGAGAGAGAGAGAGAGAGAAAGAGAGAAAGAAAGAGCGAGAAAGGGGGAAAAGTCAAGTAAGTTCGAAAGCAGTTAACAATGAGTATTGTGACTATTTGGTTGGTTTCGGTTAACCCAAGCGTAAGGAGAGACAAAAAGAGACCCTGCCACGTATACTCATATGAAAGAGCAGTAATGGAGAAAAGCTTGCCACAGTTTCTTCTGGCAACTTGACTCGTTTGTGGCAATTCTCTTTTGCTCTACCCTCTTGAGGTGGGTCGAGAGCGAAACCAAAACTCACTATTCTCTTAGTGACTTTATGGCAATGGCATGCAAATCAATTGGGTAATGTGCAACTTGTCTGTCTGTTTATATTTGGGGTAAAGAAACAAACAAATTCTGTCATGCGGCTCGTTGCAAGTCAGCATAACAATTTTTTTTTCTTTTTTTTGTTCTCTATCTGGCATGCAAAAGTAAAAGGAAAATTGCTAGCGAATGCAGTTGATTTTGATTTCGATTTTTTCTCCCTGCATTTTCCTTTTTAAGGCGCCCACGCACAGGCTGCTGCAACAAAGAAACCGAATTGCCGAAGAGTTGAGGAAAGAAGAAGGAATTCGCTCAGTCTCTGTATTTTCGTTTCAGTACTTTCCAATGCCTTTCTAGGTACTGTCAGCAGATGAAAATATTGTAATAAAACTTATATTAAACTTCCGTTTCCGTAGTGTTTTCGTTGGCTGTTTACTAACTTTGTTTCCGCGCTGGTTTCCTGCAGCTTATTGTGCACATTTTCAAAATATTGCATATATGTGTGTGTATGTGTGTGTGTGTGTGTGTATCGAAAAGTATGACTTTGTTCATATTATGCTCTTTACTCTAAGCTCCTTTCTCTCGCAATCAGCTTCGGGCTAGTTTAGATTTACCTTCAATTCGAGTTTTATACATTTTCGATAGGTATTCTGTTTTTGGTAATCTATGATTCCAATCACAGTTAGAAATAAATAACTCTATGTAATGCTCAGCTAACAGAGACTAAGCCTGCTTGCCAATTGGCTCTTGGCCATTTTTGAAAAATAACGCAATGCATAATGGCAAAAATTTAGTTTTGCCTTTGATTTAATGGTAACGCTGCGTATACGTAATTATTTGTTTTATGAAAATTGGATAGACTGAACGTCAGCTTGAATACAATGTCATTGGTATGACGTTTGGCAGGGTGGCGCCGTTTGTTGTTATTGTTTTAGCTTGTGCCAAACTCGATTTAATTACGTTTTGTTTGTGTGTCTAAATTGGTATCTCTTAGTTGGTAGTGGACTCCCTTTTCGTCTTTATCGTTATCAGTCTCCCTGGCCAGCACTTTACCCAGTTTGCTGGCAGCATTTGCATTTCCCGTAACAGTTTGTTAAACTTTGAACTTTTGCAAATTACATGAGTCCTGCCACAGGATGTATGCTGTTTACTGCCTGCTTGTTGTCAGTCCTGCCTCCAGTTGCTGACGCTGCTCTCGTTGTTATTTTTATTGTTGTCGTAGTTGCACTCAATACAAGCGTACCAGAGTATGTGTGGGTGTGTTTGTCTGTGTTAATGTGTCGAAATCTGCACTGCCACACTTCCATTAAAACCTCAGCCGAAAGAGCTCTTCGGCAATAGTCTGTCTCTGTGTAAAGGTAACGCATTTGCCGTGTACAGTTTCTGGCAGTTTCGGAATTGAATTTGTTATCAAATTAGTTGCATCAAATTACAATTAGCAACAAATGTGATTAAAGAATACCAATCCATGAATTTCAACAATTTGGCTTCAATGTTAAGGAATGAAGCATGCTTTACTCTGAAAGAGATAAGAGCTAGCTCAGGCTTGTCTTGCTTGTCAGATTTTTTGTATTTTTTTGCTCGTCTTCTTTTAATACATTTTTACAATGGCAGACAAATAATGGAATGATGGGAAATATGAGTACGGGGATAGCATAGCTAAAAAAATAAGAAAAAAACGAGAAACAAAAAAGTATAATAGATACAGAATATAATGCTCTCAGACTTGTTTTGTTATGCTTTGGATCCATTACAACTACACCGACTTCCGGCACTCCGGCAACAGCGGCAACGACAGTGTTACATCAACCCGAGGCTGGCTAGCCGTAGAGAGTCAGCCAGCCCATTGTCATTTACCATATGCTAAATGCGGTACTTTAAGCCCCAAGCCCGGCAAAATTTGTATTTCGTTGCGAGGCTGTGTGAGTAAGGGGGGAAAGCGAGCGCGCGCCTGTCAAGACAAGTGCATTACGACATACAAGGTTATTGATGTATGTTTGCATAATGTAGACGGAAGTGTACCGAAAGGACCACCACGGCAAAGCCCTGGCAGAGGGCAATAGCTGAATCACACGGATTGGCAGCTCTCGTACTTGGATGTGTGTGTGTGTGTGTCTGGGACTGGTTGAGTGTGTGGAAGATTGGCGAGTATGCTAATAATGTTTGTTCTTCAATCATATGGAAAAACAATATTGAAAAATACAGCTGGTCTGGGATGTTTAGAGGGGCTAAATTTCCCTTTATCCTAACTTTTAGGTCCGTGTTGTTGTTTTTTTCTTTTTTCTTTTGTTTCTATATTATTTTTGTTTTGCTTGAGGAATGCATGTGTTATTTGGTTTGTGTTTTTTTTGTATATTTTATATATTGTCAGTTCGTGTTGTTTTGGTTTTGTCGCCTGCCACATACAATTTCATGTAACTTGAGTTATAACAACAAAAAAAAAAATATATATATACATGAAATATGAAATAAATAAAAACCAAACTGCAGAGCTGTGAGTTTTGGTTGTGGGAAAGAAGATATTATTTATTTGCATTTGATATTTTATTACTTGATTTACTTGACTTTGCACTCTTTGGTTTTTAGTTGGAATTTTCGGAATCCCTTTTTCATCTTTCCAAAATTAATTGAGCTGCTTGAAATCTTTGAGTAAATCCTTTAAGAAATTATTTTTAAGAGCTTTCCGTATGGCTTGTAAATGTAAATATGGCTAGGTAGTATACTTTTGAATTCTTTTTGTTTGCTTACCCAAATTGCTTAAATTAAGGTTAGAGGAACTTTAATCAACTTTAGAGCTCGTATCAAAAGCACGCATGAAATATTCAAAATGATAAGCATATCACAGTGAGCTGAAGAAAGCTTTTACAATTTTATATATAAAATATAAAATGTATCTCTGCAGGCAAAGATACACTCACTGGGATAAAGATACTCCTATGCTCGCTCAGTTGAACAACTCATTGCAGCTATATAAATAAACTGAAAGATAGGCGGGCAGACAGAGGGACTAACTGATTCACTGACTGTTTGGCTAACAGACTGACTGACTCACTCACTCAAATGAAAGTCAAAAGTTCTGAAAATATATTTATATTTGTTTTAAGTTGCATTTATTTATTTTTGTTGTTGCTGTTGCTGTTGCTTCAGTCTTTATCAATAAAATACATTCTGTGTGCAAAACATATGAAAAGCCTTAATTATTTTTAATTTGCTAGGCTATTTGAAACCAACTAACGCAACTCAACTAACAACAACTGGAAAATAAACTCTGATGAATAAATATATTTATAACTATTATGCTTTGAGCTCGGTTAACTAATTGTGAATTTAAACTAACATAGTATGATATTGATCCATAGATTAAAATATCTAATATCAGTTCAAGCTAAAAGGGAAAACCCTAGAAATATAAAAAATAAAATATTGTGGAATCCAGCTAGCAACTGCTGAGAGACTTGATGAATTTAACCATATTTTAAATGATGTTTTGGCCTGATGAATTTGACAAAGCTTAAGCCTCGAATAAGGAGAATTGATATGGAATTATTGGAGGGTATTTTGGTAAATATTTCGGGTTTTTGTCATATCTTAGAAAGTTAAAAAAAAAACTCTTTCCAAAAATGCTTGAGTTGTCCCAACACGTTCTTTATTGTTTTGTTTGTCCTTGATGTAATTTACTTTAAAGTGATCAGTTAGCAAAGTTTTATGAACGTCTTACGTACTCTTTCCCATCAGGTTGAATGAGGCTTGTTCAAGGATGAAAACAAGTGACTCTGCACAATGCACAACAGATCTGTGGCTGACCAGCCATGGACAAATAAGTTAGCAGTACAAACAACAGGACAAGACAAGACAAAGCCAAACAAAACAACAATTTGGTCGGGGAGCACAACAATGACAAGTACAGAGTACACAATAAACTTTGTTGGCACCTTGAACACGTACTTCCAGGGAAAAGGCAAAAGACAGCAAAGTACGAGTTTGGGCTGCTGCAATCTGGCTAATCTTGGATATGACTTGGCAAATGGGCCACTTACAGACCCAGCCTGAGGAGTTCTACTCTTGTCTCCCACCATTCAAGCTGTAAATGTCAAGAATTTAAAAAGCCTTTTCTCACATTTGATGGACTTGCATATTCATTTGTTCGGATGGAGTACATTTTGTTTGGGTACATTCTCAATAGCCTGGGCACAATTTTATTGCTCAGTTTAGTTTAGAAAAATAAATATAGCTCTCAGGCAGGTCCCAAAAGTTAGCCTAGGCAGATGTTGCGGCAACATGTTGCCCGGCTTGAGGATTTAGCACAGCCCCTGAAACAAGTCCTTGTGGATTCCATGTGGACTGCTATAAAAAGAATTCCTATATAAACTTATTTTACTTTCCTACCCTTCTCTCTCTCTCTCTCTCTGTCTGTCCCTCTCTAGCATTGGGTTGTACACACAATTACTTGGCAAATAATTAAGTACGTGCAACCTGGTGTTGGTTGACTGTGTTGCATGCTCTAGCATTTCTAACTAGAATGCACATTGTACATCAGTACAGGTTACCTACCTTTCCAACTGTTTGCGAGCACTAACATAATATTTGTCATACAATTAAATGCGTTGGGTGAGGTGAGTTCACAAACAGTTAAATGTGTTACAATTCTTGTCATCATTATCATTCCTGCCTTTGGTTGGCTTCGGTTGTCCTGCTTTCAACTAAGTGGGCAATGTAAATGTAAGCACAGCACAGTTCAAATTTTAAATGGGGTCTTTTATAAATTGAGGTTTATGGCACATTTGAAATCACTCAAAACATTTGCTTTTCAATTAATACATTGTTCATTTTTTCACTTGAAAAGATTTTCTACTCTTATTCCAATGGAAATTGATTTTGAAAATAATTCATTATGGAAACCAAAGTATGCGATACTCAGAATTTGGGAATCTAAATATATTTTTCTTATTCAGTTTCAAATTTGCTCAATTTCATTCAGGGTGATTCCGAAGTTTACACATTTGACCTGATTTCACTTTCTATTATTTATACTCGAGTGCATACAAAAGTATTTTTTTTTTTGTGGTTACCTAATGACAGGCTCTTGTTTGAGCAAATTATATCATATGAAGAGAATTTATTTTTAAAATAATAGGGAATTTTTTGTCTTGGCTTTATTTTATGTGCCCCAGTTTAAAATCATGTCATGCGTCATAATCAATTAATCACGGCTTTGGGATACTCTTTCCAAGTAAAATTAATAAGAAATATTGAGAAAGCACTCTGAGTATTCTATTCTATTATATTCTATATTTTAAGATATATATTTTTGTACAACTTAATAAACAACTATATATATATATATGTATACTAGATTTTACTATATTAAGCTTGGGTCTTCCTCTTTTTTTTTTAGTCTTCATGATCTAGGTAAGACCATACCGATCAACTTCTATATTACGTACATTGGTGCAACTTAATATACTCTTAATCCTTAGGTATAGAGTATAGAAAGAAGCAATTAAGCAGATATTGCCAAGGGCTTAACTCGTCCATTATTGAATTTTTGATGGTGCTCTGATGTATTTATTTTTATTTTTGGTAACATTGTTTTTATATGTGACTTTTTTTTTCATTGTGAAAAGCATTTCATTTTGCTGCTTAAAATAGCCTCGGGGATATATAAAATGTACAATTAAAGGCTTGAAATATTGTGAGCTCACTAATTGTAAAGACTGGAGCGAATCCATGAAACTCTTCAAAAAAATGTGCAATTTTTTTTGGAAGGGAAAAGAGACCACAGGGGAGGCAAATATTTTTTTCAATTGTTAAGCTTTCATAAATCCATAAGTTACTTAAATAAAATCAGAATAAAACTGATATTTTTATCATTTAAAAATATTCATTGATTCAATTTCTTTAAAAGCTTACAACAGTTTTTCTTAACCTATTTAAAAGTGAATCATTATTTTACACACTATTAATTTAATTCTATTTTATGAATATCTAAGACAATCATGTGCTATTTAAATTATCAAAAGTATGAATAGTTTGAATGTCAATCTTTAAACCGAGCCCCCTACTAAGCCATTACAAAGTCATTCGAATATTATCTGCCACTTATCGTACATTTTCCATGCACTCACACATTAATTTGAAATATGTGTACGAATGTTTGAGGAGGGGTCACAGGCGGAAAACAAGCTTAGGGCATATGCAATGCAGATTACAGTCTATTTGTCATTAATATGCAAACAGTTAACAACATCAGTTATCCAGGGTTTCTGTATGTGCTCGCCTATCATACATGCAACATTTTGGTTGAGCTTAACTTGGTTCAATCATAGCCGGAAGCGGAAGTTAATTGTGTGCTTGAAGTCGGCGAAACTTAAGCGTTTGTCATGTGGCGATGCTAGGAGAACACCGCACGCACAGCCAACTCGCAAAATTCACAGACACTTTAGTTCTAAATTGCTTTTCCTCCTTACACCCATTCTGCCCATTTTCCTCATAACCTAGAACAATTAAGCTGGCAAATATTACCCACATTTGCTTGCACTACAATATGATATTTTTGTATTGGATGATATCCATGTTAGTGTGCCGGGAAACTTTGTCCGCAGTTGAATCAACTGTTTAATTTACGAATATTTTTTTACACATGCAAATAAAAAATTCAATAAACTGCATATGCGTTTCAAAATGAAAAAAAAAAAAACAAAGAAGTCGTCGAAGGCAGAGGAAAAAAAAAACTAAAGCACGAACGAAAAATGTAATTTGTCGCTAACCAAGTGTGTGCTAACCTCATTTCACTAAAAGCATTAAAAATAAAATGTAATCACATGCTTCATAAAAGTAATAACTACCAAGTCATATACGTAGACACACACACACACATACGCATACACGCAGAGAGATATACTTAAAGCTGTGATGAAAAATCTTCGAGATGAGAAGGGAGAAAAAGAGTGCAAAACTTCCTGCACTCCACTTGAGAACGTGGTAGAGCAACTGACTACGTGTCGCTATAAAAGTGCCCGACTGAGATGTGAGTGGCAATGCCCCTTTCTCTACATCTATCTAATACTCTCTTCTGTTTTTTTTTCACTGAGTTTCCCTGGCTCTCTCTCTTTACCTCCTTCGATTGGTTGCTATCTGTATGCTTGAGCCTTGACGTTGTCGCCATCATCGTCAGCATCGCCTGCCTTTGCCTTTTGTCTGTCACTGTCATAGTCATCGTCATTGTCTATGTCATAGCACACACACACACACGCACACACATATGTATATGCATACGTACAACTAAGCATGTATTAGTAAGCTTGTAGATGTGTGTGTGTCTGATTTTTACGAGACGATTATGAGTTGCTTTTTATTATTTCCCATTGAGCAAAATGTTTGCCAAGCCAAAGTGTTGTGGCGTAAAAATGAGCAAAAAGGAAACGCATAAAAAGTGTTGCCTCGATTATGCAGACGACTACATGACAACCAAGTACAAACACACACACGCACACCTATGCTTTCGAAATAAAAGCCATGTAAAATGTTTTCAATTTCGCTTAGCTTTAAATGATTAATTAAAGTAAGCTTAGGGAAAATGTAATTCTTAGAAATATAATAATAATTTCTTTCTCGGCCCTGTTGCATTGTTGTGAAGACTTTCATAACGTGACTTAATTGAGACGTTCAGATTGTAAGCAGAAATGTTTCAAAATTCTCAGCAATATACATCCACCTGGTCCCTAGATATTTGGAATCTTTTGGGTGGGGTGGCTCTAACGTGTCATTGATATCATTGATACCTTTCTACCTTTTGGCAAATGTTGATAAATGCAGTGTCAAACGAAATGAAAAATTAAAGCTAGCCAGAAAGAAGGTAAAAAGAAAAAAAAAAAAAATTGGTAGAAGGAAAAACCCTTGACGTATTTTGGAAGAGAAATTGCTTGATTAAAATTGTGTCAAACGATAGTAAAAAGGATTTCAGTAGCAACTTCGTTAGAGCAAGCAAAATTTGTGAGTTATTCCGCATCATAAGAATACCGAATATTCTTTTTGAACTTTTCCCAAAAGGGATAATATCTTATTGTGCTTCTACATATTCATATTTTATTTTTATTTATTTTTTTTTTTTTGCAAGAGTGTGGATATATTTTTTTCAAGAAATTCTTTAAAAGTTTGTGCCAAACATAGTGAACTATATTTTTCAGGGTAGATAAAATTTGAGTAAGTCGATGCGGACTCTTTGGTAGAGTCATTGGGCGTGTGAAAAAATAGAATCAACGTCAGCTGCAATGACACCCTCAACTGCATTAACCAGTTCACCCAAGCTGAGCAATACTGAAGCTGTGTGCTTGCTTGTGTTTGGTATGCTTTCATGACGCATATGACAGCCAACAGTTTGGGTATAATAGATGCTAATTTGACAAGTTGACTTTTGGGTTATATGGCTTCTATATCTCTCTCTCTCTCCCTCTCTCTCTCTCTGGCTCTGTCTCCAGCCCAGTATCTTCTATAGTTCCCGGTGAATAATGTATGACCAATTTATCAAAAGTCTTCATCTTGGAAAAGTTTTTGTTTTGTTCCTTTGAATTTTTGGTATGAGTATGTGTATGTGTGTGTCCGTGTGTAAAGTTTAAGCAGAAATTGTTCAAGTGGCACTGCAAATTGTAAAATCCCGAAAATACTCCAAGTACTCTTAATTAATTTGGTCAAATTTTGATTTGGCCACTTCATGTGCCGCCACTCTATATTTATGCTACGCTTGTAAACAACTTATCTTGCTCATTTGCCCAAATTCCCAGGACAGAAATGAGAGCGGAGTTTAGTTTATTAAACTTTCACTCGTGTAGAACAAGTCGTGCGCACATATGAAGATTGTAGAATCTGAAATCCGAGAGTCACGAAAACTTTGCCTCTAGCATTTTACATTACACACGCTCACTTGCACAGGAATCTGTGCGTGGCAACAATAGCCGAGTGGCAGGGGGGTGGTGAAAAAAAAACTCGAAAATGTATATTTTTCCAACACACATTGGGGGCTATAATTTCGGGACTTTTCTTTGGCAAAAGTGGCGTCCAGTGGCACTCAAAATGAAAGATGACAAGTTTTCCCAGTAGGCCTCGTCCTCGATTCTATTGCTCTGGCATTCTGCTTCAGCCGCTTTCGAGACCAGCAGAATCAGTTACGGTCAGTTGATGTTGCCAAAAGTTTATAATAGAATTTTTAAGCTTGAATAATTATGCGTAGAGAACGGTGGCAGCGCTGGCTGCGGCGTAGGCGTGGGCGCTGGCGTATTCCCTGGAAATGAGTATGGCATTCGAGTTGGTGTGGTTCGTATTCTGCTTGGTCGCTGCCTTTTGATTCCGATCTTTGTGTTTCTCATTCTCTGGCCGTGTATTGAAAAAGTTTTGCATGTCCTTTTTTGTATGCACGAACGAACCCAAAATTTGTGGAAATTGGCTAATTTACTTAATTGGCTTTGATTTAATAAGCACATGTAGTCATAACATAAGCACAGACAGAGACACAGAGAGACACAGACGCAGGCGGCAATGAGAGCTTCGGTCCTGCAATCAGTGAGGCGCAGTTTCGGGCAATTGACTCGCTGGTCGTGACACTGTGGCCCATAACTTGGTGGCCTGTGTTACTGGGCGTATACGTAATTTGCTGTTTTTATTACATTCCTCTTTTATTATTATTATTTTTTGTCCGATGTGGTTTCTTTTTTTCCACTCTCTTGCTTTATTTTTAACCAAACCAACGTCAATCAATAACCACACACACACTCTTGTTATTGTTGCCTGCACTGTTGACTGCTGTGTTGCGGCCGCGGCCATTGGCCCAATGTTAATGAGGTCGCACCCCGCAGGTCACAACAATGCCAACACTCAGGTGACAGAAGCAGATTTTGACACCTGTGGGTGGTCTGTGGCTTGCAAACTTTACTTTAATTGTGCTCATTAATTCATTTCCATGTCTGGAGCCAATCCATTTTAATTTTTAAATTGGCCAATCCAACCGGCTTGCATTACTTAAAGGCTTAAAGTTGTTTAATTATCATGTTTAAGTCTTAAGAATTTTAATTGTTTGATATTTGAAAATGTTCAGCAATTTAGATATGATTACACCCGATGTAAAAATCCCTAGATGATTGAAATGGCTCGGCACTTCAAAAGTCCCAAATCTGCTGCTGTCATCATTCGAATCTCTTTGGCTTAAGTTTTCTCTTCCCCCCCTTCTATGGGTAGGACATGCGGAATTGTATGCAAATGACAATGTAGCTTACCAGACCAATAACCAGCTGTCAAAGAGAGCAGACAGATTTTACTTTTTCAGCCCTGACTCAACTTACCTTACCCCCAGTTCTATTGTTAATATAAAAAAAACCGGCAGCATTAAAAAAGCATTCCTCTTGGGCCAGTTGAGCTGAAATTCGGTGAAGTGCCAAATTCACATTTGGATTGCGTCGACCGCTGGTCAGACTATAAAACAAGGAACGGAATTCTCGCTGGAGCTGAGCGTTTTGTGTACACAGCCAGCAGCCTATAAATATATCCGAGATCTTGCAAATCTCTAAGGTTATCACATCTATAAATAAATTGATAGTTGTAAGTGAGCTTACAGCACAAGTCCATCAAAACACTTACAGACTGCTGTGGTCCCCTTCGATATGTAGAGCCAATAGGGCAGCAATGATAGGTCGATACAATATTTGAGCATAATAATGACAAGGCCGACTTCAAAATGCTTTTCCATTTCACGCTGCACCTCCCACAGCAGGCCGTGAAGCTCTTGCAAGACATTCAAATGCTTCAGAGCCAACTGCTGCAGAGGCCAGACATCATGGCGAGTGCGTTGTAGTTCTACCAACACAAAGGCTCCTGCTGCCTTCAGCTCCAGATAGAAAGCACGAACCAGGCCAGCATACAAGAAGAACTCGCTAAAACGCACCATCATCGCAATATCTGGATAAAAAGCCATTATCAGAAGCCCGACGCTTTTGCCATCCAATATGGCCACCACTTGCATCACAATCCGTACAAATATAATCAGAAAAATGAGATTACGGTAGCGACGTATGCGTTTCAGATTCACTCGACAATCGAATTGTATGCGGAGCTCGTGACGAATCCGTTCGAATTGTTCTTCCAACTGGGTGCTGCGATTATGCCAGAAGAGCTCCATTATTAGGATAATGTAACCTAGCATTAAAATAATATAATTAAGTATGTCTAGTATGAGTGAGAGTATGTCCGTTTTTAGATCGTAAATAATTAGATAATTGAAGCTTAAACGCCAGAGCAGCATCAGTACAATGATTGCAAAATGAATGGCACTGTAGAAAACTCGTATAAGCAGCTCGAAGGATGGTGAGCTTTGATTGAAATCAGGTGGCAAAAGGCCCAGACACTTCATCAGTCTATGCAAATGCCACAGAGAGGCGGCATGCAGCGCCCGCGACACATACCACATGACTGACTTGACTCGATTCTCTATCAGACTAAATGCCAGCAAATAGACCGTGTGTGCTATGGTGTGTGTGTGTGTGTGTGTGTTCATTTTAAAGGGAATGCTTAGAGTCCCTCGAGTAATTGCAGTAATTACGCTTATCAATTGATTCCCCCGATGGTCTTTCAGTGTTGCACTTTTAATTGCCCTAATTGCACAAAGTGAGCTCACAATGCGATACTTTAATTCTTTCACAAATACATAAATATTTAAAGAGCGCTTGCCAAACGAACTCATAAGATCTTTATTAACTAAGGTTGACATAGAAAATCAAATAATTAATTGATTAATCTCAAAGTTTCTACATTTTTTGTTTGATTACGAAAAGAAGGGGGAGAAGCTTATAGTTTTTCAACTTTCTAGTACTTTGTGAAATAATTCTTTGGTATTTTTACGTTTTGCTTGGGAGAAAGTCGGAAGTCGTCACACAGGACAACGGTAAATATCCTCCTTATTTTGGCTTCTCCTGTTTGCGTTTGATAAGAGTCGTTCTCATCACTTTGTAATAGCTTTAAATGGCATTTCCCATTCAAATTAGCATCAAAGTGACGCTCATCTAAGCATTCATTTCGGCAGCAAGCTTTGGAAGTTGCCCTGGTATTCATGAGCAGAAAATATTTGTTGATAATTACAGCCAAGAATTCACACACACACACACACACAAGCATACATACAGAGGCGTACACAGGCATACACAGGGACACACATGGATGTACACAAAAATGTGCTGGCATACATAAACCACAAAGAGCGTCTAAAATTGCTTATCAAAAATGTTTGAAGGGTAGCTTTTGGTAGTGCAAAAGACATGGTAAATGAGCGACTGAAGGAGGAGGAGGAGGAGGAGGACTCGAGTCAGATTGTATGGATGGAGGCATGCCACAAGCAAACATACGAATGTTCACACAGAGAGTTGGAGAGATCCATACACATAAATTTGCATGCCTTTATTGCAGCCACAACAAAATACAGAAAAGCAGACAAGCAAGCAGCCAAGCATACATGCTACGCACAATACACTCACAACTTCACACCCCTGCCCCCGAATACATCAACACTTTTATTTATTCCTCACACTTTAATGCATTCACTGGATGGGTGAGCAGAAGAAACTCACTTTGTTTGCACACTTGTCAAACAGCTCAGCTCCGCCCATGCCAATGCCAGTCAAAGGCCTCCAGTTATTTGGAGTAATGACTTAATTGCTTGGCCACCTTTTCCCAACCTCCACAGTCCATCACCTTCGGCAAACTTGGCAGCCGACTTGGCTGCTGCATCACTTTGTAAATGGCACTCAATATGCGCTTTAATGCGCGCTTTTTAGGGTTGTTTGTCGCGTACACTTTGTGGCTGAATTGGATGGCTCATAACATTGTCAGGTGCTCTGACACAGGCGGAGTGTGTGGTCTTTGGTGTTTGACATTTGATGGGGTGTGTGTGTATGTGTGTGAATGATGGAGAGCGAATGAGAGTGCCTTGTCTTTGATTGTGCATAGCCGGCATGGGGCTCTCTAATCTGGCAGAGCCACACTTTTGACATCATAATCAGCATCAGCAGTCGCATAATTGTGCTTGTGGCCACTTGAGGAGACTGGCAAGGTTGTTGGTGTTATAGGCAAACAACGGCAGCTGCTTCTTCTGGCAGAGGACTTGGATTAAATGAAAGCAATTGTGTTTGGCGTTGATTTGTATAATTTTGTAATTTGTATACCAAAATTGCCACACCTAAGAACACATGTGAGCGCTTGAGGAACTGAATTAGAATTTCGCTTTCAGCAGCAAGAAAAATGTATAAATAAATTAAAATTAATGTACGACACATGTGGATGAGTAAAATCTTATTTGTGTGGGTGATTACCTAAAGGAGGAATAAAATTCTTATTCCTTATCAAAAAGATTAAATACTCTTTTCTTTCAAGAATGATTTGAGCTTTGAGCAAATATGATTGGTTCTTTAAAATTAATAATAATTTCAGAGCTATTTAAATTTTCAATCAATACACTAATTCCCATAGTCTGTGTCCCAGAGATTTTTTGACAGCTTCAGTAGAATTTGTGATTTTAAAATTTCTGGCTTATCTGGCTAAGAGTTCTATTTTTAAAATGACAGGTAGACGTTTTCATAATGCATCAAAATGTAATCATGAAATCTAAATCCCTAAAATGATTCCCAATAATAGATTATTATGATCGGGTATCACGGGAGCCAACAATAATTTTGGCTTTATTGAAAGGATTTCAAAAAAACCAAAAAAAAAAACAAAAACAAAACATGCCTCAGGCTGTGAGGAAAGTCAAAATTTTTTGCTTTAGTTATTACACACACTCACACACACACACGAAAGTACACCGACTCGCCGTGTTGGTTTGGTTTATTTTATTCGACTGTGGCACAGCTGTTGTTGTAAGTTGGCTTCCACATTTTGATATGTTTTCCTTATGATTATGATGCTTCTGGCGTTTATGAATCATTTGCTGTTATCTGATTTTAATTTTCAACAATATCCGCCGTGCACCTGTTGGCCTCTGCTAGCATCCCAGCGCATAACCAACTCAACAACTTCGGCAAACTCCAGCAAAGTTATCACAGCAATTTTTAGACCCATTGTCATTACATAAATATGCAAATTTTTCTATGTATATGCTCGTGTGTTGGAGTGTGTGTGTGTGGCTTGTGTATATGCTAATCCTTGAAAATTGATTTTGTAATTTAATTGAAAATGCCTGAGCACTTTTTGCTATTGTAACAATTGTTGCCTATATATGGTTTTGTTGCTGCTGTTGTTGTTGTGGTTGTTGAAGCAGCTGCTGCAAATAGCACAACATACATTTCCATCTTTCGCACATCATTTGAAATCATTTTTATTAATTTTTGTTTTTTTTTTTTTCATTTTATATTTATTCTTGTATTCAGTTTCGTTTCGTTTGTTTGTTGTCTCCCAAATATGTAAAAGTCGAAAATGTTTTTAATAGCATCAAAATTACCAAAATTACAATGCCAGTATTGTTTTTTTTTCTTTTAAGCTAAAGTGAGTCTGTGTTGAAAATCAATAAGCTTGAAAGTTCAATAGACCAACTTCGGCCTTGCCAAATCGATGGTAATGTTCGCTGACAAATGTGGATGATTTTGCTACTCTGATGTTTTGGGTTCCACCTCTAGACCTCTGTTCGCCTCTCGCTTCACAGACTCCGGTAGCCTCTGCTCACGCCTCTGATCTATGGCCAAGTCTCGCCCAATAAATTCCACGACGTGGTGCCCGTATGTGTGTGTTTGTCTGTAGCCTAGAAAGAATGCGTATGAGTTGGCTTGGGAGAGGTCAGATGAGGGTGAGTCTTCTTAGTATATTGGGGGGGCCGCGTTACAAGGTTAGGTCAGGTCAGAGCTGCGGCTTGTGTGATATATGTGTGCGGCATTTAGGAGACAACAACAATAAATGTCGCACCTTGAGTTAAACCCAAACCCTAAACCGCAATCTTATTCTAGCGTCTGCAATAAAAAATAATTGCATTTTTTTTTTTTGCCAACCAGCAATTGTTCACAGATAATTATGATGAAGAATGTTAGGATGTGTGGGACAAAGGAAAAAAATCGGAAAGTCACGAAAATCCAGAGACCCAAAGCAATTGCAAAAAGTCAAGTGAAATTGTGGAATGGGAAAAGTTGAAATGGCAAATAGCAAACGAAATAATAACAAAGGCGACAAACAAACACATACACACACATACACTTACACACAGTTGATAGTTTACAGAGCTTTTGTGTGGGTATGTGAAGACATCATTTATCTTGTTGTCAGTGAGTCAAACATCGCTCCCGTTCTTGACCACGTTAGCTAAAAATATTTGCTCTATTGCTATTTATTGCTGATTTTGGACGTTTTGTGGCAAATCGAATTTTCTTTCACGCACACACATATACACCAGCACGCAGACTGGGTCAAGTGAGTGGCAAACTAAATGATGGTCCAAGTAACTTGGTGGCCGACTGTATGGCTGACTGGCTGGCCGAAGTAGCTGCTTGGTTAGCTGTCTGACTGTCTGTGGGTCTGACTATATTTCACCTTAATTGAAAGGTCGTTATTTCTGCGCTTATTTCGTATAAACTAAATGCCACTTTATATGCCCAAAGTGCAAATTATTTATAACAAGCATTATTTCTGTATTGCATTATTAAGCCAAAGGCCAAGGTCAACGAAATAATCAAACGCATTATGATGTTTTTATGACTCCATTTGCAGCTGTAGCCGCTTTGCAGTGAGTTTTTATTTCTTTTGGTTTGTTTTATTTTGCTTTGTTTCTGGTTGAATTTGGTGCAGACGCCGCCACAATTAGGCAAGCAACATTAAAGCAAATAAGGACAAACAAATGTGCCGCAAAAATTTAACACAACTTGGCTGCGGGCGTTTACTTATTCCCAAAAATGTGTCTAGCGCTGGAAGTCAGACCAGTTAGTGGTTCAGTGGCTTAGAGAATCGAAGATTTATGGACGCTTTGAATTCTGCTCAAATTTAAAAAAACAAAAAAACAAAGAGAAAAGAAATCGAATAATACAATGTAAAAATCGTTGAGCCAAAAGGCTTAGACAGCCCAGTTGGTCTAAGTTGGCCGACTGATTTTCTATCCGGCTGATTGTCTGTTTTTTGGCACGGCAGAAAATGCTTATTCAGCAAATATTCTCGTTCTTCTCACTGGTATGTTGCATCTTTATTCGATTCTTCTTAAGACCAACAAATCATAATAGATTCGTTGACATTGCCGCCATTTGCCTACTAAGGGAATTTTATTGGGAAAAACATCTCGGCCTTGGGAGCAGTTCTCGCTCTGATTTTGGATTTGTTTGTATGTCTGTCTGCCGCTAGGTGGCGCAGATTTGTTGTTAAAGAACTTAACTGTACTTAGTTTAATATGCAAATCATAACAATTTTCACAGACAGAGATTAGAAGCATTACAAATTGTTTGGCTTTCACTTGTTCTTTTTGTTGTCAAAATACCAATAGAAATGGCCCATCTGCTTCGACAGAGAATATATTCTGAGATTCTCTGGTATTTAAGCTATGCTCTGCATACACTTTTATACTATTGTGGATATTTGCCAACACGTAGGAAATTAACAAAAATATTGGACACACACACACGCATCGAATACTCCAGACAATTTCTTTCTTTTATATGAATGAAGGTGATAGCCGAGAACTCAAACCTGAAATTTAATATAAAGACTTCTTTCCTTTAATTTTGTGAATGATATGAAAGGAATTACCTAAAATATATTTTAAGATTGACTCATCACACTGATTTAGCTAGGGAAAAAATATCAGGATCTCCAAAGTATAAAATTATAATAAGTCTTTGGAGATTGACTAGATCTGTTGACTATATAAAAAAAAAAGTTGGAAAGTAAAGTAAGAACTGGGGCAAATAGTAGAAATTCACGACTTTATTTTATTGGATTAGAAAAAAATAAAAATTGAAATGGGTTTAAATGTAAACGTAAATATCACGAATATCAAAAAATTACGACCAACATTTTTTTGAATCACATACCCTAAGTTTCTGAGCATTATCTGTTCATAGTTGGTATCGATTTTAATCAATTAAGTTGTTTCTTTTCTTTAGCTAAACGTAAGTTGTAATATCTTCAGAATTATTTGTATATAGATTTATACATTCGAAAAAGGTATAAGATTTTCACTATGCCGAAATAATTTATGGGGTCCTTGTTTAGCAGGGTGACTGCCATCGTGTCTGTGATTGCGATTGTTGCTATTGCTCCAAAGATTTGACATTTTAGTTAACAAATGAGACTGGGGCTTATGAACATGTTTGCATGTGTGCTTGGTACTTTCGGAGAGATTATTTCACCTTACAAATTTTATTTTCGTTTTGGTATTTTGCTGGGTGCTTCGACGGCTGCCGATGCTTATTGCTATTTACCATATTTTTGCTTATTTGTTTGTCGTTTTCTTCGGTAAATATTTGAATTTGAATTCAAACGTGCTTGACACATAATACAGTCCTCCACCTTGCCCCACATCTGCTGGCCTTCGACATGACTGTTGCCTATTTCGGTGTGCAAATATTTTATGAATTTTAATGTGCTTACGCGTTCGAATGGATAATGGAAAAAGACGGTTCCTTCTTTGAGCAAGAAGGGCAGAGCTTTGAAATATCGAGAGGAGTCTCTGTATATATTGTATGTACACAGATGATTGGCAAATGCCTTGCAAGTGAAAAAAAAAAAAAAAATGCGCCAAAATGTGAAAAGTAACAAATTCGAAATTAGTTTGACACGTGTACAAAGAAATATAGAAAAAGTAGAAAATTACAGATTTCTCAAAACTTCTTTAAAAATTCATGCCATTTCTGGGAAATTTTTGGCTTATCTTTGATCTTTTTTCCGCAGACTTAAAGTTTTCATCACTGTTCATGGTGTTGTCTTGGGGTGAATAAACAAACCGAATACACACACGCTGCTCACCACAAATCTACTTAAAACACAATTAAGTTGAATGCAAATAAAGTCGACAGTTGGAAAAACTGCAGGCCAACAGGCAACACGCAGCAGCAGCAACAATGCCACACATTCTGCCAGAGTGGCTCTGAGTATATCTGAGAATTTCTGGCAGGATCTGTGTATTTGCTGAAATGAGTGGAGTGTGTGTGCCCAACACGCATTCGACTAACGTAATTTTCATAATAAAATTGCTGCAGAAGAGAATAAGAAGCTGTGCGTATTCTCGGCAAAAGAAATGAAGTGAAGAAGAGTGCCGGGCCTCACGGCGGACGGAATGCGGTTTACTCAGAACTGCTTGAATGGCAGCCGAATTGCAAAGAAGTGGGAGCCACAATCAACTTGGTGTCTGGTTGGAAAATTTCCAAGATTGTTGCGCTCTACCTGTGATGACTTAAAGTAAAATTTTTCCTTTTTTCATTCCTTTTTTTTTTTTTTTGTTTTTTTGCTTTTGCGGTAAACAACTTATTTTATGTAAGCCCAAATCAACTTTGTACGCTAAAAGAAAACTCTGAGAGGGCTTTCGAATTTTCACTTTCCCTGCCGCAATTTCGTTTTCAATTTTTGCGTAACTCTTCAAGGCTGCTATGGAAGGTAATTTGCAAAATCTCCAACAGCAGTCGGGTAATTGATAAAGCTGCCAAAAAAAAGTACAGCACAATGGAAGCCAAGCAAATTGCCGAAAATGCCAACATTGAAATGCATATGGTAAATTGCTCAAAAGTATACAAAAATACAGACCACCCACACTTTTCGAAGAAAACATACAGATGAGTTTGAGTTTTGTTGTGCTGCTGTTCAAATTAATTGTGCGTATGTTGGATGCTGTCAAACTTTTGCGTTTTAATTTTGAGCGTTCTCAGACTTCGTTGTTGTGCCTCATTAGTTCAATGGGGGCAGGCAAGGAGACGAGAAGCCAGAGTGTTGTAAGAAAAGTACGGCGCGATAGGGATTGCAATGTCAGTACATTACTCTTCAAGTATATATAAGCCAGAAAGTACAGATTGCCTGGCCCTCCGTCACATAAATACACGGCTCAGGGTATATGGACATGGACGGTGGCATTGCACCTTTTTCTCTGTGAAAGAGGCGGGGTAGAGGTTTAGCGATAGAGAGAAAGGAATTTCCTTGCCATAAATTTACTAAAAGCTTTTTCAACGAAAATTTGTTGCTACCTTCCGTTGACTACGACGTGCCTCACATTGCAGGGGTCGCGGTCTTACTCAGTCTCCACTCGGCAAACCCACATACCATTTTCGCCAACTTGGCGGACTCATTTTTCTCGGTTTACAACGCTACCGGCAACTGCAATGGCAGAGGCAGACGCAGACGAAGACGCGGAGCCAAAGGCGGTGGCAGCCAAAGCAAAATTTACGCCTCCCACCTTCATTATTATTGCACTTCTCTATGCCTGGTTGACTGTTCTTCTCTATTTAGTTGTTTTTACTGTTATGGTTGTTGTGTCTAGATGTGTGTGCGTGGGCGTAAAGCGTTGCCTTGGCCACAGCTTCAGCAGCGGCAGTGGCAGGGGCAGCAGTAGCAATGCGATGAGACGAGCTGCAATGTGAAGCGACAAGACGGGCCGGCGACGAGCTGCAAAGAGATACCACAGACAATTTGGCAAACGTGAAAAGCGCAAAAGAACTTTCTAAATAAAAGTGCAAACTAAATGAGCATTTAGTGTGCGCGCATCGTAAATTCCTGTTGAAATATTTCTGTCATCTTACAATTTAGCTGCCTGTCGGCTTCTCTCGGCTTCTGTGGTCTGTCCTGCTGCTGGCGGTCTGCCCTATTTCTTTGTTGCATTCTGGTTGGATGCATATATATTTTTTTTCTTTTCATTTTTCTTTAGTTTCTTTAACGCTTTAATGTGGTGGACATGGGTACGTATACGTAATTTTTTCTGTTGCCCTTGCTGCCACTGCGTGTGGCTCTTATGAGCATGTTTGCATTTCAAATTAATTATGTGCCTGCGTGTGTGTCTGTAGTGCCAAGAGCATGACATGTGTGCCAACACCAACAGCAAGCGGCAGAGCCAACGGTTCCAACGGTGCCAACGTCAACACCGACTCTCTGACAAAGTCGAGTCCTTGGCTCGTGGACGAACAGAGACCTAAGGCACAATAAAATGGTTTAATGAGGCGCAGCTGTTAGTACGGCAGAATCAGCTATACACCAGCAGTTTCGGCTTACCTTTTCGGCCTATATGTAGATGTAGTTGTATGTGTGATTCTAACACGTTTTGCACACACAGTCAAACACTAACACTGTCATGTTCATATATAAAAAGCGCACATGACTTCATTAGTGTAATGAAAACAGGCAAAAATGTCAAGGTTACTCCTGGATCCGAAAGGTATCCGTATCTTTCTGAGAGTGTGTGGTGTGCGTGTGTGTGTGTGTGTGTGTGTGGATCGCTGTCCATTTTCCAAGGCTTAGTGCTTGGCTTTCTGAAAGGTTAACACTTACAAAATGGCCACTAAAGAGCAAGGACGTGCTGGAGTTTCATTTTGAATAACAAATTTAATTAGAATTAATACCGACACAAAATGAAATAGAAGAACTCAGACTAAAACAGGCTAAGTTGAGAAGACAAAGTGCGAAAAATGCAGACTTATATATGAATTATTTTCTTCACATTTAATAAATTGATCACGAACACAAGTAGATTATATAAATATTTATTTATTTTTATTACCTTTCCATTTGAATATGATAGCTTTCGAAGACTCGCCTGTCACTCCTCGAAAGAGGAAGTCTCTAAGCTGGGACCCTGAATTAAAGTTACGGAATCAATCGAAAGAATTCTTTCATTGGGTTTCTTCCTATTTGGATAAACTTAAACATTATTTGTTTTTTTCTTTTTTATTTAATTGTAATATTTCTTTCATTGTAGGGGGTTTCCCTTTTATGTGCACCGCTGAAGAATCCATTTAACTGTCTGTGCAACTTTTAGTTGAACTATCTTTGCTGCGGTGTCTCTCAGTCTGTCTGGTAGTTGATTCTTTTTCCTTTTTCGTTTTGTCGCTGTCGCCGCTACATATGTCACAGCAACGCCAACAAGACAAATACACAAAATTAAAGTAAACATGTTAAAACCATAAAAATACAACTCACAAAGAAAACGCAGCAGAGCAGACGAAAAAATATTACCAAGAAAGCAGAATAGAGTGAAGTTAGAGCAGCCCCAACAAATAACGCCAGAGAAATCATGTAGAAAGCTTTGGCTACCTCCTGCAACTAGAAGCTCCAAACCTCCCCAGTTGAGGGAGGGGACTGCCACGATTGCACAAACACTAAGGCAATATTTTTTGCGCAAGCGGCAGCAAACGAACAGAAAGCAACTAATGCACAACAATGCTGGCCAACACACAAACTACTGCCAGTGGCCAAAGGGAGCTAGCTTGCTCTGAGTGTTAGTAAAAAAAAAGCAAAAAGAAAGCCAGCAAAAAAAAAAAAAAGGACAAGGGTGTGGCGAAATATGTGAAATCATGAATAAACTGCCATGTGCACAACATTCAACATTCGTTGGCTGCTTTGCTGGCTGCTTGGTTGACTGGCTGACTGGGTGGCTTTATGTTTGTGTGTGCAGTTAGCGCTTTATATTCTTGTTGCTGATGCTGGTGGTGGTGCTTCTTCGGCTTCTTTTCGTACTTTTGTTTTTTGCCGCGTTTTTCTTGGCCGCGTTTTCATGCTGCCAGAGGGAGAGGCTAAAACGGAGTAGGGCATCAGCGTCCTATTGTATGCAACAATTCAGCGCAGAACTTGACTTTGTAGTTGCTGGATGAGGGATGGGGAGGCGGGACGGGTATTTTACTTTTCACTGTCGCCGTTGCCTAGCAAAGTGAGTGCACTGCGTGGGCGTCGTCTAACTGAGTGTGAAGCAAAGCGCAGCAAAGTAAAGAATAATCGATGGCAAAGTTTTTATGCCACACAGCAGGATAGAACGAACCAAGCCGAGCCGAACCAAACCAAAGTAGAAAGGACACTGGAGCACGAGCACAGGCTAGGCATGCGTTTCTTTCTATCAAAGAATTATGCCACGCACTCTCCACACACACACACACACACACGCATACCCACAAATGTGCATAACTGGTGCCTCAAAGCTTTGTATTAATGTGGCATACTGACAACAAAAAATGCGCACTACATGGCTCACATTTGTTGGCCAGAGATACGAGGGTAACAGCAGCCTTTCTAAGTCTCGACGGGACAGTGCACGCAGTGCATGCAAATTTATTTACGCTTTGGCTGTCAGTGGCACATGGTTCCAATAAGCAACCCCCACATAACACATTCGTCCATGTTTTGCATACACTAGTACACAGTCCAGTTGGAGCTTGCAGCATGGAATTATAGGAGAATGATGGTGTTGTTGGATGCTAGGGAGAATGGCGATGGCAATGGCGATGGCGATGTCAACGTTAACGCCGGCATCTTTGACAACATCATTTCACTTGCAGTTTGACGTTAAATCATGCAAACACTTTCAAATACACAGAAAACCCATACAAACACACTAAGCACATACAGTGGGTCGTTCGTATAATAAACTGGGGAAGGTGCTAGTTCCATTTATATAATACTTGAATACCTTTCTCTTTTACTAAGAATTCTCTTTTATTTGCTATGGGATTTCTTATTCAAATCAGACTTAATCGTACTTGGAGGTTTAATCAGATTTAGTTATACAGCTCTCGTCTGAACTCAAAAGTTTCTGAAAACAACTTCAACTATTTATTTTATTATATTATTTTTTATCTCAAGATTTTTTTTTTTTTTTTAAATCAGTTTAAGTTAGGTAAGTTATGCCAGTATCATATTATTTTCTATTAATTTTTCCTATATTATTTTAATAGTTAGTTTAAGTATTTTCTTATACATTTTGTCATATCCTCATTATCTTAATTTTTGTGTTTCTCCTTGTTTTTTTGTCGACATTTTTTTCAGAACTTCTGATAAAATTGTTTAATTATTAATTTTTGAAGACTTCTTTTTATTAATGGCCTTAAAGACTTCTTCCAGTTTTAGTTTTCCGTTGGCTTAATTTTTTCCACATATCTGAAATAAGTAACTTAAGATTTACAAGGTTCTTAAGTATTACATAGGAAAGGTTGCTTCGTACGCTCTGCTTCACTGTATGACTTAGAAGGTGCTTGCAGTCAACTGGCTGGTCTCTAAGTTGATGGTTTTTCCTTCTACTTGGTAAGCTCCTGGGCAGAGGGAGCCATGTCTTTTGCTTGACTTTTCTGTTTCTCCTTTTGTGGGCTTGCTATTTTTTCTTTCTTTGCTTTCTCCTGCTCTTTTCACTCATTTTTTTCTACCCCAGCTGGCTTGTATAGTTTTTTTTTTGTTCTTTTTCCTATTTTTAGCTTTAGTTGGCCGAGGGCAGATGGCATCGGGCAACTAGCAAATAGCAACTAGAAACCGGGAAGCAGCAACTAGCAAACGGCTCCAACGAGGGCTTCGAATGTCAGCTGGGCTTTAGTGATGAAGGGTGCAGCTTAAAAATGAATCATTTGACTTTTTCTTATTAAATAATTTATAAGAATTAGTTGAGATTTGCATTTTTTGTGGGCGCTGCACAAAGTAAAGAAGAGCGCCGAATGGGCCAGGCTGGGCCAGTGCAAAATAGGAAGCAGCATTCGCATATATAAAAGCAAATTTCAATTTAATTTGAAATTTATTGCATGCTATTTTTTATGGCTGTTGTTGGTTGTTTCGTTTTCCTCTTTCCTCTTGCCACTTCCCTTTGGCAGAGCTTCCGGCTTAACCCTGAAAGTTTGGATGGCTTATAAATTTACGCTTAGTTGGTCTACAGGCCAAATGAGCACCTCTTTTTCGACCAGCTGAAGAAGGAAGCAGTTGAATCAGAGTGATTGCCCCACAGTCTCAAATTGTACTACTATGCACTGTTTTATAGATATATTTTGTTGTTGTTGTTGTTGTTGCTGCTGTGACGCTGCTTAAGTCAATTGTGGGTCATTAAGTTTGCATTCAGTTTTGTGTTTTTGCTTACACTTTTGATTCTGAAATTTGAGAAGACGTTTGGTAAACAAAGTGCAGGGAAAATGGGAGTTAAGTTTACTTCATTAGTGCCGCGAAAACCGTGCTGGGAAAATAGTAAAGTATTTTCCGCCGTTGCATTTAGCAAACAAAATGAGCGTTAATTTTCATTTTCATTTAGTTTTCGAATTTACATTTGCCAACTAAACTGTATTTGTGTCTCTGTGTCCGTGTCTGCATCTCTGTGTGTGTGTGTGTGTATGAAAAGTTTATTTAAGCTGAAGATTGTCGAGAAAGGGGCGTACATATTTGATTTTTGTTGCAAATCTAAGCTGAGCGGAAAACCCATTTATATATACGATATGCATGCTTGTTTGTCTATAATAAATGCTGCATTTTAAGTTGCAGCTTAAGCTTTGCAGTGCTCCCGTTGCATGCTTTGTAAATAACAATTGTCAAGGTATTGACAATTCGAGTCATCCAGCTGTCGTCACTTTCGTCATTTCCAAAGTCATCATTTTCAGCTTCACAACTCTGAAGCTTGTCTTTGTTCTAGTCTTGTTGTTTTTGTTGCCTTTTCTACTGCTGCATTTGTTGTTGGTGGGTTGAGTATGTGGTATCTTCTCGAGTGAGTTGAACGTAGTTCTTAAAATATTGTAATTTCATGCCAAGAGAATACCCACTGACTGAGTGACACACAAACAACCCCAGCGTCCGACTGACTGACTGGAAGACGTTTTGCCATGTTTTGGGTTTCTGTTTTGGCTGCGCTGCTCTGTTTTGCCATTTAGCCGATTGTAATTCGAGGAGCTTAAAGTTTTGCTGTAATTAATTAACTTTGCTTGCATAAGAAATTAAATACAAATAACTTTGACATTTGTTTGCATAATTTAATTGTATGTGTGTGTGTGTGTAGCCAAGTGAATTTTGCTCCACATTGAGAGGAAAGTGCACTTGAATTTTGCCTTTCATTTTAAGCTCTCAATTCAGATACTGCTTTGCTTTTCTAAATTTCTCATCTATGATTCCCTCTGCCAGTCCTGAGGGTCATGAATGATCATACTTATGGCAAATTACTTGTGCTTGTGTTATTTTGCTTGTCCTTATTGAGTTGCAGAGTTTGTGTTCTGTGTGGAGGACTTGCCCCAAAGTGGCAAGGTAAAAACAGTAAGAGAGTACTTAAGGACAAGCCGATTATATGTACACTACACACTCTACCAGTTAAAGGCACAAAGGCACGGACAATTGTTGGTATATCGACCTCCCACCTTATAGGGGGATGTGTGAAGGGGTTTAGTTCGAAGAGGTACTACAGATATTTTCAATGTAAATTTAATAATTTCGCAATTTGCACAAAATAATAATTTATTATGTTTTTTCTTGGAATTGGCAAGAGTGTCTTTCTTTGTTTGCTCCGATCATAAAATTTTATGGGTCACTTAACGAGCTGGACTAGCCAAAGAGGATCTGTGTCAAAAGTCATTTGACTGTTGGGTTTTCTCCGAAAGACAATTCCGTTTGAAAGCTAATTAAACTCGACTTTGATGAACACAATAAAAAAAAAGATAATAAAATGCTTGATTTGATGAATCGGAATGGGAAGTAATCCGGCAAATTTTTCTCGGAATTTTTGAGACCTTTCGTTGACTTAATTAAAAATAATCAAAATGATTGCATATCTCTTAATAACACTAAAAATTTTTACTTTTATGTTTTTGTTTTTTTTTTTTCAAAAACTTTCGATTTCATTTTGTGTATTTTTTCACTTCACTTTAATTTCTGAAATGCTTAGATAAAATATTTTTATTTACTCTCTGTATTCAATTATTTATCTATTTTTTATCAATATTCTTTGTCTGTGCATTGTTTATATTGCCATGTGCCTATCTAAAGCACTTGGAAAATGTGAAATTTGAAATATTTTGACAAGTAAAACAGACCCACAAAAAAAGGTATGCTAGTTCATTGTTATATTCACTGGAATTCAATATGCATTTTATTTGCTGAAAAATGCTTAATCGATTTTATGCAAATCATTTTTATTTCTTCCGCAGCTCTACAAACACTCGAAAACTATTACAAAAAATACAAAAATAATAATAATAATAAAATCAAGAGAATGGCAGCCCTGACCAAACAAAAATCTGTTGGACCACTCTAGCTAACCAAACCATAAGCCACAAATAAAATAATTTATTTGTATGTAAGAACGACTAACACATACACTTATAGTTCGAGAGGGTCAGAATAAATGTAAATATATGCAAACAAAGAAAATTTCCTAATGGAATTTTCCACATGTCGGACATATGCATAAAACCTTCTAAACAAACACTCGGTCAACGACAGTCACAACTTCTTGAAACTGTTTCACAATCACTTCCGAAAAATTATAAAAAATAAAATAAATAAATAAATAAACATGCAAAAAAAAAAAAACAAATTTTCCTTATTTTTGTGCTAAAATGTTTGTTCAGGTCAGTCAGACTGAAAGCATTTTGAAATGTTTTACCATGAAAGGAAAACCACTAAAAATATTTTTAAATTATTACAAAAAAACTTGCTCGATTTCGCAAAAGTCATTAAAATGATAGAAAACAGATAAATCGAGCACGCCAGATTGATTATCCATAATGCTCCCCGTATCTGTTTTAGTTGTTTTTTGTTTTGTTGTTTTTGCATTGCGGTTTCTACAACAAGCTAATGAGTTTGCGGTTATCTTTGAAATGGCCGTAATTGCTTTTAATTGCAATCAGAAAATTATTTATACTTGTAATTGTGGTCAATTGTTTAAGAAAGAGTTTTGGCTGCTCATGATCCAGGCAATTGCTGAGGAGTTTGATTTTTATTGATTTCATAAATATACCAAGTAAATAAGTTGGAAAAAAAGGAAGCCCCAGCACTAGGTCTTATTCTAATTAAGACCCATTCGACCTGATTCATTTTAATTAAAGAAGAAAGTGCGTAGGCAAATTTACTGGTGGCGAATCGAAAGTAATCATTGCTGCCTGTTGTATTTAAGAATTTTCATTGTTTTATCTGTAACGTTGTGCTGTGCCCTCTTTGTTTCTTTATTATTTCATGATGATTTTCCGCTCTCTTAAAGACCAATCCGATTATAATTTGCTTTCTAAATGTATTGTGGGTATCTTGATTCATGGTTTCACTTGATTGGCCAACAAAGACTGCAATCGTGCAACGAAGCGTAAGAGTCTTTTTGATTGTGGTTGTCATGACTGCCAAATATGCTTAACTGCACAGTATATGCATCTTTTATCAAACAATAAATTAGATGCATTTATCAGGCCTCAATGTTGAAAAAAATTTCCAAATATATCAAATTATCCTCATTTGAGTTTGCAGGTCACAGTGATTTAGATTTGCCAACTCTAAGACCTCCACGTTCACATCTTTGATTTCTTAATACCCGATTATATCGCAGATTAATAAATTTTGTAATTAAGTTATCAGTCCATAATCGAATCGGTAATTTTAATTAAAAATGCATGGCAAATCAAAAGTAAATTAGCCAAATATCCTCAGATATAAGATAGCAAGTTTAAAGCTTATGGATCGCAAAATCTTTACCAAAACAATGGAACTTGTGGGTAAATTCTAATATGGCAATACCATTGTAATCAACCAAAAATTTGGCCATGTTTGACAAGGCTTGAAACAATAAAGTCTTAAAACTTTCTTCACTGCCAGCAAATAGTTTGAAAAGAGAGCTACTCCTCGCCTCGCCAATGGCTTTTTCCTACTTTTATCAAATGGCACACCGGACAGTACGCCATTTAAATTTGAGTAATGGCGGTTCAAAAACGCAACCACCACAAAAACATGAAAAGCAAAGCCGCCTTTGTTTGTTTCCTGGCCAGAAGAGTGTGTGTGTGTGTGTGTGTGTGTGACTGTGGGGGTGTTAGTGTGTGTTGAGTGCTTTGCGGGGTATCTTGCCAATTAAAGAGCGCCAACAAGACCGCAATAGGATTATCACCCAATGAGGAGCCAAATTGAATTTGTTTTTGTTGCCAACTTCGATGGTGTGTTTGAACTGGTTTGGAGGGAGGCTTCATGTGAAACACTTGGCCATAGAATTGAAAGGTCTGGCAAGAGCTGTGAATGGAACTTTTAAACTAAATACCAAAAATGGGAATTGCCGGTAACCAGCTGTCAGTTGCCTAGTCTCGGTATTTGAATAGCATAGATTGTTTGTTGGAGTTTTCTATGAATAGCAGAAATCAGTTTGGCTTTGGGCTCAAAGCACTCATTTGTTGCAAATGACCGTATCGCATTTAGTGGGGTTGCCCGATTGGGTGAGTTTAAGTTGAGTTTTTTTTTGTCGATTTTCCAGAAACATGAAGCTGTTAGCTATTTGAGTGCAACTTGCCTCTGCCAACAACTGGCATACGAAATATACAGCAATCTTTGGCTGAAAGCATTTGAATTGTTTCGGAATTGAAGTAGCAAGTGGTAAATGGAGCTTTCTTTCTGTGATGTTGCTTAGCTCATTAGGCCAAGCTCTAAGGGCAAACGCCCATTTCATTGGTTTTTGATTGTTCCCCATTTCTTTTGTAATTGCATTCATCAATCATATTTGTCGACGATTAAAGTTCGCAAGTGCATCCATCCAGTATTTGTCGCATCTATCTTCATTTGCTGATGACAATGGCAGTTGCAAAATTCAAACCAACCCAACCCTCTTCCCAGAGTCTCCGACAAAAACATTATAAATGAATCAAAATCAAAATGTTCTTTGTACTATATAAGTATCAATGGATCTATTGAGAAACTCATCCGCAGGCAATTAAACAATGTATGCGTTTTTTACTCTTTACTTTTTTTTGATTATTCTTCTCGAAATGATGAATATTTATTCGTTCATTTTGAAGATTCAAACTTTGTCTTACTTCAGCAAAGGCAGGTGGCATTTCCTCTTCAAAGTAATCTATATCAATAACTAGATAAAATTGTACTAATTATATATTTTATAAGTCAGCAAATCTTAAATCAAATATTCAGAAATAAACATTTTATGCATGTTTTACTTTTGGACGAATTGCATAATTGTGCAACTAAATGAAAATGTAGGGCTTGTTAATCTATACACCGATCTGAAATCACAGACACATAATCAAGCGAGAGGCCCTACTTATTTGCGCTTAGTTCATAAACGTTGACAATTAATTCAGCAAATGGCTGCCATTCAGCTAATTGGAAACACTTAATGCGGAACCGAAATCAAAGCGACGTTAACAGCAGCAAGTGTTGGTAGCGGGGTGGTGGTGAGTGTGGCAGTGGCACCAGTGATTGGCTTTGTGGCAAAGGGACTGAGCAGGCCCAGGCTAATGAAATTATTTGTAGCAATTAAATGGGACCCTAGGGTGTATTTTGAAGCAGCCCTTTAGTCATATACTGGACAAGGGCATGAAACATACACAGGCGCATACACTCATATGTAGGCACATATGCCCAGAGAGATTAACTAGAAACTAACACATGAGTCGCGTATTTATGAAGCAAAACGAAAACAAAATCGACAATTAAATAGACCACGCGTGGCCCCATTCTCACTGGGAAGTCGAAGATTCAACCGTTTCGGTGCCTTGTCATGTTCCTCGGTGACCTTCTAGTCGTTGTCTCTCCCTTCAGCCCCCAGGTTCTTCAGTCTTGTCTCTTTTGTTGACCTCCTCTTCATTGTCGTTCCCTTTAACACTCTGCTTAAAGTTCTTATAGAGATTTTCGAAAGCTGAACTACAGCAAGGCATCCATTCGGTGCGCTGTTCATTTTCGCTGTATGCTAGTATGATACTCCAGTCTTAATTATTATCTTCATGTTCTTGTTAAACAGATGGTAATCCAGATATTTCTAGTTATAGCAACCGTATACATGATGAAGGCTGCTCACCTCATCGAATACCCATCATCGCTGCTGTGGACATCATCTTTTTAAGGGCCCCTGCAAGGGAGCAGCATCTCCACAAATAACACGAAGACAGTATTGTTAGATCGATAAAATGACCTCGTGCTATCATATAGAAGTCTATTATGTATGGTCGCTGGATCCTGGCTGTGGGCTTGCAAATCTAATCATAACCTTTTTTAATGACTTCGAGAGATATAATTTTCAGAAAAAATTGTTATTAGAGATTACTTTTTCCTAAGTGCCTCACATAGTACTTAGGAAAAAAGTCTTATATTCTAATAAAACTGTACTCAAAGTGTTCAAAAATATGAGCATTATGTAATCAATAATGACTTAAGTGTAAAAGTAAGCAATATATGAGCTTGGACCCTGAAAACTAAAGCGCTTTGATGCCGATTTACGTGTCCCCAAGTCTTATTGGATAAGTAGTTTTAAAGTTGTGGCTGTCTCACATAGATTAAGCTAGGATAAGCTTGTTGTGATCTCAACTTTTGTGTAGTTTAGAAGAGTTTGCTTAATACAAATGGCCATACACTCTATTTATACAGAAGGTCTTTTTCGAAATTGTTGCACTCTTTTAGGTTGTTTAGTTTTTGGGGAAAAAGTGTTGCAGTGCTTGTATACAAATGATATAATCACTGGGCTTAATTTGTGGCTGGCAAAAGCCCAGTTTGTTGGTTGGCTAGACAGAACCAACAATAATAAGCACAAGAACAGAGACAACATCAACCGGCTAGAACAGCAGTTAAACTGCATTAAAGTGTGCGGAATTTTAGGTTTTAATACTTGGCCAAGTCTACGTTTTTAGTGCTCTGTCGGCTCAAATGCTTAGCTCGATTCCGAAGTGTCGACTGTTTATCTATGCACAGACGCCCCAGGCCAGCTCTCCTTTAATCCTGCAGTTCTACAGCTCCGGATTAGCCCCTCCAGGTCTCTAGGCACTTTCTGTCTGGATAATGTTGTCGCAGCTCATATCAGAGTTACAGACCACAAATACCAGTCATTACATGCAACGACTGGGCAAAGATTTTATGTGCCAACAACAAACAAATAGATAAGCTAGATGGGCAGGGCGTTTCTTGCAGCCAGGAAAAAGCCACAACAAAAGCAACTTTGCCGAGGCAGAGGAAAATTGAGTTTAAGTTGCAATTAAGCAATTGCCAAGCTGGGTTTGCTGACAGGCAGCTGCCTTTTACCTGAGGGACACTTGGCCTGAGTTTGACTGTGGCTAATAAGCTTCCATGTGGCTTAGGTATTCATAAGCCCGCCCCACTTACCTTTGCGCATAAAGTAAAACTCCAATGAAATGTGTGCATGGTGGCAGGTATGGGTGAAATTTAAAGGTAAGTAACTCAGGATATTCTAAGTTGGAGTAGTGGATGCAACGGAAGCGGTAAGTGAATGCGTACAGCTAACTTTATTGCAAACAATTTCTCTATTTATATGCAGTTGCTTTCCAATCACAAGCCAAACAAACTTAATACAATATTTAAACCACAAACGTTGAACAATGTAAACCAAAGTAATCTGGAACTCAGCTTCGAGGCGGTTCTTGGTTCGGTGGTTAGTTTAGATGTGCTGGGCTATTTTATTCAGTTGCATTGAGTTGGAACTGTCTGCCTTCCGGCTTGCCTCCACAGACTCACCAACCTGGTTTTGCTGGTTGCTGCGGTGGTGGCAAGTGGCACTAGTTGCGGTGGCAATGCCACAAAGCAACTCAACAGGCAAGCAAAATACAATTTTCAATGCTGCCAACTGCCAACTACCAAGTACCAACTGTTCTTGGATTCTGTACTTCATTGCTGCTGGTTTTGATTGTGTTGGATGAGGTGGTAAAAGTGTAAGCCAAGTTCGCGTTTTTTAAGTGGAAAACTTTTGCCGTTTTTACCTTAAGCTATAAGGCATCACTTCAGCGGAGCTGAAAATGTGCCTCAACTGCACTTTTATGCAAGTCGTTCTTGGTATTTGTACTATGGTTCTAAGTGTTGATGTATTCTGTATAGCAGTGAAAGGAAATAAAAGCCCAAGCGGGCCTTCTCTATTGATTGGCCTAAATAGCCCAGCACAGCTTGGCTGGCTGCCTTTTGTTTACGGTTGTTTACATTTTTAACGGCCATTACAAATGGCAAAATAAAGTAGTTGAAGTCGCCAACCAGGCGCCACTCAAATATCTTTCGTCCTCTTCCCATGGTCCAGCCAAATATCATATAACACTGAAAAGCTTGCTGTGCTGAGCCAATTTATAGCATACTTTCGGGCTGCGGTTTGTTGGGATTGGTTGCTTGGTTGCAAGACATTGACTGATGATTAAATATAGCTGGCAAGCTCGAATCAAAAATCAATTTTGATTGAATTTAAGCTTTAATGTGTCTGCAATGCAATAAAACAAAACTCGGTCCGAAAATCATATTGTTTGTTGGCCTAAAATCCAATGAATTTCAGATTACCATAAACGAAACAATTGAATGAGCAGCAAAAATATAAACACGCACAAAATACACGAGGACACCCACACCCGTATGTTATGGGCTTGGCTACAATATAAAAATGCTAATAATCAGCATCGTGTCTGCTTTATGCGCTCAATTTTTGTTTGAGAGGGTCTCAGCTCTGCTGGGATCGCGGCTTTGTTTGCATTACTCATACGCAACGTTGGGCAGGCTGTTATGGGATGGTAATCCCGGCACGCAGCATCAATAAGTCAAACACGTCAATGCCAACGCATGCCAAGAACAATAAAACCAAACACCAACAACCTTAATACTATACAGAAAGCGGGACTCAGAGGCAATCTCAATGGCAGACTAGAAACAAAACAAAAGGTACTGTGACGGCGGTGTTGGTGGTGATTGGGGAAACAAACCGAAAAGCAGAAAAGTAAAAGTAAACGCAAAATTTATTGTTGCTCAATGTCGCATTTATCATCACTTTATGCTACTTAATCGAGTCATCGGTGTGCGTTTTCTACATCTTTTGGCTTTTACTTTCAGCCGCTTTGTTTCCGTTGGCGCAACAAAAATGTTTCATTGTTTATTTTTGTCTGCCATACGTGTGTGTGTGTTTCACCCAGTCCCTGCGCCTCACAAGGACAAAAGCGCAAACACCAACACAGAGACCCATTCGATTTCAGCGTCTTTTTATGGTTTATGGCGCCATTGAATTTTTCGTTTGTTTTCTTATTAAAATATAATTTATATATTTGTAGTCGCGGCAAATGACAAGGACAAGTCTCACAAGGCACATCAATTGTTTCAGATGGAAACAATAACAAACAGCGGCTACAGCAAGCCTGCTAAAAGGATAGTGACTTGAGGCTGGCAGAGAGTGGGTGATGTGGTTGAGATAGGTGTGCGCAGGGTCTTCGTGTGTTGTGTGTGTTGTCATCAGTGAATTTTCGAAATTCGTTATTTATGCGTCAAGCGTGTTCAATTATGATACTTCTCAATGGCAAACAACTTTGGTGCGTAAATCAGACATCAGTTCAAATAATAACCAACTAACTTGGAGAGTGTGTGCCTGTCTGTGTCTGTGCCATTTATATTTTTGAGAGTTCTGATCTGATCAGACTTTTTGTTAATGGCATTTGTGTGAGAGCTTGAAATATGCACAATGTCAATTGAATTTTATTTCTTTATTTAAAAACCAGAGACTTGTATTGAAAGATTGATTTGAAACAGACTTTAAGGCTGTTGGTAATTATTGAAGTATTTCATCTTTTGTTATGCCAAAAGTAATGATTTAAATCAAACGAAGTTTGAACAAGAGTCTCTTTATCTATTATTTTCTAAAACAATAAATGTGATCCAGCCCGAGGCTCTTGTTTCAAATATACAATAATATTTTAATTGAATTGTTGCTTTAGATATTTTCTATAGGCATAAATACTCTTAATGTTAAGTTAATGCCATATTAAATTATAATTTATATTTAAAATCTAGTTATATTTGCTTTTATCTAATTCTCTAAGTGACTGCGATTATCAGAATATTTTAATAACTTGCACAAAGGCAGTGTTTATAAATAATAGAAAACAATAATAATCTATTTGCCTGGGGGCGACATTTTTCCATTAGACTGGCCTATTAGTGTAAAGGCCATTCTGGTTTATGCATTTATTTGTGCTTTAATTTAATAAAGACACTGCACATGGCAACGATAATAACAAATGCAACAGGAATTTTCATAATAATAAATACAAATTCAAGACTAAATAAAAACAAAAACCAAAATAATCATAATAATAATAATAATAAACAGAGCAGCAAATAAGCAAAATGTGTACATAATTAATTGCAAATCTATAATGAAATAACTATTATTTTTTTTTAAAATATTTATATGGATTGCATTATATTTAAACTCCATTAAGAATAAGCTCATTGGCGATATCTTCCAAGAAAAACAAGTTCTTATGATTTATGCTTAATTAATCTCTAAAATTATTTTTTCCATATCTGTTGTTCATATTATTAAAATTTATAGTATTCAAATCAATTCCTCTTACTAGTTTTTGATTACCACAAAATTATTTGAAAAATGCTTTTAATTTAATTCCTAATCATATTGCGAAAGATTTATTTGAATATATTTAAAATATTTTATAGTTTTCCATTTGCTGTGATTAAAAACTGAAATTACACACATACTCTGTAATATTTCAACAATTATGGACAAAATGAGAAAAAAAAACAACGTTTTCTTCGGGGTGCCGAAAATAACAGACTCTTTTTGTTGTCATATCAATGGGATTGGACAGTTGAGGTATTCGAAAGACCAATTTAGTCTGGCATGTCAGCTGTACGATATAGTAGCTGGATCCGCAGATGACAGATATATTCTATAACATTCCGATCTTAAAGATATTTGCCATATATATGTATCTCTACATAAGAAAGGAGAGTGCGGAATTGTAAAGAGTTCTATGAATAAATTTTGAGGATATGTCTAAAACCAATATAGATTTCAATGACAGGTATATGATATGAGCTGTATACCGAATTTCAAAGCCTTAAAGTGGACAGATGAACTTGTACAATTCAATTCGTCCTTCAAAGTTCCGAATGGTCTAAATAGCAAAATGAATATATACTTTTTTGTTTGAAAAGAGTATAAAAATGCATGAGCACACAGACATAATTAAAATATATATTTTTTATACATTTTAGCATATAATACTATATTTATAAGTTTGTGTATAAAAATTTATTAAAAACAAATTAAATTTCCGCTATGCGCCGTGTCAAATTCCAGACAGTCGACAGCAACAAAAACAACATTGTTTCAGTTGAGCCAGCAAATGGAAACTAATTTGAAAATAAATATATCGATAATTTTCGAAATAAGTCCCAGTTAATTTGATTCGTAATAAACTCTTTATGTGTTTTTTTTTTCTAATTTTGTTTAATAATATTATTATTATTATTATTTTTTTACTAACAATAAAATATATTTTCTTCCAAATGAATTAAATTTCATTTGCACTTGTGGCCAAGAGAGAAAAAAAGAATGAATTAATTTTTTAAAATTTATTCAATGAAATGGAGCAGATTTAATAAATTGAATTGTGTCAAGTTGGCAAAGGGATGGGATTTGCCAATTGTTGAAAGTCGTTGAATATTTCGAGCAAACTAATGACATTAATCATTTTTACCTTTCAAATGCAGTTCCTGGGGCTAAATTGAAAATTTAACCAAAGTAATACAAAAACGCGAACTCTGAGACGCGGATTTGAAGCTAAAAACAAAAACCTAAGGCATAGAGGCTTTCAGGATATCCCCAGGATGTGCTCATTAATAATGATGATGGCAGAGATGGGGACACTTTCTTTATTTATTTTATTTTTTTTCATCTTTCAAGAAAAGTCATTGAAAAATTCATATTTCTTTGTTTTTGTCTGTTGGGTGGGATTTCTTGTTTTATGTTTTTCTTTTTTTACCTTAAACACGAGTTTCGCTCGAGGGTGGCAACAGTACAGCTAAGCTAACCAAGCAGAGTCAACCAAAAATACGCAAAATGAACATGTCAAAAGTTGACAGGCACCTGCCACTAACTTCAACGCCAGTCAACCCAGTCAGTAAAATATTTCCCCGGCCTTCCTTTAGGGGAATACAGAGATTCGCATGTTTTTTTTTTCTTGTAACAGAAATTTTTGGTTATATTTCAGTCACATGTTTATCATAATATTTACATGGAATATTAAAGTTTTCGATGTCTGTCAATGAAGAGCCAAGCTCGGGAAATGAAATAGTTGTCGGGGCGAAAACGAAACGATATAATTGAACTTTTTCAATTAACTGCTAAGAACAGCAGACAATGTTAGAAGTTTGTTCGACTTATTAATCAAGAAGAAGGCATAAAATATTTACGGAAATAAATGCGAAAAATAAGTTCTAATGAGTTTATGAATCAGTCATAAATTTTTGGTGTCGAATGGTTGCTTAGCCAAGTCATATAGAAAATAATCAAGGGTACCACCATGATCATCCCAAAATCTATTACCATTCCGAGAACCTCCTCCAAATCTTCATAATTCCAAATACCTTTGCAAGGATGAGTTTCTGAATTTGCAATTAATTTATTGGCTGTTGCCACTGTGGGCTTTAAGCGGACAAGATTCCGAGAACCTTTAAGGCCCACGAGCAATTTTCTCTAATCTTTGTCGTCAGACTACACGTCTGTCGGTCAGTGTGTCTATTTGTGTGTTGCTGTCTGTATTATTGGGTATTTGCTTAGTTGTCGTCCCAACTAGCCAGCCGGCTAATTAATGTGCAAAGTGTCAATTAATCAATCAATCGATCAATCGTCGTTGGAAACGTTTGCCCATCGAAAATCTCCACTCATACAGTCAATGAAAATCCAAAGGCAGAGCCCAATGTCAGATATTTGAGTGTATTTGCCAGAGTCTACTCAAAGGGTATGAGTGTGTGTGTATGTGTGCGCGTGTATTTGTATTGACAGGATAAACTCAACGAGCTGTCAAAGCAGCAAAGGCAAATACCAGCGACAAAGACGAAAGACGGCCAAATGGAGGAAGTAGCAAAAAAGAGGCTGAGAGGAAGCTCAGGCAGTGACAACATAAACAAACCGGCAAAGAAAAAAAGAAAGTGGGAAGAAAAAGAAATGAGAACACAAAATGTTTTGGCAAAGGCATTAAGAGTTGGTGTCGTTTTGGCAGCAAAACCAAATGCAAAAGCAGAGTCAGAGAAGCAGGAGCAGTTCATTTAATAAACCGTTACGCAGCAACGCCTAAGCACTGGGATAAAAGTAATGAAAATGTTTATGTAACTCGGTATGTAGGTGAGCTGTTCGACTCTGTGTTTGGATGAGTTCGACTTGGTGTGTGTTTGTATTTGGCAAGTAGGGCGCTGGCTATGACAAAACGGTGAAATAAAACTAATTTAAATGATAAATATGAAATTAAATGGAAATAGAAAGACTTGATCCGAGCTTAAATATCTAATTTCTGTGGTCTAAGCTTATCGGATGAATAGTGTGAATTTATTTTCTTTGAATCGAGTAAGCCGAAAAAGTCCTTACTAAACAAGGATCAGAACAAATTTCACAAACAAATAATTTAAATGTGTCATTCTGGCTTCATCTCAAAATTACTGTGGAAAATCTGAAAGGTCAATATATTTTAATTAAATTAACTAAATTTTACATATTAAATAGTCAACATAAACTTACACTGAGAGCAATCATATAATTTAAAATGCAAACAAATTAATTTTTTGATTAATTCAAAATATTACTAAAATTGAGGGAAACACACACAAAGAGATAGAGAGAGAAAGAGAGAAAGAGAGAGAGAGAGAGAGAGAGAGAGAGAGAGAGAGGTAGAGTGTATGTGTGTAAATCAATTCAATCACACTGCATGCATACAGCTGGGTAAAAATGTATAGGTAGTATGCCGGAGCGCCGATTTAAGAGTGTGTGTTTTATTCATAAAACTGTTTGCATTTATTTAATGACTTTGACAAAGTGCTATAAATTGTGTTGGCACTTAACAGCTTTCGTCTGGAAATGCTCTTTTCGAAAGAAAAATAAGTCAAGTCAAGCAGGAATAAAGTTATTTCGAGAGATGAAAAGTTAATAAGGCCAGCCAAGAAGTCCTCGCTGAGTACGTTGACCGAAATGGAGGGCAAAAAATATTTGTGGCATACTTTGCGGCGGCAAATAAAATTATTCCTAAAAAGGGTATGTAATCAACGACCAGTCATTATGTTATTCAATATGTAAGTGCTTGGCTATATAGGGTGTGTTTTCTTTTTTTTTTATTACTCTCATAACTTTGCGGCCTTGTCAAGCATTTTCAATTTGTCAGTTGATTTGTGTACCAATGCGGCGTCGGCCTTTCTCTGTTGCCAAATGTTGCACGCTCTGTGGACGGTGTGTGTGATTTACGTTTGTGCAATTTAAATGAGCTGCAAATTGCAGCACTCAGAGGCCTTTTGAGTATCAGTCTATCACTACCCAAAGGGCATGGGCAAATTTAAAGCCTTAAAGTGAAAATTAATTGTTGGCCATCAATTTGGATGGCACATATTTCAAATATTTCGCTTTGTCTTTTGATTTATTTGCGGCAGACATTTCACAGCTTTGATGACCCACTCGTTGGGATACCTGTGGTGCTGTTTTCGCTCCAAGATAATTCGATAGATACTCGAATTTTTTATATTCTCCGTCGAAATAAATTTTAACTTTTGTCTGATTTTATTTGGTATTCGTTTTTGTCTCTCTGGCTTTGTTGCGAGTCCTCCCAAATGGGTTAAAGTCAGCAACTGTGCTTATGTTTTGTCTGCCTATCAAATGAATGTGGGTATCATTTATCAGCAGGCCCAGACGCCGTACGCCAGACGGCCTGTGTCTGACCCCGTGACAGTTGTAAGCCAAGCAAAGGGCTAAAGTTTGGCAACGGCCTAGGCTAGTGGTTGTGGTTGTTGGGTAATTAAAGAGCCCGTTTGGTTCTGGCCATGAAGTGCGTTTTGGCTGTGACAAGAATTAGGCGTTTTATGTCCCGGCCGCGTTGTTATAGCCATATTCGAACTTGTATTGAGTAATGGACCAAAAGCAGCCGAGAGAGAAGCCAATAAGAGCGAGAGTCCGGAAAATAGAGAAAGAGTTGTGCTCTCTTCGGGAGAATCGAGTGCGCAGACTCCAGGTTTGTCGTGTGCCACTTTATTCGGGCACTCTCGCCAGGCTTTGGTGTGGCTGCTGCTCTAGGTCAGCAACATGTTTGCTTTTATCTAATGTAGGTTATGGCAAGTGTAGGTAAGTAAGGCAGTTGGCATATCCGTGTGCTTGTGTGCTTTCCTGAGTGTTGTGGCAGCCGCAAATTAAACGAGTTGCGGCTCAACGCGGGCAACATTTGTTGGCTTGTGTATTGGCCTGACCCAATGTTAGGAAATGAATGGAACACCAAATGTTTGTGGTTGCAGGCTGTTGAACTGAAAGCGGTAGGAGTGTCGGTCTGGCCAATAGAATGCATAGTTAGCAGTGGTCAATGTTGGCTAGGCGAATTTTTGATGGCAAATGGGATGAGAAATAATATATAAAATAGCCACCAGTAAGTCAGAATGGTAGAGCTGGCTAATTGAAAAATACTTTTTAAGCAACTCCAATAAACAAGTTGCATTCAAATTTCATACAATTTTAGCACAAACAAAACAAAAACAAAAATAAACAAGCAAACAAAACAAACTCACAAATAAATTGCTCAGTTGAAATGATTGAAAAGTTTGATGGTGCATGTTTCTAACGCTTTCGAAATTGAATGAAAGCCAAATCAAAAACATAGATATTTGTATTTGCTTATACAATAAATACGATATGCGAGTATTGTTTGAAATAATGGTTGTGTAATTATTTCAATTTCCTATTCATTTGTTCTTCTTTCAGTTGTTTTTTGAAGTTGCTCTGCAATACAATACAAATCAATTATGGTCCGGGCGAATGGGATTGGGGCAAGTGGATATGGGTGGTGTGTTTGTGTCACGCTCTTGTGCATGGCAAAGCCGTTGGAATGCGGCCATTTTGTTGACAAAACTTATCAACTATTCAATTTCAATAAAACTCGCGACTGATTGTTGGAAAAAATGCCACCAGATCCGCAAAGTTTCACACACTCACAATGTATTTTCTATCATGCATTTTTTAGCGCGAAATATTAGATGTGAGCGTGTGTGTGCGTGTGTGTATGTGTGTGTCTGATGAATTTTGGTATTTGAATTGTCACATCTGCTTCATAACTTCAAGCTCATCCATCAAATGCAGCGGCACTGCCATGGCTGAATGCCTCTACCAAAGCTCCTGTCCCTTTTAGATCCCTCTTATCCATGGCCTGTCAGCATATGCCAATGCAATCATTTTACAGCAGGAATGTGTGAAATAGCGCGCATAACCACAGCGACAAACCAATACACAAACTCACTTACACTTCCACCCAAACACCCTGCCACGCTTCCTCATAGATACACGCAAAGTCTGCTTCTATTTTTTTTTTTCGCTCACATAAGCTGAGCACTGGCAGACTTCAGGCAGACACTGGGTGCGAGTGTGTGTGACATCCGACTCCGGCTTAGTTCATGCCAGGAACAATACAACAGCAAAAAAAAAAAAGAAGAAGAGAATATATAATTTACGATTGGCTAAAAAATTCAGTTTTTAATAGTTGGCTTTTGTCATGCGAATTCCGGGTCGAATCGTGACCCGTTTGTTCGATTCTATAATTCTGTTTTATTTTGCTCTTGCTCTATGATTCCGTGTGGGCGGCAGCTCGTCAAAAGCAAACGTTTACATATCGAATTAGTTATTTATTGCAAAAAAAAGAAAAAAAAAAACAGAAATAGAAAATAGTAGAGGGAAAAGGAAAACCCTAGAACTGATTACCAGCACGTCAGTGTTGTTGTTTTTGACATTTGAAATAAAAATCCAAGTAAATTAAGTTGAATGCTGCCATCAAATTAAACTGGTATTTTTCCCATGTCCCACAAATCTGCACAGTTCTTGCTTTACACTCACTAAATCATGACATTTTATGACCTAAATATTTCGGATTTTTTTCCATTCATTCTTTCGTTTTACTGCGGTCTTTAAGATTGACTGAAACATGAATGTGTAATTTGACTTTTCAATTTAATTTAATTAAAAATTGAAAATGCTTCGAAAAACTTGATACTTTTATATTTTATTATTAAAATTATTTTTTTTTTATAAATTAAATTTCTCAAATTGTCTAGGTAATCTCTTCTTAGATCTTGATTGAAATGTTCTGAATTTTTTGATTAGTTCATAGACAGGGCATCGAATTAGTATTGTGTCAAACAACTAAAAATTTCATTTAAAAATATTTTAATTTAGAATTTTCTCTTTATTTATTAGTAAAGCTTAACAGCCTCTAAAGAGCTGTGCTTTTATATTGATTTCAAACAGAATTCCATCTTTAACTTAATACCCAATCTATGGAATATTTAACCAGCTATGCATACACTCACCAAGGGCCACTAAAACATTTTTTCTTAAGGCCGACAGACTTTTCCCTATATATATAGATTTTAGATATTCGTTTAACAAGCCCGGTCTGTAGAGGAGGAGTCTAGCCTGCAGTAAGGAAAGCATTATGTAATGACCGAACATTGAGCCGTGATTGCAGCCGTTCAGTGCCGCTGGTCAAAAACAGAAGCAAGTTCCCAGCATGTTCGTGTATGTGTTCTTTGGTCTAACTCAAGTGGGTCAATGCTCACATGTCCTATTGAGTATGTGAGCCAAGTTAAGGAAAGTTAGAAGAGAAAAAAAAGGGTTTGAATGTTCTGCCTGGGGAGTGCACAAAGGAGCTCAATAAACAGCATATGCATACAAAAAAGATATTTAAACAGAGAATCAAATTTAAGAAGAACGAGTCGACTATCATGTTGAAAAGTTTAGCAAATGCGTTGCAGATTTCATCAACAAAAGTTGCGAAACCGAAACAGAGCTGGTTGGGAAGAGTTGGCTGGACTGCGCATTTTAACAATGCAAATTTTATTCGATTCGAGTGTGCGAAATGCACTCATCCAAATGTAGAGAAACAAACGAGTTTATAACTAAAATTTATTCGACAAAATAATGAAAATACCAAAATTTATTTAATTGTCATGGACCAAGCAGACCAGCCAAACAATTAAAATCAATTGAACATTCAAACTCGGAATATTGTTTATATATTTTAAATAAAGCAAAGTTTATAAAGTCGCGTATCTGAATGGTAAATTAATAAAATATTTATTTTATATTCCACCCCATTTTACCCTTTTTTTTGCAGATTATCATAGTAGTTACTGGTGCATTTTTTTTTATTCTGATTGTTGGTTAAATTCAATAACTTTTATATGATTACACTAGTGCAATTTCCTTTGGCCTCTGCTTTTGTCATTTACGTAAATTATATTTAATTTCATGTTTAATGCGAGTACAATTATAAATTGGGGAATAACTTTAGGCGTTTTAAAGTTACATGAACTGAAATGAATATTTTAGAGCTCTGCTTTGCTAAATAGTTAATTAAAACCGAGGGGAGGACAAAAAAATAGAATGTGTAGGTTAGGTTTTGGTAAATTGTTTGCTATTTTAGTTTTGGTAAAATTGAATTTGTTGTTCAAAAATAACCAAGTGCCAGAAGTGATGAAGAGGCCGACGATGAAGGGTAGGTGAATTTCTGGATAAAATAAAGTTTGCTTTGATGTCTTCTGTGAAATGTCTTTTGGCTTGTCAAACCTTTTGAGCTGCAAAATTAAATAGCAAAGCAAAGTGGCAGCAACTGCAAACAGGCTCAGACTCATAGCCTCAGCTTCCGCTGTTTGCTTGTCACTGCCATGTGAGGGAAATAAGACGACACACTCTCACACTCACACACACTCCATCACTTTGAGCTGGAAGACCCAAAAAAAAAGTTGCCCAAAACTTTTTAATATGCTCTCGAAATTTTATCAAAACTACAAAATTGCAGCAAAGTGCCAAGTGCCTGCTTGCCTGCCTGGCAGGCTGGTTGGCTGACTGGCTGGCCTGGTAACTGGGTGGTTGACTATTTGCCTGACGGGCTGACTTGCCTTCTGGTTGGTGGAAATATACAAACTGAGCTCACAGAGTTTGCCAAACAAAACACAGTCAAGCGAAGCCTTCAACTCAATTTGGCAATCGCATTTCTTGCTCTACTTCCGCCTATTGAAGTTGACTCGATTTGCGTGTGGGGCGGTCTCACTCAACCCAAACGCGTCACCTGCACACGGTCTCGGTATATTTGGACTCCAGTTCATTCCCAACTCACCAACTCTCCACTCTTTTTTGGCCAGCGTAATACATCGACTGTCGTTGCTTTTATATGTGTTTAAGTGGCAATGCAAATGGCAACATTTTGGCCAGTTCTTTCTTTTTTATTTTTTCCTACATTTTTAGTTCGGAACATTGCCTTTTCTCTCAGTGCTTTTTGGTGCACTTTGCTGACAGTTACACGACGTTCACTTTTCTTTTTTCTTGCCTCACTTGTCTGTGACAACTTTCTGTGCTAAATTTAATTGCAGCAAAAGAGTTTTCAATGTAACTATCAAAAAACCCGGCAAAACTTTTCCGACAGTTGCACATTTTCTGGTCTCGTATTTGGCAGTTTTGAGTGTGGAAATTCATTGCCAACACGTTGCCAAGGCTGTTGAAATATACCGCAGCTGATTAATTGTGTCAATATAAAACAGAATAGAGAGATGAAAAGCGAAGGCAAATAAAAAGGAAGACTGAACTAACTTCATCTTGTTTCGAATTGTTGCCTTAATCAGCATTCTTCATAGGCTTTTATTTTCACTATTGTCGTCCACAAATTTTATGATTTTTCTTTTCATACTTTGATTATCTTCTCTAGTCACAAGTGTGTGAATGGCTTTTGTTGGCATATATGTATATTCCTGAAAACCGCATCAATGGGCTTGCCATGGCCGGAATTGTTGCTCATACGCCACATAAGCCAATCCATTAGCGTGTGGCAAATTAACTGTACTGGTAAGTGGTAAAGTTGGCCACAAAGTGAATAACAATGCCCACAAAGACCACAGCCAGCATGCAGTGAAAGCCTCAAGCAATTCACAAAGCCCGGTATGCGTCAGCAGAGTCCGAAGCATACAGAAGGTCATCTGTCTACAAATTATTGAATATGCCAAGAAAGGAGGCATTGTATGGCAGGGTTGGTGGGGAACAAGATGACTGTACGCAACCGATGAAGTGAAAAGTTTCTGAGCCAGCTTAAGGCCCAAGCCAAGGTAAGTCAGGGCAGGGAGAAGTTTCGCCCCGATTGTAAGGAAAATGCATAAAGTTTCGTTTGAAAAAGGCGAGGCAAGTGAAGACAACATCGAAGAAGTTTTGGTAAACAAATTTCTATAAAAAGATTAACCAGGCAACTAAGCTGCTCTTAAAAAGGCCTGCAAAGAAATCAGGAGTCTCATTGGCGGAAATGTCAGGTCATGGAAAAACAAGAAGGCTGGCCTGGCCGGGCCAGTGGTCAATGCCACAAAGTTTTTCATCCGATAACTTTAAATATTTTTGACTGGTTGTGACGGTTTTAAGTTTGCTATTCTTTCGGGTTTTCTCAGTTGCAGCATTTTTGTTGATGCCTTTTTATGTTTTGTTAGTTTGACATATCAGTGACATTTCCCAACTCTTGGCCGGGCTGGGCTTCGCCCTTGTTCCTTCGTTGTCCCCATTTCTCTGTTGGCAACCATATTTTATTTTATTGTATGACAAACCAAAAAGTTTCTCTGATGTCATAAAAATTGTATTTTTATTTCTCCTTGTTTTTTTTTTCTTCTTCTTTTTTGGGTAGAGCTTGAGTTTGCATGCGTATATAAATTTTGTTTTGGGTGCAATGCAAAAACTAACAACAATGAGAGGAACTCGTGCAATGCCGTAAAATTGAAAAAGAAACACACGCAGTTTGTTTTTCTTTTATTTTTTTTTTTTTTGTTTTTTTGATTCGTTGCCTTTATGCTTAAATCGATATTTCATATTTTCTTGATAAAACAAAAAGTGTGGAAAGTATGGAAAGAAAAGCAACAGCAGCTTAAGCAACTTTGTTCTGGCAGTTTGATGGCCAATTGAGGTGCGGGCGCCCTTGACAGGTGTTACCAACTTTGCAGGTGTGGAAAGTTTTTTTTTTCTTTTTTCTTTACTTTGCTCTCTTTATCCTCACCTCCAGCAAATTGGAAAAGAAACTTTTTTTCCAACACAATTGTTAATTTGTTAAAAAGAGAATAAATGAAAATTGAAACTGGTGAAACTGAAACTGGTTCTTACGAAACAATCGATCAATTTTGGAAAAAAAATTAAAGTCAATAAAATATAATTATCAATTCGCTGAACATAATGAATATATTAAATTAATTAAATCAATCGAAAAATATAATGTTTTTTATTAAAAAAACAAAAGTAGAATTTTGAATTGATTAAAAATATTAAAAAAAAAAAATTAATAAATAAATGTGACATCTGTCAACCATCATTTGTGTAACGAATTAAAAGTGATTATAAATCAATTGATGGTAATTTTACAGTTGCCTTGATAAAGTCAATATATTTATGAATAAATTATAATTTATGCAAATAAAGTAGGGACGATTTGTGAGAAGACCGAGTGGTTTAGAAAAAACCACACACGAAGTCATTCAAGCAACTCTTGCAAATCAAAGCAAATCAAATCAGAGAATCTAAAAGAAATTGCCTGGGATTGTGAGAATTCCCTGGTGTTGACAAATACGCCAACTCACGGTCAATTGCAATTCAATTAAAAGCAATTAACGGCCAACGAGTATAGAGAAGATACCGTACGGCCGGAGATACCGTTGCATATAAAGAAACTGACAGGCCATAGATTACCAAGTTAAGGCAGTCATTGTAGTTGCCGTCGAGTAACGTATGATTTGGCATTCCACTAATACAGTAAAAACGTGTACACCCAAAGAGAGAGAGAGAGAGAGAGAGAGAGAGAGAGAGAAGGAGTGAGGTAGCCATATAGATGAAGATATATGCAGGCAGGCCATGGTAGTCGTGGCAGGCATCTCAGTTGGTTCAGTTGTATCTGTAGAAAAAGTAGCTCATTAGATGGCCAAGCCAATGTCCGCTGCAGGGGGAAGTATCTTGTAGATGCACAAACAGCCGCTTAACTCATTCATCATCATCAGCACAAGAAAAAGAAAGAAGTAGCTTGAGCTTCAAAGCTGTGGTCGGGGGCAGGAGAATACCAGTTGGATGGATATCAGATAGTTGCAAGTTTTGTATTGCATGTTGGTTGTTCTCATTTGCGGCAGCACTGGTGGTGGCGGCGGCTGATGTTTTTGTTGCTTTTGCTATTGCATTGCAACTTAATTGCAAAATGACCCGTTGAGCTGGCATCTTTGGGTTTACTTGAGAGTGCTGTGCGTGTATCTGTATGCGTGTTCAATTAGAGCAAACGCTGATTATGTAAGAGATACGAGAACTCAGCTCACATACACACACACACACGCACACAAAGCAGTGATATATTGTATAGATACAACCTAGGTAGGTTCTTAATTGGCCAATGGGCCGCACAGATCAGATCAGATGATGGGTAAGCAGAGCAAAGGAGCCTAAGCTGGAAGGAGATGGGCCTGAATTTTCATTGTGGTATTGAAAAAGAGAATGAGATTTTCATGTTTGATTTTCCTCTTCATTGGCTAAATAATTCATGGCTCATCGGCAACAGTAAAAACAACGTCAGCAAATTTGAAAAAAAAAAATAAAGATGAAAAATAAACGACTACAAAATCATCGTGATAGACAACAAAAATTATAAAATTAAAGTTACACCCACCTCTACACCCTAGCCCTTGTATTCTTTTGTTCAATCAGCCGTGTCTTAAGTGCCAGAGCAACGAGCACATCACTCAAAAGGTTGAAGTGCAGTCAAGTCAGTCATTCAGTCAGACAGGCAGCCAGCCGTCTTGTCATTGTGCTTACAGACCAGGATGACAAGAGCAACTAAAGCAGGAACAATTCATAAGTAGAAAAACACTCCAGACTAGAAGGCAAAATCTTTTAGCTTAAGCTGGGCCATGGACTCGGCTGTACTTAGGGGAAGGGGCAAGTAATAATCACATTATTTGGTATCATTTAATTTCAACAATACCAAGGCCACAAGGCTGCCGCTTGCTCAACACAATAAAGCGTATTTAATATTTTATGATTTGTAACAAACAAACACACACACACAAAGACACACACACGCTCAGATACACAAAGATACACGACAGGCAGCTACTTATGACACTTGAGCTGTGTTTATTGCTCGTTTACAGTTGGCAAGTCAGTCAGCTAGTCAGGAACTTAAAGAGAGAGAGAGAGAGAGAGAGAGAGAGAGAGAGAGAGAGACACGGAAAAATAATAAAAGCGAGAGACCAAGAAAGCCGCCGCCCTTCTGTTGCCAACTTGCTCCATTCATTTATGAGGCATTCGTTAATGTTGAAACAGTCAGTTCAACAGTCAAGCCAAGCGGTCGACCTGTCACTTAAATCAAGACAACAAAAGGCAACAAAAAATTTTGCCTCTCAACTATGACAACGAAACTTGTCAGAGCACAGATCAACCCTTATAAGTATCAAGAAAAAAAAATCCAACAACAACTACAAGAAGAAAATGAAAGAAAAAATCAACTAGAGAATTAAGTATTCCCAACAAGTTGTAAGACACTCTCAATGATTAGCCAAGTAGTTCTGACATGGCCATTGTTTTTGATAATAACCTGGGCAGAGCACATGACTTAAACATTAAACAGGCTTTTGCTCACTTTTGCCAAACGTCATTGAATATGCAATGAATTCAATGACAGTGACGGAATTACGACTCAAAAAAATGTTAAAGCCCAAAAAGTGGATTATAATTTTGGATGAACATTTTATAAATATTGAAAAAGTTCCACCAGACCCTTTCGATTGGCTTTAATCCGGCAGGGAAAAATCATCAAAAGTTTAAATTTGCAATTTCATTATTTTATTCTTCGAATTTTTTTATTAAATCGAAATGCATATATATCAATTTCAACTTAAGTTCGAATAAATTATAAATCCTTTTCTGAAGTTTAAAGCATAATTAGACAAAGTTGTTGAAATATATCTGGCAAAGCTTTAGAAAATTTTATTGTTCGGATGAACTTTCTGATGATATTCAATTTATTTTCACAGCTCTTTCGTATCTCCAACTTTATTTGAACTTCAAATCAATAGCATACAAATAACAAGTTGTTTGTATATTTATTTTGTATTATTATTATTATTATTTTTTTTTATCACGGCATACCCAGAGTCACGTGACTTGCAGTTTATTTGACTGCAATGACTATTATATCCAATTTTTTGTGTCAACATTTGCTTTATGCCTTTTTTTCTGTTGTCTTCCTTTCATACACGCCACTTGACACTTTTACAAACTTATCACAGCTCCCAAAAGCACTGCCCAAAATCCAGCCCCCAACGTCCCCGCTCCTCCCCTTCCCACTGATCCGACACAGCTCAAAGTATATATGACTTAATTATGGATTTACATGAACCACCCAGAGTCCAATCTGTTCTTCATGTTGGGAAAAACCGGCAGAGTGCAGCGATTTTTCTACAGTTTTTCAAGGGACCAGAGAATTTGCTATCATTTGTTAAGTCTTTCATACCTAATAGGTATCGATAGGTTTTGATTATCGATTAATCTGCAGAGAAATTGAACTGAGTCTTGATTGTTTGTTGGAACCCTTTCTGTCTGGTATGACTTGAAATATTGTCAAAAAGAGTATGCGCTTTACTGTATAAATTAGTTCCATGATTCCATTTGTTCCTTTTAGTGGAGCAAAAGCTGTGTTTTTTTATAGTTGGTTAAGTCTACACATATGCCCTACCCCTTATCTGCCGATGAAAGTCAACTTCAGTTGGCCACGAATCATTTTAAAAATGCTGTAAATATTTATGTGCCTTCGCATGTGTTTGTCGCAAGCACCGACGCACCTGTCATACCAGCAGCAAACCAACCAACGCGCCGAATACACCACACCCATTTAAATGACAGCCATTTAAAAAGTGCAGCACCAGCAGCGCCCTCTGGGGGCAAGCCTTTCAGAGCATCTCTTTCCAGGGGCTGGCTATGTCGGGCTGTTGAGTGCCGTAAATGCAAATTTGTATTTAGTGTTTTCTTGTTTTTACACAAAAGCGATTTAAGCCAGGTTTTTTTTTTTATGTAGTCCAAGAGCGAAAGTGAGGGGGCAGGAGCGGTGGCAGGCGTGCGATCAGCTTAAATGTTAAATCCATGGGCAAATGTTTTATGTCTGATGATTGTGGTTGTGAGTGGTCTGGTCTGGTCTGCTTTGGTTTCGTTTGGCTTGGTTTGGTTTGGTTTGGTTTGGATTGGTCTGTTTTGGTATGGTTTGATTTTGTTTTGTGTAGTGTTCAGCGATTTGGTCAACATGGTCTCGCCTGGGTTTTGGGTGGGCGATTTTATTGGAACAATGAAAGAGTTTTGAGGCTGACATAAAATGGCCAAAAGTTGTTAACAATAAGCGCCACCAAATGCGGGCACCAAACAATGAACGCAACCAAAAGAAATAGTCTGCCAGAAGTGCTAAGGCCAAAGCGGAGGTGGAAGTGCCAACGTGGCTGGCAACGTGATCAAAATTTTAAAAACAAGTAGTACAAGTCGAAAGCGAATCGAAATATGTGCACAAGGAATGTGTGAAAGGCACTGTGACTATAAAATGGCCAATAGTCGGTTTAGCTTGGCTTGGTTTGGTTTGGTTTCGTTTTTTGCTTTTGTCATATCGGGGATGAGCTTTATTGGTAGCTGGAGTGCAGGCCTGGCCTGGTGGATGCTTTTATTTGTTGTAGTTGCTGTCTTTGTTGTTGTTGTTGTTGTTGTGGCTATTCTTGTTGTTTTGCTATGAATATATTTACGTCAGATACAAAAACATCATGAACGAGACCAGAAAAAAAACTAAGCCAAAGGAGTAGACGAAGTCGGTCTGACTGGCAAACTAAAGCACAATGCGTGTTGTGCAAGTTTTTCTGTTTTTTTATTTCCATTTTCAGAATTTTCATCCTCTTTTCGAGAAATGAAAAGCATTTCAGACTTATTCCACCACGGCACATCCAGGTTGTCATGCAGAATCATGGTTAGGCTTGGCAGCCTTGAGAGCTCTCTTAATGCTTAGACAATTTTAATATTTTACTGGAAAAAATACCTTCCGAAAAGAGTACAAGGTTTTCGAAATAAATTTTGTTCCCCACACAATCGTACCACAAAGGACTGCAGGAGCAAAAGGTAGCTGGAGGGGCATGTGGGTGTTTTGCTAAAATGCTGCGGACTGTGGCACGCAGCATATTTATTGCCACTGGGTCAGTATGTGACAAAAACAACAACTCTGCCAGGCGCACTGCGGACTAGACTGGCCAGGGCAGTAGAAATAGAGTGCCCAGAGGGTTAGGGCATCTGGTGGTGTGCTTGGAGGCTGTGAAGAAGATTTGTAGCTGTAGCACTGAAATTTGAAATTGAAAAATAGTTTGACTTTTATGAGCGAGTCCAGCAGTCTCAGCCCAAAAGCCAGGCCAAAAGCAAAGCCAAGGCAGACAGACAAAACAGACAAACGAGCAGTTTCTGCGGAGGAGCATGTTGTGGGCATTTTTATGTTTTAAATGTCAACCACTCTGGCTGCTTCCGCCCCCAAACACCACTCCCCGTACAAATCAACATTCTCACACATTTTCAAAACTATCTGCCAGTTTATTTGAGGGCATGGCCAGAATGCACAAAAAGTGTGACCTACTGCGGGGCATGTGTGGCCAGTTTGGTCAAAGGGCATTTTTTTTTCTTTGTCGGAAGGGAAAGAGCTTGTGTTTGACTAGGCAAGGCGTTAGCGCGGTAAGTTTACCAAATGAAAGTTGCCATTTCGTCTAAGCAAATCCAAAAAGTGGCCAAGAAAACAAATCAAATAAGTAAAGCAAAGCAGGGAAAGCACGGTAAACACCTGCCAGCCTCCATGGATGATGAGCTGCCTGTCTCTATGAAAAAGTTGGTGGCTGAAATTAATTTCGTTTTTAGTTGGCAAAGTCGTGGCTTAAATATTATTTCCAGCATATTAAAAATTTACAAATAAATTTAATCATTTCTTTGGCCTCCAAATTCGCAGTTTTTTTTTTATCAATTCTTAAAAAAAAAGATTAAAATTCTGCATACTTAACTCGCCATGGAAGCCACAACGCGACTTTTCAAATTTATGAGCTTTGTTCAAAATAAAACACAAAGTATTTTAACAAAAAAAAAAAAAAAAAAAAAAAATTAAAAAACTAAAAATTTAAATGAAACTGTAAAGCACACAAAATCCAAATAAAAACAAAAAGTGAAAGAAGACTACAAAAAGAGGAGTTTATAAAATGAAAAAGAAGAAGAAGAAGGAGAAAAAACAACAACAACAACCGCTCACACACTTTTGCAATTAATTAGCAACCAAATTCAAACAAACTCAAAAAACTTTAACTACCCAAGCGCTGATTTCGCTTCAACTTGTTGGCCAACTTTGCTATTACCCAGCCGCGTTTTTCTCTTTTTCTATATAAAGTAGATATTTATATTTTTATATAGTTGTACATTTCTAGGGCTTGCCGATCTCAGAGTGTGTATATGTGTGTATGCGTGTGTTTGTGCTCAGCATATAAATATTTTATGAGCCGAGTCCTAGGCTGCAGCACCTCAACGTTGCATACTTTCCGGCTCCGGTGGGGCGTTTGACTTCCGGGAGTTGGTCTGGAGACGCGTAATTATGTTCCACTAGGTTAAACCGTGTGCTTAGTAGACACACACACACACAGGCTCTGGCAAAGTAATTAAAATGCTTGGCCCATTAAAAATTTTACTCCATGGAGTTGAACTGGAAAGTTTGAGCCTTGCCAAGAGTCGGGAGAAGTAAAAAACAAAAACCTAGATATAGCAACAAAAATCAGACCAACTGCACTGGCACTTTAATTGGGTGCAATAGTCCTCGGCCCGCTCTCCCAACGCCTGTCAGATTCTGGGACACTCTTTCCTTTTGAGCTGATTTCTGCCACCTCCCTGGAATTGTCAAATGCAGTGCAAAAGTTGCGATTATAAATAAAATGAATAAAGCCTTTTTGCCTTTAGGGCTAATCCTCTTGCTCTATCCCCTTGCCGTTTGATTTGTCGCCTAACTTTGCTGCACTCTCCAGCCCCCCGTTCCACTCGAAGGCCCGTTGTTTCGGCCAAGCCTTTCTGCCAAAGACATTTTCATATTTATTACCGATTTATGAAAATATCTTTTAAGCGCCTTGCACTTTTTCCTTCCCCGTCCTTTTGCACAAATTTTTTGCTCTTAGCTCTTTTCTCTTTTACTTTTCATTTCGTCTTTGTATTCCGGCAAATCTATTTTTCATGTAAACGACTTTCAATGCCGATTTCAATGGCAGCAAAGGGAAGCTGAAAAAAATTGCCAAGGCAAGGAAAACCCATCAAATAAGTCGAAACAAAACAACAGTATAAAAAAAAAAAAAAAAAATTCAGCAAAACTGAAAAATTCAGAAAACTTTGTATTTCAATCTGGGCTAAGAAAAAACGTTCCATTGCCAGGCAAAAGATTGAATGAGTGTTAATCAATGGTAATGCGTGCTGTCTGGAGAGACGACTCCAGTGCAGGTGATTGGTTGATACAGATAGGAAAGGCAGAGCCAGCCGAGAGCGTAGAAAAAATTATTTAAAAAAAAACGTAAAGAAAGAAAAGCAAGAACAAAAAACTCTCTCACAAATTTGCAATCAAAAATTTTCCTTAAAAAAAAGAAAATAGCAAGAAAAAAAGGTCTGCTTTGGGTAATTCTATAGTGATCAAAATGCATTTACTTTTGACCAGAGTCTTTGAAACTATAGTTGATTATGCAGTAGAGTTATTATGGATTAAGCCGAAAGTCTTGCTAGTCCACGGATATATGCATATATGAAGCACAATTAGCGACAGTCTGGCCACAAGCTGAACATATCGAATGTCCTTCGGAAACAGTACAGAGCACAGACAGTGCAGGCTCATTCATCATAATAAGCACCCCGAAGAGAGTCATTCGTCCGGCGATGTATGGCCAGACAGATGGACGGACTCACATTTGAGCAGCCCCAAAAAGGAAGGGCCTGCGACCGATATGAACCAAGCTACACCGAGCGAAAAGCAATATGGAAATGGAAAGTCTTTTTGAAACCAATTCAATATAATTCTTATGAGAAGCTGAGTAGTTTCAAGACTTGGAAAAAAATATCACAAAAAATTCTGAGCCTTTCCGTATGGAACTTTTGAGGACCTTTCCCGAGTCCTTCGGGCTGCGAATTTTCACAAGGTAAATACAGACTATTTCATTATTCTTTTAACTATACTAAAAGTGTCTCAAACTTGCGAGGTGGACAAAGCAAACAGTAGGCTTATTTTCACAGTTGGGGGGGATAAGCAATATTTTTAAAATGAAAAGGTTCCAACTTCGATTGATCTGTAAGGGCTTGAAGGAAATGTGACTGGATTTTCTCTCTGTTTGCAAAGTCGCAGATACAAACAGTCAGTGAGATGAACGTTTCAATTTGATTGCAGCACTACACAACTCACAAACGGCGGCTGCCACAACAATAACAAGAACAACAAAGCCAACTGAAACGGCAACATCAGAAATCGTGGCCAAAGTTGTGACTATTTTGCTGCTCTCTGTTGTTGAAGGGTAGACTGCTTATGTGTGTGTATGTGTGTATGTGGGATGGGGTCGTTTGTGGCACATAAATTGCAAACGGACGCCATCTCGGTTACAGTTGGCAGAGTCAGCAGGCAGCGCCACAATGAGCAGCGATACCAGCTTTGCCACATTTTGCTTCACTTCGTTTCAGTTTCACTTTCAGGGACATGCCGCGAGTTTGGCTCTCCAGCTCTGCCCCCACCCTGTCTCAGCCTCACTCGATTTCTGGCTAGGACATCGTTGCTATTTCTGCTTCTGTTGTTCTTGTTGTTGTTACATTGAAATTGGATGCCATTTGTGTTCAATTAGGGTATACTAATTTGCTCAAACTATCGCATGGCTGGTCCGGGCAGTTGAGACGTTCCGTTCGTTTTCTGTTTGGGAATTCAGAAAAAAATATGAAAAAAAAGGAAATCTTTAAATTTGTCAGGGAAATTTCAAGGGCTTCATTAAACAAGCAACAAAAAAGATACAAAAATCTTTTCTTTCACTCTTTCTCTCTCTCTCTCTCTCTAAACGATCGATTAGTTTGCTGAATTTATTTTTAATAAACCAAAATAATTTTGATTCATTTTAAATAAAAAATATTTGCCTGGAAATTATTAAATTTGATATTTCGGTTCGCTTGATTGCATCGAAACAAAAAAAAAATATCTAGAAAGAGAATAAAATCAACTACCCTAACCAGAGAATAAAAATATTGACAAGTTGATGGCTGATTGATTGAATTTGCCAGAAAACTAATCAATTCTATTTATTTTTACGGGCATTCCTGCCAACTGTAAATAAATGTCAATAATTTGCTTTCATTTCATTTATGATGGAATATTTCTCCCATTCCTTTTATTTTTATAAATTTTTTTTCTTTTTTTTTTATTGACAAAAATTGTATTTTAATAAACGAATTTTGATTATTTAGTATGAAGGCTTTTTCCATATTTTAGTCGGGCAGCGGCATTGTTATGCTTTTAATATTATTCGAGTGTCCACTGAATTAAAATTGCATTTTTCCACAATTTGAGGCGGAACTAACTGGAGAGTGTGTGAGTGTGTTGGATAATAAGTGAATTATTTGTTGTGGAATTGCTGGTGGGGCGGGAAGAAATGTATAATTATATTCAAGTGGGTGTGGCCCGTATCTATGGTAGTGTGGAGGCATATAACTAATTATGGAAATTTTCATCTGAAAATCTGTTCATGGAAGTTTCGCCATCACTGCAACATTTGTCATAAATATTTGCAGTGCAAAATTGGCATGTGTATTGGTGTGATATCTGAAAATTGATGAGAAGCTTCGTGGGACTGGCAACACTCATACGCCGTGTGGGAATCGAAATCATGACTCTCTGATGAATCTGTCTGTGCATTTATGTCTGTCATGAATTTTATTGCATTTGGCTGTAAATTCGTTATCAACATTGATGCGATTTCCGCGATCAATTTGAATTCAAGCCAGTAGCTAGCGCTCATAGCAACAACTAGTGAATAAAAAATAAAAAATCCACAACGAAAATGTACACTTTCCATATCGAAGATATTCTACTATTTGCAAGGTTCAATAATAATTAGAAGAAACCTGGTTCACTGAAAGAATAATCAGATCAGATAGTAAAAAATGCATATACTCTTGCCTGTAAAGTGTATAAAAAAGTGTTAGCAAGTCTGAAAGTGAAGTTGGCCATATTTGATTGCAAGTTTCACTTGGCATTTGCCAACGAGATTTTGCTTTTAATTGCATTAATTTTGCGGTTGTCGCAGCTGCTTTCGAAATCTCTGCAATTCAATTTGTCGCCTCAGCCTTGTCAATCAGTCAGTGAGTCAGTCGACCATTAAGTAGATTCCAACACTCCCCCTACCCACAGCTCCAGATACCACCGACATAACAGTTTCAATATCAATTTCATTGCCTGTTTTGTCTCACGCCCCACCACAGCTCGGCGCCTTTCATTCATAAGACTTGGGGCTCAATATTCAATTCTGGTGTCCAAACAAGCAAAACACTTTAATGCGCTCACGTTGCCCTTTATGGCCGGCCAATGAACAGGCCCAAAGACCCGGAGAACCCCCAAAAGTCTAAGTAAAACTTAAAAGAGAAAAAAAAATGCGACCCTCCCCAATGGAGTCAGTTGGCCAGTCGGCCAGTTGGCCAGCAAATTTTTGCACTTACCAATACTCAAGTCGAGTCGCAGGAGGGGCTTTTGGCGCCCACTCATAACCATTTGAAATGGCATTTGGCAAGTGCCAGTCTGGGGCAATCTGGAAGGGAGGCTTCTTGATGGTGGCGGCATTTGCTGATGTTGCTGCTGCTGCTGCTGCTGTCCCCTTTGACACTTTTGCTCATTTTTGGCAATTTTTAAGCAATTCAATTTAATTTTATTAGTTTTGGCAAAACTCAAACAACTGTGTCCGCCGCCAATGCCACCACCACCACCAACACCACCTCTGAGAATAACAACAACAACAACTTTGGCAATGGCAATAAGAATGGCCAAAAATGAAATCTAAGGTAGCCTGGTTGGCTGCGTTGACCTCATAAAAAGCCCCAAGCAAAAGTGCCAAAAACTAACAAGCAGAGTTACTCAGATACTCGGCTACAGTTACATAGATACAAATTGAGATATACATAGATATATGTATTCATATATGCTATTTGTTATGCTCTTCATGGAGCCCCGTTCGAGGTCTATTTTCGGTTTTATTTGTGCGGCCGATGTCGCCAAACCCTGGCGTCACCATTTGCCATTCGCCACATAAGTTTAAAGTAATAAAAAAGTCATAAAATGCATTGGCAAGTTTTATCATTTGCTAGAACGGGGGCGGATGAAATGGAGACAAAATAAGAAGAAAAAAAAAAAAAAAGAAAAAATAAAGAGGACAGACGAGACCAGCTTAGCCCTAATAGTTTGTTATTGTTATTTGTTTGTGTTGTTGTTTTTGCTGTTGTTGTCTTTGTGATATTTGATTTTTATTGTTATGATTGGCAACAATGATGTGCAAAATACAGAGAAGGCCTCCTAAGCCTTATCTTCTCTGCCTTCACTTCTCCAGACATTGACCAGAGTGACCAGAGACTATCGTTGGCATAAAAATGTCTAAAATGAACTCTGACCAGTTGTATGTTTGCTGGAGAAGTACTCTAAATTATATTCAAAATAGAAAAACAAAAAGAAACTTATCCACTTAAGCCTCAATTATTTTTACAGCTTAATTAAAGGCGCAAGGGGGGCGGGGACAGTGTGCCCGCATGGTCAATATGATTCGTTGTCATGTTACTTTCACATAAAAATCACATAAAATTTAACATTAAAATGGAAACTTCTCAGCCTGGAAATGCAAGTTTAATTCTTTCCCAAAAGAAAAATGAAAATTAAATGAAAGTTTTGCTGGATTTGAAGCCGACTGAGCCAGCGAGCTAAACTCCAATTAATTAATTGCATTTAAACGTGGAAAATGAGCTGCCATTTCCTGAGAGAAAATCAACGAATCAGGCAATCACTCAGTTAGTTTTTGCTAACCGCATTGACCGGTCACTTCAGAAGGCCCGATTGAGTGATTCGGCTTAAACGGATCCTGAGATTTTTGCTTTTTCGCACGAAATCACGTTCAAGTTGTGTTCTCTTTTTTTTACCCATAATTTTGTATAACCTAGCCAATTTCCAGTACAATTTATTATTGGCCAAAGTGTGGATTAAAACAAATAGCAAATAAACTAGAAATAAAATCGGAAATCAAACGAGCGCACTCAACCAATACAACTAAACAAGAGTTGAAATCGAGGAGAAATCACACACAAAGCCCTGGCAATTAGCAGCTACAATAAATATTTAGTGAAAAATAAAATGAATACTATGAAAACAAATGCAAAACAAAGCAAAATGCCTTCGTTGCAAGCCACAAAAGCCAAAGCCGCCAACACATTGCAAAAGCCGCTGAAATAGCAGAATCGCTTCTTGGCCTGACGTGGCTCTGAAGTGCAAAGAGGAGGGCAAAATCAGGCAGCCCACGGCTGGAGGACCCCGGCAGGCAGGGACCGCTTTCACAATAAAGTGGACTTTAGCTGAACCAAACCGGCCAACGCGAATCGAAGAACGAAACGAATGTAATAAAAGGAATGAAAAAGAAAAAAAAAGCGGAGAAAAGCAAAAATAACCGTCGATCTGCCAAGCCAAATCAATGGCCACAAATGGCAGCAAACAAACTAAAGCAACAAAATAAAAAATAAAAACAGAAATATCTGTTTCAATTGTCTGGAACTGGAAATGCTCTTAAAATATTTGCTCAATATTTTTTGAAAGAAAACCCAATCGGCTTACTCGAAAGATCAATAAAATAAACTGAAAAAATGCGATAAAAATAAATAAAATAAAATAAATTAAATAAAAATTAAATAAAATTAAAAGAAAAATTAATAAAATTAAAAAAAAATAAAGTAAATGAATAAATAATATTAAATTAAAAAAATACCTCAATATTGTGAAATAATTAATATAAGTAAAATAATTAAAATAAATAAAATAAATAAAATAAATAAAATAAATAAAATAAATAAAATAAATAATATAAGTAAAATAATTAAAATAAATAAAATAAATAAAATAAATAAAATACATAAAATCAATTTTTTAAAATGAAATAAAATAATTGACAGTTTTTTTAAAAAAGAAAAATCTGAAAATTCTTTCAAATTTAAATTTATTTTCAATTAACTCTATTTTCTTAGAACTCAAGTGACTCCTTCAAATCTTGGTCGATTTGGGGCAGAGTATAAAATCGTTGAAATAGTCACGCCACAAGGCACAAAACGGACGGATGGACATACGGATTGGGGGCCAGACCGTAAATTCAGAGATAAACATAAATCGAGCGTAATTCGGGCATAAAGCGCTGCAGCTGTGCAGCTAGACTACTCTCTCTCTCCCTGCTTTCCCTCTCTTAAAGTCTTTGGGTCTATGGCAAAGAGCTGTCCACACGGACACGGCACTCGACTATTTGCACAAAATCGATTAAAAATTGAAAAACAGTCACCAGAGAGAAAACCCAATGAAAAGAATTCCCAACCCATCTGCTTCCGTCCAGACCAGTTAAAATGAGTTAAAAAGTGGAAAATGAAAAATAAAAAAATAAAAGAAAAAAATACCCAAAATTTATACACGTAAACAAAAAATAAATAAATAAAAGGTAGAAATGAAAATTTGGCACAATACAATTTGAACGGGGATCATTCTGTGTGCGTGTGTGTGAGTGTGTGTGTGAATACCTGGGTCAGTCAGTCAGTTGGTTAGTCGAGCTGTTTGAGTCCACACAAAAGTCATAGACCAAATGGCGCCAACCCAACAACAACAACAACAACAGCAACGAGTTGTAGAAACCAGCGGAAAGTGTTACGTTTACGGTTCTGGTTACGTTACCTGTCTCAGGCCTCTCTCTCTCTCTCTCTCTGTCTCTCTGTTTCTTTGGGTCTTGGGCTGGGAATTGCGGTTGTTATTGTTGTTGTTGTTGTTGGCAACACTGGTGTTAGCCATTGTTACTGGAGCGTTAATTTAACAACAGGTGCATGTTAACTGAGCATTTGTGGATTTCTAGACGCTCAATGGGCAATTGCCAACCACTCTGCCCACCGGTGGCAAATAAGTTCTCGGCTTTAAGATAAACCAAGGAGCAATTTACTTCAACTGAAATCCATGTCGTTCAAAATTGAAATGGCATATGAATATGGTTATGGTTATGGGTTAGCCAACTACACACCGACTCTTTCCTTCTTCACTTTGAAATGTCCTTGCAAATTCTTCTCCTTCTTGTTCTTCTATATGTTATGTGGTCTGGAATTAAACATGTTTTAATTACAAAATTCCTGAGATGCTTTTGTGTGCAAATTTTGTGCATGCACACAAATATGGCCAAAGAATATGGAAGCTCTTTAAAAAGCTACCACCACACTGCATTTCTATCAATAAATTTCCTTTGGCCAGCTCGGTCCCTGCGTCAAAGTGAAAGAAATTTTTCCATATTTTTGGAAGCGCCTCCATTTCCTTTGGGCTCGGTATGGCCTACCGGAAGTGCATGCGTTGCCGAAATGGGTCGGGTGTGGGGGTGGGTGAGGCCTTTTTTATTGACTCAGTTTCAGAAATGTTTTTAAATAAAGTTGAGCGGAGTTCGGCTTGGCTCCAGTTTATCCTTAAACAAACTCAAAACTCTTTTGAAAAAAGTGAGAAATAAACCAATTCAATCTGGTTGCTCTGACTTTACTCGATCTGAGCTTGGCCCCAGAATGATTCTGACAGACCCTGGCACCTGTTTCGATTTCCCCTTTTGATGAAAATGGAAATGGCAACGGCCACGCCCAAAAGTGTATGTTTTCTGCCAATTCATGGGCGAGTGCCTTGTGTAATTAATATCGCAGCGATTATAAAGAACAATAAGTATCATGATTTGGCTACTTGTGGCACAATAAATGTCCTTGAAAGGCAAATGGCAAACAGACGGCCAAAGGTAATTAATATCGAGCCCGGCTGTTTCAATGCCCTCCCATCTTTGCTTCTAATTTTATCTTCTCTGCTCGGTTTCATTTCGTTTTATTACGCCGCAGCACGCCAGGGAACAGATGTCGACCATTTCACCCGTCCGCCCCGACCACCCTGGCCGACCCGGCCTTCCCTACTTTGATAGTTTTCCTTTCATTTTCAGTTCACCCTCGCCCCTGTGACTCAGGCATTTATGAGTTATTTGCCTAAATTATAAACGATAATGTATGTTTACGGATGGATCAGTTGGCCGGGTTGTCCGGGTTGGCTGGGCTCCCTTTGGCCAAGTTTTTGGGTGGTTTTGTTGCTGCATTTGGTGCATTTGGTTATTGGGTTATGTCCATTGGGATTGTCAAATTTATCTATTTGCCGCATTTGTCTAATTTATGCCTCGACTGAATTTGCCCACTAAATCAAATTGATAGATATGCCAAATAGAAAAGCCACTAAAAAAAAAAAGGAAAAAACTATGCAATTTTAAAGCTGAACGGCAATTACACTAGTGAAAATCATTAACAGCTGAAAGTCAGGGTAAGCCGGTGGAGTGTGGTGGGGGTAGGGGGATGATGTAATAAAAAGTATAAAAGGAAAAAGAAAAACAAAGTACAAATAAAATTAACTACGAGTTGCGGTTACACATTCCAATTTGCTGTTGTTGCATTTTTATGCGGCACTGAAAACGTCAAGAGATAGAAAGAGAGAGGTAGAGTGACTGAGAGAGTGAGAAGGGGCGTGCGGAATGGGCTATGAAAATAAAGTGGCCGACTGCAAAAATGCCGCCATGAAAACGCGCAGTTCAAGTTTTGCCTTTTTTGTGCCACTAAAAAATATAAAACAATAAACGATTTTCTTAGACGAATATGAGATACTCTTTTTTTTGGCAAATATAATAATTTTTTAACCCAAGAAATCTGCACTTTTGAATGAAGTAAAAGGAGGTAGTCAGAGGATATATCAAACTTTGGCTTGGGCTTAATCTTTAAAATCTTTTAATGAATAACGGAACAATATAACGGAATTTTTAATTTTGTTCAATTTTAATCTACTAATTCAATTGATTTATGAAAAAAATGTTCTTTATTTTTTATTTAAATATTTTTATTTTCCACCTTTTCCGAAATTAAAAAGAAAATTCATATTATTTATACGAGTACATGTTTATTTAAAAAGAGCATGTCAAGTTCCCATTGATTTCGTGGCCCTTGAAAAAGAGCAACAAAGTTGAGCATTTTCGAGTGCCCCTCGATGTGGGCGCCTTGGGCGGGGTGTGGCGCCACTAAGTGTGGAATATTCTGGATAGACCAAAAAGAGGGGACAAACGAAGCGAGGTAAGCGGCAAAAAGGATTCCGCAATATTCGTGCACAATAGTTTGCGTTTTAAACAAATGAAAAGCGCAATCAAAAAAACAAAAAAAAAAACAAAAAAAACAACACACGAAGGAAAATTTCCACACAAAATAAGAGCACAAACAATTTTATTGAAGATTGCAAAAACTGTACACACACACACACACACACACGAACATACTCACAGATATTAAATACGCAGACACAGATACCAATGCAAACGCACTCACACACTCGCATACACACACACAGACACGCACTCAAGGACAATCAAAAAAAGGTACGCAAAAATGTTGGCAATGGAAATTCTTTTCTCACATTCTTGTTGCTCTTATTGTTTTTCCTTTTCAACTTGTGCGTGTGTGAGTGTGTGTGATTGTGTGTGTATGTGTACGTGCCACAGTGGCATGGGAAAACAGCTTGCACTGCTGTGGCACACGAATTAAGTCCACTTGCTTCGAATTTTGAAACATTTTCATGTGTGCTTCGGAGTGTATTATAAAGTGCGTTCATTTTTGTGTTCTCCAGTTTCACTTTTCATTGTTGTTGCTATTGTTGTTGTTGTTGTTTTAGTCGAGTTGAGTTGTTTCAACACGAACAGAATGGTACCCATAAAGTTGCCAAAACGTTCGCAATGTTGCACACGTAAATAAAATTTGGAAAAAAGGCAACCATTTTTTTTTTTTCAACTGTTTCAATTTTTATATTTTTTCTTTTTTTTTATATTTTTTATATTTTTTTTTTTTTTGGTGGCGCATGCAACCACAATAAAACTTCCACAAAATCGAGGCTTCGAAAAATTGCAACATGTAAAAAAAGAAAAAAAAAGGAATGGGCAAAAAAAATGCCAAACTTTTATTTATGTTGCATGCAAACAATTTGTTGCGACAATTTAAGCTCGAATAGGAGTTGAGTCGCCTGGGCGCCACTCGATACGATCTCTGAGTGGTCATTAGTGTCGTGTCAACAGAAAAGAGGAAAAAAAAAGACAAAACAACGTCAACTAAACAACTGGCATATCCTTTACATAAAGGATAACAACAACAATGTAGGCAGGAAGCCACTTGACCATAAACAAACTTCACACCTTTATTGTGCAAGTGACGGCGGAGTTGAAAACAGCGCTGAAGTGGACTAAAATAAACACTTGACACATTGTGAAAATTGTGAAAATTGTGGAAAACTGTGAAAACTCTGGACTGTGTGTGGCCAGCCGGAATGAAGGGCCAAAGAGCGACGAACGCATTGTTCTCTTTGCCCTGACAAAGGCAGCAGGCTGCCCACTCTGAGTCAGAGTCAGAGTGAGTCTCGAGTCTGGCACGCGAGACAACATTGACTGGACTGACTGACTGACTGACAGACAGACAGACAGACTCACCCTCAGAACGTAGCGATGACCACCTGGCCCAGAGGTGTGCCCGAACAGCCGCATTGACAGCAGCTGAGGCGTCCCTTTTACACTTTTGTTCTTTTCAGGCCAACGAACGTTTAAACTTCTGGCTAATCAATTATCCGTAATTAGTCAGGACACTCTAATCACTTGGTCCTTTCCCTCTCGAAAAAGTAGGTGTGAAAATGTCTGTTGTCCTTTTTGGGGGGATCCGGTTTTTTCGTCTTGAATTTCACTTCACTCCGAAAACAATTAGCCGAGCAGGCGGAGAATATCAAATATTAGTGAATCATAAATAAACAAGGTAGACAAGCAGACACACTCGAAATGCACTATCCGGCGCCAATTTAGCCGGGCCAGTCCACACCCAGGACAGTGTACGAGGCATCCAAGTGTGTTCAAATGTTTCTGACAGTTCGTTGAAATTGTGAAAAACTGGGAAAACTGCGTCCAAACTGGGTGTGGCTAATTATAAACATGGAAAAACGTACAAATTAATATGCTGAATTTCTGAATTCCTGGCCAACAAAATGGAAAGTGATGATAAGAAGGCAAAAATTAGAAAACGAAAAAAAAAAATGCACAACAGAACACAAATATTTGATTAACCCTCTAGCGATGGGGTTGGCTTGCCGAGGGCTGAATTGAATTTGGTAGAGCTACTTGGATTCCTTCCTGTTCAATTTTTAGTTAGGTAAAAATTTCCAAATTATTTTGTGATAAATTGGAGTGGGTTGAAGTGAGAATTTCTTGGAAATAATGAAAGGTTGGATAAGCTTCTGGTTGTCTTTGTAATAACTCAAAAATATTTTAGGATTAATTTTGAAATGAAGTCAACTGTTCATTAGTAAATGAAAAATAAAATTTCTTGGAATTCACCCAATAAATACCCGAAACTCGAGCTTCTTCGATATAGGAGAAGCAAGGCAAATTTAATGGAATTGAAAGTATCAAATATATTTAAGATTTGTCTGTGAATCTTGGAGATACTTCTATAAATGATTCGAACAGAATGAAATATGGAATGCCTGTTGGATCGGATTTTTTATAAGTATCCAAGATATATACTCGATCTTTTATAAAAGGGATGTCCATCAAATTATCAAATGTGAGTATGATTGGTCTATTAATACTTAAGATACTTCTATAAATGATTCGCAGAGAATGAAACAGGCCTGTTTTTCTATATATGTATATATAGATATTCGATCTTTAGTTGGAACTTTTATAATATATTTTTATTAAATTTAATGTTGTTATGTAATAATAAAAAAATATCTGAGATATATACAGAAACTCGAACTTGTATAACAGGGATGTTCTGGTTCGATATAGGAGAAGCATGGAACATTTAAATTATCAAATATGAGTGAGATTGTGATACTTCTATAAATGATTCGAAGAGAATGAAACATAGAATGCCTATATATAGGCATTCGATCTTTAGCTAGATCGGATCTTTTATATTCTTTTCTTAAATTTAATCTTAAATTTTTAATGGATCATAAAATGCATTAAAAAAAAATATTGTTCTTAGTGGGTTAAGTAAATGTTTGCCATATGTCTGAGTTCATATTGTGTATTCCTTGTAGGCTCCTTGACATGCCAGTGTGACCGCAAATGAGATTGCCTTGAATCTCTTTCCATTCACAGACTCGGTTTCATTGTTGTAATATTTTTATTTTTTTTTTTGCTACCTTTCTTGGTCTTGTGTTTCCTGTGGCCTGGACTAGTGCACGTGTTTCCTCTGTCCTGATTGTTGGCATTGTTGTTGTTATGTCTGCTGTCAATGACTTTTCAGGAGATTCATTCTTTTGACAGTTCATATTACACAATTTCCCAGCCATTGAGACGTTTCTTCCTGGCGTGTCCTCCCCCCGCTCAGGCATCGCTGATTCAGGCAGCATACATACATATTCTATTGACTAGACTCATATAATGATACTTAAATCCCATCAATAACTTGTAATTAAGCCAGTGGCAGGCCATAAATCTCACTGGCTTCTCATTGGCGTCCTTAGTCGCAGCCAGGAAAAGGTGTCAGCTTTTTGCCCTTGCCTTTGGTCTTGATAAGATCTCAAAACTCTTGAATAGATTTCATTAAGTTTTTGAGTATTTTCTGCTGGTGAACTTTAATTTTATTTACTCTATGATGACTCAGCCAGACTGGTAACCAAGCGATTTTAATCTCTTGAGCATTTCTAGAATTTTCATTTCCCTTTTTGGTGGCTCATAATTTCTCCCCCCTCTCCGATTCAAGCGCCTCGAATTCAATTCCCCTGTGGTCAAATAAAAATAAAGGAGATTGGTATTTATAACTGTAATTTAGATTTATGCCATGCCGGTTGGAAATCCTGTTTTATGGAACTCTCTAGGTCAGTATTTTTGCCTCCTTCGAACTGTCAATGCCCCGTCTCCCGTTGATTGTCTTTGATTTATATGACAAGACCATTGCGAGAGGGAGAGTGCATGTCCGGGGTGGGACTTAGTTAGGTCTTAGGGGTTGTTCGTGACCTAGGCGATTTGTGTTAATCCAGTGACTTCTGTGACTGACCTGGGTCTCTTTTACTTTCACTCTAAAATCAAACAATAGGCAAATTGGGAGCTGCTTAAAACCTGAAACAAAGTGTCGATTTAATTATGCCAAAAATCTCCATTGACGCCCTCATAAATCTCGCGTGGCTCACCGAAAAATCTGGCTAGAAATAGATGAGCCCGGCAACTGGTTGAGAGCTGTCAATCATTTATTTAATGGCAAAGGAAACGACAATTTAACAGCGGCTATCAAAACAGACGCGCTTATTATTGGCGCCCAGGCATTTCCCAAAAAAAAAAAAAAAACCAAGAAGAAAATAGACTTTCCCAGCCTCGCTGTTTCTACCCTTTTTTAATAATCAAACCGTCTTCATTAAGCCTGTTCCGGTTTGGGTTGGCAAGCGACACTGAGTGGCTTGGCTATGCCTACAGGCCTGATCGGGCCCAACCAAGGGCCCACTGGTTTTTAATGAGCCCAGGCAGGCGGGGCTCTTGTCACGTTGCCTTAGTCACGTGACCTGAAAGGCTGTGGTGGTGATGGGGTGGGGTTTGGCTTCGTTCCGTATTTTTCCCTGGTCTCAAGCTGAGCATCTTAATGACTTTTTGGGTGACCAATCCGAAAGAGGGCAGAGTTTCTGCCGCCACAGGAAGTTGCTGAAATCTTGTGATGCATTAAAATTTGCAAGTTTTGACTTTGCTTTGCTTTGTTGCTAGAGGGGCAAGCATCTCATTTCTTTTGGATTTCAACTTTCCATTTTTTTTTTTTTCTTTGATGTGAAAAATGTTTGCCCCGCTTTGTGCGTGTGTGAGTGACATTTGTATGTCAGTGGCACGTTTTGTTGCACACACTCACATGCTCAGACTCACGCACAGACACACGCACTTTCAACCTGACACAATTTATGCAAATGTTCGCCATTTTAATGAGCACACTTTTGCACACAGGAAACCACAGGCTGGCCATGTGTATGTGTGTGCGCGTGTGTGTGTGTTTGTTGCATTCCGCAGACAGCAGCATGCAAATGAGCTGAAGCATCTGATCTGGGACTGGCCTGGATTATTTTTATTTTGGTTGCAAGTTGTTGACTCGCTGAAGCAATTAAAATGAAAAAGTAAACAAAAAACCCAAGGTCATCTTGAGAGTCCCAAAGCCGTAATGCTCTTTTTTTTAATTATTTATTTATTTTTTTTTGTTGAAAAGTTGAACATGATTGATTGCCTGGATTAAAATTCGAAAAGACATTTGAGATTTCTCGAGATTCCAAGAGACCAATTAGGCTTGGTCCGAGAAGTTTTTTTTGGACGGAATTTGTTATGGTGATTTTTAAGACAGAAGTCAATTTAAAAATCGAATTTGTTTGTAACAAATTCCAATCCAGCTGAGACTTGATACTTCATTGTTTTTGGGACTTTGAGGGAATTCATCATCGATTTAGACCTGCTTATGGAGATATATTATATAGTAGTTCGATCCATCAAATATCTGTTCCATATAGCCCACCTCTTCTTATTCAAAGCCTTACAGGCCTGAGGACCTCATGACAATGCTCATCCTTCTTTAAAGAGAGTAGAGAAAACCTTTTTTATGTGTTTCCTGTTTGTGCGGCTTCGGTTGGAAATTAAAAAAAGAATGAATTGTACAGCGGTTGACAAGTTTCAGGGAATGCAATAAACGCGTTTGCCAAACAACCCAGCAAATTCTCCACTCGCACTTTTTTGTTTTTCCACTTTTCTCGACTCGGTTCTCGGCTGTGTATTGCCTCAATTAGCCTATACACGGTGGGCCACAAAGAAGCACGTGGCCCCTAAGAGGAATCCGCCACCTAGGCTGCCTGTGTGTGTGTGTGTGTGCGTGTGTGAGTATGTGTGGAAGCTAAAAGCCCATTTGCCATTCAATCAAGTTGCACGGGTTTTGCTTTAAAAGCATTCAAAACAAGCTACCTGGCCTGCCTCTTCCTCTCCCTCCTCGGCAACCCCCAGCTTCCCTCTGGTCTAAGCCTGAATGGTCACGGCTCGGCTTGGCTCGGTTCGGCTCTGTGCTGGTAGAGCATGTTGGATGCAATTTTCTCCCCACTTGCCCGCCATTCGATTATCTGAGAGCCCCCCTCTCCATCCCACTGCACCCTACTCACTGCTTACCCCAACCACCTGGGCGCGCGCACATTCGTTATGCTTGTTATCCTTGATCCTATTTGCGCTTTTTCTTGTTGTCTTTGTTGTTGTTTTTGTTGCTGGTAGTGTGTTTTATTCAAGTGGAAACACAAATGCCATGTGAAAGGTGTGAAGGTTGCAGTAGTCGTTGTGTATAACTTGTATGCTCCTCCCTGCCCTCCGGACAGCGAGCAGCGAGCAGCAAAAAGGCGCAAAGAAGGCTCACAGGGCTGCCGGCAATGAGCAACATCATCATGATTGCCATCATACTTGCTCATCTCAGAAATAAAGAAGCGGCAGGACTTGAGTTGTGCCACCGGCAAGCCGGGCGTTCGACCCCAGATTCCAAATCTTTTGAAAATGCTTTACCGAAAAATTTAGTACAAAAATGTTGCCGCAACAAAGTTGCCGCAGCACAAGGTTTTTAGCACAGCTGCTGGCAACACTTGACGAAGGCAGACCTGGCCACATGTTGCCAAGCCAAAAATTGAGTGAAAGTGTGGATTTCTCTTGCTTTCTCCTGCTTGCTTATCAGCCTTGGCATTGGCTTGTTTGTTTCTTTTTAGACTTTCATTTATCTTCAATTAGCCTAAACAAATTGAACACCAAATTGAAGAGTATATAAAAAATCATGGAAGAATGAACCCTGGCAAATCGCCTGGCTTGGCCACAAAATTGATTAAGCACCTCAAGGATGAAGCCAAAGGCTCTTGCTGCCAAGAGGCTCAATGACTTGGACATTGTCTTTTATGACATTAACATGAGCCCAGGCAAGTGGCCACAATCTTGGGCACGTCTTCTCTCTGAGTGTGAATGCATGAGTGTGTGTGTGTGGATTACCCAGGCAATTTGCTTGTCGACCATCGATAATCCGAGCACATAAAAATAACCATGCCAAAATGTGTGTGATCGTTTATGACCTGGCTGGGAGATAACTCAATTATGTGGCAGGATAGCCAAACGAGTTGAATGACCCGGCCCGCTCCTCCCCCGAGTGGAGTGGGCCGGCGGCTGTCAAATTAGAGCCCACTTTTTTGCGTGTCTAATTGGCCTGGCCGAAAGTTTTTACACGCTGCATTGCGACAGAGCGCCAGCCTCGGGCCCAAAGCCCGGCATCAAAGATTTATGGAAATTATGCATGTTTTTGTTTATGGAAGACACACGAGCGCACCCCGAAACGAGCTCAGATTTATGAGTGCCTGTAATAAATCATACCCTTGCCAGGACACAGACACACCATCACGGATTTCAAGACATGCCCCAAAAGGCTACAGCTTAGAGTGTTGTGTCTATTAATTGGCTGCAAAAAAAAGCAAAAGAAACGGTGGCCAAGAAGTGTTGCCAAAGGTCACTTTTTGTCGGGCTGTCGGCAATATGTTGGGCAACATGCGAGTTGTCGGAACAAATGTTGCCAGAGCCGAGCGCACTCAACGAGAGAACGAGAGAAACCGGCGCAAGAGCGCGCGCTCTATGTGTCTCTCCCATTCTTGCTCTCGTATTTTCCGGCAGAACAACGTAGGCAGAGACTCCGATAGCAGCGGCAGAGCAGCAGCCTTTGCCGTTGTTCAGCAATTGGACGTGTTCGGACATGTTCAGTTTTACTGTTAGTTGAATGCGTTTGGTGGCGTCGTGCGGTTGATTTTGTCGCATTTCGTTCTTCGTCTCGTGCAGCAGCATCGGGCCGCCTCCACAGAGCAAGGCACCAATAAACTCGTGCAGTGGCCAGTGTTTAGAATAAAAATAAAGATAAAAAATACCAAAAAATTAAAGAGAAATTTAACAAAACGTAAAGTCGCCTGGAATTTATGCCTCTAATTAGGCAAATGTTCTGGCTGTGTAAAAGTGCGTGACTAAGACAGTGGTGAGTGGTGACATCGTCTGCGGATGCTTAGGGCCGACCCAACATTCTGCTCACCCCCCTGTCACTCCCTTTCTGCCGGGGCACTCAAGATCTTGACGCGTGTTTGTGCGTGTTCCGCTCGCGCGCTTCTTTGTGTTGTCGCGCGCGCCTCTCCCCCGTCTTCAGCAGACAAGTAGCGGTAATTTTGCGTAAAAATAAATTTACACACACTCACCAGGCCAAGGCAAGCCAGGCCAGGCCAGGCCAGGCAGAAATCAAAACGTTAAGCAGAAAAGAAAAACCAAAATAAAGTCTCTCAAAAGCTGCTCACGAAACACACACAAGTGCACAGAAAATAAAAATCAAAAAATAAGAGTTGGAAATTTAGGGCAAAAGCGGATTACAAGAATTGTTCTTGTGATGCTCTTGTTGTTCCTGCTTTTGTAGTTGTTGTAGTAACAGCATCAAGCACTTGGCGAAATAAGCAGGGAGCAAAAAGGAACCCGAAATAGTGGAATTGCTCCTCAACAAAAGGCAAAAGTGCGCAAAAGAAACGAAACGAATAAAAACGCCGACTTCTTTTTTTCTGTGCGGTGAAAGTGTGCGTGGCGGATCATGAAAATAAAAGTGAATTGCAAGAAAAAATAATAACAAAAAGAAAACCCAAATAAAATACTACCGTTTGGCAGGCTTATCTACTCTGCTCCTTTTGAGTGTCTCTTGTCTCTCCGTTTGTTTTGCCCGGATAAACGTGTAAAAAGTTTTGGCCGGCAAATAATTCATATGAAAATTCATGCGCGTCATGCAGGCTCATTAACGCTGCGCCGGTCGTCCCCCCGTCGCCACAAACCCTGACCGTGCATGTTGGGCATCAATTAATTTACTGCCATTCGCAACAAAACCGACAACAAGTTTTTCGCACTCGAAGCGTCGAAAAATACAAAAAAGAAAAGCAATAAACAAAACAACGGAACCAACAGACAAAGCTCCTATCCAAACGAAAGGAAAACTTGAACACCAAAATTAATGATATTTTGAAACGTTACGGTTTCATTTGAAGTGGACTGTCAAGATAAAGGAAACAAAACAGAGAGAGAGAAAGAGAGAGAGAGAGCATTATTGTGGGTTATTGGGTGACAGATCTTCAGTGTTCCACTCCGCCAATAAATCGGTCGCGTGCCACCGCAAATTGTCATAATTTATCACAATTGTCCACTCCACTCTGTTTGTCTGTGTGTGCGTGTGTATGTGTGAAAGTGAGACAACAACAAATTACTTATTAAGACAACTCGAGAAACTCATCTCTCTTTTCTTTACTTAGCCCCGTTCCCGGTGCATTAGAAGCATTAAAACAATAACTGGAAGAGTTTTCTTGATCAACTAAAAATAAACAAAACAAAAAGCAAAAGCAAAGAAGAGAAAAACATAAATTAAATTCACTGCCAGTGTTGTTAAGGAAACTTGCTCCGTATTTTTTGTGGATTAGCAAAGTCACAAGGAATAACCTCTAAAAAAAAAAATATAAAAATAATACAAACTAATAATAAATAAGTAAAACAAAAAAAGGAAGGAAAGACGAAAGAGACTGGTAAGTTGCTATTTATTTATTTTGATAAGTTAAATGGATGTGTTAGTGTCTGCCGCTCCCACAGAGCGTGTGTGTGTGTGTGTGTGAGCATAACTGTAAAACTTTAAGTTGACTCTGTTTTGCTGAATAGAGCGTATGAGTGAGAGAGTGAGTGAGAAAGATAGTTTTGCGAGTTTATTTAAGTTTCTTCTTTGCCTGATTTGGTCTTTGGAACAGCTCGGTTTCACTTCCTTGCTTCTATGATGAGGATTTATTTGGCAATTTAAGGGTGGAGTTTTTTCATGCGAAAAGTTGTTGAATCTGTTTGGCATTAAAGCGAATTTCTTTTAAGGCTTTCAGATTTTCTTAAATTCTTCGTCTATTTTTACTGAGCAAACATAAATAAAGAAAAATTTGAGCCAAAAAAAAAAGAATTATGGTTTTGTATAAACAAATTAAAGTTCTCTCTAAATTGACCTGATGCTCCACATAGTCCGTTAAACTGGAAGTCACAAAAGGTAAAAGTGGAAAAAAGAAAAGATTTTCTCACGGTTGCTTGGCTACCACACGGCTGAAACCAAAAGCCAGTAAAATGCTTTTCGTAGCTTTTGTTAAATTCATAAAAAAAACCTTGCACCCACACAAGCACACGCTTGCACACACCCAGAAAATGGCCAGAGTACATATGGCATATAAAAGGAAATCACAAAATCCACTACACCCCGCTTGATAGACTCATCGTATAAGGGAAAGGACCAAAGCACTCTCCTACCGATTGCTGCCGCAGGATATTTGTAAAGCCTCCACTATCCTTATTGTTGTTATCGTCTATTTTTTTCCTTTTACTTCTCATTGTTATTGTTGTTGTCGCCCTTGCCCAGTTTGAGCTCTAGTCAAAGCCAGTCCCAGTTCCACATACACTTCCACCCAGTAAACTTGCTCTATTAAAGCAAAAAGTGGAAACCCGAAAAAAAACATAGCCGAAACAAGGCAACTGCGAGCACAGCTGGAAATATGAACGAGAACAAAAACAAGAGTTGCTGCGAATATCAAAAAGAGAGAAAAAAAAAATTGGAAAATAAAAACTGAAAATAAAATAAAAAATAAAAAAATGCGTTCATAAAGTTGTCGGAATATTTGTTCACTACTAAAAAATCTAGCCGAATAGTTTGGGAACAAAACCAACAATAAAAAGAAACAAGAGACAAGAGGTAGAAATGTTTTGCAAAATAAAAGGGAAATTTAATTAAATGCACAAAAAGAGAGAAATAAAATTAACCTGAAAAGAAAAGAGACAAATAAAATGGGGAAAGAAATAAAAATCCAGACAAATTCATGAATGTGGTCATCAAATCAAAATTGCATTACAAATTGTCCAGACAGTTTCCAAAACAAGAGCGAATATTTTAAGGATTTCAGGATATTGTTTTTCTCAGAAAAAAAAATACTCAAAAGATATAAATTGAAAGATTTGTTTTCAATTCAAAGGAATTAATTCGAAGCAATAAAAACATTTAAAAATTTACAATAAATATTTCAAGTCCGACAAAACAAGCAAATATTTGAAAATATAATTGAACATAAAATAATATCTTGGTTTGGGATTCGACAAGCTCTGCAACTGCCTAAACTCTTAGGGGGTGTGAGATCTATTAATTCTCGAAATTACTCTATTTATAGACTAAACTCTGGTACTCTCGAATTTTAAATACCCTACGGATTGAAAGAAAATATTTCCAATGACTCAAAACTTCCAATAAGACTTTATATAATAGTGGTCAAGGTGGCAACCCTAGTCTCATGTACTCAGCTATGAAGCCATAGTCAAACTAACAACAATATGAGTATTTATGAATATTAAAAAAAGAAGTCACCAGTGCGCCATCTAGTGGTCTATTCATGCATTCGGTTTTCTGCCTACTGTGAAAAGGCGGGGTCTTTCAACGTTGTTGCTGATAGTTCTTGTATTTCTGGTCCGATTTAATTCACAAGCAAATTATACTATTATGTAAAGTCCGAGGAAAATACAACCTTTTGAAGTTAGTTGAGATATCAAAGTCTGCTTGGTGAGAAGCACCGAAACAACTTAATAAACTGGATATTTCGTAGACTCTGGGATATTCCTTTTATTATCCAAAATAAAAAAAGATCTTAAGATGGCTTGAAATTTTTTCCAATTAATAAAATGGCAGACGCCATCGCCTCGCTTCAAGCAATTAAAAATTCTGGGTAGGAGCACGTAGCAAGGACTCGCAGAACCTTTGGGGCCACTGTGCAGTAGCTGGTATCGACAATGACAGGACCCGCCTGGCGCTGTAAGCAAAACACCTTTACGATGCCTCGTAATGGCAACGGCGAAGACGACACGTTCTAGCCATGCAAATTGTTGCAAATTATGGGTGCAAATTGCATTTGGCTTTAATGAGCGGGCCGTGTGGGTGTGGCAAACGAGGCTGTTTAAATAGTTTAGCTCAAAGTTTGCAGAACTTGGCTGGGAACCACTTAGAGTCTGCCAACCCTCCCCCAAACCTTTCTACATAACTCAAAGTTCAATTTTACTTCCGCGTTGCCTGTGCCTGCGCCTGTGCCGGAGTCCCCAGTCAACACCATCTTTGTTGGCATCTTTGGGGCTGTCGCTGCTGTTTGCATTTAATTTCAATTTTTATTATTTTTCTGCTTTTTCTTGAGTGGCGTTTTTATTTATGTATTTTTTTTTTTGTCCAACTCTCTGCTTGTCGCGCCATTTTGCATATTGATTTTGTATTGCCGAGCTTGCCTCCCGCCATATGTGTGGGCATTTGGCTATGCTTAGGCGGGCTTTGATACTACGCCTCGCCTGTTGCCGCTGCTTCTGGCCAGGCCCTTCGATTCTGGAAATTTTTGCGCCCAGGCATATTTGTAATTCTAATGCCTTAAAAGTGTTTCGTTTCTGTTGATATATTTGCATATGGCAGTTTTGCGATTTACGTTTTTATTTTCCCGAGACTGGAATATATTTTATTGCTCCCTCTCCCAGCACTTTCAGGCCTAAAATCACTTTAGGTCTTGCTTATTTAATGCCCAGCCCAGGTCCAGGCCTGGATACACCCACATTCATTCTGATCGAATTGACTCAATTACAATCCATTGAGACTCTCGGTCGTTTGGATTGTTGGCAATTTTCCGCCTCAGCCAGTCTGATCTGATTATGCGTGTGTAGCATTTTCCACTAATTGTTTTTATGAGAGCGGAGACAATCTCTTTGGCCAGTTAATTGTCCATAATTTAAGTCGTAAGTTCCGCAGTCTCTCTATCGAAATTATTAAATGAAGCGACTACGGCAGATTTATCAAATAGAGTCAAGCTTGAGTAAGGCATAAAATCGAAATCAAACCGATGAAAATCTGAAACAGCTTTTCATTAATGTCCCCGCTTAATTGTCTCTCTGTGTCGACATTCACATTGCACCTTTGTGTGTTCGCTGGAAAATGTTGCAAACCCTAAGAAAAGCCAGAAAAAAAAACAAACAAATCGGCACTGAAAAGCAACGCAGAGTATTTGCATTTAGATTGAATTCGCTAGCAATTTTTTCAGCGACTCTCTTGTTTTTGAAGCTGCCACTGCCACAACCATTGCCATTGCCACTGCCAGTTCCAGTTTTAACCAGAATTCGGTGTGGCAGTGGCTGTCCTGACTGATCCATAGAAACAAACCAAATGGAAAGCATTCAGCCAAAACCAAAAACGGTGCCAAGCGAATCTTACCTCTTCCCCGATCAGCTTGCCCCATCTACTTTTGAATTCAAAGCTATCAAAGCCAAAGCGAAAGCATAAAACAACAAAACCAAATAAAAGTGAAAAGAAGAAAAAAAAAGAACAGAAAAGCATTGAAAACAATTGCAAATAGCAAAATCCAATTGAGAATTGAACGCTTTTGCGGATTTCACCCACCGCCCACGTTCTCTCCCACCCCCTCCTCTCGCTGTCTGGCTAAATCGATGGAGAAAGCAAATCTTAATTAAATGCATAATTCGTATTTATTATTCAAATGTTTTTGATTTATGCAAAGCGTGTCGTCGCCAACGAGATTGTTACGAATCGCCAAAAAAAATTCATAAATATTAATTAGAAAATTTTTAGCATTACTCAAAAATATTTGAAACCTAGAAAAATATTCTTTCAACTATTTATTTTTCTTTTTAAACAATTTCTTCTCAATTGAAAAACTATTATTTATGACACTTAAATGCTCTGTTAGTGGTAAACAATGAAAGATTAAGGCCCGAGAGAGAGAGAGAGAAAGGTGGTGCGATGAGGAGAAAAGCCAACGACTTGCAAACAGTTTGTATCCCTTTTGAATAAATTAATGTCAAGAGTGCTTTGGCTGTTTTCGCATTTGATTTTGATTGATGATTGCGCCTACGTGTGAGGAGTTTTTGGATTTGTTAAGGTTGCTTCCAGAATGCTGAAACTGTTTTGTCTACTGGACAAGGTTATCGAGCCTGGCCATTTGACTACATAGAAATGAGACTCTAGAAATTACTCATAAATAACAAGCCATATATGCGTCTGTGTGTGTGTGTGTGTGTGTGTGTGAGTGTCTGTTTCTGATGAGCAACCGAGAAGATTGGCAACTGCATAAGCTTTGTCATCATCTTGGCAACGTCATCGACAATGCCAATCCCCAGGCTTAGACAATTCGGCCAACATACCAACCGACCAGCACCGTAGACCCCAGTTCATCGGACTTGGGCAAAGGTCTGTCTATGTGTGTGTATGTGTGTGTGTGGTTTTGCTGTTATTCTTGTTATTGCACATCAATCAGCTGTATGCAGCCTGAGCTGCCGTGTTGAGCCTTTCGGTGAGTCTGTGTTTCTGTCGTTGTGGGAATTGTCTTTGATGCCTGGCATTCTTGGCTGCCTGGTTAAAAATGCAAAAGTTCTACCAAAGCTTGACATAGCGGAGGAGAGTGTATGCCTTTGTCTTTGGTCTTTTGTCTCTTGGTAATGGCACTGGAACGTGGGCGTGGCTTTGGCTTGTGTGTGTTCCTGAGTGGGTGGGTTTCGTTTTTAGTCTCTTTGCTGTGCGTAATCAATTACGTGGCTTCATTAATCATGCAAATACGTTGACAACATGCTGCTTATTGATTTTGCCAAGCGTGTTTCTTATCTTCAGAGCAAACCTCAAAAGACCGACATTACGCCCAGCTGACTAAAGACTGGCGGTGACGTCACGGGGCTTCAAGTTATCCGTATTGCCAATGTAGCTACAAATTAATAAATAAAACAAGCCGGGCGGCAGACAGCCAGACTGAATGGCAGACAAACTGTCAGAAACAGCAGCCGCCGGAGAAACCATCCGACAGGACGATTCATTTCTTATAAAAGTCACTCATTTTCTCACACAAAATCCGTCTTTATCTCTTTCTCTCTGCTTGGGAGAAGCCAGATATTTGCATAATTTTCGGCTTTCGGTTTTCGTCTTTGGCATTGACAGGCGAGCATGTTCAAGGTTAATTTGTTCTAGTTGAAAACTTTGGCGGCCCGCAAAAGTATGCTAATGTTTTGTCTTGTGTCCTCCATTCTGGCCCAGTGGCTTTCATTATTTCTTTTCTCTTACACTTTCGGGGCAATTTCAATTTGCCTGTGCTTGTCTTTAAGTCCCTTTAGCACAAAATATTGTTTGGATTTTATAATGAAGTTTCATATATGCATAAACACATTAAGCACCCCGAAAATACACACACACACACACACACACATACACAAGCACAAAAGTAAAATCCAAATTGTTTGGGAATACATGTGTACATACATGGCCGCTTGGGCTCAAGATTCATCTGAACTGTTTGGCCTCTCTAAAATCACGTGGGACCAAAACGAAGAAGAAGAAAAGAAAAATGAAAAGGAGCAGAGAGACACACACACAGGGCTGCATTAAAAATGAAAAGCCTTTGGAATTTGGTTGTTAAATAAAATTTTATGTAAATGCATGATGGGTTAAGGTCCCTGTGGCCATTCCAGCTCCAATGGGTCACACATGACTGGCAGCGGGGCAGATTTGGTAACGGCTTAGCAAAGTGAATTTGATGTAGACAACGTGTTCTTCGCTCTCTGTTGTTGCTCATATTGTTGTTATTATTGTTGTCACCGCCATTGTAATATAATAATAATAACACTTTGCTTGATTTACTTCGGCAAGGTTGAATTGCGGGCTCGATTACTGCAATTCACAACAGTTTAGAGTGCAAGTTGAATGGCTTGTAAAATGAACCGGTGCGAAAGAGCAGCTTTGGCTGGTCGAAATTTACATACTTTCTTAGTCTGAATTTCTGCTGATAATAAAAATTGAATATGTCTCAGTTTGGAACACAACTGTACAACTCAAACTATTTAGATTGTTAAGCTGAAAATATAAAATCCTCGAGATTGAATCAAGTTGATATTGGATTCTCTGACTTATTTTCTTTCTTTATACCTGAGACCCCGACTAATGGAATAATATTGCTTTTGTGAGATTTCTATCTTATCTTGTGTGAAATTAAGTTACCCAAGACACTTCAAACTATTTAGATTGTTAAGTAAAAAATATAAAATGCTCGAGACTTAATCCAGTTGAAATTGAGTTCCCTTACTGATTTTCTTTCTAATTCTAAATACCTCCAACCCCATCAATTGCTTGTGTGACATTTCTAGCTTATTTAGTGTGAAATGAAGTTACCCAGGGCGCTTTAAACTAATCTCCGATTTCCTTAGAAGAGACTGTTAAAGTACGATCTATTTAAGCTTCAAATCAAGCACTTGGCTCAGGTATTTGAATGAGCGGTCAGAAAGTGTTTAATCCTCCTGGCAGACAACATTTCAGATTCGCTTTTACCGAACCCTTTCTTGGAATGGAAATAGGCAATGGAAAAGGAATAGTCTATTGGCTTTATGAGAAAGCCTAATCAAAACCTAACCCAAGCCTAACCCAAACTTAAGCCATGAATCAAGTCACTATATCGCTTGGGCTAAATGTCAAATTCTCATGGAGATTTCAAATTCTCTAAGCTTCAAATATAGATGGCGCCAAGCTGAAAAAAAGAGTAATCAAGCTAACAAGTCTGAACAAGTCTGCCTTCAGCTCTTGGCTCTTTTATTTAGCATATCTTTGGTATCCTGTTGCATGTTTTGCCATTGCCTGCTGTCTCCTTTGCTTGTCCTAGGGCGTACTTGTCCGGCCACCCGGTCTTTGGCCAACGAAGCTTATCTAAGGAGAGCCGTGTCGTAACTGTAAAATGGTAAACCCTTTTTATGTTCAATGCTTGTCCTTTAAAATTGGAAAATTTACAGTGGTGTCGGTAACTTAAGCGTATCGCGCTAATTAAGTGCAGCCCCACAAATGTTTCCACTCCCACCGTTTGCCCGATTTCTGGGAAAAATACGCTTTTCACTTTCCAGGTTGATGCGAGCACTCGTCTTAAAGTCTACCAGAGTCTTGCTTCGGATTTAACAAAGGCATTAACAGCACATTTTATGTATGCCAATAATATGAATGGCAACTGGCAGCAGTTGTCAGTTGTCAAGAACTAAGCGAACCCATTCTCATAATAAGGCAAACACACTCACACAAATTTATGGCTAATGCGATTTTTGCGAATTGACAGCTACGTGACAGTGCTTACGACTTTAATGACAACGGCAACAACATGAACATGACAACATAAATGACAACAATAACAACACCAACAGCAACACCAACAACAAAAACAACAAACACTCAAGACAGTAAAAACAACAACACCAAAAAGAGAGCAGCCATTCAAGCTGCCAGGCTGAACCAGAACTCATGTTTGGCAGTAATGACAAGTGCACTCACATTAAGTATTCATCGGGACTTCCTATATTTATATATATTTTTATAAGGAGTTCAAGTGGTTTGGCTAGCAGGGAAAATTAAGCTCTTAATCCTTAAATGATGGGCATATTTTTTAAAGAAGACAAGAACTTGGGAAAGCTTCGAAAAAAATAGAAAACTTCTCCAATAAAAAAACCATAAACCTCAGATATTTTGCTTCCCACAGAGCTCAGAGCTTGGTCGTTTGGTTGAGTCGAGAAACATGTGTTGATCACATGCAATTTTTGGGGGCACAAATGAAAATTGACATTTGACATTTGGCTGCTTATGACATTTGCCATTGAGCATTGTCAAAGTGTTGAGCGAAACAAATTGTAAAATTTTGTGTTCTTTTTGGGGTTGCTGGGTTTGGGACAGCCTGTCAAATGCACATTGCCACCAAATTTGCCGCAACCATTTCCCCAACTGCAGCTGAGGGTGGAGTGCAATGACAACAGCAACAACATAAGCAACAACAACAAAGAGATCATCAGCATCACCAAGAAAAGATAAATTGAAAACTCATAAATTATGTCAAATTAAGACATGTGGGAGGCCCGAAGGGGGGAGTGTGAAATGGACTTTGGATTTGTGGGGTGGATTTGTGGTAGCTTCGGCAAATCCACTAGCATAATAATGACGATGGCACTAAAGTTGCTGACAACAACTCCATTGTGGTAGGGGAGTGTCGAATTTAGCTCGTTCTTCACTTTGCCAGTAAAGTGGAAATAATTTTGACATTTATTAACATTTCTCTTCTTTTTTTTTTCGTTCGACTCTGCAGGGGAAAAAGTGAAGCCAGTGCCAATTAAATTTTTACCATTTTTTCTTTAAAGAAAGTACAAGTGGTCTTTGCATTATTTATTCAAGGTTGTCACATCGTAGGTAGCCAGAGGCTAAGATTCATAAATCATTTTTGCAAATTTTAAAAATATTTTCATAAATGCACAAGACAAAGACCAGAGCCGAGAGGGGTGGGTGTGGGTGTAGGCGATTTAAAGAATATAAATTTAAAAGAAAATTTATATAAAGCCCGATATTTGAGCAAAGCCGCTGCCATAACTCAATGTCAATTCGGTGTGTGGAGGAGGGTGAAAGCAAAAGTGATGGAAATACGGAGATAAGAATTCTGAGGTTGCCTTGACCAAAATGAATATCGAAATAGATTTCTCGTAGGTATTTAAAATGAGGCGTCAAAACAAATAGAATACGAGTGAACAAACACATGTAAAGATAAAAGCACGCATCTGTGAGATACACACTCTTCCGTGTGAGTTAGAGCGTTTTGCACGCTCTTGGAAATTCTATTCTATATGTAAAATATATTCAGAGTGATTTCAGTTGAGTGCTTCAATCTTTCTGAAATGGATGCTGGTCTGGTCTGGGCTAGGTGCTTGTGGGGCAATGTAACTCAGAGATACTTTTTCTTTGCACATGTGCTTGTGTTTTTCTATCTCGTTTTTTGCCTGGTCTGAAACGATTTATGCTAATTTTGATTTATTTAAATATTATTGTATTTTGCGGCAAGCATGTGTAAATTTATTTAGAGCTTGAAATGAACTGAGCGTTTTAATTTCAGTGATGTTTGTCTCTCTTTTTTTTTTTTTTTTTTTTTGGTTGTTCCATTTTGATGGGTTGCTTGTGTCTGATTGATTTAGTTTTATTTGCTTTGAGTTTTGTGGCATTTTATTTGCCTAGCGTCTGGTGACCATATAACCTGAGTTCTTTTTAATTTGATACGGCCTGGCAATTCGGGGAAACCAATACGATTGAGTGGGGACTTTGATTTTCTTCTCCCTTTTTTGGCTGAAGCAGTCTATAGTTTGTCTGACTGTTTAGACAGGAATTTCGTGTGCCAGAAAGTTGAACCCTTCTTTGCCAAAACCTGCCAAGTTGCAATCTCTTTGGCAGACAGACTAAAATTCCCTTTATCGGCTTATATATGGTGAAATGGCGCCGCCAGCGCCACCTGACTGGGAATTCTTTTTCACTTCACTGGAATTCCCTAAAATAAAGTCTACATAGGATTGGCATTGGGCTGTTTTATGGGCTTCAATAAAATGTATACCCTCAATTGTGAGAGATATGAAAAGAAATAAAATATGCCACCATGATGGTGTGATTTATAAATATTTCTGTTGTGTTTCCATTGGCAGATAGGCTTGAAAATTAATTATCAACATTTAAATGAGAGAAAAAGTATGCAATAATTAATGTTAATGCCTCCTCTCTTTGGCGAAATAAAAATAAACTGAAAGCAAGTAAAGGAAATGCACACAATTTAAGCGATTTCATTGTTTATGAAATGTATTAAATTTGGCCATCAACATGTTTTAATTGTGTTTGTATTATTGAGCGTGTGTGTGTGTGCGTGTGTGTTTGTATGTGAAAATTATGTAAATGATTGTACGAAGCAAAATGTATGAAAAGTAAATTTTTAATTGATTTAAAACAAGCCAGAGAAAGGGTCCTCTGAAATATATGACTGGGCCATGCGATTGCCAACTTAAGCTCTGAGGCTCTCCATCTTTCTTGTTTATTGGTAAAAATAATCGAGAAAAAATTGTTGCGAAAAAAAAACTGTTGACATTCACGCACAAATTGGACATGCTAACGAGTTGACCTGACAGAATCGAGCTAGGAAAGTGCCTGTCAAACGGAGTGGAGTGGGTGGAGTGTGGGCTTTGTTTTTCTGAGGCTAAGCGACTCGGTTTGTCACTGTTGGCACTTTTGTTATCGGTTTCAGTTAGCGCGTGTTTGCCAACACCAAAATAATAAAAAAGAACGAAATGCCTTGTGAGCGGTTCCAGCTATGTTTTCCAGCTCCAAAAGAGAGCACAAAAAAAATACCACCGCCTTTTGCGCCTGTTATTTATGGCTTCGATTATCCCACACAATAGGCAAACGCGGTGACGGATGGCGGACGGCAAATGGCGCATTTTGGGGGAGAGAGGCCGGGCCAACATTGCGAATGATTTGAAATGCCAAAATGCTGTGAAAAGCGAAAAGCGAAAAGCCCAAACAAAGTGATGCCGCGCACAGTCGGGCAATAAAACAAAAACGCAAAACGCACATGCCCAAAAACAACAACAACAACAACGGCTAAAGAGAAAGGGCCCCAAACTAAAGGAGGGTGAGATAGTCAAGCAAACAAAAATCACGGAAGCGGCACAAGGACATGAATGAAAGACCGAAAAGCCCTAAGACCCAAATTGTCCCAACCAGGCAAGCATCTACCGAAAGAGGCTTTTCGCGTTTGCTTTTTGCCCATTTTCAATAGTTGCCATTGTGTAAACACACACACACTCTCACACTCACGCACATGCAAAGAGACCGAGTGAGTGAGAGAGAAAATGTGTGTGCTGATTTCTTGTTTGAATTATGATTTTCATGTGGAGTTGGTGAACTTTTAGTTTGATTTTCGCTTGGCTCGTTTCATTCCTATGGTCGATGGGGCTTTTGTTGTTGTTGTTGTTGACGTCTTTTGGGCCAAAAATTTATTTGTGCCACTAATGCGGGCACTTAAAATACACAAACAAAATGGCACAAACACACATACTTACACATACCCAAATAGAGAGAGAGAGAGAGAGAGAGAGTCTGAAAATCACTAGAGACTCTTGGCCCTGCCATGTGAAAATGACTGAAATCGTATCGAAAATCAAAGGTCACTTTTGGGATCAATTCAAAAGGAATTGCCGCATTCAAATCGCTGCGAGGCACTTGAAAAACCCACACACATACACACACATTTATATATATGTATATATATATATACAAAACTATGTTAGGATGACACCGTTCGAGCATGCCATTTCGGCTAACTGTGGTGGCAATGGCATTTCTAGTCAAACTTTTAGATACTCACGTACACACACTCATACACGCACATACTTACACATATGTGAATAGCAAGAAGTATATATGAATGGTCATACATATTGAAAAGGAAGGCTGCCCCGGCAGGTCCCCCAGATATTCAAACTAAATGGCGTCATCTATATGCTGCCTCCCTCATCTATGAGTATTTGTTTGGTTGGAAGTGTGTCTATGTATGTGTGTGTGTGCTTGCTTGTCTCTGCTGACTGTCAATAGGAAATGAATTTTAATGATTGCCCAAAAACTTTGACTATGGCTTGTTTTTCCAACCACCATATAAAAAAAAAAAAAAATAGAAAGAAAAAATGAATGTTTCCATTTTTTTATGGAAAAATAAATATGAAAATGCTTGAGGTTTTCTATTTCGCTGTGCGCTTGTTATTTTGTCAAAAATATCTGGGAAAAAACTTTGATCATTAAATTGTTTATTTCAAGCTTGAATTTGTTTGATAACTAATCATTTCTTTTTTGGTTCTGGAAAATGTTTAGAATTTCTTTGAGACGCCTCTGAGATTCATGAAGGATGCCTCATTTGCCCCTTCAACTTCAGCTGTTGGCAACTTGTCAAGAATTTTTGCGTTGCACGCAGACTCTTTTCAAATGACTGAGGCAGTGACGCCTGCATCATCTCCCTTTTTGTTTTTTCCAAATTTATTTTTAAACACACTTTTGAGTTGGTTGAGTTGGCGCTTTTGGCGGAGCTAATTAAAAGCCAAAAACTGTCTACTTGGCCCAATGCATTTGTGTTGCTTTATGTTTATGAAAATTAATTAAATTGTTTGTAGGGCTTGACTTTGCTTTCGGCCAGCATATGGAGTCGATTTGAGTATTGAGGACTGAGTGAAGACAGCCCAACCAACCAGAATATAACAGCAGCTGCACCCAATTAGCACAGAAAGAAATGATTTCGACTTTGTACTTTGTTTTCAATATTTTTAAGTAAAAGTATATTTTTAGTAATCAATTAATTTTCAAACAATTTAAGCCTTTTCCCAAGAAAAACATTGTCCTTTCTTTTGATTAAATGAAGCTGAAAAAAATTGGCCAAAAGCAATTTGATTGAACAGTTTGAAGGAAATTTCAGATTTTAAGTCTGCGGTTGTCCCTGTGACTAGGTAATTAACCCTCGAAACATTCTGTGAAAGCAAAACTTTAAAGACACGGACACACTTTTGGCCGAAACTAAAATTTAATTAAGAGAAATTCTGATGAACTTGAAAGGGAGACTAAAAACACGCCCAGGCCAAGATAAATTAGACATTTAATGAAAAATAAAAGCAGCCAAATAATAATACCTAAAATCATTAAAAGGGAGCAAGTAAGTAAGACTACAACAAAAGAAGTGAACAATGAGTGCGGGTTGGGGGAGGAGGAAAAGAATAAGGAAAAGTGGAAAGCGTTAAATAATTGCGTTTGGCAGAAAAAATTCCAACCACGAAAAAGGGTTTCAAACCAAAAACTTTGGGTCACATTTGGCACATTGCTGCTGTCGTTGTTGTTGTTGTTGTTATTGCTGTTTTTGTTGTGTGGCTGGTAAAAAGTTAAGCACTGAAGATTATTAATTGAAGGATTAGAATGTGAGGCAGTTTGAGAGACTGGGGAAGCAGAGATATTAGCCTGCTCTGAACCCACCAAACTTCAATTTAAATTCAAATTTTTTTTTTTTTTTTATTCTTTTGGCCTTTGTCAAAGTTGGGCCTGAAGTGTGGGAATCACACCCCTCTGCGGTTGTTTCGGCAAGTGGTAACGGCACGTGTAAATATTTTTCGAAATTAAAAACGTTTAATTTAATTGCAACAGCTGTTAATTTAAATTGCCAAATACAATCGGGTTGTGCCCGGAAGACTCTTTCTGACTTCGGTCTCAAGACTCTGACAAATGCCAGCCCATTTATTGTTCTTTTAAAATCGGTTTAAATATTTCGAAATCTACGCTTCGCATTTTGATTGACACTGCAAGTGGTGAAAATCTGCAGCACCTGGGGCTCTGCTGATATGCCTGCCGGGCCTGGGCCAAGCCTGCTGAGCTGACAAGGCTTGTCAAATTTAAGGTGAATATGCCAGCCACCGGACCAGGGAGGCGAATACAAAGCTCCGCCAACATTAGCAAATCAGCCCGGCGGGCCCATTGGAAATCTGTTTTCCATTCAACATACTGGCATATGGGAATGCAGAACATTAACCTGTCAGGCTGGGCGAGTAAATAAATGAAAGGGCTGAATGAGTGGGTTGCCAGCGTGGTAGACTTAGAGTCTGACAACCTTGTGATTGACAGTTGAGGCCTTTGCTCTTGGCATGCCTGTGGTGCTGGAGCGCAAATGGAAATTAAATTAGATAGAGCAGCGACGCAGATCTAAGGATATTTCCCACATATGCTGATATCGAATTAACCAAATTAAGTAAATTATTTCATATCATGCCGAGCAACTGAGAATAATATTTTCATTTGAATTCAATTCTCATTAGTGAGAAAATCAAATGAGTTTGACAGGATTCTTTTAGACTGAAATTATCAATTTTTCCCCTATTTAAAATGAAAGCCTTAAAAGCCAAAGCCTCTTCTTTTAAGCCTCTCGGAAACGATCAGAGTGGCTGCTTCTGAATCTTCAGACATTTTTAATATATTTCCCAGATATTTGTGCCGTGCTGTAAATATGCAGAGAACCATAAAAAATAAGAGAAATACCTGATACAGAGAAAAAAAAAGCTTGAACAAAATAAAACATGGCCAGCCAAGAAAAGAGCAAATAAAAATCAAGCAACGAAGGCTTCTTAAAAATTTATGCATACCTCTTGAGGTCAACAGGATGCGTATAGTGTTTGGGGTACAGCGAAGGGTCAGCCTTGAATACCTGCTGAATTTGATTAAAACTTGAATTTTAAAGCTTTGCCGCTTACGCAACCAGTTGCATAAATTCTTAATATTCATTATTCATTCATTTTGATTTGTTATTCCGGCAAAGTATGGCATAAAATTTCGTAAGAAAAATTTGCCTTGGTCGAGTTGAACAAATTATAATAATTATTTTCCAGCTTTTGATTAATTTGATTTGCTTTCGTTTCCTTCTCTTCTCTTCTTTTTTTTTTTGTGTTTTTGATATAGGTCATTTCGGTTAATTGCCTGGCCATTCTTGGCCTGCCTGGCCAAAGGTTCTAATAAACGCATAAGGGATATTAATGAGCTGAGTTTTTCTTCCGCAGACTCTCAGCTTTCTTTCAGCTGAACTGGCAACTAATTGCGGGGTTAGAGTGCCGCAACTTATTGCGTATGCCGGCTAGAAGGCATGCATATATCACAAATTACGTATACGCCATGTTAAACAGCAGGGCCAATAACGCACACATCACTGCCTTCTGTGTGCATAAGCTCAAAGTCAGGCAGTCAGTAAACAGCGCATTATCAGCCTGTGGCTGTTAGTGTTATTGTTGTTGTTCTTGTTGTTGTTCTTGTCGGTTCAGCTCCCCCTGCTGACTGCTTGCATGCCTTTATCATAATTCAAGTTTTATTTATTTATACACACTCACACGCACACACGCATATGGCAGGCGGTGAAAGTGAAATGGTGCTTGAGTGGCATTAAAAGTATGCCGCATGCTGTAACAACATGACGGAGGAGAAGACCAACCAGCGAATGAGACTAAGAGAGAGAGAGGCAGATTCCGGGCTGGGGCAGCCTTAGTGACAGTGACAGCAACGGTGCTTATGCTTGTCATACGCATGCTTATGATATATCACACAAACTCAGACACCAAAGAAACCAGCAGAAATTGCAGTCCTGCCAGTCCGTGCATGTGTGTGAGTGGAGGCATTCCCGTCGGCCTGTGTGTGTGATAAGAGCCAACGGCTTGTCACTTAAAATCGCACTACCAAGGACTCACTTCTTGCTCTCTATATCTCTGCTCGTTATGCGTGTGTGTAAAAAAATGTATTTTATATTATTTTTGCTTTTTATTTTCTTTACTTTTTGAAATGTGTGTCAGCTGGGCCCGGCTCACACCTTCAACTGCTTATCGACTCCCCAGCTCAGAGCCAAGCCTTTAGGACGCACCGCAAAGAGTTATGTGCCTTTGACTTTATTGAGCCAACGAATTGCACAATGCAAGGCATTTTCATATATATTCCTTCAGAGCCTTTTTGTTTTCCTGTTTTTTTTTTTTGTTTTTTTTTTTGGGTGGGGCTTCAATTTTTCTCCATTTTTATGCCTTCTGTTGGCGTTAAATCTTGAGGAAATTGTGTCACATTATGATGAACATTTATGGCAAACTTGAGTGTGGGCTCATAAATTTTTTGTACAAGGAGGTGAAGGTGGAGGCGAAGGTGGCTTGTTCGAAAATGATGATGGAGTGGCTGATGGCAATTTGACAAGCCAAAGACTAACCAAAAAAAAAAAAAAAAAAAAAAAATGAAAGAAGAAGAAAAAACAAGTTATTAAGCCCAACTTTTTTGAGGTGACTCAAACAGGTGAGGCCGTGTGAAAAGCATACAATCAATGGGACCTTCCGTCTCCCTATCAAATGGATAATCCTGACAAAGTAAAACTTTGTCTATCAACAAAAAGTTGGTCGTTTAGTTTTTCCTTTTTTTTTTTGCTTCCGTAGAACTTGTCTTATTTTTAGATACTCCATGTTGGTTTATTTATTTATAAATCCAAAAATACCAGATGCGTTTGCTCCTCTTGAACCAGACCAAATTGAGAATAATGATGGAACCGTCTGCACAGCCTGATTGTCAATCTTTGTCTCGGGAATCAATAGTTGGTTTTTGCCAATAAAATATTTTTATAGACTAAAATTTGCCGTTTTGTCTTGTTACTCACTTTTGCCATAGTTTGTGTATTTTCTTGTTATTGGCAAACTTTTTTAATTAGCAAATCCTCTACTCGGCTGTCATTAAAGTTCAAGTTGTATGGCCCCCAGCTGAAGCGAAACAAATGAAGAGACATAAACAACAAGGACACGGAACCTCTGCCATAACCCCCTCCTCCGCCGCCGAGTTAATTAATCAGTAATAAAATATACTAACCGACTGACAACATACGGGAATATCACTAAAAGCCACAAACCCAACTTGCACACCTTTTCAACATGTGCTGCTCGGGCGCGGGTCTCCGAGACGAGACGAGAGCTTGTTTGATTCCGAGTTCAAGCATTGCCTTTTTATATATGTGAACACTGTAATTTACTAATGAGCAAAGTTTGACTTTGCCTTTCACCTACACTGAGACAGACAGACAGACAGGCTGGCAGGCAGGCAGGCAGGCCGAGTAGTCAGAGTCAGCCAACTGCCAGACTCTGACAAGGCGCTGTCTCTCTTTTCTCTCAATATGTTTGCCATTCTGAGTTGCTGACTGTTTGTTAATATACGAGTACGGGGCAGGTAGCAAGGTGGCATATACGCTGAGGCTGCATTGAGAATAGAATTCAAATAAATAAAATTCTGAAATGAAAGGGCAACATGGCACTTTGCAATACATGGGAAAGGCCAGCATGGGCAGAGTTATTATCTTTTAATCAAAAAGCTTGAAAAAACAGACTTTTGCGAAAGGTTCATAAATTTTTATGAAAATTTTATTTTATTTATATGGCTGAGCGTGTGTCATCTGCTCATTAAAAACAAACTGTAGCCAAAAAAAAAATATGCGAAAGGCTGAAAAACCTATGGCGGCTATTTTTTTCAAGCCTCAATGAAATATGGTTCAAGGTTTTGCTAGACCTTTTGCAATATCAGCCCGATATAAAATAAATGAGAATTTTTAAATAAATATTTAAGCCAATGCAGTTTTCATATGAGTTAAATATTCTTGACAAAAAATCCAATCATAGTTCATATATGAATTTATAATATGTGGAAGCTTAGTTCGGCTCAGTATTTATTTATAAAGAATTGTTCCTGATAAATTATTTGGCTTATATCAGAATTAATGAAGACTAGTAGGGTTATTAAGCAAAACAAAACTTATGTTATTAAAACTTAAGCCAGTTCGAAAAGCAGATCAGAATTTTTACAAGTAAGTCTATTCCCGACACATAATTCTATATATATTCCTATATCTATAAAACTAATCTTAATCCTGGTAGAAGCTTTTGTCAGAATATAGGTGAGGTAATACAGAAAAGAAGTAGAACAGAACTCATTTTAATAAATAAAGTCTGTCATCTGCTTTATAAAATATTTTTAGAAAAAAAAAACAATATTGATCAATTGAACAATATTGTAATCTTATTAAGTTTATAAATAATCTATTGAGTCTCAAAGTTTTGCAAGAAATCTGCTTAAATTTAAAAATACTAAAGCTGTGGGTTCTTGAGACAATCCCTAATTTTTAATAATAATAATAATAATAATAATAATAAGAATCTTGCATATTTACTCTGAAACCACTGGAAAAAAATTGTGCGTGGGTCCAGTTGTCTGGGCTTGTCTAACAAATTCAAAATCATACCACTCACTTACCCAGACACCGCACACCTACACTTACATACACAAGATACTGCATAATTATAAACACGGATTTCTGGGATAAGGTAAACGCAAGGCTCAATGTCATTATCGTTGTTTTTGTTGTTGTCACTGCTGTTAGTGGCACTAACTGTGCTTGTGTTGTTGTCAACACTGTTGTCGCTCTCATCTTCACTCTATTAATGCAACCACCAACATGTAAGCCCAGCCCAACGCACATTAAATTCAACAAACCATGACACATGCGTGGCTGCAACGCTTCGCTGGCCTTGATGTCATCCTCATCAACCTGAACTGTGGTTGCCTTAGAGCAAAATCCAAACCACCCTCCGGTTCGGATTGTGTGTGTTTGTCTTATCAATTTGACTATGGCATTCCCGATGTTCCTTGTGTTGTTTTCATGCCTGATTGCCGAGGCCATCGACTGAGAGAGACTGAGAGAGAATAAAAGGCGAATTGGCTGGCAACATTTGGTTAGGTAATAAAGCAGCCGACGTTTCTGCTTTTGTTCAGTTTTATTGGCAGTATGAAACATTGCTTGCCACACCAAAAGATCAACGGACTGGGTCAGCTGTGACGTGGGCACATAAATCTCTTTGGTTAATTACAGGACTCACTGACGAAATGCCCCATTAATCACACTTCATCGATGTTGTTGCCCGGCTCGGCTAGAGCTTAGCGGCCAGGAAGGGGTTCACTTTTGTAAGTCTCATAAAACACCCAATTTGAGTGGCGATAAGAAGAGTTCGTGCCTTTGCGGCAACTGCAGTCCAACCATCAAGCCATCTCAAGGCTATATAACCCTATAATTTATACCCCCCTGAAAATAAGTGTGTGTGTGTATGTGTGTGTGTGTGTGAGCTTGTTTACGAGCTCAATTCGCGAAGTCAATATAAAATTTTTATTAGCATTTTTTCATATTTTTCACCAAAACAACAATTGCGGGTCCAGCTTTGGGTTTTTGTTTTTGGCCGAGTTTATTTTGGGCCAACTTGCGGAAACAATTTCTTGTTGCTATTTTTATACACTTCACGCATTCCAAGAAGAGACTCTTCCAGAATTCTTATTGTGCCTTTTATTTTTTTTCTTTACAGTCGGAAAGGGCTAAGCAAAATCAGGGCCAAGACAGGCATAGCCGTCAATTGCGGAGTAGAGGAATCGCCGAACGAAAAAGGGCAATAAAAGTGCAAATAAACATGTAAAAGGACATTAAGTGCCGGCGAAAAGGACATGCGTTCGATTTGAAACATCAAACGGCAAAAATAAAAACACATAAATGACAGTTGAAATGTGCTTTTTATGGCTGCGCCATTGAAATCAGCCAAGACAACAAGGAAGACAGGAAATAATACAACGACTGTCTTCGATATCCCTCGGTTAGGGGCTTCATTAAACAACGGGCCACCGGAAATAGTCGACGCAGCCAGACAACCCCAGTGAGTTCATATCAGAAGCTCGCTGCATTTGCCTCTTTGCTGTTGTTGTTAATTGTTTTCGTTTCGTCCGATTGGCCAGACTCTGAAGTCGGTTTTCATAAATGACGAGACGTCTTTGCGTTTGGCACGCAGCACAACAAAATGGCAGCCCTGCAACACTCCACAGCAATCAATTCAAGCGACGACGCATTCAAAATGCCACAGGCACTCACACAGACAATTCAGCGAGAAAAGGAGAGGGATTCTCAGCCCCAGCATCAGCACAACTCACCAAGGACACCCTCGACGGCGCGAAGGCGAATGGCTCACAGATCATTCCTTCATGCCGCCCTGCTCACCTTTCTGCTGGCCACCGTGCAGGCCGAAGTGGAATCACAGGATTTTCAAAAAAACAGTAAGTCCAAGCTTTTTCAAATTAAGTAATATATTCGAAAATGTATCCTTAATATGGCCTTGCCACGCCTCACCGAAGTGGCCAAATATTTGCCTGGCCCAGCAAATTCTTCAGCTCAAGTGATGTCAAGTGACAAGTCAGCACTCCAAACTAGGCCAGACCAATACAATCACACACACAAAAGAAAAAGAAAAAACTTGCAAATCATGCAGCAGTTGGTCGAAAGGTCACCCAAGCCATCAAAGTTTCCTTAGATAAAAGCCATGATTTTTGCCACATTTTTGCCTAAGCAAAATATAGGGAAAAAGAAATTTCAGTACCAGTTGCGTCAGCAGTTTTGGCTAAACAACTTTATAATTTGCTAGACAAAAAACACACACACACACACAGTTATGCAAGTGGGTGTAAGACAAGAGGAATAGAATAGAAGATGAGTGCTTTCTCTCTAAACTGGGAAGGTTGGAGTGGCTTAGACGAGGTTGGCAGCCAAAGTAACCAAGGTGGACTTTCGTACTTTACAAGAAGTTAGCTGATTTTTTTGGAGATTTTTTTAAGGCAAATTTGAACTTGGGAAAAGAATAATAAATCCTTGTTTTTGAGAAAAAAAATCAAGTGGGTAAAGTTTCAAGATGATTTATTTTCTTGAAAATAAGCCTTTAACTTTCTAGACCAAGAGTATTTAATTTTTCAGAAATTCTTTAAAATATTTGAACTAAAAAAAAACATTCACAGATTTTATTTAAAAGTAACTTTATTTGGAAGACATTTCTCAGAGTTCCTTTGATCAAGGAATTAAATCCGCCAAATTGATAGATTCAGAATAAAAAGCTTTTCAATCATCAATCAAACTGAAATTTATTTTATATTATATTATATTTCTTGGAATAAAACCCAAAACAAAAGGTTACTTTTTCCGGTAACACTGAAATAAATCTATCAAAGTTTGGCCTTACTTTTTCTGGTAACACTTGAAATATTTTGAAATTTTAAAGCTCCTTATCAAAAAGCTTTAAGACATAATTATTTCTCAAGTTCAACCCTTTTTTTTATTATTATTTATTGGTTTTTATTTTGCTTGTTTGTTGCTTTTTTTGAACCACCCTCGTTGTTGGTTATTTTGGGATTAGCCGGGTTTGGTGCCTTGTGTTTTTTACGAGCATCAGCAACTCAACTCGTTGTTTAGTTCGCATTTAGTGCCAACCTTGAAACCGTTTTCCTTTTGTACTTATTTCCCAAGTTTTATTCTTCCCTATCCACACAGACACAAACACACATAGGCACACACACACACACACACGTGGCCATACACGGACAAGTGTATCTCACAAATCTCATTTCCCCAGCGGTTGGGCGGAAGGACTCGTCTGAGGGCTCCTTGAAAACAAATCATAATTCGACATCGACATCAGCATATTTTCTTTTGGGGCTCTTTTGACCGACCCGACCAACTCAAACCTCTTTCACGCTGCTCCCGCCCCTGACCAGCTCGGCAAAATTTATGACAGGATTTACCCGAAACGAGACACATTTTCTATTACTTGTCAGGCGTTCGTTCCCGTTTTCGTTGGCCACTTGCCCCGGCCACTCCCACGGTTTCTTCGATTTGCTGTGGATTTTGTAGTAAATTGAATTTCGATGCCTGGATTTAGACATTCTTCGGGGATATGTCTATGCCTGCTTACCCCCACCCGACCAGTGTGTGACTGAGTCTGTTTTGCATTTCGCGTTAAATTTAATTACGTGTGCTGCTTTATTAGCATTTGTTGTTGTCTAAAATGTTATTACCAGAAAAGTCTATTTAAATTTTTTGTTATTGTTGTCTTTGTGGTCCTTGGCTAGACTTGAAATTCTTTAAATGCGCCTAACGATTCTCTTAGTCGAAAATTATCGTCTGGCTGTGACATTTTCAAGTGATCCAATCTCTTGGTCTCTTTCCAGTCTTAACTCCCTTTGTCTCGGCAGCTCCCTTTTACATTCCTGCTTTCTGGAAATTCGCAGAACAGTTTTCTAGTTCGACTGTCTGTGGTGCCAGCCAACTCACACATTGATGACATTTTAAGTGGAAGTCAAATGTGCTCCGTGGCGCGAGCACATCCACAAATGCAAGGAAGGAACCCACACCGATTCCACTAGGAAATCGCACGATGGCTTCCGTTGTCGCATGAATATTTTCATCATAATCGTCGCTATTTTTATGTACACAAATTTGCCCTCTTTTTTTCTTGTCTTATTTTTTACTATGGAATATTCGTTTTTGCCATGCCATCGAACTGAAGCTCTTGGCATATGCAAATAGCCCGCTGAGACTGCCAGCCCAAGTGATTCCTGTTGTCCTTGACTCTTGTTTTCATGGGTAATCATCACGCTAAAATAAAAAAAAAGAGAGTTAATTTCTCTCCCTTCTCCCTCTTGATCTATTGCAGTGGACTGACTCCGGAGTCAGGGCCATTGGGCGTGGCGGCTTAGATCAGAGGGAAGACTGAGCACTGCTGCATGTTAAATTACAATGAAAATATTTACAGAAACATTAAAAGCCCGGTCATGCCCTGCTCAATCTTAAGGCAAACCAACCACCTCCGTCTCGGCCTCATCAGCGCTTCATTTGTGTTGTAAATTGATTTTTTGTTAATTTTATAGACTTCAAAGGGAACAAAGAAACCAAAAGGGTGCGCAGCCCCTGACAAAACATTTGCGCAGGGCCCGCCGACACATGTGCCCGGGGAAGTGTGGAAAAATTAAAAAAACATAATTTTATGCATATATTTTTTTCTCCACATTTCCAAACCTACACTCAATATTTATTTATAAACACGCGCGCGTACCCAGTGTCAAAACATCAGCAGCAGCGGCAAGGCCCTGTGTTTGTGTGTGTCTGTGTGTGTGTGACAAGTCAAGTGCAGTCTCAGCAACTTGGTGGGGCACGTCGCGCAATGATGCAAAGTTCAATTTCACATGTGGAAAATACCGACAGCATGACAAGAAGCCGAGGCAGAAGTACCATTACCACTGGGAAAAGAGCCGGCAAGACTTTGTCCCCAGTTGGACAAAAATATAACAGAGGAAGCACATGTCACAAGGCAGTACGTGGGGGGAGTGATTGGGAGTGGTTTGTGCAACTGCAACTGGCGCTATGTTCTGCTCGAGCACAATGACAGACAACGTGCATCGAAAAGTTGAAGAAAATGTGAAGAAAACATGAGAGAAAAAGTGAAAGAAAATATTAAAAGTAATCAAAAGTGGAGAAAGTCGAAGGTCTAAGAAATTTAAGAAATCAACTTGATAAATTGGGAAATAGTTGAAGAACGCAAAAGTCAGACGAAGTGAAAATATTTACGGATAAAGGAAAATCTCTAAAATTTTTAACAAAAATTGAACTTTTCAAGTGATTTCAGAAATTAAAAGATATAAAAATTGTCGGAACAAAGATGAAAATTTCAAGAATTCAGGCAAGCAGGCGAAAGAGTTGAGTAAGTTTTTCGAGAAAGAATTGAATAAATTATAAAGATTTTAGGGTGTAAAACTTAAATCTCTTCTCCGTTGAAAAAGTATTTCAGAAATTCTCTGAACAGCCACGCCCCTGGGTAAACGCCCATTCACTTATGTTCTTGTTCCGTCTATTATATTTCTTGAAAAACAATTGCATTTAGTGTAGTCTTTATGGGAAGCAACCAGACTAGCTAACTGACAGCCAGCTTGCCGCCCCATATGGTTGAGACCTACATTCCAGCAACCACAGCCTCTTGCCACTTGGAGGGAAGTGAAAAGCTTTCAGCTAACAGAGAGCGAAACAGCAACCAAATGGCAAACTGGACCAGCGACCACTTCCTGTTTAGCGCGAAATTTCAATTATGAGCAAACATGTTGCCACAGCCCCAACCCCACCCCGCTTGCTCTACGAGAGAGACTAGATAGCCTGAATGAACGAACAAAAGTAATATTTGTAAGTTTCTTTCTTTATTAAACAGGAAAAATCTTTTTTCAGACGCACTGGTGCGCGCCTTCATGCAGCTGTTTCATTTCCACCAGACGGAGAAATGTGGCCAGATGTACTAATACATAAAAAGATATATACTATTCAGATATATATATGTATATAGTATATATGTATTTGTGTGTATAGAGTTGTATGATAAGTCAGTTTGCGCGAGCTGACTACTCAAACGTGACTGTCCAAAGTTTTTCAATAAACTTTAACAAGAAAACATTAAAAAGCCACAACGAGGTGGCCCCCAAAACCCAAACCACCCGCTCCTCCCATGTTCATCAGAGTTGGCCTGTTTAACAATTTTATTTCCATGCCTCGACTTTGCGCCAAACTCAATAAAATGAGAAAAAAAAAACAAGTAAAATGAAACGGCAAATAGTTGTGTGAAAATTCAGATCTCCATTCGCTGCTCCGCTTGTGATTTGCCGGGAAGCATTGCCCCGCTCGCAGCACTGAAAGCCCTCTTTTTTTCTCGGTTATAAAATTCGCATAAAAGGCAAATCTACGGGAGTTTTTTTTTCTTTATTTTTTTGTTATTTTTTTAGCTGCTTATTCGCCTGCTTATGCCACCCGCATGGGCAGAGCAGGGCAGAACAGAGCTGCCCCTGTGCTCTGTGCAGCTGCGGTTGCCACCCAGCCAAACTGAAATAAATATCATTTTATGACTTTTTAACTTGTTTCTACTACTGCAACTGCCGAGCTGCGGAGCCGTGGTGCTATGGAGTTGGCGGCTTCCCTTTTAGCTGCCTTCAAAAAGGCGCTATAAATGCAATGCCAAACGGAATAAAAACAAGAGTGGTCTGGGTGAGCAGAGATGCAGCTGCTTTTATGGTGGATAGCTTCCTCTGCGGCAAGTGTGTGGCACTTGCACTCTCTGACAACTTCCATCCACCTCGGCATATTTGTGTGAATCAGCCACTAAGCCATGAGTAATGTTTCCGTTAGTCAGAGTGAGTCCCACCCGAGCCACTTATTGGGAGAGTTTATGCTTCCTTTGAAAGGTGCAAATCAACAGCAAAAATATTCCTGGAAAATCAATTTTTGTTGTCTGCTTGGCATCCTCCCCACCTCGCTGGTTCTCGGCAAGAACATTACGCTTGACTTACAAGGGTTAAAATTAACCCTTTAGGGCATGACACTCATAAAAAATTCAATTTTATGACCACTTTTATTTTGCCACTTTTCGTCGTTGTCTGCACATGCCAAAATCGCATTAAGAATGCCGGCGGGTGGGCCATAGCTCTGGCTGGTTCAATGGCTGGGTGGGTGGTCAGGCGAGACCGGAGTCAAAAGTCACTGCCGCTGACTTGTCGAGTCATTCAAGCACAGATAAGGCAGGAGCGTAGGGACTCAAATGAATTTTGGAGTTCAAATGTCGCTAGCACGCCACTATTCATTTCAAATTTTTCAAAGCCTCCGCCCTAGCCTTCTTGAAGGAAACTTGCGGATGGGCGGGTGTGTGTGATTCACGCACATTGCTAAACAATTGAACACGCCTCTTGAAAGGGGGAGGGGCCAGCTCCATCAATTGCCAAGACTCCCACGCTTCAACGCACCTAGCCAGTTGTTGTTATTGTTGTTTCTTTTTTATCGCCTGAAGGCACGCGTCGGCCGGAGGAGGGAGGCCGCCTCCACCTCCGCCTTAGACCTTCCAGCCAAGAGGCCGTCTGTTTATGTTTATGTTTGGCCAGCACGCCTTTATGATTTCTGTTTGATTGCCGCCGCCGTTGAACGTCGAGCGGCCAACAAGCAAGCGCCATTAGTCACACATGAAAGTGGAAGCCAAAGACAAGTCGGCCAAGGCGGAATGGGTAACGGGTTAACGCCATTCTCTCAAACATTTGGCGTTCAAGTGGAAAATTGAATTTATCACTTGAACATGCCAAGCAAAAAAAAAAAAGAAAAAGAAATAACCAGAGCCTTTTTCCACTTACCCCCGACCTGTGCGCCGTTTTATCATCTTCATGGCTTTGACGCCCTTTACGTTTTTCATTGCTAATTCCATGGAATTAGCCGGCAAATCTATTTGAGACACGTAATCAACTCGTTTGTGAATATTTTACCCGCCTCTTTTTTTTCTTTTTTGTTTGCTTTTTTTCGGTACATTCTTTTCTTGTTTTATTCTTGGCTTTTGTTGTTGTATTTATTTAGCAACATTTTCCACTTGAAGGCGCTTGCTTAGCCGAAAGCGTTTGAGGTTCGTTTCAAGTTGGCCAAGAGTTAGAGGAAATGAGTAATATGCTGGAGTGGGTGAAATTGAAATTTGGCTGGCAGTTAATTGAAAATTAGTCACAGGGGCGTATGCTCGTCATCATCAGGGCCCAGGCAAATGGTCAGGCGGAAGTGGGTGTGGCCCTTAACAGAAAAGGGGTAACGGGAGCGGAGGTCCCGCCATGCAGCAGTGCAATTTATGAGCACAGCAATTTGCATTTTTATTAAATTTTAATTTGCTTGACTTTTATTATTTCTTCTACATAAAATTAACAGGCAAAACTGCCTAAGCCTAAAATATGGAAATAAGCTAATTGGAAAATTTGTTGGGCTCTCTGTGAAACTTTTTTTTCATCGCTTTCAATTTGTTTTTAATAAAATAATTTTCAAGAAAAATAATGAAATTATCGGGACTCGAAATTCTGACCAAATTATTTACAATTATTATAATATTATACCACACTGCTGAGCTGAACCACACTGTGCTGTGTAGGACTGCCAACGTAAGCGAAATTGTGCAAGGTTGCATTTTTGTCAAATTCTGTCATATCAAGTGCAGACTGTACTTGCTTTGAGCTTTGTGATTAGGCACTGCATTTACATAAATCGCTTGGCATAAATTTCAGCAGAAATTGAAATTGCCTCAGAACAAAACAAAAAATATATATGTATATGCCATAAATAGCCCAATGTCAGACAAATGAGAGAAAAAAGAGAGAGAGACCGACAGCAAAGCAAGACTAGGAAGCATTGTTGGATACAACGGATGAGCCAGTAAATAAATTAGACCGAATTACAGTTGCATTTTCAGTATTTATTTATTGTCAGCTTACTGGACTGTACTGGACCGGACTGTGTCTACTCTCGTCTGGCTCCACCTGCCCCTCGCTGGCTTGGTGTGGGTCGTAAATTATGTGTTTTGTATGCGGCTTGTCAGTGTCGGCGTTTAATTAAAAAATTATCTAAATTATAGTCAGCCGAAAAATATTTCATTTACATCAAATGACACATGGCCCAAACAGCAAAAAAAAAAAAAAAAGATGTGTTCAAAACAGCGCCAAATCGGGGGCCAAACGAGGGGTCACAAAGTCATTTCAGTGGCAGTCACATAAACTAAACTCAATCGAAATCGCACTTGTAAATCTAAACGTGCAAACACACACACACACACACACACTCGCACACACATATGAGCCGGTTAGTGGCGCCCATAAGTATGCAACGCCAAGCATAAAATACAAACTTGGTTTGTTGCTCCGTTTTTTTTTTTTTTTCCTTCCTTGTTATTCTGCCACTCTGGCTCTGCTTAGTTTGGCTGGTGTCGTAAATTTGCATTTTTCGTATATAAATAACCCGGATTCTGTGCGCTCTTACAACGCATATAAAAACGAGAAGCCAGCTAAAGGCAACATCGACATCAGCCAGGACGACGATGGCGTTGAAATGTCATAGCACAGAAATGGCGAAAGAAGAGCCAAATAAATACAAAATAAAATGGCTACAAAATGGCCAAAAAACTACAAGCCCTGAACGGAATATATAAAAATAAAAAGATTTCATGACTCCAAGGAGTGCTTTGCGATGGAAGATTGCGAATATATTTGCTTTCTCTGATCTGGCCGGGCTCTGTGGTCTAAGGTGACGGTGAGGTTTATGGAGTTCACAGACAAATTTCAAGAGTTCTTGCCAAAAAAATAAATAAATATGTATATATATATTTATATATAAGCAAATTGAGTGTTCTTCGCTTGAATTATAACAGCTTGACTATCGAAGTAAGTAGCAAAAGTTGCGACTCCCTACGACCTTAACTGTTGTTGTTCTTCTTCTTCCTTATGTTAGTCTAGCTTGACAGTGTTGAGAATCGGATCATAAAGTAACTGATATGCTTGAAAACATGGGAAATGTTTACTGAACTTGTTTGATTTGGCTTATTTATAAACAAGAATCTCCACCTCCTTCTGCTCTCTGATTCACACGCTTGTCTTTGTTAGTGTTTCATTAGTTTCAAGAGGGGCAGGCACTGCACTCACATACTAAATCATCTAATGCTTATGCTCATTAGCAATCAATAGGAACAACAACAACGCTGGCAACACTTTACACTTCATTGGCATTGTATTCGAAAGAGCCGGAAAGAGCGGGGGCCGATGAGGGTGCGATTCAAAATGTATAGCTCTGAAATTGAGTAGCGCGATTAACAGGCAAATTAGCTTGAAATAATTTCAAAACGAGCAAACAGTAAATAAATCAATTAGTGCCATGGCAATGCCAAGCCAAAACCAACAACAACACCAACAACATAGGAAGGAGTAAAATTCGGCCGAGGCAAGCAGAGTCATGGGTCGACGACAGCTGCTCTTTGGTAAACAAACAATTAAAAGCTCTCAAAGGAGTGGGAGGCATTAAAAAAAAAATGAGTGGAAGAAGAAGAAGAAGCGATATGCACATGTGGAGAACAGATTGTGTGCCGTTTAAAGCGCCGCAGAGTCACAGTCAAATGCTAAGTAAACAGGGGCAACAACATAATGGCCAACAAAATGGGTCACAAATGGGCCGGGCCAAGCCAAAGAGATGCCGCCCAGTTTGCCTATCTTCCCAAAGACTCCCGACCACCACCGCCAATGCTCACTTGACGGCGCAGCTGATGGCAAATGCAGCTGCAACTGCCACTGCAACAAGCAAGCGACAACTGCCATTGGAATGGCTTGGCTCACAATATTTTAATTATTTGTTTATGCCAGGCAAACAACTTAAAGGCTGGACTCATAAAAAAGTACCACATTAAATTCTTGGAAAAAGAAACAAAAAATAAAACAATGTAGCCATGTGGCTTAGCCTAATTAGTCATTGCACTGGCGTTGTCAAGCGAATTTGTCAGCCTGAATCATAAGCAGTAAACATTTGGCGGGGGGTGAGCCGAGTGAATCAGTTAAAATTCCAGGCAAGCCAATGTCAAAAATTAAATTGAAACGCCATTCGAGGCCCCCGCCGAAATGTGCAGGCAATTAAAATTTGTATGCATCAGTTAAGCAAACCCTGAACAGATCAGACAAACTGCGCGAAAATAAAGAGCAAATAATTTAAAGTAAACAAAATTGAAAGAGAAAAGCTGACAAGGAAAACATTTTTTCGGCGCCAGCGAAATAAAATTTCAACTCTGGCAATTCGGCGAGACCGCGTCATAATGAGCACAGACCAAAGCTGGACCAGCGCAGGGGCCGGCTTGGGTGGTCCTGTAGGACCTCCGAAATGGATGGGTGGTTTTGCGCTATTGAAGTGACACTGATTAAAAAATTGTTTGACAAGAAATCAACGAGACTTTTGTCTGCCTGAGCGAGGCACGACCAAGGCACGTAAAACTCTGAATGGCCTCGAGGTTGTCCAGGACCCGTTCTCAGACCCAGCCGGTTCTACCCTCAGGGCAAATGTTGAAGTTCTCCTTTGGTTTGGTATTTTTTGTTGAAGCGTTAAAACTGAAGTGTCGTTGTTAATTCGGCGTAAATTTAATTGTCGGCTACAATTAAATTGATTTTCGCCCCTGTGGCTGACATTTCCGTGATGCTTCTTCTTCTTCTTCTTCTTTTTCGCCTTTGTTGTTGCTGTACAGTTGAAGTGGCGCTAAATCAGCATCAATTTTCATTGGAAACACTCTCGTTGCTTCTTTCTGCCTTTCTGGCATGTATTTTTAGTCCCGCTTGTTCAGGCATCAAATATGTGTAGGTGGGGGATTTCCAATTTTTTTGTGATGCTTTCAATTTTTAATTTTATCTGCGGTCACCAGAAAAAGAGAAAAAAAAAAATGGCAAAGTAAAAAATGTTTACTATAAATTGTATTAAAAACACATAAAAATATTTTAGGGGCGCGTGTTGGCTTGATTTTTTCTTGCAAGTTTTTTCCTTTTCATTTAACCTGATGCTCTGCCAACTGCTCATACAATATACTATATAATTAAAAATAAATATATTAGGGTGCTTCCTTCCATACCAGTTCTTGTGATCTGGAAAATTGTTGGAATATTTTTTCATTTTTTTGGAGATTTGAAAATAAAAATATTATAAATTTTAAAAAAATTTATGAGAAACGAAAATAAAACTCCCTGAGCCACCTTATGCTCTAATTTCACTATTTATATATTTAGAGATTTCAATTTGTGCTCGGGGGGAACTTTTTGGGGGACAAAAATGACAAGAACAAAAATAAAAAAATAAAGAAAAAAAACTGGCACAAATTCAAAAATGATTTTTACGCAATTTTACGACAGAAACTTTTAGGCTAAAAATATGTGCCCCTTAGGTGACAGGCAACAACAACAACAACAACAGCACTAACAAAAGAAAAATCTATTCATTTCCCAACTATTTGTTGGACTTCTTTGAAAAATATATTTTAAAATAAAATACGTAAGAGCTGCGTGTTTTGGTTTCGCCTGGGCCATGAGTCACGCAGGGAGGCAGGGGTTTTGGCAAAGAAAACACGTTAAGTCGGAAGTGCTGGAGAGTTACTCAGATGTTTACCTATGCAATTGTCGTTGAGCTTTTTAATTGAAAATAATAAACACGTATGTAAATAATATACCAGAGGCTATAACATTCACACACACACACACACACACACACGCACATTTATTTGAACATTGCCCTAGTTTTTGTCTGTTCGGCTCTCTCTTCCTTTCTTTCTCGTTTGGTTTTGGTACGTTTTGTCCTGCTGTGGTCTTTGGCACTTAAAAAGTACAAGAAGAAACTATAGAATATTCGAAATGCCAAAGCTCACATACTTTTCTTTGGAATTCGGAAATTGTAAAGAAGAAAAAATATCTTACAATAAATAAAATAAATAAATAAAACTTAAGATAATTAAAGCCAGGAAAAATATAAGAAGAGTTGGTGATCTATCAAGACATTTAAGATATATTTTGAATTGATAAAAAAATCAATTTAAAAATTGTTAAAAGAAAGGAGGACATACCAGAAGGAATTAATCTATCCCAAGGTTTACTCAAGAATCTTTTTCCCAAGATCTAAAAAATTTTAATCAAGTTATAGAATATCAAATCATATAATAAACATTATAACTACTTTAAAAATTCAAAAGTTCTTTTCCTGATCTTAGGCTGACTTCGTTAGATCCCAGACTTCATATCAAATCATAGAAGGTTCCTAGGGCTTCTCATATCAAATCATGAGTACTTCAAAAAATTAAAAGGTCCTTTCCTGATCTTAGGCTGACTTCGCAAGATCCCAGACTCCCTCACAATTCTTAAGGCTTCTCCCATCAAATCATACAAAAACCATCATAAAAACTTCAAAGATCTCAGGCTCCAATCGTGGGATCCCAAACTCACTGGCAATTCTTAAGGCTTCTCAAATATTAGATGGACTCTGTGTGGGTATGACAAAAAGAAAATCTTTAACATGGCGAATCGCAAGCGGTTGCATGTTGCCCAGCATGTGTTGCTTGCACCAACTAAACTGCTGTTGATATTACTGCGATGGTGGTGCTGCTGTTGCTGGTGTCGTCGGAGGTGTTGGGGAATATTTTGTTGGTGTTGCCTTTGGTCTTGCTGTGCTTGCAAAAATGTTTTGCTGCATACGGCCGGCCATATTTTACTTGTAAAATGCCGTTGCCATTGCTGGAACTGCCAGGGTTTCTGCTTGTGTTGCTGTTGTTGTTGTTGTTGTTGCTGTTGCTGGTGCCGTTGTTCTTGGTCCTTCTACCTACTCTCTTGCCCACATTTTGTGTCTTTCTGCCATTTTAATTTATTTGCTCATTTTCACCATTTTGCAGTTTTCCATTTTCATCCTGGCGCCCTGTTACCCCTTCATCTATCTTACTTCTTCTTCTTCTTCTACTGTGCGTCGTTTTCGTTAGTTGTTTGCATTGCGGTTGATTTTTATTTTTATTTTTTTTTTTGCATTTGGTCAAAATTAAAAGCGCATAAATTTTTATAAATCATGGCCATATGTGCCGGTCCGTCCCCCATGAATATTTGCCTCTCTTTCGCCGGCATTCTCGGTGCATTGCCATGGGTGTGGCTTTCGTTAAATGCAGACAAACTGATCTGAACACCTCTTTCACACCGTTTTTGTGTAATTGAAATCAAGTAATTTACGCACCATTAGATTCAGCCATTTTCAATGCAATTAACATAAAATAAAATTGCATTTTCTATATTCACTACACTAGTTGTTGCAGTTATTATTATTGTTGTTTTTGTTGTTGGTATAGCAATAGTCACTGCCATATTTGTTAATATGTTAATTTAAATTTTGCAAAACCGCCAAGTGGTTTTTAATCAATTTGAATTCGAATGGAATTACACAAATATTCAAACATTTACAGAATTTTTATTTGAATTTTATATATTATTTTATTTTATTGTTTATTTCTTTTATTTATATACCGCAAAAACAAGAAAATCGGCTTACAATTCACAAAATGGTCTATGTGGCTTATTAATAATCAAAAAATACTGTTCAACTTTTCATTACTATTTTCTTTCTTTTTTTTGTTTTGATTAAAAATTCACGGCCGAATGGACTAATTTAAAAAGACTTAGAACAGGCCCATGCGGTTGGCTCTTCAAAAGACCAACTACCAGAGGGCCAATTAATTTTGCAACAGTCTATATAAAATTTGAAAAAATAATGCCATAAATAAAATATCGTTTCTTTTGGTTAAAATTTACAATTTTTTGAATAATTTCAGCCATTTGACAAGGGTAATTGCAAACATTTTGCATCACATAAATTTTGAATCGAGACAGCCAGGGTAATTGAAATTAATTTTGAAACAGAAGTAAAAAAATAAGCAATTAAAATTAATTTCGCTTAACTTTTTTTTATATAAAAAATTTAATTTTGAACCCACTCAGTCTAATGGTTTGATTTTCAATTTGGGCTTGGAAAATGTTTGGAAAAGTTTTGTGTAAATGGTATGATGACATATATTTTATTCAGCAGTTTGCGGAAAGGTTGTTCCGGCCCACACGATTTGGGCACGTTAGCTTTCTCTTTTTCCTTTGTTTGATTTTGGCCTTGGCCGAGTGGCCAGGGCTGGAATCTTGGCCGCAGTTGCCAAAACAATAACAGATGTAAGAGCAACAAGCCGGGCAAACTTAAAAATAACAATACGACAACTGTTTGGACCATTTGGGGAATATTTTAAAAGATTTTATTATTAAATCACGTAGCAAATGCAATACGGTGACCAAAAATGACAACAAACACGTTTTAATTGAAGGCCAAAAGCCAAGGCTGTGCAAACAGAATAGGAAAATAAATTGAGTCGGGCAATGACTGGAAATGGCTAAAAGTCATCTTTTTTTCTGTGATCGGTCTTGGCTTTGGTTTTTCGCATTTTCCTTTGCTGCGAGAGCAAAGAGCTTCGTTTTTTATTTTTTTTCACTTGTCTCTGGTGTTTTCTTTTGTCGTCCTGCCCCTTTCACAAACTGTTGGCAACGACTTAGTCCAAGAAGTTTTATAATTGAAAATGGCGTCGCAAAATTTAATTTGAAAACTTTCACTGCCAAAGTGACCCCAACTGAACCGAGCTAAATTGAACTCCTAACCGCTGCCACCAATGAAAGCAACTCAATTGAGAGGACAAAAGAGAACCGATTTTTTCCTGACTGGCTGAACCATTATTAATCAGTCCCCGAGAATTCTATCATTTTCTGAATATTCCGATAATTTTCTAAGGACTTTGCCTGCCTTGGAAAATTCTAAGAAAAATAATTTTTCCCCTAATTAAGTGGCCAGAGATACGTTGGCCATTTGTTGCTTGCCCCATTGCCGACTGGCGCCACTTTTTGACGTGGCAATTTTTTAATTTTTTTCTTTGCGAAATTCTTTTTGGCACAGCGTCGAGGCGCTGTAATAGGTTTGGCATTTTTAAATATTATTTAAAAATGTTTTCATGGCACTTTTGTAGCTGGCCCGGCCGAAAAGACAACTCAATTTGGTATGTGCCACAAAGGCGAAAAGAAAAGGAGAAAGAAATTTATATACTCCATTTTATGTATAAAACTGTGTGTGTGAGTGTGTGTTTGTGTGGTTCAAAAGTTTTCGAGTTTCGTTTGCCCAGCGAACCCACATATTAGATGATGGCCAAAAGTAGTGGAAGCCAACTGGCAGCCGGAAGCACACATTGGCAGGGGAAAACAAAACAAACCGGCATTTCTAATTATAAGTAAATACTCATACACATGCATATTAGCAGTAAAAAAGCCAGGGAAAATTATAAAAGTGTGCGTTTAAGTAGGAGAGAATGGATCTGCTCTTGGAGGGGAGGGCAAGTGGCTGTGAGAAAACAAGCCAAGTACTGCAAAGTGTGCACAAAGCACTTTGAAAGTTATTTACCAACACACTCTCACACACACACACACACACACACTCGGATCAAGGAGCAGTGAGAGAAGAAGAAACAGCTTCCCCCAGATGGCTTGTAATGCAGGCTAAAAGTGTGAGAAAGTACATTAGGGTCACTAGCGCTTTTGACTGCTTTCTTTCAGTGGAAAAGGCCCGGGTCCACTCTGTTTTTCTCTCTCTCTCTCTCTCTCTGGACATGTTGTGGCTTGGTTCACATGTGAGGAGGTGTGCGTGTGTATGTGTGTGTTTGTCATAATGTACAATTTAAATGTAAACAATTTGCCTTGCCTCGGCTCTTTGCAGTTTTTGGACTGGCGCAAAAGGCAAACAGAAAACTGGTAAAAAAAAAAATGAAAAAAAAAATAAGTGAAAATATTTCTAAGGCTGCATAAAATATTTAAAAGGATGGTACAGAGCAGCAATAACAGCAATAGCAACATCATCTGTAACAACTTGTATGGCATTTGGCAAACGAGTTCGAGACCGATGCTGATGGCGTTGGTGAAGCTGCTGCCGCATACAGAAACTCAAATATTTATCTTGGCAATTGCCTGTAATTTAGTTCAGACTTTCCCAGCCGTTTGTTTTAAATAAACTTTTCATTAGAAACAAAAAAAAAAAAAAGAAAATTCCGAATAAAAACAACAGCGCAACTTTTGTATATTTATTTACTTTTTGTTTTTTGCTTAAAACAAAAAAAAACTGTTCGTACAAAGAAACAAATGAGTTAATTTATTAGTCACTTTTACTAATTTGATTAAATTCAATTTACACAATTTAATAGACTATCTCTTTGGCAAATATAAAAAAAAAAAAACAATTTTTTAATTAAAATGAAAAGAAAAAAATAACACAAAAATTAACATGACACAAACACTTAATTTAAAATAGAAATAAAAACATAAAAAGATGAAAAAAATAGCTAAAATCCTAAATAAACCGCAGTAACAAAGCCACAACATGACCAAGGCGGCGTATGCGTAATATATTCACTTTCGCTTTAAAAACCAATTTAATTTTAAATTTTCTCTGCTGTAACATTTTTCATAGAATCGACCAAAAGAATTGATGTAATTTTTGCTAAAAACAAAATGCTTTCAAATTGAACACTTGCCAAGCTTTGTGATACCCTTTACGAAGTTCGAACAAAAAAAGAAGATCTCATCTGTTCGGAAAATTAAGATGCTTTCTTTCAGCTGCTCGTAAATTCAAAAATTATCTTAGAGCTTCAAAATATTTTTGAAAATTTTTGCAAAATTGCAAATTCTCTATGTCCTGAGACTTGTTTTTTTAATGGATCCTCTAAGTTTTTTAATTTTCTTGCAAGCTTGAGAGTATTTTTTAGTTGGAAAAAGTTGAAAACATTGAATTTCTATTTGCGCTCGTGGACCTTTTTTACGCTAGTCTCTTTGATATTTATTTGTTTTAGTTGTTCTTGTTCTTGTTGACTTTGTTTCTATTGCCTAGTGCCTTTGATATTTAGTTTATTTAGCGACACGTTTCATTTATTTTTCACTTATTGTTTTGGCAATTGCTTTTTTTCCTCTCCCTCTCTCTTTGACTTTTCTGCAGGTTGTCCACATTCAATTAAAGTTCATTAAACCGAATCTATTGCTGTTTCATGCGATCTCCTCTCTCCCACTTGTATTCAATTAGTTTTGGCTTGCAGCCAGAAATGAAATAGCCAAATAAAAGCACATGAAAATTTATTCAAAAAAATGGAATCAAATAAAATTTAATGAAATGAAATTAAACAAACTTAAATCAAATCAAATGTGCTGTAACAAATTCGCTTTAAAGATTCCTCTTTGCCTTCTCCGCCCTGCGCTGCTGTTTTCAAAACATTTTCAAAATTCAACTCGCAGGACTCTGACAACCGGCAACAGGGCTCGTTTGCTTAGCATCTACTGCATAATTAATAGGATTTTGTCTTTTGGGTTGTGTCAGTTGGTTTGCCAGGCCAAGCCAAGTCGGGCTAGGCAAATGGCCCTAGCCGAAAATGGCAACTGTTATTTTATGCATGCAAAATAACGCGTTGCGTATGCGCAGTGTTGCCAGCTGGTCATAATTTTTCGCTCATCTGCTGTCTTACTACTTTTATGGAGCCTCAGTTAGTGCCGCTACGTTGATCATAAAAGAAAGCATGCCTAAGGCAGATGCAGGCTCCGTTTAAAGTGCTTTAAGTTTTACTCGAGAAAATTTTAAAAATCAAGAATGCTTAGTTAATTGGAATTGGAAAAGCAGCCATAAACACTCAACACATCTTGATTGATATTAATTGCTTGTTTTCGCCTTAAGAATCTAATGAAGTTTCCGGAGCCTCTCCAGAGCTCTTCGAATCCCCAAGCATCTAAGACTCGATGCATTTATGAGTTTTCAAATTAAAAATAGAAGCGAAATATGTGTGATGTCAAAACAAAACATCAGACCGACACAGCAGGTAAGTCTTTGGAGGGAAACTATTTTTAGCCCATCAAAGATTTTGACGAGGCCGGGAAGCCCATAAAAAAATTAAATGCTGTGATAAATCATCAAAAATAGGCAGATGATTTGATCCTAACAAACTGAGGCAAATACCAAAATTTATAAATAGAATGGAAAATTTTGGAACCATAAAGTGGTTTCAAGACTACCTCTCGAAGACTTATGATTGTTTTGGGGCACATTATAAAGCAAACAAGCCAACATAAAAAGGTATTAAGTCGACCAATCAAGGGACAAGAGAGAGAGGGAGCAAATGCAACACGCAGGGAAGAGACTGGTTAAACCAATTCAATTCTCAAGGGTATTTTCGCAACTAGCCGAGCCAGTTTGCCAGCATCATCCATAAGGATTTATGGCGGAAGGTATACAGTGGCCAGAACCCACACCCAGGCAAAGTTGCTTCCACATATTTGCTTAGTTTACCGCATGCCAGCGCTTTGACAAATTGCAGCAACGGCAAAAACGTCAGCGGTGCAGCGCTCTGTGTTTGCCATTTTGCTCAAGTTGTCAACGGGTACGCGCTTGAAAGTGTGCTATGAAATATAATAAATGGCATGCGGCTTAGTGGCGAGCATACAAAAGCATACAAACCGCTTGGCAAGTGGAACACTGGTTCCAATAATTTTCTCTTCCAAAAAAGGAAAAAAAAAGTGAAAAGCTTTTAGAGCTCCATAAATTTTGCATATGCTCTGAATGGGAATCGACTAATCTCTTAGATGCACAGGGAATTGAAAGAGCAAATGATGCTCGGAGTGGAGATCTATTTTTTAACACCTTAATCTAAGCCGATATATATATATTTATAAGCTCTTACTCATCAAAGTGCTTGACCAATAGAACTATGCGCTCTGCACTTGTCTGATGCCTTTGACTATCAAACCATTCAAGTGCTTTTTAGTTATATCCACGAAAATTTCATTTACATAAAAACGTGTGCCAAAAATGCCTTTTCAAATTGCTGGACAAAAAAAGGAATAAAGTCGCATCGTTTCAATTTTTATACTCTCTTTTTAAAACGGAGAATATACTCTTTGTTCTAGAAGGTATTAAGTACGGTACGATCGAAAAACTATATCGAATGCTTCTCGCAGAATTCGACATCGTTTCGGACCTTTGACATTTCTCATTAGGAATAGGATTCTTTTCACTATATAAAGATGAACTATGAAAAGGGTCTGTAATCGTCGACATCCCTCGGCCCTTGTTAATATTGATTTTGTTTTTATTTTTTGTATTTTTTTTTTTTTTTTTTTTTTTTTGCCAATCGTAAGTCCGATTGAAACTCGTTAAAATTCAGCGAAACTGCGTTGAGTGGATTGTATGCGGCATGGTTCGAAAATTTTGAGTGTTATTCTGCTTTGTCATTTTTGTCCCAGGCCGATTTGAGTTTTTGCCCCAAACTGCCAAAAAAAAAGCAAGGAACAACAATAATAACAACTGCCCGGGGTAAAATTTGTTGAAATATGGAATCGGTCCCATTGAATGGGCTTGAAATAACATTTTTCAAAGCAAAACTCCTTTCATGATAACTCAACTAACTCTGTCTTTTGCCACACACATTGTGGCATAAATTTTCAAGAATTTTGTTGATTTAAAACCTAAACCAAATCAACCTGGGCAAAAAATAAAAAAGAAACAAGAAAACTGTGTAGATAACTTGTGGTAAAAAGTAAAGCCCAAGACATGCCCTGAAGCAGATACATGCTCAAACATATTATATATAGATTTTTTTTTTTGAATATATTGAACTGAAACCGAAGAAATATGGTATAAGGAATAAAAGAAACCATTCAATCGGAAACAATGGCGAAATTTCACAGGTTGCCATCGCTGTCAGAGCAAAACAAAACCAACCAAAAAGACAAGAAAAATAAAATACCAAGAAATGTGACAGACGGTGGAGGTGTGACAAGTAGAAACATTTTGCCAACAAAAAGTAAAACATTTTGTTTTGGGGATCGCGTGCTGTATTTTTTTTGGTAAATACCAAGCTCGGCTGTCGTTGTCGAAGTGCAGGGCGACAACAACAACGCCAATAAAAGCGGTAACAAAACAGCCGACAAACGGAAGCAGCGCACAGTCGACAACGACAATCGCAGGCAACGTGGCCAATGGAAATGGAAATCGGCCTGAGCAAAAGGGTCCAAAAAAATAAAAGGGGCCAATAACTGTGAAATTCCCGAGACCTACCGCTCAACCTCATTCCATTTGTACTCCTCCCCTTGGCTTTTGGCTGTCATTGGGCCATCGATTCGCGTTTGTTGAAATCGCTAACGGAAGCTCTGTGTTAAAATAACAAACAATCAGCCGAATCATGTAGGAAGTGCAAATAATAAATAAATATATTTTATCAAGGCGACAGCTTCCTTTTCCACCAAATAATAATATTGGAATTGGTTTGATGGAAATTCGGCAGGGGCAGCGAGGTGGCTCCTTTGTTATGTCTTTATTTCGAACATTTTTAGAAAAGAAAAAAAATAATAAACATTTTTTGCCTTTTCTTTTATTTTCTTGCAGTACCCGCACGTCTGGTCTGGGCGGCCCTGGGAAAAAGTGTCGACCTGCCCTGCGACTTAACGCCACCCACGCCGCAGGACTCGGTGAAGCTGCTTCTTTGGTTCAAGGACACCACAGGAATACCACTTTACAGGTGAGTGCTTGCATATAAGAGTGTGTATGCCGAGGCTTGGGTGTGCCTTGGTATGTGTGGCACGTGGCGTATACGTTTGATCGAAAAATCTTGTTAGTTTCTTGACCTACACTTCGAAACAGTTAGAGAAATAGAAAATTGTTTAAGTTGTGCCAAGCCAAGCAGAAGGTACTCTCTTACTAAATAATTCCTGGACATAAAGTCTTGAAAAAGTTACATACGAAATCATTTAAAAATTTTCCAGCAAATAAATGAAAAATATTTCCAGTCAATAAAATTTCTATCCGAAGGAGCTGGTTTTCATAAATTCAACCCAATGAATTCCAGGTCTTTATGTTGCTCAGACTTCAGATTATTAAACACGTTCTTATTTTTCTCTAGAAAAAGGAGTGAAGAAAAAAGTCGAGTAAAAGTAAGCCAATTGAACTGGCGAAATTACCAAAGTGCAGTTTTCATTATATAAATAGAAATTCTACCTCAATTGGTTGCCCACTATTCCCCACTCTATGGATTCTCTCATTTTCCACTTAATTCTCTTCAGGAGTCACATCAGCAAAATCAATTGTTATTAAAGGGGAGGATTTTGTTGAGGGAACCATCAACTTGTCTTGATTTCTATTGCTGCTTCTGCTTCTGTTTCTGCTTGTGCCGCTTCAAGTTCTGTTGTTGCACTCGAGGCACGGAAATTGATTTCAGTGCCTGCGACAGCCAAACTAAACTCAAGCATTTCACTGGCTATAAAGTAAAGTGCACTGACGTCAGAGAGAGAGCTACAATAAATGGAATCAAAAACAGGAACCGAGCAAGCACATCAAAAAACCCAGTGGCAGTGCCAAACCGTAGCAAGTTGGGCAAGTGTTACCGGAAAGCGGAAATGTTTACCGAAAGCAAGTGGCACACACACACTCTAAGATCGACCTACCTCAACAACAAATCAGACCACACTACAGCTGGAGCAGTAAAGGAAACCGTGAGGCAGCCAGTCAGCCATCCATCAAAAAAGGGAAAATAATCGTCAACATCCTTTTTCTTACACTTTTATTTTTGTTAGCGTTTAAGTTCTTTTTTTTTTTTGAGCCTTTGATTCGTCCTGCCATGCGTTGGCTTACTTCCGGCAAAGGGCGTTGGTACTCTTTTTTTTCTCTCTTTTTTGAGTAGGCATTTTTGCACAATATCGTCAAATCGGCGTGAGAAAGAAAGGCCCAAAGTCTATCCATATGAATGGGAAGGCATCGCGTAACACAACATTGGGGCCGTCATAATCCACTTTGTTATAATAAATGTAAAGCACATCCGATTACAGCTGCCGTTCCCAAAGTGTAGCAAATTTTCACGCATTTTCACACACATACACAAGCACAGAGAGACACACACACAGACAGACAGACAAGCGAGACGAGTCTGTTTAGGCAGCTGCTGGGTTAGAGGAGGTGTGATGTGCTATGCTTTTTCATGGGATTTTTGTTGGTTATAAATTCGTGTTAATAAATTTTCAATATAAATTTGTGCCAAAATGTGCCATGCATTTCAAGTGGGACAAACAGGCCAGCCAGCTGGCAGTATAGCGTGCGATAAGCTCACCATTGCGTGCCACAACTATCATTATGCAGGTTAAGAGTATAAAAAAAAAGAAATAGCGAGCGGGTCGAGGCAAATGCAACACCAAATGGCATACCAAATTTGCCATATGTATGTAGTATGCAGGTGGGTGGTGGACGTCAACACGCGCGGCCAAACACTCGATAATAATAAACAATGGCAGCAACAGTAAAAAGAGCAGCCAGGATAGCGGCTACAATGAGTGGTGTAGTACATGAAATAAACAGAGTAATTTACTAAAACAGCAACAAATTGCTGCAATTTGCGCAAAGCTGCCAAAGTCGCGCCACAGCACGAAGCACCAAAAGCACACCGGCAAACAGCAGCCAAAGGAGCCACCAGACAGCCAGCCCGTCAGCCAGCCAGTCAGCCCGTCAGCCAGCCAGTCAGCCACAAGCAAATCGAATGGAGCGGTTGGGGTGGCAAATACTAACGGTACCCACATCAGTTATAACAGCAGCAACATTAGACATCAATAAAGGTTAGAGCTGAGCATTAATATAAGAAAAGTTCACTCAAAGAACTAGTTCAGCTGGTTCCGAAAAATGTCTAGAACGACGGGATAACTTTTTTTAGTCAGAGCTTTTCTGTGTTTAAATTCTTAGAAAAGGTAAATAAATTTGGAAGAGCTATAGTATAATTCTTAGAAGTAAAGGGAATGGGACATCTTATATTATTTTTAGTTTCGTAACTTAAAGTTTCTTCGAAATCAGAACTAATTTTTAAAGAGATTTAGTTGGTAAGGCCGCCAGCACCAAGTAGTTTATTTTTGATCTAGCCCCAAATTATTATACTAAATAAATAAACCAGCGAACACAAGAAGAATACCAAAACAATAAAAAAGAACTAGTTCCAAATCAGATATTCGATTATTCCGTACCATAAATGCCTTAATGAGTCCCATTCAGAACGAATCCACTCGACTTCTATAGGAAAATAAAAAAAATATGAAACCAAGCACAAATCCAGCTAGCACCAAGACCTTTTCTCTCTTCCTTCGCTATTCCGCCCACTCTCGGAAAAACAGTCAACATGGTGTGCAAATTGAGCGTCATTTTTTATGGCCGTAAATTATGCTAAAGGACGAGAATGCCGACCTGCGTGAAAATTATTCTGGCATATCGTGCTCCTGGGAAAAAATCGAAAAGGAAAGAAAGAGAAAATCCGAATGCATATGTTTATTTATGGTATCTAATAAGTGCTACCCTCGGCCACGCCCCTACCATTTTACTAAACTCCCAGTACCTGTGTTTTCGATGCTGATTTGCTTGTGTTTCGTTTTTATTTGCAGTCTGGACTCTCGAGGGGGCAATGTAAAGCTGGCACCTCACGCCGCCATAGCTAGCGATCTGGGACAACGCCTGTTCTTTTCCATCGGCGATAATCCCAAGGATTCGCGCTTGCAGATCAACGATGTAAAGACCGAGGACGGCGGCGTCTATCGATGTAGAATAGATTTTTTTAACTCGCCCACACGTAACTTTAGACTTAATCTAACCTTAGTTGGTGAGTATTGAAGGTTTTTTTTTGATTTTCATTTATCTTTCAATTAAAACTAAAATCTTTCTCTTTATGCGCCCGATAGTTCCACCAGAAGAGCCGCGCATTTTTGATGCCCAAGGCAAGGAAATCTCTCAAATGGCCGGACCATTTCGTGAGGGTTATGAGCTTTTTCTATGCTGTCAAGTGAAGGGCGGTAAGTTGAGTTTTTCAGTCCTCTATCCTTGAAATTTAATTTACTTTTTATGTTGTCGCCTTTCAACGGCAGCCGTTGCATGCATCCTTGATGAAAAAATGCATCCTCCGTACTTGAATGCGTGTGGCTTTTGACTGTCATCGTTTCAGTTTTCATTTCATATACAATTTGTATGCGCTCTGTTATCCTTTGTGGCAACACAAGCCAGACCCTTCTCCGCTTGCCACTCTCCCGCTTTACACGCAATCACACAAATGTGTCCATGTGTGTATCCTCCATCCAAGTTGACCCATTTTGCTGGCAATGCCACTTCGATGTATTTACCCGTCCTACACCCACCCCACTTCTCAGCTCAACTCCAACACAAGCCGAAGCAATTGTGTCAATTCACTGGCATATTGCGGCTGCCAAAAGAAGCCGCTTACATCAACACGAGTCTTCTTTCCACCCACTCCGCCATCAGAGTCTCTTTTGTATCCACGCACTTAACCTCCCACGCAACCCTGACCGTGTCAACAGTCTTGTGTGCTTGTCCCAGTCCGTGTGACCCTTTTGCATGCGCATTTATCGCACCCCCATAAGTTGACAGCTGCTTAGGACTTTGTGAATCTGTGACGTTGACAAACGTTATTCAAACAATTTCATAACTCATTGCAGGCCGACCGCCACCCAAGGTCACCTGGTGGCGTGATGATACCGAGCTGATTGGCACCAGCCACACCTCCGTTGAGGAGGGAGCCACCGTGATGGTCAACCAGCTACTAATCGGAACCACCACAAGGGATTATTACGGAGCGCGCATCGAGTGTCGAGCCCAAGGCACTAAGCTGGTGGAGCCCGTAAGCAAGGAGGTCACCGTACAGGTCCACTGTAAGTACAAATAGATGGGAATCCCAGTTTTTCAATTCCTTTGCAATCACTTTATTTTCGTTACAGTAAAACCCGTTCGAGTGAAAATTATCACACCCAACGATTTACTTACGGCCGGACATCCTGTACCCATACGCTGTGAGTCCTGGGGCTCTTATCCGGCAGCCAAGATCACCTGGCTAATGGATGGAGAGCCCATACGTAATGCTGAAGTCACCGTCCATAGCGACAAAGAGGTGAGTTCAAATTTGTTGTCCCAAATTGGTCTGCAAAATTCTCAAACGATTTTATATAAAAAAAAAGTTTTGCGGCTTCTCTGGTCACTGTTGTTGTTGTTGTTTTTCCTGGTCCCCAAGTGAGGCAAGTTTGTGTGCGTTTGACATTTGATAGCCATTGCCGCAATAAAGCCAGCCCAGTTCTATCCACAAAGGAATAGAAGGGGACAGCACATAACAGAACAGGATCAGGTCCGAAGTTGGTCGAAAACACACAAAACTTGGCTAACATGGCAACGCTTAAGGACGTCACTGGCAGGAATAAAAACAACAACAACAATTGCGACCATTGGCTGACCCCGAGCAACTTGCGTGTGCCAGTTTCAGTGCCATTTGGCATAGCAAACTTTTTAACACCAGACAAGTTGACTTCAAGTGGCTGCCAGTCAAATTTATCCCAGCAGAGTCTACTTCGGCCAACAACTTCTTGGCCACTGCAGTTCGGCTTTGATGAACTTCCTGGCCTGCTTGAAAACTTTGGGAAAGCTGCACAAATTTATGCCTGACCGACTCGCTGCCCTGCGCCTAATGTGCAAATTTTTATGCGAATTTATGTGAAAGAAATTTTAAAAACTGCTTTAGTTCAAGTCTAGCCAAGTCCTCGATACGCAACTCAACAAAGTTTAGCTCAAAGATATAAGCCAGTTGTCTTCCTGCCTCAATCAGCTAGCTAGCTAGCGGATTACATGGAAAGGGTGGATTAGGTTTGGCAGCCAAGGCAACCCAGCCAGCCACACCAATTTGAGTCAGCTCAGTTTTCAGCTTCCATTAGTTTTTTTTTTTTTGTTTTCTTCCTTTTTCTCTTTACCATTTGACTGGCTTTTTCACTTTCTAATTATGCCATGCAAATGGATAGAGACAGTCCTGCTTGGTCCTGGTGCTGGTCCCTGGCAAAACCATAAAGCCGACACGGTAACTGCCAAAAGAAGTAAAAGCAGCCACATTTGCCAAGAGTCTTACCCTGAGCTTCTCCCTCTGCTTCCTATGTCGTATGAGACTAACCAGTTCGTGCATAACCGAATTTTGGTCTGAGCATGAGATACACGCCTCACATTGGCACAGGAACTTCAGCTAGCTCATTGTTAGCTCTTCTGCCAAAATGCTGCTCTGCCTGTCCTTTTCAATGACTGACTTGCACTGAGAGGCTCTATGGATTTCGTAACCTGATATGTTGCTTTATACGACTTGGTACTCTGGCTACTGACATTGTTACCTCAAAATCAGGCTCATTATTTCTCCAAGTTACCTAAGCTTTTGTTTGTCAATGACAAAGTCTCGTCTTTTTTTTAGATATGCGACAGTTTAAAAATATATATACTATTTTCAGAGAGGGACGAAAAAGACATAACAAAGCTTGCAAAAGATGTTCTTGATGTATCTCAAGACACTGTCAAGCAAACTGTACAAGATTATATATGTCTAACCACAATAAGCAGTTACAAATGTATATGACATTTTATCTAAAATAAATTTAAAAAATTTCAATAAGATAATGTGATTATGTGAATTTTCATAGACTCCTCCTCTTGTTTTTACAGGATACGAACATTACAACCAGCATTCTGACTCTGAAGGTATCTTCGGAAAATGATAATGCTGCTCTAACATGTCGAGCCACGAATCCATGGTTCTCTGGTGGCGCCATCGAAGACAAGCGCATCATACGTGTGGCATGTAAGTATTTCAAGTTTTTCCTGAACTCTCTGGCGACTCTTTTTCTGGCTGCAACAAAGTGTCACTACCATAGAGCAGACCTGTCAATTATGTAAGTTTTGTGTGGTCTTCTTTGGGGATATACAAGCTGTGCCAGGTAGGTGTGCGTAGCCCAAAGTATTTTCCGCCAAGGCAGGTCCAATTAGAGGCATATTAGGACCAGAGTCTCATAATTTGATTAGAGTCTACTACCCAATAGAAACCAGCACACACGCCACCCCAGTTAAAGTCTTCGACTAGGCCTTTGCCTGCTCTACCAAGACAGGCCAGGCTCAGCAACAGGGCCCTAAACTCATCAACCTGTTGGCCGCATAACTAAGCTGCTTATAAAGTGCACCGGGCAAAACTTTGCCGTCCTCTTAACAACCGCCGTTGGCAATTTCCAGAGCCTTTTCGTAGTCGTTTTTGCTGGCCGTCTTGGCAATCTTGATTAAATTTTCACTGTTACATTTTTTTTTTAGCTTTTTTTGCTTTTATATATTCTTTTTATTTTTCTTTTTACTTGATTCGCTTTACTTCTTTTGCTTTTCTTGGCTTTAACCATCATATTTGCTACATCCGCTTCCGGCTTCCGGTTTACATTACTCCTGCCACTGCCACTGCCGCTGTTGCTTTCGGTGCTTGTGAAAACAGTCAAGCCAAGGCAACATCAGCAACAAAGGGCACCAACTAAATTGAATTACCTGCACTCTTAAGAGCCCACTCAATATTTCTATGTGTGTGTTGTGTGTATGTGTGTCTAAGTCCCTGAGAACTGGGACCTCCGACTTCATAGAGGTTTAATTTTGTGCAGCATTTTAATAATTCACCATAAACGTCAGCATATTTTTTTCCTACCTTGGCCGCCATTGACATTTGCTGCTATGCCAGCAGGGTCCTTCATAGTTTTTTGCCTGCTCCGGCTTTGTGGAAATTGTCGACGCTGAGACTGCTCAAGTGGCGCCAGTCTCAGACGCGTATTAGATTTTTACAACCGTAACTAATAGTCCCATTTGGCGTGTGGTCAAGAGGCCGTATAGCCGGGGGATGCAGGGTCTGGCAGATGACACGTAAAGGATGTGCCAGCGAAACAACAATAGCAGAATGTACTCTCCTGACAGGGTCATGAAGAAGTTGGTCCTGAAGCTAGCCAGCAAAGCCTACCAACAGCTTGAGTTAACTACATTACGGCATGGCGATGACCCGGAGGGTCTAGGCTGCTCCGACTCACCTTATGACCCATTTCAATTTATTATTTTGACTTTTATGCTGCAATTTGTAGCGCTCATTAAATTCCATACCAATATTGTGGTAGTCTGTGGTATGGCGGGGGTGCCAGTAAGGCATTCCAAATATTTGCCACATGTTGGTCAGAAAATAGGCCTACCAAATAAACTCTCACTCACTAAATTCCTTTCGACTCACTTTCTCTATTTTTTTTTTACAGATCCGCCTAGCGTTTCAGTGCACTTGGCCAATGAGGATCCCAGCCGTGTGGTTACACGCGCCGAGGGCCAAAATGTCACGTTCAAGTGCCGAGCCGATGCCCGACCGCCAGTCACCTCCTATTCCTGGTTCAAGAATGTAAGTTGCTTGTGATTTTTGCTTAACCATTTGCAGGGCTCTCCCTCTGTCAGTCAGCAGCTGCCGTCTATCATCCTGAGTGGAGACCACAGACACTTTGGCAGGGCAATTTTTATTATCAATTGCCGTGGCTGCTGGCCCAGCTATTTTGGCTGTCGGAATTCTTGCGGCAACTTAAGCAGACACTTTGCGGTTTAATTTAATTTGGGCTGAAAGAAGAAAAAAAATATCTACTCAGCTTGGCTATCTTATCCACCTTCTCAATCTTCTCTGCCAGACCGATGGCTGACCGGATTGGAAGTTTTGGCCAGGCTCATTTTTCAAATGGCTTATAATTGCTCCATGTTTATCCATGAATTGGCCGCTCTTTGTGGCTTTTATTGTTGAAATCATTCGTGTTGCAAATTATTTGAGCATTAATCATTTGACAAATCAACCAAACATCGTCACAAATGCCAAATGTCCGAAAAGCCAAATCCAAATGCCACCTTCCCGCTGGTCCGCTGCAGAACTCGTGTCACACACGTTCTATTGTATTCCTGGGCTTTTTTCTGAGTTTTCCATTTTTTGACAGTTGACAAAACAAAACAAAAATTACTTTTAGGGTTTAGGTAGGAGCCAGAGAGGTTACGGCAGTTTGGTCTCCTTTGTCCGGCAGAGATTTTGTCTTCTCTGTGGCGTTTTTATTATTAAACCGCATGATTTTGACATCCTTTGACAGTTTTGTCCACATGCGAACATCATCATATTTCATAAAAGTCATAATCTTTCATATTTCTCCTCCTTTTTTTTCGCCTTCTTTTTTATGTTGTTTCCCTTTTTGTGCCTTTTAGCCTATGGTTTTCCGAGCCTGCCATTCTATGCGTGTGTTTGTGTGTGTGTAAGAGTGTTTTTGTAAGCTGTGTAAATAGCCAAAATAGTGAAAAACGGTCATTATTCAAGTTGGTCTATGAAGCTTTTGTGGTCATTCGCCGTAGAGTCGAAGCTTTTAACAAATTATCCAAGCCATTTTCCAGGCTCTTCTTCGCCAGTTTTTTTATAAAACTTTTCACTGTTTAAACATATATAGACAGCTAAAAATTTTCACAATATTCCATGCAAGCAAATATCGGCAAAAATTATGAAAAACGATGCGCCCAAATGCGGTGCCGAAGAAAAAAGTTCCCAAGAAGGATAGAAAACTTTGTCACGCCCTTGTCAGACGTAGTTGGATTTCCTATATCAGCGAAATTTCTTTCTTGCTCTTCTCGTGTGTATTTTGTCATTTCATCTTTTTCTGGTTATTCTTTTGGTTATGAAAAGTTTTCAGTTTTTTCTTTTGTCCTCACTAAGTTCGCCAACGCCTTGAAGTTTCCACAACCTCGACAACTGTGTGAAATATTAATAAAATAAAATATAATAAGAGCAAATAGAGAAAGAGAGTGAGAGAGAAAAAAAATGTTTTATAAAAAATATAATAGAAACGATAATAAAATATATTAAAGTCATGCGTCACTTTTGACCCTCTGGCATTTTGTCCTCTTAGTTTTTAGCGGCAATATAAAAGAAGGGGTAATCATTTTGCTGAGCTTTTAATAAAATCAAAAAAAAAAAAAAAAAAAAATTATATTATAATCGAATTGTGCAACAATATAAAATGAGCTCATCTTGTGATTGAATGTCTCTTGTTGTTTTACACCATTTTAATTAATTTTATAAAATATAAAATTTGCCGGCAAAAGTAAAATTAACATGCCAACAATTCAATGGACAATAAATTAGCTGCCTGTCAACAATACAAGGGGAAGCTCACATTTAAGCCAGCTACTTATTATAATAATAAAATATTAATTCAATATAAAACAAATTTTCAACACTGCTGAAACCGCCAATGTCATTTTCAGTTCTTGTTTTTTTTCGCTATGGTTTTCATTTCATTTCAGCTTTTTGACAGCTGAATACGCACACTCAACTAAATACACAAGAATTAATTTTTTTTTTTCAAATTTTCATTATTCAGTCGGGGAAGGCTGGCAGGCTTGTTCTGGTATTGTTAATTGGTTCGTCATGCCCACGGAATGAGCAGATTTGGCAAATTAAAATATGCCTGATTTAGGCCTAAAAGCAGCAATGCCATAGATTAGGCCGATAAGGCATAAATTGCATTTCTGTTGCCAGAAAATCACAAAAATCAATTCACTTAAAATGCGCATTTTATTGGGCTGTGCAAATGCAACCGCCAATTTTAAAATGCTCGACAATTTAGTTGCCAATTCCTGGCCTAATGCTATTGATCGATATTGAAATGAATTTGGCGAATCGCAATGGAGCTAATTAAACTAATTAAAATGACATTTCCGCCAGCCCACAGAAAACAACTGGAACCAATCCTTGTTCTGGCTTACAATGAATTTTGCTAATTTTTCCTTTCTCTGTTTGATCTCGTTTCAGGGCATGCGTATGTCTGGGGAAAGTACGGAAATTATGCACTTGACACAGCTGGAGCGAGAGAGTGCGGGTGCCTATGCCTGTGGAGCTACCAATACGGAGGGCGAGACGCGCAGCTCGAGTCTGACACTGAAAGTGCAATGTAAGTCGAACTGCAAGCCCGGACTGACTGCCATATCAAAGAAAAGAAGTCATTAAATAGACAGTTCACTTGACTTAATGCCTTGTGGATTGTGGATTGTGGGTTGTGGGCGGGGCCTTTGACAGTGATAATAATAGTGGCAACAGAGTCTAACAAAATTGCCAGCAACAAGAAAAGCCGGAAACGGAAGCAGCAAAATAAAATCAACACTCTCAACATTAAAGCGAGGCAACGAGAAATGAAATTGTGGACAAGGAAATTGCTTAGAAATGATGAATGACTGGGAAAAAGCTGTAGCAAATATGCGCGTGTGTGTGACAGTCACGCGGCATGTTTACATTTTTGAAAATACATTTTGGCCGGGCTGTCTTAAATAACCACCATTGATTTAGAGACAAAACTTTGACTATAAATTCAGCACTCAGAAAATGGAGAGATAGAATTTTTGGCCTTTTTGTTTCTATTTTTATTTTTTTGTGGTGCAATTTTTTTACAACTTTTTCATAAACTCCGGGCTAAAGCAAACCAAAAACCACTTTAGATTTGCCCATGGGATCAGAATTTTTTCTATTTATTTTTTTGTTTTTTGTTTTGTTTTTTTTTTTTTTTTTTTGAGTGAGCCCCAGTCACGCCTCGAACCAAAACGCTTTTATCATGTGATTAATGTGGTTTTCATATACAAGCGATTTGCCTGCTGCCAGCTTCATACATATAAATCACAAAAACATTTCCACTAGAAATAGTAAATAAATTGCGTGCACAACCTAAAGAAACCGAAAGCATAACGAATGAGAAGAAAATCGATGATTTCTACAGATTTAACAATGCTCCACTCGCACTCGCAGTCCCTAAAAATCACATCAGCAATTCTTAAAGCAGAATTCATTTTTTTCCCACCCTGTTCTCTGCGTCTCCGTCTCTCTTGATGTGGAACTTGTTCCGCTCACTTTTTTGGTTAAGCAGCCAAAAATGTAAGAACTTTTGCTTCATTGCATTGACATGCTACAAGAGCAACAACAACAACATTTATTTTTTTTTTTACTTTTACTTATTTCCTCTTTTTGTTGCTGTCGTAGTTGTTGTTGTTGTTGTTGTTGTCTATGTTCATATTGTTGTGTCAACGCAAGAGCAAAAGTAACTACAAAATATATTTTCTTTCTTTCATGTTGTACATAAAAATTGCATGACTCTCTGCCTTCCGCTTTCTTTAGGGCCGAATTGAACTAGTGAACCCGAAAAAATTTCTTGTCGAAATGCGTCAAATCGTGCCACTCCACCACGCCCATTTGGTAGCCGATTCTACATAGATATATGTATATAGAGCTGAAGACAAGACTGCCTAGCTTCCACCTAGCATATCGAGCTGGTGCCTCCTGTGCTTTACGACAGTTTAAGTAGTTTATATTTCGAATTATAAAAGTTTCAAGTTGGCTGCCAGTACTTAATGTTGAGTTTTGAGTAGCTCTCACATACAGGCGCACACACACACATATGTGTGCATATACCAATCAACAAGTCCACCCACACATACACACCCACTCTCGCACCGTAGGGTCCCAGCCATTTACTCACCCACGTTGAAGAAGAAAACTTTTGCCAAGATGCTCTTTCAATGCTGGGGCTTAAACGACTAACTGACTGAGAAGTGACTGGCTGGATGAAATGCAGACGACTTTTGATAACAGCGCAAAGTAATAAAGCACCAAATGCTTATCTCCGCCTTTGCGTGACTTACATTTTAAAGTCGGCTTTCAGCGACCTCAAAGATTCACAGATACCCATACGCATTTCTACTGCGAGACTTACAGTCTGTTTGAATGCCTAAGGGTGGCATAGCTTCCGCATATCTGCTCCCGATTCAAAGCATTCTCGGAGCGTCGTTCACTCGTTCGTTTGCTCTGTATTCTGTATCGCTTTGACTGAGTGAAAGTAATGGAGGCAAAAAATTTCAGTCATACCTGCTTGAAATACAACAACATGCACCGTCGAGACTTACCCGCTTCAAAATATAAACAAGACAACAAGCACTGCTCCTGGTTCTGGTTCTGGTCCTCGCTATACACAGTTTTTTCATGTGGGTCTCTCTTGCTTCTCTGCTCTCTCCCTATCTCTCTCCCTGTCCCAGTGGCCATCATGAAACGGAAACATGTTAATTACTACGCCCAAGGCTATAGGAATAAAGCTCTAGAACGAGAGACTCGCTCTTGTTGCTTTTGATTTTGTTGTTCCGTTTCGTTCTTTATACACTTTTTGTACGAAAAAGAGTGTATTTATTTTGTTGATAAAAACTGCTTTTTCAAATAAATAGTGTCAGTCCGATCAAATTACTATATCTTTCAAGGTCGTGCTTAAGTGTATCTTTATTATTCTGTTGCTCTCATCTTGATGATATTTGATATGTATACCTAAATTGGTAGAGTGTATTCTAGGTTTGGCATCTTAAAAATGCCGCATTTGTTTTTCCCTAGCAAAGCCCATTCCTCCGGAGAGCGAAAGAGATAGGATTGGAGAATGTGTTTGCTCTCTGGGGGCTGGAAGAGAAGAGATTGCTTGGTGGTTTTTACACTGTTCATATTTAAAAAGCTGAAAAACAAATTACAAAATAAAACTCGACTCTGCTCTTCTCTGCTCTGCTCAGCTTTCTGTGCAGATTTACGCAAACTTTGATTATGAAATGTTTGCTCTTCATCTTCTCATCTTTGTTTTGTTTTTCTTCTCCTCCGCTGGTGCCACTACTGCCGCTTCCACAGTCTCGCCACGCTGTAAGCCGGGAACTGAACAAACATCCATTGGCGCCATCAACATGCACTCAATACAGGTCAAATGTGAAGTGGACGCCGATCCCCCCGAGTCGGTGAAATTCAGTTGGACCTACAACAACACCCGAAATGTATCGCCGGTAAGTAAATTTTGCAATTCGCCCTTTTTGCCGAGGGTCCATTGTAATTATAGAGAGAGAGAGGAAATTTCAAAATCTCGTCAGACTAAAAAAGTTTTAGATACATATACTATATATATTTTTTTGGGAACTCAGACAAAGTCTTGATTTCGGGTACCTGGTCAGCTATTAGCAAAACTTGTGCTAAATACTTGCAAGCTAGCCGGGCAGAGTTGAGAAATGAACAATGTGCGGACTGATGAACACAAAAGCCAAATGGGAATCCCAAAAACAAGCAACTTTGTACGTGACTAAATTAAAATTTAATCAAGAATATAAATTGTGAATTGAAGTAGTTGGGTTTTTGAAGAGAAAATGAGGCCGACAGTTTTGTGCTTTTCAGGCAACTCATTTGAAATGCAAACCTTTTTAGGTGAGAGGAGCTAAACTAAGCTTAACTGTCTGTCTCCGAACGAGCAAAGACAGACAGTCGACAAAACGACATATGGCAGAGACATGGTCACCCAGACAAGGACATATATCTATAGATTGCTACAGATGTGCACAATAAATAACGTAATTCATTTACCACAAAAGTTATTTGAAAATCTGCACGAAAATCCAAAGAGAATCCAAATAAAAGCAGAGCCAAAAGACCCGGTCGACTTATCCAACTGTTTGCTTTCCAATAAAAACTTATTTGCCTTTAAATATTTATGCATTTCACCTCTCTCGGAATGTGGCTGTGTCTCTGTGTCTATGTCTCTGTCTCTGCCTGTGTCTGTGTCTCCCTGTGGGTCTCCATGAATTTCCCTGCACTTTTTGTCGACGTAGCACAAAATTCCATAGAAGAGAAACTATCTCAGCATAAGTGAAACCGAAACTAAAACAGAAATGAAAATCTGCTTCAAACTGAGCTGACTTAACTAAACATAGCACATAGCAGGAGTCTAGTTTGAGTCTGCCCAGAGAATTTTCACACAACTCATTCCCTGCGCCTTTCTTATTATTTTTTCTGGCTTTGTTCGCTTACAGGTGCTCAACTCAAGGATACAATCCAATGGACTGTCTAGCACGGTGACGTATCTGCCGCAAACGGACTCCGAGTTAATAACACTCGCCTGCTGGGCCAGCAACATGGTGGGACGCCAGACAGTGCCCTGTCTGGTGCACATATTGCCTGCAAGTAAGTACGAGTATCCAGAGAAGGGGGCCAAGAATAGCAAGTCAAAGACGGCGATGTCTGCTCTAGCTAACCGCAATTTAAACAAGTTAGGTGGGGTGGCCTGGCTAAATCTACAAAGCTGCTATACTCTTTATCCGGACTCAGTTTTTGAGAGGGCAAAGCAGACTGGCCTTGCCACCTGCCAGCCATCTACTAGCTTTCTCTGAAAAGTGCAAGCCAAGAAGCTGGAAGGTGCTAGGAAAGCGATGCCCCGGCAAACACGGTAACGACTGCCAACAACTCCGTAAGACCACCTGATCCGCCCCGCTCATGCTTGCACTCAAGACTATCTGTTATGCACACATAAGGATCTACTTACATAATTGGTTAGTGTGTCAGGAAATTGCATGCAGCGCAGTTGATGATGATACCTCTTCCCACTTCCCACTGCCTTGCCTTGAAAGCAATTTAATTCCTCTAACCAGCTCTTAGGTCTCCCCGACTAGAATTGGGCCAAAATGTTGGCAAATAATCGCAGGCCAAGCCCATCTGAATTACCTGATTCGTGTATATTATTTCAACTCGGAAGATTGTTGGTCTTTATTAATGCAAATACCTGAATGGATGAAACTCAGATGGCTGGCTTTGCATTGGCCATTTACTTTGACCCAAAAGTGGTGCTTTAATGCGCCGATTTTTGCCCAACAATTGGAAATGCAAATTCAAGTGTTCATGTTGCAGGCAGTCGGAAATTTCTTAACGCAATTACCGCAACATTTGGCTGGGCCATTTTGGAGCTGAGTGGATCATTAAGCCAGTTATGAATAACTGTTATCTCCTTTTCTTCTTCTTCTTTTTTTTGTGTAGATGCTCCCGAGGCGCCCAAGGCTTGCGAAATACGTAACGATACGGTCTTGGAGGTGGTCTGCATAGCCGGCAGCGATGGTGGCCTCTCTCAGTATTTTCTGCTGGAAGTGGTGGGCGGAGACTTGCTTTATAATAGCGAAACGGGTCGTCAGTTTGGAGATAATGTTGGCCTTACCGACAATGAAATATCCACGCTGAATGACCAGGTAAGTGGAATTCGTTGCTTAATTAAATCACTTAAGCTTAAGTTCTTTGGCATAACTAAAAAACTAACTTAAGGGGCCAAACTAAATCAATAAATTGGAGACAATTTATGCAAGGCTTACCCCTAAAATGTGCATGATTTATTCCCAACGATGTCAGCTAACTAATTGAATGAAAATTTATTTATATCGAGCAAGAGCAGGAGCAGGAGCAAGAGCAACGAGTCCTAGCAAGGGAAGATGTGGAGCATAATAATTCACTTGAAATCCATATGGTCAATTAGTGTGCAGGTCCTTTTTGACTTTTCTGCATGAATTATTAATAAACAGATAGTTCTCTGGGCCAAACACAGTTGACTTTCCATATACATAGGGTTGTGCTTCGATTGATAAAGTTGAGAATAAAAGTGGTAGGGATATGTGGAAAAAGGGGCATTCTGTAGGCGGGTCGATGGCAAATGTCCAGCTGCTCTGCTCAAGCGTAAAAAGGACAACATAATTAAGGCTATAAGTTTTCATGTGAGTCTGTATGCGTGTGGACGTGTATGTGTTTGTGTGTGTGTGTGTGTGTGGCAAGCATTTTAGCTAGATCAGCGTCTCTTGGTGTTCTCGGTGTTTACCCCACTTGGCAACGCATGCTGAGTTATTAAATTATCTCTGTCACTCGTAAAAGAGAATATCATATGAAAATTTCATTTCATTTCGTTTCGCTTCTGTCAACAACTTGGATAAATGATAGAAGAGAATGGCTCAACTGAAAGACTGTAAAAGTTACTGGGCAGCAAAGGGATTCCATATGATGGGTAGACTTTCCCGTCCGTTCCGCCCCATCCTTGTTTGTCCGCTTCTTGATGAAGCACTCGCAGCGAGTCTATTAGCAAAGTAGCCAAGCGCAAAGCAGACGTTACTCCGGCATTAAAGCCAATGAGCAGATAGAGAAGACTGGAAGGTCGAAGCTGAGCATGATGATGAAGTCAACATGGACATCAGTTGCATGACCAAAGCTGTCCAAGAGCTGCTTTAAAGTTTAATGCAAGATAAAAAGCAAAAAAAAAAAAAAAAAACAAAATAACAAAAAAAAAACAGAAAAAGGCAAAACTCACATACATAAAGTTTGACAGTGGCTCGGGGTTGACCAGAGAGGTTGAACATGGTCGAAAAACGCCGTAAGGAGAACATAAATTACTTACGCTTACTTGAGTGGGAATTTGTGCGTAACCAACGAAGCTCACTCGATTGTGTCCCATTACGGCAAACGGATATTCAGTTTAAAATTTTTACACAACAGTTTTCTCAGTCCTTTTGTATGTATCTGTGTGTGTGTGTGTGTATCTTCATATGTCTATCTCCATCTTCTCATGTCTGTCTATGGAATATGTTTATCCTGGTGGTCAGAACAATGAACGGGATTGCCTGAAATGGTTCTATTTTGTTGTTCTTCTTTTGGTTGTCATCCCACACAGAGGGCCCAAAACATATACGTATTTTTAGGCATGAATAATTATTTATGATTTCGAACAAGTTTTTCCTTTAACTTGATAAGAAGCTCTTAATCACTGAAATTGAAATGCTCTTTTTACATACATATATATTTCTCCAGGAAGTCATCTTGTGAGTTAAATTGAGGGTATATAAAAAGAAACCGCACACTACAAATTAAATTTTCGGTTATATTTTAATAAACTTTTGAGTACATATGCTAGCATATGGACATACTGGTTTCTGGTTTCTGGTATCTGAATTATGCACAGACCCATTTTGGTTTGCTTTTAAGTTGGTCGTATAAGTTCTTGTCAAAGCAGCTTTTCTCTTTGGCTCCTATTTCATCTGCCTTCTTCAGTTTAACTCCATAGCTTCCATTGTCTTGAATTTGTTAACTGATGATGATGGCGTTGGCATAAAATGCTTAGTTAGACTTTACATATATTTATATATTTTATACCTTTTTATTGTCCTTCTATTTCAACAAGACAAAAACAAGAATCTAAATGAAATAAAACAAAACAATGTTGCATATTTTCAGGCGACATCTGCACCAATATTCCGCATGCAGGAGAACAGTCCACAATTTCGTTTGAATAATTTAGAACCCGGACGTGAATATCAATTTTTAGTTTACGCCGTAAACGCAAAGGGACGCAGCGAACCGCCCGTGGTAATTGAACGCGTGCGCGTGGCTGCTCAACTGGGACCATATGGTGAGTAACTATATCCTCTAAATAAATAATCAAAGCCTCTTCCAGCTTCCTCCCCAAAGACAACAGGGAGCCTTCTATTTAATAAGGCAGGCAAAAAATAAAAAGCAAAAACAGAAAAAGAAATTGTTAAAAGAAAATGAAATGGCAAGGGAAGGTAGAAATATGCACCATCCAGTATAATCGCATAAAATTTGTGAAATATTTTCCTGTTCCTTGCTCACAGTGAAAAATTAAGTAGTATATTGAGGGTTAGGGACGGGTCAGTGTTTGCCCTCTGCTGAAGTAGGCTAATAAGAAATACCAGTCCAAAGGAGAGGTGAATGATATTCTTCTCTTCTTCTACTTTTTCAAAAGAAAGGGCAACCAGGGCTGTGTCTAATTCAACGCTTGACTGCATTTTCAAATCAAGGCAAAGCAGTGCCTCAACTTGAAGCAAATCGTCTTCAATCAGCATTCAGAAAAAAAAACAAAAAAAAAGTATACAGAGACTGATCACATGGCACATACACGCACACACGCACAAACAGGCTATGATTGGCAACCTGGCAGGCCTGGCCCGCTTGCCTGTGGGCTTGCCTATGCCAACTACAGGAGCTACGTTCAGACCACTGCCGCCCTTTTCTAATCCAGTGACTGAGTTATGCAGTGAAGCGTAAAGCATTTCAACATTTTCCATCAATTCATTTCGAGTCGAAGAAGGGGCTGTCGATGAAATCGGTCGCAGCATAGAATCGGAAAAGTTGGTGAGCTCCTACATATTACGTATACGTCACAGGGCGTGCAACTACAGCCTCTTCATCTTGCTGCTTAACGACATAATGTTCAATGAGAATGTGTGTGTGTGTGTGTGTGTGTGTGTGTGTGTGTGTGTGTGTGCTTGTGCGTGCCCATCATATATACATGTGCTTGTGTGTGTGTCATTTATTTCGGGCCATACCATTTCGTGTAGGACGTGTGGTATGGGACACTTACACAAAAGCTGAAGTAAAAGCCCGAGCAAGGCGAAAGCGAATCGCAAAAATGGAATTGCTTCAATTTTCGTTTTGCTTAACGGCCGCAGTAGACACTTTGCTTTTATTGTTTGCTTCGCTCTTTCTGCTTCCTCTTCCTCTTTTTTTTTTTTTTGTTTTTGTTGTCTTGCTTTTCGGTTGATCGGCAGCATGGGCAGGCTATATGGGAACAGCAGCAACAACAAATCAATGTATGAAAATACGAACGTACTAAAGAACAAGAACAAGAACAAGAAATACAAGCGAGTTGGCGACATGCAGACAACACGGCGTATGCGTAACTACGACAATGCTGTCATTATTTTCATGCTGATTTTTATTTTTATCTGCATTTCCATTACCATTTTCATTTGTTTCTTGGCAACTCCGCTCTCCTCTCTCTTTTCCCCTGCACTCATTTCACAAGTTTTGATGGGCGATTCTATTGACTACTGCTCTCTCTCTCTCTCTCTCTCTCTCTCTGTCTGTCCCTCTCTTTCTAGACCTCCCACTTTGTGTTTGTGTGGCCGTTTCATTTCCCCATAGCACACAAACACACACTCACGCACACCTAATCTCAATCATTGTACACTCCTTTGGGCCTATTTCGAGCCTATTTTTGGTCCTACCGAAATTCTCTATAAATCACTCATATTGCCGATTTAATGGCGCTAATTGTATTTGGTACACACGCAGTCTCTGTAAATGTTTGATTAAATGGCACACACAAGCTCAAATACACTCGAACTCGGTTACACTGGTTGCTTGAATTTAGCTTTGGCTTATTTACATGAAACAACAGCTGCTGGCTGCCTGCCAGGCGAAACAGAGTGACAGAGAGGAATTGGCGGGGCCTAGACCTGCTGCGAGGCTTTCTGTCTGTCTGTCAGGCTGAGGGTTTTCAATAGGCCCGCAGCCACAGTTACTTATGTTAATGGAGACTGCTATTTCTCTATGCCTTCAGTTTCAGTTTTTGGTATCTAGTTTGGTTTCATGGCTGAGCACGAGTGGGTATGTGCGGGTGGCATTAATGGCAACTACATGAGATGCCAGAGAATGGCATACATAAATTCGGCGTGTTTTGACCTCGGGCACTGAACAATGACTGTGATTACACAGATACACACACACACATATATATACACAAATACACTCAAGCAGGCAGAAAAAACAATACGGTAGTTGCTTAAGCAAATGTCTCTCTAGGCAGCACTGGTGATCTGCTTTTTGCTCTTGTTTTCCTTTCAAAAAAGAATACACAACAACTCAGACGGAGAGAGAGAGAAAGAGAGAGAGAGAGAGAGAGAGAGAGAGAGAGAGCGGGTGCCTAAGAGGAAACAAAAGTAAAAGGAAAAAGTTACGTGCTTGCCTGTAAGTTGCTAATTTATGCGAGATTTTAACTACTCCATGGCTGCCCCTCTCCCGCCCTCTTCCTCTTTGTTTTCTTTATTTACATATGAGTGAACATAATAATTTCCCAGGCATATGGTGGTTCCACCCATCAGATCCACCACCTTTCTTCTCCATGTGTCTCTCGCATTGCTGACTTGGCATATGTTTTTTTAAGCCAAGCGTACTCGCATGGCAACAAAAATTGTTGGCCAAGGCCGCAACAACAGGGCCAAATAAAAACAAAAACAAATACCACAATATACAGTTAATATAAACAATAAAAATATATATTCGAATATGAAAAAGAAACAATACAAAACAATAATATTTAAATAAGAATCAAATCACCAGAGATTTTTAAACATTTTTTTTTACCGGTCTTATTGGCCTGGGTGGCCTTAATGGCAGCGTTACCTTTACTACCAGCAACGTCATGATTTAAATCAATTTACGCAAAACTCATCAAGTGAATTTATTACATTTTTTGCCGCATTGTGCCTGCCAAACAAAATGAAAAATGCCGGCAAACATTCAACACAGAGAGACGGAGAGAGAGAAAAGAGAGTCAGAGAGTATCAAAGAGATAGCAGGGCTGACGGAGCGGTTGAAAGCAAAAATGGGCACTTGACTTGGGAAAATAAATAAATAAATACGGAAAATAATAGCAAAAGGTAAACCAACACTGAGCTTGCCAACTGATTAAAAAGAAAGCAACAGACGATGAACGAGAGACCAAGAAGCCCCTTGAACCATGAGCAGAAGCCAGAGGCAAAAGGTTGCACGCAAAGGCAAAGGCACAGACAGAGGGGAGGGGAGCTTTCTAGAGAAGACATTGAAGACTACAGCAATAACAACAAAAATTAAATTGAGCCGCAGGTGTAGGCAATTTTCATTTAAACGCTCTCACTTCAAAAGAACGACAGCCGACCACACAGCCAGCCAGTCTGCCAGCCAGCCGGCCCATTACGGTGATGCCAATAAGTGAGAAGAAGTCAAAGAAGAATGAAAAGATTGAGAAGACCGAGTCTTGAAACACGCTTCATGTTGGCAATGTTTCAATTTAGGCGCCCACACTCGACACGCTGTGGGCCAAATGGAGCGGAAATGTTGGCCAACAACAAAACAAAAAAAAACGAACCGATAGTAGCAGGTCCGAAGGAACTAAGTGACGGGTATAAACGAATGTCTCCCATAAATCTCAACCGAAGGATCATCTTACAATCAGTTTACCTGTCGGTTTTCTACCTTTTTCAACATAAAGCTTTGCTTTTCCTTCTACTCACACGTCTGCTTCTCTTTCTGTTTTTTCCCCTCTTTCTTATTTTTGCACACATTATGTTGCAATTTCCGCTTGTTCATCTTTGCTGAAAATCTAATAAATATAAACAATGGTGCTCACATGTTGCTGATAATTGCTGCAGCTTTGCTCGGGGCCATTCGAGCAACCATAAAAAGTAATCTCAGGCCATAAGCATACAAATGGTTGTGTTGCAAAACCAGCTTTCCGTATTCCTAAGGTAACAGAAGGTCCGGCCAACAAGAAAAAAAAGGTCAAGTATTGGTGCATATTAATTAGCCAATTCCCAAATTCAGGGTATTTTAATATTTCATTAAGTGTACTAAAGCTTCAGGCCTTCCTGCTGAAGGAGGTAAAGAAAAGTTGTATTCTTCTAATTAAAGTACAATCTGGTGACGTGGCAGCCTTGGGCTATAATAAGAGTCGATAAATATATAAAAAAAAAGCAGAAGAGAAAACGTCGCCAAGCAAAAAATCACGTACCAAAAATGGCAGCAACAACAACATCACAGACGACTGAGCAATTTTACTAATTTCAATTTTCAACACAATTTGCCACAGCAGAGACAAATAAAAATAACAGCACAGGAGAAAAATCAACAACAACTAACCGGAGTATAAAAATAACAAGAAAATGAAAAGAAAATACTATAAACAAATATGTACAAGCAATCTAGTTCAAAGGGTGTAGAAAAGACCAGTTGGGCAATAAAACTAAAAAAAAATAAAAATAAACAGAAAATAAAAGAAAAACAAAAATGAAAAAAAAAATCGTGTAGTGAAAAATAATAATAGAAATTTATCTAATAAATAAAAGAAAATACTTCACTTAATGAATATGGTACACCCTCTTGAGCTTAAAGTCAACATAAATCGTAGAGGTATTTATTTTTCCGAAGAATATCAAATAAAACAGAACCTTCTTTTTATGTATCGATACTCCACTGAGCTACTCAAACCAGTACTCGATAATTAGTTATAAAGAGACAACTCTGCCACCTTTGCTTTTTCAACTGTACCTGTTCATTTTTATTTCTATTTACAGAATTTCACAACCATTTTAATTAATTTTAATTGAATAGACTCAAATACCTTGAAGTGAATACTATCCATTTCTTGAAAGGCTTTTCATTCGTTTCAAGGCAAAAATTATTTCGTTTCATTTTCCATTACCAATAATTCATCGAAATATTTCCAAAATTTCATTTGTAATTCCGAAATAATACAAATCAGGAAATGTATTTATCTCAAAAATAATTAACCTAATTAATCTAATCAGATTATAATGATTTCAATCATAACTTATGATATATGATATGAAATCTGTATACTTTTCTGACGTAACCATTAATTTTCTCCTGCCCACAAAGAGTATACAAAAGTAAAACAACTAAACTAAGACAAGACCGCCATAAACTTTTGGGAGCCTGGGCTGGGCTCCCTTCTCAGGTCAAATAAATAAATTGTTAATTCGGTGGGCAAAGACAACGGAAAACAAAAAAAAATCAGCAGTCCAAGGAAGAACAACATCAAACTAATTTCGAGCAAATAACAAATCATTGTGGGCAAGTTTTGGTAGGATGGGGGACCCTCTCAACTATTTAATGCAAGGCCGTTTTTCATTTGCTTAACCCACACATCTAGAAACTCAAGTCAAGCGCAATCCTAATCTCAATCTACATCTCTTTATTTTGCAGACGAATCCATACTCTCGGAGGATCCAACGCCTGCGGAAACAACACATCATGGCGGTGGTGGCAGTGGCAGCGGGGCGAAAGGCGTCGGTGCCGGCGCTAGCATCGGCAGTGGTCCGGAGAAGCAGTCCACTCTGCTCATACTCGCTGCCGTAGTGGCGATAGGCGCCGTCATTGTGACGTCAATTATCGTGGCCGGTATCATTGTTGTCTGTAAGCATCGGCCGCGGCCACCTGAGCCGCAGGAGGTGCGCAAGACTATGCGGTAAGTGGCAAGGTGGTAGTTATAAATGTGATAGTCAGAGTTGGTAAGTTTGGCAGCCTTTAGGTCGGAGGCAGTACAAACGGCGCCATGCTGGTGGGAGTTGTTCTTTGATTGTGGTAAAAGAAAAAATAATAGAAATACAACCTAATGATGAAATTGTTTGGGAGTGTATGTGCGTGTGTGTGTGTGTGTGGGGATGGGAGAAAAATAATTACAACATTATTTATGTGTGGCACGTGAGTGTAGCAAGTGGCTACGTACAGGAAATGCGTGGCCAGCCTGAGAAAGTATTTAATTCGTTTTTTTTTTTCTCTGCCAAACATAATTAAATATAACCGACCTGAGAAAATGAATGATTGATAAATAAAATTAAAGGGGTAATCGCGTTGGTGGGCAATTTAAAATTTTCATTCACTTTTGGTGATTGAAAAAAATCCCATTGAAACAAGTTGATTAGAGGACAGGTGAAACCATCAATTGAGTGCTCGCTCAACCCTCTGGCCGTGCCGCATTAAATGAAGAGCACGATTCTGCTCAGTAAATTATGCCTAGATGGTAATTAAATTAATTAAACTCCCCAGTAAGCCGGCTCAAACCCTAAGAGAAAAGGCCAATCCAAAGAAATCAAAATAAAAGGACGTGAAAAAGGACAACAACATGACCAGCCGGAAACGGAAGTGGCTATCAGTTGGGTTAGCTAACAGCGACTTTCATTTAAGATAAGAAATCGGGAGCAGCCCAAAGGTAAAAGCAACAGAAATTCTCCTAACAATTGCCACCCACATTGCCTGATTCATTATGTGTCTTTAGGTGACTGTGTGTGTATGTGTGTGTGTGGGAGGGTTCTGGGAATCTCAGCGGGCGCACATAATTAAGTAGCTGCTTAAGTGTCTCGGTAGGTTTCGGCCTCGGGCTTTGTCAATTGTCAGTTGTTTTCAGGTCAGGTGGGCGCTAATGAAAGGTAAACTCTCCATAAACAATACCGCCATATTTGTATGTGTGTATTTGTGTTTCTGTGTGCTTAGTAAAGTTACCTTTAACCGTGTATTGTAAGCTTAATATATTGTTGCTCATATTTTTTATAATAAAACAGAACATAAGCAGATAATTAGTTCTCTAGAACTGAATAATATATACAAAATTCTTATCCTCATTTTTATGGAAAAAGAAAGAAACTTTTTTTTTAAATACCTGAATAAATATTAAGCGAATTCCAGTGCACTCAAAAATATAAAAATAAATAATGCAAAGCGACTTACTGTGTATATTTAAATGCATATTTTTGTTTATTTATTTTATCTGCAAAAAATGTATAAACATTTCATGTTTTCCTTTATTTAGTTGTTTTCGAAAAATATTTTAAGAATCTTAAATATTTTTGCGATCGAACAATTATAAAAAAAATATTTAAAAGATATATTTATTTCTTTTTCTTTTGGCAAATATTGCCAAATCGAAAACATAAATACTCATGGAAATACAGCCTGAATCAGTTGCATCGATTTTCCTCATTGACAACGATTTCAACACAATTAATTTATGCATTCACATCAAAGTAAAAGCATTAGGCCATTCAGCTATTAATTAAAAAAGAAAAATATTTTTAACAAATTCAAAATAGAGAGAAGGTTTCAAAAATAGCTGAAAATTTTTTGATGTGAATGGCACATCAAAGTAAGCCGCCTCAATGCGGGTCATTAAATGGTCACCCGAAATGCGCTAAGCCCACATTAGCACACAAATAGTCTAAGTAACACAAAATCAAAAAAGAAAAAAAAGAGAGAGAGGAGAGAAAAGAAAAACAGAAAACAGAGAGCCAACGATAAAAGGCTAACCGATTGTCAAACGATGCGTTGTTTTCCATTCAATCTGTCGGGGAATTTGTCATGCTTACCTATCTGCCGTTGTTGGTTTTTGACAAGAGCAACCAGCAAATTTAGATTTATAATGCCAAAGAGACCCATTTTTTTTTGTTGTTCCCGAGTTAACATGCAGCACTCGAGCGTGCGCATAAATAAAATTATATTTCATCAACTGCTGGCAGGCGGCAGGTGTATCTCGGCCTCATTGTGAATATGTGTGAACTTGCTTCTATGCATAAATTTCAATGATTTGCGTCAAAAAAGTATTTGGGCAAATATTTAAGCATTTCCAACTCTGCCAATCATCGGCATGTGTGCGTAGAAACTGAACTGCGGACAAACTGATAAGGCTGAAATAGCACTAAGGAGGTGAGAGGAAGAGACAGATCTGATTTCTCCTTTGCGTGTTTGCATTTCTGCACTTGGTTCAATTAGCGTTTTGGCCATTATTGAGTTGGTTAAAAAAGCCAGTCGAAAGGGGAAGGCGACACAGGAAGCAGCCACAAAATGAGCCATGCCCATGACAAGCACTTGATTAAAAATGTCCGGGCTAAATAAAATGCTGGTAGCAAATAAATCGACAGTTCCCTAAATCAAAGTACATCAAAGTCAGACAGCAAAGGCAATAACAAAATTGGGTAATTGCTTTCCCAAGCTACACTCGCCCAGCCGCACCCACGGAAAAGAGCAACCTCAGCCATTTTAATTTCCCTGTAAGGGCGGACATTACGTATACGCCCTTCTGGGTACTGACTTTTTATCAGCATACAACAGAGCCGCCTTTACATAAATAAAACTGAAATGTCACCAGAAAAAAAGTGGAAGTTATATATATATTTTTTTTACCTGTGAGCCGATCATCAAAAGTTAAAGTTGCTCCCCTGCGGGCTTTTGGGTTCAACTAGAAATTAAATTGGTCAGGAGAAAAGGTTGTTATTAACCACCTTGCGGTGGTGCTTGAGAACTTTTAATAGATATTTTTTTTTTTTAGTTTTTAATAAGTCTTCCTTTCTCTGTTTTTTAGACCACAGCGCAATGATGTGCCCTCCATGTACATTGAAGAGGATGAACTGAACGAACTGGAAGAAGGCGGAGGACGCGCAGCCGAAATACGCGCCCGTGTGGCTCCCACAACTTCGCACTTGTGCACTGGCACAGGCGGTGGCACAAATGCCGGCGGCGTGGGTAGTGCGCCCCTGTTGGGCGTTGGCGCCAACATTGGACCACATCACTATATATCCGAGAGTTTCATACAGTACGCCCAGCCCAGCCTGAACGGTACGATTCCAAAATCTATCTATAATAAATTGTAGCTGTAATTTCAAATCTTATTTAACTCATATATATTTGTAGTCTGGCACTTATTGTACTCGTAGTTAGATTAATAATAATCCTCTTCTTATTAAGCATAAGCTCAAATGTTTACCTCTTGTTTAGTTGGTAGTCTCTTTGATGCATTTGATTTGATTTTGCCATTTGGTCTATCAATCTATTTATTTACTTTATATCATTTAAGTACGCACTTTATTTGCAATTTCTGTATGCCACCGAAGCACATATTCAGTTAGTTTAATTTTTTCCTTAATTAAATTTAATGCTGTAAATATTCTGTATAAAATGGCAAATGTTGGTAAATATGAAAATGTCTGAGCAAGTGGAAAAGCCCAGATTCTTATTTCTGAAGCTCGCAAGTTGTTGTACTCTTTTTGATGTGAATATTCGGCGAAGTGGAAAGATACGAAAGAATTACAAAATCTCGATTTCAGAAAGAGTAGAAAAATACGAATAAATTTATTGTAATTTTCTGTGGCTCTCAAATACTGAAATTCATGACTATTTTGTTTTTGAATGTAGTATGTATATTTTATATGTGAATTGGCAGCTTTTAAATGATTTAAATACAATTATTTGGATTAGTTTAATTTCGCGTTCAGCCTGCATGACTCGTTCACAATGCATTTTATATCAAATGAAATGAAACGAACTCAGCTAAAAACTAAAACGAAAATCCACTGAATAAAATTTTAGGAATATTCTTATTTTGGTTTCACAGTGTGAGAAATTCATTTCATTGTTGATATTTTTTGGTAAACCATTTTGCCTACTTTCTAATTTATTTGTTTAGATGATTACCCAAAGAATAAAAAATTATTATTATTATTATTTCAAGTATATTTTATGGTGAATATTTAGTAGAATGCATGCCAGCTGAGTTATTTGGTGTGGAAAATATTATGAATTGATGAAGCGAGCGGTTATGACATAAATTGTGGCAGATTTTAGTTGGTAACTAGCCAAAAAGTCCTCATCGACCAAAGAGATTTACACACAATACACAAAATACAACAACAAAATCATTTTGTATTTCATTTTAGTTTGTCTCTCTTCCATTCAAAATTGACAGGCATCACTTGTGTACTGCGGTATACCATTTTGTTATTTGTTTCAAAATAAGTTAACGCACACACACTCGCACACACAGACACACCAGCAAGCCAACATATTCCAGACTTAATTAAAATATGTAGAAAGGATATGGCATATAGTTGGGTATACCCAACTCGTATGGTGGGCTGACTGGTCTGGTCGGCTATTTATATAACCAAAAGTGTGCAACATTAAAACCACAATGATGGGTTGCCACTTGAAGTTGCGTTAATGATGAGGTCAAATCTATTGCATTTGATGTCAAATTTGTTGCATAAAATCACAGCAACAAATACGCATTCAAAGATAGAAAACTAATTAGCCTGTATAATTTTTAGCCTGTGTATTCGAAATTTGTTTCGTTACTATCACAAATGTAGTTTAATTTGTAATTAGCGATAAATTTTGAACTTCATTTTCATTTAAACATTCGCTTATCGATTGCATAAATGATTGAAAACGAGGACTTAGACAAAGTAACCCATGACACCAACTAGTCCCACAGAATTCACCTAAACTCGAATTCTGTTCACTCATTCCCTTTTTCTAATCTTCTTCTGTCTCACTCTTTCTCTATCTCTCCCTCTCTCTCTCTATCTGCCTTTGACTGCGTCTGTTTAACAAATAGTGTGCCCTGTAGGTAGACCACTCTTGTCACCCTTACAAGCTCTGTTCAATCCTTAATTGACATGATTCCCGGTTGAAAATTGTAAATTCCTGAAACATTTTAAAAGCAAAGCAAAAATAGTAGCCCAGCAATACAGATTCTGATTGTCCTTTTCCCCACTAATAATAGTCTCCTATATTTCTGCTACTACTAACAAACTTTAGAGTTGTCTGTTACTTGTTTAATACTAAAAAAAAAAAAGAAAACTACCTTCAACTGTTATTGTTACCTTTGCCTTTCCCCGACCATCGAATTCAACCAGGCGAAGTGCTCATACCGCTGCTTGTTGCCCAACCAGAAAGCAACCACTGCCGACGGGCTGCTCCCACAAAATCTGAAATGGTTGTGGCCATACCAAAGTCGACCGGGTGTATAAAATTTTGTGCCACAAATGCCACAGCCACGCTGGCAACGGCCACCACAGCAACTGCATCGGCTGGCTGGCCAACTCAATGTATGCAAAGTAAATTTTATGTAACTAAATCTCAGCAACAGCAAAAACTGCTAGAAAAGCAACAACAACAACAACAACATCAGCCACAATCATCACAACAACAATCAACGTTACCATCACAAGCATCACTGAAGCAGCTGCAAGGCACTCTAAGTCATGTCTAAGTCACACCCAAAATGTGACACCAAACATAAAAGAATCTCCTTCTTCTAGTCCCCGCAGTCTCCCCCCCCCCCCCCAAAAAAAATATTTAGTTTCATGAAAAAAGTCTTTTCATTTTAGAGCAAATATTTAAAAACCTCAAACCCACATCTCGCACAAATTTAAGACATGATTTTTGATACAGACAAAAACAATTTTGTTTTTTTCTTTTTTCTGCTCATTCAAAATAATTTATTTTTAATCTCTCTGAAAGGGCCGTCCTCTTCCTGAGTTCCCTTTTCCATCAGTCTTTGGTCACCTTATGTTGTTGCTGTCCTTGTAATTGAGTCTCTTGGTTGCTTCAACCACATTTTCCAACTTCCATCGAGCAGTGCCTTATCGTTTTTCCTATTTTCAATTATGCACATTGTTAGTCTCCGTGATTTCATAGTTTTTGAAATTTCATAAGTAGAGAAGGCCAAAGGAATAATATTCTTTCTTTTGATGTTGGGCATTTTCTTAATTGCTGATGTGATTTTTCTGGCCAGATTTGACCATAATTGGTCCAATATACAATAAACTGGGTCTTTTGAGACAAAAGCAGTTTCCACATTTTAGTCCCATCGCAGCACACATGAAGTCACACAAAGAACCTCAAAATTCCAAATCTTTTATTTAAGCATTTACAGTCTCTTTTCGAAATACAAAATGACTTGATTGTCTACATGATTGTCCGGGTTGCATGCAGCACAACAAAAATATGTAGAAAATACGAAATCAAGCCGTTAAGTGAGAGTCTGGCTGGACCTTGGACATTTAATGAAAAGATTTTGAAACTTGAATCGAAAATTAAAATACGATTCTGTGGTTCTTTTGCTCTGTATTTCTGAATGTGGGCTGGCTTAATTGGGTAAAGAATTGAGCCAAATATTTACCAAATGATTGAAAATTGAGCGACAACAACATCAAATTGATGCTTTTGAGTTTTCAGTCATTCAGCTCGTTGTCCTGTTGGTCGATGGCAAATCAAATTTTGATAAACGACAATTCACACAATAAAACTATTTGCCAAATGAGTTAGGAATTTAATTAAAATTTATCATTTTGTTGAATCACCTGAACGATTTAAGTTTTAAGTATCTAAAATAAATTAGCTGCTCTTTGGAATACACTTTTTCACGAAATACAAATTAATTGAGTTCAAAAGTCCAGGCACAACTATGGAAAATTTTAAATGTCCTAAAGAAGGAGTTGTGTGGCTTTAGCTGATTTTACCTCCTATCCATGGAATTCTGAGATTTGCCTTCCCCAATAAAATGCTGCAGTAAATTTTAAAGCTTTTGTGGCAAAGCTTCCTCTCCAAATGTTTAACTATTTCATGGTTACAGGGTATAAAAAGGATAAATGCTTCATATCCTGTCAGGCCATGGCACTTGGCATGGCTACAATGAGGATAACAACAACAATAACAACAATAAAGGCAACGAATGAGGTCGTTGTCACACTAGGCAAAGTTTGTTTTTGTCTTTTTGTGTGCTTGTTTGTGTTGCTTGTCCGTCTGTCTTTATGTCTCTATGTCTGCTAAACTGACTCTTTGCCTGTCTATGGGCTATAGCAAAGCCGTTTGGACATTTTGCATAAATTTTGCAGCGCAATACATGCAGACGAACAGACGGCCAAGCAAACAAGTAAACAGTCACACACAAACACAAAAAGAGTTGTATGCAAATATAGGCAAACACACACACTAACACACACACAGTCACACAAACATACTCATAGAGACATACATAAATAGTTTCTCATTTTGTACAAATTTGCAGAATATGCTGCGCTTAGTTGAAGAACTGTCTCGTCTGTCGGCTGTCGTTTGCCGTTTGCCGCTCTGTTTGTTTTAACTTTGAATTGCATAAATTTTAATTATTCCGAAAGCACTAAATTAAAATACAAAAATAAACACAGGCGCACACACACACACACGCACAGACAGAGACCACTTTTGTGCTTCACACACAATAAAACTGCAAATGCAAATAATTTTTAATGTGTTTGGGCAATGCGTCGTATACGTGATATTATTTGTTACAACTGTAATGTGTACGTTGGTTGTCGCAATTTCTTGTTTTCTGTGAATGTGCTTATGCTTATTTGAGAGGGCACCAACCTCTCGGTTCAAAAGTCACAAATTAGTTAAATTTGATTTTTCCAACGATTTAATTTTTCTGTGTACTTTTGACTTTTCATTTCTCAAATTACTGAAGGCCTCGTGTCTTCAATTGCCAGAATACAAACTCATTAGAGCCCCTGCTTCCTTCGAGCTCATTTAAACAAATATACAACTCAGCTCAAAAGTCTGTCTCAAGTTCTTCGCCAAGGGCCGGAACCAAGACAAATCTTTATAAAAATTTAAGTCTGGAAAAGAAAAAAAGGGTCCCATGAAGATATTTTTCTAAGCCAGGCTCTCCATAATTTTTTACTTCACTTTAAGTGTATTTAATTAAATCCTCTGCCTTGTGCAGTTTGAATAGAAATTAAAGAATTTCTACCTTGATTCGCTCACTATAAACTTAAATACGTCTGTGTAATCTTGTTATATACCATATGACACACTTAAATAACCTTGCCTATGAGGCTGTAGATTTCTGCCTGTGTGTGTGTTTGTATGTGCTGACCCCGTCGAAGCTTTCACCTCCGCTGCCATCATTAGCCAGCAATTTTAATTGCATATGCCGCGAATCTTTCCTTACCCGCCATCGTCTGGCTCATCCATATGGGTAAATTGATATACAAATGAAGAAGAGAACAGGCAAAAAAAAGGCCAGAGGAGTGCGGGGAAAAGTGCAAGGGAAGACAAGGTTGCCGGAAGGCAGTTTAGTGCGCCTTTTCATTTCGCCCAACCCAGGCAGGGCTTTTGACTTTTTATGCTGCTGTTGGCATCGCTGCTTTTGCAGTCAACGCAGCTTCTTCTGTCAATTTTCTATGCGGCTGAATGCGTGTGCGTGTGTGTGTGTGTGTCTGTATTTGTAACTGTAGGTTTGTATATTTTGTATCTATTTTTTTTTTTCTGTTTCTGTGCTCATTTGTTTTATTTCATGCTGCCATTCATTTCGCTGGTTTTTCTCTTTTTTGGCCTTTGTTGTTGTTTGCCTTTCTCTCGGCCTTTCTTTCTCTATGCTGGGTTATTTGTTTTGTTTGTCTGTGTGCGCATCTTTGGCGCGTCAAGAGTCGCGTTACCAATCTCCCGACCCACCTCCTTGAGACAGAGGTAACTCAGGCGACTCTGTCGCCGAGTCCTGAACAACGTTTGCAAGGCAGTAACTTTAGCTCTGCCAGTGTGTGTGTGTGTGTGTGTGTGTGTGTGTGTGTGTTGTTTTTTGTTTGTATTACAGCAAGTGGCATATAAGACATGTGGTAGTAGTATGTGTGCCTGGGTTTTTGCGCACTTTAGTGGCACTCGTCTAATTAGACAAAGTTGGAGAGACGCAAACATAGACAGCAGCGACGGCGACAGGGTACAGGGGCAAGTCCAAAAGCTATTCAAACAGTACTCGAAATGAGCACAGTTCCAAGATGTTTTGCTGCTTTGGCCCCGGCAACATGAAAACCGTATTAGGCAAAGACATTTTGCCTGGCTACACCGGCTGACTGACTTTAAGGCGGCAGCTTTAAAAGTATGCGTGTATGTGTGTGCGCTACTCACTTTATAGGCGCCATTACTTTGATGTGTGTGTGTGTGAGTATGTATGTGTGGAACACTCTGAAGCAGCCACAAAAAAATACCGCACAATTTATTTGGCCAACAATGTTGAGACACGGCGCTGTAGAAACCCACACACGTGCACACTCACACACCCACGCCATGGCACCAGATACATGGATATGCGGTGAATTTCTCATTCATTTGTCTGTGGCCTACGCCCTCATTGGTCGCCCTTCGCCCTTCTGAGCCTAGGCAACATTTTTTTTTGCAACTTTTGAGGTTATTTTTGTTTTTTCCTGCCGGCTTCTTATTCGGCTTCTTCGTTTTCGTCTTCTTCATCTTCTTCTTTTAATACTTAATTCTGATGGCAAAGGCGAAGCCTGGCATAAAAGTAAGAGTGAAAGGACATGCCAAATGAAAAAGAAAGAATACGAGAATTTTTATTTATATATATATTCTTTTTGTTTTTGTTTTTGTTTGTTTTCTCCGGTTGCCTTAGTTTGTGTCTTTATGACTAAAAGACGCCACACAAATGTGACATAAAAGGCGATAATAATAAAATATCACACAGCTAGGCGGGAGGGGCGGGCGAGTGCAGAGAGAGTGAGTTTGATAAAAGAAGAAAAAACAAAAAGAAAGAGGGAACGAAAAGGAAAACAGCACACTGAAAAATCGTAAACAACAAATAGCAAATGTCAACCAGTCAACGCTAGATGGCGCTTAAGTTTCACTTGAGTTGGACTGTTAATGTCGGGGCACCGCCCATTCCGCTGTTTCCGAACAATGAATTGTGTATTTTGACATGAATGCGAGTGAAATGCGCTATAAAAATTAAGAAAATGTTGAATTATTTTATGGTTACGAGTGGGGCGGTCGAGGGTGGCAACCAGAGACCCAGGACTGTTTTTTTTTTGTCCTTCTCCTGAGTGCAAATTAATTTTGTTTTTTTTCTTTTGGAGTGTTTCTCATTTTCATTTTTATTTGTTGTTCTTAGTCTTGTTGTTGTTGTCCTGGCGATTTTACTGTTTATCAGTGCACAGTTTGTCACGCTTTTGATGTTACGTATTTATTTTTTATTTCTTGCTTTTTCACTAAATATTTTGATGGCTATTTATTTATTATAACGAATCTGATTGGCTTTCTCAATGTTTAGAAAATTACAAGAACAAATCAATTAAATAAAATTTATATTAAAATTTTAAGATAAAAGCAAACAAACTGAAACTAACTAATCGGTGCAATTAACACACACACACACACCCACACACATACACACTAAATTTTTCATTTAACTTTTATTGCACGTGCAAAATAACACATTCAAATTCGTTCACTCTTTCCTTTTCATAAAACACACTCATCAATTTATGACTCCACACACACACAACACTCTCTCTCTCTCTTTCTCTTCCTATCTCTTTCTCTCTCTCGCTCTATCTCTGTTTGTACTCGCTCTATCTATCCTATTATCCATTGCTGTTTGATTTTGTTTTATGCCAACCAACCAAAGTGTATATTGCAGACCCGGATCTGATATTGCCGCGCGGCGAATTGGAATTTACGACCCTGGATCCAACGCTGAAGTAATTGTAAAAAGTAATAATACAATAGCATAGCAAACACTCACAGAAAGCACCCACACTTTTCGCATACATTTCAAGTGAAGCAGAGAGCCTGAAATAAGGCAATGGGAATTAAGGCTCAATCCGATCGGCCAGGCAGGCTCAATACCTGCTGGGTTGAGGGGGAGCAGTATTGGGCTGGCTCGGGGAAATCGGGAGCATAATTGACTACCAGAGTGCGTCATAATTCATAGGCATTTACATTTTAAAATAAATAGCTGTAAATTCTTTTAGCATAAATTTCAATGTATCAATAACAAAACCAAAAAAAAAAAAAAAAGTTTAACAAAACCCAAAGAAAATCAAAGAGAATGTATGTGAATGTTTTTTGTAATTCTTAAGAGTTTAAGTGTCAGGTAAAAAAATATATATACACAAACAAAAAAGGTAAAATACAAATCAAATTGTGGGCTTTATAAATACGCTACAAAATTGTAACTGAAATCAAAATATGCATTCAAAAATTGAAACAAAGAGGCGACTCGCCCCAAATGTACATAGGAATAAAACACACATTCACACTTACAGCCACACCAACACACAATCAAATATTTTCAATTGTTTCGGTCTGAAAAAAAAAACAAGTTAAGGAAACAATAAAAATTTGCATAGTAAACATTTCATTTTGTATATAAAAATTCGGAAAAACATTAATCGAATTGCATTTAAAAAATATGAAATTTTAAAAATCAAAAAAATTAAAAAAAACCTAAAAACAAATATGAATAAATAAATGTAATAAAACTAAGTTAGCAACCAGTTAGTTAGGTGTTTAAGATGTTGAGAAATAAATTAATTTTGTGTGTACTAACAAAAAAAAAAAATAAAACTAAAGTGTAATTAGGACTCATAGAGCAGAGCAAAGAATTAAAAAAAATATAAAGAAAATATTAATGTAATGAAAAATCAAAAGAAACAACCAAAAGAGTTAGTATTAAATTTATAGAGATAAAGTGAATCTAAGCTAGACTAATTGGAAGGTCCGTTTAAATCGAAAAAAAAAGAAAACTTGGTAATAAAGTTCAAAGTCATTTAAATTTGTCTATTCCGATATTCAAATTGGGTCGTCAGAGATGTCAATAGAAGTAATAATAAATTTGCGTCTGATACTGAATGGGCCCAAGAAATTTACTTGAATTACGCAATTTTCTATATTTGCAAGCCAAGCAAAAGATAAAGAAAAGGCATTTCTGGGCCACGCCCAGAGGCGGTTACGTTGTCTCGGTGTGTCTTTTGGGCCTGCTCGTCTGACGCCGTCTAGGCTGAAACTATTTATACAAACAAATTCATGAATATTCCATTACCATAACAAAACCAACAATACGAACAGAGCAGCCTAAAACTTCAAGTGCATAATGAATAAATGTTAAATAAATTACAACAAAAAATAGAAGAGAAAAAAAAAATAAATAAATACATACAAACACATGCCAAAAATAATAACATGAGAGGTATAAAATAGGCAAATCAGCGCAACCACAATAATAAAAATTAATTCATTGTAAATGTTATAAATATCTAAATTAAAGTAACCGAGCGAAAGAATGCATAATAAAGAAATAAAATAAACTACAATAAAGCAAAATTAAATAAATATTACAAAAAAAAAAACATACGAAACGATTTCAAAATACCACAAACAAATAAACATTTTCTGTAAAACAAATTCTATTTAAAATAAAAATAAATTTACCTTCTAACTAAATGGCAAGATAAAAAACAACTTGAAAAAATAAATCGAGAGCCTAGCAAAATATACACAGCATGAGAACATTTAACTATAATCGGGGTAATATAAATAAACTAAATGGAAATTTACGTTACCACTGAAAAGGAAAGGACAAAAGAGAAGGAGAAGAAGAAGAAAAATTATATAGTACATGTACACTCTAGTGACTATTCAGCCATCAAAAATATACAAATTAAATAAAAATCAAACTGATTGTTTTTAAGTGAGGTTAAGTTCTTAAAATGAAATTAATTTATATGTTTAAGTAAAGAGAAAAGAAAAAAATAAAAATAATAATTAAATTAAACTTAATTAATAAGATGAAACTACTGAGTGTGTTAATAATAATAATAATAATAAAAATTGAAAAATACCAGAAATACTAAATAAATAAACCAAAATTCAAATAAAAACAAAAACTTTTTCATTTCGATCTGAGACACAATATTGGTAAGCTTTTTCTTGGGCAGAGCCAAATCTGGTTAAGGAAAGAAAACAAGGGTCGATTTTGTTTTCTTTCTCAGTTCGAATTATACGAGAGATTAAAGCACTTAAAAGAAAATTACTTAAATCTAGGTGAGCAGCCACAGTTTTTCTCATCTCAACTAAGGCAAACTTCTTAATGGACTTGACCACCTTTTCCTTTATTTCATTTGTGTAATTTTCCTTTGCCTTTTTCACTTGCGCGTGTTCGGATTAGTTTTTCTCCTAGCCCAAGTTTTTCTTTGAAACTTTGGCAAATGATTTCTTATAATACTTGTCACTGCAATTGCAATAAATATCAAAGAGTCTATTGATAGGAAATCCCCTTGTCAAAGTAAATGACAGTATTCTCCTTTTAATGTGGGGAATAAGAGTTGATTGAGCAATTAGATTACCAATTGCCTCAAATAAAGAAAGAATTTGGTTTCAAAATAAAAAATGAACCTACAAATTCTTCTGCCAACCTTCTGGCCTTTATTAATTTGTCTCCGTAGTCTCATCTTGGTATGTAGAAATTTTAGACCTAAGCGCTTTATTGTCTGCCAAATCCTTTGGCATCCATAATAATTACGCCTTGGCTCACGGAAAAAAAGAAGAAATATCCAGATGTGTGCTTAATCGACTCAAGGCTGTTCAAATATTAATATCCCCAACTAAACGCTGTCCAGCGTGCCTCGGCCTGCCTGGGGACCATAAAGGACACAGCTTTGAATTCAATTAACACACACAACGAACACAGACACCCCACATGCTCGGAACCATTGACTGGCCCATAACGGCATCGATTGAGCTGTGCAATTATAGCGATCATTTGGTTGTTGACAACCAACCAGTCAACCACTCGACAACCGCAGCTCTTCCACTGATAGAGTTGTTCCTACCAAGGAATCTGCCAGACAAGCCAGCCAGCCATCCAGTCAGCCAGTCAGTCGAACAAAGGCACATACATTTGCCTGACATGGGCATTCATGGGCAGCCATAACAATCACATCAATGCCATCATTTCAGTACCAGGCCCGCCGAAGAAGTAAAGTGCAACAAAGGAGAGCAGAGCGCCTGGTCGTTTGTTGGCTGCTCAAATTTTACAAGCCACAAAATTTTGTGGCCCCTTCACACTCACACACAACCGGGCTCTGACGACAATGGCGGCATTGGCTGCTTCGATGGCGCTGGCTACAAAACAAAAAAAAAAGAATGCCAGGCATGTTGTAAAAATATTTTTTTTTTTATTATTTTTGGAGACTTTCGATGGGATGTGTTGGCTCTTTCATGACGTGGCAGTCACTTGATGCTCAAATAATGACAGAGGCGCCTGCTTTGGGAGCAATCAGGCAGGGCCTGACTGAGTCGGCTTTGAAACAAAATCTATGCCAAGGACAACAGGCACACAAATGCCTTTTGGCAGTCTTCCCCCGCCTTTCGCGCTCGAAAGGAATTTAAAACATAAAGAAAACACAAGAAAACTCACTTCAATTTTCGAAATTTTTAACATTTATTTGGAGCAGCTGCCTCTGTTTTTTTTTTTTTTTTTTTTTTTTGTATATATTTTTTACAGAACTAGCTAACTAAAATTTCTTAAATTTCTAGACGACAAAAAACTCTTTAAGGGCTCATAAACGTTTGGGCAGAACGGCTGCTCAAAATTATTCCCTTATGTATTTTATTTATCCGTTTATTTTATTATTTTAAAGCAAGTTACTTTTTCATTTTCTCTTTTTGCCTTTCTGTAGGTCCATCTGTATATGTTTGGGACTCTGTGTTTGTCTGTGTGTGTGTGTGTGTGTGTTGGCTTACATATTTAAAATCTGTACGTTTTTGTGCGCAATGCAATTATTCTCCATTTACAATGCACTCAGTGAGAGATGGCGATGGCTGGGCTGCTCTTGCTGCTGTCACTGTCTGAAATAAAAAGCTTTGAAAACGCAAAAACATGAATTGCAGGGGCACCAGCAACAGCAAAAGCAACAGCAAAAGCATGAAAGACAAGTAAATAAAACTGCAAATAAAATAAAGTATATGAGGGGAAAAAAAAGAATTTATAAAATGTTGAAATGCCAAAGAAATGCAAGGTACATATTTTTACATTTATTCATTTATTTTTGCTAGTTTAGCTGTCGCCCTCATCAGCGAAACTTGGCACCCTACCCAACCCTCAGAGCAAGACTCTCTTTAGTGTACTTCAGCCACCATGAGATGGAGAGCGGGAGCGAGTGAACTGGTCCTTAAGCGCCTGTCTCTTGGCTTGGGTAAGCCGAGCGTTAATAACAACGCTTATCTGCGGCATTAGCAGCGTACGCAGCCAACAACAGCAGTAATAATAGCAACAACAACAGCAAGTGAAACAGACTGAGGACAAACAAAAAAATAAAAAAGTAAAAAAAAAAAATGATAATGAAAAACTGAAATAAAAGCGCAGCCCAGCAGCAGGAGCAGCAGCAACAATCGCCCAAACAGCAAACAAAACAGTATTGTGAGGTGGAAAAGGCAAATGGCAGAAACAGGGAATGAGACAAAGAGAATGAGTGAGGGAGGGGAGTGTGCGGAGGTCTGTTTGGTAGCAGGGCTACATAATTTAAGTTGCCATTGCTGTGTTGCTGGCGTGACAACTTTAACTGACAGCCGCAGCGGGCTCAGAGAAAAAGAGCCAAGCCATCATCCATTATCAGCAGTTGGCCATCTTAAAGTGCAGCTGGACTGACGGCCGAAGCAAAAAACATTGAAACAGAGTCACCAGCAGGAGGCCAAAACAGCACAATACAGGAAACAACACAAAATAAAAACGACAAGGCGAGGGCAAAACAAGAAAAACACGACTCAACCGAACAAAAAGAAGCCACAACAAAAGCAACAGCAACAAAAACAACAACAACAACAACAATAGAAAATGTCGCTTTGTTTTAATGCATTTGCAGTGTACCAACACAGACACACAGACACACAGACACACTCAGAACGGCTGCTAAAAATGGCCGCTGGTGATGGCCCTTGCCCACATTGCGTATGAGCAATGCTAATGCCGAGCCAATGAATGACGACAAAAGTTCCATACAACACAAAAAAATAAAAAACAAAAAAAAAAAAAAAACAAGAAGAGGAAAAATGAAAAGAAAAAAATTGCCAAACCACAGACAAATGCCAGCCTAGCTGTCCCTCCTCCTGCTCGTCAGCCTTTTAGCGAGACTAATGTTACTTGGCGCTGCCTGCAGTGACCGCTGCATTGCTGCCCGTGTTTCCCTCGAATTGCTGATGTTTGTGCGCCTCAATGCCACTGGACGAGGGCGAGGAATCCTTAACAGTAAATGTCACATAGTAACGTTTATTGCTGTCCAACTTTTCCGCTGGCAGTGAAATTAGTTGTTTACTCTTTCCGTGGGAAAGTTCCAGAGCAACTTTGTGGTTCCAGCGACTGCCGCCGCCAGCGCCACCGCTGGTGGCACGCATTAGGCCAGGGGCACTGGACAGAGCACCGCTGGTTAGTATTTTTGGCAGATAAAAGCTGCTCACGCTGCCCGACTTTTTGTAAGGACCAAAGCCGAATTTCGGCATCGTATGATGATTCATCATGGGAACTGTAAAGATAAAGAAGAGAGAAAGTCGCATTAGATTAATGATTAGACCAACAGACCGGGCAATTAACTAAAGTCCACTTGTCAAGCGGAATTGCCTCGGTAGAGCTTAGCTGAAATTCCGACATTCAGCTGAGCCACTCAAATGAATGGCCAGCATAAAATTTCCACAATTGAGGTTCGTTGCAGTTTTTCAGTGAGTTTTTGGTGAGCGGCTTGCGCCCAGGGGACAAATGCGTCACGCATACGCCACGTGCGCCAGTCAGCTCTGACAACACTTTGTGAAATTGCATACATTGGATAAAAACTAATAGCAAAGTGGTTTCACATAAATACAACCAAAGAGGAAACCAGAGAAAGATAGAGTGAGACAGAAATACTTTTAAACATTTCAAATTTAATGCTGACGCCACTCAGAGCAAAAAAATAGAGACTCTCCCAACTCTTTTTCTATTAACCATCTGCCAGGGCAACTCATGCCGAGACGACTTTATTTCTTGTTGCATCCCCAGCATCCATTTGACCGGATTAAGCGCATTTCCAAGCGGGATTAGTGTTGACTTCACTTGCCTTCTTATTGTGAAGGCAGCTCTCAAATAAACAAGCCATCCCAAGAGGGAGTGTGGCTTGGGCTGAGTGGTCGCAAATGAATGCGTTTTTAATTTGGCATAAGCTGGCGCATCCTTTGACCGGCACCCCAGACATAGAAAACGGGTGCGAATAGAATCCGGCCAGCTTCCCGCGCTGCGCCACAGAAAAAAAAGTAATAAAACTTGAAAGGGAAGAAATATACAAATAAAAATAAAATTACTAGAAGAAGGAAGAAACAAATGAAGACTCGCCCAAACCAAGAAAAATATTTTTAATTCGCTGGGCTCTGGCATAGCCACTGAAACAGTCACAGACTCGGTCGTCCAAGTGAATGAATAAACTCGTCGTAATTAGGATTTATTTTTATGCCGTCGGCGGATTTGGCGCCCACGCGCCCCAGCTTAATGCCATCTTCAAAGGCATTCCTCCATGGCCATTTCTGAACAATTCATTTGACCCAATGGCCACCAGTACAAAAAAAAAAAAATAGAAAAAAAATAGCAGCAGACGAAACGCGAAAGGCGTAGGAAGCGCAAGTGTTTCAGACCAGAGCAACTCGGTTAGTCGTTGGTGCGTGCCACTTTTCACGCTTAGCCGGTGGCGCTTAAAGGCTTAACAACCGCTTGAAAGTGTTGTCCGCTTAACCAGTCTCCTGCTCCCCCTAACCCGACTGTGATTAGAGGCTCAACTGGACTTACTGTAGGCAGCGCAGGGTATGCCCGTGTAGGCGTGGGCGGCATGCAAGCACCGATGCGTCTTGGTCGTGCATTGCAGAGCCTTCTCATAGGCATGATAATCGGGACTAAGTCGTCGTTCCGCCTGAAAGCAATCAATTATATCCATTCATTAAGAATATCAAAGTGACGTTGGAGTCAGAACCACTCACCTCTTCGTAGACCTCGTTGATGTTCTGGAAATTATAGGTGCCCGGTTTCTGCAGACCCTTGAGGGTCTCGTAGAGAAAGAGCTCGAAATTCTTAAAGGTGTATTCGCTGAAGCTGTACCGCCTCAGGCGAGTGCCCGTCTCTCCGCCCAGCAAGACACACGACTTGTGATAATCATCCACGGCCCGTTTCACCAGCACTGATTCGTTCGACTTATTTGAACGTATTTGTAGTGACTTGAGCTCCAGCAGATGCTGAAATATTTTACGTTCCATATAATATCTGAAAAGTACATAAGCAAATATGAGCTTCACAGGAAGTTTAAGAAGAAGCAAAGAGGCATTTCAAATCTAATAAACTAGAATGGTAAGACGGCAGACAAAGTCAGAAAGAGGACTATGGACTTGGTATTTTAAAAGTCTGGCATATTTGTTTTTCAGCTTTCTTTTCTTTCTTGCATTGGTTTGTTTTCTTGTCAAGAGCAAATGTACGCAAATTGTCATTCTGATTTTTCCTTAGAGCATATAAAAAAATATAAAAATAAACCAAGGCCCAGGCAAAAGAGAATGCTCCCACCTCCCGCTGTGTTTGACAAAGAAAGAAAAGAGGGAGAGAGAGAAAGGACCTCCTTCGGTTGCCTACTGTGACCCAGGCAAACGCACAATAAGAACACAATAAAAAGGCATCATGTTATTAAAATTTAAAAAATATTAAATTTCGTACGCGAGCACAAAAAAAAAAGAAAATAAAAGAAATAAAACGAATGAAAGAAATCCTGTTAATAATTTAGAAAGCACAAAGCTGCGCCAAATTAAACCAACACCACCACCAAACAAAAAAAAAGAATTCAACAAAAATTCAAGGCTCTTGTCCACACCGGGAGGGGCTTAAAAACAGGGCCATAAAATGTTATTAGAAATTGTGTTCACAATTAGGCAAATACTGCTCTAATAATGATGAGAGGCCACGGAGAAGTTGGGAAGGTTGGGGCGGGGCAAATTAAAATTTGGCGGGGGAAATTGCGAATGGCAAAGGTCATGAAAATGATCACGATGAGAACTCGCCCAGCTTTAAGGTGCGCTGTAGAAATGGTAACTTTTTCAGGAAACTTTTCCTTAATCTAACAAGCCAGCCCTTTGGCAGCCCAATGAATTTGGCAAAAACAAAACAAATAAAAAACTGGGCAAATTTGTCGAGTGCACTTGAGAAAAACGCTGAGAGCAACGTACCTGAAATTGTTTATGCAATGAGCAGTTGCGGCTTGGGGCAGACGAGAGTGGCAATGACGGTGACGGTGACGGAATTTTCGCAGCCGCAGAGCGCCACTTAACAGAGCACAAAATTATGCAAAACAATTTGACTTTGAAACAAAAAAGCACACACACACACACACTTACACACATACAAAGACCGCATTGAGTGGACAAAAAAAAAAGAGAAGAAGTAGGAGGTAAGAAAAGGGCTGCTTTTGCTCGGTTAGTCGCTTAGGTAAACATTGAAAATTTTTGGGCAAAAACGGCGAAAATGATGATGATGATGAAGGTGAACATGCACTCCAAGAGCAACAAGCAGCTTGACCTGCTGCATTCGGAGCCAGAGTTGGAGGGGGCAGCAGCAGATGGAGTGGCACTGCAAAAGTAAAAACTGTGTAATGAATTGCAGTAAAAGTAGCATGAAAAGTTCAAGACAGCGCAAAGCCACAACAAATGCTAGAAATTGACAGAGCCGAGAGGGAAGCATTTCGAAGGAGCCGGCTGGATTTGAAATTTTCCAGCAGCTGCCCAGGCAGACTCGTTCTCGGGAATGTCAACAGCCAGCGTGGCTACGGTGGCTACTTGGCCATCATTCTTCCGGTTGTTTTGCTGCGGCCACCGGCCTGGCCAGCGTTTTGTTTGCCGAAGCGCTTTTCAATTTTACGCCTCACTTTTGGCACGGCCACCGCCACCGCCACCGCCACAGCCACTGCCAGCTACATTGATGTCGATGACGCTTCACTCAGTTTCACTTCAATTCTTTTGCACGTTTTTGCTTTAATAAAAAAAAAAAAGCGAGAAAAGAGGATGAAAAAAAAAATGCATTTCTGCACTTGCATTTTCCTCTTACATTTCCAACCAGCCTCGGCCTAAGCTGCCCTGCCGGCACTCCCAGCCTTTGCTAACTTTTGTGTGCATTCTTGTTCTTCGTTCAATTTTTTTTTTTGCGCTTTTTATGCTGCGGCTGTGAAAATACTTTTTGCAACACTGTCCTTGGCACATTTTTTTGTTATTGCTGTTACTTTTAGTGTTTTAGTTGTTGTTGTTGTTGTTGTTGTTGCTGACGCTGGCGCTGCTGCTACTGATTTCCGTTTCCGTTTTACGTTCGCTTAGTACAACTTTCATTTCATTTTCTTCTGCGTGTTTTCTTTCAATTTTTTTTTTCGCTCTCTCTTCTGCCTTTCTTTTTTTTTCGTAACACATTTTTCAACATTTCGTTTCGTTAGTTCTTCAACGAAGAACGTCCCCTTTTAGCCACGCACCACCCCCGCTGGGTGCAGCTTCCTGTTTGTGACACAAATGTGACAAGAAAAAAATGTGCATCCCTCGGTCTGGTCCGCCTTTGCTGGCCCAAAAACTTCTTTGGGTGCGCTCTGCCACAAAAAGTGGATGAAGTGGAAATGTGGCCGCTTGCCGGCGGCACAGGCAAGCGGGTGTCTCTCAGCTGACAGCGACTGACAGTGACAACGAAATGCAAAGAAATTAAGCGTTGCACAACTTGCGACAACAAATTTATGCCCCCGGCCACTTTGCACCGCTCAGATAGCAACAACAACAACAACAAATAAAACAAGCAAAAGTTTCCCAAAAACAAATCGCTTGCTTTTTACCCAAGCTACACCTATTTTTGGTTTTTACATGTATGTGTGTGTGTGTGTGTGTGGGTGTGAGAGTGTGTGTGTTTGGGCTGGTTTGGTTTGTTAGTTGTTTGCTTCTGTCCAGCTGAGTCAGGTGATTTGGCTTGGCTGGCATATTGCAAGTTCTCGATGAGCCCGAGACACTTGTAAATGCTGACAAAGTTGTCGCCAATTCATCTGCTTTTCAGTTTTCAGCGATTGCAGATTTCTGATTTTTTTTTTTTAGACTGTTTGTTCTTTTCCTACTCACTTTTATTACATTTTTCTGTCGGCAATTCTCCTTGGGAAAGTCGCCACCGACTGCAAAATAATTTTTTTTTTGTTTTTTCAATCTTTTTTAACCGCTAAAAAACTTTTGTCGCTTCATTTTTCATATTAGCCAAGTTCTTTTCTTTTTAAATTGTGGTTGAGAGGCAAAAGTTATTCAAGAACTTTCACGACGAAGTTGAAAGAGAAGTTGAACAGTTTATTCTGCTTGAAGAAATCAAAATCCAAAAGCATTTAAAATCTTTGCTATTTGCTCCAAAAGCTTGGAATAATTTACTTGGCAGCTTCCCAGCTGCCGAATAATTCAAAATGCCACACATTTATTTAAAATATCTGTGGAAATTTTCATAAATTGACTGATAATTTTTTTTCGTTTTCGGCACGCCCAAGCGTGCAAATTATTTTCCTGGCAAACAAAGCACAAATCAGTGGGAAAAAAGTCCCTAAAATGCAAAATTATCAACCATACCAAAATAAAGAAACAAAATATAAATCCAAATATTTAACAATGTCAATTACGTGCGCACATTATAAATCCCAAATCTCACCTGTGCTGCTAACAAACAAACAAACACACACACACACATACACACATACACAAGGGCCCGCAAGTAACATGCTCTGAATGCGGCGTTGGCAAGTTATTTGTTTAATTTATGCGTCAGATAAAATTTTAATCTCTTCTGAGCCAAAATAAAAAAAAAAAACAGCGAAGCGAACCAAAAAAAAAAAATTAAGTTGCCATTGCCAGAGACGAGCTAAAATAAAAACAACAACAAGGGAGTCGAAAAAAAAGCGCTCGCATAAAATAAAAATTCTCTATTTACACATACTTTTTCATGGTGTTTGCTCGATGCTGGGACCGACTTCGAGCTTCTAACACAACAAAAACTCGACACCACCACCGCTTCCAGTTTCTTGTCTCTCTGCAATTCTACCGGGTGCTTTAGATTTGCGCTTAACTTTTCCTTTTTCTGTTATGCTGCTCACCAACTTCCTCTTAGTAAATTTCGCTAGATGTTTGCTATCCACACACTTTTTATCTGCTCTAGTCTAACCAATTTCAAAGAGGCCACAACAATAATTAAATTGGCGCAGCAACAGGAGCTGACATTTTCCATTGCCTACTTTCAGGCTTGTCGCAAAATTCCTTATGCTTCATTTGACAGAAAAAAGTCATAGCAAATTCGTTGCTAGCCACAAAGGCCGTCACTCTCATTTTTCATTGCTTCCGTTTAGCGGCTTACAAAAGAATATTCTTTAAATCCCAGCCAAAACAGGTTTCTAACAAAAAAAAAAAGTGTATTTAATCTTTGGCATGGCCAAATAAATACGCTCTCCCGGACCAAACCATCTGTAATGTTCGTTTCCTGTACTCCTGTAAATTTATAAGTTAATTGACTTGTCCTAGCATTTATTTTTCTTCTGTAACTTAAGAATTCTTGTCCAAATTGCTTGAGTTTCCTCGATTTTGTCTGTTATTTTCAGTTTTGCATACGCCATGTGGCATTGTTTGTTTTTCTTCTGTTCTTGGGTTAAATTGTTACATATTCAAAGCCGCAGGAATTTTGGTCAAAAAGTTTTATGCATTTTATTTTTTTTCTTCGTGATTGTGTGTGTGTGTGTGTGTGTGCTTAGCCAAGCGAAAAAATTTATTTATGAAATGTCAACTTGGTGCGCAAATTTATTCATAACCAAAAAAAAGAACCTTGAGACAGATTAGCTAAATTAATAAAAGTAAACTTTGCTGCAGAAATTTTTGGCTTTGGCTAATTGAAATTTCTGAAGCGCGTCTTATGCAAATTCAATCGAATTGAATTTCTTTTTCTATTTGACTTGCTGGGCTGGCTTAATGAAAGGCTCAATTTACAATTGAAGAAATCTCTTACAAAAATAAATAAATTAATTAAAAAGCTAAGACACACACAAAGCCCCCTACCAGAGGAAGGCACACGTGGCAAAAGATATTTTCTTCTCAGACAGACAATTGAACTTTAAGTGGAAATAGGCAGCCAAATCCGTTAGGCAAACAAACAAAACCGAGCATTTCTTTTACCTTTCCCTTTTGGTTTTAGCCTAGATTTCAATTCTGCTAGTTCTTTTTTCTCAGCCTCTTTTTCTGTATCTTTTTAGTGTGTATGTTTTTTAGGATTTGCGCGGCTGTTGTTGCTCAGCCAACAGTGAAGACGACAACGGCGCGAATGCAGAGGAATAACAGTGAAAACAAATGCCAATGAACTGCCTGAGTGACTTCGTGGCTTAATATTTGGTTCGCTGGTTAGCTTTGCTTTGGCTTGGCCCAGAGTCTGTTAACTTGTTTCGTTTTACATCTTAAAAATTCGTTCATTTTATGCCGCTCACTAATCTGCGCTAATTCCACTTACAATTAGCATTAGTGGAATGTAAAACCAACAGAGCTTTCAGCATTCAGCTTTCAGATCTCCAGACTGCCTGAGTTCCAGCATCCCAGGCATTCTGATATCCGCCAATGTGGCTAATTTTCATATTTGAAGCCAGTTCATTGAAGAGAGACCAGCCCAGGCCATTCAGCGCCATAGGTGGGCGAGGCTCATGCTTGTCTACGCAACTGCTAATTAAAATGCCACAACTGGGTTTCAACTCTTTGCCAAAAGCGGGCGCTTTAAATTCAACCAGCCCCGTAGAGTGCCCAAAACCAAGTTAACCAACCTAATGACAACTAACGGTTAAGTGGCTGCGATTTGTTGCCTAGTTACCATGTTGGCTTCAACGACTTCTCTGGCAGTCAGAGCTGCTGCAAATTAATATAAATCAGTTGAGCCCAGACTGAGTGCTCCGCTTTGGGTGGTAGGCTAACTGCTTACCTGTAGAATGGTAATAAAAATTACTGCACTTGTAATATAATACATTAAATGGAATTGGGTTGACCAGAGCAGAGCGAGAGTAGGGGGATTCCGAAGTCTGGAGTGCATGAAAATGAGCATTAATGCCGCGTTTATTACTTTTAACCGCATTATAATAACTTTAAAACGCTTTCTTTTTTATGGCAACAGGAAGTGCTCAGATTTATTTGTTTGCCCAGCCTACTTTACCCTGCGAGATGAAAAAAGGAGAAGCAAAAATTCAGGGGAGAAAAAATGAAAAATGTAGCCGAGGCCATTAAATCCCTGACTAAATTAACTTTAAAGCAGTCGACTCTGGGGCAGCCTCTTTGATTACATTGAATGGCCAAGCCACGAGGATACGAATGGGCCGAGTCAAGCAGGCGGCGCGTGATATAATGCGAATCGAGGCGACCTAGATGAATTGTGTTGGTCTGGTGCTGGGGCCTGGGTCAAGTTGATGAAAATCAAGCATCAAGTAAATAAATCTAGAGTCTGAGGCAAAGCCAACACAGGAATTGCCTGCTGATTAATATAAGCCCATGAATCTCTTGGCCATTTCAGCCAATTCGGCGCTTCCGCTCCCATCCATTTTGACGAATCAGTTAAAGGAAATCTCACAGACTCACCTGCGTATATTTCGCTGGATGGATCGTGTGACGGCACCCATTTCGCAGGCTCCTTTATCGCCCGGCTTGCGATTTTCAAGGCGGCTGCTGCAGGAACGCCCATCCAAAGTGGCATAGATGGGACGACGCGGCATGGCCGTGTGCACATTCCTGGGTGTGGGAATTTTGCTGCGCTCTGCTCTGGGACTGGGCTCAAAGCCAGAGTCTTGATCTTTGGTAGTAGCCACAACACCGGATCCTATACTGTCTCTGGCCTCCTGAGCATGCTTCCAGTTACTGCGTGTCTTCGCTCCACTGCGTGCACGCTTTTTGAGCCGACGTTTGCGTCCATTACCTAACTCATAGACCCCGGCGGCTGCAGTGGCCTCAGCTCCAGTCTGCTGCACTGGACTGTTGGTGTTGGCCACGCCTTGGCGGTGACCCAGGAAACGACGCAGGGGACTATCGTGCTCGGGATCCACTAGAGGATTTCCTTCAGCATCCACTTCGTCGTCATCATACTCAAATTCGTCGTAGTCATAGTCACCCTTGTCAGGAGCACTGAGTTCCGTTCCAGAGGGCAGCTTGGACGCTGTTGAGCCATCCGGTACAATTTGAAAGACTTTGTTGGTGCGCGCGACACGCTCAACTTCACCGTTGGACTCGTCGCTTTTTAGCACTTGGAAGCTCGATTTGCGTTCTGGTTCATTTGGCTTGACCAAGGTGGAACTGCCGGATGCTGCTGCGGCTGCATTAGGCTCATCATCTGCTGAATCTGAGGGCAGCAGTGTGAACGAGCGCCTTGATTCCTGTTCACGCTGAGGTGGCTGGGACTGAGCTGATGGCTGTGGTGGTGGTTGTGGTGGCTGCGGTTGTGTGGTTGAAGGCGAATTTTGTTGAGGCATTTTCGGTTCAGCCTGCGGTTTCGGAGACTTTTCGTTTTTCAACTCGACAGCCGGAGAAGAAATCTCTGATTTTTTTTCATTTCTTGTTGCCGCTGAGGCTGACGGCGGTTTCGCTGCTGTCTGTGGTTTTGATTCAGCAGTTGCTTCAGCGTTTGTTGGCTGCTTTTGGACTGTGGAGGGTGTGCTAGCATCTGGCAGGACATCGGCTGGCACAGGTTTAGGTGATGTCGGTTTTGGGGGTGTCTTGGGCTTAACCTCTGATGAGGAATCTGCCATGGGTGGGACAGCATTTGGCTTAGCTGCTTCAGATTTCTTTTGTTCACCTTCTACCTCTTCGGTGGAACTTTTTGATTCGCTGCTCAATGCTGTGGCTGCTATCTTAATCATCTGCTCAACCTCTTTGGATATTTCTTTGGTTTCCTCTTCGCTGAGCTCTAGCTTGGCATCGGCACTGCTGGCATCCTTTTCAGCCTCCTGGCCGTCAACGGCAGCTACAGAAGCCTCGGCGGGAGCATCTTCCGAGGACTTTGATGTGTTCAATTCTGCATCGTGATGGACATCGACTTGAGTGGTCATACGCTTACCTACTTCACCCTCAACATCCTCATCTGTCAACTCAACGATATGGGAATCCAGGACTTGTAAGTTAGTCATTTCGGCTGGCTTTTCACCAGCACTTGGCGTGGGTGATTTGATAAAGGTTCCTTCTTTTGTGGCCGTTGGCGGTGGTGTTTGTCGAGTTGGCCTTGTCGACGATGCGGGTCGACCTTGAGAAGTGTCAATGCCTTCACGTTCTACTGGCACCTCGCGTTCCTTCTCACCCTCCAGCTCCTTCACTTCCAAAGCCTTTTTTTGGGCCTTGTTGACCGCTTCATCTTCATCCTCCTCACTGTCTTTCAACTCTTTAGACCGCTTTGATGAGTTCGAACGTTTTCTTGGAACTACACGCTGCTTTTGTCTCTTGTGGTAGCAGCAATTTTCACACGAGTCCTCGCCATCCTCATCATCCTCCTCCCATTCACTTGAGCTGGCATAGCGCTCTCGTGATTTGCGTCTCCGTATCTCAATGTTGCTCTTGGAGCGACAAATCTCACTACAGCGCTCATTCCGGCAGCCATGCTTAGACTCGCCGCAGCTACTGGTACGCCTGCGCAACTGACGCCGCTTATGCCGCTGGCAAGTATGCTCCACACGCTGCTCCTTTTTGTAGGTCTCCTCAGTGCAGCTACACGGACCCTCACCACCGCCATCGGAGTCTGAACGCCTCAGATAGACCACATATTTCTTGGAAGTGTGCAAGTCCTGAAGCTCCTCCTTTTCTACATATTTCAAAGGTCGCACCATGTCGGATGTGGCATCCTGAAAGGGATTTTTTCGCCTAGCCGCCAGGCGCAACTTGCTCGAGGGTTGGCCACCATGCGACTGCAAGAACTTGGCTGTAGAGCGGTGACCACGCATCAAAGCACAATCCAGGGGCGTGAGCACCACTCCCTTTGAGTTCCGGTACAGAGCATTCACATCTCCGCCATAATCCAAGAGCATCTTGCACATGTCCGTGTAGTCATTGGAGGCTGCTATATGAAGCATACTGCGTCCATCGTTACTGGTGGTGTTCACTTGCTTGGGCCTTTGATCCAGCAACCATTCCACCAGCTCACGCCGTCCTGAGGTAGCAGCCTCATGTATGGGCAAGTCGCCCTTGGCATTGCGGAGCCAAAGATTTGCTCCCCTCTCCTTGAGGAGCTTCAACGTCTCGAACTGCCCCTTGGAACAGCCGCAGTGGGCAGGAGTACGACCCTTGCGATCCTGCCGATTCGGATCGGCCTCCAGATCAAGCAGTCGGGCCGTGGCATCCGCATGTCCCAATGTCACTGCATAATGCAAGGCTGTGCAGCCGTTGGAGTCTATGAGGTCTGTGGGCGCCCCACACAAGCTGATTAGGGTGTCGATACATTCGGTGTGTCCTCGAGACCCAGCGCAATGTAGAGCAGTGAGGCCATCCCTGTGTTTGAGAAAGAGAACAGATTATTAATTCCTTGATTTCACTATTTAAATTTATCAACACAACACCGACTTATCTGAGCTCTCCACGCGGGCTCCAGCCTTGACTAAGGCCATCACCGCCTTGGCTGAACCCGCTGAAGCTGCCCACAATAAAGGTTGCCGGCCATCCTTATCCTGCACATCTACACTGCTCTGCGGATGAGCCAACAGAATACCCAAAATTTCCAGCGACAACTTGGTAGTATTGGACTGAGTGCCAACTTTGGCATCATAGTTGGCTCCGCACATCTGCGCCGAATAATGCAAAGGTGTGCCACCATTCAAATCAGGCTTGCTCACATTGGCCCCAGCAGCCAACACAGTCCGCAAAGCCTCCACTTCTCCACAAACTATCAAAGAAGGACATTAAAAGTCGATCAATAAATTGTTGCAGAGATCCATGGAAGTCAGAGAAGCTCACCTGTTGCCCAATGGACCACCGAGTGTCCCTCATTGTCCACCGCATTCACATCGGCTTTGTTCGCTAGCAGCAAATTGACCATAGCCAAATTGCCCTGAATAACAGCCAAGTGAAGCGGAGTGAAGCCATCCTCATCAGCAGACTCCAGTAGCTCTGGAGCTGCGATAGCAATGCTTGCGGCAGCCACGAGGTCGCGTGTCTGTTCCACGTTCTGAGCGGCACAATAGTGCAGCGCGTTCTTGTTGCTACGGTCGCGTTGCCGCAGCAATTGGGGCTACAAATATACAAAACAAAAATAAACATAAGTTTAAAATTTTGCAAAATTTTAGAAGCCTTAAAAGGTGATTGACCAAAGCTGAAAATAGCCATCACACAGAATTGTACACTCTGCTCAAACAAATCAGAAACTCAAATTAAAATTTACTGAAGTTGAAAAAGTTATTAAATAAGTAATTCTTTTTGATTAAAGCTACTTTTGATCTGAGTCGACTTAAATTGAATTTAATGAAACTCATAACTCTTGGCGATTAAGTTGAATTTTTCAAATGTTGTCATTCTTCAGACAAAAATTTCACTTCTTCTTAAATGAAGAAAGCTTTTAGCATTTAATTCAGTATTTATTCAAGTTTATTTGTGTAAAATAAAAACTAATTTCCTCAAGTGAGAAATAATATGCGCGTGGCATGTGTTTATCGATGAGCCCAAAATGAATTGCATTGCAAAGGTTTCGTTTGTGAATTTAATAAACCAATTAAAATGTCATTTGCATAAACTGCAAAAATAATTATCACTTTTCAGGGCTCTGAACTTTTTGTATTTGCATCATATACAGAATTTATGTTTTCATAAAATTGTATAATTAATATGCGTATCAATCGTTGGGACATTTAGTCTGTATAGTGGTAATCGAGCTCAAATTGAAATTGAAAAGTTAAAGTCGAATCGGAGGGACTGGCCGATATCGAAATGTAACGAGTTCACCCAGTGAAGTTAAATGGGTACAAAATATTTTTATTTATTATTATTTTCTTTTCGTTTTCCATATTTTGTGGAATAATTGGTGTTCTTGTTATTGGAATTGTTGATCGAATTCCATAGAGTAATAATATTTATTTTGCAAATGAAAAGTACGCCGGCACACACAGGATCACAGACTCGCACACACACACTTTTGTTCTCACTTTATTGTGACAGCGCTAACCATGTGAAATTTCGCACAGTTTTTTTCCCCTCCCCCCAATTAATTATTAAGCATATTTTTGCGTTAATCACGTGTAAATTATTATTGATATAAATAATTAATAATTTCAATTTTTATTTCGTTCTGTTTGATGCATTAAAAATAACAAGGAAAGCAAATGACCAGTTCATTTTTTATTTCTGTTTGCTTGGACAGGCGTTGTCCTTTAGTTACTAAAGCAACACAAACGGCAAACACCCAATGCCAACAACAATCCAACTAACATTGGCAACGCCAGGCGAATGCAAACAACAAACACAGAGAAAGAGAGAGAGAGTAATGCGGTTCGCTTTGCCATGGACTGCGGAAAGTGCAAGTGTTTGGCTGGGAGACCGGCAGGACCACGCATGTTGTCAAGAGCAACCAAAATAGACCTCTCTCCCTCTCCCTCACACACGGTTCAGGTGTGGTGAGTTTTAGATTTTTTGTTTAGCTTTGTGCTTTGTGTTTTCCACCCTGCTTGCTTACCAGATTCGCCTTGGCATTTTTGGCGCGCAAAATTACTTCGAACTCCAGGGGGGTGGCAAACATTTGAGTCGATCTGCCGGCTTACTGGCCTGCCGCAACGTGTCAGAACATGTCAAGTACAACAAAAAAACCAAAAGAAATAAGAAGAAGATATGCTGTCGCCACCGCCGCTACTTGGAGTCTTGCAGTGGCTACGACATCGGCACACGAAAGAGCACTGAAAGTGAAAACGCAAGCAAGTTGGAAACTATGCGAAGTCGAAGTCGAGGCAGACAGCCCGGCAGGCAATTGAGAAATAGGTGCTAGCAGAGCCGAGCCCCGGAGGTCTGCGGAGAGTGGGCGTAGACCACTTGGCAAGTTTTGCCTAATTTCTATTTGAACATTTAAGTTGGCGCTGTTAGTTTGGCATGCCCTCAAAGTAAACCACCAAGACTTCATCAATGCCTTAGCATGCCGTTTTCCTGCCCTGCCATCTCTGTTGGCTTTGTGTGTTCATCTTGTCATTGGCATGCCAGGCAGAATGATTGAATGTGTTGCTTTTCTAACCAACATTCAATTTTCCGCCCTCAAAATATTTTGCTTTCTTTTTTTTCGGATGCGAATAAAAAAAAAACAATCGCGTGACTGCCATGAGTTGTTGCTTGTTGTTGGTCTGTAAGTTATATCGAGTGTGGGAACTGCTGAGCTCAAGCGTCAGTAAAATGCCAAGTTTTTGTCAATTTACTGTACATTTCAAGAAACTATTCCGCAATAGTGTACTAGCCAATAAAAAAAAAGAAAAACAAAAAAAAATTGTTGCAGAAAACCTAAAAAAAGAACACATAAAAAAGTATCGAAAGGCAGTAAAAATGAAAGGCTTTGAAATATTCAAAAGGTGATTTGACTGACAGCATTCATTTTGCTGAAATATTAAATTGGCAACAGGCTTTGGGCTTTAAGGTTTTATGGTATATGAAAATATCTAAGCCAATCCATTCAAATAGCTTAACAGGTAATAATCATAAAAAGAGCACATGTTTATAAAACCTATCGAGGCTTACATTTGAGAGCCACTTGGCTTCCCAATTCGGTGAGTCGGCAATAAATTTGTTTTTCTGGGTTAGATTTTAGTTAGACTCATGTGATCTAATAAATATTTAATGCCCATTTAATTTTTTTGCCTTCTTTATTATTATTCTCGGTTTATTGTGTTTTATATTTTTCTTGCGAATTTTTTCTTTTGGCCATTCATTTGATTGAATCAAAGTTGTCGATTTTCTTTTCTGTGGTTTTGTTTTCTTTTCTTTGCCGAACAAAAATTTACATTGGTCTGTCTGACTGACCCTTGCCCCCGCTCCAAAGGAAAAAATATATATATAAATAAAAAGTATTTACAATGATTTTTATTTGCTGCTGTTTCCGTTATCTTTTGTGTTCTGCTTTCTCGTTGTTGTTGAGCTTTGAGGGGAACCGTTGCGGGTTTGATTTCTTTCTTTTTATTTTTGGCGGACGTTTGCCTCTGCTTATTTTGCTGCTTCTACTGCTGCTGTCGGGATTATGAATAATTCAAATAAACTGAAATGATACCTAAAAAGTTTGACGGCGCCCGCCTGTTTGTTCCGCATACCCCACTCCTCCTAGTCGCTCCTTCGGATGGGAAAGGAAGAAAAGAGCAGCTTCAAATAAAGTTGTGTGATTTTGTTTTGTTTTGTTGCTGCTCTCGTTTTTGTTATTACGACGACGATGATGATGCTGATGATGATGGTTTGGTGTGATTGTTGCCTCTGCTGGTGTCATGCAAATTTGCATCCAAGTTTCTCTGTTTGCCCAGTACAAAATGAAATGCGATAATCAAATACGTTCAAAGCCAAAAACAACAGCAACAACAAAGAGGCCAGCAGTAGGAATAAAGCGCAACCATTTGTGGCATAATATCAGCAGATGCTCCTGTCACCTTAACCAAAGCCCAGACTGCCCTATCAAATGGCACTCCTCACGGCCAGCTTCCCTTGACCATTTGAAATTCTGCTTACCCTAGATAAAACTTTGGCATTTGCCAGTTGACTCGGTCCTCCATTTCCACTGTTTATGCCATTTTAATAGTTTTAAAAACAAATAAAATTTAGCCCTGAACCGAGCGACATAAAAGTTAATCTGCTCCACAAAAAAAAAAAAAAAAAACAAAAAAAAAACAAAGAAAACAACAGGAATATCACAAGCAACCTCGATAAACCTGTCCACCTTCATTGCGGTTTTGGCCAATGATTCTATGACTTCAGCAAATGAAATCTTTATGATGACGCCAACATGGTTTTTTTCCATGGAGATTTGCATAGCCAAGCAGGAAAGCAACTCTAACTTGCCAGCACCTGATTAAAAGTCGCAAACAAACAGAGAGCGAGGCATTAAAATTTGAACCCATCGCCAAGGATTTATGACCCCAAAGCGAGTTAGATTGAAATGGAATGCAACAAAGCAACAGGCAAATGAGTTGGACCTTTTCCGGGCCCTCTTTTTCAAAGTTCTCGAAATAAAACATTATACTTTTTTATGGTCACTTTTATTTGCCTTTCATATTTTTGGTGTCTGTCTTCATGTCAATGCACACACAAGGAGCGACCACAGAACCATCACAGTGACCTTTTCCAGTCTTCCGAAATCTCTTTCTAAGCCTGGACACGTGTTCAGATTGCCGGCACCCTGTTGGTTGTTTGGTTGTTATTTTGGTTTTTCGGCTTTAAGCGTTTCCGGTTATGCAAAAATGCCAACTAAACTTAAAACTTCCTTTGAGGGCTTCGTTTCTTTTCGTTTGTATTTGCATAACACCGAATACACAAGCAGCACACACACACACGCACACCCAATACAGATGATGTTGTCACTTCCGTGAAGACACTAAAAGAGAGACTTCAATAAATAAAAGTGAGTGTGCCTGTGTGTGTGTGTGTGTGTGTATGCGGTGTTATGCAAATACAAACGAAAAGAAACGAAGCCCTCAAAGGAAGTTGCGGTGACAAGGTGGTTTGGCCTGGTCCGGGCTGGCCTAGGAATGGGCGGTCTGTGTGTGACGGGGCTTATTATTCATATATCGTAATCCATTAGCATAACAATGAGATGTCCTGTCCCAGCTCAAAAGTCGTAGGGGCCAACCGGAGAGCCAACCAGGCAGCCAACCAATCCAGTGAGTCACCGAGTCCGATTCATGGGCTACGCCTTTGAATTCATATGACGTATACGGCATGGTGTATTGCGCATACATACAACATTTTATTGTTTACACACAGGAAGTGCGTACACAAATACATGGCATATACTTTATATACATTCATATATTAATAAATACGAAAAAAATAAAATAAATAAATAATAATGAAAGAAGATGGGCAGCCACAATGAAGAGTCAGACATATACACTGGCAGGAGCTCTCCTCTTTGTCTTCGTTCTCGCTCCATGATAATGCACAAAAAAATATAAAATATATTTATATATATATAATGGCATTTGAGAATAAACTGAATGCGCCCTCTTCTTTGAGCCAAGCAGGAAGAAGAAGAAGAAATGGTAAACCGAGAATTCAAGTTAACGCTTCGTTGGGCAACACATCCGCCATAATTATGTGTGACGCGACAGCAGAATGGCATATAAAAGAGCAGCCAAGACACTCTTCCCTCAACTGTTCCAGGGTCGGCGAAAATGACCTAAAAGAACCCAAAGAAGTAGAGCCCAAGCAACAATCATACCGGAAGTTATTTTTGGTGCCTCACTGAGCCTGAAACTGCCTGGCCAGTCCACGTCAACCAGCTAGAGCCCTAGAACGCCAGCCTGTCTGGTCTGCTCCTACTTTGGCCATCCTCGTTTTCTGCATTCCTTGCCACATAACTAGAATGCCTGTTAAGGTTCAGCGGCATTTCCAACTGCTTAAAATGTCAAGTGGCCAGACTGCATAGAATTGCGTGCTTCTCCCACGTCCACTCAATGGCAAATTTATGCGCACAATATGTAATTCATATGTTAATCCATTGTTTCCTGACACCCCAACCAGTGCTGTTAAATACCCAGGCACACCCATGTAGTTGTACTCTGCATTTAATTAATACAAGCGCCAAAATGCACAGGTAACAAGAGACACCAAAACAAGAGCAGCTGGCAGAAGACCCAATGAAAGCAACGATAATTCTACACTCTCCTTAGAGAAGGAAGAAAAAAAATCAATACAATCTAGAATTATGAATATATTCTAGAAGTATAAAATAATTAAATTATTAAATAAGGTAAGTAACTCTTGCTGGAGCCTTGAAGAATTTTATTAAAAATTCGGATAAGACAAAAAATGAAATTTCATTTTCGTCGTCACCTGACTATTTATTTCTCCGAATAAGAATAAACTTCAATAGATAAATTAATTCAATTATTACGAATAAGAGAAAATAAACTTAGTGAAAAATTTATTTTTAATAATTAAATGTATGAACACAATATATTTTTTTAAGATAAAATTGTAATTTCATGATTTTCTTCATTATCTTATTTTCTTAGCTGTGTGCATAATATAAAGAAAGCAAAGGTAATTTTTTGCTTCTGATGGATTCTTTCTAAATTTATTTTCATTATTTTGAGATCCTTAATACTGCAGGCAAAAACAGCTCTAAGCTTAATATTGTCAATTGCAGCCGCCCTGGAAAAGGGTAAGCATACTGGTATAATAAGCACAAAGAAAATTGTCTCAAAGATCGCTTAAATAAGGAAAGGCAACAACGGCAGCTATGCAAAAGAGGGAGAAGCGCGACTCTCAAGCAGCCAACGGCATCCACCAACAGCGGGAGCCGCAGCAGCAGCAACAAGAACAACTAGAAGAAACAGAAGAAGAAGAAGAAGAAGAACTATAATTTGCATGCTTAGCAGACAAAAGCTCTAGACAGACAAGGAGACTCAATGTTTGTCTTTGTTGTTGTTTTTAGTTTTCCTTCTTTTTTTTCCGATTGTTATTACAGTTGTTGTTGTTGCACCTTTTATACTTCTAATTAGTGCCAAGTTGACGGCTGCTTATATGCAAAAACAACAACAAGAACAACAATAACGACAAGAACAAAGGCAGCATGCATTGCAATTGCCTTTGTTGTGGTTGCCTGGTTTGTCTGGCAGTCTGGGCCCGAAACAGGAAGCGTTTCACTGCGCACCGCATTCTTAAGTAGTTTTGGCAATTATTTACAGCTACTTTAGCCGCACTTTGTCGCCCTATCGCCCCTCAGTCATGTTAAAAAGCCCGCCCCCAAAAGGCAACCGCCCCTCAATCTTTCTATTCGCCGCCATTTTCACCCTGAAACTCTTTGCATCGTTGCCATAAGTTTGCCACACGGATTATTATTATGCCGTGCTGTGTTCTCTTCTCTTTCGCTGTCTTCACCCTTCCCCTTCCACGCTGTTGTCTATTCTTGCTGTGTGTAGTTAAACTTTAGCATAGTTTTTATGCCGTGCAACGGATTAACAACATAACGGCATCCTCACGCCCGAGCAAAAGTTTCTGGTCTCGATCTGGAAAACTTTGTCGGCGGTTTAGCCTGATGGCTCATGGCCACCAAGCATTCTCTGATTCCCAGTCCACAATTTCAGGTGGTAAAATGTTTGTTAAACAACAACAAATTTCTATTCCTTTTTCGATTTCACAATACATGCTTTAAAATCCCAAGCAATATATATATTTTTTTTCATTAAAGTTGCCACTCATGAATACTTAAACATGTTGTAGAAGTTTTGGTGAGGGTGGCGATATCGTACCATATCCTTGGTATAATTTATAAGTCCTTGTACTTGCTCCAGTTACTAAGTCACGAGATGTTCCGTGAACTTTTTCTAGTTGGTCAAAATCAAATTAAGCTGTAAAATATTTTCCAAAATGCTTGAGCTCAATTAAAAATTATGCTTTTCACCAGCACCACCCGCCGACCCGCCCCTGCTCAAACAATAGTTGCGAGAGTGCGGAGAGATCATGAGTACTAAGTAAATGCACAGTAATTTCCGGGGCAAAAACTTTTTGCAAACAAATTGTTCGAATGGTGAGAGTGGAGTGATTCTACATGGCAAAGGACAACGGCTTGAAAATAGCCACACAAGTTGTGCGCCGGACCGTATTAAAATTAGTAACAAGCTCTGCTCATTTGTGTCAACTTTGGGACTGCCATTATGCACTTTGAACAAATATTGTTAGATGTAGGCAAAACTTTTACCCAACAACAACAACTTTACCAACAACTAATCCAGGCGAGAGCATCACAAACTCACAGAGAGAGAGAGAGAGAGAGAGCAAGAGATGCCTGCGATGCTTTTATTTGTCCTTCGACCCTCACTTGTTTTTAGTCTGCCAAGCATTTCCTTAAGCAAAAATTTTCGACTCTCATGCAAATTCATATGCGGATATCCTAAATGTAGCTTGATAGCTTCAGCAGTCTCACCAGCTAAACAGATGAACTCCAACAATTTCAGAACTCCTAATGCAACTGCCAAGTTGGCGGAAGTCATTGCCAAAGCCAAACAAACACTGACAACATTTGTGAGACATCAACTGAAAGCTCCATTCCCAATAGTAGTTTCTATGGGGCCCAGCCAGGCAAATACATTTTCAGATAAATTTCTCAGATTTTGAGGTAATTAATTTGTCACTGCAAAGTTTGTCTTACGCAGAAATCAAAACTGACACAGATCCAAGCCCCTGTCAGTGGTCAGCCAGCTTGGCCGTTCATCCTGTTGGCCATTTTCAGTCTTCATAGTTGACGTATTGTTGTTTCTAATTCTATTAGTTCTGGACAGTCTCATTATCAGGCTGGCCAACCTAAGCCTTTAGACAGCCAGTTTGTTTGACCCACAAAAAAAAAAAAAAAAACAAACATTTACTTTTTCTTTTTGTCTTCTTCAATTAGCAGCCGCTCATTTGGGGACACTTTTGTTTTTTACACCACCCTGATTTTTTGGCACATTTTTTTGGTGTAGACCCACTCATTTGCAGATATCGGTTTTTTTTTTTTTTTGCCTTTAGGGTTTTTAGGTGGAAATTGGCAGTGGCTTTTATGTGACCATTAAATGTAATTAATTAGTCTGCTGCATGCAAAACTGTCACAAATTCGCTTCAACTATAAATTTACAATGAATTTAATTTGGCACCATGACGTGGTCCGAACAAAATCACACGCAAATGCCAAGAGTCGCCCAAAAAAAGTAGCCAATGTATTTTCAATTACAGCTCATCATACGCCCCGTTGGTCGCCGCTACAGCACCAATCCTCTCAGCACATTGGCAGACATAATAAATTCAGCTGGTAGCAAACTGCTTATGAAGTCATCTCACATAGACGAAAGCCTTTCGGAAATGATGGCGCATTCGGTTACAAAAGCCATTGAGCAACCATCACGAGCCGGGCAAGGGTTGAGGCTGCGTGTCTAAAAGTTAATTACAAGAATTGTACAAATGACCAACAATTAAATTGAACACAAAAGTCTGTCGCTTAATTCAGCTGGTAGGGCTCGTCATTTGGACTGGACTCGGTTGGTTAGGCTTGTTTGCGCTTCCAATGGAAAATTTCGGGTAAATTTTCCAACATTTTGCGGCTGTTCAAGGCAAATGGGAGACTGACTCGGCAGTCACCGTTCGCTAATTGCAAACCATTCAGTGACAAAAATTTCAAATACAGGAAAACTTTTATATCAACACTCCCCACTTACTCCCTTCCCTCCGCCCCTCGACCCTTTGGCTACCTTGCAGCTCCAACAAAATAACGTCAATTTGGCTAGGAGAGCAAGCAGCAGCAGCAGCAAAAAAAACAACAACAAGGTAAAGAGAAACTGAGCAAACTCAAAGCTTGCGATTAATTAAAAATTCAAGTGACTACCAAATACCGACTGACGACTACAGGGGCTGATGTAAGGAGAGTAGTTGGAGGGAGGAAAAGTAAGAAGATACTGCAACTAAAGTTAAATATTTTAGCACTGTGAAATGTAAAATAATTTGAATGTCAGCAGATGGCAAACGAGTGCTGCAAAATGGGGCAAAAATAGTAAAGCGAAAGAATGAGAAACGAACACGGCAAATCAAACGAACGATTGAACAACCAATGCTAGTACCAATGCCAGAACTGAAGAAAAAGAAAAACAACAACTACCTTCAAATTGAATAAATGAGCGAATGAATGAAAAGCAACGCGAATAGAGCAATGCACCAGAGCAAAGCGAAAGAGAAAAGAACAGAACAGAACAGAACAGAATCAAAGAAACAAAAGCAAACTTTTCGACGTCATTTTTAATGAAATTTCAACAAAATGTTACAAACGCTGACTGAACCATCGCATTCGAGAAACTAGCAAAAGGGAGAAGCTGCCAGAGTTTGGGTAAGTAAGTAACGAAAAGGGAGCGAGCGAGAGAGAGTCCGGCAAAAGGCAAAAATTGCAATTAAAATTACCAAATGAAGGCCAACAAGAAAAATATAGAAAAAAAAGATAGAAAAGTGTTAAAAAGCAGAGCGAAATCAAGAGAGCCAAAGTGGTAAGAAGCAGACAGAATGTAGCCAAATTAATAATAATTTAAGCGCTGATTGAACTGCAACAAAAACAAACGAAGAAAGTCAATATCAGAGGCAGAAAAGTAAAGGAAATTAAAAGAAAAAAAAGTAAATGTGAAGTGAATTGGGGAATTCAGCTAGAGTGGCATAATTAAAATTGGCAAATTCGCGAAGGTCAAATCAAACTAATGAAAGTGGACAAAATTCAGCAGGAAAAAAATATTGCCTACTTATGGGCGCCAAATGAAATTGGAAATATTGCAACCAATTGAAAATTTTAAAATGTTTAATTAAAAAAAAGATGAAAAAAAATGACTTTCTAATAAACACGAGAGCTTTGAAGAATTTATAGATTTTTTCATTAATCCATATCAATTCGATTGGGTTTAAATGTGTACAAACAAATCCCCTAATAACACATCACCTGTGTATTATATACAGATTATTTTATTTATTTATTTATTTTTTCATTTGGTTTAAAATATAAGCTTGTTGGCAAAAAAAAATGTATATTTTCATTGACTACTGTTTTATTTGTTAGTTAATTAGGAAGCCAACATTTTATATTTTCACTAAGCCATACAAAGAGATAGATGAAATTCAGATATAAAATAGTAACTGATTTAAATGCAGAGCCAATAAAAATGATAGCTAAACACTGTTAAACAGCTTTAAAATTACTGTAAATTTTTAATTTCAAAGTTGAACAATTGCAGATACAAAAAATTAATTTCAAGTTACTTTTATTCCCTCCACAAAGAGGCAGCTACTCCACCTATTCTAATCAAAAACACACTCACGCACCCACCGCAAGAGCTGCCTCTGGCCATCACCACAAAAATGTTTTGTTTTTGCATACATTTTTTTTTTTTTACTTTTATTTTTACTTTGTTTTGTATTTCATTTTTGCTGGAAACAAAGGTAAGCCAGCTAGAGAACGAGGGCTGGCCGAGTTAAAATTCAACTTCTGAAACTGACTTTTGAGCGAAAAGTTTTGCTTAGAGCTGTAAACATCAGCCAGGCAGGAAAGCTGCTGGTAAAACCACCAACTCTGGGTAACGAATCTGCCAGAGCCAGAGTCAGAGTGAAGCGAACTGAGTTGGCGGTAAAATGGAGTTTAGGCGGGAGACGATGGACAAGTTGAGTCTGGCTAAGAGGAAATCTTAAGTGAAAATAAATAATTCACACCTGCAGCGATCTGTGGGCCAATCCTTAGAGTCCGGGCAGCTGGCACTTCTGGCACTGCTGTGTACTGGGCTTTTTCAAGTTCTCGGCTTAGGTTCAGCTGCCTGGGCAGTAAAAATCTGTGGCTGGCTGTTGGCGGCTGCCTGGTCTGGTGCCGCTGTGGCGGCCATAAAGATAGACATAAAATTACCAACTTGAGGTGTAAAAGTTCACTTTTGAGCGAATTCTTGGCTAAATTGTGGTTTAAAGTTAGACCATAGAAGGGCAGCAGCCAAATAAAACTTGTGGATGGAGAGGCAAGTGTCTGACTGACCTCGACGCTTAGGTGGCGAAATTACGCCATTAAAGCTGAACAGAGTCAGCAGCAATAACAACACAAAAAACGGCATAGAAAACAATGCCGAGAGCCAAAAAGTTTTATTTTCTAAGAAATTAAGACTTAATTGGTAAAAACAACAACAACAAAAATAAAGACAACAGCAACGACAAAAACAATAAAAGGAACAAAACCAACAGCATCAGCCTTGTTGCGTTTGGAGCAAGAGGAGACTCAGCGGCAGATGTGAAACAACATCAATGAAAAGTTTAAGCAAAACAAAAGCAGCCAAGTAAACAAAGTCGATGAATGTTGTTGAGTGCTCTCCAACACAAAAAAAAAAAAAAAAAACACAAGACCAGCCATCAAAAAGCAATGTTAGCTCCAGACAAAAGAGCTTCCCAAAAGCAAAAAAAAAAAAAAAAAAAAAAAAACAAAAAATTATAAAAAAAAAAGAAAAGAATTAACCAGAGAAGAAAGGCAATTTATGTGAGTCAAGAGGTGAGCCGACCAGAGCCAATAGAGTCTTAACTTCAGCCACAGCCAGAGCCCTAGTCTGATAGGCTGGTTGACAGTAGTTGGAACAAACAAAAATATTGACAGCCTGCTCAGCCAACAATTCACACAAAATGCAAAAAATTTTACGCAATAAAAACAAAGATCGCAGATACACAGTAAGACAGACAAACCGACAGACAGGCATTCAGTGAGCAACAAGCCGACTGAGGCATTAACCATAATCTTAATTAAATACATACCCAATTCCACCGACACACATATTTGTGTTGTAAAAAAAATATGTAAGAAAAATGAAAGAGGACGAGAAGACCAAGTGCTAAAGTTGTCAATAAGTGAGCCGGCAAGGCTGTGGCGAAGGCAAATAAAAATGGCTTAATTATTCAAAGGGGGGCTCGCAATAACAAGACGAGTTTATAAGACTTGCAGACGTTAAAACTTTTAATAGATTACCACAGTCTTATCAAAAAGAGTCAAAGTATACCCGGGAATTTCTTCTAGCAGAAGTCAAATAGCCCACAGGGTAGAGCAATTAAGGCACACACACACCAATGATACAAAGAAATAAAAAATATGGGCGGATTCGCTGATAAACTCATTAAAATATGTAAACAAATCTTGCAGGTGCAGGTGGTTTGTTTATACGAAAAGCAAAGGGCAACTCATAAATGAGTTAAGCGATTATTTGCATTTTTTATTTCCTGAAAGTCAAAGTTGAAATAAAAATATAAACATAAAAAGATATGAGAAAAACCTGAAGCTTTCTAACTTTAGTATTCCAAAACAAATATGAAGGTCTCCAATTTAAATTCTTTCCACCTTAATCTGTGGGCAATGTAAAGGTCAAAATATTTTATATTTAAGCAATTATTCGACTAGGATTTTTATGATCATTGGCTAAATCCGAAAACTAAAATTCGACATAACTCTTTATATTTCTTAAGTCAGACAGAATTTGCTCATTGAATGACGCCAACATGTTTCATTTTCTTTTGCTAATTTTTGTGCAAAAATGCGGTCATGTTTGTTGTTTATGGTTTCACATTAAATACTTGCGTCACAAGTTAATAATAATTGCCATAGCAATGACCAACATTTGGCAAGCATTTGCCATATTTCACAGGCAAATAATCCAACGGCCAGCTGCCAAGGTTAAGCGTCCGAAATGCTATTTAACAATTACATAACAATGGTATTGGTCCACCCCACTCCCCCCACACCCCCTCTCAATTCCCAATGGCAACGCCAGCAATTTCACATCAAATTTGGCGTCAATATCAATTACTGACAAAAGGAATGAGTTTGTTTACCCAGGGCTTCCACCAACTGTCTGTTCAATGGTACCGCTGGCGCTGCCGGAAATGAAGGCATTTGTCAAACGGCGCAAAATGTCTCCTTAATAATTACAAAACTAGCAACATGACAATGTGAATACTCCATGGCGAATTGTGACTGCTGGCGGCTGGTGATTCAACTCAGATGCCTGACTTGGCCCACTTACAAAACGGCCATTAGAGAGTTTTTTTTTTTTTTTTTTTTTTTTTTTTAGGACTGCTCAGCTCTCCTTTGCGGAATTTCAACTTGTGTGGCTGAGAGTGTGGAGCTCTCGGAAATTTATCTGCGTTCAATTAAAAACTTTTCAAATTTCAATTAAATGTAAAATTGGCATATTTAGTCGAATGACAAACGAACTGGGACCACATTTCGACCACCCACTTGTCCAATTGCCTCAGCATTGAGCCAGCATAACTAAGCCCTGGGATTATTTTGTCAATTTTAAATGTCCTGCCATTTACAGCATTCAAATTTAACTCTACGCAACATGGCCGGCTATCCCATCCAAGCAATCTGGTTCTTTTGTTAGGCTTCACTGGTTGTTCCCTGTTGTTCTCTTAGCTGGACTGAGCTGGCCTAACTGTGGACCGGAGAAATGTTTATGAAGCAATTAGGCTGTAAACTGTGAACAATGCGCAAAAATGACTGCAACGGTAAAGTAAAATTGTCTAAATTCTGAAACACCCCCTTGAGTCAAGTCGATTTGATTTCAAAAAAGGGTTTCTTGTTTTTTCTACTCAAATGAGTTTTTTTTTTTTCTCCCTCTCTCTTCTGTTTTTTGCCTCCTCATGGTGACTTGGCACTGCCTTTATATATGGAGCTGCTGGTGCTGCTGCTTTAGCTTTTTCAAAACAAAAAGATTAAAATCTTGTTACGCCTTAGCCTGAATTGGAGCTTTTGTCCGAGTCGGTGTTTCTTTCTATGGACAAAAAAACAAATCATTGGCAACAACATCCGGACGATAATGATAATGATAATACTGATGGGCTTTTTATACTCTTTTCATTGGGGTGTCATAACTAAACAATAAGGGAGAACTTTTCAAACTATAAAGTCACGTTAAAAGAATATGATTTGGGTTGACTTGAAGAGAGGATAAATCAAAGATTACTTTGGTAAGTTTAAAAGGAGGAATAATATTTTTGGGCATTTAAAAATTTAACAAAAATAAAATCAACTGTCGGAACGAGATTTTAAAGGTCTTCAATCGGTACGAGTCTTCGGTATCTTTGCCAGCACTGCATTCTGTCTTATCTAACCAAGAAAAAGAAAAGTATAGCACATTTAAGGAGTCAGCTTCTTCGGTTTCGGGCACCACCCACTTGTCGGTTCGTTTGCAGCCATTTGATTTGGACAGCATTTGTTTTTATTTATCTTAATAAAAACAAAAAATAAGTAAACAAAAACTAAACTCCACTACACATGTTATGGCGCGAAATACCGCAACAAAAGCTGGAGGAATTCAAAAGGAAAAAAGTTTGACACCGAATCACTAAAAAGTTTACTTGGCTACAGGATTCACCTACCTTGGCGCGCATCTGGGCCAGCACTTCCACAATGTCGCCATGTTGACATGCATACATTAAACTGGTGCAGCCCTGGGCTAGACGACTTTTTATATCCTGCTTGGTGCGGCTCCTGGAGATGCTGTAGCCGATACTGTCAGTATTCCTGTTGCCTTTGCCAGGGCTCTGGACTCCTGTCACAGCAATGGCTTCAGCTATCTCTCTTTGGTTTGTACTATTGGTTGCTGGTTGCTTTTCTTGGGCTTTATTTTTTTGCTCGGCCAAAGGACTTTGCCACTGCAATTGCTTTTTTGCAGGCAAACTATTCGACTTCAAGCGGGGTGGCTTTGGGGGGGCCACGATTGGAGTTTGCTTCACTGTCATGCGTTCCTTTTCCATTGGTGGCTGCTGCATTGCCACAAGAAGTGTTGGCATCGTTTGAGCTTGGCGGAACTTGTGGCACGCGCGACTGTGGTCGGATTGTTTGTTACCGTTTGGACTGGAGTCGTTTGTATTTGTTGCGCTTTTTGCTTTTGTGTTTGTTGGAAATGTTTTTACTTAGGTCGGTATTTTCACTCATTTTAATTCGCTTTGATGCATTATTTCTTTTTTTTAAGATTTAATGAATCTCTGAAGTAAGAGTAAATCGTTGTTGGTGGAAAAGTTTTTGCTATTTCTAGTCAAGCCAACTCATGCATAATTAAGCACTAATTTGTACTTACACGAGTAGTTTCAAGCTATTGTAAAGAGAGTTTGCTGATAGTTTTGCGGCTGACAAACTGATGACGACGCCGTTGACAATTTTTAGCCACTCATATGGCAAAGAGATCCGGTTCTTTTGAGTGCAAACAAAAATAATCTTGCACACCCTCAGACAGATTGCCTCGTTAATGCGCCAACTATTTTCACTTGAACGCCCATTAAATTTTCCATTTCCGCCATAGAAGAAAGGCGGCCAAAATCGACGCGCAAGCGACTTCCACGCGGCAGTTTTAATAATTAATTTCGGTTTTTATCAAAGCACACACACACACACACACACACACAGAAATATATATATAGTGAATGTCGCCTCTCCGTGGTGTGTGGCTTGGCACTTGGGGAATAAGGCGGCAAAATAGACAGCCAAATGAATCGTTTGCCAACACATGAGTAAAGCCAACTGAGCGAGAGAGTGAAGTGAATGGGATATGACCTGAAGTGGGTGAGGCGCGGCGTTTGGGAATGAAATGAGCGTTGACGTTGCCTTTGACACAGCACGGTGGTTTGCAACTCGCACTAAACTATGCCATAAAAAATTCATCGTCTCCGCATTTGATTTAAATTCTCCTCTCGCCACGATTTCGTTTTTTAACATAAGCGCGTTTGAAGTTTACGTTCGAATAAGCGTTGCTCATACGCCACATAGCGCACATTTTCACGTGGTATCAAAGTGAATTCTCGGCTTAATCGTATGGAAAATAGTTTCGACAAAATTTTAGAGACCTTTTCTCAGTTCTTAACAGCAGACATATGATTGAATTTGATTCGTAAGTCTGATTAAACCTCTAAATAATATCATTATCTATAAAAGAGAGAGAGAATATGACAGGGAAGTGAAGAACAAGCCCAGTTTGAGATATTTTTCCTAGCTCAAGTTAATTCAAGGGCTCTTACCAAATAGAGAACCCTAAAAACTAGAAAAACTAAGAGAGCAGATAAAAAACGTTCAAGCCAAAATTAAGTTAAGTAAAGACGCAATGCAAAATACCGCTAAATACCAGCGCCAGCCTTGCCACTATTTCCACAAGCAAACGAGCCAATTCGCACGGTATTTGCCGATTCCCAGCGCATTAAATTTGAAAGCATGTAAATCGCTGAAATGGCAACGCCATTTAAGATTTACTTTGTTGGCTCTGCTTCTGTTTCTGTTTACCGTGGATCGCTTTTCAACTTATTCGGCTGTTGGTCTGCTACTCAGCGAATGGGAGACTGCTTTGCATACTTTTCCCAACAAATACTTCAATTCATTTCGTTTCATTTGCATGCCAGCATTGCAGTATGAGTCGATGATTTTGGTAAGGCTTACGAGGCGTTTAATGCCATTGACGTCAGAGTGCCGACAATGTGGCAGTGTTGTTGACTCTGGCGGCGCCTGCTTTTAATAAATTAATAAACACTGTAGTATTGCAGAAGTGGGTGAGAGCATCCAAAAAAAAGAAATTGTATGAAACCGGAAAATACAATAAAATTTTTTACTTTTTCTGTGGCAAATTCGAAAGTAACCGAATTGTATGGACATATCAACGACTTTGTGGTTCATTAGCTACGAGCTCATACCAAAGCATAAAAAGAGAGGCAACAAAAAAAAATGAAACAAAAAACAAGAAATGGCAAAAAATTCAATGTGGCAGTAGGAAATACATATAAAAAAAAATAAAATAAAATTCCAATCAATAAAATCAATGAGAGAGCCACTTAAAGTTGATTACTCAATCTGAAAAGTAAGATATTAATTGAGATGGAGGAAGCTTCTCAACCGCACATTGTGAGTGAAACCACACAAATACTCACTCACACAGATACCCACAGATACCCACACTTAGGCAATGAATACTTATGACTATATTTTCAAACTTGAGGTTTATGAACTGTCAAGAATATGGTTAAATAAAACGAGGCGCAGAAGGAGGTGTAGGAGCCAGGAAAGTGAATAGTACAACATGATGAAAGTAGAAGGTAAAAAAGAGATGAAAGTAAATGAAGCAAATACTGCATTCACTTTATTAAATTAAAGAAATTTCGCAACGACTTTCCAATCAGCCTAGGCGAGCGGAAAACAAAAATTTTATAACTTTATTTAAATGAGAATGGCTTAGGAAGTTTGAAGGCGGATTATTCACAAGTAAATTGAAAACGAAATGCTTACTATGAAAAATATATGCTTTTTCATTATTTTTTATCCCTATTAGATTATGAAATTAAAACTTATTGCAAATGCCGCAATTTTAGAAACATAATCCAAGCATTATTAGGATAGATCAGGTTAAGTTACTTGGATTTCTAACTCTCACCAGATCACGCTTTATGCTCTCATATCGAAATAGCTATCCCAACTTCCTTGTTCTTAAACAAAAATATGCTATAGAAATACGAGAATTTCTTTATTTATTTTATCATATTTAGACAGTTATAAACATTTTCGAAATGGCAATTAAATTGCAGCTGCCCCACACGCAAAAATCAAGACACGCATACATGTAAGTTTATGCTCTCCCTCTCTCATGCTGTCTCCTTCTCTTGACACAGCTCATTGTGTTAATCTCTTTCCCTCTCTCTCACACACACTAGCTTTCTTTAACAAAATTTGGCTCTTCCTTTTGCGTATGTGTGATTTTCATAATCATTAAAACAGTTTTATGGTGTTGCCATAATTATTCTATTATTAACTAGCAAAACATTTGTCAAGCACGCATCGCAAGTTGTTGTTGTTGGTGTTACTTAGGCTGGTAGCTCACCGAAGCCGGTGGCAATGCGGCTGCTTATAAATTATTAAATTTAACTCAAACCAAAAACCAATGCACAGGCTCAAATTTGCCTCGAGAGTCACCAGACATGCCAACAAGCCGCAGTGGCCCATTTCACATACACACACAGACTCACACGCAGACACGGCAATGCCCACATATGTACATATATATATACATACAGAATTTCTGTGGCTCCTCGGCAATGGAATTGTGGGCGAGGTGTGTGTATTTAGGTGTGTTGTTAAACGCAAACTCAGCCGCTTGGCAAATAAACATTTTAGCAAAATTTACTGCCAACTGACAGCTGTCAGCTTTATAACCATCATCAAACAAAAGCAACTACAACAACAACAATCACACTAACAGAGGTAACGGCCAACAGGCAAAAGAAACAGAAAACCAAGGGCGAGACAGAGAGAGACCAAAATAGAAAGAGAGAGTGTGAGAGAGAGAGAGAGAGAGAGAGATGGTGAGATGGTGAGAATGAAAGTGATGCTGACCAAAGGGTGAACACTAACCGCAGCTCTATTTATTTGAAGAGGAAGAGCCAGAAAAATGAAGAGGCAGAGACAACAGAAAACTACTTTCCCCTACGGCTACCCACAATTTCCACTCACACACCAACACACATACATGTCACGCCATATAACCACTTAAATGTGGCTCAAGTCAGCACAAGCAAACTTCCACCAGCCGGGGCAGTCATAGTCTGCCCCTCTTCCACTTAACACTTCATTGAAAAACCACTCAGAAAGCCACTTTCGGCAGAGAGTGTCCCACCACCGAACCAGGCCCACACCTATGAAATCAGCAACAGCCTTAACAACTCACACAAGTGTGGGGATATGCGGCCTCGCAGGTGTAAATAAAATGCCAATGTCTGGGGGTCACAAACACACACGCGCAGACAGTCACCTCTGCAGACTGTCCCCTGGCTCCGTTAAAGGCCAGTAGAGGGCGCCTGTGTACATATATTTAAACTCAGACATGCGGACATTTTTTTTTTTTTTTTTGTTTTTTCTATGAAAATCACAAACATTAAAATGTTCATACTTGTGCATAGAGAATTAAATTGAGTTATGCCATTTTGAATAAGCCCTCATAGAGTCCAACAGAATTTAGCCGGCTTGTGTAGCATTCAATTTAGTTGACATTTCTGCTAACTCTTTCCCTCTCGGCTTTCCGCTGGTGTAGTTAATTTTCGCGCTTCCGCCAGCTGAACCAGTACAAAGCATACCAACTTCAGTGTCAAAGCTCACCACAAAATTCGCTGCTAGCCCATTGTGGGTACACTGGGGGACAAAGGAATACGACAACATCATCATCATCATCAGCGTCATCAGCAGAAACATCGTCGCTTTGTTGACGGACCTTATTGTTTACCTTTGACTGCATTTAAAATGAACATTTTTTACATTTTCCAGCCAGGTTTTCTTTTGCTTTTTTGTGGCTTGGCTATTTGAATTTTTTTATTTTTCTTTCTGAGGCTTCCTTTTGTTGTTTTTCTTCTTTTTTCATAAAATTGCATTAAATTTTTTGTGTTATTTGGCACCGTTTAACAAAGCACTCACAAGCACTGAATTGATATAAATTTCTATGATTTTGAGTTGAGAACATTTTTGGACATTCAATTTTATAAATCGCTAATGATTTGGTGTAAATGAGAACGACAACGTGAGCCGCCAGCAATCAGAAACTGTTGGAATTTCTCAGTTAAACTAACTCGAAATGCCGAGCCAACAAATGCAAGTATATCTTTGTCTCAAAGTGTATGTGTGTGTGTGTATATTAAGTTGGTGCATGCTCTGTGTTATTGTGTTGGCCAAGGAAAAGCGAGTCGCCATGGCAATGGGATTGGTGGAAATGCCAAATGGACGAGACATGCCAACACTGGCCACTTCGATTTCCACATTCACATTTATGTGCGTGCCTTGCCTGGCACACCTACACTTCTACCAGCTACAGAAACTTCAATAATTTCACCCAGAAAAGTTTGTGGTAGTTATAAAGTTAGCACCCACCACAATCATCAATACCCAAATGGCATAATTGGGTTAATTTGTTAGTGTTTTTTATAGGTTTTTTATTTGGCCGACCGAACCCGCAGTAAACTAAGACTACAGAGAATTTTAATTGCCCACATACATATCAATAAAAAAAAAAATCAAAATAAAATCTGTAAAAGCACATACTTTACGATTCCCTGGCTCTTTGTACTGTTTTCGAACAAAAGAGAGTATTTTGATTTTGCTCAGAGAACCAGAATAGGGCCCTAAAGTGGTCTGACGAATCGGTAGTCTCTCAGCTATAAAATTATGATATCGTAGTATATGTATATAGTCGAAAACATTTGGATTTGGATTTGGAATTATTCCCTTATAAATAGGCTGATAATATTCCAATTCCGTACAAGAGTTTCTTAAATTAAGATACACATATGTGAAAAATCTATTAAGCTCGGACCCAAATCGGTCCAAACAATATCTGCGTCGTTTATTAAGAAAAGAGTATGCAGTCTTCAGCACACCGAATATAATATTCGGATTGTTTATTTTATTTTTATTTCCAGAGTCAAACTCTTGGTTTCCCTTCTGGCCTAAGCAAATCAAAGCAAAGCAATTCAATTTGTGCAATAGATGTGAATTCAAGCCAAAACGTGTCAAGCTGCCAACTGCATAAAAGTAGTAGAAGAAGGGCTCCTGATCGTGCACAATCGTGTATGTGCACGTTCACCGAAATGCCAACCAAGGACTTAACTGCTGACACTGAGCTAAACGTTTAAATTTCAATTAACTGAAAAGAAACCTACACTCAGGCAAACACATACCCCCACCACTGTAAGGCAACCCACTCAAACTCACCCACACACACACACACGCACATGGATAAAAACAAAATGGCTGCGTACTCCACGCTGATGCTGACATGTGTTTCAGCAAAGGTTACAGCTCATAAATTTCTTGACTTGTGTGCGAAAATGTTTTGAAATTTTTTTGGCATATTTTTCCTCCACTTTCTAGCTTGCGGGCTCACTTGATTTTACGAAGCCAACAACCAGCTCAAAAAGCCAAATAGAATTTACAACAAATTTTTCCTCACATCCGCATGCCAGAAACATCAGCCAAGTTGCAAGACTTCTTTCAATAGTTTTAAAGGTCAGACTTTCACAGTAACTTTAAATTTGAAATTGATATTCTCTTTGAACCAACCAATCCGATTTCAAGTGAATTATTTTTACAAAACTCCCATAATATTGAGCCTGGCCAAGTAAATGTAAAAAATGCCTGCCGATTCGATACTAAATATTAACTTTCATCATTTCCCATTTCTTAAAATAAGACAAAGAAACTTTATTTATTTTTCATGAATTTATTTCCTTTATTTCCTTTTAAGTTCAAAATTTGTCTCATTATTTTCTAGGAACAGAACAATCGCTCAGATGCCAAAGAAATTTGAACTCTTTTTTGGGTGAAGCCTTAAAGCTGAGCAGAAAGATCTTGACCCACTCTAAGCTTTTAGCTTTTGTACCAAAAAAATCTCTGATACTGAATTTGGCTGCTCTTCACGTTTTTTAATTAAAATGGCCGCCCGTTGGGTCCTCTTCGATAGCATCGTTGTTGTCGGTGCAGCTGTGACCACCATTGTTTTGTTGGGTACACACCCTTGGCATGTGGTCGGGTCGTGCTCCTTTTGCTGCTGGCTGTTTTCTGTGTATGTGTATTAGCTTTGTTTTCTTTCCACACACACATACGTACATACAGTTATATATGCACACGCATACAGAGAGACATACCAGCATTGTGCTTATGCATTTATGCGTCTGAGCTTGGCAGCTGCACTCGTTTTTGGTGATGTTGCGACCACTGAAATTGTTGTTGCTGTTGTTGTTGTTTCGGTTCTCTTCATGTTGCCGTTTTCTGCCCGTGTTAATGTCGTTTCTGTTGTTGGTGTCGTTGTTGTTTCATTTGCATTATGTGACAGAGGTTTTGGCACAATCCCGAATACCCCAAAAACATCCGCATACGTTTGCAATGGCTTCATTTGTTTGTTTGTTTATGATCACCAAACCAACTTTCTTAAAACCAACTGACGCTTGGTGTCCCTATCCCTACCATCATGACTGTCATTATTCCAGCTTGGATTCCTATTGCTTTTGTTGTTCTCGTCGTTGTTGTTGTTGTTGTTTCAACACGGCCTGCCAAGTTGTCAGTTGTTGACTCATAAACACTGCGACTACCATTCACGTGCGTGCCTGCCTGACTGTCAGCCCGGCTGCCCGGCTGCCTGGCTGCTTGGTAGCCTGCATGAGCATGTTTGCGACTTAAAAGCTCTGGCAGGTGCACTCAGGCACGCACTTGCTGCCTGTAGAGACGTTGACAGACTACGACACAGAGATAGAGGCAGGGACAAGGGTAGCGGAAATTTATACCCAACACCCACATCAGCAACATTCACATAGTCATTGCTGCAATACTACTTTGTTGTCCTAATCCCATTGGTAGTATGTATGCCAGAAAAGTTGTTGCTTGATTCAGTCAACTCCTGCTCAGACTTTCTGTGAGACATTGTAGGAGAGAATTCATGACGTTTTTGATATACCCATAAATGCCAAAAGCACACCAACCAACACCTTTTCATTTCGCCTTGCCATTCATTGCACTACCAAGTTTATCAATCAGCTGACGGAGTTGGTCGGCAATTGCGGTAGAAGCTTATTACCCATTTGACAAAATCTGCCAAGCTCTACAAAGTTTTCATATTCACTCATTTAAGGCTTAAGGATATATTCCAAAGAAAATCCCAAAGTCCCAGACTCTCTTCTAATTGGATTGCAGTGAGTTTCGAGTTCGGCCAATCCCATAGTTTCTATCTCTCTAAAAAAAAAATAAGCCTGCCATAACATGCTGTAAATAAGGCTACTTAATCATTTTAACTTCAATTATATACTTCTCGAATCTCAATACTCGGTTTCTCGGTACTTTAATGGCAACTTAATCTCCATTGTTCAGGCATTTGCTGGTATTATCAGAGCAATCCTTGGTAATTTACAAACTGCCGTTTCATGCAACACTTGCGTATATCAACCACACCAGCACCGAGCCTCTCTCCCTCATTCACTCTGCCTAAGGGAAGCATTGATGTCACCCCTAGTGACAAATTCGCCAAGTTCTGCTGTGACTTAATTGAAACAGCGCAGTGCAACGTTGAACCCAAATTGCAATGCAATGCAGCTTTAAGATTAATTATCCTTAATACGGGCACACACTCATGTACAGAGACATGCATAAGACAAGAAGGGAGAACACACACACAGACAGAAAGAGAAAGAGAGAGGGAGAGGGAAAGGGAGAGAAGCGAGAAAGTTGGAAACACACAACTCAATGCACTCGACAGCGTTTCGTAGCGATTCCCCAAGTCAATTGCACGCCAAGTGCTGATTTCACTTAATTGCTGACACCGTTCGATGGGATAACTCAACCAGTTGACCTGACATCCATTTTGCTCACCCTCGGCTCTGCCAACCTCATCATCAACTTTCTCTCGACCAGTTCTGACCATAGTCTTTACCTCTCTCTTACTCGCATTGTCTTGCTCCGATCTGGTATAATTAATTTGCACTTTTGCCAAAAGGGATGGTCTCTGATGAAATGAACTTTTGGTCGATTGCGCTTTAATTTTTATTTCATTAACATAAAAAATCACTGTCATGGCTTTCTTTCCCCCATTCTTTGCCGCACACACATACTCAGCCAAACTATAAAAACTCCTGACTAACTAAACGCCTTTGTCTCATTAACTTTAAAGGTATCTGAAATAGAAGTAGAATAGCCTGAGGTATGGCGGGCTTGGTGCCCGAGCTTAGTGCCTGAAAATTAAGAGTTTGAATGAGGTTCAGATTTTTATTTTTCACCCAACTTCTCCTGCCCAAGTTGAGGCTTCGAAGCTCGCTCAACTCGCTTGCTTGCTTGCTAGCCTGGTTAGCTGCCTGGCTGTTGGCATGGCTGGCAATGCAGCCGGTGAAGGTTTATAGTGCGTAACGCCATCAAAAATAGTTAACAGCACTGAAATGCTTTTAACTAAAATGTGTTGTGAGATTTTACTCTTTGTGTGGAGACCGAGAAAATGTCTATATAAGTTTGTGTAAAAAAAAAGTTTCTCATTCTGCAGCCAGGACATAAGGCAGTGTGAATGACACGCCCACAGGTGCACTAATGCGTGCTAAATAAAATTATTTTAGATTTTATGCTCGCAATAGACCAAGATAGAATAAGGTGGCCCAGAAAGCAGATGCCCAGCAGGCAACCAGCTGGTTACCTATGAGCTACCCTTTCGCCCATAATGTAACATTAGGCATTTCCATACACACGCACACTCAAATGGAATTTCTCAATTACACAACAAAAAAGTTTCCAAAAAATATTCAAATTCAAAAGAGGAGTAAGGGTGTAGACAAACTGACCATATAAAGTTACAATTGTTTAGATTTAACCAATATAAAAAAAAAAATATGCATTTTAAATTTATTATAGGTATATTCTCAACAGCTTTCCTATCGAGGGAAATTTAAGCGATAATTAAATTTGAGTGTATAATAAGAGTTCAAATTTCATACAATTTAATTTGAAATGGTGAGTCAGAAAGTATTCTTTTTTCCATTAATGAAATTGATATAACTATAATATATAAATAAGATATTGTTTTACTTAAAATGCCTTTACTTTTTAGAATAAAAACTCACTCATAATTTGCAAAATAATTATTCATGAAATTTAACATTTAATTTCTGAATGATATTTTTACAAATTTATCTAACTTATAACAATATTTTACTCACCACAATTTCACGTGTTTTGCGAAAATCAAAATCAATTTCTTCCGGCAATAATTGAGATCTCCATCACACCTGAAGCCTTTTTAATTGAATTTAATTTTCATAGTCACATCAACTGTCTTCCAAAGCGGCAAATAACAATTGTTCAAATATTTGCATTTTTCAGTTTGAAAATGAATATTTTTGGAAATATTTTGGGCAATCGAAAAAATGTTCATGTACTCGTAAATACTTTAAATCAATTTTTATATTAAATAAAGAAAAAATCCGTTAAACGATATAAAGGAAAATCGCGTCGCGTTACTTGCCAACTTCAAATCCAAACTGACCGCAAAACATTTGCTCTTTGGACTTTATGTCGAGACGACAAACAAAACGGCGACTACAAAAAAGCGCCCGCAGCAGCAGAACCAACAAAACCAAATATAATAACAATAAACACAGAAAGGTAACAAGGCAAAGCACAGTGAAGCCATCGGAAAAAAAATATATAAACCAAAACTTCTTTTCAGTCAGTGTCAAGTGTGTGAGTATGTGTGTGTGTGTGTGTGGAGAAGGGGCAGGCAACCGCGGCAGCGTTGCAAAAGAAATTATGGCGGCGCTTTTGTTGCTCTTTCGGCTGTTGTCGGGGTTCTTGTTGTTTTTGTTTTTGCTGTGCTAATTTGTATTTGTGGTTTCTGCACATCAAAAAGCAAATGCAAAATACACCTGTGCGTATGTGTGTGTGAGTGAGTGTGTAAGTGTCTGAGCCTTTATTGCTGCTTTTTTGTTGCTTTTTTGTTGTTATTGTTGCGGTTGTCGGTCAACACGAAAAATTAAGCTGACCTGCTTTTGATAGTGCGCTTTAAGTCGGCCAACGAGTCTAAAAGTGGCACAACCACACACACACACACACGCATACCCAAGCAAGATACCACCCCGGCACTTCCGCACAAAAATTTACATAGGCCGAGAGAGTTCGAGTTCGAGTTTCGACTTGGCCAAGAAATTATGCATGGTATTGTTGATATTGAAATGCCACCAAGTTGAACCCGCCATATCGCTCTCACGGGGAACCCCTCACCCTCCAGTCACGCCCCAAAAAGAAAGTTTCACTTTCTTTGGAAGCACCTTCTGCGGGCCATAAACACGTGAGTCACGAAAACCAAACAAAAATAAACCCAACTCAGCCCAAGCCAAATCAAATAAAACTGGACGAAGCAACGGAGCAGGCATGCAAATGTAAACGAATGTGACTACTTATTTTTTTTGCCGAGCTCGGTTAGTCCAAGTAATAAACTGATTTTGAAAAACAACGCTGCCAACACTGCGTCGCCCGGTGGCAGGAAGTGAATACAGCCCGCCAGTTGGCTGGCTTTCTGGGTTTGACGGCATCAAAATGCCATGACGGAGTTTATGCAGCACTAGACCTTTTAGTGGGTCAAATGTTGTCGGTGAAGAGAAGCCATTAACTGTTTCTAACTATGCCACTTGGGTGGTTGCAAAGTCAAATGCGTTGGGTGAGCATATAGAAGAAAATAAAAAATAAACAGCCAACAAAAAATGGCGAATAACGAAAACAACTGACCCGTCTTTCTAGTACACAAATAAATCAGTGCTGAGTGGCAAGAACTTGGCATACAAAATCCTTTAACACTTTAGCATTCTACAAACATTAACAGACCCTGCCAACTTCTCCCCGACGCCAACTGAAGACAGTCGCATGCATAACTGAAAATCTATTTTAAGTAAACTTGGCCAAAATGTCAAAAGAAATGCCAGTGCCACCCCAAGTCCGATGTCTGAAGCCCAACACTCGCTGAATGCATTTGCTTGGCCAAATGAACTTTTAATAAATTCATTACAGTGACAGTTTATGGCCCAGCCCGGCCCAACCCGGGGCACACCCTCATGGATGAGCCCTCCCTGCATTCGCTGTCGTTTAAAGTAATTTGGAATTACGTATACGCCCCGTACATTTATGAACAATCAACTTTATGGCCACAGACTTGCTAGCTTCTCATTCTCTACCAGCTTTTTCTCTGCCTTGGCCTTGTTAGAGCATTCTATGCTTTGGTTTATCGGCTTGTGGTCTTGTGTGTGACTGGCCGAAGATATTTTTCAATCGGAGTTATGTCTTTGCCAGCAAAAGGGTTGAACTGAAAGAATCTGTGTGTATGTGTGTGTGGCGATGATTTTCTTATGTTGCTATTGATTGCCAGACATAAAGATTCTCTATATGAAGTTTAGAAATTACATAAGATTAAAATATACTTTAAGGCCAATCTAATTCCTGTTAAATGTGAAACTATGTCAAGAGCACAAACAAAATGCGGTATTTTAGGAAAATTTATTTTGTATACCAAAAACTATGGCATATTTCGTTTTAATTGGCCATTTGGGCATCGACCAACATCAAATCTACGACACGCATTTGGCTATCAACTTACATAATTTTCAGTAATCACTGCCCCAAGGTCAAGCCCACCACTCCTCCACTCCATTCAGTTCTGCGAAGCCGAAACAAATTTGTGGGCGGCATTTAAAAATGTGTTAGCCAAACAAAACAAACGACAACACGACAAACTAAAATTCAGAGATTAAATCTTGAAATGAAATAAATTATTATACAGATCGCCATGGACTGGCGCTGACGTTGACCCAAATAAAACCAAATACCCATACAGAAATGCGAAATAAAATAAATAAATAAATAAACAAAAAAAAAAGACGGGCAACAAAGCTCTGAAACGCGCCAGGATTGGCAACTTCCATTGCCAGCTGATTATCGCTAATTGTGCCCAAGGAAATAGAAATTAAACGAGCCCAAATTGTCCCAGGCAGGACGATTTTTCTCCTTTTTTTTTTTTGCCTTTCAAATGTGGGACAAAAATATCGCATGCCTTTAAATTAATTTGATTGTCCTTTCTGCTTTATGTTTTGTAATTTATTTCATCGATAAATGTCTTATCGCCCACTTCAAGGTCAACTGCCGACAAATTGTCTTTTCACCACTCCCTATAACTGCCAGACGAATTAATTTGGATAAGTCCACACCTATTTAATATAGAATGAGGTGTTGAGATTATTGTCAAACAGTCTAAGCTGGCCTGCCTTTTAACTTTAGTTACATTTTTTTCAGTACAATAGTCAACTCAATCACACTACCAATAAAATTTCAAAAGCTCAATAATTTTTGTATTAAAATTCTGGAAGCAAAATAAAAATGCATTTATATAGCCCAGATCAAATCGAAGTAGGTCTTGAAATCTATTGAAATGGATATGGAACAAGTGACATTTTTATTTTAATTTAAATTTCGTTACAGGCGAAGCCAGTACCTGAAAGGGTTAACAAAATTTCCGTTCTAAATAAAATGATCGGTTTGGTTAAAAAATCAGGAACACAGAAACAGTACGTAGTCCCGCCCAATTCAGCATCAAATATAACCGAAGTACCCGAAACCACCAATTCCAAATCAAACATGGGGGAGAACGCATTTGACCGAAATGGTTTGACCATGTGTCCCCATTGCGAAAATATGGCCAAAAATTTCCTCTATTTGGAGTGTCTGATTCGTCACGGCTACGACCAAAAACAAAAGTGCAAGCTCTGCTCTTCGTCCCTGAAATATATTCAATTTGTCAATCGAAACATCATGAAGGTATTCGGGAGTTTCGATTCAATTGTTCAAGCAGCCAAGACATTTGCCAAACAGGCCCCTTTGGGCTTCAAATATGCTGTAAATACTCCTGAGGGGAAAAGTACAGCAGCTCGAGCCAAAGGTGGTTTCATTCCCACACAGAAATCAAATAAATCCTTAAAGGGAGGAAGCATTAAACACCCAAAATCGAGCAAATCAAAAAAACCAAGCAAGTCGCAAAAATCCGTCAAATCGAATAAGTCCTCCAAACCCAACAAGCCCCTCAAACGCAAAGCCAAGACAATCGCCAGTAAGCGAGCTACTGGTGGTGGTATTTCCGCTGGCAAGAAGGTCCTCAAACGAAAATACCGATCCAATCCGCTCGGCAAGGTTGTGCGCAGTGCCAGCCAATATCACAATCTACGCGTGATACGCTCCAAGATGATGAACAAGGCGAAGAAGCAGAAAAAGAGCATCAAGCAACGCCCTGTATCCATTCCCTGGAATCTGATTAAAAAGAATCTACCCAAGTCAAAAGGCAAATAAAGAAAATCGAAGCAGGATGGACTAATCAATTTTAAGCAATAACAAAACCACTTCAGAAGCTGAACCAGCCAACCGATGCTGCGGATTCTATTTTTTCGGCCCACAAAATTCTCCGTGAGATAAGCAAGTTTAGAAATAGAAAAAAACTGTATAATAAATATTTTTTTATAAATTTGTGTTTGATATTTGAAACATTTCTACAGGGTGTATTCGGTTTTGTTAATTTCAGAAACTTATTCAAAAATATCCCTGGCAAACATTGGACATTAATTGGGGAAAACGACAGGTCGATGGTGGCTGGATTTTAGACCAAAACAGCCCTGCTTATTGCATCAAGAACGCAAGGGTAACCTTGACGGTCCGCTTTTTATTCAGTGGCCATTTGCCGGGAGCAAAATTTCACGGCAATGCCAACACCTCTCTTGCTGGGTGCCACATATTTTTTGTTTTTCTTTTACTTTAGCGTGTCATTAATTTGCATAATGGACGGACCAACCCACCAGTCAGTTGTGTTGGTCCTTCCAAGGTCTTGTGTAGCCATGGACACGCCCAAAAATATCTGCTAAACGTGTGGCCCCTTTTAATTTGCTGCAAACGTTTTATAATTTTTTCAAATTATGCGCCAAATTACCGGCGGCGTTTGCCAACCAGCGTTATTCGGCGTCACCTTCTCTTTGACCGGGTGCTTTGTTGTTCCTGTTGTTTTTGTATTTCCGTTTTAATTCCTTAAAAAGAAAAACTTAAAAAAGGAATAAACAAAAAATACATAAAGGAAATAAAAAGAGAAAATGTTGCGTTGGACCTTTTTTTTTTTTTGGTTGGCGGTCAACGCTTTTCGCTGTATTTTGCCAGCTTTCTATGCGAAAAGTGTGAGAGCGCGTGGCGTGCTTTTAATTGTTTGTTGCTTTAATTGTTGCAAATATTATTTTTATTACGAGTGTTGACAAGGACGCAATTAGCGCTTGAATGCTTTATGCTTTGACCCCATTTTATTTGTACTTTTTCAGCTTGTTGGTTGGTCATTTAGGCTTAGCTAGGAAAAGGATTTTTTGATTTGGTATTTTTTTTTTTTTTTTTTTCGTTTTCAATTTTCTCGTAACAAGTCCACTTCAAATTCCAGTTAACGACCAGCGATTCATGTGTACAGCTACCAAATATTTTGACAATTTAAATGCCATGCGGTCTGGGGATTCCGCAATGTGGGATTTGTCCAGGGAAAGGCTTTCACAGAGCCGGAAGCCGGTTAAGCAGATTGCTGTTAACTGACTCTGGACATAAAGTGCTTTGAGAAAAAAAAAAAAAATGAAACAAAAGTCCATAACCAACGGTTTGACAATTTTCCATTTTTTTTTTTTTTTGCTTTTGCTCTCTTATTCAAATAGTGACAGCTGCGACTGTACTCGAAAGTAACCTTCATGGCCTCCAGCCCTATATCTCCCCCAATAGATGAACCTTCATTTGTTTACCAGCCTAACAATTTCAATATTTGTCCATGTTCGTGTTGGAGGCACCGCTCAATTCGCCTGGGTCCATTTTTTCCTAGTTGAAACTTATTAGACACAAGTGTATTTAGAGCACATCAGTGTGTGTGTGTGTGTAACACACTGCGGTTTATATGCTTTCGAAATTTGGATATTATTTGGGGCTGTTCCGAAAACTGCTCGAAGGCAGATGCGGCCAGCCGCATTGCAACTCTTTGCGTATATCAATCGGTTGCCCATAGAACTTTTTCCAACCATTTCTATTCCGCTCCATCCAGTTTAACTGTATATTTCGCATTGTGCATTTGAACAGAAATAAAATTGTTTTAGGGATTTCTATTGGGGTAACATAAAAAAAGGGGAATTCAGTGCTGCGTCACTGCTGCGACTTGGCCCGGCCAGTGCTGCACAATTCCTTTTTAATTAGATAACACAACAAACCAACAATAACAACAACAACAACAACGATGTGCATGTGCCCATCGCAGCACTTCCGTTTGCCTGGCTCGACTATTTTAGCAACCAGACAAGCGTAAACGGTACGCACAACTAGGCATTTTTCAGCTCCAGTCCACAAGGCTGGCACAAGCCCCTTTTCCCGGGTACCCTGTCCCTTGTCCCTTGTCTGGATGGGAACGTTCGATGTTTTCCTGCATTTTCAGTGCATTTCTCTTTGGCCGTTAAATTCTGAAAGCATTTTCTGATTATTTTGCAAAATCGTTACATTTACCGTTGCGAGCATAATTAGCTCACGCCCATGACAGAGAGCCCTGGAGCCCCCGAGAGCCTAGACCACATTTCGAAGCACAGCAAAATTGAATCCCTTTGAACTTACATAACCAAAAACCAATTTTAATTTGTAAATAACAAATTGGCTTAAAGCGCTGATCAGGGCCTGAGATGATGAATTAATATGCTCTGGCAAACTTTACCAACAACTTCATTAAGTCAGGGAATTCAAATAAGCTTGTCTGGAGAATATATATGTATATTATGGGCCTCTATTCTATTTATATGATTAATGTTCTTCCGACTACATATTTGACTTCTTTAGTAATTAAAATTTGGATACTCCTTACCGAATTACCAGAGTGAAAAAAAATCAGTATCAAGACAAATGAACCATATTTTACCGTGAGGTCTATACTAGATAAGTCTCAATTAGCTGATCACATAGTTGTACGGGCAAAAATTTAGACTAATTCCATGCTGCTGCCAGGCCACTATACCAAAAAAAAAAAAAAAAAAAAAAAAAGATTTAATGCGCTTCTCATGCAACTTAATATTTCACGTACATTTTACCTCTGGGTTTAAAGGTCGTAATTTTGTTATTGGCTTTCACTGCCCCCCCCCCCCCCCACACACCCACCGCTTTGGAGACCAACTCTCGGTCCTAAATGCGCGACATGCTCGAAACTTCGAGGAATGGCCACCTAAGGCATTTCACGAATGTTTTACTGTCTCACAAAGTTTGTCTCAATTACGTGCGTGCCACAGTCTGTTCTCCGCAGGAGCGATAGAGTAGGATAGACAAAGATAGAGAAAAAACACAAATGGACCTACGATCCTCTTACCTCTTTGCTATGGTCTAGCCTGCTTGGCCTCCTCTGGTCGAGGCTAAATATTAAAACTACAACACATTTCTTACGGTGTTGGCCGCCTTTGCAACCATTTCCGTCAACGGCACCACCATCGGCGTTCCCGTTTGTCATTGGCAACTTTTTAATTAAAAGTTTCATCCGAGTAATGGGATATTTGAACTACGGAAGGCGAATACATACGACAACGACAACGACAACTACCTGCTATCACACCCTCAAAGCCTAGCGAAAAGATAGCGTCGTGGGTGGCTGAGACCGAAGACTTTTGGTAATATTTGTGGGTGCCTAGCCACTTTTGGCTTCATTGGTTGTGAGTATCTAATTGCCAAAAGGATTTGCAAAACTTGAGCCTTACATAACCTAGCTGAGCTGACCTCAATATTTTTGTTGTTGCAGCAACAACAATTACAATAAGAACAAGAAGGCCAGCAACAACTACAAAAGAAATAAACTTTTGCGGCAATTGCGAAACTGTGTCCAACTCCTTAGCCACGTTACGTGCGACCAGTTAATGAGCTACAAACCGTCACGTGCGAAATTAAACGAGAAATCTTTTAATTAATGCCTGATGCTCTCATTCTTTATAATCTTTTTTTTCGTCTATTTTATCTGCTCCTGATTATTATGAGCATCGACAGGCTAAAGTATGAACCAAAAAATTAAACCCAGAAAGAATAGTTTGCCCAAGATGGACTTATCTCAAAAGACATCTTTGAAATTATTTAAGAGTAAGTCTAAGCAAACTATTTCCTTAAGATCTTCCGAGAAAAATCATCCTCTCAGATGAGCCAAAAAATTTGCACATGATTGAAAAACAATGAACACTTCTTCCGGCTTATTCAACAAGGTCGTCATTCCAATAATCTAAAGAAGAGATGCTTATACAAATGTCACTGGAAAAATTTAACCAACTCAGCTTAGCCAGTGGCCAGCCTAATCGCTGACGGAAGTCCGTGCAGAAATTTGAGTCTATTGTTTTCCGAATGGACGACCTGAATGAGAGTGAGTTCATTGCTTACTGTTTTGTTTCTCATCATCCAGAGTCCTGCATTCTCGACCAGTTTGTTGTCAGCATTCCCTTTCAATTTCCTTATACACTCCAACTCACATCCTTCCGCTGACTTTGTCCCACACTCGACAATTCATGACCATCATCCCAGCCCAAAAAAGCGCCAGCTATTCAGTTCGGAGCAAAGGCAAAAGGCGAGCATATAGGAAAGAGAGAGAGAGAGAGAGAGAGAGAGAATTAGAGAAACTATATGTACTACAGTCAGTGTGGATGTCAGGCTGTCAAGGCTTCCCGACTTCTGGTCAATTGTCAGCGAATCCAAATAACAAGCCTGTCCGTTTGTCAATCAATTGTGAATTGTTTATTGAATGTTGTCGTTAGACTTTTGTGACAATTTCTTTGTTGTTGATTCTGTTCTTGCTGTTGTTGTTGTTGTTTTTGTTGCTGTAGTTGTTAGTGGCACTTTTGTTTCAACATTCAGCAGCTGTGAACTCCAGCCAAGCCACTAACTTTGTTTACACTCTAGGTGCTCATTTTTTATGTTCGATGGACGATTCTTTTTACTCGTTTCTTTTCTGCTTTTTTGCTTTTTTTCATGCGACACTGAAGGGAGTGGCGAGAGTTAGAAGCATTTTCAATTTGATGGAAAATTGTGCTATGATCGATTTGTTGTTGTCAGAATAGTGGCGATTGAAATCAATTTTTCCCTCTTTTTTTCGTCACTTTTTATTGACAAAACGATGAGGGCCCACATCGCATAGCTAGCCGGTTTATGGTAGAATGGGCGTTGGCCTTAAATAACAGCGAATGGGCCAAATAAAACTTGGTCAAATGATATTTGTACAAAAGGAATTGGCGTTGACTGACTCGCACACATACGCGCACAAATTGAATTGGCTTTTAAATGAGCTCGACGCCATTCGGTCTACTGCCAGCAACATTTCTGGCTGCAGTCAATGCCTTGGGCAAGTGATGATTTTTTCGCACATAATGAAACTCATCAGCAGTCACAATTTTGCACGCTCATTGAGTGGCAAACTTTCGGTTGCGTGATTCAGCCTGTCCTTTCCTTTGCTTCGTTGTTCTTCTTTTTTTTTGCGAAGATCGCTTTGGCAACATTTCAACAGCTTGGAGAATAATTAGCAAAAGGGAAAGCTTAGGGAAAGCAATTTTACAATTTCATTTTTCATGGTTCCTTGCTCAGACCACCAGACCCACCCAGTCACCCAATTTGGCCATTCTGTCTGGCTTATATGCTTGTCTGCTTCTCAGAGATTTACTTAATTTGGAGTGTGTTGGCCATTAAGAAATTCCTTTTAAAATCAATTTGTGCGTTTTATTTTGCCTGTGGCTTAAGTTATTCTTTCGCTTCTCTTTCAGTTTTCTTTAAATGTTTGACTTTCTCTCTCTCTCTTTTTTTCTTTTTTTTTTTTTTTTTGCTCGATGGAAATTTAATCTTGGCAGTAACAAAAACCAAGACCAAAGAGCAAATGGCAACGGACAATGACTCAAAAAGAAGACCCATAACTTAAGTAAATCTTGTAAAATAATCTGTTTTATTAAGCGAATTTTTAATTTCAATCCATTTCTCATCAAGTTCGAGCTTCCCCATTGAACTGTTATGGTCGGAAAACTTTCATCTGCCTGATGCAATTCAGCTCATCCGGTTAAGTAAATTTAAACTGTGCCGTCCTCGGCTTAAGCAAATTCATTAACAAAGTTCCGTTGCCCACAAAGAGATGCTCCCTCTCCCACGCCAGAGACCAGCTACAGAAAAACCGAGTAATGAAACTCCAACAGTTGCAACTGCCATCGGAAAAAAACAACTATACCCAAATAAAATGAGGGCAATGCATTTTCCCTAAGGGTGCTCCCAAAAACAGCGGGCTGCCTTGTCTGCACGACTGCCAGCCGTTCGTTTTTGATCTGACTGTGACGCTGATATTTAAAAGTGGAGTTCTCATCAAAGTTACACAGCATGACATTCGCTACCAATGGTCCAGATGTCCATTCAGTATCAGCATTCGCACTTAGCATACCCTGTAATCTGATAAAAGGCGAAGCATTTCAATTAATAAATAAAATTATAAAATCCCCGAAAAAAAAAAATTCAATAATACCAAAAATATCAAAGTATAATTTAATGCAATAAATTTGATGCTTTCAGAATATATTTTCAAATGAAAAATGCTCTCTTTCGAATCGAAAGACTACGAAAGCTCCGGACAGAATAAGCCCATTTTTTGTAAAAATCAATCATTTCATCATCAGTCAAGTTGTGATTTTTTTCAGGATTTCTACATAAATAATATGAAACTGAGTATGAAAAGAAATTTAAAAATATTTTTTCAATACTTTTTTCATTTTATAGGTGAAGAGAATTCCTACAGATTAAAGCTTCAAAAAGGAGAAAAGAGTGTATTTGAAAGTCTTTAGAACTTATATTAAAGAGTTTTTACTTTCATTTATTTTTATGTGTGCGGGTGTGTGAGTGTGTGTACTTGCGGTAATTGCGTAGCATTTTAAGCATACTGGCAGAACTTGCTACCGCCTTTGGCTGCGGGTGCCGCTTCTCTTGTTGTTTTTGCTGCTGATGTTACTCTTGCTACTGTTACTTGACACATGTCAGTCAGTCACTCAGTGCTTGGTTGGCTTTTGAGCGCATGCGACACACACACACACACACGCACACGTACACCAACACACAAACAAACCTAGCCAAGCGGAAGTCACGGTTTAAAGGAAGGAGCAGCGGGCCTCGTTGGCAGTTGGCATAAATTCTACTTTGTATGCAGTTGCATTGCCACCCTTGCTGCTGCTAGTCCTGTTGCTGTTACTGATGTTGCTGACAACGGCAATAACACAACACTTAATGTGGGTTCTGTGTACTAAACTGAACTGTGCGATATTGCACTCTTTGGGAGTGTTTATTGTGCCGCTTTATGAAGTGGTCATTGCAGGCAGTTGACGCATTGCGTACAATTCTTTTTGTGGCCATCAAAATGTCTACTCAAATATTAAGCATACGCCTTGATGTCAGTTCTTAAAAAGAATGCTTAATCAATTTCTCAGGCTTTAATTTCACGACTTAATCTTGAGTTCAAAATATCCTTAGAAAGATTGAGGAGCCTCCCCGCCCCCATACCTCCACCTTCCGCATAGCTAAGCAGAAAACTGAGTTAAATGAAGTTTCTAAACGGAACGGAAATTACATTTCACTGTGGGTGAAAATTAATGCCAGCCAGGCAGCCAGCGAGCCCAGCAGTCAACAGTCCACCAAACTGCCATTAAAGTTTTCCTATAACATTAGAGGAGAAAGTTGAAGAGGCTAAGGTGGGCAGAAGGGCGGCATCAGTCCATTAAAACAAAAACACACACTTTAAAGTATTTTTCTTAATTCGAATTTGAAGTTTGATCGATATATACAACGGGGCGTATGAGTACTGAACTGTGGTAATTGTGACGCCTCCAAACCAACCAAAGCATTAAGCTTTTCTGTGTGTGTGTGTGTGTGTGTGTGAGTATGTATGCATGTGCATATATGCTTAAGTGTGTGTATTTGTGGCAATGTGGCATTAGATTCCAGAGAACCGTGCCCGGCATAATCATTTGCAAGCCAAGCGCTCGTCCATTCGCATGGCCAACAACGCAACACAACAGTCGCAACCCAAGAGGCGGCTATGAATTTTTGCGCCATCTGGTCCAGCTCGAATTGATTCGTTTGCTTTGCGGCTGCATTGCTTGCATGTTTGAGTGAGTTGCTCTTGTTTGAGTTTATTTGTGCCATGCCATTAGACAATATGCACGATGCTGGGGGTCTGGTCAGCAGTGATGAGGAAATGCCCACAATCAACCAACGCGGCCAACGAGAGTATAACGATCCGCGCTTAGAGCGTGTGGCTTCCTACACGATTGCTACAATGCGCCTGAAACCGGACAAGTGGTTCAAAATGATGGCCACCGATGAGTTCCGGGTGAGTTTCCTTCCAAAACGCAGCCCAGTCAACTCAACCAAATCAAAACGAAACCACACCAATGCCAATGCCAATGTATCTTTTCGAACCACAGCGCATCGTTCTCGACTGGTTGGAGCAGACACAATCCCGGGTACTCGTCATGGCACTCAGCCCCGGTGGTGAGCTCATACCAAAGAGCTCCATGAGCGATTTATATCACAACTATGCCGTGCAGAGCAATTCTCGAGGCAACAACAACAGCAGCTCCCAAATCAAGACAGGGACTGATGCATTGGCTGCACCCACAACAACTGCCACAGCCGCTGTATCGGCCGCTATGGTGGCAGCCAGCAGTGCTTTGCTGGTTCCCCTGCCGCCCCCATCGTCTAGCTTTACAACCCTGGACGGAGTGCCTCGCGGCAAGTGTGCCTATTTTGTGAGACGCGACGCGGGTCTGATCATCACGGCTAACAACTTCCAGTCGTCCGTAGTTTATGGCGATTTTCCGGTTCATAGCAAAATGGAGACTCTCTCCCTGATGTTCGATGAAGTGCTACAACCTCTGCTGGAGAATTCGGGCAATCGCCGGTCCTGGCCAGTAGTGGTGGGTAAGGATCTGGAGGCACGCATTAAGGAAGTGCGCAACACTCTGACCGAGGTAAGTGAATGGAAGTCGAGTAGAGTTTGGTCGAGTGCCCGGCAATTCTCTATCGTTGTATATTAATCTAATTGAGTGCAGTGGCCCAGAGTGGCGAGGGCTGCTTTTGTTTCGCTTAATTGGCAAAAGTTTTCATTATCCGTGTGCTGGCTTCTATGCCAAAGTCGGTGTCTATATCTAAGTTTGTATATGCTATTTATACTTTATTGTTATCCTTACAGATTAGGGGCAAAACCAACAATCGCACAATTTTATCGTTATTAGTTTCGCCAACAATCGTCCTGGAAGTTGCCGCCCACATCGACCAGGGGTAAGTTTGCCCAGGCAACTTTTGCCTTATTCGATTGCCCATTGTCTCAGCGACAAATTTCTTACACACATACGCATAGACATACACATACACATACAGGCACACGTACACTCTCATAACCAAACAAAAAGAGCAGGATCTGGCTGGGGCCGAAACCCACCACGATGGCTTGTAATCGAATTTTGGGGCAAAAGTTTTTCGCATGAATTTACGCAAAATTTATGTTTATATATATTTGCGAATAACTTGTAAATAGCCCAAGTTGTTTACCTTTTATGGCAGACTTCTTTTTGCCGAAGTTTATCAAAAAACATTTTCATTGCTTTTCATTAAACCGAAATTATATTTTACATAAAATCCAAGACACAACAAATTTGGACAATACAAGAAAGAGTTAACTGATGCATTTAAATTCATATTCACTTCATTTTGGAAAGGGACTCTAAGAACTTTGTCAAATTTTGAGACTATAAAAACAAAAAGTGCTTAAAGATCGAAATAATTTTCGGCCATTATAAATCAATTTGAAAACTTTTCTTTGTCTCTTTTTCTTTTGGTTATCCATTTTCATTTTATGCTTTGCATAATTTCATTTTCTTTCAGCATGTGAAGGCAGTTGGCAATAAGTCAAATGACTTTTAGCCAATTTCATATCAATTATTTTTAACATTTCAAAAAGTATTAATAAATCAAAGCCATAGTAAACGTAATGGCAAAGGCAAATAAATTCATTTGCCTCAGATAAACAATTTAAATTGTTTTAAAATATAAATGCAACTTCAAATCCGATTTGGCATTTCAGAAATCTTGTGCCTGCTATGGATCTCAAATTCCGTAATCTACTTGAAGAGATGTTTATAAATTGGACCACACAAATGCATGACATTGTGATGGAGCATTCCGAGTGTGTAGCCATTAGTCTGGGCGCCGCCACAGCCACAGGAGCCATAACCTCACCTCAGCAATCCAAACATGTCCATGCAGTCACTTTGCCGGCCCAGGAGATTGCCTTCTGGACCAACCGCAAACTCAATTTGCAGAACATTTATGAACAGTTACGAGAGCCCACCCACAAGACTCTGGCCCATATTCTAGAGCGCATCGAATCAGTCTACCAAGAGCCCTACGCCAAGGCCTTTAGCCAGTTGGTGGCTGCCTGGCTGGAGGCTCAAGATGTCTCCCTGTGGCTTCAGCCACTCTTGCGTCAAACAGCTGCCTTTAATTCGGTACAATTCAGCAACGCAGAGGAGCTGGTGGCACCGCTGGTCCACGTCCTGCACCTTGTCTGGAGCAATGCCCGCTTCTACCGCAGCACTCAGCGAATGAGCGTTTTGCTGCGCTGTATTTGCAATATGCTGGTGAGTCGAGCTGCCGAGGACCTGGAATTCCCTCTGCTATTTCAAGCCGATGCGGATGAGGGACTGCAGAAGATTAACAAAACATGCGATGTGCTGGAATTTTTCAAGTAAGCCAAGTGAAAGTGTTTGACCCAATTCCCCTAAATGGCAGATGACTTTTGCAGGCAGCGTTTAGTGGAGTACAAGGAACGCTATTCCAGCAATCAGGTGGTGCTGCCAGCTTTGGCGGCTCCAAGTATGGCTACAGCTACGGCACTGCCTACCAGTCCGCCCGATGACTTGCAACAGTTATGGCGCTTCTCTAACGAAGAAATTTTTGGTCAGACACTTGAGGGCTTCCTGGCTCAACTAGCCGAATTGCGTCAAGTGTTCGAGGCAGCAGTGCAATTTCAAAATCTTGAAAAGCTAGAAATTGGTGGTCTCCGTGGGAAACTGCTCACTCAACGTGTAAGGGAGGTGGGTGTACTATAACAATCGGTTAGAAAGGAAAAGCTTATGTTTTATGTCTTCAGATTTTTGGTGAATTTAAATTGCTTTTTGAGCAATGGTCCAACATTGACATCGATTTGACAGCCACAGCAGCCCAGCCTGGTGGTCATCAGCAGCAGAAATGGAAATGTTTCAAAAGGGAAAAGTTGATTTTCTTTGCTCGCATGCAGCTTCTAGAACAGAAACTGGCCACAGTGCTTCTGCAGGCGTTCGAACAATGTCACAATTGGGAGCAGTTGCACAAGCTCACCTTAATGTTTGGTGGCATCATGCAACGTGAGGCTGTGCAGCCCCAACTGGCTCAGGTCTTACCCCACTTACTGGGCATTTATGATGCGGAACTAAAGCAGCTGGAGCAGAGTGTGGGTGAAGTTTTGCTAGCCTATGAATTTCATGGCCTGGCAGCCGTGCCCATACCCTGGAATTTTCCACCCATAGCTGGAGCCATGATGTGGCTGGATCAGCATATACATACTTCTGATGCTTTCGGAGCCAAAGAACTGAATGCTTTAATTGAAAGCTTGTAAGTCAAAAATATGGGAACAGGTTATAACCTCCTATGATACTGCTTAAATCTCATTAGGTTGCAAGAGCCTACAGAGTCCGAGTCTTTGCCTGGCAAATGGGAAAATCTACGTGCACGTCGAAACATACTGACCACGAAACTTACAAACCTACAGCTTAAGATCTGGCATAATTGGCAGCAAACCATTGACAAACTTATAGCCCAAGGACTCGATGAAAATGTTCTCAACAAGTCAACGGAGGGGCAAGAACAACTGCATTTGAATTTCTCACCAGCGCTCTTTACATTGCTCAAAGAGACGAAATATATAATGGCCTTGCAGGCAACTGGCAGGTTATCTGGTGGCTTATATGAGGTTTCTGCTCCGTTACTCAAGCTTTATGCCGAGCGAGATGATTATTGGCAACGTCGTATACAATTAATCAAAATTGGAGAGTATTACAATGGGATTCGGGCAGGTGAGTGCGGCGAGGCAGAACTGAATTTGATTGGCAATGAATTGGGAGCCATTGATAGGCATGTGACAGCTGCCTGTGGCCAGCTTACCTGGCGTAGTTATGGTGAGTTATATGAGTGCCACCTTGGTTGCTTACGCTCGAGTGGTTTCACCGTATCATCTTCTTCTATTATTGGTATTCATGCCCTTTAGATGAAGCACTCATGACCGATATTCATGACAAGTCTCAGCATTTGTATGCACGTCTGCAACAGTCCCATGAGAATTTGAATGCCATTTTGGGTAGCATTCGCCGCTGGAGCCAAGAGCCACTGCACCAGCGCAGTCTCTATGGTCGCAATATGTTGGATTTGCGGCATCAGCAGGAACGGGTGCGACTCCGTCTCTTGCAATGTGATGAGACCAAAATGCTGCTCAATCGTCTGCTGATTGCCAACTTCTGTTTGTTCTTCAACTATGAGACGCAGCAATTTCAAGTCTATTCGCGTGACCTTAGCGTTCAAGAGGTGAGATACAGAATAAAAAGAAATAAAAATAATACGGACGTGCCCGATTTTTAAATACCAAAATAGCAGATACCAAAAACAAACCAAAACTAAATTCCAAAAATTTGACTTTGGTTTTACCATTGGGCTTTCCTATCGGGCCACTTATTTGCCATTATCTGACATATTTATAAAAATATTTTGTGTTGAATCAAGAAAAGATTTTAATTTATTTCTCCGGATTTGTCATCGCTGTTTACTCAAAACTTAAGTAAGTTAAAGAAAGGTGATATTCATAATTTTGGATTCGTTTTATTTTGCAGTTTTTGCGTGAATTTCCAGATGAGCAAAGGCGGCAATATAACAAATATTTGGCCAGTGTTGATGAGCTGATTTGCCGTGAAGTGCGCCAGGCCATGAAAATCAGGTTTTGCAACAGTTTAGCAGACTAAGCAGAAATAAGACACAAAGCCTTCAGCCACGTGTGCCACGCAACATCAGGGCAACAGTATCATCATAATCATTACCATGATCATCAACATTATTATCTTTGGCCACATAGCCTTTATCAGCAGTTGCTTGCCATCTGCATAGTCATGGCATACCTAAATTTTTCATGGGCACGTGCACTGCACAACAATAAAAATAACAACAACAAAGCCCACAGCACCAACACAGCAACAGCAGCAAGAACAACACAAAAAAAAGCGCTAAGCATTTGCACCTGTTTAAGATATAAAATAAAATATAGCATAACTCATTGAGGTACTCAGACATTACCAGATCTACCACCCTTCATAAAACCTGAAGCTTTAGGGAACTTGCACACACACACAGACATACACGCTGAAATACGAACCAAGAGCAAGGGCACTCGTAGGCCAACAACTTCATTACATTTTGGCATGCTGGCAGAAAGCCTTTCATGTCTCATCAAAACTAATCAACTAAATGAACACGAATATATCGTATAACCGAATACAAGGCAAACACACTTGCTCACAGACTACACCTCTTAGCCACACCAATGAAAGACAAGCAATAATAAAAGCAAAATCAGCAGCAGCAGCAACAAAAACAACAATCACTGCGTGCTGCTTTGGCTGGCAGCGCATTCATGCGTCAATTGCATGTTTCACTTAACGGCACTTTTCGTGATTGCATGCAACGATTGCCAAAACAGTCAGCAACAAAACACATTGAATATAGCCAACACTCACCCAGTCAGTCTACCATGCCAGTCATCCATTCATACCAAGCTAGCAGCTAACCAAGCAGCCAACCAACCAACCAACCATCCAGCCATCCAAGCAGTCAAAGAAGTGAAAACGCAAACGCAATAAGCACAAAACAAACTCAACACTAAATTTAATTTTCACATTACTCATACGCCGTGTAATTCAGTTTAGAGTATTTGTACAAAGAAATGACAGCAGGAGCAACAGAGCCAGAACCAGAACCAGAAACAAAAACAACAACAACAACAACAACAGGAGCAACTAAAGGAACCTTACCGCCACCATCAGCGCTGATGACAACTGCGGCAACCGCAACCGCAGAACGTGGTACACCCACGCTGACACCCTTGCCAAGTATGGCAAGGTTAGTGCTACAACAAATCACAGCGCCTGCGACGACGACAACAACAATAGCTGGAGTAGTTGGAGCCGGGCATGAAGGTAATGATGTCTCCACAGTCGCACCGCTATTCGAAGTAAAATTGGAGCTGACGGAAACGGAAATACGTTTTTCGCCCGCCTTTGATGCAAGTGTGGAAAATAATTTTCAACAAATTGTCGAGCAGCTGTTGGTGGATATAAAACAGACATGCGACTGCATGCCAAGAATTGTGGCTGACAATGCGCTGTCAGAATGCGACGACGACGATGATGACGCCGACGCCCAGGACGATGATGATGATGGTGATAATAATGATGACAACAACGCTGAAAACTGCGAAAATAATAAAGTCAAAGATGATGATGAAGCCAATGCCGACAGAGCCCACAATGGTTATGAAAAGGAGCTCTCGTTTCATCGGAATGCCAGTGCAGCCCTGCCAAGCCACTTGTTGGAGGCAGCCAAGGCGTACAGTGCAAAAATGACAAAAGGTACTCGTCAACACAAAAGCCAAAAAAGCATAAAAAGATAAACAGAAAAAGGCATTATTCACTAACCAAATCGGCCTTCTGGCCAACTTAAACACTCCCGCTTTGCACAGGCACTGACACAGCTGATGACTTGGAAATGCTGGAGTCTGGCATACGCGATGCCCTGGCCAAGAGTATGCAGGCGGCCCTAGATTATGCTGCCAAATTCCACGCCTATGCGTTCCTATGGACCCAACAGTCGTCCGAAGTGCTCGGCGCCTGTATGGAGACGGCGCGTGAACAGACAAATGCCAGCGGACAAGGATATGCCATCATGGAGGCCTTCAAGAGGGAGGTGAGTGGAAAAATGCGGCCGAGAAAGAGAAAACTAAGAAAAATACGTTAACATGAAGATAGCTCACACAAACACGCCCCAACAGGGCGCAGATACGGACAGTTACTGCTAAACAGCAGCAGTTGGCAATGACAAACATACACATACATAACGCACACATACATACATACGGTCCATACAAGTGTCTAAAGTGGCTCGTTGACTCCTTGGCGCAGCGGGTCGGTCAATTGGCAACCACACAATTTACGTAGTGTAACCCCTGAGACCAATAACGCTTGATAAATGTCTACCATTTAGGGTCAAATGTGTGAGTGTGTGAATCAAAGACAGGGCGGGCGTAAGGCGCAATACAACTCCATCTCACATGTCCAGATTCTGATATCCGGTACCATTTGTCCTGCTCCCCAGTCTTTGGCATTCAGATTGACCAAATCTAGGCGAAAAATAGCTTAACCACATGGCGCTGACTTATGACCAGTCGAATTGCTGCCGTATGCGTAATATTTTCTTTAAACAATTATCAAACGCCCCGAAATGCAGGCCATAAATAACACTAAGGCTTTCAACAAAAGCCACACACACATCTCAATACCCCAGCAAGTAAAGGATTTTGCAAAACCTTTTTCTGACTTGTTTTTTCTTTAACTTATATGAAAAATTGTGTTTATTTTTATTTATTTATTTATTTATTTTTTTTTTTTTTTTTGTATATAAAATTACTCAAATGATATCGATAATATATCGATCAAACAAATTTTGTACTCAGCTTAAAAGTATCGATTCAGTGTGACCCCATGAGCCGAATTAGACTAAATATTTTAATGTACACAATATAAGTTTTTATTTCATAAAGTATAAGTTTTTAATTCATCCGCATTGGAAAAAGCTTGCAAGGTTTCTGCTCATGTATTTAGTACATTAGAGAAACAATAACAAATCATGGTCAAACAAAATAAGAAAATCACTGGTCGGCATTTTATTTATGAGCAACCATTCAGACAACTTTGAGAGCAGCTGGTGCGTCCAATAATAAAAGGCAAAAAGTTTCACAGGATTGGTTAGACCATAAATATAGTATATTTTCTGACCAGCCACACACCCAAATAAATGGAACAGGCACGGCACACACAACAAACAACACAGCATTTGTGCTGTATAAGTAAATTTACCAAATAAATTTACAAAAGCCCGATGAAGTGAAGTTGTCCACGCCTTCTAATTGCCAGATTGAGCACTACAATGAACTCCACGAGACCATTGATCAGCAGGAGAGTCGTCACTGCATTAATGGCTGGCTAGCTCTCGATCTCAATCCCGTGAAGTATGCGCTACTCAATCATGCCTGCAAGTGGTCTCATCTCTACAAGAAGTGGTTGCTGCGCTATGTCCAGCATACTTTGCAGGTGAGTGCGGAATGTAAACACAATGGATGGCTGATTTTGTACTTTTCAGGAGTTAACTGCCTTCATAGCACGTGGCCATGAGACTCTACAGTTGCATATTGCACGAAATGATTTTCGAGCTCTCCTGAAGGTACTCGCCATCATGGCTGAAATCAAACAACGTGAACCGTATGCCGATAATATTTTTAAGCCGCTTAAGGACATCACCGCACTGCTTAAAAGCTATAGCGTAGAATTTGAGGCGCAATTGGTACGGAATATCGAACAGCTGCCAATGCAGTGGAAGCATCTCAAGGACAGTGCACTGGCCAAACGGGAAGCACTGCAGGATACACGCTACCATCAGCAACAACGTGTCTCGGCACTCATAGCTCTGCACACTTGCCATCTCCATCACTATGGACGTCAGTTTGAAAAAATGCCGGTGAGTGTGCCTGGACTCTGTAGGTGGCAAATTTCCTGTCCATTAACCGTGTGTCCCCTTATGCCAAAATTGCTTGCAGTTCTTCAGCGTACCCTGCCCACAGGTGTACGATGTCTGTGACACCGTATATGGAAGACTGTATGACTTTGATCGAGAACAGCGTCGCTATACCCGCTGGGCTCGCTTGCTTGATATTGGGGCACCTGAGACGACCACATTGAAGCTTTGCGGTACCGAATTGAAACGGGTTAAGGTGGGTGGTCGCCCAATCTATATACACACACAGCCGCATTTCCAAGCAGATACATACTCATCTGACAGATGACTAAAACCCCTACCCACCCATCTATATTTAATCTGCCACCGTATAGCAATTGTGGGACTTTGTGCGCGTCATCGAATCCTGCATTGTTGACTGGCATGCGACACCTTGGCTACTCATCGATACGGATGACATGGAGCATGAGTGTAAGAAATTTACCCGCGATCTCCGTACCTTGGACAAGTGCATCAGAGACTGGGCCCCCTATATGTACATTGTGGGTGTGCTCCGTGAGTTGGTGGCCTCGCTACGGGCCATCACCGAGCTTCAAAATCCAGCAATTACCGAACGTCATTGGCTGGAGCTTATGCAACTGACAAAGGTGAGCATAATGAGCAATCCCTCCGTTCGAGTAGATAGAGAGGAATGTTGTTTGGTGATATCGGTAAAGGGCGACTAGCAAAATTCGACACCCAATTGAGTGACAGTGACGGGCACAGTCAATAAGCGCTGCAAATTCCATTTATGTGAGTCTCCTTCCCTCTCACCCATCGTACATGCGTGGATGAGCTCATGTTTCCTTCCCCCTCCCACTCTGTATGTGTATGCCTTTCCAAATGGTTAAGTAGTATTCGTGGTAGACCAACAACGACAAAGGCAACAGTAAAGCCTTGCCTTTGACTGAATGGAACACCTCTGAATGGAGGGGGTGTTGCGGTGTACATAACGTGCACAATGGCGCGCATTTGGCAAACACATTAGCCAGGTGACGCATGTTTGCTCGCACAGCATTGACAGTCTCATGATAGCCTAAAGTTCCCAATACTCTTGAATAAACCCAGATCTCAAGAAATTTACTTTAAGCTAAACTGAAATAATGTTAATTTTCACCCACTCCTTTTCTTGCTTTATTTTTCCAGTTAACAAGTCAGCATAAAGTCGATAAATTGGTAAGTCTTAAAGTAGACTAAAATGCTTATATAAATTATATAATTTTAAGCAATTTCAAAGATTGATTTTATTTGGATTTTAAAGTTGTGTAAAAAGTGTGCATTTTATAATATTTTATCATTTGTTCAGATGTTTATGAAACTGATAACCTGAAAGTGTAATTAAAATGGTCTGGTCAATAATACCGCCCCGTAAATAATAATTACAAATCTACACACACACACACACACACACACACATAGACATATGTAATGCAATATTGTATGTCTTGTTTGTCTAATTGAATAGAGTGGTTGATACTTCAGGCATCGAAATTGAATTGTATTTCAACTTGACAGGATAAATGGACAGTCTATAGGTTATTGTTGACGGATATATATATGTATGTATGAATGGATCCCAGCAATATATGGGCTTCTGTGAATTTAGTGAAATTAATCGACATTGCACATTAATGAGACTATCGAGATGAGTTCAAAAGACACATGTTTGGCTTCAATTGAAAAAGTTGCAATTAATTTTTACTATTGTTGATATTGACACGCCGGGTAACTAATACATACATACATACATAATAACATTTTCAAATGATACATTTAATAAATGTATTCTCAGATAAAAAGGCCATATAATAAAGCCGAAAGTTAATTAACAAGAAGCTATACAAATGTGACAAAGCTGTTCAGCATTGCGTATACGTAATAGAAATCCATTCACCCCTTTCAGCTCTCTTACAAATGTGATGAGTCAACCACGCTGGCCCAATTGCTTGAACTTAAATTGCAACAATACGAAGAGGAAATTAAAAATACTGTTGACCGGGCCATTAAGGAAATGACCGTCACTAAGGTCCTAGACGAGATAAAGGCCACCTGGGCTCATTTGGAATTCGAATTGGAGGCCCATCAGACACGCCCCCACATACAATTACTAAAAGTATCCGAGGAGCTAATCGAAACTCTGGACGATAATCAAATGCAATTGCAAAATATTTCCACATCCAAGCACATCGAATACCTGCTCGACAAATTGAATCACTGGCAGCGTGTGTTGAGTGGCATCGATACACTCATTACTAATTGGTTCGAGGTGCAGCGCAAATGGATCTATTTGGAGTGCATTTTTATAGGATCCGCCGACATTCGAGCCCAGCTCCCTGCAGATGCGGCCAACTTTGAGCGTATCGATGCGGACTTTATTGAATTGTTGAGCTGTGTGGCCAATGTCCGTGTGGTCATGCAGGTGGTTTTGGAGCATTCCGATATTCTAACCCAACTACTTCAGCTGCAGCAACGTCTGGCTGCGTGTGAAAAGGCCTTGAACGACTATTTGGAAACAAAACGCTTGGCCTTTCCGCGCTTCTACTTCATATCGGCCGCCGATTTGCTGGACATACTTTCGAATGGCAACAATCCACAGGTCATAGACCGGCATCTCATCAAGCTATTTGATTCGATTTTGAGGCTGCAATACGAAACCAATACCACTCATGCCGTGGGCATGCATTCCAAAGAAAATGATGAGTATGTGGGATTTGTGGCCGCTGCATCGGGTAACCAGACTGGAGAAGCTGCCTTCATCAATTGCAGTGGTCGGGTGGAGCTCTGGCTTCGTGCTGTTATCCAGCAAATGCGCACCACGCTCCATGAACTCTTTCGACGGGCCCTGCATGTCTTTTCGGAGAAGTCGCGCGATCTCTGGCTCTACGATTGGCCAGCTCAGGTGGCGCTCTGCTGCAGTCAAATCAGCTGGACGGCCGATGTGAATCGTTCGTTTGCCTGGATGGAGGAGGGCTATGAGGGCGCCATGAAGGAGCTGCACAAAAGGCAGATAGCCCAGCTAAATGCCCTGATCAATCTGCTACTGGGTGAACTTTCACCCGGTGACCGACAGAAAATCATGACCATCTGTACTATTGATGTGCATTCGCGAGATGTGGTGGGCAAAATCATTACCACCAAAGTAGACAACTCCTTGGCCTTTCAATGGCAAAGCCAGCTGCGTCACCGTTGGGACGACGAACAACTGGGCAGCTCCACCACAGACGGCGGCTGTGGGGGCGGAGGTGATGAGGACTGTTTTGCCAATATTTGCGATGCCGAGTTTCGTTATGCCTATGAATATTTGGGCAATACATCTAGACTGGTCATCACGCCCTTGACGGATCGCTGCTACATAACCTTGACCCAGGTGAGTTGGCCGCGAGGTGTTGGTAATTGTACGGATTTCCGTTCCGAAGAATAAGTATAAGGAATTTGCATAATTAAAAGCCATAAACAACTTGAGTGTGAATTGCATATTTATTCACTTGACCGGAAATTTGATAAAAGTAATTTGTCCGCAATTAATGAGGCACTCAAATTACATTAATTTATTAAAATTAATTAAGCCTATTATTTTATTTTTTTTTTTTTAAGTTTTCTTTTTTTTTCAATTCTTATTACTTTTGCCTAAGTTTGTGTAGAAATTAAAAGAATCATTGGGAAAAATATTGAGAACAATTACCCTAATGGGTACAAGTCCGTGGAGCTATCAATGAATATGAAATTCTTCTTACCAAACTTAAAAGTGCCTGTCCTGCCTGTGCCCCTTCAATTAAAAGTGTAATGTAAAGAAAACCTTTAGTGGTAGTCATCAATTTGTCGCTCGATTCGAGGATGTTTCATTTCGTGCTCTTACTTTGGCCGTTGTTGTTTTATGCAAAACGCCTTCGCTTTTAACTGCGGCAACATCTTTCACGTTTCGCGAGTCACTGGCTGTAAATTAAACAACTCGTTAGTGGTGAAAAATAATGGCGTTTGCAATTTACATATGCCTTCCACACCCACGACGACATCGACACCGATGCTTTCGCTCCTTGCAGTCTTTGCATTTGGTGATGGGCGGCGCACCCGCTGGACCGGCCGGCACTGGGAAAACGGAAACTACCAAAGACCTGGGCCGAGCACTGGGCGTAATGGTTTATGTCTTCAACTGTTCTGAGCAAATGGACTACAAATCTTGTGGCAACATTTACAAGGGTCTCGCACAGACAGGGGCCTGGGGTTGCTTTGACGAGTTCAATCGCATCTGCGTTGAGGTGTTGTCTGTGGTCGCCGTTCAGGTGAAGACCATACAGGAAGCGATAAAGGTATGACAAGACTGTGGGTCAGCGGGATGACTCCTGGGGGAGCGCAAAACGGGTTGCAAATTGATTTTACCGACCTCTTCTTTACCTTGCTGCACATTGATTACTTTTCTCGTGCCGTGACTGCCTGCGGTCTGTTCTCTCGGTGCTTTCGCTTGGCTGTGTGCTGCTGCTGCTGCTGTTTACAGATGCATAAAACCCAATTTATCTTTATGGGAGAGCGCATTTCGTTGGAGCCATCGGTTGGCATTTTTATCACCATGAATCCTGGCTATGCCGGCCGGACCGAGCTGCCAGAGAATCTGAAAACTTTGTTTCGTCCCTGTGCCATGATTGTGCCGGACTTTGCTTTGATTTGTGAGATTATGTTAATGGCCGAGGGCTTCCAGGATGCCCGATTGCTGGCACGCAAATTTATCACCCTGTATACGCTATGTAAGGAGCTCCTCTCCAAACAGGATCATTATGATTGGGGTCTACGAGCGATTAAGTCAGTGCTGGTGGTGGCCGGTACCTTAAAGCGTGACGACCACAGTCGTCCAGAGGATCAGGTGCTAATGCGTGCTCTGCGTGACTTTAACATACCCAAAATAGTTACCGAAGATGTGCCCATATTTATGGGACTTATAGGCGACCTCTTTCCAGCCTTGGATGTGCCCCGGAAGCGAGTATTTGAATTCGAAAAGACCATCCGTCGGGCTGTCAACGAAATTAAACTGCAACCAGAGGAAAGCTTCCTGATGAAGGTGGTCCAACTGCAGGAACTCTTGGATGTGCGGCACTCGGTCTTTATTGTAGGTAATGCCGGCACTGGCAAGACTAAGATCTGGCAAACACTACGCGAAACCTATCGCATACAGAAGCTGAAGCCCGTCTGTCATATACTCAATCCCAAGGCATTGTCGAATGATGAGCTCTTTGGCATTGTTAATCCCACCACACGCGAATGGAAGGACGGTCTTTTCTCGTCTATAATGCGAGAACAGGCCAACATGCCGCCAGGTAACCCCAAGTGGATAGTGCTGGATGGAGACATTGACCCCATGTGGATAGAGAGTCTCAACACTTTGATGGACGATAACAAGATTTTAACCTTGGCTAGCAATGAGAGAATCTCACTGAAACGTGAAATGCGTTTGCTTTTCGAAGTGGGGCATCTAAAGGCAGCCACGCCCGCCACAGTATCACGGGCTGGGATACTGTACATCAATCCCCAAGATCTGGGCTGGTCACCGTGAGTATAACCCGACGAAATTGCAAATTTAATTTGAAAGTTCTTTCTTTCTTTAGCTACGTCTCTTCCTGGCTGGAAACCCGTGTGGATATCATTGAACGCGGCTTCCTGACCTCGCTGTTTGAAAAGTACTTCCCCAGCCTAATGCAGCGACATCGAGAGTTCCGTCGCATTACTCCAGTCACAGATATGGCCATGATTCAAATGACCTGCTATTTATTGGAATGTTTGCTCGACCGTGACAGCTCGGGCGATGGCAGAGGTGGCAAATCACCTGGTGTCAATCCGCATAGCCTGCATCATGGCGAAATGTCGCATGAGTCGGCCGAACTGGCCATGGAAACGATTTTTGTATATGCCACCGTCTGGAGCTTTGGCTCGGCCCTGCATCAGGATGTCATAATTGATTGGCATCGTGAATTTCACAAGTGGTGGACGGGAGAATTTAAAGATGTCAAATTACCCAATCAGGGCACGGTTTTTGACTATCAACTAAATGTACAAACATTAAAATTCCAACGCTGGTCTGAGCTGGCTGCCTTGGAGCAGCTGGATTCAATTGATCCAGAATTGCCGTTGCAGGTAATCTAAATTGGATTTCAAATATCAAAGGTGGTCACTTAATCAACTTGAATCTCTCTTTGTACTTGCGCACAGAACGTGCTCATTTCAACTGCAGAAACCACACGTCTTGTCTATTTCCTCAAGCTGCTCATTGACCGAAACTTGGCCTGTATGCTAGTAGGCACCTCCGGTTGCGGTAAGGGTGCCATCTTCCGTGAGCTCTTCAGCAAATATGCCAGCGCCCAGGAGCTACTCGAAATTGCTGTGACACCTGTCAGCGCCAACACCGCAACATCTAATCTAGACCCCGGAGTAACAGTAAGTCCGACCCCTGTACTCATGCCTGCAGCCGGAGCCACACTGGCACCTGCCGGCACTGGAAGTGTGAGACGCAAGTCATCCTCAACGCCGCTCTTGACCGCAGTGCAAACGACACACTTTAACTTCTATACCACATCCGAGATTTTCCAGAAAATGCTCGACGGTCCACTGGAAAAGAAGTCAGGTCGCTGCTTTGCACCCAGCGGACCCAAACGTCGTCTAATCTACTTTGTCAACGACCTGAATATGCCAGAGGTGGATGCCTATGGCACAGTGCAGCCACACACAATTATGCGACAATTTATGGACTACCGACAGTGGTGAGCTCAGCCCTGTTTTCAAATTGTAATGAAGTGATTATCCCTAAGCTCTTAGGTACGATCGCCAGCGCTTACAATTGAAGGACATACGTCATTGTCAATTTACAGCCTGCATGAATCCCACGGCTGGCTCGTTTACCATTGATCCGCGGCTACAGCGACACTTTTGTGTTTTCTCAGTGGCGCCACCTGCAGAAGATACTCTGCATTTCATCTATAGCAGCATACTGAATAGTCATTTGGAGCATCCAGCCCAAGGTTTCAGCAAGGAAATACGCTCCATTGGTAATCTCTTAGTCCAGGTGGGCATTGCCCTGCATCGACGGGTGGAGTATGCCTTCCTACCTACGGCTGTCAAGTTCCACTATGTTTTCAATCTGCGTGACCTCACCAACATATATCAGGGTCTTATGAATAGTGTGGGAGCTCCCGCCTTGGCAGGTGGCGCCACTGGCAACTACCAAGGTACCCTCTGCAGCAAACCCGCTGAGCTCATGCGACTTTATGTGCATGAGGCTTATCGGGTATATCACGATCGCTTGGTTGACCAATATGATATTAAATCCTTTAAGTCTTCGATAAGAGACATTTTCAAAAAGGATTTCGAAGACTTTGATGAGGATTTTGTGTTTGCCGAGCCGCTGATATACAGCCACTTTGCCCAATCCTTGGTGGACCAGAAATACATGCCACTCAAGAACTGGGAGACTCTCTATCAACTACTGCTGGAAGCCCAAGGCAGCTACAACGAGGTGGTGGGCTATATGAATCTAGTTTTGTTTGAAGACGCAATGATCCATGTGTGCAGGTGAGTGGAGTGGATTATCTCGAAACACTTTTTGGATCAGAGAATTTCTCCCCTTTTTTTTTAGGATCAATCGGATCTTGGAAAGTCCTCGTGGCAATGCTCTGCTCATAGGCGTGGGCGGTTCAGGCAAGCAGACTCTGGCTAGACTAGCCGCCTTTATTTCTTCTCTCAGCGTTTCACAAATCCAAATTAAACGTGGCTTTGGTCTGCTCGATATGAAGGAAGAGATTGCCGTCTTGTACATGAAAGTCGGTCTAAAGAATGTGGCCTCTGTTTTCCTCATTTCCGATGCTCAAATACCCGACGAATCCATACTCATGTTGATAAACGATCTCCTGGCCTCTGGTGAGATACCAGAGCTATTCAACGACGACCAAATGGAGACCATTATCAATGGCATACGCAATGAAGTCAAGCAGAGTGGCACGCTCGACACCAAAGAGAATTGCTGGCGTTTTTTTGTGGAAAAAGTGCGACGACTTTTAAAGGTGGTCCTGTGTTTCTCGCCCGTCGGTCAAACTCTACGTGTCAGGGCTCGTAAATTTCCGACCATCATTAGCCGCACAGCCATCGACTGGTTCCACGAGTGGCCGAAAAGCGCCCTGGAGTCTGTCTCCCAAAAATTTCTCAATGAAATCAGCAACATTTTGGCGGTCAGTATGCGCATCCGTATTCTGTTATTTATGCATGTGTCGCACAATTTACAACTCCAAACTGACACAATGGACACATTCGTGTTGCTGCTCCCATATGCAGACAAGCCTGCCCCACACATTTGTTAAAACCAAAACCACTCTGTTATCGCCCACAGGTTGAACTCATACCATCCATTGGTTGCTTTATGGCCTACGTACATGGCACCGTGAATCAGATATCGAAAATTTATCTGCAAAATGAAAAACGCTACAACTACACGACCCCGAAAACTTTTCTCGAATACATATTCCTCTACCGCAAATTGTATGTGGACAAAAATGGTGAATTTGCGGAACGCATTGCCCGGCTCCAGAGCGGTATGGCCAAGCTGGCGGAGTGTGCCCGCCAGGTGGACATGTTAAAGGTGAATAACGCAACACATAATGCAACAATGAAAGGAGTTCGCAAAAAAAAAAAAAAAAAAAAAAAGACGTAATGAAAAACAGCAGAGAAATAAGAGAAAAATGCCCGCCCACATGCAAATAAAATGAATGCTGTGAGAGACCAGAAATGGCCTGGCCACCAAAAGGGTGGGCAACCGTGGTGTGGTGTGTTTGGCTACGGCGTCAGTTCATGACATTTAAGCCGGAGCGCTGACTTTGTGCATGCCTGGCATTCAATTAGTGAGCTTAATTGAATTGTTGTTGTTGGTCGTGTTGGAGTTGTTGCAGCAGCAAATCTCCTGTGTATGTGGCAAGTCAAACGAAGAGCAAATACAAAGTATGCGACATTTTTTCTTGTCTTTTCCAACTTTATTCCACCTTTCTCTCATATTCTGTCTAAGTGTGTCTTTCTCTTAGAGGAAAAAAAAACTTCGTTGTGGAGTTCAAAAAAAAGTGGAAAGATTCATCTTTGTTGTGTCGCTGTTCACATGCTCTTTTCCACCTTTCAAAGGGTTTTATGTAAAATAATTTTAAATTGTGGTAAAACCCCAGAGACAAACTTGTATCTGTATAAAGTTGACAAAGTCAAAATGGGTTCTTTAATACCAGACAAACTCCAATTTTTGGTCTGTTTGACGAATTATGTGCTGTAAAGGTCCAATCAATTCCACTAGCTGAAAAGAGTATGGAAAAAGGACTGGACCATCAGAGAAACTAAAGAAAGCCAAACAAAATGTTATTAAAGCTAATTGAATTAAATTGAATTCGTTTGTATTGAATGAAAGTTGATTCGGCGCTCATGTGCGTACACTTTCCTGGTCCAGAGGAGCCCCAATATTCACTGCAGCTGAAGTGCCCACAATTGGGCCGAACACAGAGCAACTTGACTCCCTTGCCGTGTAAATATTGGGTCAGCGTGCCTGAGCCTTAATTATTTTTACAGTCGAGAGTTTTCTCTTAAATTGCGTGCGCTAAATGCGAAATTCAATTTCTATTTAGCTCTTTTTCTTTTATTTCCCCCCCCCCCCCCCCCCCCCCCCAATTTTCAGACTCAATTGGCCATACAAGAAGTACAGTTGGCGGCCAAAAATGCGGCTGCCGACAAATTGATCGTGATTGTGAGTGCCGAGAGTGAGAAGGTGAAACGTGAGCGCTTCATAGCCTCGGAGGAGGAAAAGCGTGTCAGGATCATTGAGGAAGATGTTTCGATGAAAACCAAAATGTGCGAGGAGGATTTGCGGCAGGCGGAACCTGCTTTGGTGGCGGCTCAAGCGGCCCTCAATACTTTAAATAAAAATAATTTGACTGAGTTGAAATCCTTTGGCTCACCACCGAAGGCCGTGATAAATGTATGTGCTGCTGTGATGGTTCTGCTGGCCACCAATGGAAAAATTCCCCGAGATCGCAGCTGGAAGGCAGCCAAATTGATGATGGTCAGAGTGGATCAGTTCCTTAACGATCTCCTCAATTACAGCAAGGACAATATTCATCCAAATATTATAGAAACCCTGCAAGAGTATCTGAAGGTAAGCATAAGAGAATTCATTAAGGTAGTTTCTTCTAATTTTTTATCTTTGCAGGACCCGGAATTTAATCCCGACAAGGTGGTACAGAAATCTGTAGCAGCTGCCGGCCTCTGTGCCTGGGTGATAAATTTGCATCGCTATCACCAGGTTTTTCTCATAGTCGGTCCCAAGCAGCAGGCGCTGCAGGATTCCCAGCAAGAACTGGTGGATGCTCGTGAGCGTCTCCAATATCTCAAATCAAAAATCAATAATCTGGAGGCCAAATTAGCCGAGATTCAGGCCGAGTTCGAGCATGCCGTGGCCGAGAAACAAAAGTGCCAACGTGAGGCAGACAAAACCGCTTTCACTATAGATTTGGCACACCGTCTGGTCAACGGACTGGCCAATGAGAACATACGCTGGAAGGAGTCGGTGCAGAGGTGAGCCACTTTTGTAGTCTCTGACGCATTTGTACTTGATTAATTATTAAATTTAATTTAAATTTTCACTGAACGCGCGGTAACCGCAGTCGCTTTAATTGCTTTTCTTTTTCCTTTTTTCACTCACTTAAATTTGTCCCAATTTAAGGGCAGTTGAACGAACTGTGCTATATATTATTATTTTTTTTCACACACTTGTGGCCAGCCACACAACATAAGGCCGTAAATTTTATTTACTTGCAATTCGTATATTTTGGCTTTTCTTTTCTGTTCTTACTCCTGTTGAACTGTTGTATAAATTGCACCCTGTCGCAACCAATGAACTGCCTGCCATTTATATTATTGCGAGGCCAGCAAATAATCCACATTGTACGAATGGTGCCCTCTCAACTTGGCCGCCCACAATTCAATAGGCATTGAATGGCTTTTGCCCAAGCAGAGTGCAAGGTACGTGGAATATGCCAAATCGGTTCAGCAGCAACTCAAACACGAAAACGGCTTTGTTGTGTGCCCAGGAGTGTAGCGTCTAAGCGCTCGTCAAATGCAACAACTGACGACGTGTTGATACAGCAAACTCACAAAACCTCCAATGGTGGCAACATATTTTCACTTTGTGTGAGTGTGTGTGTGCGTGTTTGTGTGTGCATAGAAAAGTGTCGCCTAACAAGCCAAAAATTGCAGTTGACAAGTGTGAAAGTTGGCAAAACACTTCGCGACAGCTACCGTGGGGCTATAGAGGCAACTCTAAACGGATTTCTGCCTCAGTTGCTAGGTTCTTTTATAGAAAATGAAATGCTTTTGATATACCGAATGTTATACACTGTTTTTGCAATTTGCTTGACTGAGTCAAATATAAGACGAGCTTAAGCTCTGAAGCTATATTTATTCAAAATAAAAATTTTCTATAGTCTGCAATTTCTCCTGCCTATTTTCAATAATCTAAACTGGCCGAAAATACTAAAGTTCTTAAAATATATAAAAAGAGAGCCTTTGCTTTGTTTGCAAAGAGTTGGATTCTGTGTGGCATACTTTTCGGCTGAAGTTGCTTAATGGGTCGACTATCAAATAACTGTTGCATACTCTTGGGCTGCCTTTAAATTTAAGGAAATTTATTCAACATTTTCAATTCCGGATAAGCTATTTAAAACTCATTGAACAAAACACAAAAACCAACTTTAATTTAATTTTTTATTAAAAAATGGTCTTCTTCAATTTCTAATACATTTGGCAAAATAGCAAATTGCATTCTCATACAATGCAATGAGTAAAAATTTAATCAAATTCATACAACTGTCAATGGCATTTCATTTGCCAACACCTTATGCACTATTGACTGTTCTACTCACCATGCTGTTCGTTTAAATTCAATTGCAATGCTGATATAAAATCCATATGGAGTACTCGTAAGCCAGAATCCATGGTCAAAGCCAGCACAAGTATGTGAGCATTTCGCACCTAAATAACTAAACCACCACAGTCAACATATGAACTAAAAGAGTTAGTCAGCCAGGCGACCTAACACCCAACAACCCCAACAACCCCAACAACCCAACCATTATTTCTATTGGCAGCTAAAACGCTAGAGAGTCTTTTCAAAAATAAATGAATATGAAAAACGTATTGAATTATGAAATATGAAAAATGTCGAAATGTTTATGTCGACTGCCAGTTACTGCCGAAAAGGTACGTGTGATATTTGTGTGTACCTTTCTCTGCACATTTTCCATATAGAATACTACATTGTACATACAATAATCTGTCAAAGAAATTACAACCAACCAAGGCAGCAAACCAGTCAGCTCACTCCACACAATCACACAGACAGAAAGGCAGGCAGGCAGAGAATTAGAGCTTCTAGCAACCAAAAACTGCTTTTATAAAATTTATGAAAAATACAATTTTTCCACAACTAAATAGTATAGACATGAATACACATATATGGGAATAAAGTACATCCTTCCCACCAACACCACATGCATATAAATCTATATTTGAATAAAGTATTACATGCCAAATATACACAAACCTAGCAAGCACAATGCACACGCACAGTAAAACTCCCCACAACCATAGACAATATTTGTTTATTTTGCTAGAGCAAAATACCGCTTTTGTACTTTTATCACACACTACAGTTAAAGATCTTTAAATATATACGACTCGATTTTACTTAGGGAAGGAAATTTTTCCTGAAAAATCCAGTTCAATAAAAGTAAAGCAAATTTTCTTTTTCTTCGTACAAACTTAAATATTAAATATAAATTCTGTGTAAAGCGTATTTAAAATTCGTTAGGGTTCAGTTTTAGAGTTCTTAACTATTATTGTTATGGGTGCTTTTGAAAAATAGTATGCTGTGGGTTGTGTGCTTTGAAATATTTTGCCTGAGAATACTCTTATGTCACTTGACAGGTATTTTCCAACATTTAACAGCATATTTCTTTAAAAACAATTATCAAACATATAACAAAACATGACACTCAAATCCACAAGCACCCATCCACAAATACACACACTTACAATTGATACACACACACACACACACATACATAGTTACTTGCAGAAATTTTATTTGAAAATTATTAGTTTCATAGAATGCTAGAGAGAATTCAAGTGCGAATTATTTTTTGTTGTAAAAATTTAGAGTTTCGGTTTATTCAATTACCAACTCATGATATACAAAATGGAATACAATTGAGAATTTAAACGTTGTCATAAATCATTGAACACTTTAAAAAGATAGAGCCTCATATTTTATTTAAGCTGGAGATATAGACAAAAAAAAAAAATACAAATAAAATACGGCCCAGACATTAATTAAAAATATTTTGACCTGCTTCGGACAAGAAAATACTTTCGGATAAAAATATAAAATAAAATTCAAAGTATTTTGTGTCCTCAGCCAAGGCGCTTATTGGCTGTGTAGTGTCAGCAAAAGAAATAGCTGCATCCGTTGCTGTCACAGCAAGTGGAAAGTAGTTTGCTCAGAGCAGCTTAGCAGGCAAATCAGGATGCTTTAGCAGCTAGCAACTGAAATATTTCAATAAAACGTTGGCATGCTGCAGTTTTTGTAATAATTCCTACAACCACTTGTAGTCCACTCAGTATGCAAGAGGGCAGCAATGGAGACAGAAAACTGTATAAGATAGTCGGCGGGGAGAGTTGATTGGGGCTAGGCCAAAATGTTGTCTTAGTTGCAAAGGACAAAAAAAAAAAATCAGGCCTTGCCATCAACATCGTTTCCATCAATTTCATCATTATCGTTATTGTCTTTGCCGTTGAGTTCATCGTCAGCATCAGCGTCAACTTGGAAAGCCAACAACTTGCAACATCCTCTTCGACATCATTATTTTTTCAATTTCCCGTTATTTAAATGCAGCAAGCAAAAGGATAAAAAGCAACCTTCAGCTTCCTGCCACTGTAATTTATACGATTTGTTAGTGCAAGCACACAGATTAAGGCGCCAAAACCAAGACACCCAACCATCCACCCATTCCTACACTCTCAAAAAACAACAAACACACCAAAGACTAAGAAGTCTCGGTATAAGATGATTTTAAGGAGGCTGGCAACTGCCAACCCACTTTTGACCAGCTTTGTGTCTTATTTTCTACCCCCAAAAACTGCTGTAAAGCTTACAGGCAAAAATTTGTACCTTACCTGGAGATATACTATTAATTTCCTCGTTCCTGTCGTACGTGGGCTGCTTTACGCGTCGCTATCGCGAGGAGCTTCAGCACAAGATGTGGCTGCCAAATTTTCGCAAAATCGATGTGAGTATAACTAGACGAGCTACTTGGTCTAGCTTCTCTTGACTGAGTCTCCTCTTAGCCACTCATACCACATACGGAAGGTGTGGACACGTTGGCCCTGTTCTCGGACGTGGCACAAATTGCCACTTGGAATAACGAGGGCTTGCCCATGGACCGCATGTCTACTGAGAATGCCACCATCTTGGAGCACTCGACACGTTGGCCACTGATGATTGACCCTCAACTGTAAGTAATTTCAATAAGGATCAAGGGTCTAACTTATATTCATGGGTTCCTCTCACTGTTCTCCTTAGTCAAGGCATCAAGTGGATAAAGAATCGTTTTGGTGAGTCTCTGGTGGTGGTGCGTCTGAGTCAGCGTGGTTTCCTAGAAGTCCTGGAAAAGAGCATTTCCCAGGGGGACACCGTGCTTATCGAACAAATCGAGGAGTCCATGGATACTGTGCTGGAGCCCCTGCTCAGTCGGGCGCTGATAAAAAAGGGACGCTTTTTGCGTATGGGCGATAAGGAAATCGAGTTTAGCTCCAATTTCCGTCTCATATTACACACGAAAATGGCGAATCCCCACTATAAGCCGGAAATGCAGGCCCAGACAACACTTATAAACTTTACGGTCACACCGGATGGTCTGGAAGAGCAACTGCTGGCGGAAGTGGTTAAAATTGAGCGGCCAGATTTGGAGCAAATGAAAACTGAGGTCACAGTTCAGCAGAACAAATTTAAAATTTCACTCAAAGCCCTGGAAGATGAGCTTCTGGCTCGTCTGGCCTCAGCCGGAGAGAATGTGCTAGACGATCATGCCCTGGTCATCAATCTGGAGGATACCAAGCGCACTGTCGATGAAATCGAGGCCAAGGTGCGAGAGGCAAGAGTTACCACCATGCAAATTGATGAAACGCGTAACATCTACCGAGCTGCTGCCAAGCGGGCAGCTATTTTGTATTTTGTCTTAACCGACTTGAACCGCATTAACCCGATCTATAAGTTCTCTCTGAAATCCTTTATGAATGTCTTTCGGCAGGCCATTGCGGTGGCTCCGGACTCAAAAAACTATGAGAAAAGAGTGCTTAACCTGGTGGACTCGATTACTTTGCAGACTTATCGGTACACACTACGGGGACTGTTCGAGGCGGATAAGTTGACTTTTACCTCGCACATGACCCTGCGCATACTTATAGCCGCTGAACAGGTGGCCAAGGATGAAACTGATTTCCTTCTGCGCTATCCTCATGACCCGAACACGCTTTCCCCTTTGGATTTTGTGAGTCGCAATTCCTGGGGTGGCATTAAATCCTTGGCCCTGATTGAACACTTCTACGGCCTTGACAAGGACATGGAAAACTATACCAAGCGTTGGCGTAAATTCATGTCCAGTGATGCACCCGAACGGGAGCAGTTTCCGGGAGAATGGAAGCATCGCACTCCTCTCCAGAAACTTTGCATAGTTCGTGCGCTCCGTCCCGATCGTATGACCTACGCCATGCGTCAGTTTGTGGAGCAGACCATGGGTCGGTGCTATGCCGAGGTGCACTCGTTGCCCTTTGCAGCGATTTTCAGTGAGCTAAATGCCGCTACTCCCGCTTTTTTTATACTCTCGCCGGGCGTGGACCCCATACGGGATGTGGAACGTCTCGGCCAACAGCAGGGCTACCATATCGATAGTGGGAACTTGGTTAACATATCTTTGGGACAGGGTCAAGAGCTCTTGGCGGAAGAGGCTATTCAGCAGGCTCTGCTCTCTTCGGATCAGTGGATCATCTTACAGAATATTCATCTGGTGATCAACTGGCTGCCCACCCTGGAGAAACTCATCGAAAGAATTGTAGTCGAAGGAGAGACTAATCCGAATTCCAAGTTTCGACTTTTCATCAGTGCAGAACCAGCTCCCGATCCGCAGTACCATGTGATTCCCCAGGGTATTCTAGAATCCTCCCTGAAAGTAGTAAACGAGCCACCTGCTGGCATGGCCGCCAATTTACACAAGGCCTGGGATAACTTCTCTCAAGAAGCCCTGGAAACATGCACTCAAGAGGCTGAGTACAAATCTATACTCTTTGCCCTCTGTTACTTCCATGCCGTGGCCGGGGAGAGACGGAAATTCGGACCGCAAGGCTGGAATAAGGTGTATCCCTTTAATATCGGAGATCTGAATATTTCCGCCAGCGTCCTGCACAATTATCTGGAGGGCAGCAATCGTATACCTTGGGAAGACTTACGTTATCTCTTCGGTGAGATTATGTACGGCGGTCACATCACGGACGACTGGGATCGCCGCCTTTGTCAGACCTACCTGGAGGAGCTACTCCAACAGGATCTCATCGATGGTGACTTTGAACTGTGCCCGGCCTTTCCGGCCCCACCGAATCTTGACTTTGAGGGCTACCATAGCTATATAAATGAAATGCTGCCAGATGAGTCCCCCTTACTTTATGGTCTACACGCCAATGCTGAAATTGGTTTCCTGACCACCGCCTCGGAGCAACTGCTACGCACCATTTTTGAGTTGCAACCGCGAGAGTCTGAGCTGAGCACGCATTGTGGGGCTCCCCGCGAGGAGCTGGTCAAGATTATGATTGAGGATATTCTAGATAAATTGCAGGATGAGTTCAATCTGCAGGCTCTACTCAATCGTGTCGAACGAAAGACTCCCTTTGTGGTGGTGGCCCTGCAAGAATGCGAACGGATGAATGCACTCATTCGGGAGATTAAACGATCGCTGCGCGAACTTATGCTGGGACTAAAGGGGGAATTAACCATCACCCAGGAGATGGAGCGTTTGGATCATGCCATTTTCTATGACCACGTGCCGACAGCCTGGTCCCAACTGGCCTATCCCAGCATGCTGGGACTCCAGGGTTGGTTTGCCGATCTTCTACATCGCATTAAGGAGCTGGCCGGCTGGTTGAATGACTTTAAGTTACCCTGTGCCATTTGGCTAGGCGGCCTATTCAATCCGCAGAGTTTCCTCACTGCCATCATGCAGGAAAGTGCCCGAAAGCATGATCTGCCGCTGGATCGCATGTGTCTCAGCTGCGACGTAACCAAAAAGGAAAAAGACGATGTCACGTAAGAATATCCAAAAAACCCCCGAAGCGCTTCAATTGATTGAAACTCTGAATTTATATTCCCAGTTTACCACCCATGGAAGGTGCTTTCATACACGATTTATATCTAGATGGTGCCAGTTGGGATTGCCAACTGAACTCCATTGTTTCCTTGCATACCAAAGAGCTGCTCTGCGCTATGCCTGTCATTTACATCAAGTCCATTGTCCAGGAGAAGCAGGAGCTTCAACGAACCTACGAATGTCCTCTATACAAAACCAGGTGAGCGTAAAAGCTAAAGCTTCTCCTATACTCTTTACCCCCAGTATAACCAAGGCCATATATATAACTAATATAAACAAGATCAATCAAATATTTTTGGTAAAATCATGCTCCGATGGTGGTTTCTATAATTCTTTGCCATGAACAGCTCAGAAGCAAAAATAACTCGGCGATAACAACGAAACCACACAACTTTTTAAGTTCCAGTTAAAACAGTGATTCACATGTATTTTTTCTTAATTTTTTATTTATTCTTTTTTTTTATGACACGCCTAAGGCAATGAATCAAACAGTTTGTAGAATAGTCATTATTTTAGATACTAAAATTATTTGAAATATCAATTTCATTTGATCTATGGGTATTTGAAGATACCTTCAGTAGAGCATACGCTCTTCGGTTTGTTGGAGCTGTTTTTCTGAATTGATTTTTTATTAAAGTCTTTTGTGTTCTTTTCCATGGCAGGTCGCGAGGCAACACCTACGTTTGGACCTTCAACCTGAAGACGCGAGAACGTCCAGCCAAATGGATACTGGGTGGTGTTGCGCTTTTGTTGCAACCATAATAACAAACTCAAAGACCACCCATTTAATAGGCTTTCCAAAGAGAATTTTAAAAAAAACCTATTCAAAATTCACTCAAATCAAAAAAAAAAAAAAAAAAAAAACCGCACCTAAGCAGATTTTGGCTACACGGAAAATTTCAATGCGTATACGACAAGTTAGCTCACAATATTGTTGCCAACCCATTAAAATGTTATGGTGATTCGTTCGACCGAGTAAATCCGAAAAGTCAACAGCAAATATTTGCCCACTTACTCTTCACGTGAGTCAAGGCACAGTCTATTGTCACGCTCAAATTTCATAAGACTGTCCAGTCGGGCGATAAGAATATCAACGGCAACCGCCCCGCCAGAACCTTCCACTAATACAATAGGAAAATTACTTGTTTATTAAATAAAGAGGGGCTCGCCAGACCCGATTAAACTCTCACGCGTATGTCTGTCTACGTCATAAAATCAACCTTTGATCTGATCTTCTCGTATGTTCATTCCCAATATTGCTGGCTATCTGCAACTTTTTTTAAACAAAATATTTTTGTGAATTACTCTAACACGATATAACAACGTGAAACTGTCTAGCCATATGTATGATACTCACATTTGAAGATCAAGGCAAGACGGCAACAGCCAAAACAACAACAACAACTTGTGAAAAAAAGAGAATATAAAATATTATATAGATTCTGGTCGTCGCACCCTCGAAACAAGCAAACATTGCCCATAGTGCACTGGCTGCTCCACTCGTCTTGGCCAGAAAATTACTAATTGAAAATATTCTCGCACGACGCTTTCGTCGGCTTTTAGATTCTGCTGATGTTGCTGTTGTTGTTTTTGTTGGCGGTGCCAACAACGCTCGTCTGTGAGCGGTCAAAAAGTATTTAAACGGCAAATGATGCGATATGACAAATCAGAAACGAAATAATTGTGAAGCCAACAAGAGGCACACAAGACAGACTAGACAAGCCAATCGAGAAGAATTCTTTTACGAGATTCTCAAAATATTCAGATTTTCTGTCTGGGAAAATCGTATAGCTAATAAATTACGAAAGATTAAGGTGAGTTGACAAAGACTATTTGAAATATTTAAAAAGTGTTTGTGCGAGCAGTGCCACTATATATTAGTCAATTGGATATAGGTTGGTTTGACCGACTAAATTAAAATATACTTCCTGTTTTATATTTTTTTTTTTAGAAATTCAAAGCAAACCTCTCAAAATGGCCACACAAATGACTGTGCAGAAATCCAAATACCATGAACACAATGGCGAGCCCGGTTGCCAGGGTCTGGATGAGGTGAATCGTATGTTCCGTAATTTGTGGGATCCCACATCGTATTGGGTGTGCGAAAAGCAGGGCACGCGAGCCCGTCTGCAGCGCTGCCCCCAATCCCAATTGTATTCTGAGGAACTAGGGCGCTGTGTGCACTATTCGGAATGGGCTTGGACAGATCCCAAGGAACCACCAAGCCGTCCCAAATCTTAGGCCAAGACTATATCTCTCTCTCATCCACCTGCTAGCTTCAGTTCACTTCAGAGCGTTCATTATTTATTGAAAATTAATTTTAAGCCATCATTCAGTCAACTCATCAAAATAATTTACGTTATTATTTTTACACAATATTTTTACTTTTACTTTTAAATGAATAAAAAGCTTAAGAAAAATTATAAGAAACCAAAAAATCAGTACAAATTTGTTCGCGTATTTGGTTAATTCGTTTTCATTCTCTTAATTGCCGAACAATTTACGCATTGTTTCAAAAGAAAAAGAAAAAAAAAGAAGATAATAATAAAAATGCTTTCATTTCAAATATGGGAATGTTTTCAAAATACTTTGAATTTAACAAAGTTTTCACTTTTTGTTTGATTTGGAGTCAAGGAAATGTTTTGGGATTAAATATCGAGGGGTTTGAGCAGTTCCTTATTATTTAGGCTAAACGGTGAGGGGTGTGCGCGGATTGGGAGGGTAAGGAAATGTGCTTGAGACCAACTGCTTCAAAAGGAATGTGTGGCATGGAATGAGCCTGGGGCGGACTAAGAGACTCTTAAAATGTTGCAGCCTGCAACAATTCCAGAACTCGACTAATGGTTGCTTAAAGCTCAACATGATCACCGTTCTTGTTGATGACCTTCAGTTTCTCCTTTTTGGGCTGTTTAGTGTCCACGGGTATGGTTTCTTCCACCGGCGCTGGCTTTGTGGGCACCGTGCGCTTGGTAGTCGTTGTTGTTGGCTTCGGCGTTGTCGTTGTGGTTGGCTTCGCTGTGGTTGAAGTGGTGCTCGGCTTAGGAGCTACTTTCGGCTTTGCTGTCGTGGTCGTCGTTGGCTTGGGTGTTGTTGTGGTAGTGGTTGTGGGCTTGGGAGTCGTAGTTGTGGTCGTCGTGGTGGTGGTCGGCCGGGCGGTGGTAGTTGAGGGCGCGGTCTTTGGCTTGGCAGTTGTTGTGGATGGAGGCTTGACCGATGCCTCCAGTCCTACGCCCTCTACACGCACATTCTTTACCTTGACAGTGGGCTGCTTGATTGCCTTGGGTGACTTGACACGGCCCAAGTAGCGGTTGAATGGTGAACCAAGGTACAAGTGATCCTGGAACTCGAGCACATGGGAAATTCCCGAGACGGAGCCATCGAATCCATGCAGGGAACCCACAATATTGCCATTCCAGTCCACGCGCACTACAGTGGTGCGCTTGATTTTCAAAAGCATGATGCTTTCACCATGTCCAATGAAGTGCACAAATCGTTGGCAGAATTTGTTGGGATACACGCTGTTTAGGTAGCGGAAGGGTAGCTCGAAAAGCGCCAGTATGCGGGCCAAGAAGAGACGAATGGTGGGGAAGTTCGAGAACAAGGTGAAACCATTGGGATGCTCACTGTCCGATGTGAACGGCAGAGGAACCCAAATACCTTCGGCATCGGGCGTCAAGTTGTCAGGCACACCGGGCAGACCATCTACGAAGATCTCACTTTCACCAGCTTTAGGTCCCTTCAGGTGGTACTTAATTAGTCGCATGGCACCAGTTTCGGCCACTACAAGGAACTCCTCATTGGGACCAATGACCACACCGTTGGCAAAGGACAACTCATCCAGCAAGACCTCACTCACATTCTTGGCTCGGTTGTATTTGAAAAGTCTGGAATAAAAGAAATGTAGCGGTTTTTAACTTAGCTCAGCGACAGGTCGTCTTAGTGACCGGCCGGGCAGGGTCCAACAGCATTTGAAAGTGTGCCGTCAATGGAAACCGGTTTCGTGCCAGCAGCTATTTATATATTCAAAATGAACTCACCTTCCCGATGGATTGGCGAACGAGGTAAACACAAGATCTTGAATTGAAAAGTCTGACGACGAATCAGTCCAATAGATGTCACCTTCCTTGTTTACAGCCACGGAGTTGAAAATCTTTGCTTGACGATTGATTGTCTTTCCGGGTAATTCCTGAGCCGGCGAAACCAAAAGCTTCTTCTTATTATTAGTCAAATCGACTAGCCACAGACCGTAGTAGGCATCGGCAATAATCAGATTGTTGCCGAGTGTATCAAAGGCCAGACCCAGGGGACGACCACAGCGAGCCTCTTCAAAGATTTCTTCTGTAGTTGAAAAAAGATACACTTAATTAGAGAACTTAATTGGTTTAATTAGAATGAATCTTACCGCAGGGCTGCCCCAGCTTGGCCACATGCGTTACATGGTTGGAAGTTAGCTTTATGACTTCACCTCCATGAATGCCTGTATAGATTTCATTATTACGAGCGATCAGGCATTCTGGGCCATAGACCCGCCCATCTAGCAGTCGTTCGGCGCCTTCTAGATGCTGGTTGGGTTCGAGGGCCCCTTTCAATTCTTTAGGTGCGCTTACACTAAGTCACAAGTAGGCCAAGTGGAATTAGTAGTTGCGACGTGGATTTTAAATTTTTAGTAAGCTTACGTGAATGCCTTATAGGGGAAAGTAGTACGAGGTGGCAGACCCGGCAACAGAATTATGATAAGGAAGAAAACCATGAAATTCATGATTCTCACACGCAAAGAGTAGAGTAGACCCATCTTGGTGCTATGGTATTTTTTAAATGATACTAACTTAAACAAAACAAAACTCTTTTAAAGAATACGGCCCCACAAACGACACGACGGCAAAGTCGAATTTAAGAAATAAAAAAGTCATGGTGACCACCGAAATAACCAGTGTTGCCAGGTAGCGCCAGGTAAGACCTACTTAAAATACCACTTTTGAATCAGGCGCGCAAGGGCAAATGAAGCGTGTTTTAAAAAGAAGCAGTCATTTTTCAATATTTCTAGGTTTAATAATAAAAATAAAAGAATCGCAGAAATAAAAAAATGTGATTTTTACTTATTGAGATATTTGGTGAATATAAGTGCTCAAACTTCAATAAGTTGGCATGGCCATTAAAATACCAAATGTTATAAGCAGTGTGTCCATTTCATTATTTATTTCCTATGTACACACTGTTCTGGTTTGTTTTGGGAAAAAATATTCGTCGCAGTTGAGTAATGAGTGATAGTAAAACAATCAAAGAAGACACCTACGCCATGGAGCACGAACAGGAATTGGGAAATAAGCATTATTCACGCTGCAGTAGTGCAGGCAGCACCCACACACCCAATTCCTCAGCTCACAATTCTGGTAGGTCTTAAAAAGTTATCTTTATTGGTGTATGTTTACACGTTGGAGGCGTACGAGGAGTCTGAGTGCTGATTGTGCTGGCATTCACTGGAGTTGTTTGCATACGTTATCAGTAACGGCAGCAACAAAAGCATCGTCTATTTTTACAAAGTCCCTATCTATCTCTCTAATGCCAAACAGATGACGATGATGATAGCGGCGACGGACGTACTAATAGTCTAGCAACGGCAGCAAATTCCACGCAAACCTATAGAGAGCGTCGCCGTGAGGCACACACCCAAGCCGAACAAAAGAGACGCGATGCCATTAAAAAGGGCTACGATAGCCTACAGGAATTGGTGCCACGTTGCCAGCCCAACGATTCGGGTTACAAGTTGAGCAAAGCGCTGATCTTGCAAAAGTCTATTGATTACATTTGCTACCTGAACCAACAAAAACTAAAGCAGGAGGATGAAAGCGCCGCTCTGCAAAAGGAAGTCACTGCTCTACGAATCATACAAAACGGTTACGAGAACATGCTCCAACACCAGCAGGCCAATCCCGGCCCCGAGGAAGCACGTCTCACAGACGAGGCCAAATTTCAAGTGGTATGTTTGGTATAAATTCATAGTACTCGCTAACAACATCTGAATGTTCTCTCTCTCTTTATTTTTTTGGGTATCCAGTTTCAAGCGATAATGGAGGAAATGTTTGAGACATTCCAGCACATACCAATGGATAATTTCAAGCAGCTTACAACCGGTGTCATTCCCTGGCTAGAAGAGCATTGCAAGCCGCATATTTTACGCAACATTCTTAGCCGCACGCTTCAGCAAATGGCACAGGAGGCCCAAGAGAAGCAGCAACAGCAAGCCATGGAACATGAGACCGGCGACGGTTTCAGTTGATCGTAGATCGTAATTTCCAAGTATAACCACAAAAATGATAACTCACAAAAGTTTTGTTCTCTTATTTGATTTGATTTCGTTCGTCTGTTTGTTTTGATTTAATTTACTACAAATTATACGTACAAATATCAGATGCGTAATTTAAATAGTTTATGTAAGCGTTCAAAGAGTATATTAAAAATTCTACATTACTAATTAGTTTTTGGCTTTTAGACTCTAATGTATCAAGCATAACTAAATAATTTTTAGCTCATTTAGAGAGGAAGTTTCCTCAGTCAATTCATTAGTTTTTTGGCCTAGAGCTTTACGCACCAACTCAGCCTGCTCGCTGGCCTCAAGCAATTCCAGGAACTCCAGTAGAACATTAAGTGTATACGACTTGAACTGCCTGACTCGTTCCGTAACATTCAGGGCTGACAATAACTCAGATTGGAAGCTGACTACGTTTACATCCAACCAAACATGCCGAGCCTCATGCCGCATTTTAAGTATACCGGCGTGCAGGGTATAAATTAGGCCAACGTAGAAATTATTCTCTTGGATTTCAGAGGCCAACCGGGCACAGTTCAGCAGGGTCGCTGGCAAGTCACAACGAAACTCGTGGGCTCGAACAAAACATGTGGCAGCCAGTTGACGCACCTGCTCGCAGTGGTGACGCACAAGCTGCCAACTAAGCTGGCGAAAATCTCGAAGTAGCTTGCGCTCTCTACCCGGTGGCGAGGTATTTGTGCGCAAGTGCTCTACTTTTGACAAGAATCCCAGGAAAAGTATAATCGAGGATGTAGCCTTGTTAGTGTCGTCTTTGGCATCGCAATAGCGCAGCATTTGCTCGCAAGCCTTGGGCAGCAGGCAGGCCAACTCGTCGTAGCATAATTCACTGGGCTCCCAGGGTGGTTTGGTGTCAAATTCGGTGGCTTGACGCTGACCCACTAGCTTGGGCACCAAGGCTCCAAACAACTGAAGAGCTGCATTCGAAGTAGTCCATTCCGCATTGTCAATGTGAGCCATGGCCACTAGCATAATCTCATTGTAGTATTTAAACATGGCCGGTCGCAGCTCAGTGTCCCGCACCAAGGCGCAAAGGTAGTGAAGGCTTCGAGCCTGCCAGTGATCATGATTGCTGATGCCCTTTTCATTGGTATTCATCTGGGCTAGGGTCTCATCTGTCAAACGGTCCAGAATCAGCTGCATGGAACGCCTCAAAAGCACTCGCTGGCGAGGATTATCATTTTTAATCACATGCAAAAACATAATCGAGAAGCCAGCACCTCGTCGGGTGGTACTAACTCTCAACTGGCGACTTTCATTCAGCAACTCCTGTTCAATGCAGTCGTGCAGCAGTTGATAACCGTTCTCCGTGTTGCCCGGATAAGTGGTTATGGCTCGGGTGAGTCGGCCTATGGTGAGGCCGGCAGCCTCTATAGCTCCCTTGTGGCGACAGCGCGTTAGGACTGCCACATTGATGTCCAGGCATCGTTTTAACAGGGCGTAATTGGGCTCCTCTGTCGTGCTGGACACCAAGGCACAGCCCATATGGGTGGCCAATTGACAGCAAGCCTGAAAGGGATTAGTGAAATGAATAATATTTCGCAGGGATTTTCTCTTAGTTCCTCACCTTCAATGTTAGCCAGAAACTCATCAGCAAATATCTGCGGCACTCTTCCACGTCCTTTTTATCATCGTAATCACTTTTAGCAACCAAAAGAAGGAGACTTTTGTCCATATCCTCAAAGCTGGCCACGGTGGACTCCTCTTGTATATTCTCACCATTTGCAAGTTGGAAGAAATCAAGTACGGCATTCAAAATTCTCTCTAGTAGAGAGAGTAGCTCATCCTCCGCTACCTTCAGTTGGCCACCAATTAAAAGTTCGTCCATTAGGAGAATATGGCCAAAGAGATGGCCGGAGCATTTGGCTGTTTCAAGTGGATCCTTCAGAAAGGCCGGTAGCTTGGTCTTCAAGTTCTCCAGAGCTTTCTGAAATAAATCTTGAGCCTGTCGGTCTTCCTTAAAGCTATTTACGGCCAATTTTGCATACAAGGGCACCAACGAGCATTCATCTCCATCGTCACTCGCGCAGAACTTCAAACAATGTTCTACGCATTCATCACTGCTCACAAAACCCAATTGGATCAACAAGGAAACTTTCAGTTCGAGTGCATCATCAAAGCCCTGCGGATCATGGAGGGATTTGAAAAGCTGGGCAGACACAATTTTCGGTTTGAACACTTCGTGGTCCAGTAGAAATCTGCCCAATAGTTGGTTTTGCTGGGTGATGCACATTTTAGAGTTCTTCGAAACAGTTTCGGCGTACAAGGATTTGTTCAAGATTTCCATCATTCTGAGGCCGAAAATTTGAGGCTGATAGATGGGGCTATCTATATCTACATCTACCAGGGATTGCAGCAATCGAAAGAATCGTTCTATATTGCGAGCCAGAGCATCGCTTCCAGTGTCTCCGGGATTTTTGAGTGCCCTGTGAAAGTGTTTGGCCGTGTGGTTGATGATGATTGGTAGCTTGCCGAGCAAGACATTGCGGAACTCGGCACTCTCCACATGGCGATGTCTTTCAATGAAATGGTAAAAGAATTCCAGGCAATCTTCTATAGCAAAGTTGGCCAGATTATCGATGAGGAACTTGTAGATTAGCAACTGAGCCTCTGTCTCGAAGGAGCTGCAATTGGTGAGCAGCTCAGTGCTGATTTTGAAAAAGTGTAGCTTGGATAAACCATAAATCTCCTTGGCAAACATACTGAATATCAGAATCAGACGTTGCTGTTCGACGAATCCCTCAACATTTTCTGAGTTCTGCCACAGTTCGATTATTTCGGGCTGAGCTTGTAGAAGCTGGAAGAGCACATCGCGTTGCTGGATGCGTAGAAACCATTGAGAGTAGAAATTTTGAATTTCTGGTAGGCTGCCATGAATTAGTATCTCGACGGCCAGCTGGAGTAGTCCGGGAGCAGCCTGATTGCTGAGACTCTTCACTGGGTATTGACTGGCTGCACGCAGGGCCTTGTAGCTTAGGCTGAGTCGTAGACCGGCAAAGAATTCTTTTTCACTGCATCCACTCTTGACCAGCAGATCAGGCAGTGGGTGCGAGTTGAGTATTCCACTTAGTAGGTAAAACTTATTGCGATTTGTCCATGGAAAAAACTCCACGATGATACGGAAATAGAGAAATGCACGATCCTGCTGATGACAGCAGTGATTAAACAGTATCAGAGTCTCCTCCCGAGATCCGGCTTGGCTCTGCTTTTGTAGGCAGTGGTAGAAATGCTCCAACTTCAGGGGCAGAAACCTGAGCGTGGGGAACTTTTTGATTAGTTGATTTGTGGCCCTCAGTACGGGCACTAAGCTGTGTGTGTTCTCCTGCAGTGCCGCAATTATGGCCTTGCAGCATTGGGCCTCTAAGAAAGCCGCATCCAAGTTTTTCCACTGTTCGGTCAGCAGAACAGCATGGAGCATTAGGAATGCATTTGGTCGATCACAGGTAAGCTGGTTCGGTAGGTCTGCAAAATATTCATCCTGCAGCTCAAATTTGTGCACTATTTGATAAAAAACACGAAAGCCGACGTTTAAGGCGGCCTGGTTGACACTGCACGTGTCGGCCAGCGCTTCGGCTTGTATTTGAGAGGCGATTTGCGGTAGCAAGGCCAAGCCATCTTCGATATTCTCTGGACAGGCGATTGTACGTGGAAGCTCGGTGCACTTGCTCATAATCGTTGTTATTTCCTCACTTTTCCTATGGCCAGCCACAGATTTTTGGGTGTGCGCACATATTTATTTGCTTTTGAGAGTTCAGGAACAAAGTTCCAAAATTCACAGTGAACGTGTTCATCCAAAGTTCCAAACTCGTACGGTTTGTTCCGCAGTAAATGAGCGAGCCAATCATTCAAGATGGCGAACGATACGAGCAAGCTGCTGCTATCTTCACAGCAGGAAAAACCCAATCATTACACGTAAATAAAACATTAAAATCTTACAAAATTGTTGTCCATTGAGTGCTGATCGATTGCTTTATCCATCCAGCTACCTTAAGGAATTCCGAGTGGAACAGTGCCAGTCGTTCTTGCAACACAAGTGCAACCAACATCGCCCCTTCGTTTGTTTTAATTGGCACTTTCAGAACCAGCGTCGTCGGCGGCCAGTGCGTAAAAGGGACGGTACTTTTAACTACAGTGCTGATAATTATTGCACCAAATATGACGAGACCACAGGCATATGTCCAGATAGCGATGAGTAAGTAACCGCCGGGGTTTATGGCGAAATTACCAATTGCGATTGGGGTGGCCAAGCCAACTGACAATGAAGACGTAGTATTTTTTCATTTCCTCTTTGTGCATCGTTTTCTTTGCAATGTGTGTGTATCTCTTGACTTCGTGTTTACAAACAAAAAGTTTGGTGCGGGCATGAGAGGGGCAACGGCAGCTCGCCTACATCCTCCTCGCCCGCGCATATAGGTCCAACCAAATCGTTACTCATTCGTTGTTGTGTTAGTGTACTGTGCGAAAAGTGAAAGTGAAATTTGTGCTGCTTGGATTGAGTACGGAAATTCTAATCAGAAGCTCGTATCGCATGTTCGGGGTTGCTGTGAAACTCACACAGACACACACGCACACATTTCGACTCGGTCAAGCTGCTGCTGCTGCTACAAGTGTGTGCGTCATTGTTTTTATTGCGTTTCGCTTTTGCGCGTTTCATTCGTTTTATTTTGGTTTTCCCTTTGACGTGTGTCGCGGGACGGTGGCGGGCAACGCCAACGCCAGGCCAGCTTTAAATGTACAGTTATTGAGAGCTTTCCCCGAAGCTCTTCAAGTTACGAACGAGCGTGAGAGGCAGAAGGCGGCAAAAAATAATACGCAATTACATTTTTCAACTGACGCCGACAGCGCAGTCTCCTCGCTATCAACAACTTTTATGACCCAGACTTGGGAATTTCTAATGAGTGTGTGTGAATGTTTTTTTTTTCTTTTTCTTGCCCTTTGTCCCAAAGAACTCTACGTGGTCTCTTGGAGCCCAAGTTTGCGCGTTCTGTCTGCGTGAGTGGTACAAGCTGTTGGCCATTCTATTTTTAGACTAGCACACACACTTCGTTTGCAGAGTTTGTCTGCGTCACTAATGTTTGCTTTTCCTCCCTCTTACCACCAGGTGCCCCTTTCTTCACCGCACAGCCGGCGACACCGAGCGTCGGTATCATTTGCGCTACTACAAGACATGCATGTGCGTGCACGATACTGACAGTCGCGGGTATTGTGTCAAAAATGGCTTACACTGCGCCTTTGCCCATGGCATGCAGGATCAACGACCGCCGGTCTATGACATCAAAGAGCTGGAAACATTACAGAACGCTGAAATAGCCTTAGACGGCAGCAATGCACAAAATGCCCTAGACAAGGAACGAAATCTAATGAATGAGGACCCCAAGTGGCAGGATACCAATTATGTTTTGGCCAACTACAAGACCGAGCCGTGCAAACGTCCACCGCGTCTCTGCCGACAAGGATACGCCTGTCCGCAGTACCATAATAGCAAGGACAAGCGTCGTTCACCTAGAAAATATAAATATAGGTAAGTCAAAGCAAAGACCGAACTTGAGTTCAATAATCTTAAAAATTTCTTTTGGGCAGATCTACACCATGCCCGAATGTCAAGCACGGCGAGGAATGGGGTGAGCCAGGAAATTGCGAGTCCGGCGATAACTGCCAGTATTGTCACACACGCACCGAACAGCAGTTCCATCCGGAAATTTACAAGTCCACCAAGTGTAACGATGTCCAGCAAGCTGGTTACTGCCCGCGCAGCGTTTTCTGCGCCTTTGCCCATGTAGAACGTAAGTATCGGATATTCATCCTAACTGGGTGCTTCCATTTTTCCAAGCTTCCAGTGCTGTTTTCCACAACCATAGCCAGATGCCCGATCAATTAATTTAGGGTCTTAGAGTATTCCAAAGTTGTTGTTAATTTGTTTATATTTTGATTTTTATTTATTTAATTTTGTTTTAATTTGAAATTAATTTTATGTTTGTTTTCTACTCACTCGCTCATCAATCAACCAATACTCTCTGTCTATCTAAAATGTACTGTGCCTACAAAACGAACCTTTTGTATAAAACTAAAACCATAATTGCTCTGCTGTTGATGCTGCTCCTGCTGCCGCTACCACACCTGCTACTACTCCTTTGACTTTGATACCCATAAAGCTTATGTAGGGGTCGAAGACAAGATGCGAGATCATGAGATTCCATTCAGTGAGCTCATCTCCAATGCCTTACCCGATCTGAAGTCCAAGGATATTACTGGCAATGGCAAATTACCGCCAGGACTTTTACATGATGTACATAATGTACGTATTACACAAACACCAACAATTAATTAACTCTGCTTGTTTGTGTGAATACTTTCAAAATCCATTCAATAACCATTTAAGCTAACCTCTTCCCACACAACTTGATCCCGCTAAACCATTATAATCATCATTATTAACAATGTCACCATTCTCTGCCAATGCACTTCGTTTGGCAGCTCTTTCAATCAATCATTTCCACCAGACAAAGCTCCTATTTTTTTCTCGTTCTTTGTTTTATTTTACTTTGTTCTTTTGTTCCTTTCGTAGATATTAAATATTGATGGTAATAATACAAATAAAATGTTGGTAGATGCTTTGGAAAACACAACAAATTCCAGCAAATTTTTAAATTTCTCACTACCCCTGGATAGTGTTTGTGAGTATAAACATTTTTTTTTTTTTGTCTATCTAAGAAATATATGAAGTGGTTGTGGATAAATTGCCAAAGCGAAATAGCAAATTTTCATATACATTCTGATTGAGTTAAATGAATTTAACTATTTTTTTTTCACACCTCCAAAATGCAGCTTGTTCTTTGGATGATCCACGCGAGAACTCAATATCGGCCAGTCTGGCCAATACTAGTTTATTAACACGTTCCTCGGCGCCAATTAACATTCCTAATACGACACTAAGTAACTCAATTAACGGTGAGTAGTGCATTCAGCCAACCAAAGAGGTGATAACTATTTAAATTCACATTTGAAATCTTTACAGAATTCAACTCTGGTGGTTTTGCCGTCAACATTCCCAGTACCTTTAGTCCCCCAAATCATGCCAATCTCTTTAATGTCTCTGATCCTTACAACTATGGATCCAATTCAAACAAATTGAGTAATTCTCTCTCGGCTGCCACGCAAAACGATAGTCTATTCTTTTCGTCTCACATTATATCACCGGGCTTTAATGATGGCTCTCACTCCATAAGCCCATCAGTTAGAATATCCGAAATGAACAGCATACGTGATGATATCAATAGCAGCTCAGTGGGCAATAGCCTGTTCGAGAACTCAATAAATACGACTAAGAACGCCTTTAGCCTACAATCCTTGCAATCACAAAATAATAGCGATCTAAATCGGATAACCACTGAGCTATTTTCTAAAAATGTCCAATTACAAAAGTTAAACATAAGATTTGAGGACCTAACCGCCAAATTTAAAATGGTTGAAATGCATCGTGAAAAGGCCAAGCAAGAGGCCCTGGAATGGAGGGAGCTATATGATGTTGCCCAAATTCAACTGAACTTGAATAGTAAAATACGTGAATTATCTATACCAAAGTTGAAACAGTTGCAAGTAAGTTTGGCCTAAAGAATTCTTATCAGAGTTGGATTAATACATTTTTTTTTTCTAGTCGAAGTTACGCACGGATTTGGAGGAAGTTGAAAAAGTATTATATCAGGAGTGTGCCAAGAAATGTATGAAATGTGAAGAAAATAATCGCACGGTCACTCTAGAGCCCTGCAATCATTTATCCATTTGTAATACGTGCGCCAGCACAGTTACTGAATGCCCCTATTGCCAGGTGGCAGTGATGACAACGCACACCTAGAACATGTTTGATAACGACTTTGATTGGCTTTTTGGCTGATTGTGAATCCCCGGGACAAAGTCGTTATTTTATCAGACAACTAAAACAAAGATACACACCGATAAACGCAAACACAAACTAAATAATATTGCAAAAAAGAAGAAAAAAGAAAGAAACAAAACAAATTTATTAGCGAGGCAAGCAGGTATACTGACAGATTTATATACAATTGAGTATATTACTTATTTATATATATATACATAGCAATACCTATTTACACGCGCAAGAACAACAGCTACAAATATTGATTTTTTAGAAATTATTAGGCACAAACTTTTTTATTATTACTATAAATTTTTTTTGATTATAAAATATGAAAATATAAAATGCTCTGCACTTGTCCTCGGAAAGAATAAAGTTTAGCTAAATTTTTTATTTGTAAATTTTCATGTTTGGAGAAAAAAAAAATTGTATTCGATATTATTGTATTTTTTATTTATAAAATTTCATTTTACTGTTTTGTAAAATCGAAAACAGCACACTTGCAATATTCTCATTTAATAATTGTATTTAATCTCGATTTATATGTATTTAAAATGTATCTTTTTTTTATTATTTTTTTTTTTTTTGTACTCCAACACTTGCAGCCACATTGTACTTTTATTTTTCACTAGTATTATTTTTAAGAAAATATTAAGAACAATTACAGAATTTTATAATTTATATATAAGAATATTTTCTAGCCACGATTTAGCAATTGACTTTATTAACAAATTTTCTAGCCACAACAAATTGTACTTTAATACTTGACCAGATAGAAAAGTTTATTTTATACTTAGTTGATTAAACTAACAAATATTTAAATAAAGACAAACAAAAGAAGGAAAAATAATTATAACAATTAAGACCACCAGTAAATTTGCAGAATTTTATATACAAGGACAAAAACAATCAAGCCTGTTCAACTTTTTTTTTTAAGAATATTTCAATCAATTTATAATTTAGAATCACCAAATTTGGTTTGTTAATGTGCACAAGAATTTTATATACTCGGACTCTAGGTTATTATGTGATTTATGTGGAAGTGCTTAAAAAGTACATTATGCTCTTAAGATTCTAATTTTAATATTATTTAAACCAAACACTTTACTCTTTTCTACAAGTCCAAGCGAAATAAATCATTAAAACCAGAAAAGCTTCCATTGTAAAAGAAAAAAAAAAAGATAAATTTAAGACCAGCAAAAAACATTGTCAATATCAAAAAAAAAAAAAAATGAATCAGGCAAATAAATTGCATTTCCTGACAAATACCAAGGGTACAAGTATTTGAAAGCAAAACATATTTTATATGCCAAGTTGGTTAAAAATTTAGAATACAAAGAGAGAAGAGTGTGATGATTAATATGAGTAAACAATAAACGTAAATCAAGACAGCGAATAGTAATTGAAATGTTTAACGAAGTTATTGTAAAATTAAAAAAAAAAAAAAAGGAAAACCGTCTTCAAAATTTCAAAGTTTATAAATTATGACAAAGTTGAGTAAAATACAAAAAAAAAAAATATATATATATATATTTACATTAAAAACGGAGAGAAACTCTAATTAATTAGTTATTTATAGAAAATAGAAAAGCAAATAAAAAATTGTCAACAAGCGTTTTAATGATTAATCCAAATGGTATCAAATTGAAAAAAAAATTATAATAAAATATACTACGTGATTTTGAATTTAAATTGAGCAGTATAGGCATTTACTTGGATGAGAAGCAGCAAACACAAATAATAAAAACTATATTTTAAAATTAATTAGCCAGGCAGTGCAAGGCTTTTGTGTGTAGTCAAAAAAATAATAAATATATATTCGAAAATAATGAATAATAATTTAATTAAGTAATTGTGTATGTTGAAATAATAAATGCTTTAATAGTTTATGCTGTAAAAGCAAAAGGCCGCCAGAGAAATTGATGAAAAACAATTTAGAATTGAAATTTACACAAGACAAAAAAAAACAACAAAATGGTTTTTAATGGAGCTGTTGAGTGCAAAATAAAAAAAAAAAACAAATTTTTTAAAACTAAACAATTTCTTAGTCCTACTCTACCCCAACTCCTGGTCCCACCCTCCAGCTAAAAAATATGCAGAATACAAATATTTATACAAATAAAATTAAAAAACAACTTGTCAAATCTTTTATACATATTATAAGATTAACTCGAAGCAATTTTCACATGTCAAGCCAAGGCAAAATAAAAAAAGAAATTCCCTTTTCATCCCATCAAACGAAATTAAAATAAAAGCAAAAGAATATGAAATATTTAATGTACAATATATAGGAAATGTATGTATTTTGTATACGTCTACTGTAAGAGTGATTTTTATGTGATTTTGAAACTACTTGAATATGTGATCCAGAAATATAAAAAAAACAAAAAACTAAAAAAAAAAATACAAAAACAAAAATAATATATATTACCAAGAGCTCTAAACAGCAAGCAGCAAACAACAACTAACGTATACACAACTGTTACAAAATAAAGAAGAGAAAAACTAATCTTAAAACTTTTTACACACAAGCCAGAAGATGTTATAGAAGACAACAGCTTGGCTCCAGCTCCATTTAGAAACACAAAAAAAAAAACAAAAACATTTGAAGGCTTTTCAAGCCAAAAGAAAGCAATAAAAAATTACCTTAATTAAAATACAAATAAAAGAAAATTAAAAAAAAAAAATGCCACAAAAAAAATTAAATAAATGTCTAAAATATCGAAAAAAAATTAGTTAGTTTTTAGGATTTTTAAAATAAAGGGAAAGGAAAAACTCCCAACAAATACTTAACTGTTGAACAAAATCTTAAAACTATGACAATTAACAAATAAACAATTTAGTTAAGAAACTGCAACAAAATGGTTAACTTGCTTAGACAAACTTAAATATGAAATAAACAAATGAAACAAAAAACTAAACCACAAATAAACAAAACAAGAAAAAAAAACGTTGAACACCGATTAGGAATTTGGTTGAGACATAAATCAAGCAACTTGCAACTCAAAGTACTGTCATAGTCTAACAAATTTCTATACAATAAAAAAAACAAATAAAATATTTAAAATTAAATATATATATACATATATGAAAAGCGGAAATATATACTTATATATATATTAACTATATTATTGTATACATTTTTAAAGACAAACAAAACAAAACACTCTTTTTTGTACTAAAGAAAAAAAAATCAAACAGCAATAAGAAAATAAAAAAATAGAAACAAATATTTTAAAATGTGTCAACTAAAAACATTTCTTAGCAATTTATAAATGTAAAAACTAAAAACAAAAAAAAAACTAGTTAAACGCTGAACAAATCAGTTAAACAGCTTCAAAGTGTGAATTTTTATATAGAATACAAGAATTGCAAATAAATCTAAATATATATGAAAAGAAATAGTTAAACTAGTTTATACATACAATACAAAAAATATATAGAATATTCAAATATGTTGTAAAAAAAAAAATTATACACACACACACCCACAAATATTTTCGGTTATCGTTGAAGAATTCCACCCACAATTGAGTAACTTTCATTCAGAATATTTTCGGTTATCGTTAAACAATTTCAAAATTTTCCACCGCATTTTTTTTTTTTTTTTTTTTGCATTTGCCTTGAATTATTGGTAAATCTCTGGCTTATATATTTTTCTGTGCGAACTTCCTCAGCTATAAAAAATAGCAAATGATAAGTGACGCAAATAATATTTGAACTCAATTTCCAAGAATTCGAACTTGCTAGGTATTTGGTCTGCACTTGAAAATTATCAACAATTTGTTTTCCTAATTACGGTCTTAAGTGAATTATTTTAGCACACAATAAATAATTTGTTTATTTTTTTTTTCTATTTCCGTTTAAATGTGAAGGTGGGCCGCAACAATAAAAAATAAAAACAATAAAATGAAAATTGCAAAAACTTTCTAGCGAAACAGAAAACATTAAAAAAAAAACAAATTGATTGAAAATTGTTGTAGTTATTTTAAAGAGAAATAATAAATTATAATAATATAGAAGTTACTAATTATTATATTGAATTGGTATATGTGTGTGTTAAAAAAAGAACAAATTACAAATATTTATAGGCAACAAATAGACCATCAAACCAACAGACAAAGCCGCTTCCCTAAGAAGCCAATCAAAAATAAAAAAACCTTAAATAATTTAATTAGTTATGCATAAAAGAAAAGTATTTAAAAAGAGAGAAAATAAAAAGAATATTGTATTTAAAAAATTAGAAATTATATAAAATAAATTATATAGTATTATCTAAATCTTTGTATAGTTATATATTCAGTTAGTTGCAACAACAAAAACATTTCAAAAGAAAACAAAAAAAAATCAAGAAGTCACCTAGCGAAAGCCAAGAAGCTGCCCATAAAGAATGGCAAGAAATGAATGGTTTTTTAATTTATTTCATTTTTTTTTTTATTGACAAAATAAACAAAGCAGAGGAGTCTTTTTTCTGTATAACATTTGGCAGCTCAAGCTTCTTTTTTTTTTTAGGCAATACAAACAAATGATTTGATTTATAGAGAATAAAATGGATTAAGAAAATGAATTTCAAATATTGTACGAGTGTTTTAAAGATGAAAGAGAAGGCAAAACAGACAAGCAAACAAACAAATTTGGTAACTACCATTCTAAGTAACTAAACTATGCAATTAACAAATTGATAAAAGCAAATTACTATAAACAATTAATAAAAATGTGTTTAAAAAAAATTAAACAAGTTTTTTTTTTATGATGAGAAATTTTTTTCCCAATGGAAAATGTTTTGGAATTTGGTTGGTATGAAATCATTTGAGATGATTTTTAATTTAAGTTATTTAATTCGAAAGTGACTGAAAATTTAGACAAATTGAAGTTAACAAAAAAAAAAGCTAAGCAATTTTCGGTGTGGCTATGTCAACTTTTTTCTACGCTTTCTGAAATTTCATTCGGTGTTTGGCTGGCGGTGGTGGAGCTGGAGGTGGTGGCGGTGACGGTTCCCCATAACCAACTTTGCACAGCAGCCAAAGACATTGAAATCGATGGACGGTGAGACAAAAAGCCATAGCAAGGCGCTTAGTCTTTGCAGTCAACGTTGTTCCCATGCGTGATTTCAATCTGGCCAGCACACATACACATATATGTATGTATATGTACACTCACACATGTTAACTGAAAAGAGGCAAGAGAAAAGGGCAATATAAAAGCAAAAGGCAAACCCAGCAAACGAACTGAAACTGAACGGCAGAAACTCGTAAGAATTTTAAAATGCACGATAATCGTTCAGTGATAGCTAAGCAAGCCGACAATGCCCCGGCCTGGCCTGGCCTGGCCAGAGTTGGCTTGCCCTGGTCTGGTCTGGCCTGATCTGGTCTGGTCTGTCCCATTGTCTTTCTGGCCGAACTGTCTGAATGTCTGTCTGTTTGACTGCCTGCTGCCTGCAACTTTAACCTCAGCCTCAGAGAACACAACACAGCCTCCGCCTTGGCTAAAGGGAGCCAGCCAGCCAGCCAGCTTGAAAACAAGGTCCAATGCGATATCGCCGCGTTCGCGCGTTAAACACAAGCGCAACAGCAACAATTTTTATTCTGTCAGCGAACGCGTGCCTGTATTTGTGTGGTCCCGGTCTTCACATGAATGTGGCAGTGGCAGTGGTGGCGAGTGCGAAGGCGACAGCGGAGGTGGTGGTGGAGTTGGCGTTGGCTGCTGTGCTTGGCTTTGGCTTCGGTTTGGCTTGGATTTCTTTAAACTGGACTGCCGTGTGCGTGTGTCTGACTATCTGTTGGTATGTCAGTCAGTTTCTCATTCAGTTAACTCTGTCCCTTTGTCCTTGTGTCTTTTGTGGTGTGTTGGAGTTAGCAGGCGTCGTTGTTGCCGTTGTCGTCGTAGTCATCGTTGGCAGCCAGCAAACCTCCTCGAGTTTGTACTCCTTTTGCTTTTCTGTCTTGTTGGTGATCTTGTGTTGGAGATCTCACGCGCCTGCGCGTCAGCTTGAGCATTGCCGTGGAACGCTGCAGTCCAAACGAGCGGGCATATTGGTAACCTTAGGTGCTGCAGTTTTTGACTGATTCTTAGGTAGCCCAGTGCTCGCTCATTGATTTCTTCAGCCGCCGTCGACTCATTTCCTTTTAATGGTTTTTAACATGCAACTACGACAACGGCAACCACAGCGACTGACTTTGGTGGTTTGGAGCGTGTATAAATAGTTTTTATGAGCGCAAAAGTGTTGCCATTTTTCATGCCACACTCATGGCCAGAAGAGCAGCAGTTTTACCTTTTCGCTCTCGGAATAGTTTCATACGCCAACGGTTGCGGGTGCGTGGTGAGATCAACTCTCGACAAGAATAGCAACAACAACAGCAACAACGACAGCGACAGCTTGTACAAAAGGAGCATCCTTTCATGTTCTGGTGTTTCGCACGCTGCACGCTACACGCATTTCCACTTGAAACTTGTTTTCATACTCAACCAATGAGCCAACCAATCACCCGCCCGCCCGCACATTCAGCAACGTGATTTGTAACACGATACATTTGCCGCCGTTGTGGTGGCTTTTCGCCAGGCTCAGGCTCATGCTCAGGCCGGCAGTCTGGCAGGCTCCTTCTGCTGATGTGGCTTCTAATGCATTTTTCAGCTCTTTTGCATTGCTGGTGGTGGCGGGCTGTGGTGGCTGTTGCCTGGAACCACCAACAACAGCTCATTAGGCATTTTTAATTTGACAATACACGCAATTTATGTGGGAATTTCATTTGCCACATTTTGAGTCATCGCCCAAAACGAAAGACTTAGGCAACGAACTTGCCAAAACCACACACGCACGCTCGCACACAGAGAGGGAGTGTTGGAGAGACAAGCCACCGACAAAGCAATAACAAAATCAATTTACAATTTTCTGCAGCACAAGGATGTCAGCTAGCTGCTTTTGGGATAAGGTATCCCTACCTTCCTACCTTCCTTCTCGGCAGGCAAACCTGCCAAAAACGAAACAAAAAATCTATTTAACCAGCTTAAGAGCCAGCTTTGATTTGGGTTGGCTCAACAACGGCACGGTCATTAAAATTGTCAGGAAATTAAAAAAAAAAGTTTGAATTGCCTGGTTCGCCATGGCTGCCTCTGGCAGATTCAGACATGAAATTGCCTAAAATTTGAATAATTTAATAAAATAAATTTTTTTTAATTTGAATAATTTAATAATTTTTTTTTTAATTTTATTGGTCCCCTTGTAATAAAAAAAAGTAAAAATTTCACCCGACAAAAGAACACTTTCAAACAAAGTCAACCAAGTCCTCAATTTTCAGTCTTGGAGGTGATGGGAAAATGTTGTCGGGAGTCTGGCTAAACCCATTCTGAGGTTCTTAAAAATCTATAAGTTACATTATTGACAACAAGATAAAATAACAAAAGATTTAGATTGAAATTCTCTGGTCATCAACTTTCCATAATCGACGCGCAGACAACAAACAACTTGAACGCGTCCTTAAGCAGCGGGCGGCCCCCGCCAAGGCAACAAGCGCCACTTTGCTGTCAATTCAAAATTATAAAGCAAACAAATATTAACCCACTCCAAGTCAACGACGACCAAAAGATGCTCATGCCTCATGTCCAAGCGCAGCTCTTATGACAGTCAGCCAGGCAGCCAGGCACTGGGGACTGGCACTCCACTCTCTTTGACAAGCCAGCGATGTGGCAGCGACACTCGAATGCAGGCCAAGCGGGGAGATGCCGGCCAAGGGCCGGCAACAGGGGATCGAACAGTGGACCGAGCGGACAGCCTGGATAGGCCTGTTATTCAGACTGTGGGAATAATATGCCACGGCAGTTTCAGTCTCGGCATCATGCACATGCGGCTTAAATACTGTTTCAGCCCATAATGACTTTTAATTTTTATGACCGTGTGGCGGTGGCGGTGGCAGTAACAGCAGCAACTCCGTCGCCCTGGTACCTTCTGGCGGGGTGGGGAAGCAGAAGCTTAAGTCGCATATAATTCAAGTCCATCAACGCATGCGCTTCACTTGACCGCAGCATGCCGCCATGATACACATTTAAATGCTCCATGCGTCTTGGTCTCAAGTTTTTTTTCTCTTCACTCGTTTTTTTTTTTTTTTTTTTTTTTTGTTAAGTGTGAGGGGATTTTCTTTCTTTTCTTCTGTTCAGTTGTTTAATATTTTAAGTAAGTGCTGCTGTGGCAGTGGCTGCTCTTCCGTCCTCTTTTTCTTTTCATACTCTTTTTTTGTTTTGGAAAAGAGTACACTCAGCTTCTTGCAAATTTGGTTACGCCTCGTATGAGACGTCACACCAATTTAGTCATGCCAAAATTAAATACAGTCAAACCTGAGTAAGTGAGAACTCTCTAAGTGAGACTAATAACCAGGACCTGTTCTTGTAAGCACCCAAGACCTTTTTAAGAGAGAATGAGATTGTGTTCCCTTGAATTCTAGCTTATCCCGGTTTGACCACTCTTAACCTAGACCCGTCATTTTAAGCTCAAAAAAAAAAAACTGTTAGAGAAAAACTGATTGGGCTCCCTTAAACTCTCGCTTATCCAGGTTTGACTCTATTTCGAAAAATTTTAAAAATCCGAATGCCATTTCAAACTTTTTCGATATCGGATGGATTACAAAACCTATCAATTCATTAGGTCAAATTGGAGAGATCTGGAAGCCTCGAAAAAAGTATTTCCACTTCGACACTTTAATCGTGGGTAAATGCATTTTCTCTTATGATTTGGTTTTTCTTTATTTATTTTTTTCTTTTGCTTGTTGGGCTCCTTTTATGTTGAATAATGTTTCGCCTTTACTGATTTGCATAATTTGTAGAATATGGCATGGTTCTTTGATCCCAGCACGCTAGGTGGCGCTGCTGTGGCTGAGCAAAAAAAAAATAATAAAGCAGCAAATCATGCCAGCAGCGTGGGCGTCCTAAGCGAGTCAGCCCACCAAGAGCAGCAAATGTCACACAAAGCCCAGCAAAGAACAGCCGGCAGTGACAGCCGCATTGGCCCAGCAACAAACCGCAACACTAATAACAACAACAACCATAATAACAGAAAATGTAAGAGCAACTCGTGTGCATTTTTGTGGTCTCAGCCGACAAGTTTAGAAAAACTATTTGCCAAATATGCACCGCATGCGGTCTGGTCTGGTCTGGGTTTCGCCTTGGGTTTGGATGCAGGGAGAGACTCTGGCATATTACCAGGTTGCTTACTCACCGTGCTTGGTCTGACTGCTGCCGTTTAACCGATCTCTAGCTGATAACACAATGGATCCGTGCACAATGATAACCATGCCGCTTACGACTTTTCGACTTTTCCTCAGTTCCGTTCCGTGCTCTCTCTCTCTCTCTCGCATGCCATCTTGCCGGTCAGGATCAAAAGGCATACAGTTGACAAATGTTTGTACATGCAACTGTGCCAACTACACACTCACATACACACACACACACAGACAAATACTTACAAGTCTGAAAACTGACGACCCTTTTTGTAAATGTTTATGTTACTTGCCCCGGCCCCTGCCGTCTGCCCCTTTCACAGGCCCATTCAGTTGCCGCTTTGTTGTGGCCCTTTTTATTTTTTTTTTTTATATTCTTTCTTATTTTTGGCCCATTGTCTGTGGATCTGTGGTAGCAAATTCTTTGGAATTTCTCGCTTCCATTTGCCTAATTTCTATGTCTACGGCAATTCCCCAATGGCATTTTACTTAAATTTATGTGAATTAAATGACAAAACAGTCATCGTGGGATCTACTTCTCTCTCTACCTCTCTCTCTCGCTCTCTCTTTCGGTTTGGGTTGAGGAAAATGTCAACATGCATTAGAGAGAACACAAACCGTTAGTGGCACGCTGTTTTTATTTATCTATTTTTTTTTTATTTTTTTATTTTTTTTTTTGGTTTTGATGCTGTCACACATCATGTCCATTGGGCAAATCCCCCTAATAACGAAATGATTGAGTGGGCACTTCCCAGAAGAGTGTGAAAATTTATTGATAGAATATTTTTGTTGTAATTTAAAATATTTTAAGCACTTTCCTCACTAGCACTTCTCTGCTAATTTTTGGTTGGGGCTTGCCCAGTTTTGTTAATTGTTAATTTATTTACAGACTAGGCAAATAAACACTTGATTTTTTTTCGGGGTAATTTTGGGATACGTCAGAATGTCTAAGCTTCTTTTTATGGTCTTGAATTTATAGTGATTTAAAATATTGTTTAATATAAATTATGAAATTACCCAAAATAAAAATGAAGACGAAGATGCTCTTCAAAGTCACCAAACCGGTGAGACTGGCTAACGCACGCGCTGTTGCCATAAGTTGTTAATCATGGGGCAAACTGGGAGCTGCTTATGGTTTGGTGTTAATATCAAATCATGTGAATTGAAAACAAAAGACTTTGGCAACAAACTTGACTTTTCCCATTCAACTGGAAGCCGAAAAGAAAAAAAATAAATAAAACCCAATAACAATACACGTTTAATATCGAATTTTTATGATCGAAATAGCCTGAGACAGAGAAAGAGGCCGGCCTTCTGGTAAGCAAGGGAAACCAAGGGGAGGCTAGTCGGCAGCCATGTTAACAACTTCCATTAAAAGAAATTAAAAGCAAGACAAAGAATCCAATAACGACGACGAAGCTGTTTTGGATGCGCCATGGCGGCAACGGCAACGACAGCGTCGGCGGCGACGACAGTGGCAGCGGCAGCCACAAATAAAATGGCGTATGGCGGCGCTGAGGCAGGCTGGGGGAGCCACTGGCCACAACCATGTTTTCCAATGGCCAGCAACGACTGAAACGAGGCTCGTTGTTTTAGGCCGCCAACGAATGGCTTAAGCATTTCCGGTTTTCTATTGGAATTCTTTGGCTTCTCGCCACTTTGGATGTTTGCCGCCATCAGCAGCCGCGCCAGCAGCAGCAGCAGCAGCACATAATTACAGTTTGAAATGTTTGAGACAAAAATCAACTTACATTGAAATAAGAAAACATTTGCCATCAGCAAATCATATTTACATAAAACTCAAATAAATTTCAAATCCAAAACTCATAAATTCGCCAACTTATCTAGGGCTTTTTATCTTAACAGTTTCTGTCTCTACTAACGATTTTGTTCAAGATTCGTTTTATTGTTTATTTTTTTATGATGGCCAAAAATTGAAACGCCCTTTAATGGTATTTTTAGCAGATTCACCTTTTTACAATCAATCCAGCCAGCGCCTTCAACCATCTTTATTCTCAGCTCATTATGAACAAGATGTAGATTATGATGAAGATGAAGGAAACTAGTCGATTTGCTTGCCTGAGCCCACACAATCGTGTCTCAAGTTGCCATGGTTGCCATTTATTCATGCTCATTAAGTTTTCTTTCTTTTTTATATTTTTTTGGCATCTTCAATGTAGTTTCTGGAATCGGTATTGGAAACGTAATCGGTTCAACTGTGTAGTTTTTCAATATGCTGCTGGTACCAATTGCCATAGTGGTGGTGGTAGTGCTGCTGCTGCAATGACTGTTGTTCTTTTTGTTGTTGGTGTTGCCCTGTGTTCATTCACAAATGAGCGCCTTAAGCAGCTCCGCCCCATGTACACACACACACACACACGCAGGCTGGCGCATATAATGAGCTGCCGCATACAATCAAATAAATATTATGTGGCTGCCGCTCACACACACACACACAGACACTCATTGGCTCACTCACACACTCTTGGATTGGGTTATGCTGGTGTTGCTGCCTCAGCTTCTTTGTAGCTGCTGCCGAGTCTCAGAGTCTCAGAGTCAGCAACAGCTTGAGTTTCAGGTCTTTGGAACTCAAAGATCTCAGCTCGGCTTCTTCATATTTAATTTGGTTCCGTGTATCTTGTTGATGGCGTTTTGCCTTTTTTTTCTTCTTCTTTTTTCTTCTTTTCTTTTATATCTTTGCCGCCTTCTGCCGTTCATTTTCATTCCTATTGAGTATTTCTTATATAAAAATATATTCTCTTTTTCTTTTTTTTTTTTAATTATGCTACGCTTTGCATTCCATTCCATTACTTACACATTTACCATACTCAAGAAATCTAGGCATATATATGTAAGTCTTTGGCTATCTGAGCACATCCGTTACTTTGTTGCAGGTGCAGTTGCACTTTGAGCTGTGCCATTTAAAAAGCTGCACTTTACCTGGGAATTGCCCTTTGAAAGGGGCAATCGTTTCTTTTTTTTTTTTATTTATTTCTGCTGTTCCTTTTGCTGTTTTTTTTTTTTTTGTTATTGTTTTGCAAGTGTGAATCTGCTGGGCAAACATAGCAACTATTCTCGGCACTCAATAAGTGCGAATGTCAATATTACTGAAACCGGGAACTAAAACTCTCGTGCGCTCGAATATTGGTAACAAAAAATAAAAAAAAAAACTAAAATACAAACTCAATGGCAGAGCTTAAACAGATTCAAACAAATATTAAAACAGAAACGCGTGTATTGAGGTAGGCGATGATGAACTAAGAAAATCCATGCAAAAGAGTTGAGCAAATAATCGCAAAAATAATGACACAGCCACAATAGTCCAATCTGGCCAACAAACACGATCTGGTTTTTGAGAGCAAAACACATTTTGTTTATATTTATTGTTAGGAGCATACAAAAACAACAACAACAACAATTTTGTGTGTTCTCTGTTGAACTTTAAAAGGTGCCTTTGAACTAAGCTTGGGTCCGACAAGTCAAGTTTCAAGAAAACTTAAATCTAGAAAAATGACTCAACATGTTTTGATTTCACAATTGCGGAAATTCTTAAATTCGTTGAGTACTACAATATTTTATTCAAATCAAAATTGGAATAAATATTACGAAGGTTCCTAAGATTTTTTGGGACTTTTTCAGTTTAGGCCTATATAAATTTATTGACATTTAAAGATCATAGCAAAGATTAAACAACGAATTTTGATATGATTAGAAGTGGGCTTTTTTTTGTTTTTGCTTATAGAGTCGGACATATTGTTTTTACCTTGAATCATTATTGATAAACTCGAAAATTAATAGTCTTTCTTTTATCAAAAGAATGGAAATTATGATATTTTTAATTTGTGGTCTTCTTCCTGTTGTTTTACTAAAAGAAATTGTAATCTCGAAAAGGCGGAAGGAAATTGAAATATATGAAGTATGCCATGTTTATAAGAATTTCTTGAATCATTATTGATAAACTCTTCTAGCTTTTATCAATATATTAAGAACTAATCTATAAATTTAATTTATGAGCTTTTTCCAGTCCTTTTGGGGAAAAGAATTTCTAATCTCGAGAAGGCGGAAATTAAAGAAAATATCTGAATAAAAATGGAGTGCACTGACAAAGTGCGAGAAGGGAGAGACCATCGAGAAGCGTCGGTGACTTTGGCTTCTACGACTACAATAAAATCGGCAAAACCTCGAGCCACACAGACAATACACAAAAAACCGGAACATTATTAATTTACAAGCAATAAAAACGAAGAAACAACAAAGGCAACACCGAAAACACAACCTCAAGAAGAAAGGCAAAAGGTGAACAATGTGCAAAAAAAAAGAGCCAAAAAGAAATTATATATTATACGAGTACATACATACAAACAAGCCTACATAACTAAATATAAGATAGAGTCGAGGTGAGCAGCTGGGGTCTGGGAAACGGCAGCGGGTGTAGTTAACAAGCCGCAAGAGTTTCAAGTCAATTCGATTCAATACACGAGGCCAATTTCGAGTCGACTTCAGTTGAGTCGAGTCAAGTCGAGTCGAGTTTGGAAGATTCGAATCAAGTCGAGTTGAGTTGAGTTGAGTAGAGTCAATAGTGCAAGTGTTAAGAGAAATTGCAGCTGAGGCTGAAGATGCGCCAGCCAAAATCAGTCACAGTCACAACTACCAACACACATCCAATTGGCAACACATACAGACACCCATACAGCCAAAAAGCCAGTCAGCAAAATGAACACAATCGGCCGAGTTGATTCAACATCTGTTGTTGGCCCATAAGCATAAGACACAGTACATAAGACCAATAAATCTTTTGTTCGTATATGTGTGCAGGTCAGCACACTAGTTGTCTCGCTCGCACTGCCGCCGAACGGGTGTAGCATAAAAATGAACACCACACGATCAGCGCCAGTCCAATGAGAGACACCAACAAACATATAAAATGAACACACGAACATTGTCGAATGAACCGAACGAATATGTGTGCGTGCCTGTGTGTGTGAGTCTGCAGCGCAGCTAGCATTGTTGTAGCTGCCGTTGTCGTTGTCGCTGTCGTCGCCGTCGCCGTCGTCGTCATCTTCGTCGTCGACGCAGTCGCTAGGGTTCTTGAAAGCACCCTCATACAGTGAGTTCAGTCTCTCGAAAATGTCATTTGTCAATCACAGTGCGAGCGCAACGGTTGTCCGAGCTCTGCTGCAAAAAAAAAAATATATTAAAATTAATATCGAATCGAAATCAAGGAAATTTGTTTTGTGAATTTCTATTAGTTTGCAGAGTTTTTTAGTTAACAATTGCGCGAGTTTTCGGTGTAAATTTTTTTCATAAACTAATTAACTAAACTCATTATTCTTATCATAATCAAAGTCAAATCAATCGATTTGTTCAAAATAAACCGTGTGCAAAGCAAATCAATTTCATAAATAAATACAAATAAATGTTTAAACAAGTGGACGTGTGTGTTTAATAAAAAAAACCCAAAAAAAAAAAATCATTTTATAAATCAAGATAAATAAATAATCAAATTTTTCAAATTAACAGTACAAAAAAGTCGAGAGAGAATAATAATAAAAAAAAAACAACAAATTATTAACTTGAAATGGATACAGATACTTCATTGGCTTGCGCCAGTGCCACTTGTCTGGCAGTTGATGCCAAACGCCACAGTTACAAAAACGCCGTCGATATGATCACAAAGCCAAGCAATACCAATTCCCTAAATAATTTTAATGTGCGTATTGCGCATACGCACCGTTTGCCTGCACTATTCAGCTTTCATCGACGTTCCGCACTGATGGTACTGTTCGTACTCTGCACTGCCCTATTCTTTCGACCTGCTCATAGCTGCGGTCCCGGCCGAGGCCTGGGCCGTCCCAGAGAGCGCAACCTGTATCCGCTGGTGCTGAAGCAACGCGTACCAAATCTATCCGAGAATCAGCTCGGTGCCTCGGGGCCTCCGGAAGGCAAAATACCACGTGATTCACCCAAATTTAAAAATCTAGAAGTTAATTACAATCATAACATAATATTTAGAGATGAAGAAGGAACCGGCGCCGATCGTGTCATGTCCAAGGTAAGTCGCAAAATGAAATCATAAAATGAAGACAAAGTAAAAAAATAAAGTTGACCGGACTGTTTCCTGGAAATGATCCAATTATTTGCACTTTATCATATTCTTGCGTAAGCCAATCAAAACGCAGCTTACCTCATTTCTGATAAGATGAATACCAAACACAACTTAGGCCACTTCAGTGTTAGCTCGAATCTATCAAATCTATCTATCTTCATGTGATTGATTTGTGTCATCCAAATCAGAAACTTATAAATATAAATTACCCAATTATGGCCTATAGATTAGCAGCTCTTAGCTCTAAGCAAATCAATTATTATTTTCGATTAAGTTAGTTTTCACAGAAAACATAATAAAACTATTAAATTCAATTGAATGACTTGCCATAACTACTTTATAGGGTGTAATATAAGTAATATTCAAAATTGTAAATTATTCATTTTAATCAAAAGAAAATCTCCTTTTAATTTTGAGAATTGTTCACCCAAAAAAGTGGTATTTTATTATTTATTGTGTCCATTTAATTGATTAACCAACTCAAAATAGGCTCCCCCTCGACCAAACCAATCGACCTTCCCAAAATGCCTTGCGGTTTTTTTCCAACATTTATTAGAGTTGGTGGCACGCGAATCATACCGTACTTATCGGCCACTTATATCGGTCGCGTATTCACTGATAAGTCAGACACTCCCCTACCCCAGCCACTCACAAACGTGGGTGTGTATATTTGTGTGCCCCCGTAACATGTGTACAAACAATGTGCAAACAAAATAAAACAAGCCACAAACCACCAATAACAGCAACAAAAACAAAACGACTACGACGACGATGAGTAGAGGGATTTATCTTATCAGCAAGACAGCCGCAGCGGCGAAAGTGGCAAAAGCAAAAAATAATAATAATAAATACTGTAATATGCACCTGCCGGTTAGGTGGAGCTGGAAGGGGCCAGACACAGCTAAGCAAGCGTTCTAACCAGGCGACAGCCGGATTAATGGTCAAGTGTTTTTTTTTTTTTTTTGCAGTTGCATTAAAAATAATTAGCAATTAACAATATAGCAAAAATATGGAGGAAGTGGTCAATATTCGCACAGTTATTTTGGCCTTTGTTTTATTTCCTTTTTTATGGTTTTATTTTTGGCACATTTTTATCAGCGTTTTGACCAACACTTTTTGTCGTTTGTTTGTTTGTTTTCTTTTTGCATTATTTTTCAAGTGCTTTGACATGTTCATAAATTTTGCAAATTTGATAAGATTTATTTGGATCATAAGAATAAAGCAATAAGTGGATCGATTATTATTATTATTATTTTTTTTTTTTTGTTGAGAGCAAATACGCAAGAATTCTTAAAAAAAAAAAAAAAAATAGGCAGTAAAAAAAAAGCTATAAAAAAAAAAATAAATTTTTAATTAATTTGTAGAAAAAAAAACCAAATGGCTCATTTGTAATTATTTTGTGCAATTAAAATTTAATAGATTTTTCTTCAGAACTGACAGCTTCAGCGTAGTCAGCGTCACAAAATATTATAATACTTTGGGATTTGTTTGGTTGGCTCTACTGTATTTGCAGGCAGCTGATAACGGAACTAATGCCACGCCTGCCTTTGCATACCAGTCAGCTTATTAAAATTACCTAAAACAGTTGCCAACTATTTATCGACTGCCACGCGCCTTAGGGGCACCAAACTCGAAACAACAAGTCAATATAAAGCAATATTTAAGTCTAAACAAAACAAAAACGGTTAAGGGAAAATTTTTTGTTTAACGACTAAGAAGTCGAGGGGGCCTTGAGAAGACTTTCTAAAGATAACAGAAACTGCGAAACAATTAACAGTTGCAGCGGCAATTGCAACAGCAAAAGCAACAACAATCAGAATAGAACTGTAGCCATTGTCACACATTTTCGATGGATATAGTCAAGGACGGTGAAGGTCAAAAGCGCAGCCAAGGTCAGCCAGGTTGACAATAAACAGAGCAACACAAGGACAGGCAGCCAATAAAAAAGGCTGTTGCCAATTGACTGACAGACTCACCGTTTGACTGCTGCTGTGGCAATACAAATATTTACAACTGTTCCTTGCCACTGCTACCGAAGTGACATTGAGGCAAATTCGGCTGCCGCTGCCGCTGCTGTTGCTACTTTTGCTGGTGTTGCAAATTCGATTGTGCAGCAAACCAGCAGCGCAACTAAATTGAATTTTATGTGGCCTGGTTCAAATTTTTTTTTTTTTTTGCTTTTGACTGGCTGACTTGCTGTGCGTAAATTTGGTATAAACAATTCGTTTTGGCTATTAAAATGCCCCCAAAAGAGGAAGAGAAGGTGAAGCAGAAGAAGAAGAAGAAGAGGAAAGAAACAAAGTTGCAGCTAACAAATAAATTGTACATGCCTTATTTGTGTGGGTGTAATTGTAAATTGTAATTGTCTTGGTAAAATCTTTGGGTAATAAAATGCTAAAAATAAAACAGACGCCATCCAGCATCCATAAAATGCCTCAGTCTATAGGGCATTTGATCACCTGTAAACAGTTTATTTCTATCGGACACTCTATCAAATAGACATTCTCTCTTTCACACATACACACACACACACACACACATACAATTACATACATACTTATGCAGGCTATTGGAGCAGATTAGACAAAGTTACGCCGCCTTATAAATGCGCTGAACTGTGAGGCAGCTGAAAAACCGCAGGCTGCTTATCTCTCTTTCTATTGCTTTCTGCATCTCTCTCTCTCTCTATCTTTTTCTTTCTTTCATCTCTCTTTTTGTGGCTTTTCATAATATAACTTCTAAAATTTCATAAATTATTGCTACAATGGGCCAAAGCCGTTGGTAATCTGATATGATTATTGACATGCATGCAGCATGGAGCTGAGCTGAGGCAACGGCAACGGCAACAGCAACGGCACCGGTCTATATTCCATCATCATCATCATCAATAGTCAGTCATTCACTCAGTCAGTCGACACACATCAAAATCAAAAGCATTTCAAGAACTTTATGACTTCAAAAAATAAAATTGATCCTATTATGACACAGACAATGAAAGATAGCCAAAAGTGAAAGAACAGACAATCTGACTGCCTGCCTGATTGACAGCTATTTCGATGATGTCACAGTGACTAAAATGGACTCTCCAGGCAAGAACAAGACCAAGAAGTTAAAAAAAAAAAATTATAATAAATCTCAAAAGTTGAAAAAATTCAAATTCAAAATCAACAAATTTTTTTTGGCGATAAGCGTAAACTTCACACACTCCTCAAGACTTCCCAAAAATCGTGGGAACTTGCTGCACGTATTCACTTTATGACTGCCTTCTACGGTCCCAACAAGTTTTGCCAATACTTATCAAACAAACATCACTCAAATGTAGCAAATTTCTACAAATCTTGAAAAATCGAGAGAAGCAAAAAAAAAAAAACAAAAAAAAAAAACATATCGAGCTGAGAATGATCGTTTTTATGCGACTTTTATAGTTTGTTTTGCCTGCTTTTATTATTATTAATCAATTTGATACTTTTATGAGAGGCAGCAGAAATTCCGCGACTGGCGCACTCAACCGCAACAAAGAATATAAAAATAATAAAAAAAAAAGAATGTGAAATGCTTTTTGGTCAAATTTGTTTCTGGTGATTTTTTTATTCATTTTATTTGCATAAAAGTCGCGAATTTTTATGAACTATAGAGTATGCAAGAGATGTGGGCTATCACATTACCAGGGCACGATGGCATGAAGGCAGGCAGAGTTTCCCCCCAGACAAATTGACTCACATTTCACGGGGGCTAAGAAGGTGAGCAAGAAAGATCTGAGGAGTAGACTGTAAACTATTCAAAAGAGATTCCTTTGAGACAGTCAGTCAGTCAGTCAGTCAGCTGAAGATTTTTAGGTGCCTTTGCATGTGTGTGTGTGGAGACATCAGTGTCTCAGTGCGGCTCATAACTCATCATCAAAGTTAATCACACATCAGAGGATTATGGCGCTTATCATTTAACCAAGCGACCCCAAGAAGACTGACGATCTCGGTTTTTTGCCTTTACCTGGCCAAATGACTTTACCCCTTTGCTAGAATGAATCTGTCCCGTGCGCGTGTATGCCAGTGTGTGTGTGTGCGTTATGGGACATTAAATGAAACGAGGCAGGCCAGGCAAAAAGGTAAAAGTGTGTGTGTGTGTGTATTTGAGAGATTTAATTTACGATTTCTGCAAATTAATAGCATTTAATTAATAACAATAAACTGACGCCTTTTTATGGGCATTTTGTTTGAGTTGAGATTTATGCTCAGACAATTTTCTGTATTGTTGCGTTGTTAGTTTTGAAGTTACTGCAACCTAAACAACACGACAGCCTAACTGACTGACTGACTGGCTAACTGACTGCCTGATGCTGTGATGGATGGCATGACTAACTGAATTAACTCACCTACTAAATGCTTTGAATGCTTCTCCTCCATGGCTCTGCAAGTCGATCTCACCTGTCGTTCGATCGTATTCGTCATCATCAGGGCCAAGCGATTGGCCAACAACAACATCTTGTGTGGTTGCTTGGTTAAGCGCGTTAAGCGGCCGCAGGTAAAGCGTCACCATTAGTGCAACCATAATTAATAATAAAGCGCATAACAATCAACAACAACAACGACAACAACAAGAGGATCTCCGTCCAAGGCAGTCGCATTAATTTGTAGTGTGGCAGCAAAGTGTGCCCATTAATGTTGCCCCAACAAAAGCAACATGCACCGAACATTCAAACATTTCCAAAACTGACAAGATGCAATCTTAAGCAGCTCCCTCAAAACAAAAAAAAAAAAAGGAAAGGAAAGAATGCTGCAAGAGAAGTTGGACAGAAATTTAAACGACAACAGAAGCTGTGGCATTAATCCAATAAGCCAAACCAAAAGGTTCTCAAAAGTCAATTCTGGCCTGGGCTTTGATTTTTTTTTCTTTTTTATATTTATTCTGCTTCTTCTTCTTCTTCTTTTTCTCTCGTTGTTGTGTCTTTCGTTATTGTTGTTTTGTATTCCTTTTAATGAGTATCAATTTATATTGAAACAATAACAAACAGACAGACAGGCAATGAGCTAAGTCAGACCAGTCAGTCCCTTGGACCAGACAGACTGGGGATAATTCTCAGTTGGAAGCATTCCATGCTCTCTCAGACACACACACAACATCACGTATACGTAAACAAATTTGCCAATCAATAAATAAAAGACACTCTAGATAACTCAAAAACTCTGGCCAACGATCTCAATTCGATTGACACTAAGTCGTTCCGTTCGAGCCAATTTTTAATTAAAAAAGAAAGAAAGAAAAAAATAAAAATATTTTTTGTTTTTTTTTTTTGCATATTTTCTGCGACTCTCGTTGCTCTGATTCATTTTTGCCCGGCTTTGTTGTAATAAACAATAAGCCATATGAAAATTAAATGTTGACGCCGTCTTTATAAACAAATAACAAAAATTCATTACGAATGCTTTTCTAATGGCACAAAAATAATAAACTGTGAATAGATTTGCTAGATAAATAAACAGAGCAAAAAGCAGAGAACTCAAATGAAAAAAAATGATATAATGAAAAAATCAGAATGATGGGGGAACGATTTTGTCTGAAGAAGAGACACTTTGTCTGAGACTATCTCGGTCTATAAGGGTGACATTGATCTTGACAGGGTTACTCATACAAAGTAACCAACGCTATTTTCCCTGAGCTACTCTTTCTGCAGAAATTTGAGTTTCATGAATCCAAGAAAGGGCTTATTCGGGTTATATTGGAATTATCTGAATCGACTTGGATCTTCTCAAAAATACATCAAATTGGAAAGGCCTCAAAATACTGAAGTTTTATATTTAAGAGTCGGGAATCGAGGTGGCCAAGGTAGTAAAATTTCTTATATAGACTATAGACTAGTCAGGTCAAAAAAAGAAAGATCTATAGTTAATTCAGTTTCCACAGCAAGATATCTTTCAATCACTGTTAAAATAATTAAAAGAGTTAAGTGAAAAGATTTAGCTATACTCATTAAGACATATCAGAAATATATATCTAAAACAGAGGATTACAAAATAAGAATAAAGTAATTATTTGGAATCAAAATGGCGAAAGAGTTCTCGAAAAATATCTAACAAAAAGAGTATAAAATATTTGTCTAACTTATACGAGTCAAACCTTTTCACTTTTGTTTGTGTGTGCTGTTCTTTTTTTTTTTGCCAATTAAGTGATTGACGCAGGCGCACAGGAAATCACAAACACCCTTTTGAATATCACACACACACACATACGAGAGTATGCTCAACCTATCGAGTGGGCCACACACCAAGCGAGCTGCTTTTTGAAAAGCCAGTTGTTGAGTGATTTGACAAAGCAACTTAACATAATACGAGTCTAAGTGGCTGCCACGAAGGGATTGTGGGCTAAGACCTGGCAGAGGTGGAAGAGTTGAAACGGTGGCTTGGTTAATATGCATCCCCCTCCCTATCCTGGCAAGGGTCTGTGGCATGCCGCCGTCTCTGAGTCTCTGAGTCTCTCAGCCCTGCTCAACTCTCAGTTCAACTACGTTCAAGTGGCCCTACTGTTGACACATATACGAGTCCGAGTGGGTGTCGTTGTATTGGTGCCATACCCGTGTGCTGTTTTATATCCTGTGCTCTTTTTTCTTTCCATGCCTCTCCTCTTTGATTTACATTTTTTTTTCTTCTTTTTTTTTTTGTGGCTTTTGGTTTGTTAAGCAAATTGCCTACTTCCTCAGTTGTAAGTTTTCGCTTCCTTTAGTTTCTGGGCTTTTCGATTAAAATCAAGGCACCAAAAGAAAAGGATATGACATATCTGCTTTCAATGTGTGATATATCTGGCCCAAAAAGGGGTGATTCCCAGCGACCGCTGTTTACGGTGGTGCCCGTGCCCGAGCTCGAAAGAAAAAGAAGAAGAAGAAGAAGAAGAAAAACAGGACTGTGATTTTTTCGTAAGCGTAACTTAATGCGCACTTGAATTATGTCGTTAAATTGTGTCGTTTTCTTGGCTGTGGTTCCTGAATTCCTAATTGTTGGTAACTTAAAACGGCCTTCGACCAGCTGGTCAGGCGCCAAAAATAAAACAAACAAAGACCTGGACCCTGGGCCTGGGCTGTGGGCAAGTGGTGGAGCGACCGAGCACCTTGGGCCGGATCGGACCGAACCGGAATGGGGCCGGTTTAATGTGGCTGGATGTGCTGATGCCAATGGCGCTATCTGCCTAATGATGATGAGACGCCCAAATTGCTTAGACTGCGGTGGCTGTGTGTGTCATTATAAAACGCCAAATTGACTGCCAGGCGATTTAAATCAATAAAACTGCAACTCAAATTGCCGCAGGCAATTAAAAATACATCAGCCACTGGATAGATATATTCAAAGATACATACATACATATATAGTCACACGAACACGGATAGGTGAAGCGTGGTATGGGAAGCATTGAAAATTCCCAAAAGTAAAAGAAATCAAATGCAGCTTGTAAACAAACATGAAGAAGCAGTGAGGCGTGGCCGACTGATTTGAAAAGTTCACACCTAGTTGAACAGCCAACAAAGAGAAAAATAATTTCTGTTGTTATTGTCTAATTAAAATGCATAGCTTTTGTTGTTGTTATTTTCTTTATATATGTAAAGTATATAGACGATTTAAGAAATGTTGTATGCACCGCCATGGCAGGCCGACCAAAGAGGCATTGGGCCGATATATTTACACTTGACGCTGTTGTGTTAAGACTGCTTTTGCCTCTCCTACTTGTTAGCTGTTGATGTGTTGTTTTAGTCTAACTCTAGCCAGGCCAGGCCAGCCCCGGTCAGGCTAGGCCACTTACAATACAAACACATTATTTAGCCATCTTTTTTGGGCAAATGCCGCCACCACCAGCGACGACGCCATCATCAATGCTGCTGGTGCTGCTGCTGCTGCTGCACAAGATTTCAATATTTAATCAATAAACTCGAAATGAATGTTTACCCTACACACCAGTCGGTTTATATTGAATATGCGAGTTTTGTTTTTCAGTTGTTTGTACTGCGTGCAGTGCTGCGTGTCTGTGGCAACAATATAAGGAATGGGAATGGGTATGATTCGGGCCGAGTTAAGATGCATTAGCATGTTGCAGCTAGTCGAGGCGATGAGTGGGTAAACAGTTTTGCCAAACAAACCATGAGCACGGCTTAAGACAAAAACTACAAGACACTGAACTGCACTACACTCCAAAGACAACAACCGAGTTAAAGGAGTAATGAAAAATGGAAAGAAAAAAAAATGAGAAAATAACGCTTTGACTGTGATTATTTGCTCTTTGGCGTTACGCTTTTGTGCTCATTAGCAGTTGGGCATAAGCGACGAGCCCATTAGGATAGCCGCCACCAGCAATTAAAGCTGCCGATGCTGGCTCCACTCCGGGCCACTTGACTGGTTAAGCCTTTTAATAAAGCAAAGTTAAAGTTGCAGTTGATCTTTTTCATCTTCCCCACTACACTCACTCTCTTTCTTGTTTTTTTTTTTCAACTCTCAGACAATGCAAATAGTCTTGTCGCTCGATGTGCCTGCTTATGGCTTCAATATGCAAACAATTTAAATATTTCTGTCATCTTCTTGGAATCCAAAAAAAAAAAAGAAAGAAGATCGAATTTGAAACCCAATTGAGTACAATTCGATATACACGATTTTTTCAAATTTGCTGGTGTGACAAATTAGGCACAGCCAACAGAAGACCCGAAAAAAATAGTATTCACAAAAATTTCTTTGCGTGGTTAAAGCAGATTTTGTGGTTTGTTAAAAAGGATCTGGCTAAATTGATTTTACGGCCAAGCCAAGCACATGCCAAACGGCCCAAAACAACCCAAATGTTTTCAAACAAAAGGCAACATAACAATACACACATACAGACACACACACACAAACACGAACATCCTGGCTTGGCCTCTGCTATTCTGAGTCCGTTGATAATTGATTTTGTGGTTAGCGATTGTCAGCAAACCAAGTCAAATGGACAGTCGAAAACCGATTTTCAAAAGGGCTTTGCAGCTGAGTCCAGAGTCTATCAAAAATTTGGCCGGTTTTTTTTTTTTTGTGTTGGCTTTGTTGACACAGTTAATGTTATTGTTGTTGTTCCACCTTTACTTGTGTTATGTTAAGATATTTAAATATTTACCCAGACGCAGCCTTTGAATCCTTTTTTTTTCTTCTTCTCTTTTTTCGAGGGTTATGCAAACTCTCCCAAAAAATATTTCTATATTTTGAATAGACACGTTAAAAACTAAAAAAAAAGCCGCCTCAAACAAAGTGAGGGAGAGGCAGATAGAAAGAAATTTCGATGTGTTTGAATTGAGTGTAGCTCACCCACCACAAACGGCAAACAAATGCCTTGGAAGCATATGATAAAAACAAAAATCGACACTATGAAAGAGGAGACACAAAAGGTCCAACAAAAAAGGCAACAAAAATATTTACCATTCACCCATGACCGAGCAGCAACAGGTCCCAATTCCACACTCAGACGCTTGCCCATCAAATGCAAATAAGCCTTTTCTTTTGCACCACGACAAACACAACAAGAAAACAACAAAAATCACAACATAAAAAAGAAAAGAGAGAAAGAAAGAAAAAGAAGAAAAAAAGAAACTAGAAAAGTGCAAACACACAAACGTACAAAGATATTTGTTGAGGTTGCTGAATGTTCAAAGGATGCGGCAAACAAATCAAATGCCATACAAATACAATACACAAATCGTTATTTCGTTAAATGATTTGTAAAAAAAAGGAAGAAAGAAAAAAAAACCCTAAAAAAAAGTGGGCAAAAGTGGCTGAACAAAGCATCAAGTTCGTTGCCTAAGTCTTTCGTCTTAAAGGCAGCGTCGCTAGCGACGGCATCGTCGTCGCCACAAAGAAAATGAACTCAACGCGCTGCCTGTGTCTGTGTGCGCCCTTTGCAGCGTTGGGCCTGGGCCTGGGCATGGGTATTCATTTGCAGAGCCAGCAAACTAAAATGAATGCCTAAATACCACGCCTCAAATACTGTGCGTGAGCGGGAGAGGCAGACGCCAACACACTCACACAGACAGCTGTGTTGTTGAGTGTGCGTGTAAAACATGGCGATGGCGTTTTTAGTCGTTTTATTTACAACCGAAAAATACAATCTTCCACATTTAACGAAACTCGACTTGAACTAAGCCAAGTCGAGCTCGTCTGAATGATTCAAAAAATTTAATTGCCCTTTTTTTCATTTCATTTAATTTTTTATATAAAAAAAAAAATTGTTTTTTTTTTTATTTTTACAGCGGTGCAAAGATAAATTAAACCAACTGGCCATTTCGGTAATGAATATGTGGCCCACTGTAAAAGTGATGGTCATGGAAAGCTGGGATGAGGATGATAACCATGGCCATGACTCGCTGCATTACGAGGGCCGAGCTGTTACCATTGCCACATCGGATCGTGATCATGCCAAATACGGAATGCTGGCCCGCCTGGCTGTCGAGGCCGGTTTCGATTGGGTCTATTACGTGAGTCGTCGTCACATCTACTGCTCCGTTAAATCAGGTGAGACACCATATTCAAAGCAAACTAATATTTTTTCATGGCTTAGAATTTTAGCCATTTGTCATTTGCAAGGCAAATAAGTGTGGCGAAAAAGAAATGTCGACCAGTTAGCCAGAACTGACACTAACAAGCGTAATTTCGCATGTTGCATATTGTTGGTCGCACTTCCGACTTGGTTGGACTTGGCTTTGGCTGGCCCGGTTTGGGCTAAGCCGACAGGCGTGGGCAAATTCGAAACTGCACTGAATGGCCAGCCTTTCCCTGCCGGCTTTCGCCCTCTTTCTCTCTTTCGGTGGCTGTCTTTGTCTTACACTCAATCTGTCACTCTCGGTGTGCACGTCTGGGAATATATTTTGTATCTGTGTGCCTACCAAATTAGCCACGCTGCAGCCGCACAAATTGTGGTCAAAACCAAAAGCCGAAAACTGAAAACCAAAAATCGATATCCAAAAGCAGTAGAAACCAAACCAAACCAAGTAAAAAAAAAAAAGAGGCAGAGCCTGTCGAGATATTTAAGTGAAAATGAAATAAAAACAGCAGAAGCAGACAACAAAGTCAAAAACCGGCCTGGCACCGGCTACACACACATACATATATATTTATATATATATAACGAGAGGCTCTACGAGGTCCAGATCCCGGTCCCGGTTTGGTCCCATCAACCGTTGATACGAGGCGCATCCACAGGCGGCAACTGACTAACCGCATGTTGTTGTTTTGACATGTTTAGGTTTGCGCCTGTCAAATTAAACGAATTGATGATACGACACCCAAAGCGGTTCTCAGGCAACGGCCACTACACACACACACACACACACACACACTCACATTCACACACATACACTCACGTGCGCTTGGAGCAGTTGAATTAAATGTGAAGTTGAAACTGCCGCTGAGGCCTAATTGAAAAACTGGCAACAACAAGGCAACCGGGCAGCCAGGCAACAAGGCAAACTGGACAGATACTTCTGGACTCCTGCACCAGCCTTTGCTTCTTCTGGCTCTTTCTCTATCTTTCCTTGCATGCGTGTGTATGTGTGTGTAAGCTTGAGTCTTTGCAAAAAAAAAGAAGTTAAGAAAAAAGAATGCCCAACATGCTTTGAAACTTGCTGCCATTATGGCCAAAGCAACAACCAGTTTTCCCCGAAACAACAACGAAACCCACCAGAGAAAATATATTTGAGCCATAACTGCAAGTGGAGCGAAGCGAAGCTTGGCCAGGCCAAGCCAACGAGCGAGCCAAACAAACGAACCATCTCTCAAGCCACAACGGACAAGCAACCAACCAAAACACATAAACAATTAATTTTTCCTCCAAAGTCAGCAAGAAAGAGAGCAAAACCCTATACACAGAAAGAAAGAGAAGGAGAGAGCGAGTACAAAAGAGTGAAAGAAAGAGAAAATTAAGGAGAGAGAGAGAAAAGCTAAAGTCACAGCGGCGTTGGGCTGAAAAGCGGTTAAAGCTTGAGGAAAATTACAGAATTTCCTGGAATTTCCGGAACCGAAGAAACTAACTCTGAAAAAGAGAGCCATATATCCGGAACCTTGTTAATAATCTCAGAAAAGTCCTATAAAAATTTGGAACAATGCCTATGAAATGCTTTGAAGATACTCTGAAATAAATAAATAATTTCAGGAACCCAGAAAAAATCTCTTTAGAAGCTTTCGAATTATTCTAGCAAAAACTCAGAACTTTGAAATGAATCGTATAATTATTCCCTGCAAATCTTCTTGGAGTCAAGCTAAAATATAATTTTTTGAAGACCCTGAGTAGACGCAGTACAAATTTCATAGGATTTTTATGGCTCCAAAGTTGTATTTTGCCGACTGCCGACTAAATGGTAATTTAAGTTTTGATTTATGCTTTGGCTTTGACAGCTGCCTGTGACTGGCTCTCCCATACATTTTTATGGACATATTTTTGTCTAGTTGATGATAATTTGTGTCTTAAGTTACACAAGCAAGTGAGATTTTCCCACAACAAACAGACGCCGAGAAGTGTTTGTCATTGCCGACCTGAGTCGAAGGCACAATTGCACCCACACACATGGTTTGGTCAAAATATTGTGACTGTTTGACTTCTCCTTTTTTTTTTCTTTCCTTTTCTTTTTGTGCTAAGATCATAAAGATCAAGACAAAGTGTGTCCTTGCCGCAGACACACACATACACACCCACACCCACACATGCAATACTCATTGATTCTAATTGCCTCAGAGAAATGAAAGAGGCCGCCAGGATATTGAATAGAAAATCAGCCTTCTCCTAGGGCGCTCACATTGATTACCAATAGAGAGAAAGACAGAGAGAGAGGTAGAGTGAGTGAAAGAAAGAACCGGAAAGTATCAAAGTAAGCCCAAATGACGTGTGTGGTCCCTGGTCAGATATCCTTTTGTGCGATCCTGTTATCCTGCCTCACTTCAGAGCTTGGTTGGTGGCGTTGCTGCTTGCTTCGCTCAAAAGAGCCGACTGCTACTCCGGTGACTCCGACAACTCTGGTGGCCATCAAGATAGCCCGATTGATTCAAGCGATAGGCAAACAAGACAGCAACAGGCACATAAACCACATGGCTATGACAGTTTTGGCACACCGTTCAGCCAGCGGCGTTACTCTTTAGCATTTTGGCCAATTGGTCAGGTTTGCTCCTCAAGTCTTTTGTTTTCTATCTTCTATATATAATTTTTTTTTATTTTATTTTATTTTTTTTTTTTTTGGTTGGCTAATTGCGCTTTACGCCTTTGGCTACCAAGAGTAATGACTGTAAACCTTTTTGTCGACACTAATTTTTTTTTTCTACCCTCGAGAATATCTCAGCTTGGGTCTTGTATGTCGCGCGCGCGCATTAAGGCCCCAAGCCGTGCGCCTGTTGTTGCTGTTGTTGTTGTTGTTGGTTTGTGCATGTTCATGTTAATGCTGTCCAAGCGATCAGTCACCAAGCCAACAACGACAATGGACACCATCGGCGCAGTAACAGCAACAGCAACAGCAGCGGCAGTGGCATTTGTTGTGGCAACCAAGTTAACTCTGGAAAACCTGAGTGCGTGTGCGTGTGTGTGTGTGTGTGTGCTCGGCTCTCCTCTGTTTTGTAATAATTTATCAGTTTAGTCTTCACAACAAAGATAAAATAACGATAATTTTAACCACTTTAATGGTTTATTAATTTATGACCCTTCAAGTTCTTCACTTTCCACCGCCGCACACCGTTCCCCGTTTCGAGCGGATAGACCGGACCGGCCAGAGAGACAGACAAACCGACAGAATCGTTTGCTACGCTTGAGATTTTGTTTTTTTTTTTTCATTGCCGCTTTTGTGTGTCTCTTTGGATGGGTTTTTTTTTTTGGCTTGGTGTTGCTGCTCGTTGGCAGGTTTCACACCAATTTTTCTTCTTCTGTTTCTCATTTTTATTTTGTCTACTTTAGTCTTGTTACTACCACTTCCTTGGCTTTGTCTACTCTTGACGGTTTCTGTTTGGCCGCCACCGTCACCGCCACCGCTGCTGCCGACGCCATCGATTATGGACCGCTGCCTTGTATTTAATCCGATTTTTATTGTTTCTACACATTTTGTGTAGTCCGCTCTCCCTCTCTCTCTGTGTTTAGCTTTGCCCCTCTCTGTTTTTCGCGTTGGCAGTGTGTTGAGAATTTTGTATGTTTACCAAACACATCAATGAAAGGTGAGGTGCATTTTCATTGGAATTCGGTTACAGCAACACCAAGCGCAACAATAGCAGCCCGGCCACTTTATGGCCGCTCATTATAATAAAGCGCACGGTTAGTGGTCGCCTCTGTCTATCGGTCTCTCTGGAATTTTTAATTTGAATTTTACAAGCAGCAACAACAGCAACAACAACAACAAACAAGGCAGACACCATCAATGTCGGCGCTTCGGGTGTGAAATATGCGCCCAAAACCAAATGGCCCACCAAAAAAAAGAAAGTTCTCTCTTAGATTCACTATTCTTCTTCCACTCCCTCTCTCTCTCTCTCTCTCTCGCACTCTTTGGCTAGAACAAAATGGCTCCGTGTGAATGTGGCGCAAATAAAATGGTCTGCCACATTGGGTGGTCTCCCTTCCACTTCATCTAGCCTGTTGATGTGAGCACCTTGTAACCCAATAGCGTTAATGATGATTAATGTGGTTGTAGTGGTTGTAGGTTATTATGGGTTGCACCATGTTTTGTAAATGTGCAGTCCAAAAACTACACCCCCCAAAAATTTTCCATCACAATTTCCCAGCAACCTGTTGTTGCAAACTACCTGATCTTAGTTTTGCCCAAGCCATATATACCTTTGCCACTGCCACTGCCACTGGCCAGCTAAGCTGCTTTGGCTCGAGCTGACAAGGTCTGCCGAGCCGTGGGTTTATCCCTTCTTCTTCTCTCGGTTTTTGGCCTAATCTTTAACCACAAAAAGAGAATAAATAAAACAAGATCAGAAAACACAAAAACCATTCGGCCATCTACCATCTTGTTGGCGAATGTTATTGATATGCTGGGTTATCAGTTGGCAGATCGCATTTGGTAACCTTGTCGGTTCTTTGTGTGTTATAGCAAGCCGCAAAAAGGCACACAGAGTTTTGTTGTCCTGCCCATTGTTCGATATTTGCCGATTTGGTTGAGCGGCTGTGAAAACCTTTTTGACTTGACAGGGTTTTCAATTAAAAGAATCTAAAAAGAAAAAACAAGATTTCCATAACGCCAAATTAGATTAGGCCTACTAATGCCGCTACCTAGAATCTAGTTAACCAAAGTGCAATAAACCGAGAGACAAATACTGAATTCTGAATCCTCTGCCTTGGGTGCTTTGACTATTGTTAATTTTACCTAAGACTAAGCTGCTGTTTATCCAAGTCAACTAACTCTTTTTATTTCGAATTTCTTGTATTTTTAGATTCCTCCACCGTTTCGCATGTACATGGCTGTTTCACACCTCAAAGCACTGCCCTGCTGGAGAGCGGTGTGCGAAAGCCACTAAGCGAATTGGTTATTGGAGATCGTGTACTGAGTATGAATTCGAATGGACAGCCAGTCTACAGTGAGGTCATCCTCTTTATGGATCGCAATCTTGAGCAAAAGGAGAGCTTTGTCCAACTTCACACGGAAACCGGAGCCATTTTGAGCGTGACTCCTGCCCATTTGATTATGGTGTGGCAGCCGGAAAAGGAACTTCTTACCTATACCTTTGCGGATCGCGTACAGGAGCAGGACTTTGTCTTAGTCCATGATGAGACGGGCACACTGCGGCCACAGCGTGTGGTTAGGGTGAGCACCTTGCACAGCAAGGGTGTGGTAGCCCCGCTCACCAGAGAAGGCACTATAGTGGTGAATTCAGTGGCCGCCTCCTGCTATGCCATCATCGATAGCCAATCGCTGGCGCATTGGGGTATGGCTCCGATGCGCCTCTGGTCTACTATGAAATCGTGGCTACCCGCTAAGGGTAAATTGCGTACTCAGCCGACGCCAAAGCAGGTGAATGCCACGAGCATAGCACAGCAGCAAAATGGTGTACACTGGTATGCCGAGGCGCTCTACAAGCTGAAGGATTATGTGGTGCCAAAGAGCTGGTGTCATGAGTAGGCCGAGTTCTTATTTGATGTGCTGGTGAAACGCTAATTGTATTATATCTTGTAGTTATGTACTATATGTTTAATTATGCTGTATTTCAATGTTGAATATGAGTAATGCAGATACATTTTTGCTAATTAATATTTATTAACAAAAGAAAAAGAAATTAGCTGTAAGTAGGCAATCCCTGGCAGAGAGCTTAACAATTTGCAAATGGACAAAGGATTTGGAAAGCAATGATTTAAGTGATTAAATATATAGTAAACCCATAGACGATCAACTGTTGTACATTTTAAAATTGATTCGCATATTTATTTATGAAGAGCGGAGAGTTCAAATTATGACTTGACTTATTATTGCATAAATTTTGTGTTTTGTATATAGGAAGCATTTTAGTGACTGAATAACTTTTATTGTAATTGTGTATATAATACCTTTTAGTTAACTCCATATTTATATTTTATATTTAATGAATAACGAATTATAACGAAATTGTTTTATAAAAAATATGAAAAAAATGTGTGTTCTTTTTTTAATTGAAATTTGGTAATGAATTTTACTGTTTAGGCTTTACCAAAAAATTTAATAAATCTCAGTTAGGTGAGGAAAAGCGACTGCAAGGAATCCACTTTGAGTGCAGCTGCCATGAAGGAAGAAAAGGGCCTGAAATTGTGGGAGGGATCCGATACTTGGACGATATAATTTATATAAATGTTAGGAGGAGCTTAAATTAGTTTAAGTTTCTTTACATTTTATTAAATAAATAATTATTTGTAAAATTTATACAAGTAAATGCTTGCGCTAAAGGTAACTTTTAATTTTTACATTTTGACAACAGTGCTTCTCAAACTAGAGCTGTTGGTATATTTTCGCATGTGCTGGTTAAATGCGTTTTTGGTATTTTGCATTTAACGAACATGGTCACACTGTAAAAAGCAGCCTAAGAAATAAATAAATTATGTCTAAAATCGGAGCTGAGCTTCGAACAGGACCAGGTGAATGCCATTGGCTAAAGTGGTGCCGTCTCTGTGCAAAGGAACATCCAAACAATGTAAATGTCTATGTCTGCTCCAGTAAGCAAGAACAGAGCGAGAATTGGGGCACCTGGGACAATGTAATGGTGATGGCTATACGGAAATATTTTGATGTCAACGTGAGTCTCCCCCAAACAAAGTGAATTGTTTATTTAACTCTTGTCGTTTACATGACTAGATGTTGATAGAGGATGAGCTTAGCAGCGCCCTGTGCACTGAGTGTTACACGCTAATAAGTGAACTGCTCGATTTTGCAGAGCACGTCAACAAAGTCCAGGCTATTTTTGAAGTACTTCGTCGCTCTGATTCTAATGTCGATGTAATATCTCTACGGCAGCAATATGGATTACGAGAGGGAGACTGGACACATATTATAAAGCCGTCCGATAACGAGGCTGATACTGATTACCTTGAGGCTAAGGGAGAATTCGTTGACCTACACAACAATTCAGAGTGCAATAAGGTGGAGGCTGAAGATGAGAAACCAAGATGTTCGGAGTTTGTTGCTGTTGAGGATGACACACCAGATAAAGTGCTCGAAGAAAAAAGCCCAGAAAGAAGACGTCGAGGTCGTCCGAAAACTGTGGATATCACAACCAAAGTAGAACCTGCACAAGTTTGCACAATTTTAATGGGCACTTCGTCACTGGAAACCAAAAATGTTGTTACGAAAAGTGTAGAAAGTGAAAGTGGCGAATCAATGGATAACACCAGTGACCAAGAACCCACAGAGGCGGAAAGTGATTTGGATTATCTACAAGAAGCATCTAGTCAAGACGCACAACTTATCACAACTGACAAGGATGATGGGGATAAGATGCATACGCCTTCAAGCAATGAGTTAGCCTCAAAGCGCAGCCACATGCAATGCAAAAGCTGTGGGAAAACCTACCTTAACCGACGCTCCTTTCAAAAGCACAAGGATCGAGGATGCCATAAAAAGAATGAGAAACGACAGATTTCCTCCAAGAATACCACATGTGAGGTATGCGACAAGACTCTGTCCTCAACGGGTGCCCTGAAACTGCACAAGGATTGCGTCCATGGTAGTCTAACTCCATTTATTTGTGACTGCTGTGGCAAGGGCCTAAAAACCATAACGGCTTTAAATGAGCATAAGCTGGTCCACACTGAAGAACGTCCCTTTGTCTGTGCAGTCTGTCATGCTGGCTTCAAGACCGCATCTCGACTTAAGGTGAATTTTAAGCCCCCACTCTTTGGAAACCCATAATATGGCAAGACTAACATTTTTTTAATAGGTTCACAATCAAATCCATGAGGAACCGAACTATGAGTGCCACATTTGCGGCAAGATGTTGCAGACGCGGCGAACCTGGAACATGCACAAGTTGGTGCATACAGAAGAAAGAAAATTTAAATGCGATGCTTGCGGAGCCTGCTTCAAACGTTCGAAAGCTCTGAAAACGCACTTACTTAGCCACACAGGACTGCGACCGTATGTCTGCAATTATTGTAATAGAACTTTTGCCTGTAATGCAAATTGCAGAGCTCATAAGCTGAAAAAGCATTCAAAGGAACTGGAAAAGGATGAAGGGGAAGGTCTGTTTTCGTCGCGCTTAAGTGTACCTACACTGGGGGAGTTGCGTATCATGTAAGTCTTGAATATCTCTTGTCGCCAGTCACGTCATTTATACAGTTTCAATTTTCAGGACCCAAAAAATTATCAAAAATTGAATGAAACTTAATAGTATTTAGTAAAAAGAGAACAAAGCTTTAACATGATTCTTTTTTACTATTTTCAAAGCAGTGCATATACTAGAATAAGCCTAAATTATATTATAATTTCAAAGCATATCAAATGTATAATTTAACACATTATTTATAGCCAGCTTTAAATCTATGTACTTAAGAAAAAAAAAGAACAATACCAAAATATAAAACAACTGATTTTATTGTTTTGCGTCTTACTGGGAAATAGTACAGCTGATTTTATTGTCATACTTTGAGGAATACCCTTTATGCAGGGCTGCCACACTGTAAAGAAAGTTAGCAGCGCTGTTACAGATTTTGTTTATTGTTTGGATTTATTGTGGGTGAATTCGCCATGAAAGGCCAATTAAAAAATAAAAACTCTCAAAAAGATCCATCAACGCGTTCGCAAGTAAAGACACTGAACTGGAATATCTGGTGTCGCCTTTGTGCCAAAAAGCATCGCGACAATGTAAACGTCTACTTTTGTACAAATCAGCAGGAACAGGAGCACTTGGCCGCATGGGACAATGTTATTGTGATGGCTATACGCAAATATTTTGATGTCAACGTAAGTTTCTCAAAATTTCAAGAGATATGTTGCTCAGTCCAGGTTTTACAGATTCTTCCCGGAGACGAAATAAGCTGTTCGCTGTGCCCGCAATGTTACACACTCGTCAGCGAATTGCTAGACTTCTCCGACCATGTGAATAAGGTGCAGATAATCTTTGATATGCTACGCCACTCAAATCCAAAAATAGAAGTCGATGAGGCATCCTTACGTATGCAATATGGCCTGAGGGATGACGACTGGAAACACATTATAAAACCTTTGGATAATAAAACAAGGTTAGATCACAAAGATGAGAAACCCGACTTAGCAGAACTAAACATGGGTGTCGGAAATGAAAGAAATTTCAAAAGTGACGAAGAAAAATTGTCTAATGAATTGACGAAGCAGGAAATTGTGGTAGTAGACGATAGCGAACACAGGGCCCTCACAGTGGAATATAAAAGCCCAACGAAAAGAGGTCGAGGCCGTCCTCCGAAACAAAAACCCACTGAAGTGCAAGAATCCACAACACTGTCGCCAGCTGAACCTGATAAAGAAATGGAAAATGCGAATATCAATTTTATGGAGTCACCCGTAGCCGAAGGGTCTCATAGTCCAACAACGCATGCAGAAGAAGACATAGATAAAGTTTTTGAAGAATTCATATCCGAAGTAGGAGACTTAGAAGGCAGTGATTCAGATTCAGAGGACTTGCTAGAAGACGAAGAATTTACCCAAAGCGAAACAAATTCCATTCCATCAGCTGATAACAATAGTTTTGGCATCCTCACAAGAGAAGGTCACATAGAATGCCAAACCTGCGGTGCGTGTTATATAAATCAATTGGCCTTTAACAAGCATAAGAAACGCGGTTGCACGCAAGCTAAGCAGAGGCGGAAATCGTCAAAAAAGAAGTCCTGCGACGTCTGCCAAAAGACATATTCTTCTGCTGCTGCACTAAAATTGCACAAAGAGGGAATGCATGAAAACTTAAAGCCCTTTATTTGTGACTGCTGTGGTAAGGCCCTTAAAACAATCACAGCCTTAAACGAGCACAAATTGGTACACACCGACGAAAAACCATTCATTTGTAAAATCTGTAATTCCGGCTTCAAGAATCTCAAGCGTTTAAAAGTGAGACTAAAGTAATTTTATCTTAAAGCAATTTTCTAATCAAGTCATATTTCTTACAGTATCACAATCAAATACATGGAGAGCCCAGCTACGAATGTGAAATTTGCGGGAAAATGTTACAGACGCGGCGCACTTGGAATAAACACAAATTGGTACATACCGAAGAGCGAAAATTTAAATGTGGAGCCTGCGGAAAAGGTTTTAAATACTCCACGGCTTTAAAGAGCCACTTGCTCAGTCACAATGGAATGCGTCCGTATGCTTGTAAATATTGCGATAAAACGTTTGCCTGTAATGTAAATTGCCGAGCTCACAAATTGAAAAAGCACCCTAAGGAAGTTGAACGAGAAGGCAAGGAAAGCCTACTATCCTCGAGACTTAATGTGCCAACACTGGATGAGCTGCGAGCTATGTAAGTCAAACAGTATTAAATGCATCCGTAATACTAACAAAAATTATTTTCTTTCCAGGACACAATCAATTAGCGAAAATTAATATTTTATTGCGAACTTTTTAATTTCCCTAGTTAATGTTATATGTGAAGGCTATTAAAAATAATGTCAGAACTAAAGACTTTTCAAATTTATTTTGATTGCAAATGCAATGGCAGCCTTGTGCTGCCTTCTTACCAAAAATCAGCTGATACACAACGAGTTGGCAGCCTCTCGAGGCCAATATAATTTACTAAGAAATCAAGCTCAACCAAATGCAGAAAATGGAAGTAAGTTTAACTAAAAATATTACTGCTGTTTGGGAGAAATTTTGCCGTTTATGCGCCAAGGAGGTGCTAGATAAAACACACAAGCAACTTGAACCTGGGACAGATTTGAGCGATTCGCAGATTTTGTTTTCGGCGCTTCAGAAGTATTTTGATATAAATGTGGGTGCTCTACTTCTACAGGAAGACATTTTACTAATAATTTTATAATTCAACTAGATACTGACGGAAGACAAGTTGAGTAAGACTTTGTGTACCGATTGCAATGAATTACTGAGTAGCTGGTTAAGTTTTGTCGAGCAAGTCAAGAGAGTTCAGGATTTTCTTGGAGACTTGCGTAGTTCAGATTCGAATATTGATGTGGCTTCTCTTCGCCTACAACACGGACTCGGCAATCCAATCAAGCTTAAAATTCTCAAAGAAGAGCTGCGGCCTATGAATATAAAGACAAGCGAAGGAGAGAGCTCCGAGCACCCGCTACAACAACAGGAATTCGTGGCAGTAGAAGGCAATGAAAGCGGTATCGTGACAATGGAACAATATGTCATAAGAGGTAGGCGGGACTTCTCAGAATTCATAGAAAGTTCCTCGGAAAATGAAATCAGTCTTGGGGATAATTTAGCAGAAAATCTAAGGACAACCTTGCGACCAGAGCACGCGGATGAAATAATTGACAGTGAATCGTGTTCAAAGAGTGAAATTATTAATATTACTAAATCTAATGGACCTATTAAATGTCCAGAGTGCCATAATATCTATAAACATCGTGCTTCCCTGCGAAAGCATTTAAAAATAGGCTGCAAGAAAGCCAATCAGCGTCAGAAGTTGGGAAAGAACACCACATGTGAACTGTGCCATCGGAAATTCTCAAAGGCTTATGCCCTGAAAACGCATATGAAATATGTGCATGAGAACTTAACACCATTTATCTGTGATTGCTGTGGTGCCGGTCACAAGTCCTTAGGGGACTTGAACAAACACAAGCTAGTCCATACTGAGGAACGCCCTTGCGTCTGTGAGGTTTGCAATGCAGCTTTCAAGAATTTAAAGCGCCTGAAGGTACGAAAAACTAAAATTGTTAAAGAAATTGTATAAATTTGGGATAATTTTTAGACTCACAAAGAAATACATGGTGAGCCTAGCTATGAGTGTGACATTTGTGGAAAGAAACTGCAGACTCGTGTCACATTCAACCAGCATAAAAGGGTCCACGCAGGCGAGCGTAAATTTAAATGCGGTGTATGTGGAGCTGGTTTTAATTATCGCACTGTACTCAAAGGCCATTTACTGAGCCACACTGGTCTGCGTCCGTACGTTTGTAAATATTGCAAGAAAACCTATGCCACCAAGAGGAACTGCCAAGCTCATCAGTTGAAGAAGCATGCAAAAGAAGTCGAAATGGAAGGCGAAGATGGAGTATCTCCATCGCGGTTGACTGTACCTACACTGGTTGAGCTGCGTGCCATGTAAGTTTCAAATTAAAAAACAATTTAGCACGTAATCTCATAACTTAGTAATTTTCAAAGGGCTCAATCGATTAGCAAGGATTCATCTTAAAAATACTCGGTAACTTCATATTTAAAAATTGGCCATTGTTGTCGCCCTGTCGAAAATTAAATTATAAGAGTTTTCCGCTAAACAGCTGTTTTGAAAGCAAGTTGGCAGCACTAAGCGTCAAGTTGTGTTGTTTTACTCCCGAATTGAACAATTAATGTTTAATATTTAAATAATTGTCATGAGTATAAACTCAATTATCGGGAGGTACGGCAAAACATCACCAGCTCAGGTCACCTCGACAACGGCAGACTGGCATATGTGGTGCCGCCTGTGCGCCAAGGAGCATCCGGAAAACAAAAACGTCTACCTCAAAGATGGCGGGGAAGCCTTTCTGGCTGTGGCGATTGGCAAATACTTTTGGGTAAATGTGAGTAATTTTAAAATGACCGAGATACTTCTAGAAGGCTAAGGAGTTTTTTTTGTTTCTTTGTCAGATTAAAAGGGATGATGAGCTGAGCAATGCGCTGTGCAAGGAATGTTACACCCTGGTGGAGTCATTGATTCAGTTTTCAGAGCGCGTCAACCGAGTGCAGGCACTATTCAATCGACTGCATCTTGCCTCTCCAAAAGAACAACTAGACTTGAACGAAATACGGGATCAAAGTGGCTTGAACTCGGATAAGTGGAAACATATTATAAGCAATTCGGAGGACATAGAACGACCAGCTCAAGTGAAGCCAGTGTCATTTATTGAAGAAGGAGCCTCCGAGTCTTTTGATGAAGATGCAGAGATATTGGCTGAAATTGTACATGAGGAACACTTAGATGCCGAGTCTGAAACGTTTCAGGGATTTGTGGTCCATGATGAAGAGTTAGACAGTTCCTTGGAAGTTGAACAAGAGTCAGCTAGTGAAATTGTAATCAAAGAAGATCCTGAATTTGTACAACTTTCACAAGAAGAGCTAGATGATACCACATCCATCACATTCGATGTTATAGAGGAGGATTCTTCCAAGTCTCAGCATCAGTACAAATGCTCCATTTGTGGTAAATGCTATAAGAGTCCTCTAACCTATAAGAAGCATATCGAAGGGGCGCATCCCTCAGAGTCTTCCGAATTGCAGAATCTTAAATGCAAATATTGCCAACGAATATTTACCTCAGAGAATCGCTTGACTGCCCACTATCGCACACATTTGGCCGAAAAGGAAAAATACAAGGATACCACCTGCAGTTACTGCAATAAAAATTACCCAACGCAGGCCTCGCTCAAACGGCACATTAACTGCATGCACGAACATTTAAAGCCCTTCATGTGCGACACTTGTGGCAAGGTGCTGAAGACTCTAACTGCCTTGAACGAGCACAAATTAGTTCACACCGATGAATGCCCCTTCGAGTGCAATGTCTGCCATCGTCGCTTCAAAAACAAGGCCAGACTTAAAGTAAGCTCAATTAATGCCACAACGCAACAAGTATATTTTAATGACATTTCAAATTTTCTAGATGCATGCCGACACTCATGGCGGTAGCGTATACGAGTGCGACATCTGTGGCGTTAAGTTGAATACCCGGCGCACCCTAAATATGCACAAGGTGGTTCACTCCAATATCAAGCAATATAAATGTGACATTTGCGGTGCCGAGTTCAAACGCAGCAAGACACTGAAATCCCATTTAATCTTACATGCCGGCCTGCGTCCCTATAAATGTAATTTTTGCGGCCAAACCTTTACCAATGGTTCCAACTGCCGCATGCATAAACGTAAGACACATCCAGAGGAATTGGCGGCCGAAGAATCACAAGGCGTGGTGCGCTCCACCACATTGCCTATGCTGACTGAACTGACAGAAGCGTTAGTCAAATTGATTATACCAAGGGTAAAAGTTCTTGCTCTAATGATTTCTTTATTTTAGTTCCAAGAAATACAAGAAGAATCAAAACAAGCAGGAGGGAGAGAAAATCCAGATGGTCTTGGTGACCGAAGAAGACGTAGACGATCAATTGGAAGAGGAATCTGGCACTGCTGACAATGTTTTAAGATTGGTATCCACGGAGAGTGCTCCTCAGTCAGATGAATTCTATGGTACCTGCGCTGATATGATTGAGTTTGTGGACGAATTGGAAGATTAGCTCAAAAATAAATACACCAATTTACTTCAAAATTATATACACATGTTTGTATTCACAATCGCTTTAGGGGTTTTTTTTTTTTGTTCACATTTTTATATTTTGAAGGGGGGGTCGGGGGTTGAGCTTAAATTACTATAAAATCTAAAAATCGAATTGTACACTTAAATGCTTTTCTTTTAGGCAGCATAAATCTAGAAAGAACAGATATAAGGGCCTGGAGCATTTATATTCAAATCATACAAAATCTAGTTACTGTTAAAGTTAAACCGTATCCATAAATCACACAATGAATTAACGAATTTCGACACAATAAATAACAAATAAAAAGTTAACAACAAAAAAATATAATTCTATATATAAAAAAAAAAATTACAAGTTGTAAATTCAGTAGATACAATAGCTTCTTCTCCTTATTGCTTTGGAATGCACAGATCAGATCAGAACGTTCGAATTGAGAAACTTATCAAAGATCACATATTTAGTTTTTTTTTTTTGTTTTGTTTTTTGGGAGAGATTAGTGAGAGACACGATGGACACAATACATTTAAACCTAGAAGGGATGTGTGGAAAAAGGGGATTGGGGACCACTTAAAGCTACAAAGTGTTGAGCTTATTTTACAGTTACAATTTACAAATTGCGCTATTGATATATACGTATATGGAAATAAACCTAGTCTGAGTCTCACTGGTCGCGCATCTGATGCCAGAGCAACACAGTGGTGAGTATGGCCACATAAGGATACATTGAATGAGTGCCGAGTAAGGCACGCGCACCACAAGTAAGATTGTCCCGCGGATATTTGTTGAGCGGATCGGCTTCTTCGCGGGGTCGGCATTGTTTTTTGAGGGCAGCAAAGTGCTCGCCGCAGAGCTCATGGCAGGGCGGGCAGATGATGGCGCCTTTGTGCAGCCAGCCGTTGGCGGTTATGCGTATGGAGAGTTTCTGGCCGGGATGCGAACATTTGTAGCTGTAGTTGCCTACCAGAATGTGCAAGCGGCCGTCAAAGCATTCGTATTTATAGCAACCAGAACCCCAGTGCTGCCACTCTCGTGTCTGGTGACAAGAACGCTCTTCCCACATGGACTCACTGTGGTCGAAACATTTGGAGCCTTCGCCATAGTTTTCCATGGCAAAGTTTTTCTCAGGCTCTGAAACAAACAGAAGAAGCTTAATGTGGCTTCAACTTAAATGTGAAATTTTCATCTACTCACTTGGATTGTTCTCGACGAAGCGACAGTGGGAGCCACGTACAATCACATTCTTACTGCGCCAGGTGAACTCTTGGATGTAAGGACAGTGATCCGCTAGGGAAACGGAACCACCATAATAGCCCTCGTCACCCTCTTTGACATTGTTGAGACTGTCGAAATTCTGATAGGCCTGAGGCAGTTCGTAGTCATGGCGTATGAGGTTGCACAGAGCCACAGAATTCCGATCTGTTGTGCATTCGGTTTGCAGCGGATCCTGTTTTACCTTCGAGCAGAAAGGATGTATGGAACGGCCTCTGGAATAAAATATCAATAAGTAAACTGTCAAACGTTTTAGTTGCTAAAACTCACCGCCCATGGTTCATCTGTATCCAATCCTTGCAGCTGCGCATGACAAAATCGCAGCCCAGTCCCTTGCCCCACGTGAGTGGTGTGGCCATAGAGTAATTGGCTCGATACCAGCCAGAATCCTCCATGAGGGCCAGAGTGATACGCGAAAAGACGGGCGATTGCGTGTGTGTGCCAGTCATGGCCTCATTTTCGAGTATTCGTTTCTCCCAGTGAGTCAGCGCAGTGCCCTCACCTCCCTGATCCTCCAACTCCGCACCCTCCAGTTCGGGGCAATTGAAATGCTTGCGCACCTCCTCCACCACACGTGGTGTAACCATCATATCCACAGTCTTCTTCACATGACCACCACGCACAGACCAATTTGGCCGCACTACTTTTCGAATCGTGGTATTGCTCCACTGATGTATTTGCAATCTATTTAAAAAAAATAGTCTATGAAATTAAATTCTTCAGCATAATTAAGGACTTACTTTTCATTCAGATACGGTTTGCCGGTATCTGCCTTGCGGGGTGTACGCGGTTTCCCCTCATCATCTCTGAAAAATGCATACAGACTGACAGAGAAGCCCAAAGCATGAAGAATCTCATGCTTCACAGTGGAGATGAGTGTTTGCAGCTCCTGTGGCTTGGTGCTAATGCTTTCCGGACAAAGATTGGCATGCCCGGCTATGGGCCGATCCAAAATAGCCTCCTGCTGGCAATGAGCTGCATAGGCCACAGTCAATCCCTTATAGCAGCGGGCAGTTTGTCGGGCAGACACATAGAACACAAAATCGGCATTTTCAATTCCATCGCCCGGTTGGGTATTATTGTCAATGCGACAGTTTTGCCCAGTGGCATTGCAGACTCGGCAGACCTGAAAATCGCTCTCATGTCAGAAAGATTGATTTGAAATTAAACGGATGAGGGGGAATACTCACATCCAAATGCTCATTGGGCACTTGCACCTCGCCACACATTGTGGTGGCCTTGCACTGATCAATGCAGTGGGTATGTCCATTTTTCACATACACCTGAGTGCTGTCACATTTGCTGTGCGAGACCAAAGAGTCCATAAAAAAAAGTTCAATTTAATAATTCATCGAACAGCAGCAAAAGTCGTAGCGGGCTACTTACCGATTCAGACGTATGATACCCTTTGTTTCCCGCACCAGCAGGGCTTGCTCCCAGAACTGGACGGCCTCCGGCAATACCGTGTCCTAAATAAATGATGCAGAGATTAATATTTTTATCAGAAATTTAGGGGTGGGGGGGGGGGGGGGGGGGGCAGTGATTACACTTACATTTATCAAATTGAATTTCTCCTCTTCGAGTCTGAAAGCGTTGGAAAAGAAAATCAAAAAAATTTGTTATTATTTGGAATTTTGTCAAATTCGAAATCAAAGTTGGAAATTTAGCCAGTTGCCTTGGGCACGGAACTTGGCTTCTTGTTAGTCAGCAGTTGGAAATTCCTGGAACTGTGACACATACACACGCTGACCAACATGCTTCGTTGACCTTGCCCACTGGCATTGGAGAGTGTCTTAGCCGTTGTCACAGTTGTTGTTGTTGTTGTTGTTGTCGATCGTTGGTTGTAACTGTTAATCACGGTAAGTTAAACGCTCTATTACCACCACCTGAAGTCAGGTTTGCATGTGGCAATCGTAATCACAGTCAAACTGCTAACTTTTCAGATATCCAAGAAGGTAAAACTAACTAACAACAACAACAACAACAGCAAAAACTAATTTGGCCAAATTGCCCGTCGCCATACCAATTTCAGTTTCAAGTGTTACTCAACAACAACAACAACAACAGCAATGCCCGAAACAGCCATGGCTCAAGCAACAACAACAATGACAACTGCAATGCCAGTTAACGGTTTATTTTCGGTTGCTATATTTCACATTGTTGTTGTTGTTGTTGTTTTTGCTTTTTAACTTGACATTCGTTCGAACGATAGCTCTGATTATTATTTTACAGTGGTTCATAAATAGACAAAAAATGTTTTACAAAAAAAAATTTTTGAAAAGTGAAATATTATTTCATAATTTTATTTTCTTTAAAATGTGTGAAAAGAAGCTCCTGAATTATTTTTTTTATATTCAATTTCGACTTTTCATGGTGTTTTTTTTTATAAACCATAAAAAACGGAGCTTTTGTGGCTTTAATTTGGTTAAACATGTTTTAAAGAGTTTTTTATTTCTATCTTTTATGCATTTACTAATTAGTATATTTTTTTGGTTTTAAAGGCTTTCAAAAATTAATTTATTTAATAGGCACATTGGAAGGTAATGACCCTAATTTCTCCTTAACTAAATTGTATAATAATATGATTTTGATTAACTTCGGCCATACCGTCCCACTGTGCAGTCGAGCGTAATTAAAAGCAATTTATCTTAGGATAGCCTAACAGCTCACCTGTAGACGGAATCATCGTAGACCAGCAAAATGCGAAGAGGCTGCTCGGCCACGCTGCGCCGGCTTATGCTATGCACGGATGAGTCCACATCATCTTCGGCCAGTTCAATGCGCACACCATGTATGACCTATAAAAGAGAAGTCGAAGAAGCCACACAGTCACAATCAGCGAAAAGAAATATAGTAGAAAGACTTTAGTCCAATGAGAGCGAAATTAAGTTGAAATGGTTTCTTTTTCTTAAATGTTAACGAAAATGATGTCTTTGTCTTTGGGCGAGATTGTTTGGTGGGCCCAAATGATGAAATGGAATCCAAAGGCCAACCAAAATACTAATCGTAATTGCTCTTTGCAAATTGCACTAAAATTAATTTTAAATTGCCCGCCAAAATGTCGAACAATTGAGACATAAAGACAAGACTCATACTAAATTAGGCCCCTCAAAATGTCAATGATTTGGGTTTTATTTTGCTTGTTGCTATTTTAGTTTTTTCTTTTATGTCATTTCTACGTTGATTAGAGTCGAGTCGATTGGAGTGGAGTCGAGTTGAATATGTCGTAATTTGTGCCCAATTATTGTGCATAAATTTGTGAATGGCAACTGTTGAATATTCAAAGAGCTAGTCAGGTCTGGTACCCTTATCTATTTGTAATCTGTTGACAAACCATACAATATTTATAAGCAAAAACAGAAAACAAAAGCGCATCCAAAACTTTGGCCTGACATCAATTTCTCGCCATCAACTATGCTACGCCCGACTGCCCTAAAAATATATATACATATATTTATTATTATTATTTTTTTTATTTTGCACACTGTCTACACACGCCCCCACATTTCGCCCCAAATCGTAGCACTTGTAGCTACTTGGAAATGTAGGCGAACGCTAGGCTCGGACGCTTCGAGCTTGGAATACCCTGTCTTTGTACCGAATAGGCGAAATTTATAGGAAAATATGATAATGCTTTAGGATCAAAAAAACTTATTCAGAGCAATCCAAGCACGCCATCTATCGTTCAATCTTTCTTGCCATTTGACTCTGACCTTTTGTTTTTGGTATACCTCTTGGAATTGGGATTATTTGGATCTGAACTAACTGAAATCAAAATTTTAAAGAAAGGCTTTGAAAAAGTGATAGGGAAATAAACCGAAGCAGGGTAACTCTATTTCTTAGAGTCTCTAAGATCTAGACACTTATAGGGTCAGATAGATGGGCAAGACTAAATCGAATTCTTTATACATTATATTGCTGATGGCTTTGGGAGTCTCCGACGTCTTTTTCTCTATGTTACAAACACTTACACCAGCCTAATATACCCTATACCTTTAAGTTCAGAGTATTAAAATAAAATGAATAAAGACATCAACAGGGGCGAACGATTCGAATGGAGTTGAAGTATTCATACTTTTTTTCTTTCTCGATTTTAAATTTACAGACCCGAATCAACAGAACTCTAAGCCAAATGAAAAAGTCAAAACTTGACTTCCGCAATAAACAGAAAAGCAAAAAAAAAAAAAAAAAAAATCAATCGAAAACTTTGAATAAAAATAAAAAATGGAAAGTGAGTTGTTTGAGTTGTTGATTTTGCAGCATCTCAGCCACTCACAACTCGATTGAATTTATGAAAAGCTCTTTTAGAATAACAAAAAAAAATATATAACAACAGCAAAAAGTTCAAAACATATTGAAAATGTCGAACGGACAAGTCAGAAAAAGCCAGTGAAAGGCAGACAAACAGCATAACAATGGAATAAAAGCAATAACAAGAAGTAAGTATATCTGTAATATAATATAATATATACGCCCACAAAGAGGGCGCACAATTGTCAATATGTTTTAGTAAAACATATTTTGCACATTAAATTCTATTGTATGCTTGTTCCGTCAGTTTGAGTGTTTGTGTGAGTTTTTATATAAACATTACGTTCAATTAGAGATTAGAGGTAATTTGCAGTCAACAAAGACGACGACAAGAGCAACAACAATGAACAAAAGCCAATCAAGCCTAAATGGGAAGGAAAGAAAATACCTACAAAGTGATGAGAACTTGACTTGTGGGTTCTCTGAGCATAAGATACTCTAATGAAAAATAAAAAATACAAATTTTTGATATTTCCCATCTTAAATATTATAAATAAAATTCTTTGAAAATGGAGGAACGCTCCATACCATTACAAGCACCTTTGAGTAGACTTAAGACTTCAAATCTTCCAGACCGAAACACTTTTGCGTTGGCGACGACAACTTCTGCGAATCGTGAGAAGTGATTTATGTTGGCTTCTTCTCAGAGCTTTTAATTTTTTTTTTTTTTATGGTGCCTAATGTAAATGGCAAATAATCGTAGCTGAAAATAGACACCTGCACTTGGGGAGACAAAAAAAAAGAAGAAAAATACCAAGTCAGATTCTTTTCATTAACTTATATAAATGGTAATGTTATTGCCTTGTAATTTATGCTTTATTTGCCTTGTCTCCGGACTAAGAGAAGAACAAAAGAGCCAAGCGAAAAGTTACTGACGCAAATTATCGTGGGTCAAGGTTACCCAAAAGTTTGCATTTTACGGGAGCGTCTCTAATAGGATTAACAAATGTTTTATTTTATTAAATGTTCATTACTCCACAGCTGTTTATTTATTTATTTATTTTGTTGAAATATTTTCCAGCTATTGAATTACTTATGCATACACACTAGTGGTGTGAAAACATCGATGTTTCCAAACCTCGAGGTTTTCGATGTTTTTATAAAAAAACCTCGATAGTTTTCGATATATCGGTTTTGTTTTTCTTGGAATTCAAAATTAAATTTATTCATATCTAAAAACATAAATTTATTTTTTTTATACTAAGATCCTCCGTGTATTCTTAATTTGTAAACTCTTTTCGAAGAAAAAATGAGTATATTCATTTTGCTCTCATGTTTGTAACTCACAGAACCACATATCGTAGACCCACAAAAGTTACCTCTAGAATTCTTAGAATCACTAGAGGAGTCGATATAGCCATGTCCGTCTGTCCGTCTGCTTTAATATAAACTAGTCTCTCAGTTTTGAAGCTATTTTGATGAAACTTGGTATATATCCTTCTCTTACACCTAGGGAGCCCATTTTTCGGAACCGGCCGTATCAGACCACTATATCATATAGCTATCATACGAACCTAAATCGGTTTAGCGAATAACTCCCACATTTATTATCCGATCCTTTTCAAATTTAGCATTCGTGTGTTTTACATACCGATAGGTACATGTACCAAATTCTGTAAGGATCGGACCAAGATAACATTGGAATTTTTTAATTTGTTATTTTCGAAAGCATTCTGAAATGATGGTACACTATCGAAACTATCGAAAAAAAACCTCGATAGTTCAAAAATTAAGAAAACATCGATACTATCGATAGTGGCTCGATAGTTTAACACCACTAATACACACAATCATTAAACATTACAAACCCCGTAAAAAAAAAAAATAATATGTATAAAAATATTGTTAATTGCAAATGAAAAATGCTGATTCATTTGAAATTGAAATTGCGTTTAACTGATTAAGTGGAAACACTTATTTCCTCACAATTCCAAAACATTCAGTTAATAATTTTCAAGTCTTTCAGCCCTTTAATGTGTATTTTACACTTTATACAAAAATAACGAGTGCTTTTTATAAGATGGAAATTAATTAATTCAAACGTGCTAAAATGGCAGACGTCTGGTTATCGTGAGTAAACTGAAATTCATATCCGCAAATTAAAATAAAGCCCTTTTGTTAAAATTGTGTAAATTTCCATAAAAAAATTCTATGAAAATTAAATCAGCAAAAATCAAGACTGACCAAAGCCAATTTCGCAACTGCGGAATATGCAAAATATTTTCCAAGTTTTCTTCTGTCATTGGCAGACAGCTATATGATATAGTGGTCCGATCCTAATGATAAATCATTCGTGTAACTTCACGTAGGAATTATAATTAATAAATTTAAATGAAATCGATAAATAAATTAGTAAAAACCGACTAAAGCTCGTTTGACTGTTTGATATAGTGGTTCGATCCTAAATATTAAATTTGAATGAGATCGGTGAATTAATGAATAAAATCCGACTACAATTTGGATGACAGTATGATATAATGGTCTGATCCTAAATTTTAATTTTGAATGAAATCGGTGAATATATTAATGAAATCGGATAACATATGATATAATGGTCCAATTCTGATGTAATTTGACACTTCAATTGAGTATATCGTTTTAGGAATTATGAATTTTAAATATGAATAATATAGGTTCTATATAATACCCATATGATATAGTGGTCTAACCCGGCTGGAATCGGGCTAATAAGCAGCCTGAGAACAAAAAGGAAAGCTTTCACCAAGATGAACCTGGCTCAATGTGGAGTTCTGTTCTGAACAAAACAAATAGAGTCGAACCTGAGAGTTCAAGGGATTACAATCTGATTCTCGCTTATAGAGGTTTCTCAGTTCTCGCTTATCCAGATACGACGGTACATATATTTTTTTTCTTTGAAAGAGTAAATTACTTTTAATTTACAAATATTTAGAGCAAATTTAAATAAACTAATTAAATTTTTTATACGTTTTTTCCCCCTTAAAATTAACCAAAATTCAATTATCATTAATTTTGTTTATTTTCAGGCAATTGTTTTATTTAAAGCAATTAGAAGAGGAAATCATTAATCACCTTACTGGCTAAAACAGAATAATTAGTAGCAATTCATAAAAATTTAAATACTCAGAAATTTACAAGGGTTAAGGTCATGGGAATAAGCAGCCATTTCCATTTCCTTAAGGTTTTGAAATTTTGTACAATTTGCGGATTTCAATCGATCAATTAATCAATTTCACAAATCATTTGCCTTGGATTCGATGAATTTTTTAATAATTAAACAAGGGGGAAAATTCTATGCTGCCGCCGACGTCGCCTGATGAATTTCATGGAAATTGCGCAGTTTGCGGTTTTAGTTGCAACTAAAGTGGAAAAGTCTTTTGAAATGCTTTGCAATACTGCAGAAATCAACAGCAACAACAACAACAAATAATAAATCATCATTTAGTAAAACTGAAATGATTGCTAAGCTTTCAAGCGTTTGCCAGAGCACGCGCAAAGTGAAAGAGATGCGCCAAACGATGCACACAGCTGCCTGGCTGAATAACTGAATTTCATATTGACAGACAGACCGACAGACAGACAACTTGGATGCTTCCAAGTGTAAATGTGGCTACATGTCTACATGTGTGCCCGAGGCAGCAATGTGCATAAAGCCATTAAGACGCACATTTGAGCCTTTGTTTGTCAGCCTTTTGTTGTCAGCTGGACTGTTGCAACGAGGCAAGCCAAACTAACGGCATACCGGCATAGCGAATTAAATCAATGCAGCCCAGGAGGTGAGTAATCTAATCGTCCGATAGCAACCACTTTCTTGACTAACCATTCCATCATTCATCTCGCATCGGCACCTACGTAATCCCGTTTTCCCCAGACAACGTAATCAGCTGCTCAGTCGCATACTAACACAGTTTATCACGGATATTACCAGCGAACTGGTCTGGTCTTGGTCTTTACTACGATCACACGCCCAAAAAGTAAACAATTTGTGTACCGGTGTAGCGGCGGTTTTGGCCAACTTTTAGCTGGTGATAAAGCCAAGGCATTCGCTGTGATCCACTTGGTTGCGCGTGCGCCGTCTGCGTGCACAAAGTTTTGTTACTTTTTCTTCCAATTTTTTTTGTTTACTTTCCATAAATAGCTTTTGTGCAGGCAGGCGCAACGAGCAGAGACAGGTGGGGCTGGAGTGGGGCGAGTGGTTGTTTTGTTGGGTTTGCCTGGCACATGCTAATTTCAGTATACCAAATCGATCATCGAACGATTGGGCGGTGGCTCTGGCGTTAAGTAATTATTTACACCACCAAGCTCAATTGTCTGCCAGTCGATATGTCAGACTCGCAATCAGTCAATCTGTCAAGCATTCACTAAGCCGTGGATATGGTTTGGATGCTGACGTGGACCACAATGATGGGGACAATTTTTTTCTTTTCATTTTTGCCAACTTTTTCCGCAGTGTTTTTCTTTGGTTTCAGTTTTTCCCACCTGCGTTCAATGATCGGACAAGATCAATCGGAGCTTTTCAGCCATATCGGACTTTATCTCTGTGGGCTTTCACTTTCGTACACTCACTTTTAGCTCTCAGCTTACCAGGCGAATTCATATACACTTTTCAAATTGAAATCTCACTGGCAACGGAATCGTGTCTAGGAATCATTAAGCTGTCATAAGACAAGCTTAGCTTGTCAAGTTAAGGCTTTCTGATGCCAGCGATAATTATAGCTTTCAGCAACTTAAGCTTTATATTGATTTTGTTTAAGCTTCTGTCCAAAAAGTGTATCCAATCTTTGTTATTATCTTCCTAACCGATTGTCCATTTTGGCTGTATTTATTTTAACTCACTTGTGTATGCTGTGAATGTTTACATTTGTGTAAAATTTATTGAGCTCAACACTCGCCCGCCTTCCTCCCGACGGGGCTGCTATCAGCATATGGGGCAGAGCTTTTCGTCTGCAGTCTGCTTTGCATGCCATATTCGCACTTTTTCTTTCTCTTTTACTCCCTGTATCGGTGTCGATATTGTTGTCCCCTTTTGGTGACCGTTAAATTTATTTGTATTTTTTATTTTTCAATTCAATTGTTACCTCACATTTTTTTTTTTTTTTTTTTGGTAGAGCCAACAACTTGTTACTTAATTGAAAACATGAAATTTATACAAATTTGTCGCTCCATCGTAGTTCCGATGACCATTTCAACTTTGAGATTATTCTAATTGGTGGCGATAAAGCGCCGTTTAGTTTAATCAAATTAATTAATTTTTTTTTTGTATGAATTCGAACACGAATTGTATATATTTTGTTTGAATTGGGATTATCAGTTTTGTTTTATTTTTAAGTGCATTCATCCAGTTATTGTGTATGCAGGCACGTATTTCCAATTTGAGCTGTATATGCCTGACGAATTGGAAGCGATAAACCCACTCGAGTAACGGTCACGCGCTTAATGTTGCATAATTCCCGATTCAGAACAAACTAGAGTTGAGCATGCCCAGCAAATAGACTAACTCAGGGAGTACATTGTACAGTTTCTATAATTATTATAAAGGAATTGAAAATCTAACTTCAAGTAATCGGATATACCGGATCAAATTGACAGAGATCTGAAATTATCCATATGCCTTGAAAACCCCATAATTTAAATAATTTGCCATAGGTAAAATTCCCCGTCGAATTAATTTTAAGTTTTATTCATTCAATTCTCATTTGACTTGTCACGTTTTTGGGCATAAATCAGCTCATTTTATGAATTGCTTTGCCAATAAGACATTACTCAAAATCCTAAATCCACTGACCAAGCAACTAACTAAGTAAATGAACAGCCAACGTAATGTTTTCTTTCAATAATCAGAGAGAAAAAGCCCAGTTAAATAAAACTTGTTTTGGCTGCTGCTGGCAAATAGAAAAGATTAGTCAAGTCTTAGCCAAAGATAATATAAAGATTACCACATATCCATAAACTGAAACACATATTTGCACAAGATGGTATACGCTGGTACGCTTGTGCGTATCTCGAAACTAAGGCAACACTCATGTGTACTTAGTATGTCTGAGTAAATTTCCAAACTGTACTATCCGTATATTCATTTATGATATTCGAGTCAGAGCGGTATGCCCTGAGAGCTGAAAAACAAAACCTAGACTTGGTATAATTGTATTTGACCATCTTAATTGGCTACGCAAAAGCAAGTGCGAGGCCTACAAAAGTATATCAATATATCTCACTCTCGAGATATCCAAGACCGCGAGGGACTCAGGCGGCAGACTGAGGAATTGTGGAATTGATAAAACAGATGCATGAGATTCTGAGAAGCTGTGACTGGGAATCATAGGGAAAGACAAAAAGACAATAATTGGAATAACAAGTACAGAGCAGAAGCAGAGGCAACAATAAAAGAGAAACGCAAAAATAGAACGTAATTGAGTTAGTCTAATGAAGCAGTCAACTTGTCGTATACTCTACTTTGAGGCAATTTAAAAGTTTAATGAAGTGCGGCACAAATTCAAGCCCAAAAACAAAAGGCATATCATTTTCTAAAAAAGACTTTTCAATTAGTAAATGGTTTTGGTCCATACATAGGTTTGAGGTCGTAAAGGTCTCAAGGAGATAATTCCAAATTTTCATTTACAAAGCAAAACCAAGTTCACCGAAATGTATAATTAAAATCTGAGAAATGCTTGTCGAAGATTTTCCTCGAAAAGCTTAATGAAGACTTCCATCTAATCACCATTTCAAGCAATGATAATTTTACGTAAAACCAATGATACATTTTTCAAGAAAATTATACTACATATAAATAATTTTACATAACTTTATTCTGTTTAGTTTAATAATCTTTTACAGTTGCCTCATTAGTAGATATATCGAGTAGTCCTAAAACTTCGGTACACCAGCCGAATTTTATATAAATATTTTATACTGATGTTCCAGCTAACTCAGATACATTTGTAGACTCTAAATTGGTTTTGGATACATCTCCAGTTGTAATTAATTTATTTGGGATGTGACAATATAGATATATAGATTTGTACCAAGTTTCATTTTGATCGGACATAGAGTTCCTGCCAACCTAAGCCGGTTCTGATATTTATTGTTAGTTAAGAATACTTTTATAGAGACGCGCTGGTATAGCCACAGCTTAATGAAATTTGATATTTGAAATTAAAATTTAATTTCAATCGATACTCATAAAAATAATTACAATTTTAATTTTAATTATACCAGTTGATTTATGGCACAAATGAACTTTGAAAAAAGTACAATCTTTGGCACCTCGCTTGTCTGATTCTTCTTCTTCTTCTCTTTTATCAAAAATATTTTAAAAAGCAAGAAAAACACAAATACGTCTAGACCAATTATTTTGGTTTTTTCCCTTTCTTCTAGCTTGTTATTTCTTTATAAGAAAAAAAAACATATTTTTTCAAGCAGATAAAGCAAACAATCCCCATGGAATCTTCAATTGACAGAGTATATTTTCCTTCAATTACTTGCCAAAGCATTTAAAATAGAAGAAATATTTATATGGAAATAAACCTGGAAATAATTTAATTTAGTGAATTTTATTTATGCTTCCTTCAATTGATTCAAGTTGAATTAGAGCAAAGTGCGGGCGGAAATATCAACTTGTTTTGTCTGATTTAAAAACACTACAAAAAATCCCAGCTGCACTCCGGGCTCGGGAAGTGAAAGGGAGGTGCTTGAGTCTGAGATCAGAATAAATTGTAACATTAAAAAAAAAAAACAAAACAAAAAATACATTTAATCATATGCTGAAATGACCTTAGCAAAGAGTCGCCCGATCCAATAAAAACAACAACAAGTTGTCAACCAACCAGACGGACACTTGTTGATTTAAATTGCGTTATCTCATTTTTCGAAGCTGAGGCGACTTATACTTTGCCAGGTGAATATGCCGAGCTAGAGGCGGACCAGGTAGCAGCAGCCCACTTGGCAATTATGCAGATTGTTTAGCGGATTCTTGCCGGTGACCTTCGCCGTGGCGTTGTCTTTTTATAGTCTAATTAAAAGTGCTGTTAGAACAAACAAGTGTCTCAGTCAAGTGGCTCCAAAGTGGTGGCAATCGAGAAACCAGCCGGTTTGCCAGTTGTCTGTCTTTGTTGGCTGAATTGGCCCACTCGGAATTGGCAACGCCTGCGTGTTTGGCTTTGTTTCGCATTAATGCAAACAAAAATTAAAAATAACAATAATAATGGATTAGTTAATAAATTATGACCTAACCAAAGCAGTGCAATGCTGACTTTTAAGAATCACGAAAATCATTAAAAATGCGTGAATTGTTGGCCAAAATGATGACATGGCGTGGGAATTCTATTGAAAGATTCAATAATAATAAAAAAAAACAGCTTATTAAAAATTCTTTGAAAATGTATTTTTTCTTTTTTAAGTCTGAACCTAAGAAGTAGGGGAATTAATTATTTGTAAAGTTCTGCTGAAATAAATAGCATTGGGCCCCAATTAAATGGTTGCCTTGACAACAAGTACACAGCAAATTATTACTTCGAACCAATAACAGAATGGGCAAGCCATAGGAATGAGATGGCTGAAGACATTTACACTCACCTCATGGGCCTTCGGATGCTGGTGCTGGCAATTGTGATGGTGTTCATGGTGCTGAGCTGCGATTGTTGCGAAAATTGAGCTCAGCAGCAGGGTGGCTGCCAGGTGGAGCAGCAGCTGACTTTGGCACATGGTGGCAGCGACAGAACTTTTTTTTCCTGCCTCTCACTTGTTGTGGGTGTTCTTGAGGGTGGGTGGTGGTGGGTTTTGTTAATGCTAAATTTGTAAATGAATGAGTGGTGGCGGTGGTGGTGGTTTGTGTGAAACCAGGAATTGTTAAATTTAGAACAAAGTACTTCAATTGGTTCGGCCGCCATTCATGGCAGAATTTGTATTTTATTTATTTTTTTTTAATTTTTTTTTTAAGGTTTTATTCAGTACATATTCTTTTGACTTTGATTTTGCTTTAATTGAACATTCATTTTAAACTTGCACGCCAACGGCGGAATACTTTTTTTTCATATTTCCTTTGTATTTGTAATTTTTTTTTTCTTGCATGCTTTATTATTTGCTCATACGTTTTATGCGCGCTTTTATGTTTCGTTTTTTGTCAATTAACTCGCGCCACGAAACCGGCTGTGACCCAGCCCGGCCCGCCTAGTCCTCCTTCACGACTGTATAATACTGGCAATTACAATCACACACACATACACATGCAGAGTGAATTGGAATGTTTGAATGTGTTGGCTGCTGCTGCTGCTGTTGGGACCCTCGGTGGGTGCGTCCGCGAATTTGGCCCACAATAAACCAAAAATCAAACTGACGACGGCCGAAAACAGACGCCTACGCCAGAAACGACGCCGCTGCCGCTTCAGTTGTTGTCTTTTGTGGTTTCTATGTTTGCCGAGGTTGTTGTTGCTCCTTTTAGTTATAGCCAGTAACCACAAAGATAACAAATACAACGGCAGTTAAATGTCAAATTCTCATGAACTGCCTTAGCACAAAACACCGCATATTAAAATTGTAAATACTTGAGTATTTTGCACTTTTTATATGTAAATGGAGTTTTCTTTAGTTTCTTTTACATTGTATTTTAGCACATAATCGACATGCATAAGGAGCACGATTTTTTTTTTATTATTGTCTTTTTCTGATTGAACTCAAGAGCGGTCGGCGGGAGATGGCAAACATTTATGAATGTTTGGCACAAAATATCGCGAACGCCGCCACAACAAAACACAAACCGAGGGCACTTCTTGCTGCCGTGCCGTCCGACTTGGTTGACGCTTCCGAATTGAATGAATGAAAGAATGAAGAGGAAAGAAAGAAACAGACTAAATCACAGAGCTGCCACCTTTTTGTTGAAAAAAAGCTGTTTCTTGTTGGAAAGAAGCGAATATATGCAACATTTTTTGATAAAATTAACTATTAAAAAAGCCGGACTTTTGACTTAAAAATATCTTGGTAATTTTAAATCGTTCTTGATCCTTATAAGATTCTCATTATTTCATCTATAGAAATATTAAGAAGTCATTTGTACCTAAAAAAAAAGCCAAAATTCCCGCTTCCCACAATTTAAAATATTTGCTGGTAAATGGCTTCATAAAAAAGCCAAATTTGACGAGATACAGCGAATATGGCAGCCCTGCTAAGACGGTCAAGCGGCCATATGTAGGCGTCTGATATCGATAGCTGTCTCAAAGTTTTTTTTTCGGAATTCGTTCAAATGCCAAATTTTCATTGCCTGGCCTCGCATTCAAATTTGCATCTAAAAAACATATTTCGAAATATTGAACTATACAGATGTATGAAAAAATGTGATTGTATTCCGTGATTGATTTTTCGATAACAAATTTTGTTAGGCGGTAAATTTGAATTACGAATTTTCAGTTTTTTTCATTAAGAAATCAGTTCACTGTTGAAAAATAGCAAATTATTTGTATCGAAATCAGTTTGAATGTGCAATTCCTAAATATAAGTAGAATTAAAAAAACATTTTCACTCCCGGCGACCAAATTTTGCAATCACTTCTTTTTCCAACATAGTGGCAGCACCATGAATTGTGTGTAAGCGAGATAGCCAGCTAGATATTTTCCGAGTGTGTTTTATATTCGGCGCGGACTTATAGAATCTATTTGAAAAGGTTCAATAAAATGTTTATTGATCACAATTGTTTATTACTGAAAAACAAAAGACTTAAGCATTCTTATACATCTATCGGCAGTGCATTTCATAACTTTTAGACTTGTATATAAATAGTAATTTATTTGGTTAGAAACTTGTGTGCAGCAGCTTTTTATAAAATAAAGATTTAATTTCATTTTATTTCGCTCATTGCAGAGCAATACGTCGGAAATGATTGTTCAAGGGGCCCTCATCGGAATAGCCAGCTATTTCCTGTGGTATAATGCCAGACTCCTCAATTGAAGTACAAGGACGGCACATGCACTCCAAGGGCGCTTTTGTCAAGACTTTTTTAAACTTACGCTCACCGTGCTTTACCTTGGGACAAAACAATGAGACAGCGGCTTCGCGTTCTCCGGATTCCTGACAACACATGCAAGATCGTTCCATTTGCCAAATTTTGCTACCCGAAACTTGAATGTAACTGGCGCAACGCCCCACGCAGGCAAACGACGGTATAGGCTTCGGCACACAGCCGGGATATTGGAGGACATGTATAACCGGTGTAACCTGGCAGTCATCTCCGATGCGCACCATATCTATAAAACCAAAAATCAAGTAAGTGAATCCCCGTTTTATCATATCCTATCCAAACTCTACCAATATCGTTAGCCGCCACAGCGTTATCCGCCTGTGCCATGCACAGCTTAAGTATGCTCACCAAAACACAATAGAACAAAATGAACACAAAAATTTTGTTGCTTTCATTTTTGAGCAACTGTCGCAGCATTTTCTCCGCTGGTCCTGGTCGTCTGCGGCCACTTGCAAATGGAAAATGCGCACAGCCGTCCTCTTCTTTTTATAGAGCCTGCCACCTTCCATGGATGCCACTCCAATGACTGATTTACCATGAATTATTGCCTAATAAAGCGTGGTAGGTAATGGTTGTAAGCTTTTCTAGTTCTCTATTGCTTTTATTTTTTCTCTGTTTCTTTTTGTTTTCGTGTCTAGTAATTGTGTACATGGAAATGGCATTTGTCCCGCTGAGCGTCGTTTTACTTTGAGTGTGTGTTTTTGTCCCAAATCAAATCTTCAGCCACGAATTGAGTAGTGGTAGTAGTAGACTCAAATAGGCCAGTCCCTTGACCACAGAGGCAGCCCCATTTCGTGTATTCAAATACTGAACTAAACTGCCCAATCTCTGCTCAGCCCAATCCAGATTGCTGCTGACCGTTTTGACTGCGCTCTCAAGTGTGGACACCGAGTCGCCGAAGAGTGTGCCATTGACGGCAATGAAATTTTCTAATTTCTGTTTTTGCTCCTCGGTAGTAAAGTAGTCAGCTAAATTGCTCAATACCTTGGCCGTCTCTGACCAACTATCCAATCTGTTGAATAAATTGAAAAGTTCATAGGTTTTTCTAATTTTTTTTTTTATATAAAATTCTTATTAACTTACGCTTTTGACAGCTTATTTATATCGTCGATGAGCATGTCGAAAATGGGGGTAACGTGGGCAGGGTTCTGCTGATAAAGCTGGGCCAATCCCTCAGTTTTCATAGACACTGAAATGCTAGTGTTAAGAATTTCTTGTTCATAGTGCAGTCGATACTCTTGGGTGCAACTGGCCGCTCGCCACAATTTGGTTCTTTCAGTGGACTTTTGTTCCTGGTTGAAGTAGTCCAAAATGGTGGAGTATCTACCAGAACGCGCGGCGGCACAATATAAAATCTCTCGGAAATCAGGCAAGGGTTTGACATTCGAACTTTCTAGCAGGGTCATGACTTCTGTGATCTGTTTACTGCATTTTTTAATGCCGTACTTGCAGAGCCAGCTCACCTGCTTATTTCGGTTGTAGATCTCCAAGACTGAAGCATCATTTGTTGCCAAATCCATTGTTTTAAACACAGCATCAGTCAAGTCATCCAAATATTGCGCAAAATCAACTTGCTGCTCTACTGTGAGGCGTGGGGCCACTCGACTTAACCCTTCATAAGCTGCATACCAAGGCACATAATCTATTTCATGACTTAAATATTCTAGAAACCGGAACACTTCCTCATAGTCTATCATTTCAGCACGGGCAAAATTGAAAAGATCATCAATAATCTGGGCACGGTTTTCCACAGGAATCAAGCTGTGCCCTTTCTGCGACAAAGCCGTCTTGATCTCCTGCAACAATGAGTCTTCATAAAAGACGCGATAATAATTCGCTTGCTTTAAATTGAAGATGATCCAACTGACGGGTTCATCAAAATCTAAATAAATTACTTCCCAATACTTGTCAAGGTACAGACTCGGAGTCATGTTATTGAAATTGGGTGAAAGATTTGTTGTATAGGTAATAGGAATCGAATACATTAGCGTTCTGTCACTACCATCTTGGGGGTTTAGAAGAAAACGTCTCTGTTCAAAGTATAGAAAATTTCCCATTGTGATGCGAACCTTGAGTACGGGATAGCCCACTTTGGCTGTAAAGTCATTGAAAAATTTTGAGAAGTTAACATATGGCTCGGCTGGCCAGTGATTCTCAAGATGAACGTAAAGATCATTTGGTTCAGTGTTTTTTAGGTGACTGTGGAAGTGAATTTAATTAACAAAATAAATAAAACTTTACTTGAAATAACTTACAACTCCTTTAGATAGTCGGCAAGGGCGGCATTGAATTTTTCAGCTCCCATCAGATTGTGCCACATACGGACTATGCTGGCTCCCTTAGCATAGGCAATACTACTGAATTTGTTAGCTACTTGGGCAGGAGTTTGAACATTTGACTCGAGACTGGTCATTGGCTGAGTATTGTTGCCTGAATCAGTCACAAATATAAGCTGCAATTGTCGCACTACAAATTGCTCGTCCAAGCGATATTCCGGGTACAGCTGGGAAATATAAAAGATATGAACATATAATCTCAGAGAAAAGAATTATTGAATAGCTCACCTGATGCGCCATAAAGTATTCATAGTAACGGGCAAAGGCCTCGTTAAGCCAGAAATAACTCCACCAAGCAAAAGTGACACTGTCGCCAAACCACATATGTGAAGTCTCGTGGGCCAAAATGCGTATGGTATACTCCTTATCGGACCAGCCATCCGTATAGCCCGGCTCCTTGATCAGTACATCATCCCTAATAAATAACATGAACTCTTCAAAAATTGCTTACATTGGTGACTTCACCCACTTGTAAATGATCAATCCCCAGTTCTCCATCCCGTTGTGAGGAAATTTAGGTGAGCTGGCGTACTGTAGCAATTGATTGCCCAATTCCTGATACGGCTGTTGGAATAGGTCGTTGAAGGCCTTTACCACCTGCTCACCCACATTATAGCTGAATCCACTTTTATCGTAAAATTCTGGACGCGAGATTACTGCATATTCTGAAGCATTTCCGCGAGCTTTATACTCGGCAATAATAAAAGCCAGCAGATATGTGGACATTTTTGGGGTTATCTCGAAATGGTCTAAATGGTGACCATTGCTGAAAACAACACAATTGAAAATAAACATTATCAGATATACCAGAGATTAAACGCACCTTTCTAGAGTTGAATGATTCAGTCGTGTATTGGTCAAGACTAAATAATTACTGGGTCGACTTATATGCAATTGAAACTGAGCCTTAAAGTTCGGTTCATCGAAACAGGGAAAGACCACGCGAGCATCAATCCGTTGCAATTGCGTCACTGCCATCCACTTGGTGAGACCAGTGCCCTCTTCCTCGTAGCTCGCCCGGAATAGACCCGCTGTACCATCTCGTATCAGTCCTGTATAATTGAATCGCAGCGTATATGACACATTGGCTGTGAGCGGTTCTGTTAGAGGCACTGTCAGCTTATCCGTTTCCTGTTCGAACTGCAGTTGCTTAATATCGATTGTTTCTATCAGAGCGCCAGTCGAATTGTACAGACAACAATCCAATATATCTATATAATCTTTGTGTAAGACTATTTCGCTCACTGAGGCCTCTACGGCCTGCAGAGTGATATCGACTTGACCATCAAAGGTGAACTGCTTGCTCGTATCGGCCTCCCAGCTCGGCAAATACGGCCGAATGGTAATGTTATACAGCGAGGGCACAACGTTCTTTGGCAACCGGTAATCGACAAGCCCCTCAGAACCAATCAAAACGATTGTTAGCAGCGTACAGAACTGGAATATTAGACGTCTACTCATTTCAGTGGCTACTTTATTACTGATCAAAAATTGCTTTATTCAAGAGTTGAAGGTCTGAATAAAATCCCCTATTCAATTCGGAGATAAGATTAGCTAAATATTTGTTTTCATTCTCTTTACATTACAGTCGAACAATATACTAAGCCATTGCCAGCAACTTAACAGCATTCAATTGATTGAGGTTATTATTTATTTTCGAATAATTATATAAGATTTATCTCTGCTGTCAACAACTCATTGGCTACCATTGTGAGTTTCTTGATTTCAAGTATTTTCGGGCAGAATCCAGATTCAGTTCTGACCATTTCAGCTTATGCTTTACTTTAGCTGCATCTGCACTGAAATCGTATTCGTCTTTTATTGCATTATTGAAAGCTATCAAGTCATCCAGCTGGCTCTGCTCCGTAAAGTAATCAGTTATTTGAGATATTATTCCAGCTACATTTTTGAAACTTCCCAATCTGAAATTATAAAGAGGAATTCTACAAACTGGGAACTGAGCAATTCGTATATGACTTACGCTGTGGCTAAGGCCTGGTACTGCTCGGTAACTAGTTTGAAAACCAGATTTACATTCTCATTATTCTTTTTGCATAAATCAACCAATACAGATGGATATATATCATTTGAAAGTATTAAGTTGAAAATACGTTCGATCACGGACGGAGTCTTAGCACAACTGCAGGATTTTAAAAATAAATGCCACTTAGTGGTATTCTTGTAGTTATTATACATTTTTTCAAACTCAGTAGTACCGCCCTCTTGGAGAACCACACAATAAACAATAGGCCCTAGATCATGTGGCACATTGCCGGCTTCGAATTGTTTCTGGGCTTCGGCAATGCAATCAGGATTGCCATATCGACAGCTCCATTGACGTATTGTAGGTCGCAAAGCAATGTCGAAAGCTGAATCAGATGTCTGTTCATTGAATCCCAATTTTTCATAGGCCTTACGACTTAAGTCACGTATGTAAGCACCGAAATGATCCTTATTAATGCCTAGTCTCATGGACAAGAAATCCAAACCATCGAAAGCCGGTTTCCAGGCTAGGTAATTGACTTCCGTTTCCAGGTATTCCAATACCTCGAGTGTCAAATCGTAGCTAATATCACTGGCTTGTGCCATGTTTAATAGATCGTCGACAATTTGTGCACGGTTCAGCTCATGAATGCCACCCCAATTGTCCGTACTTAAAGCTTCACGAATAGCACGCCAATTGTTTTCATTGTAGTTCACACGGTAATAACCAGTTTCTTGTATATTGGCAATTATCCACTTAGCAGCCGTAGAAAGGGTTTCATTGGAGACGGTCTTGCCACTCAGTATAAGCTTAGGTGAAGTATTGGAAAAATCGTTCTCCACGTTTGTTGTGTATGAAATTGGAATCGTATATAGGAGAGTAGCATCGGAACCATCGTTTTCCTTAAGTAAAAAGCGTTTTTGGCTGAATGCGACACTCAATCCATCACTTGCCAAATTAGCAAAGACAACGGGATATCCGACTTGGGTTGTGAAACTATTGAAAATATCCTTGGAACTTGCATTGAATCTATCATTGGGCCAATACAATTGCCATGAGTTGAGCAAGTTCTCAGGAGTCGCTACACCAAAAGAGCTGTTGGAATAGTTTGAAATTACAGAAACACACTACAAAAAGAATACCTTTAAAGCTTACTATTTGTATAGGTAATCCTGCAGAGCCTTCTGGAAGTTATCTGAACCCATTGCGTGCTCAATCATACGAATGAAAGAAGCTCCTTTCTTGTATGAAATACTATTGAACATGCGAATGAGATCCGAAGGGGTGAATGTATTTTCATCACTCATTGGATTGGAGCCACTTAAAGAATCCATGCCCATTACAGTTTGAATTACATCAATCACGAATTCTTTATCTAGGCTCCAGGTCGTCTCGACAAATGCTGTACCAAAATATTCGAAGTATTTGGCAAATCCTTCATTTAACCAAGTGTAGCTCCACCATTTGCATGTCACTAAGTTTCCAAACCACATGTGTGCTTCCTCATGAGCAATTACACGTGCTGCGTATTGACGTTTTGAAAGCCTTGTAGAATCTTCTACCAGCAGAGTGTCGTGTGAGTAGATAACGAGTCCCCAATTTTCCATTGCACCAGTAGGGAAGTGGAGCATGTCAGCGTGAGTCAACTTGTCAATACCCATGGAATAGTAGTCATAATTGAGATAAGTGCCAATTTTATCCAATATCTTCTGACCAACATCCAAGCTGTATTCAGTCTGATTGTAATATTCCGGACGGGCTATGATGTTGAAATTGTTCGCTGCATTATCTCGAGAGGAATACTCCGAAAAAATAAATGCAACCGTATAAGTGGACATTCTTGGGGTGGTTTTATAGACATCCTTAAAATATTCTCTACAAAAAAAAAAAAAAACAAAATGGTTCAGTGTCTACGCATATATTATGTTTCTTACCCATTTTCGATTGAAACGGAATGTATTTGACGAGTGTTGCTCACTGAATTGTAAGTCTTGTGACGGATTAAAGATATATCAAACGTGGCCTTGAACATTGGCTCATCAAATGAGGGGAATGCACGGCGGGCATGATTTGGTTCGAATTGAGTAGTCCCAATCCATCTGCACACAAGAAAGTAAATTATTAGCTCTGTCCTAATACCTAAATTATTATTTTTCAACTTTTTTACTTTTTCTGGTTTGAGCTGTCCACATAAGAACTTGCATAAAAACCATTTAAGTCATCCGATAATTTTCCGGTATAAGTGAAGTGCAAAATGTATGGTATATTTTCAGTGAGAGGTTTCGCTACTTTTAAATAGGTAATGTCCGTCACATAATTCGATGTGATTGATAGAAAAGATGAAGGAGGTGGATGGGCCGCACTTCCAGCGGGCTTCAGCCAATATTCACATGTGCTGTATGTCAAATTCCTTGAGTGTATAGCAATTGTATCCACAGCCTCTTTGGGAATGATCTCAATAAGCACTTCGCCATCAAATGTAATATTATTTTTGTCGATTGCGGCAAGTAAGTATGGACGTATTGTAATGTTGTAGTTGACAGGACTAATACTTTCTGGAAGTCGGTAATTATCTTTAACAGTAAGGGACTGATCGACGTTCCTGGCATCTGACAAACTGTAGATTGCCAAAACTATAGCCACACGGAGGACAACCATTTCTCTATTGTTTCACTGTAGCGAGGAAATCGAGAACTAATAACCTGACATAGGGTTAGTCTTTTTATAAGAGTGCTTCTTGAATTTTCATTTTAAAAACGTGTTATAGGTTGTGTCACATATTTTAATTAAATAAGATAAAGATAAAATAGAAGTGTAATAACCATTTCATATTATATTATCTTCATTTGTTTGGCATATTTATTAGACTTTTTTATTTCCTGAAAATTTCCAACTATTCCTCACCTTTATCTAAAAGAAATTAGTAACAAAGTAGTATTTTTTTTTAGCTAAGATTTATTAATGTCTTATCCGTTGATTTTTTTTATATTTATTGCAACAAAATTGAAACCAAGGCCACAAACAGTAGACTAACTAAGGTGAAGGCACTGGTAGTGGCACTGCCGTTACGTTTGGCCAAATAGGTACGGAAAGTACCCAACTTGGTCTCGGCCCACTGCAGATTGTATTCTGTTGAAGTCTCAGCTGCTTCCAAAACAGATGCGGAACTACCGAATTGATCTTTGGTGTTTTTATTGAAAGTTTTCAAGCTGTCCAATTGGCTCTGCTCAGTAAATCTCGCTGCAATATTGGAAATCACCGAAGCAACACTTGAATAGCTTCCCATTCTGAAAACGGAAATAAACTTGTGAAAGGCTATAAAATTATCAGATCAACTAGCACTTACGCTGTAGCTAAGGCCGCATATTTCTCTGTAACCAATTTGAAAACCGGGTCAATATTCTCATTGTTCTCAGTATATAAGGCTGTGAGCACAGATGACTTGTCCTGTCTGCGAATTTCGTCCGAAATTATCAAGTCGAAAACACGATTAATCAGTTCCTGACTCTTAACGCAACCAAAGGAATTCTGTAGAAGAGTCTCCTCTGTGGCTACTGTAGCGTTCTTGAATTTGTTGTATAGTTTTTCAAACTCAGTAGTACCACCTTCTCGCAGACCCACACAATACACAACAGAACGCAGGTTCTTTGGAACATTGTCAGATTGGAACTGTGCCTTGGCATTTGTAACGCAATCAGAGTTGCCATATCTACAGTTCCATGAAAGAACTTTAGTACGCAAATAAATGTCCAGAGCCGAATCTGATGACTGTTCATTGAATCCCAATTTTTCATAAGCCTTACGACTTAAGTCACGTATGTAAGCACCAAAGTGATCAGTATCAGTGCCGAGTCTTATGGACAAGTAATTCAACCCATTAAAAGCTGAAGTCCAGGGTAGGTAATTGAGTTCCGTTTCCAGGTATTCCAATACCTCGAGTGTTAAATCATAACTAATATCACTGGCTCGAGCCATGTTAAGTAGATCGTCGACAATTTGTGCACGGTTCAGCTCATGAATGCCACCCCAATTGCTCGTAATTAAGGCTTCACGAATAGCACGCCAATTGTTTTCATTGTAGTTCACACGGTAATAACCAGTTTCTTGTATATTGGCAATTACCCACTTAGCAGCCGTAGAAAGGGTTTCATTATAGACGATCTTGCCACTCAGTATTAGCTTTGCTGAAGTATTGGAAAAATTGTTCTCCGCGTTTGTTGTATAGGAAATTGGGACTGTATAAGCTAGAGTAGCATCGGAACCATCGTTTTCCTTAAGTAAAAAGCGTTTTTGGCTGAAAGTGATACTCAATCCATCACTTGCCAAATTAGCAGAGACAACGGGATATCCCACTTGTGTTGTGAAACTATTGAAAATATCCTTGGAACTTGCATTGAATCTATCATTAGGCCAATACGATTGCCAGGCATTTAGCAAGTACTCAGGAATCGATGCACCAAATGAGCTGTTGGAATAGTTTGAAATTACAGAAACACACTACAAAGACAATACCTTTAAAGCTTACTATTTGTATAGGTAATCCTGCAGAGCCTTCTGGAAGTTATCTGAACCCATTGCGTGCTCAATCATACGAATGAAAGAAGCTCCTTTGTTGTATGAAATACTATTGAACATGCGACTGAGATCCGAAGGGGTGTATGTATTTTCATCACTCATTGGATTGGTGCCACTTAAAGAATCCATGCCCATTACAGTTTGAATTTGATCAACTACAAATTGCTTATCTAGGCTCCAGGTCGTCTCGACAAATGCTGTACCAAAATATTGGAAATATCTGGCAAATCCTTCATTCAACCAAGTGTAGCTCCACCATTTGCATGTCACTAAATCTCCAAACCACATGTGCGCCTCTTCATGAGCAATAACAGCAGCTATTGCTTGACGAGCCGAAAGAGCTGTGGCATTGTCATCCACAAGCAGACTACGTTCTCTGTAGGTTAAGAGTCCCCAATTTTCCATTGCACCAGCAGAGAAGTCGGGAATAGCCGCTTGAGTCAATTTGTCGTTGCCCATGGTATAGTAGTCATAATTGAGATAATAGCCAATTTTTTCTAATATCTTCTGACCAACATCCAAGCTGTATTCAGTCTGATTGTAATATTCCGGACGGGCTATGATGTCAAAATTGTTCGCTGCATTAGCTCTTGAAGTATACTCCGAAACTATAAATGCTACCAAATATGTGGACATTTTTGGAGTGGTTGTATAGACATCCTTGAAATATTCCCTGCAAAAATAAAAATATTAACGTTTCCAATCCTATATATATGTATATATATTTTTTTTATGTTTCTTACCCATTTTCGATTGAAACGGATTGTAATTGACGAGTATTGCTCACTGAATTGTAAGTCTTGTGGCGGATTAAAGATATATCAAACGTGGCCTTGAACATTGGCTCATCAAATGAGGGAAAGGCACGGCGAGCATGATTTGTTTGGAACTGAGTGGTACCAATCCACCTGAAAACAAAGTAACGAAAATTCATAGTAAATGCCTAATTGTATGAATTATTAGCTTAACATCTCATACTTTGTGTTATTTGAACTATCCACGTAAGAGCTTGCATAGAATCCGTGCATATCATCGAGCATTTGTCCAGTATAATTAAAGTGCAGAATGTATGAAACATTTACCGTCAAAGCATTTTCTACCTTCCAATAAATAATATCTGTATCCGAGTCGTTTGAATAGACAACAAGGTTAGATGGACTTGGCTGGGCTGCAGTGGTAGTTGGTTTTTGCCAGTATTGCATTACGGTGTATGATAAATATTTGGAGTGCAAAGCAATTGTGTCCACAGATTCATTTGGAATTATTTCGATGAAGACTTCACCTTCAAATGTGAATTGTTTTGGGGTGTCTGAGCTCAACAGAAATGGTCGAAGTGTAATGTTGTAGTTTACAGGACTTATGTTCTCGGGAAGACGATATTTTTCGTTATCAGCAATGGGTAGGGGCACTTCCAGAGCCCGAGTATCTGCCTTAGCAACGGACAGATAGATGGCTGCCAAGATCACAGCCACACGTAAGTTGATCATTTTGTAGTTCTTTTACTGTAATAAGGAAATCAATGAGTCATCAAAGATCACCTGACTTTTTAACGAGAATTATCAATGCCAATTTATGGCTTACTTTTATAATCACTAATAAATTAATAATTTAAGAGACTTATTACATTATTGCACTCCCTTCAAAGGACGCTTTATTTTTGGGCTAGTGAATTTCTAACACCCACAACTCGAACGCGACTAAAGAGCATGTAGCCTTTGAGTCTTCTATTTATAAGCATCGGTTTCGATAAGGCAGGCTATAAAAGCGATTTATCTAGTGTTTGAAACATTTCAGTTAAGTCGAGATAATAAACTTATAGATTAGGCGATAATTACATTGCCGCACTGATAAGTTCTTCGGGTGTGATTTACTAGGTTCGCAGAGGCAATAAATGCAAGTATATGCCAATCTTGCTTATTAAAATTTATTTGACCTCAAACAGTTTGACATATTTACTAGCAAAACCAGTAATATAAGGTCGCTCAACCAGCCTGTACCTCGCACGTTATCCTATCTTATCAGATTTTTGAAAATATTCTAGTCAGTTTTGTGCCCTTTACCTTAAGATACATTGGCATAAAAAGCTTGTGAAAACGTTAATAAAATGGGGAAAGATTCTAAAAGCTTTTTGAAAAGTTACTACAAAAGTTTATATAATCCTAAGGCCTGCCACGCCCGCTTTAGAACTCTATATTTTCCAAAAATTTCAATTGATATCAAACAGGTTAAGCCTTGCCATAAATTATGGAGATAACTATTTATAGATGTGTATTTCGGAAACCACGGCTTGCAAATCGTGTTAGTCATAACTTCGAAATCCGAAAGGAAATAGCAAAAGCATTTGTTTGATTCGAAAGAAATTTCAACAAATTGTGAGATTTAGGAATATCTCGGGTATTTATTAACTTGCTTTCATAAATATTGTCAACCAAGATCAACTAATCGTAAAACAAAAAAAATTGATCAAATAGATTTCTTACAAATTCAAAAACTTTTCTTTTCGACACTCAAATAGTTTCTGCACTTGAGGAAAATGCAACTTATTATGATTATATAGTAAGTAACGCCGTATGAAACCGATTAAAATAATCTTAAGATTGTCCAGGTTTAAATAGAATTCAGTATAGACATGTCTCTGCACACTTTTATAAATATTTAAAAAATGCCAAAAATGCAAAGTTCCAAACCTTACCAATTTTTATAACTTTTGGTCTTATATTTTATTACAACTATAAAGATTGATGTCAATCAATATTGAAGAATTTTGTACATTTTAGTGCCCTTTGTATTAGTTACGTCATTTCCAAAATAATCCCAAAATTTATTATACACGTATTACCAGGCACTTTTTCAAAAGTTATAACTATTATTGATTGGGTCTCATAAAATGTCATGTGAATTAATAGGAATCGAAATATTTTTTCTGTCGGTTATTTTTTTCTTGTACTTTTATTATTTTGGCTAGAAGTATTCTTAGGGTCTAACGTAGATATGAATGTTATCTAAAATAGTTTCCCAATTACAAGCCCAAGCATGGCAACGGCGAAAGACGTGAATGATGCGCTCAGCATGGAGCTGGCTCCGTTACGATAGGTAGTCATCCAGGAAATCAAAGAATCACGATTAGACTCTAACCAATCATTGCTTTCGTCAAATCGGCTTTTGACTGACTCTTCCAATGTACTTTGGACATAATCGGACCCCTTGACCAAATCAACTAAAGCTGTGAGCTGAAGATAAAAAGGAAATGTAGATGAAGTTGACAATTTTGTTTCAGTATACGTACCCTTTCCTGTTGAGCTTGGTTTACTGCATAAGCTGACATACCAACAATATCAGAGTGCAGCGGGTTTACTCCACCAAATCCGCTATTTAATTCTCCATAGGCTTCCCAATTCTTCTCGAGGAAATCGATGGAGGCCAGCAAGCCAGCTTCACCACGTGAATAGGCAGAGCTGAGTAAAGTGATGCGTTCTTGAGTGCGTAAACGATTACTCATATCAATTGTGCTAGTCACAAATTTGGACAATTGATTTTCTTTCTGGGCACAGCCTAGGGATGAGATGAGCAGACGTCGCTCTGCCTGGTCGTTAGAATCCATAAGTTTGTTGTATATAAAGTCAAAAACAGCATCATCGCTTTGCTTCAAGCCGTGACAGTAAACTTGGGACTGTACATTAGGTTCAATAGCTTTGTCATTGTTGACGAAGTCCTCTAGTTTTGTCTTGGTATCCTCCAGGCAATCTTCCACACCGACCAGGCATGCCAAGTTAATAACAATTTGTCGTGTATATTTACTGTTGTGATGTTCTCCAGCCTCATCGTTAACACCCAATTTATCATACTGCCTGCTTACCACTTCGCTGACGAAATATTTGAAATGATCATAGGCGCTGTCGCCGCTTAAATAGCGATTATAGATAGTGAAAACAGTATTGGCAGCCGACCAGGGTGCATAATAGTTCTCCTTAGGCAAGTAGAGTAGCAGGTTAAGTAGGGTGGCATGGGAAATGCGACCACTACTAGAGAATCGGTATAGATCACTTATGAACTGGGCACGATTGCGGGCATGAATCTTGTGGGTACGACCATTAAGAGCTTCGATGATCAGCTGCCAGTTGCGTTCATCATACATGACGCGATAGTACCCAGTGGATTGTTTATTAATAATCAGCCAATCGTCGGCATTCAAATTGCTATTGGTCACTTGCAGTGAAGTGCTGTTCTCATGAAGATAGTGTGTGGCGGTTGTGTTACGGAAATCTGGGTTGGAGGCTACAGCATAATTGATGGGTATATACCATTTTTTGGTGCTTTGGAAATCTTTATTATTCGTGTACTGTTCCTGTGTAACGCTAAAGGATCCATCGTTGTAATTGCGCTCAACGATCAGAAAAGGCAATCCACCTTGGCGCGTCCAGCTGCCCATCATAACACTAATTTCGGCATCAATAGGATCGTTGCTCTCCTTGGCAGCCAGAGCAATAGCATCAAACAAATGGTTTTCATTGGCAGCAGAAAATTGACTTGAAAATAATAAACTTTCGAAATGACTACTTTTAACGACTGCTATTTTCAACTCACTTAGCGATTAGATAATTGTGAAGTCCCCGCTTGAAAATATCATTGGGCAGAGCATTACGCCACATGTCCAGCACAGCGCCAGCCTTCGCATAAGCAATCGAGTCATAGAGCTGGCTAATTTCAGATGGTTTCTGCACGAAATACGTCATTGGACGAACATCCGGAGAAGCGTCAACTATCATTGCACTTTGATAGGAACCAGCATGGAATAGTTGGAAAATATCCCACTCTGGATAAGCCTTAATTCAAAAAGACATTCATCATAATTACTAATTTAAAAAGATAAAAATTTAAATGATGTACTTGATCAATTGCCAACGTCTCGAAGAGTGTGGCGAATCCTTCCTTAAGCCATAAATAGGACCACCATTCAATGCAGACCAAATCGCCAAACCACATATGAGCATCCTCGTGAGCTTCAATGGTAGCAATATTCGTTTGTGTGTTCACAGTGGATTTGGTGGGACTATATAGCAGGTATTCCTCCCGGTAGGTGGCCAGACCCCAATTTTCCATAGCCCCGGCAGCGAAATCAGGAATAGCAGCCTGATCCAGTTTTGGGAAGGCGAAAGGTACATCAAAATAACTAGACAAACGCTTTTCGATCAGCATGCCTGAAGTCAGAGCCCATTCCTGTTCATCTTCGGTTCCCTTGCGCGAGAACACACGTTGTGGAAGATTATTTAATAAGCCGTCGGTGTGCACAAATTCGGAAACTATGAAAGCCACGAGATAGGTAGACATGCTGAGTGTGGTCTCGAAAGTAGTTTTACCGTCACTGTTGGGGGGGAAAAATTTATAAATTATAAGGTAATATTGATTTCAAAACTAAGATCTAGCATACATTGTCTCAATTGCCGGCATATTAGAAATAGCATTATATGAAGGATCGTGATGAATTGTAATAGTGAAAGTGGCACGTTTGGCAGGTTCATCATAGCAGGGGAAAGCGTGGCGGGCGTCTGTACTCTCAAACTGTGTAGTCGCCAAATATTTGGTTACGCCATTTTCATCCTCGTAACTGGATATATAAAAGCCTCCATTATCCGAGCGTAAGGTACCATTGTAAGAAATTGTCAATGTCCAATTTGTCTCAGCGTCGAATGTGAGCAAATCCCGCTTTAAGGTTAGAAACTCCCGCGTTTCATCATAGGATTGAGTTAGTTCAAAGACTACAGGATTTGTTACATCTGCCAGCTGTATGGTAGCCGAATTAATTGTCAATTGTCTGGTGTGCAAGACAATTTCATTTGTTTGATCCAGGACAGTCAGATCAATAGTAACTTTTCCAGTAAAGGTTGTATTACCGGTATGAACATAGGTTGTCAGTTCAATGTCATAATGGGTAGGCTCGGTACTATTGGGTAATCGATAGTTCTCATCGTCGGCTCTAGGAGCCGCACGTAAGTTGGGATTTTCAAGGCTTTGAATATTTTCAAATGGCGGAATTCTACGCACGGAACCGTGAGACGTAACGACTAGTAAAATTAACGTGTAGATCACGGTGCCACAGACGCGCGACGAGAACATGTTGTCGTTCGCGCAATAACAACTTAAGAAATATGAACAGTTTTCTAATACGGTCTCTTTTAAAGGTTCTTCAAATCTTATCCATGTCTAGCAATTTTAAAGAGGTTCTCCATATTTTCAAAATGTTATCACTAACTAACGGCATAAAGATTACTTTTAATCGTATGTTCCCTACACCTCCAATGTTAAATCCTATTCTACCTATTTTCAAATGTACTATGAAATATGCCAGCAATATTATGCGTTTTACGATTGACTCTCAATAAATATTATAAATTATACGTTCAGTTTATTAATCAGTTTAAATGATAAAGAACAATCGTTTGTTTCGTAGTAAGTGCTCAGTTGTCAAGTGTTTTTTTTTGTCTAAGGTAATGCCAAATTAAATGGGTAATGTAACTTTTGATTTTGTTCTCCAAAAGTGCACCTCTTAAGTACAAATTCTGAAGAAATTTATTGGGAAGACAGAGTTTGCTCGTGCCATATTCATAAATCCAAAATTATTCCGACTAATTGATATCTGTGATCACGACTTGGTTTCATTCAATTCTGATAAGATAGATAAGTGGATCATATAATTTTACAATAGTTCAAGACTTTTATATTGTTTTTCAAAGGTTTTGAGTATTTCAATTTTGAGTTGAACCGTTGAGTCGGGGAATTTTACTATATTAGAATGAAATTAATAACTGTTGCCACTTTCAAATAATGAATCATAAGTTTTTCGTCATAATCCTATTGATTTATTCTTTTTATTTATTTGTTTTTTTGACCAAGTGATTGAATTACTGCCTAAAAGTTATTAATCGCCAAGAACTTCTTATCTAGAAATGCTATAGCTTAATTTAGAATATCTTAAAGAAAAGCAGGGCTAGCATGACCAAAATAGTTGTCAAGGAGGTAGTCAGAGCACTAGCGCCATCGCCTTTCTCGTCTTCTTCCTTATTTTCATTGTATTCAACAATCCAGTTTATTACTAGGTCACGGTGAGTTGTTAGCCATGCTTGATTACTATTAAGTTGGGAAGTGACCGTACTTTCAAGGTCAGAGTTAACATATACTGATTCCTTAACCTTATCCACGAGTGCCAAATACTGTAAGAAATTAAAAGTCAAATAAATTGGTAAACACATTTTTCTAATAATTTTTCAACTTACTCGACTACTTTGCTCGTCCGAAACCACATATGTGGCCATACCACGGAGCGCACTATCCAAAGGCTTTAAGTTTCCTGTACCCAATTTACCATATGCCTCCCAATTGTTTTCCAAAAACTCTAAGCTGGCTGCCAAGCCAGCCACACTCTGACTATAGCATGCGCTGAGTAGAGAAGTCCGTTGAGAATAGGTCAAGTCAGTGTAGGTTGTATCAATGGAAGTTTCGATGAATTTCTTGAGGTGGGACTCAGTCAGCGAACAACCCAGGCCAGATATGTACCAGGAACGATCAGTAGCTGAGGTATCGTTAGCCACAAACTTAAGGTAGATGGCTACAAAGACTAAATCGTCAGCCTTTGCCAATCCACCGCACAAGACTTGTGTGCGATGTGTGGGTTCAATAGCAGCTCCATTGTCGACAAAGTGTTTCACTTTTTTTAAAGATTCTTTATAGCATTTTTCGCTGCCTACCAAGCAGGCCAAGCTAATGACGACTGGACGTAAGTAGTTATTCAAGTAGTGTTCACCAGGAACTTGATGTACTCCCAGCTTCTCAAATATATCCTCAACTAATTCAATCACAAATTTTTGGAATTCTTCGCTTTGCTCGTCTGCTCTCAAAAAGCGTTCATATAGCTTTAAAATGGAGGAGGCTGCAGACCAAGGCGCGTATTGGTCTTCGTTACTCAAATAGCTCATTAGCGAAAAGAGTATTTTATGTTGAACTCGCAATGACGCAACGTAATAATACGCATCCATTAATAGCTGTGCTCGATTGCGAGGATGAATCTTATAAGCTTCAGATTTTAGAGCTTCGGTGATGAGAGCGTAATTTTGAGTGTCATAAATGACTCGGTAATAACCTGTAGATTGCTTGTTAAGAATCAACCAATCGTCGTTTGAAATTTTGTCATCTTTAACTTCAATGGATTCCACATTTTCAATGTAATGAGAAGCGGTTGTGTTACGAAAATCGGGATCTGAGGCCACAGCGTAATTAATGGGCACGTACCAATATATTGAATTCCCAATATCGAGGTTAAGATACATCTGTTGATAGACCTTGAAGGTGCCATCCTCATAGTTTCGATAAACAGAAAGAAGGGGATAGCCAACTTTATGGGACCAACTTGAAAATATGTTAGCCACAGAGGTGGGTAAGCTTAGATCTTTTTCTTCAGCAGCCTCCTGTAAGGCCGCAAAGAGATCCCATTCATCGCAAGCGTTGAATTTGCTGTGGAGAAATAATGATAAGCAAAGTTTTTAAAATAAAATATTTTCTAAGAATACTCACTTTTTTACCAAATATTTATTCAGTCCCAGACGAAATACCTCATCAGTCCAAGCATGCTTAAACATGTGAAGTACACAACTTGCCTTGCCATAGGAGTATGTATTGTAGCGCCCCGAAATTTCACTAGGTGTCTGAACAAAGTGGGTCATTGGCTGACCCGAGAATGAAGCATCATTTATCAGGGCACTGTTGTAATCACTGGCATGGTATATTTGATAGACATTCCAATCGGGGAAAGCCAAGTCGTTAGAATCGTATGAGAAGAGCGTAGCAAATCCTTCTTTAAGCCATAAATATGTCCACCACTCAATGGTTACCAAATCACCAAACCACATATGAGCATACTCGTGTCCAATAATATTCGAAATGGCTGTTTTCATTTGAATAGTGCTGTTTTCCTTGTTCCAGTTCATATACTGAAGACGATAGGTAGCGAGTCCCCAGTTTTCCATAGCACCGGCGGAAAAGTCTGGAATACCGGCCTGATCCAATTTGGACAGTTCAAAGGGTACACCAAAATAGTTGGCCAAATTGGATTCAACCACCAGACCAGCTAGCAAAGGCCATTCTTGTTGGTCTTTCGTACCAGGAGGAGTGTACACACGTTGCGTTGGTCCATTCAACTTGCCTTCTGTGTATTCGAAGTCAGATACAATGAAGGCCAGCAAATAGGTGGACATTTTAGGAGTGGAAAAAAATGAGGTTACATTGCCATCGCTATTCAGAGAATATACTGGCATGTTCGAAACGACATGATATGAAGGATCATGGATAATTGTAATATCGAAAGTGGCACGTTTGTTGGGTTCGTCATAGCAGGGGAATGCATATCGAGCACTCGTACTCTCGAATTGTGTGGTTGCCAAATACCTGTAAATATTCAATGTCAATAACAGAATTGTTATCTGTTTTTTTTTTTTTTTTCATTTTAATCTTACTTCTCAGTGCCGTTGATGTCGGTATAGCTTGAAATATAGAAGCCTCGCATATCTGAGCGTAGTTCGCTTTCAAATTCGATTGTTAGTTTCCAGGTTGTATCCTTTTCAAATGTAAAGTCGTTAGTCTTGGGTGAAAGATACAAAAACTGTCTAGTATCCTCGAACTCATAATTGAGCGAAACTTCCGTTATAGTCGAACCTCCAGTACTTTCAATTTCAGCACTGACTATTTCATGATCAACCGAGTGGATAACAATTTTGTCAGTGTCCTTTAAAACAATCAAATTTATTATTACTATCCCGATGTATGGTCTCGTTCCGTTGTGAACATTTGTAGATAACTGAATTGTATATTGGATTGGTATTGTATCGTTAGGCAAACGATAGTTCAGTACTTCATCATCATCGGCAGCTTTAACTGGAGCTTTCTTGTAGATGTCATGTAGATATCCTTTATTTTCCACTGGCTCAAAATCTATCAAATCGATAATTGGCGGCGTAGGATTAAATACATTAGCTCCCGTTAAACAGACCGTAACGAACAGCAACGAAACGGCGGACACCCATACGCGAATCATTGTTTCAGCGGTATTGATGATTCCATGGTCTCAGTACTGACTATTTAACGGATTCATGTAATCAATGCCTACGTGAGCCATAAAGATAAAACAATTATGCAAGCTAATGGAAAAAAAAATTGACTTAATATTAAGTATACCCTAGCTAAATGCACAAAAGTATATTCAATTTATATGACAATTTTTTGTTTGTTTCTTAACAAAAGACCGAGAGGTGATCCGAGGTGCGAACTTGTCAAACTATTTATTTATTATGTATACCTTGTAACGTTTGTATAATGAATAGTTCAAAAGATGATGATACAGGGTATACACAATTTGCCAAATTTTTGGCAAGGTTCTTTTTTATATTTTTGTGTTAGCATTGCCGACTCTATAATAAAATGGTCAATAGGAACCACAAACAAATAATAAAAAAAAAAAAAAACAATCCTAATTTATAGCTGTTATATTAAAGAACCACATAACGTCTATTGATAAAATTTATTATTTGCAACGTTAATGGTTTGGTAAAGAACAAAAACGATAGTATTTCTGGAAAAACATTTTAGTTCCTAAAAAAAAAAAGATTTTGATAAAGTGTGGTGAAAAACTCAAAAGTCTAAGTGGTTTAAAAAAATCAGTTTCTAAGATTATTTTATTAGATTCAAAATGTAGATTTTTTACAATATTATGAGGTAAATTTTTTTTTTTAACTTAATACAATAGGAAAGAGCTTACAGACTAAAATGTCGTCACAGCTGCCTGCAGTTGTAACGCTCTTTTGACCAGCTCTCCAGCCGTTTGCAGCATTCCACTTGGCCTTGTTGAGCCATTTCCCACATTGAGAGAGGCTGATAGAACTTCAGATGGTAAGTTTTTTAACAACCATTTGTGTATATCTCTTTCGAATTTATCCAAAAATTGTTCACTTGTACGCATCTTTTTGCCTATTCGATTTGAATTGAGTGGAATCAAAGCTTCTGATTTTGCAGATGTCTCCAATTCTAGTTCCGTAGACAGGAGACTATGCAGCGTAGCGAACTGAATAAAAATAGAATTCAGAACAAAATATATATTTAAAATAATAACAAACAAACTTACATATGGCTTAAGATTCTGGGGCATATACTCGGCCATACGATTGAAGGTTTCCACAAAGTAGGGTGAACGGCAAAGCACCTTGTAATTGTTTTCAAAGAAGTTTAAGATCACCGTTCGTGCTGCTATGTTTGCCTTATAAACGTAGAACAAATACATCATAGTTTCGTTTTCACTTAAGACAGGATGTGTCGAGTTTTCATGGAGCAAGTCATTGATAAATTGTCTCAAGTGATACGGTTCCTGAGTGCAGCGCAATGAATAAATTAAATCATCATAGAAAACGGAATTTCTTTCTGATTTTTGGAAGAGATCAATCACTTGATTAAATTCCTCATCACTTAAATAGCGAACACCCTGACAGAGTATTGTATCGTACATTGCATAGTAATCCGAATCGATACTGAAATTCAATTTTTTGAAGATGTAGTCATGGGTTAGCTTATGAGTGTAATCGAGACATTCTTGCAGATCGGCTAGGCACGCCATTTCGAGTACCTTTTGACTGGTTAAGAGAGCCATATTTGTACTTCTTGATGTTTCAGTGTTCAAGAATATTTTTCTAAAAATAGGCCGAATTAGATTTCGAACAAAATGCTTGTACAGGGCATGAGAGTCGGTACCGTATAGATTGCGTTCAAAAAATTCTATAATGTCAGCCACTAGGTTCCACGGTGTTAATTCTTCTTCGAATTCCAAATATTTTAGTAGCTCCAATACAATCTCGACTGATTCGATTTCGTTGTGCTCTATGACTGGCGTAAGATCTTGAAATAAAGCGCCTCGATTTGCGAGATGAATAACCGTGTGATTTTCGTGTAGCTGACGTGCTATGGCCCTTAGATTGTCCAGATCATAAAGTACATGGTAAAAGCCGGTTTGCTGCTTATTAACTATTAGCCAATCCCGACCGCTCAGTTGAAGTCCTAGATCATCCAAACTCACGATTTTTTGATGCAGTGGCGGCAGAAAGAACTCGGCGTGGGTGTGTCTAAAATCGGGTGATAGCGATGTGGCAAAGTTCAATGGTATCCACCAAAGATCGTTTGAGCTGCGTTCCTTTGGTCGCTGTCTGAAGGTGATCGTACCATTCTCAAAGTTACGAATTACTGCAACTATTGGTATGGATTTACTGTGCGTCCAGGATCCCATAATGTCGTGAACAGAATTTTCCCAGGAACCGTCTCTTTGCTCTAGCTCCTTTTGCAAAGTATCGAACAAATTCAACTCGTTGGCGACAGAGTACTGGCTAGCCATATGGAACACAAGGAATACAAAACGCTTTTGCCAATTAATTGTGATTTTCCATTCCATTGATAAACGTAACTTACAATTGCTTTAAGAAACTTCTTATGGAGCGCATAAAAGTGTGCCTATGGAAGGCGTGATGGAACATTTTTATAACACACGCAGCACGTTGATACGTAATAATGTCAAATGTAGCCACAATGGCAGATTCCTTCTCCTCGTAGTTTGTCATGGGACGTGAGCTAATAAAATTGTAGGCCCTCTCGCCTACATCGGTTATGAAGTATTCCATTATTTTATCCTCTGGATAGAGCTGTCAACGAAACATACTATTAGACATGGTTGAATTTGATTTGATTGATTTCTACTGACCGCATCCGTAATGACATAGCTAAAGTAAGTGGCAAAGCCTTCATTTAGCCAGGCATAGGTCCACCACTCCGGAGACACCAAATTTCCAAACCATTGATGAGCGATCTCATGACTCTGAATAATAGTATCTCGAAATCTTTCGTGAACATCTGTCTTATCGTGCATAAGGAGATTTTCCTCTTTGTAAGTGATGAGGCCCCAGTTTTCCATGGCTGCTCCCAGTTTTTCTTGCAGCGCGACATGGTCTAGTTTCTCCAGAGGGTATCGAACCCCAAAGAAATCCTCCATAGCCTCCACTGTCCTCACAGCATTCTGAAGTGCCTGCTCACCCTTGTCTTTCATATTGGGTGAGGTAAAAACACGCTGGGTTATGCCTCGATAGGTCTCACTGATGCATTCAAAGTTCGATATCACAAAGGCCACCAAATATGTGGACATGTGCGGCGTGGCCTTAAACAGGCTGGTAGTCATTTCATCTTGATCCCTAAAAACAGATCAAAATAAAATAATTTGGTTTCATATGACTTTTATTGCTAGTTTTCGTCTTACCCATGACGCTGCAACTGCTTGATTGGCATATTCGAGAGAGCAGTGTAAATACTGCTGTGCGTAAGTTTCAGAGTAAAATTTGATTTGAAAGCCGGTTCATCATAGCATGGAAATATCAACCGGGCATATGTAGGTTCCGACTGTGTCGCTGCCACATAACTGTTGGAGAAAGCAGATTGACGTCAAACAAAAAAAAAAACACTTAATACTTTTATCGTTGAAATCAGGTAAACTTTACCTGTCATTATTATATATACACATCTCTTGATAATTGCATTCAGATAACCAGTTTATTCTTTGTTTTGTTTAATTGAATTTTATTATTTACTTTCTCAAGCCTTTGCCATTTTTTATGTTAGATGAAATCAAAACAAAGCCGAACAACACATTAACAATTGCCTAGTTAATAGTCTCCGATTTATGTGCTGTTCTGATAAGAAGGCTCAGTCCCCGTCTGACTTTTAATCTCAACGACAATTCGGCAATACACTCATAAGTCTTTCAGACTAAAGTTCCTCACCTTATTTCCCCCACTCATAATTTTCTGTAAATGTTGATTATTCATTTTTAAAAGGGAACGCTAAAGCTAACGCCCATATTGAGCATAATAACACTGGGATTTTGCCTCGGCAAGATACTGCTATATGTACTATATTTTTATAATATTTAGCTTGTGCTTGCTGCTTATATGGTTTTATATGACGTGCATTGACCAGTGATAAGAGTTTCTAGGCTCAAATTAAAAATGCTGGCGATTGTGACGAAACATTATTAAAAAAGTCGAGGATTGCATATTATTTCAGATCGAGTGGGTGAGTGAGACAGACATAAAACAAAAGCAAAAGTTAATTGAGGCTATCATGAGTATGTACATGTGGAGGATTGTGCCTATCGCGCCGGGCGTTTAAAAATAAGATAAGACTTTTATGTAATATGTCGCGTGTGCTTGCTTCTATCTAATGAATGGGATAGCTTTGTTGGCATTGAACTTATCAAATGCAAAATTCTTATCAACTTACAGCGTACTATTTGTCTCTGGCTGCTGATATGTCATCCAGAAGAGGCCCATGTTGCGCTCTTGTATTTGACCGATATAAAGAATTTCGACGCGGTATATTTGGCCTGCTTCGAAGGCCATATAGTTTTCTTTCGGGTGGATAATTAGGTAGCTACCGTGGGAATCGTAGGAATATGTGAGATCGTCCATTATTTCAGCAGTGTCAAGAGATTGCACTGTTATTTGGAATTCACTCATATTCTTGGCGTGTAGCACAATTTCGTTGGTAGACTTATTAATCTCAATGTCAATAGTAACATTTCCGGTAAATTTCGGCTCACCCAGATGTAGTTTGGTGGTGATGTGTAAATTGTAGTTCAACGGATAAGTATGATTGGGTAAACGCAGAGATCGTGGCGGGACGATTGTTTCTGATTCGGGTATTGATTCAGACACATTTTCGACGGCCAAGACTAATAACGCTATGCAAAATAGACTCAAAATAAAAATCACCGAGTTTAGGGGGCGCCAACGCGACCTTATCATAATGAAGGGACTTTGTTTTACAATTTTTGTTTTATTTAATTTTTTTTTTAGTTTGGTTGTCTAGAACCGCAACCATTCACACCGAGCCTTCGACTGAACATTTAGACATTTGCCGCACTGCCTTTACCAGCTTAGCTGTGCGACAGCTGTGAGATAAGATAAGGCAGCCCAGATCGATTAGTTAGAGTAAGAGAGAATACTATGTACAAAATACAGTAAAAGCATTTTCAATTGACTGACAAACTTGAGCGAGTAAATATTGGTGGGAATTAAGGCCAAGAGAAACTCTCTTAAAGTGGTTTTGTAGGGCAGGTTAGGGCCCGGCCAATATTTACGATCCTTGGCCTACTACACAATGCAAGCAAACATGTTCTTCATTGTATGTTACATGGCTCACTTGAATGCAAACACATTCTCTTTCTCTTCGTGTTTTTCTCTCTGCGGTTTTCTCATATACGCCTTTGTTTCTATATTTTCGAACTTTCAGTTTAAATTCAGCAACATTGGCTGGCAAAATCGTTAAGAATCCGAGAAATCCGCCAAGCACTTCAGTCGAAGTTTTACTTTTCAACGCTTAAGATGTTGCTCAAGTCTAAAGATCACGTAGCTCTGGCCAAGCTCAGCTTATTATTGCTTGTAATCAGCTGTTTATGTGCGTATGAAATAGCTGCAGGTCAAACTCAGAGTAATAAATGCGCAATGAAAGGCGAATATGTATGTATATAGGGACTTAATAAAAATATTATTTATATGCATTTTCTATTTATTTATATTTATTTTTTTTTCTTTAATTTAAAGTGTCAAAATCATTGGGATTGCTGTTCTTACAGATGCATGAGCTATTTATACCGCTGTACGGGCGAGGTTAATAATATTTATCCGTATCCCTTCCTGAGCCCACAATACGAACAGACTGACTATCTCAGCCAGGATCAAATACTTGATATTCACTTTGACCGTCCAGCGTCAGCTGCATATATCGGTGGGGAACGTAAAAGATCGCTTCCAAAACAGGTTGATAGCGAGGTAGAGACAACCACAGTGTCGTCCCTACTCACTGTTAGCAATGCGATTGATGAGGGTCCAGAAACTAGCAATTCGGACATTGACGTTGGAGTGCTGCCTCAAAATATGGAAAACGAAAGTAAAGTAGACTCAACACCAAAGTCATCTGCATTGGCCTATGAAATTGTTCCTGAGAGCGCGACAACAGAATTGCCCCTTTGTAACGATCTCATTGTCAACGACACAGACGGTGGCATAGTTTTGGATATACGCTGCAAGAATACAGTAAGTAACTACTTAGGCATTTAGCTCTCTGTTCTGCTTGGCTGATTCTCTTTTCTCTGCACTCTAGCCCGTCGAGACAACCAGCGAAATGCCTACCACCACAGAGGCCAGCACTGAAAATATCACCACTGATGTTCGTGTGGACTGTTTAGTTAATGGCCTAAAGGTATGTATCTGTTAAGGTTTTTTGGTTCTCTTAAATAGCCGACATGAATTTTGTTTTTACTCTTTGCAGTGCTATGAAGACTCAGTCTGCTGCTCCAAGCGCTGTCACTTTTATTTGAAGCAGTGCGTCTCCTGAAAATGAGACCGGAAAATTTAAATCGAATATAATTCAATATTTAATACCTTTAAATAAAAACTATTATGACTATTAGTTTTGTTTTGTATTTGACTTATTTTAAAAAATCACAAATATTTTTCAAAAATAATATTTTTCGTTGATTTTATAAAATATTGTGAATTCATTTAAAATTCTAATTAAACTCTGATCGTTCAACTGAATGAACAAAGTAAGTTCGAGTCAATTTTTGAGTCATTTATTGTTGAAGTATATGAGTCACTGAAATCTTGAGTCATTCTAATTAAGAGTTTGTTTTCAGCAAAGTTGGAACTGTCGACTTTTTCGTTTAATATTGATCAAATAACTTGACAATGGTCTGCTATCTCTTGTGCACTTCAATCAAATATTTACCTGACTGTAATTAATTGGAAACAATTGGCAAACTCTGTTCACCATTGACATAAATGTAACCAGGTCCTTGGTTTGTGCAAATATATACCAGTCAATCAGCAGATTCAAAACTTGACAATTAATTATTTCTGGAGGCCATTTAGTAGAGTCTCACTGCCTTCAAATGCTTTAAAAGTCAAGAGTTGTGCTGGTTCAGCATTCAAATTCAAATCAAAAATGACTTTATCGAGTCCGACAAACTTATCCTTATTCCTTTTACTTTTGGTTTTGTTTACGGTAAGTTAGGAACTTCTGTTTTTAATATTTTCTCAACTCTTTTTTCTTTTTCTTTAAAAGGTGGGCTTGGCTATGCCAACAAATGACAAAGTCTCGTCCCTGATTCCACAACAATTACCTCCCAATATTTCCACATTGAATCCCAACGATATTAACTTATTCGCAAATATTTTTCTGAGTTTGTTGAAAGGCATAACCGAATCCCGAAATGCTGTTGCCGCTGATGCAGTCCAAAGTGTTTGGCAAAGTCCGTTTGTGGCTGATTTCAGCAAGAGAGTTTTCGCGAACCCTAAAGCGAGTTAGACAGGAATTGTTTGTTTGAATCGATGAAAATTCATGAAATGATTTATAAAATTATTTATCATGATTCAAAGTCGAATCATACTTTAATGTTACCACTAAAAACAAAAACGTAACTTTTACCAGGAATACTAAATAAATCATATTGTTCCCCAAAACAACAATAAGAATGAATCATACAAATACATATATGCTTTTAATTTGGACCTGGCATATTTTCTGATTATTTTTGGCTAAGACTCAAGTGTCTATTTTTCGATGATTCTTTGATGAATATTGACAATTTCTTCCTCTTTTACAATGTATTAAATATTTTTCAATTTCTAAAAAATTTAAATTTATATTTATTTTTTAATTTTGCATAGAAAATAAAATTTAAATAATTTTAATTCGGAATTTTTGTGAAGTGGAAGTAAGAAGTTTGGCCTCCACTTGATTCGCTCGATAATGAGACATGTTCAACATTACACTTGTCATCGTCTTTATCGCAGATGTCGCCGTTGTTGTTGCTGTTGTAATCGTTGTCATTGTCATCGCAATTCTGTTTGCCTTGGCACTGTATCATATGAATATGTCACGCCCCAGTCTCATATTCCGCTCAAGTCGCTCAGCAATCGAGTGTTCTGTGAAGTGAAGTGTTTTTGCCAGCAAGCAATCAACTGGCATCAGTTTGTATTTGTTAGCCTTTCACTATACAACATAAACATTTACGCACACACACACACACACACACACGCACACGCATATACTCACCCACACAGAGCAACATCATCATTTCCGCAAATGTAGACAATAGGCAAAAAGGCGACAAGTAAATTTTTATATTCATAGACACAAGGTGGCATATAGAAACACACACGCACACTCCCACACGCATATTCACCCACACAAATTTACATTTATCTCTTGTGATCCTTTTCTTTTTTCATTTTCTCATATATTACAATACAGAGACAATGAATTTAGACAACAATTGTTTCTTTCATTGTTGCTGCCCTAGCGTTGGGTTCTTGTTGCAGCAATTGTTGGCGTTGATTTTTCGAACAATACTTTGGGATTTGTATAGAAGAAAGTCTCACAATTGTATGGCAAAGAAAATACCTTGTGAATATGTGTATTTGGGTACTTATCTAGTTGTAACCTCATCCACTCAAATTTAATTGCCACACAAGCTTAGGGTATCATTTATATATCAGATAAGCCCAACACAAGAGAGTGTCTGTAAAGGGTAACCAATTCACAAGATTTGGAAATGGGCAAGAAGTGGCAATCAAATAAGCTCAAGGATTGTTAAAGGGAAAATTAAATAAAAACAAAAAACATTTTGAGTTAACTTGATTAATTGTCAAATATAAAAATATTTCAAGAGATCTAGATAAGTCGAATATTTTTGCTAATCTAAGATAAATAAAAGATTTCCAAGCTTGTACAAATAATTCTCAAGGTATTTTGTCGATTCTCTATGGATTATTTTTACATTTTATTTTGGGAACAAACTGACTATAGACTAAATATTCGCGATTTTCGAAATCAACCGAGAAAATTGTTTATTTATTATCATTGCAAACTGACGCAACTGCAATAATATTGTCTTGTTTAGCCACAGTTTGTTAGCATTTTCGCTACTGTTTTATTCTATATATATTCCCTCCTGTGCTCAGAATTCATAGAAAATGAAAATATTTTGTTGTACGTGATGCGGCACATGCCACATGCGATTTGCATGAAAATCGCATACATAGTGAACACTTTATGCATATGTATTTGTAGGTGAATGAATGTACAGTATGTTGGTTTTCTTCTTTTTTTTTTTTGCCAGGCCCAAAGATGTAGGCAAAACTATTTCATATTTGGTTGACTGGCAAATAGTAAGAGTCGAAATATAAATACAACATGCCTCAACTGCGGATTTAACAAATACGCGAGTACAAGTCGATTTATTTGGCAGGTAAGCTAAATATTGTCCTACGTGTGCCACATTTTTCTATGTAAGTAAAAACAGTCAGGGACTTTTGTCTTTAAGACAAAGTCCATTGATGCAGAATTCTTGCACTTGGCAACCACTTTTATATTGTGGTTGTAATTTGTGTTGCCCTTGTTGTGGCTGTGGTGTTCATATTATTTTGCGCTTATTCGCGATTTTCTGATTCTCTCTCTTCCTCCCTTTTTTAAATATATATAAATTTTTTCTTCCCACAAAAAGGAAGACATCAAAACTGCGGAAGCGGAAGATATTCCAGACATTCAACATTTTCGCCCTATCCCAAAAAAAAAGAAAGAACTTTTACTAAGACACTCACATTAGGACGATAAAATGCCAACCCCGAAAACGCGACACATTTGCCGATGATGAACATTTCATACAGATGCCATGAACTTTCACGGGTGGCGGCTACCAGCACAGGAAATCAGTTTCCTTGCCAAAATTGTGGCTTCGTTTGGTGTGGAAGGCGAGGCGCTTGCCAGATGAAAGTCTTGTGGGGTTAAATGCGGTTTAAGAATCGATCGATTGAGATGGCTATCGAAAATCATATGCAAGTTTTTCGTTTTTCTTCAATAAGATGGCAGTCAATGCTTTCAAAAGTCGTTTTGTCTGTCTGGGTGTCTTTTTCATTTGCCTAAAAGTATGCAGTGAAAAATAATATTCCACCATCTCTAATGTATGGCTCAGCAATTTGTCATGTGTGTGTCTGTGTGTGTTTGTGAGTGTGTGCGGGCCTTTGAGGTTCCTATTGAATATTGCACTTGTTGTAAGGCCTTTTGTGAACTTGTGTCTGTGGGCAAATGTATTTGTTTTGTGTATGCAAGAAAGACGATTTGTGGTTTATGCCTAAAGAGCGCGTAAAACTTTATACAGTGCATGTGGCACATGTACAAAGAGAGTCGTGTAAGCCACTTAAATATCAAATGAATAATTTCACACACTCCGCTGCCAGCTGCTGCGGTCTCGGTGAAAACTTTTTATTGTCTGGCGTCAGGTGGAATTTAGCAATGCCGAGCTTCAGGCAACTTCGTTGGTTATTCAGTACAACTTTTGTAATAAGTTTCTAACACAATTTCATTTACAAAGTGTCTGTGTCTTGCTATTTAATTGAATCTCTGCCTACGTATACAAGCAAACATCTAATTCTGGGGCATATTTTTTCTGTTCAGAGCAAATGCAATCTTGTTTGTTTGGCTTGGTAACATAAGCATGAGTGAATTGCATTTTACTTCCGCCTTTTTGTGCTAACCAGGAAGTGGTGACTGTCAGTTCATTGCCTTTTCTTTCTGCCTATACAGGCTGTGAAAATTACACATACGCCCTGTTGAGCACCTGTCCTTTTAAGCTTGACTGGTGCCCAGCTTGCCGAGCTGGCTTATCAGTAATGACCTTCGTTAAAAACAGAAGAAATTCACAAAGAAAAAAAGTAACAGGAAAAGCTGTAAAAACCTCAAAGGGACAAACAAACCAAAAGAGTTTAACTAAGAAAAAAGTTGTTTAAAGAAAGAGGAGAAGGCAACAAAAACCTGCTCGAAAAGATTTATTTTTTTCTTGCTACAAAGTCACATATACAGTTACAGCTAACATATTTGCATCTGTCTAAGCTTGTGTGTCTCATTTGGCCAGGCTGGCCTGGGCTGACAACAACAAACAACAAAGAAATGATATGGATTTTTCAGACTTCTTCGTGTTGATTTTGCCATTTCAGTTTTATTTTGTTTTTTTTTTCACAACAAAGCAAAGACAGAAAGACCAGAAGAGAGACTAAGGTGAATATGAAATTGATTTTAAATGTAACGTTGCTGAAAGCGGTGTCAATGAGTTTTTATGAGCGCAACTTAGCAGCACGACACAAACGGCTTTGCAATAAAGCCAAAGGAGTGACAGGCTCAGCCAGCAAAAACCGCACGTATGACAAGTCGGTGGTGTTTTTGTATTACACAATCAGGCATGTTTTTTTGTATGTGTGTGTGTGTGTGTGTGTATGGGTGTGTGGTTGGAAAGTGTACCAAAGAAACAACCAAAAGGCAGCAATACTGCAGCCTCAGTGGCATCAGCACCAACAACAAATCAAAGCGTATGTCCATCAACATTATGGGGCTTTACATCAACCACGGCAGGAACATCAGAAGACTGACACCCAACAGTCAACAATATCATATATGTCCTGTATCCTGTGTGCTATGAGAGTGTGTCTGTCAATTTGTGTGTGTGCGGCTTGGCCTGGCAACTTCAAACGCTCAAACTACTTTGACTGCGAATGTAGCAAGGATAATTTCAGTGAATTTTCTTTGGCTCTTAAATAAAACTCATTATATTTCATACTGAGTCTTATGCAGTCCACAAAGAAAATAAGGTAAATAACCTATGTAATAAAGTATGCACTTTCAAATTAAAGCTTATTTACCGAAATGATTGAAATAAATCAATTCAAATTTATAGTAATCTGATACAAGATAATGAAAGCCTCTTGATAATCAAAAATTAAAATATTTTTTGTAAGATGTCCAAAAATTGCTGTAAGAGACATCTTTAAAACAAAGTTAATCCGTGATTTCACACAAAACTCCTCCGCCCAGAAAGCCGAAGCTTCAGTTTTTTTGTGGTCCATGAGTTTTTCCAATCCCACGACTGAGGCTTAGAAAAGCACAAGCCACACCCTACCCATTATTTGTAATTTGAAAAGGTCTTTTTTATCTCTTTTGTACCTTTTTTTCATTTGCATATTTTTCCACCGACAACTGTTTGTGTCAGAAGGCTTTGATCTACCCACATCCCCCAAGCTGAAACTCCCCAAACACACAAACAAACGCAAAACTCTGATATATAAACGAAAACATTCAATAAACCTATAATCTGTTGTATTTGTGGCCTTTGTTCTTTTTATTATCAAGTGTGTGCCTGTGAAAAATTAATAACATTTAAGCAAAATAAAAGCCAAAGCAATTTTTATACACTCGTTCGAGGGGGAGCACACATAATAAAGTGCACATGTCATTTGACTTTGGGGCGTAAAAAGATTTGGCTTGGCCAACATTTAATGTCAATTTCATTGCATAAAGTTGTGGTTGTAATACCAAAAATGTGATGGTGCTCTCTGCTGTGCAGTTCGAGGTGTGTTGTTAAAGGTTGAACAGAGTTTTTAAGGCCTCGAGCTGCTTTTAATGCAATTTGAGTTGTCGTAGTTTTAATTGGATTAGTCCGCACCAGCAATAAAATCTAGTATACGCAACAACACTGCCAAGTAAAAACTTTAAAAATTCACGAGAGAGAAACACACAGGCTTGTACACAGAATTTGCATATGTATTGTCTGAGAGGTGGAGGAAGAATGAAGGAACAAGATAATTTCAAGAGACAAACAACAAAAGCACCAGCATCAAGGACTCATTAAATGGCACATAAAATTTAATACGCCATTAAGTAGTTGGAATCTACACCGTGGACAGCATGGAGCCTTTTCATTCTTTCCTTCTTGCTTTGGTCCAATTTTATAACTTATTGTGTTAATTGAATTTGTAAACAGGGAAATCTTTTGTGTTCCCTTTTTTCTTTCTTTCCTTTGACACTACACAAAATGGCAGAAGACTGAAAATTAGAAACAAATCACTTTTGGCAACTGGTCAAACGTGTGGCCAACAAAAATTTCAACACACATTCAAGAGTTGTTGAGTGTCCTTTTCTGCTGTTGCCTGAAAAGTAAAATTTATGTATTGTGTGGACACGTCTGCCTGTCCCCTTTTTTTTTGGCACAATTTTCACCATTTAAATAAAAATTATTTGGTTTCATTTTTTGTTGGTTTGCCGAATCATCATTGGGCAATCATCAAGGCTTGGCCATCATGCTGAACAGCATAATTATTATCATCATCCGAACAATGCCAACTTTTGTGAGGCTGTCGCAAGCATTTCAGTCTGTTGTCGAATTTCATTCTAACCCAGCTCTTCATTGGGTTGGTTGCTTGTTGGTTGCTCAGTTATTTTGGTTTTTATTTGATTCAGACTGCACACATGCAGGAAAATTTGTTTGACCTTTGGGAATTTGTTTGGGTCACAAAATGGTCAGTTAGAGCGTACACAACTCTGAGTTCTGGACCGAACAAACAAAAACAGAAACCAAAAAAAAAAAAAAACTACATAAGTTTCGTTTTTAGTTTGAATTTTGTGTCGCTTCAATGTGATGTGCTGGGTTTTCTGTGAATTTTTCAGAGTTTTCCAAAGTTTCCGTTTAGTTTTGAGGCAGAATTTTAGGCACTGATTTTTATTAAATTGGTTGTTTGTTTGTCGACATACTTCTTCATACTTCTGCTGGGTTAAGGATGTCAGTCTGTCAGCATGGGACCACTCAAAACTTTTCAATTTCCTCTTAGTCAGTTTTGCCTGGCCAATTCTGAAGAAACCTAAATTTTGCATTAATTTTGATCGTTTGTTGTTTCATTTGTCTCGTCTGGTGCAAAGCCACATGGCGTATGCGCAATGTTTTATCGATTCACTGAGCGGCTGGTAATGAGGAGACATTTGCGGCTACATTTGTTAGAGTTGTTTATGCTTGTTGACTTTTAAAATGCCAGGAGGCCTGATGAAGTACAAACAAATGTATTTGCTTTGTTGACACTTGTCGCTCTCGTTGCCATAAATATTTAAACTTAATTGCTTCGTGCACAACACACAATCGCTTGTGGTGGCATAATGAATATGCTCTACAATAGCTATACCAACAAAACAACAACAAAAAAGCAACAGCAATAGCAATAACCAACAACAAAACTCAATATGGTGTAAAAGGATTTCCTTGTCAAACGGCAAAACACACACAAAGTCAAAGAGCAGCAGCAGAAGCAGCAGTAACGGCAGTTATGAATTCTATGACAAGGCTAACACAGACGCACACAAGCGAAGAGAACTGCTCACACAATCACAGCCTGTGGACATTTTGCATATCGCTTCTTTTGCCTTGGTTAAAAGCATCACTCATACGCCGTGTGTTCCTCCGAATGTTTTGTTTTTCTCTACGTATATGTAGAGCTGTGTCTGAACTTGTTGTTTGCGGCTTTAATAAAATTATTTGTCCAAAAATAAAGATGTATAGTTTAACCTTGTCCAACAGTTTATAATGCGATTTTCATGGTAATTGAATTTGGTATCAATTTTGTAGAAACATGGATTTTTTTTTTTTTTTGCATCCACCACTCACTCTGCCAACCACTTTATATTAAGTGTTACTTTGCTCACTCAACAGCTGCAAAAAAGAAAAAAAAAAAAAGCAAAAAATGTAGCAACAACACATGTCAAAGTTTTGTGCTGTTCCTGAGGCAGTCAAACTTTTCAACGTGAGCTTCCAAACTTCAAACCAGACGACTAAGGTCGAACTTTGAAAATTGTTGTTACTTTAATTGTTTCTCGGTACTGTGAAGCCTGCCGAAAGCAGGGCAAGTCACTACCCCGGGACAGTTACATAAGCTTTTCAGCTCACCGGCTCATTCAATAAGTCGCCTGGACCATTTACAGTACCTCAAGCATCAATTGTCCCCATCTAGTTGTTCTGGTTGTTGCTGCAACTAGTATGACTTCTTCATGCTTCAATTCTTATATACCAAAACGGATACCGTTACCTTCGCAACAGCTAGCAATTAACAGCAGCAAATCATCCGTGTATACTGTAATCGAGCAGTCTCCGTTGCAATCGCAATCGCAATCGCAAACGTTGCGACTTGGCCATGGGCCATCTGTAGCTGCCATCTTGATTTGTTTCGACTTGCTTTCCTAATTACTCGTCTGACATATCTAGTTTTCTACGACTCGCTTAAGAGTCCAAGTACAGTCACCGCATGCAACAGATATTTCGCTTCGATTTAGTTCAAGATGTGCAAGTGTTGGACTACATTATATTCATTTGAAAGAAGATGGAATTTTTTACTCTAATTAAAACGAATACAGCTTCTTAATCATTTTAGCTTTATTAAGTTCTGAAACTCTGACAGTCCCCGCAGAGCATTTCAAATTGCAATCCAATAAACTAATTAATGAAATGGATGTCAATGAGAATTTACAAATATCTAACTTGATTAAGTCTTGACTAGTCTACATAAAAATATTAGCTTCTCTTAAATTTTAAACACGAATCTGTTGAAATTTTCATTTTAATTGTTATATATTTACGAAAAAAGTTTTTAAGCTTTTACGATTTAACAAAGCACATTGAACATTTTAACCAAAACATTTTTATCTTTCTCCCTCACTGACATTAGCAAAATTTCCGTTGAGGTTTTTGCTGACGATTTTGTGGCAATCATTTTGGTTGTGTTATATGCATTTTTTGACCAAAAAAACAAAACCAAATGCATTTTGGGCACGAAAACAATTTCGAAATAGTCAAAATATTCAGACATGCCATGACAATGGATGCATAATTTTGATATTACTTTACCCATGATTTGTGGCTAAATACTCTTTCCATTTTTGTGATGATTTGACGAACTATAAGGATTATAATGAAAGGTTAAAGTTCGACTTGGCATAAGGTTATCTATTTTTTTGATGATTGGTTTTTGACAAATCCCATTTGATTAATAAGTATATGGCAGGGGTATGGCGTTAAAAGGACGCCTTCATAGTGGCAAGTGGCATTCATTGTTTGGCACTAACTAAAGATAACTGTCATAAACTTTAATTATATTTTCAACGTGGTGGCCATGATACGATGAAATGAAAGCAACCAGAATCGAAAACAACGACGCTGGTGATGCACACGCTCTCTCTCTCTCGGTATTTTCTATGTCCCAACAAAGCCATCCGTGTTGATATGACTAGACAGCTACGTGCCACTGGCAACGTTTTCAAAATAATAAAAAAAAAAGAAAGAAAATCCGAAACGCCACGCCAAACCAAGAGCGAAAGTAACACAACAAAATGGATAAGACCCACCAAAAAAAAAAAAAAAAAAAATTGGAAGAACGAAAAAAATATAAGGAAATAAAAATGAACAAAAACTTTTGCTTATGCTGCGCTTTCAATACCACATTCAAGTATCATGGACATATGCCCTTCAGCTATATCCCCACCCCCGCACCAATGCCCACCCCCAATTCCATTGTGTCTTGAAGCCAATTTAGAAATATGATCACTATTAATGGACAGTTTAGAAGCTGACCGAAGGCAAAGTTGAGACCAACCCCGTTGCCTGCAATTACTGCACGACAAGAGTAAAGTTAAGAGAGCCTCAATTGTTCAATTATTGAGCGTGTAACTGCCAAGACCAGAGTAGTCCAAAGAGAATGCTTTCCCAGTGCCATACATTTTCTGTTGTGATTTTCAAATTAAAACCTGGGCACTTGTTCAGCCAACCAGTAAGTCGGCCGTAAGCTGCAGCTAAAGTGGGTAAAATCAATCAGTGCTCCCATTACGCTGATAGAATGAGGTGAATTGCATAGAAAGGAAAAAATTGAGGCGGGACAGATGGTTGGCATATCAATTAAAAAAAAAAAACGCAATTCCACTGGCCCATAAAATTCAACAGTAGAAAAAAACAGCAAAAAAACAAAACAACAAAGCCGAGTGAAAAGGAGTGAGAACTGGGCAAGTTCATCAGATGTTTTTCATACGTTTCACTGACTGTTTGCATACTTTGTTGGATTTGCCCGGGTTTGAAATGTTGTGTGTGTGTTTCTGGGCCATACATTTTTATTCAATTTACGCCTGGCCGTATTCACCTTTTATTACCTTAACACGTAACATTCGACCAGAAGGACATTATGAAACAACCCAGACCAACTTCCCCACCATAGTCGGGCTGATATTCGCGTCAGTCGCACTCAACCTTTCCTTTTGGTTTCCCCCCAGCTTGCTCGCGATTTGCAGGGCAATTATTTCACGCTTAAGCTTTTTAAATTGCTCTCACCATCCACGGGTTCATTGATGGCAATTTGAGTTATTTACGAAACATATACTTATGCACTTATGTATTAAATATATTTTAGATGGGTAAAAATCAGACAAGGGGACTCATCTTGTTTTCTGTTTTCTTGTTTAAGAGAATAACGAGTTTTTAAATTGAATTAAACTCGAATGGAAAACAATATATTTTGTTTACTTTATTGCCTAACATTGGGCTTAAGCTAAATTCGACCCACTTGGCGTATGCGTAATATTTCACTCAAGCCAGCAGAGCACAAATAATTGAATTATAAAACATTATTAACTGATTAACAGCAGTTGAAAGAAATAGAAAAGCAAATAAACTACAAAAAATCGATTCAATTATAAAACAATTGCAAAGTGAACAAACTTATCTATGAAATCAGCAGGCGACTGGGTCTTTGATTAAATACTCGAAATAAGTTCAATGTGCTTAGCGAAAGGTGAGTGGCGGTAACGACAAATTTCACAATCTGTAAAAGTTTGCTGCAACCAAAATGGCAACCAACTACCGCCGCAAAGAAGAAGAGAAACTAACTAAGTCAGTGAGAGAGGATGCAAGTCTGCTGCCAGTTAGCTAACTCGCCTGCCTAACCGCCGTCTCCAACATTGTGGAGGCCAGCAAGGTTAATTGCTTTGGAAATTGCACACGGCACTATGGCATATGCCAAGTTGATGCGCTAACGGTGTTGCCAGTCCTGGTAGATGATGGCTGCTAATTGGTTTACATTGCCAATTTGAGTGCGTACTTGAGAAAATTGTGTTGACTAAACATATGGAATGGGGCACTTATTTTTTGAGGCATTCCAGATTTTCCATTGACATATTAAAAAAAAAAAGTAACCAAAAAAAGTCATTCAACCATTCAAGTGTTCTTGTTGAAATAAGTACAACTAGCTGACCGTATGGTTTGGCTTGTTAAATTCAAAACATTTTATAGAGCTTTCCCAGTCGAATCCACAAATGCAGCAACTCTTCTGTTCAGAGGGCGCGAGGTTTGCTCTACCCGACCAAGGATTAGATTGAAATTGAATTATGGCAATTTTACACACATACTCCTGACTAGCTATGTATGAATAAATGAAACACCTATTTTATTTTTTTGTGTGAGTGTGAAGGTGGGAACTTGTATGGGACCTGCCTGGTGTTGTGTTGGTGGTGGTGGTGGTGGTGGTGGTGGTGGCACATTGACATATCGACCGAGACGTAATGAAATATCTCGCTACATAACGTCGCATTCACCATTGCTCTCAATGCCTATATAGTTTTGCCTTTTACCCGGGTAGCCCATAATGGTTAACTGGAATAGACACAGTTTGCTGTTACTGTTGCTGTTGCCAATGGCTGTGTCTGTGGCTGTGGCTATGGCTGTGTCAAGCAAACAACAGCATCCAGGCCACATTGTTAGACTCTTTCATTTTCAGTCGCATTTGTATTGTTGTTTTTGTTTCTTGTTTGTATTTTTTTTTTGCCGTCACTGTTGTTGTTGTTGTAAAATATTGTCAGAGCCGCATGAAATAACAGCAAATAAAAAACGGCGCCTCCTGCAAGCCAGCATACTGAGGTCCCTGTATCCCTACGATTCCCACAATTTTTACCACCATTTTCATCAGTTGATTGTCAACCGCCTGCCAAGTTTTCGATACCTTGCTCCTGGCTTGGCTTGCTTTGGTTTCACTTTGGTTTTGGCGAGGCATCGGTTTATTGTTTTGTTTTATTTTATTGTCGTATATCATACAATGGCGTAACATTTACATTTCCCATTAAACTTTTCGCTATCAGTTTTATGCACGCTGGCTGCCTTTGTTCTGTGTATTGTTGCTTTTGTTGCTGACGTTCTTCATCTTGTTGCTTTTAGATTTCTTGTTGTTGTGTAATAAATTTTAATGTTTTGTAAGCTATTTGCATAAAATATATGAGATAAAAATATAACAAATAAAATATGAATTCCGAAAGTGTCAACGAATCGATCTTGGGCTAAACAATTTGATTGGTTTATTCCATCATACAAAAAATGAATTTTATGTATTTTCAAAGCTTTTGAAAAAAAATAAAATATTTTTGACTGATTTAAAGCAGTCTCTGCTTAAAAATGAAAACCACTCAACATGAAATATAATATATCTTTTGTCTGATGATATAAATATGAAAGTACTATGAAAATAGTTGGTTAAAAATAAATAAAATAAAAATAATATTTATTTACTAGAAATAATTTAGAGCGAAACCACAAAAATGTAAGAATGTTACCCTTTCATAATTCTGGCTAAATTCAATAGACGAATTCTATTTTTATTTGCCACACAAGAATATTTGAAAGCCAACAAACCGAAATCACTCAAGACAATTTTAAATAACAAAGGCAAGAGGGGAAACCGAAAAAAAACTAGCAAAACTGCCAGGCAAAATATTGATTCATGAAAGCGGAAAAAACTGAAACCCAAGCAGAACGACAAGTGGCCCTGAGGGCCCCCACTAACAAAACAAACCAAGCTTTCCAAGCACCTAAAAACCTATGTGTTTAGTCGACGCCATGCCCCTCGCAGATGCAACAATTTGTCATTGAAATGCAAGCGCATGAAGAAAATAACCGAAAAATAGTTAAGCAGCAGCAGCAGCCCCCTCGAGCTTTGGCCCTTTTCCTTATAATTTCAACTGCCTGTGGAAAAGCAAATGTTAGCAGGGAAGGTAAGCGCTACAAGCAGCTTAAGCAGTTGCTACATCCCAAACGAAGCACGTGCCACAGCAACACGGGCCAGCAACAACATCTGCCGAACGAATTTCAACACTCAGACCCGAGCCGAACGATGGTCGAGCCTTTTTTGACTTACATTACGAATATCGTATTCGTACGATATTCGCAACATCAGCCAGCAGCAACAGCAGCAACTGTTGGTTGGCCTCCTTCGCGCTATCTGGCTTTCTTCATTCAGAAGGATAACCGACTGTGTCAGCCACTGCCAAGCAACAGTCCACGCTCGTCAGTTGGACTGCACACACGCGTTGCTCGCTGCTCGCTGCAAGTTGCTAGTTGCCAGTTGCCAGCTAACAATTTTGATTGCCTTCGAGTGCGGTTTTGTGTTCAGACTTAATAAAGTTGCAAACTGAGTCCTTTCGCGGTCGTGTGTGTGACGGTCTCTAATTGGCTGACAGTGTTGTTGTGACATTAAATTCGTGCTGATTGTGCGGTAAATTCCTGGAAAGACTAGACAATAGATTTTGAGGCAAATGCATTGATGGCCACAACATTTCATGCAGAGTGCATTAGCATTGTTGGCAATTGTGTAGTCAACTGTTGCTGCAACTTTAACTTGGTTCGTGTAAGTCTCTCTCAAAATCAAAAGATTTATTTTCGTAAGTCAGATGGGAAAGTCCGAGAGCTATACCGAAGGCTATTAAAGGTATTTTAATTAGATGAATCACAGGCATGAATGAGTTACCTGATTATAGCAGACTTATCGATTTTCTAGCATATATCGATTGGCCAAAGGAAATTAGAAGATGGGGTAGCCAGGCTGGTTGGTCTAAAGCAAATTACTACACACTCAGCCGGGCAGCCTAGGTAGGCAGACAACCCAGGCCAGACAAAAAGAGTGTAACCACACATACATGCACACCCACAGATACATAAAGAAGAGTCTAAAAATATACACAGATGAGTCGGGGAATTGATCTAACTCAAGTAGAAAACTTATACCGGAAAATGCACCATTTAAGTTTATTAATAAAATGCCCAAGCGCGAGAATAGGCCAGCTCTATATTTATATAGACTTTTGTTAGTACATTCAACCATTGAATGGTTACCCAATAAATATATGATTTTAATCAGGCTTATTATATACATGTAATTGAGCTAAATATATCCCTGTAAATAAAATAAGCTAGGTAAGTATCAGTAGCCTAGACAAAATAATTGGTCTCTTTGATTTGAAATTCCAAGTAATTTACAAAAAGAAAAGAGCAAAAAAAAAAAATTAAAATAGGAATGAGAACAAATTATTTTATGAATTATACAGGCAATTAAGTTTAAAAATGTTTTCGCTGGAAAATCGATTTGATATTCCCCATGGGAAGGGCCATGCAAATGTGAAGTTATATGAATATATTAATATTTTATATAGCCATTTATCTTGTTTAAGTAATTTTGTTATCAATTACTCTGTGGACTAGTGACTTGAATCATTTCTGTCCATCTGTCAAAATAGTCAAGTCACCTTTTCGCATTTAAAAAAAAATCTAATCATTCCAAAATATTTTATAAGAAATACACAAAAGATAGAATATCCTAATCCAAGGCTTAATTCAAATTTAAAAGTGGCAACTTTAAGATAGCTTATCTAAAATTCATAAGCTTCTATCCTTTTCTTTTTTTTTTTTGTGCTTTCTACTTTACTTTACTGCTTTCTTACCTTTTTGAAGTTGTGTAATTTTCCAGCTTGGCCTTTTCTCTAGCCCAAAAGAGTGGCTGAAATTCTTATTACTCATTCAATTATTTTTGCTGGCCCAAGATTCAGTCAGCATGAAACTGTACCATTGAAGCCAAGTTGAAAATTCAATATAGGCGAATTGTTCACTGACCATCGAATGGAATCCATTTTCACACATGATGATGCTCCATCGCATCTTTTTTTTTACACATTCGTTTCAATCGTTTTCTTTCCTTTTTTTTTTTGTTTAAATTGGCATCAATGAAGCAAAAAAGAAAAAGACAAAAAAAAACTAAAAAAAAGTTTTTTTGTGTGTAGCAATTGCAAGTAAAATTCTTTCGATTTTCGTGTCAGCCATCCATCATCCAGGCAATGTGTCCAGCTGTATTTTGTTGTGACACGGTCAATCCGAGCTCCATCGATAGGTTGTCATATCTTTTGAAGCGGATATGTCACTCATCGGTGATAGTGAAATTTTTCTTCAAAATTAAATGAAATGATTTCACACAAATTGGCAGGGTCATCTGGCCAGGCGGCCCGAGCTAACCAAGCCAAACGAAAATGTGCTTTAAAGGCAAGCTGAAAATCAATGCCAACAGCGAATTCCATATGAAACGCCCCCAAAGAACTGTTAATGTTGGCATTTAATGCACGCCAAAATGCCTTCGGTGGGCGTGTCAGCGCCTCCCCAGGCCCACACTTAAATAACTACTTCACACACTTGGAACGAATAATAAAAAGGAAAACAAGCGACCAAGCAGCAACTACAGGTTTAAGGAAAAGAGCAAAAGCAAAATCAACCAGCACCAAAAGATGGCTGTTCTGCGAGTTGGGGCGACTGTGTTAGTGGCAAAACCCCAAAAGCAAAAATTCTGAAAAAAGAAAAAATGTATCGCCTTTGGAGGCAGTCACTGCCTGGTGCGGTCGTCATCGTGAGGTGGCGCGGCGCTCGCGTCATCTTTTTGCCCACAATTGCTTCTGCTGCTTGAGGATAGTTTTAATAAGCGAGGGTGTCTATAAAAAGCTTCGGAATTAAGTGGAAACTAGCAATGAAAAACTCATTTTCTCAAGTTTAATTTTAAGATCTCATAAACTGAAAATGGCAATAAATTCCTTTTTATATTTCTTTTAAATTTATGAAGTAGTTAATTTTTTGTTCCCTATTTTAAGCTTTACAGAAAAGAACATTGTAAGCCACCATTTAGGGATTATTTAGTATTATTAGGAATTGATTTCTATTGATATATTTTCTCCTTTTCAAGGTAAATCCTATAAAAATATAATAGCTTCAAAAATTTAAAATGTTTACCTTCAAATCCTCTCAAAGATTACGCGCAGGCTTAGGCCCAAAAATAAGTTTTATTAAAGTTGATAAAAGAAAATCTTTATTTCCATGAAATCCCCTACCTTAGGCCGGCAGTATTGTCTTAAAAGACTCCCAGAAAAATTTTCCCTCAAAATCTGTAATAATTTGATAAGTCGACTACTTTTTAAGCTAGCCTCGTGTGTGTAAGAAAGTGGGTGTGCACTCGTTTTGCTTATAGCTTTCTGGGTAGAGCCTGTATTTTTCCTTTTTTGCTAGTGAGTCGCTCTCGCTTTACAGTCCCCAGCGGCCTGATTAAATTCTTATCCCCCCAAAAGAAAGAAAAAATGGCCAACGACCACAGCACGAGCAAGAGTAGAAAAAAGCCAAACCAAGCCAAGCCGAGCCGAGGCAAGCAGGGGGTAAGCCAAGGACGAAACAGAATGAGACACAGCCGCTTGCATTTTAGTGTGCTTCGCGCAAATGATGAAATAAATGAAACTAATCCAAACGAAAAGCCCAAAACACGAAATAAACAGCAAAAATATTTACACTGGGAAACCGCAGTTGCCACTCACCACCAGCTAACCGAGCGGCAGGAACAGTTGCCGCAAACCGCTGCCACCACTTCGAGTCTCTTTCCCAATTCTTCTTCTATTACAGGTTTTTCTCTCTTTTTTTTTTTTTTGGTGAATTTCTGTTGGGTAGTATTTAGTGGCCCAGTGGTGCGGCCCTTTTCTGTAACGATTTTCGCCTGGCATTTCGGTGATAAACATCTTTGCAAAGTAAGCAACAATTTTTATACCCGAAATTGGGTTGACTAACCGACAAGAGCAGAAAAAAAAAAATCAAGAAAAAGAAAAACTTGAAAGAGGATGGGCATAAGAGGGAAAGACAGAGAGTGTTAGGCTTGGCTAAACTAATGGGGTGCCGGGTTGATTGGATGACGGAGCAGGCAAATATTTTTAATGATTTTAAGCGAAAACTTTCTGACCAAATTCTTCGATTTTGTTCGCTGTTTTGTACGGACCAATTTGTGCAAAACTAATTATGCTGAGTGAGAAACACTTGAAGCATGATTAAAAAAGGCATCGAAAATGAGAAATACGATCTGCCAACTAACCAAAATGGCCTTACCAATTATTATTTGCTGTTTTTGGCTGGTCTGTCATTTACTTTTGACTAGTCATGCGTTATGTAAAATTTAATCAGATCAAATAACAATATAAAAAGCAAAAAAAATTAAAAAAAAAAAAAACAAGAAACTTATAATCATCATCAGGCTTTCGCTTTGAAAGCACAAACATCTGTGCTGTTAATATATATTTCATTTTTGTGTGAGCAAATTTACATCACGTATACGTAAAAACAAAAATAACAACAACAAACATTTATATACATTTTCCCCTACCACTTTTAATTTTGTTTTGATGTGTGTATGAAATGCTTTTTTCTCATGAATGTATTGTGGTTGTTGCTGTTGTTGTTGTTGTTGTTGTTGCTGCTGCTAATGTAGAATTATGGCTTTTTACTGAAACACGCTTTTACATTTCCCGTTTCCTTGGCATACCAATGCTATGTTTATTATACTCTTTTCCAGTAAAACAGACTACATTTAATTTGGCTTGCGTGAGACTTGGATGAAAGTAATGAAAGTACACTCAAGATTTTTAATTTTGAAATAAAAGAAAATCTATTTTCAATCTGGCTCTGGGAAGTCTCCAAATATTAATAGCAATAAGCTAGATCAAATTACTATATTCTTTAACCTGTCAGGAATTGGGACTTAGCAAATTTAGTTTCGACTAAAATCGAGTCTTTGGAAAATTCGGAACTGACCTCAAAAAGAGCATTTGATTTTTGTTGTTTTCAAAGCACCCTTTATTTTCGCAATTGTTGTTACCGTTGGTAGTTTTAATGCCACTCACATACACAGGCACACACAAATCAGTGTCGCCAACAAGGCCAGATTGCTCGCGTGCATTTATGGGAATTTTTGTCCGCTGTTTGCCCGTGCATATGAATCTACAAATTCTGCCAAGCACACTGACTGATTTTGTAAGATTTTTAAGCAACTGAGACATTTACTCCCTTATTGCCTACATTGTCCTGGCGAGTCCATCAGTTAAAAAAAGGCGTAGGAGTTTGCTAGGCTCAACATTTCATGTGCCATCTGTTGGGACTTTTGCTTAGGATTTTGAGTGCGCGCACGCGTAACTTTTTGTAATAATTCTTAGTCGGCTTAAAGGTTAAAATTTGGAATTTGAAATAAATATTTCAATCTAAATCAGCTGATAAAAGATTAACAAGTTTAGCAATGCCAATTCCAGTCGAATAATTCAGAGAAAATGCGCTCTGAAAGCTCACAAGAATATTAAGTACATTGGGATTTTTCTCCTTAAATATTTTTTATTCAAACTGTGCAAAAATTTATTATTAAAGCCTACATAGGCCGATTTGATACTTTTTAGGTCTTCCAAGGAATTTTTTTGTTTTGAATTTCAGCTTGCTCATTTGGCTTAGAAATATGTTTGATCAAGTTTACCTTTGGTACCGAAAGTACTAAAATAAGTACATGTGTATTTTGGCCTGCGGCAGCTGTCATTTACTGGCAAATGAAGAAGAAGAAGCAGAAGACGACGAAGAAAATATAAAAGGTTTTATTATAGCCCTTTTTTTGGGGGGATTCAAGTCAGCCAATTAAAAAACTGTTTAGACCTGGTGTATTGTGAATTTTTATATTTGAAAGCTAATTTGTATGGAATCTGTTTTATTTTTATTTTGCTAATGAAACGACGTGTTTCTTTTGATGATGTTGGCAGCCTAAAGAAAAGTTCGGTACGCCTTTCATTCATTATTAATTGGCTGCCCTTTCTAAGAGCTAACGGTAATTTTAATGCAGATGCAATTTTTAATTAAATTTTTCAAGCTGTCCAGGGTAGAAGGGAAAGCAAAATCTACCTTTAATAAAATCGAGAAAATTAAATTTTTTCTTACTCATGCAATAAAAATGCTAATTACTCCATTTTACTCTTTCGGACCTCTTTCATTATTTCCACCAGAGATGAAATAGTTTTTGAAATGTAAAAAGCCAAGTGACAGAGTGAAGACAAAATCCAAGGAAAAAAGTAAAAATGTCCATTTCAGGCACTCAACAAATGTCAACATTTTAATTTTTCCTTTCTAAAATCTACACAATATTATACTGCTGACAGTTTCAATTCACAAATTACAACCTCAAGAGCACAATTACAAGCAAGCGTGCTTGTGTTTAACATGTTGAAATAACAGACACCCAAAAACATTCAGACCACACACGAAGGAATGGGTTCGACTGGTCCAACGCACACGTGTGGACAGAGCCCATTCAGTCGGCAGTGGGGCTGAGGGTAAAGAGGAAGCAACAACACATCAACAAAATCCAATTTGAGGTCTGGCGGCATGCGAAAGGAACCGCTTTGAATATGTAGCCAAGACAAGGGTGAGGAGGGGTGGAGAGGAATGCCAAACATTTGGTAGTGACGCTCGTTTAAAGCCACAAAGCGAAAACCGTTACAAAGCCGCAACACTTACACACACACACGCACACGCATACATATATATATGGACGCACTTTGTTATGGGAACTGCCTCTAAAGTGTCCTATGTCTGGCCCAGCAAGCCGATTATCTTTTCATGCTACATTTGTATCTCTTTCAAAAAGAAGAAAAAAAGAATAAGAAGAAGAAAAAGTTAAATGACACTAATCTAAATTCCCAGAGAATGGAAAAAAAATATTCAAAAATATTGTGTGGCACAACTTGGCTCATATGTCTGCTTGTCTATGTGTGTGTGTGTGTGCGAGCTTACACTGGTTTTGGATACGCTTTTATTTCAAAGCCAGCCTATTTGGTTTTGCCATTTGAATTTCCTCCACCTCCTCGTTGGTGCTGCTATTTTTTGGCAGCTTAATTTTTGAGCAGAAATAAAGAAAAAATTTTAGTCGTTGTTTACTCTTCTCTTGAGTTGGATAAAGTGTATTTAAAATTTAACTAGTTTCGAAAAAATTAATTCCCTGTAATTTTTCTTACATCTCCCTCCTCTTTCCTTTGTGAGCTTTGAAAATATTGCAGCATAAGCGGAATACAGGCAGAAAGATTTTGGCCATTGCGTAGATGGTGCGCTTGGCATTTTAATTTTTCAGCTTGCTCCAAGATCTTTAAGATGTGTATGTGTGTGTGTGTGTGTGAGTGACGACCTTTACACATTTATTTGGATTTTTATAGTGTTGTCTTTGTGTTGGCCTCCACTTGAAAATACAAGAGATGTCGTAGTCTTTGGCCAAATTTAGTTGGCACTGCTTATTTTAAAGTCTTGATTTTTTCTTTATTTTTTTTCTTCTTCTTTTTCTTTTTGTGGGTGAGGTTAAGTTAGTTTGAAATTTCTTGTTGTATAGGCCTTCCATATAAAGTTGAGTTTATCTCAAGCATGTAGATTGCCTGTAAAATATTTAATTACACACTGCGGTGCACCCAACCACTCACTGGCATCCACACACAATACCAAGAAACCATCAACACCATACAGAGAATTCTCAGACACACACATACACACATACATAGGCACGCAGGCACGCCATGATGCCATTTTGGTTGGCTGGTTGTTCGGTTGCCTGGTTGTTTGTTTGGCAATGTGTAACCTTCCTTGTTCACTTGGCAATTTCAAAGTGTTGTTATTCCTGTTGTTCTTTATGTTGTTGTAGTTGCTGCTGATGCTTTTCAAGTTTGTGTACTCGACACAAGTGTCACTTCTATGCACGTTTACTGCGAGTATCTAAGCCAGTATGGGTCTGTCTCTGTATGTGTGTGTGTGTGTGTGTGTGTGTGTGTATCTCTGTTTATTTATATGCCGTTGAGATTCTTGGCAAACCAAGACTGGGAGGGTCCAAACCACAAGGAACAGACAAAAATTTATATATGTATATATGTTCATTTGAACTAACCTGACTGGTTCTTAACTGTCAAATTGTTAAGTCATTTTTGCATTTTTAATAAACTTTGTTGCCAGCGTCTTGAGCTGCATGCGAAATGAGCAGCTCTCCCTTATCTGGTGCGACTCTGGAGGGGCCAACTCAAAGCAAAACTCACATATATTTTAGGCCTACTTAGCCGGAGACCGCTGGGTAATGTGGCAAAATACTAATTATGTTTATTGAGCGTACACGGCAACAAACAATTTAAAACACGACGGTTTAATTTGCTTTCAACACCTAAAGACAACCAAAAGACTGAGAGAGCGAGAGGGGGGGGGGGGGGATAAAAGCAGCAAAAGCTATTCTACCAGAGACCTGACGAATATTAAATACCTTTATTAAAATTCCATGGATCTACCGAGTTTCGAGTTGCTCCCAAAAGAATACTACACAAATTAGATACGAAAATAATATGAGATTCTTTGACATTTCTTGTCGAAATAAACCCTAAAAAAAATAATAAATTTTTAATCAATGTAAGTATTTTCTCAACAAAATCAAAATACTATCTCTTTTGTGAAAGAAACAGCCAAAAAAAAAAGAAAAAAAAACATAAACATTAGCAAATATGTATAAGTAATTCCCCAATTGGGGTCGGCCGGACCAAACACACCTTGAGTGTAAATCGGCTTTGACCTTTAATGAGCGCTGCGTGGCCCGAAAGGCGCGTGGTGGATGAAAGCAAGTTTGCATTCGATTTTCGCACGACCAGAAGCGTCCAGCCGAAGGTCATTTTAAAAATAAGTGGACACAGCCACAACAGCAACATTAACAAAAACCAACCACACCCGCCGCCACAATAGAATCCACACAGGCAGAAATTCGTGAGACCAACTGACAGGCTGTCGATCAGTCAGTCAGTCAGTCAGTCCGTCAGCCGGTCAACCAGGTATCCAGTCAGTTGGACAAAGGAACTTGAAACCGTTTCCATAGCCTTGGACACACACACACACACACACATGCACAGTAGCGCCAGGCAGTCTTTGTCCAGCATTGGCATTGGGTGTGCCATTTGGGCCAAGTGGCGTGCCATTAGGTGCTAAATATGCGCTTCACACACACATACACTCATACACCAACCTACAACAAAAACACGAGTAACCACAACAAAATTATAAGCAACGGCGACGATTTGTTCCTTGTTCCTTGGCCAATGCCATTGACAGACGGTTATTGGCTGAATGCTTTGTTGTTTCCTTTCCTTTCCTTTAATTTCATTCTATTTTTTTTGTGTATGTGTTTGAATGTTTTTATTTTGCTATCTACTCGAAATCCCCGCCTAAGCACATAATTAAAAGCGACATTTGCTTGGCTTTTGCATTTGCCAGTTGGCCCAGCAAACAAAGCACGCAGGCGAAAGCACTAAAGTTGCGAGTTGTTGGTTGTCTATCAAGGTGGATAGGTAAGTATTGTGACTGGAAGCGATTACAAAACTTTAATTAAGGCATTAAATAAGGCAAATGTATCTAATTAATGTATTTTCTGTTGTTGCATTTCAATTATGTGCTTTAATTACAATAAGAAAAACAACAACAACAAAAAGAAAAAGAAAAGCAAACAAGCAAACGAGTAATTTGAGCTGCCAGATTGAGTGGAGGGTATAGTGGCTATAATGGTTCTTGTTGTACTTGTTGTAGTGGCAAGAAAATCAGCCAAGTTTGAAATTGCCCGAGTTAGTCAGTTTCCTTTAGCAAATGAATGATTTAAGCGAATTCCTGACGCACCCCGACAAGCCCACTGACATGGCGTATGAGTAATGTGCAAAATATCCAAGCTGAGAGTAATTTAGCAATTTGTGTTACAGACCCGACCCCAGCTATGCTGCCTCTTAGTTTTGAAGTCTCGTTTAATGAATTTATAAACAACTTGAAGATAAGCGCCACTTTTTAAATGACCTCAACACCTGCCACCAAAAGTTATCGCCCCAGCCCAGAACTATATTAGCTCCTCCTCCTTCTACTCCTCCTGCTGCTCTTCGGAGATAGCCTGGAACACAAAATATATATTGAGTTTGCGTGTCAAAAGCAATTTTCGTTTCGACACAGACAATAGCCAATGCAACAACAACAACAACCATAACAACAAATTGATTGTTGCTATTTAATAATTTATGCTTATTAAAGCCTTTTCGCTTCCAAGCCCATCATTCTGGCAGCTTTCAGCCCTAATGTGGAAGAAAAAACAAATTTAATTAAATAAAATTTCATAAATTTATTTAAAGCGAATCAACACCATGTTTTAATTTTATTAAAATGATGAAACCAAAAATATGCAATATTTTCATTACTTTCTTTTTATTATTTGATTAGATTGAAATGTGAAAATTGAAATATTTCAACTATTTGCAGAGTCAAAGCACTCGGGCAAAAATCTGAAAGTGCAAAAGAAGCCCAGGGGCATAGGTCATTGATACAGTTCTATGGTACTTTTTCCAGCCACAAACTGAAAATAAAATGATTTGAAATATGTATAAAGCGGATTTGTGTATGTGTTTCTTGGCCACTGAGCAACTACCTGGGTCATAACTGCAGGCCATGCCAGCAATAGTGGCCTGAACTTTGTGGCCAAAGTTAACAAACTTTCCTGAAACGCTTGAAAGTGGGTGGACACCGAGAAAGCTCGACAAGTTGTCTAGATTGCTTGGCCACGAAGGCACACACAACCCAATGGCCAGAGTCAACACCATTGGGCTCATCTCACTAATGGAGCGACCGCATCACATTTCAATGCCACAATGAAGCATGTCATGTATGTTGATTATACCATTTCATTTTGCCTGACCATGTGTGTGTGTGTGTGTGTGTCTTGGGTGTTGATATGTCTTGCCATAGAGTTGACCACATAGTTAAGCAATTGACACAGATTTTGGTATAGTATTTAATTGAATGTTTCTGTTTTCTCACTACTCAGACTTTCGAATGCGTAGTCAAATTTGCGGAAAATGCAATTTGCATTTGAATAAGTGTATGTTTATGTGTGTGTGTGTGTGAAGCAAACATGTTAACAAGAAATTATTCAATTTTTGTGTCTATTTAAATTCAATTAACTGCTAAAGCATTTACCTCAAATTGCTTATACGCCCTGTTGCACCGATTTCAATCGATGAATCAATCAATAAGTGGATGAATGAATAAATGAATGAATGACACGCTTTCACAAGTCCTTATAAGCATATTCTCTCTGAATAATAGTAATAATGTGAGCTTAGAAAATCCCATCACTTATACGCCATGTGGAGCCGCACAAAGTGTCGAAAGTGATTGAAAGACACTATGCATACAGTCAGATCAGGCATGCGTGTGCCTTCGTCTATTTATATTGACATCTGTCGATTGCCTCGCCTCGATAAAAGAGAAGAAAAAAGTAGCCTGAATCTGAATCCGAATCTTTGTAAGCTTTTAGGAACTAAACATGTTGTTAGTTTGAAAGGACTTGCGGCATTGCTGAAGCTGCAACCGTAAACGTGTCAATGAGTTGACTACTTTTTTTTTCATTTACCAAAATCTTGCACCCTCCCTGTCTCTTTCCCTCGTAAAGGCCAACGAGCTAACTCACTCACGGACTGCGTATGCTACTCAGCTCAGCTTTTGTTAATATTACTCGCATTTCTTTTCAAACTGAACATGTTGCAGGCTGTTATGTCAGTCTGTAAACAGACAAAAAAGTTGCCGTTGCCATTGCTGCCACCATCGTTAACGTTTCTCTTACCAATGAAGGCGTAAGAACAACAACGTCGTGTGCGTGAAAGGAAAACACAAACACCAAACGGATTATTTGTTTTCGGCAGCTTTTGTTTACTTGCTTTTTTATATGCCCACTCCAGGCTGCCACTGTGGCTGCTTGTGCCGTTATCTTTAGCCATGAGAAGGCCTCGGCTGCCTGCATGGGGAAAAGTAAATGAAAAACTGAAGCCGGTAGGTTGTGTTTTTTTGGAGAATCTGCCAGCTCTTTTGTTTGCAATTTTTGGACTGAGATGAGTCAGCGCCCGGGGGGCTGCTGCTGCTACTGCTGGTTTTTGTTACCTCAATAAGTCATATTTTATTTGGGTTAATATGAGGGCAGTTATATGACAGGCGGCGCTTATTGAAATAGCCAAGTCATGAGAACAAAGTAGGCGAGTAAAGAAAATCTTATTTGGCCATTAGAAAAAGCCTAGAGAAAATGCAATCACTCATAAATCACATGTCCTTCAGCCAACAAACAAGAGACGAAAGAAGATGATATACTAAAGGTTAACCAAAGCTCAAATTAAATGCAATAAATATAATTTCACAACACTTAAAGCTGCTGCCAGATATCAACACACATGGACGCTTTCAAAACAAACCCTTATCAAAGCTAAAGCCATGGGCACGTTCATCAAACTTGCTGACCACAACAGCCGCTACAGCCTCAACAAAGACACCAAAGTTGGCGACAAACAAACATCAAGGAAGAAGAAACAGACTGGTCGGTTGTCATGCCCCATCATTGTCGACTTTTTCATAAAAGCAACTAATGTAACCGCCTATCAGCCAGTTCCATTTCAATGGCAAGCCAAGCAGCCAACCAGTTAGCCAGTCTGTCAGCTATACGGTCAGTGAGCTCTTTGGTATGTTAATGAAACTACCGGGCCTAGATGCGAGGGGCTGAATCAAACTTTGGTCATAACAAACGCGACATTTTCAATATGTTGATGTTGACATTGACTGAGTGACTATACTATATATACGTGACCATCACAACGTAAGCAAACAAAAATAGACCACACATTTTGTTGTTTTTGTTTTTTGTTTATATTGGTGAACATCCTTTCTACCCTACCAGCTTAATGGAGCTGCTGTGGTTTGCTTGGGTTATTTGAAAGCAAGTGTTAATCCCTCATTATTAAATTTAAAATGGTGGAAGTTTTTTAACCTTCCAAAGGGGGCGGAGAAGAAATAAGTGACAATGAAGTATAAGTTTTATCACGTGAAAAAAATTTGACATGTTTTAACATATTTTCTTTTATGCTTCTTTGATTTATGACCATTCAAATATTTTTCATAATAATTTCTGTTGCCTACTTTTGGGCGGCCAAATTAATTCCAAGGCTTATAGAATACTTTAGAAGAGAATTTCTTGTTGTATGTTATCTGTATCCATTCCAGTCAAAGTCAATTTGATAAACGAGCTAGGCCTACTTTTATTCATTAGCCATAAAATTATATTAGCCACGTTCAGTTAATTTTTAACATTTCAGTTAATTAGTGAAGCATTAGCTAAATTACATACATATTTATATTGATATTCTTTAATGATAATAAAATGAAGCATTAAATTTGAAATCATCATTTTCACATTATTTACCCATTTCCTGCCTTCTAAAAGGCGCACCAAAAACGAAACCAATTAGACAAAAAAGTAAAGGAAAATTTACCAACAAAAATAGAAAACTGAAGCAACGCTCTTTGTTTTGAGGGCCAATGGGGAATTGGGCCTTTGGTTTTTTAATTTCCGTTTTTTTGCAGAGATGTGCCATAAAATCAAAATACAACAAGTAGAATTCAAATTATTTTGTGTCAATTGTGCAAAAAACGACAACAAACTACAAAATAAAAAGACAAGCGAAACAAATGAACAGCGTGTTAAAATAAATAGTCGAGCTAGAGTAAAAGCAAATGACAAAGACAAACAACAAATAACAAATAACCAACCGGCAAGCATTTGCCATTGCCATTGGGCATCAAGCCATAATACCAAAGCCAATGGCAAATGGGCAAAGCAAACAAAATTGTAGGACGAGAATGGAAAAGCCATTACCAAAGTTGGGTACGTCGCTCTGCTTCGCCTCGGCTGGGCACAGTTCAGTTTGGCTCGGTGGACTGATTAAATTGTTAACGGAAAAAAGGGCCAACAGACTCCCAGAGCAAAGCGTAAGAAACTAATTCAGACGGCAAATGTTTCGGGACTCACGCTACCCACGGCTTCATCGATAACACTCGCAGCGAACCGCACAACCAAAAAAAGATATCTCAACGGAAAGGGAGACCAAAAAAAAAAAAAAATAGTGTAAGCTTGGCTGAGTTCTTCTAGTGTTTTTTTTTTCTTTCTTTCTTCGGGGTTTGTTTTGGCTAAAGGGAAATACATTTTTATGGACAATTTGGTTTTTATGTCAATTTACTGTTGTTTCCCAATGAAAATAAAAGAAAATTCATGAAGTTGCTCAGCAAAAAAAAAAAAAAAAAAAATTGAGAAACTCAATCTCCCTCAGTCCAACTCGTACTCGAGGCGCAGCATTTGAAATGAGTGCTGCGGGTCTCTTTGTCTGTATTGCTAGTCTGACGACTCTGGGATGGAGGTTGACATTATTGCTAGTCCAACACGAAGTGATAATTGTCATGAGCCACAGTGTGACAAAGAACCAAGTTGTAAATGGCCAAAACACCAGATGCCAACAATGAGAGCAAAATTACATTGGTTTTTTTTCTTTCTTCTTTTTTTCAACATTGACTTTAAAGATTTCCCCACTCCTCTTGCTTTTCGGTTGGGGACTTAAATTTATGGGTTTTTTGTTTCTGTTTGGCTGATCTGAGAGACGAATTAAATTTTTGGAGGGATCTTTGGGAAATGCGTAAAGTGAAAACTATGCTAAGGTTTATTATTAAATATATGACGGTAGGGAGCACTATAAAAAATCAAAATCCAGTTTTATGTTACTTTTTTACAACTAATTTGCAGGGGACCATAAAAAAACAAAGCACAGAAGCAAAAGTCATGCTGAGACACAAGGTACGCCCTTTTAGATGACCAAAGCTCAAAATGTCCCGGCCTACCGGCCTGAAGAAGTTGTAGTAGTAAAACATAAAGCCCCTAGGTCCTTGACTTCAAAAAAAAAAAAACTTTATGAAATTCTTAAAGTTGTAAACTGAAAAACTGCACCTAAAAAGGTTCTATTACTTTTTTTTTGTTTTTTGAGCAATTCATTTGATTGCAGAACTTAATTTTTTGTTAGCTTTTTAATTTTCCATTTGCCAAAAGAAGGGCTTTCATCTGTTTTTTTCTTCTTTTTTTAACTTAATTCTGTTTTCCAATTACCTTGAATACCGTATGCCCGGCATTTGCGTTTCTCATAACTCTTACTCAATTGCCCCATAATTCCTTTTTTATATACTTGACTAAATAAATTTTCTTATTTCCCTTAGCCTCGGTCGCCTTTTTGCATTTTCACCATCCCCTAAGCCAAAGAGTAAGTTTGCTTTTTTGTCGATTCCCTTCTCACTTCTTCGTCACTCCTTCATATATTTCTTGATTGCACATCTCATCCAATCAAGCTCGCTGACCATAAATTAGAAAAACCTTAGATTGAGTTTAGATGTTCAACTGTGAAAATTATGCATGCCTGTCGACTCTGTCGACTCTTTCGACTCTCTGCTGCTGTTTAATTTTCCCTGAGTGCCCAGGGCCGCCCTCACGAAGTGTGATTCTGACCAACCAGTCTTGACCTCTACGTTGCGGCAGACTGAAGCTCAGCTCTTTCAATGTTTACCAATGTCAGAGTAGCGACAAGAATTTATTTTATTTGCAGTGTGATGCTGGCTGGAAGCTCTGTTGAGTTGAGTTGAGCTGAGCTGAGTTGCGTCCTCTGCATCGTTATTCTCTTGTTTATTAAGGCAACATTTATAATTCATTTTGCGCTAATTTCATCTATATTGTTGATGGCTTAAAGCATCTGCTGGTCTCCAAGACAGTCAACGAATGTTTACATGCTTTGTTGGACTGGCTTGGACTGGGTTGAGATTTTCTGCAATGCATTTGGTATATCTTCATTTGAGTTACTCGTTTTGTGTTTGTGTTTTTGTGTTTGCAACATGTGTGGCAGTCATTTCTCATTTTTATGCTTCACAACATGTTGTGGAAACCCATATAAATGCGCAATAGTCCACAATTCATAACGACAACCACAACAACAGAAAGAGTCCTGTCGCACATTTTTTTTTTTTTGTTACTTTTTGCTTCTTTGCTTAGCAGACAAGTTTGTCTAAGCTGAAATATGAGTTGACTGCAAACACGTTTTTACATTTCCGTTTCCGTTGATTTAATGCCACCACAGAAATTATTACCACAAAAGTAAGCACTGCACACCAGACCAGGTTACTTTTTTATTTAATACTTTTTTCAAAGAAAGAGAGTACAGTGGCCAAAGGAATCACATTAAAGAGTGTGTGATCTCCGGCAACCAGAGTATATCCTGTTTACACTATCTTTGGCACAATTACGAGTATGCTGTATCGCAGATTTCTGCTTTTGAGGCTGGGAGGCTTGTGATATGGTGGAAAGATAAAGTGTTGAATGCTTGACGGTGAAAGCCAACGCCGTCCGTTGGAAATTCAAATAAAGCTTTAACGATGCATGCGCGTTCAGCTCGGCTCCACTGGGCTCACGTGTCAGCAGCACTCGCCTCGTTTGCCTCATCGCTTCATTGCCATTTTCCATTGGTTTTCGGGGTTTTAGGGTTTTGTGTTTTACGTTGTCAGCCTGCCAGTTGGGAAGTCCCTACATTTTAGGCTGCTATTTACTGAAGCGTTTTTGTCACATAATTCGCTCGGCGCTGATTTCGCTGGTAATGACAATGCCGCAATGGCCATAAAATGTGCCGCAACACGTTTTTCGGTGGGTGTGCCGGGGCTGTGTCATTTTTCATAATTTGTACATAATTACATAATGCGGTGACAGCCTCAACAAGCCCAACAGCAAATAGAATTGTGCATTAAAAAAAAGCAAATAAAATAAAGACAAACAGGAAGAAGGCATTCGAAAAATTCTTTTTTCCTTTAAATTATTTTCAGAGAGAGAGAGAGAAAGTTCTTTAATAATATTAGAAAAGAATTTTTCATAAAATTTCAAATGCATTCCTTATAATTTATGCTAAATGTTACCAAAAACCCATCTCGGCATACAATTGTTTAGGCCTTCAAAGCAACAACACTTTATCCACCCAACTGACTTATTTTTACCATTGAATTTTTGCATTGCTGAGTGGAAATTTTGCATACCAAAGTTAAGTGAAAACATTTTCAAAACTGTTGGTCTAAATTAAAATTGACATATCTGCGAATAGATAAATGAAAAGTATATAAAAAAATTCTACCAAAAAAAAAAATTCGTTTTGTTTTCAATCAAAAGAGAAATAAATTTAGCTAATTGAAAAGTCACAGTCAAACCAATAAAATAACAAAGTAACAAAATAACTATTTCAATTAGAATAAAAAAAATACAATTTCTTACAAAACAGAAAAGCAAGTGTTAAAATAATGTTCCAATTATCATGTCAGATAGCCAACACGAGCCTTGTTAAAAGGGGGGAAAAAATAAAACTGGATTTATCTATATTATGCAAAAACTATTACAATTAAATAATCATTAAATACTTTTTTCTAATAAGCAAATATAACTGAGACTAAAAAAAGAAAAGATATTATTCATTTGTCTAACAGTTTGTGTAGTTGCCGCTGCTCTCATCAAGGGTATTGAACATTGAATAACTAAATTAATGCATAAGGTAAAAAAAAAAAAAATAAATATTAAATAAAAAATTGTCTGGCTCGTGTGCTTATTTGAGCATGCAAGTTTTTATTTTCTGATTCACTGCATTTCATTGATTAAAATTAGCCTCGCTCTCTCCCTGACTCTCTCTCTCTCTCTCTCTTTTGCTCTCTTTGACTCAGAAAACTCAACGGAATGGAGAACATGAAAAACTACTTTGATAAATATGCATATGAGGAATGGGAAATTACTTAAAAATAAAAGAAATCAACTCAATAATTTAAGTAGTTTGGTTAATTCTCTTTTGCTCTAATTTCGCAGAAATTTGTAGTATTTTTTTATATGACCGAGTCAGACTGTCTCATTAGACTGGACGAAGTCTTCTGTTTATCATTTCAATTATTTAGCTTGATTCAACTTTGCTTTTGGCCCTGGAAAAGTTCACATTTCACTTTGTGGCCAACTAAATAGGCCAACTAATGCGGTTGACAGCCACAAATTGTAAATAATTGAATTGTAAATGCAATTATTTTATAACGTATGCCTGGAAAGATGACAGAGCCAAGTCAACAAAGTGGTCGGAAAGGCAATATTACAAATTAGGCCACACTTTGTAAAACTTTTACACAACTTGCGCTTGTCATAAACAAATTCAAACCAAAAAGAGCAAATTAAGAAAGGACTAACACACACACACACACTCACATTGAGACTAGCTGATTGAGGTCTAGTTATGGTTATGGCCGGACTGGGCAATTAACATTTGTCTAAGCCAGGCCAGACAAGCCCAACAAGCCAAACAAGTCAAGACAATCCGGCCAATCCGTTTGCCACTGTTGCTCTTCCTGTTGGCCTTGTTATTCGTGTTATCCTGACCACATGTTGTGGCCATGCATTAAGTGTTGGACAGGCTCCACAGCTGCGCCAAATGGCTTTGAATGACATGAGTTGCCATGCCACCTCTAAATGAGTTATAGTTTGTCTGCCGCTTTAGGGTACCCAAGAGGCCGTGGGGATGAGAGGAGCAACAGCTTGGATTTGAGCTTATCCTGTGAATTGCATTTAATTAAAACTGGTCGGAATAAAAATCACTTAGATAGTGTTTATATTGTATCCAAAGGCATAAATTTATATTCACTTAAAAGTTTCGAAAGTGAAATAAGAAGAAGAAAAAGAATAGAGCCCAAAAATATGCAAAGTTAATTTGTGTAAAGAAGTTTATTGCCAAGTGAAACTACGACTACTTTGACCTTTACTTAGTTAGTTATGCCACGTAGCAGGCTGCAATAAATTTGTTGCATAAATGAAGGCAAACAAGATGGCACAACAGCTGCTCCTGCTACCAAGCAAATTAACGAGTTTGCCGAGTCCATAAAAGATGCATGAATCAGTCGCGCGTGCACAACAATGAATGGCCAAAACGTTTGCCAACAATACAAAAAAAAAACATCCCCCCACCCTCCGGGCCAAAATGTTTCGAGCCAGTAAATTTACCCATCACAAGCACAAGTAAATGCAAAACTAACCGGCTCGATTCTAAGATTCCGACATGGAGGAGACAAGGAGCGAACACCTCGCCCAGTCAGCAGCTTTCAAAACTCAAACTTAACTCTCAACGGTCGTTTTGGTATTACCAGCACGGCAAATATTTTATGCCATAATAATAAACTAAACTCTCTATAAAGTTGTCATATTCAATTCCCCCAGGAGGGCATGCAGCGGCATAAATTAGGCTTATGCCGAAAGCAGCGGGACATCGAAGCCAATCCCTCTCAGCTCTCTTAGCCCCTGCACCCTGCCTCCTGGCCTCTGGCCCCTGACTCCTGGCGTGGCAGGATTTTCTGTTGATGAGACGACACAGACAGCAGCATGCTGTGATTGAGTGGGTGGCTTGTCATCAAAACCTTACCGCCCCAGTCACGCCCTTCTAGCCTTGTCTCTCTGTAATTACATTTGAGAATGCGTGAAAGAGGATGGTCTGAGGATGCAGTTATATGGATTAATAATAACAGTTCGTAGACACACATGCACGAAACATATATGTGTATATGTATATGTATGCCGACATATTGATCGACTGATTGAACATGAAAATGTCAGCACAATTAAGCTTATTGAATCACTTTACGCTCAGCCGGGCGATTGCTTCTAAAAGTGTTAACTTGGCTCAATATATTCTCTATACATTGCGTGAGTGAGCAGTCAATAACGACAACAAATACACTTGCGTGTATATGTCCGTGTGAGTGTGCATATGCGTGTGCCCCTGGCCAAGTTCATTGAAAAGCTTCTGGCCATGTTGGCTGCTTAAGTGTTTAGTTGTTTTCACGCCTAAGCTCTTTTAAAGTTGCTTAATTGAAGGCTTATCGATGGGAAGAAAAGCCCCGAGCCATACCACAGCTCCGGCTAATTTATGTGAGAACAGCTGGCTAACATAATGTTACCCTCTATAAAAGCAGATTATAGAGAAGTTATTTCGAACTTGAGAATTTTTCCCAACCCAAGCAGCTTCAACTTAATCAGTAAAAGAGATTATAGAGAAATTAATCAGAAACAAGGACTGCCAATCCTTAAATTATTTAAACTTGAAGCAAATTCGCAGAGCTCTTAGCTTCAACTTAATTAGTCAAAGGGAAACATTTTATCTGAAGACGCATAAAATCATATTCCATATCTTAAATTTTATACTAAAAAACAAGTCATTAAGCCTTGATATAAAATTTATTAGAAAAGAATCTTGAAGGTGTTACATCATTGAAATACTCTTCTTGATATTTGATAGGTTTTTTTTTTTAGAAAAAAATGAATAGAGGAAAGGTATAAAAAAAAAATATATATATATATATAGAATATCGTATAAAATATGAGACGAACATAAAAATATAGCACAGATAATGGCGAAGACTGGTAAACAATCTCAGAAAAACTCCAAGCACTCACAGACAGGCAGGCAGGAAACTGCTGCTCGCCTATCGCCCCGTTAATGTTGCGGCACAAAGCCAAGGCCAGCACGTCCGTCAAGCGGCAGCAACGTCCTCAGGAAGCAAAAGTAATATGGCCCGAAACGAACCAAAGCGTGCCGCTAAAAAACATAATTAAAGTTGTTGACAGTGCGCCAACCGAAACGACAACAAAAGAAACGAAGCCTTGAGATGCCCATGGGATACAGCCTCCTCCTGACTTCACTCCCATCCACTCCACTCAATATTTTATCTACTTGCCCCACCATCATCTTCAGCTTGTTGTTGTTGCCAATGATTAATGACTTGATTAATTTTGTAAGGTAATTGCATATTCAAATTACTATAAAGTCATTTTACAAGTGGCAATTTGCCAGTCCAAAGACTCGAGTCATCCTCCTCTATGTTTTGCACTTTGGTCACTTCAAAAGGAAAAGAGAAACCAAAGAAACATTCAATTACCTCTTCAGTTCTGCGAACCAAATGAATCCGTACAGCCTGCAGCATCATCAAAAACGCATCAACGTCATTAGAAACCCTGAGGGCAGCCCTATTGCCAGACACTGTCATTCTCATTGTCACCGTGGTGGCCATCAAAAGGCACTCTCTTCTTTTTTCTCAGCCACATTTGCGGGCGGTTTTACGCTGCCTGACGTTTACCGTGCCACATCCGTAATCTAACCAAGCCAAAGCGGCCACACGCCTGCAGCGACACGGAAGTGGCTGCTTCCCTGCCTCGTCTCTGGCCATGCGATTCGTTTACATTTTGTTTCGTTTGTTTTGCCTCGAAATGAGGCCAAAATGAGTGCCAGCAACTGTGCCAAGCAATTTGCAGCACGAATCGCTTGTGTAGTTTCTGCCAAATGATTACGACGCGTTTTTTTTTTTTCTTCCTATATGTTTGCGCCAATATGTTGCAAGTGTTGTCAGCGCATTTTCCAGACCAACAAAAAAACAAAAAGAAAAGGAAAAAAGGGAAACACAAGATGCCGCATGGAAAAGGCATAAAAATTATCATTAACATTCTCATAAAAATCAATGGAAAAAAAGCGCTGGTCTTCTCGGAATATAAAAAATAAAATAAATGACACATATTTGTGGAATGAAATAAAATTAATGGTATTATATCTGAATATCCAGCTCAAAAGGAATAAGAAATAAAAATAAAAATAAAAATAAAATTTATACATTCTTTTATTTTAAATCTCTTGAAATTCTTTCTCTTCTGTGGTTCTGACTTAAAAACTGTTCAGCTTTGAGCTTAAAAAAAAAAAATGTAATAAAAAATCAAGGCTCTGATGAGTGCAATTAAGAATCAATGACCCTATTTCACTGCCCACCGAATCTGCCTCTGGACGATACAATTTTCCACACTTTTCGACTGGCAAAGAAGCGTTAACATTTTTATTTATTTATTTATTTTTTTGCACTATCTTTCTTTTTCCTGTCACATATAAAAAGTAACAGCAGATTGTACGGCAATAAATGTGAATATGCACACATACACACACACATATATATAGACACATACATATACACCATCATATATACATCTCTGTTAAGTGGGCGCAATTTCGCTATTGCCGCTCGTTAAATTTGCATGAAAAAAGAAAAAAAATATATGGCAGAGACTCACATGCCTCCGTCTTTGTAATTCAAAGAGTGAAAAAAAAATGGTGGCACTAAATACAAGCAACAGTTTTGACGGAAGCAACTTTTTGCTGGTGCCTTTGCCGCAAAGTTTTTTCCTATTTTGGTGAAAATTCTAGCTGAAAGAGCGTCTTTCTCGTTTGGCTTTATTTTATGTATGCAACAAACGTGTCAAGGGCAAGCAAGTCAGCTGCAATTTCCGTTTACCCCGCAAAAGCTTTGAGTCAACAGACACAGACAGCATCCAGTGTGGCTGCAATTGTGTCAACGCGGCGTATACGTTACTTGGATATACGAAATTATTCATGAGAACAAAGGCAATGAAAACTATTACAATGGGAGATAAAGAAAAGTATATGATGAATTTTCCAGCTCTAATATTTATTTAAAATTTTACTTTGAATGTGTATGTGTGTGTGTGTGTGTGTGTGTAAAAGATGATACTTTCTAGGGTTGTAAAAGGGAAAAGGCAATGTAAAGAATTGGGAAGCGATAAAACTTTATGAATTAAACAGTAGAGCAGCCTCAGCAACATTGTAATTAAAACTTGCCGAGTATTCTTTGAAAACTTCATAATGCCAGTCAGCTAGGCAAACAGCGGCCCTGGCTGGGCTGGGCTAGGCTGGTCTGGGCTGGCTAACCGAATAGTCGTAGCCAACAGGCCAGCCACAGCTTGGCCTAGTCAGCTTGGCCTGGTCTGAAATCCTGTCAAATTCATAAAACCAAACGCACAGTTTGGCTTAGTGGTTGGCTCAAAAGAACGAGCCACCAAACCCAACCCCACCACCTGATTATCAGCTCTCTTTGTCTGTTGAAATTTTTGAATTTACTCGTTTCCTCCAGTCTCCTCCAGCTACCTGAGTTTTTGGCCCAATCTTTGAAAGTGCTGTCAACACCAAAAGGATATCACAGCTGGATTGAAAACCCCAACCCCAATGCGAAAAAAAGGAAAGCCAAAACCAAAACTTCCTTTTCAATTGCACAGCCCAGCTTAGAGTATTTGTACAGTCACCGCCAATTAGGCTTGAACTGCGGGCCGAATGCTACCCTCATGATTAATGCAGCTGCTGTCGCTGTTGCTGCCACTGCCAGTGGCAGTTGGAACAGCCAAACTGCTTATCCGAAAGAGGCCATCAATTTGCATTTGCCAAGCATCAATTAAAACGGGAGGCCACCGAACCATTCTCATCCACAATCTAAACGATCCGTTGTTGGGCAAAAGAGAAAAAAGTACCAGAAAAAAAAAAATATACCAAAAATCCTTCATTTTGAACTTTGGCGGATTTAATTAAAGAGCGGCTGCTGACATTTACCAACGGTGCCGGGCCACTTGTTTCTTATCGTTTCCAGCTTTTGTTGGCTTGATTAAATAATTTTTCATTATTTTGGCAAATAAAAGAAACGACAACAACAACAAAAAAAGGAGCAGCAAAAATCACTTGAGAAAAAAACGACGGCTGGCTTACACATTTAATAAGTTTATTAAAAGCACAAATCCACAACAACAACAACAACAACAAAGTAACTTGAGTGAGAAAAATCTTATCTAAAAACGGAAGCTCAAAGTAGGAAGAATGAAGTCTGGCAAAAAGGGGAATAACTTGTCATTTGGCTGTGTCAACACAAAACCAAACCAGAAATCCTTTTCTTTTTCATTTCGGTTTATTTTTTACTCACACTCTTAGAATATTGAAGCACCTGGTTAAAGTTAAGTGAAGAAAAAATCTTACCACTCTCAAAAGTTCCGCGACATAATTGCTGATTTAAGTCGACTTGGCTTGCCTCAATTTTTGCCAGCATATTTCAAATTCTTTTTTTTTTTTACTCATGCTTTCAAAAAAAAAAAGAAAAGAAAATGACAGCCTCAGCATGGCTGTCACATAGGTACGCCTGACGGGTTTTAAGCAAACAAAAACCGTATTAAAAAAGACAGAAAGAAAAAGAAAATGTTGACAATATTACATACTGCCGCCACCCATTGAGTTTAGAGAACTTGATTTAGCTGCTGCCATAGCAACACTCGCACAGCATCCTCTTCTTTCTTGGACAATCTAAAAGTCAATTGGAAAACTGTGGGCAGCTGGCTCAAAGCTTTGCCTTGGAAAATCTGCCATAGATTTTCGATTTACAAAGTTTCTGGGATTTACTGGAACCTTCTTTTGATATGGTTGTGGTCAATTTGCAATGTTAACCACAAAATACCTTTGCCCATTAACCAAGCCAGTCGGTCCAGCAACGTTCTGCTTAAGAGACTAAGTGAGTCAATCAGAAAGACAGGCATTCACTTGACTGGTTGGCTGGCTGACTTTGTCCGCCTGTGACATTTCGGAGCTTAAGTCTTTTAATCAGGATTATTGTTTTACTTTTTCCAGTTGCTCTCACAAATGACCAACAGGACGTATACTTTTCTTTTCGAAGAACCCCTTTCAATTCAGAAGAGCTAGGACCAATCTTGTTTCAATTGATAAGAAGGCATATTGTGACACCCTCCCTGGACCCTTGTCAATTTTGGCAGAGATTCTTCTTTTTCGAACTGAGACTTTTTGGCTTGTTTTACAGCTTTCAATTAGCATAGAAATTGAATTCGTTTTTGATTGAGGAATCTTTGGATTTCCTTTTGGTTTTGACAGCGAAAATATTCCTAATTACCAAATAGGCTTCTCTTTTACCTCAAAAAAACAAAATCTTATTTATTTCCGTTTTTCACAAACCCAAGAAAATTCTAAAAAAAAAACTGGCAAACATTCTAAGCTGGGCTTAGGAATTTAATGAAAATAAATTGACTTTACTCAAAATCAATTTCCACTCTATCGGCATGCAAAAATATTGTAGAAAACAGTAAAAATAAATACTTGAATATATTTTTTTTTTTCAATTTTTTGTATTTTTTTGAATATGGAAATTTATTTACTCTTGCGAAAAATTCAGCGAAAACTATGCAAAAAAAAAAATCACATATTTTAAAAATATTTTCTTCTTCACAATTTTAATGAAATACAGGCAGCGATTGTATTTATAAATAATTTAAAAAAATGCCACAAATTCTTTCGACATATTATCAAGTTCTTTATTTATTTTTTTTTAATCATTGAAGTTTTTTCGCAAGTGTCTTGGATGTATTAAAGCGTATTGGAGTTCCCCTTAATAGCAACAAACAGCCCAGACAAGCGAATAACTCGATTGAACATTTTTAGACAGAGCAAAAGAAAACTTATCGATTTGCTTAAAATTGTATTTGAAATTTCAAATTCAATTTTGTCTTGCACACTTTTTTATTTTCTCCTTTGCTTTGGCCTGTGCGCAGAACCAATGAAAATAAAACGAAAAAAGAATTGATAAGAAATGCAAGTTTGTATCTGCTTGCTGGGTTGGGTGAATGTGAATGCAACAAAAGTCAGGAAAAGAAAATAAAAGAGAAGCGTAAAAACGCTGACACAAACAACGAAGACAACAAGTCAAAAGTCTTTGCTGCCCCGCCCCCGCCTCCGGACTACGGAATATTTAAAATAGAGGTGCTCTGGCCGCACAGACGACAAACTTTTCCATCCGGTTGTGAACATTTCGTTTTAAATAATAAATAACATTACATATAAAAGAGAAAGAGTGGATGAGAGGGGTAGAGGCGAGGTAGACAGATAGAAAAGAGAAAGCAGAAAGGCATTTAAGACACTTGAAAATCAACTCGACTGCGAATATAGTTTAGGTCTTTCAAGATGGAAATGCTTGAATTGAGCTAGGTGAGGTTGGGTGAGGTAAGGGCAAATCATGTCATAATGTAATGAGCACATCGAAAGGACACAACATCGAAGACGACGGAAGCTGTGGTCGCAGGCAAATTGCATTGGCCATGTCAAGATGTTGCCAGTTAACAACCACAAAATTAGTTTAAGACTTGACGGAATTTCATTTCCGCTACAGAATTCAACTTAAAATGAAAATGTCTATTTACAGATGCCTATGCTCTTGTCTGGACAAGTGGGAATATGCCAGGAATCAAAAGACAATAACTAAAAATTATCAGAGAATCCCGAGTGAGAGAGCGAGAGAGAACGAAAGCCAGAATAAAATCGAAGAGCTGATTAGGATCGGAGGAGTTTGAAGCAACGCAAGATGCGTTCCCTGAGCAAGTCGGCGAGCTTGCATAGCAATGAAGAGGACGTGAGCCTCTCCAGTTTGGATGCAGACAATAAAACCGATTCCATTTACTCCATCAAAACGGATTGGATGACCGAATGGTGAGTTTCAAACAATCTTAAAATTTCATAGCCTAAATAATTTTTCATTTTTCAGGCGCTTGCGAAAAGAGCGGGAGAGTCTCTGTCATATGATCTACCGACGGACCATGGAGTATGGAGAATGCAAGCGACTCCTTGAGGCCAAAATCTATGGCGAGAATGCTGATCTGAACTCCTGGTCGGTGAATGATCAGTTGGCCTGGTATCGGAATTTCAGCGCTAACGCTACTGCAGTGGCCCGGAATAATTCCACAGTAGCACCGGTGGATACGGGTCCAGCCTTGGTTCTGCCACCCTTTGAGACCTGGCAAACCATTGCCATAGCTCTGTGTCTGGCAATTTGCATTATTTTGACTGTGGGCGGTAATATCCTGGTCTTGCTGGCCTTTATCGTGGATCGGAATATCAGACAGCCAAGCAATTACTTTATAGCCTCTTTGGCAGCCACAGATATGCTTATAGGTAAGATCCACGATCCTCCAACTAATCCGAATCAATCCGAACTTAGATTTTCTGGTCTTTTTAGGTACCGTGTCCATGCCCTTTTATACGGTGTACGTCTTGATGGGCTACTGGGATCTGGGACCTCTGCTTTGTGACTTATGGCTCTCGGTTGACTATACGGTTTGTCTGGTCTCCCAATATACGGTTTTATTGATCACAATCGATCGGTACTGTTCGGTGAAAATAGCAGCCAAATATCGCAGCTGGCGCACTAAGAAGAGAGTCGTCTATATGGTCACGATTACCTGGATCATACCGGCCTTGCTGTTTTTCATCTCCATTTTTGGCTGGGAACATTTCACAGGCAAACGAGATCTCCTGCCTGGGCAATGTGCTGTGCAGTTTCTAAAGGATCCCGTCTTTAATACAGCCTTGATTATAGGCTACTATTGGACCACTTTGATAGTGCTTTTCGTACTCTACGCGGGCATCTACAAGACGGCTTACGAGATGCAGAAACGCAGCGAGGCCAAGCAGCGTAAAATGCAGTCTATGGTGGCCCTGAGTGCCGGAGCCATGTCGGGCATGGCCGGTCATGCTGCTGGCATTGGAGTGATCGAGGAGAAGATATTGAAAACCAAGGTGGAACTGGGCGGTCTTGCAGAAGGAGACAACGGTTCGGGCAACACAGCCTTGAAACGTTTGAGCGGCTCTGGCCAAGCCAATCCGCTGGCTCAGGCAGATGCCATCAATGGAGTTCTGCCCGAGAATCTCACACCCGAGCAGCGACGCGTTTCCGAGGCCAAAATCGAGGAGGCCAAACGAGATGCTGCCGAGGCAGAGAAGAGTGAACGCTCAAGCAGTCCAGCCTTTGACTCCGATGAAGAATCCTCCGTCAACCAAGTGCAGCAGCAGCTCAACCAACAGAAGCTGGCGAATCTGCGCAAGCGTTCATCCATTGGTCTGGTATTTGGGGCTCAGGCAGCTCTGATGGCCACCCGCAGTAAAGGTAACTTGAATCAGTGTACACCCACTTCCAGATCTAGCGAGGCCATGGTCACCAGCGATGGCCACTCGCCTTACCCAATACATACCACCAGCCCATCAAACCTGCAGCGGGCTCAGAGTAAGGAGGAGGTGGGCCATCACCACCACACGCCGCTCGAGCGACCCAAGCGCACCTCGTGCTCAACACTCTCCCAGATAGCCGAGCATGAACGTCTCATTGATTTCCATACAACCAACACCACAAGCACCACCAGCACCAGTTCCAGCTCCAAGGCCAAAGCCCAAGCCAAGAGCCCCCTCTCACCCGTCGACATTGCTCCGATCGAAGTGCCACGCGAGCAAGTGCAACAGTGCCTGGTCCAGGCTATCCTACCGCCGCCCGAACAATTCCAATGCCCCTCGCCCTACTCCGACTACTCGGATCGCCCGTTCGGCAACAGTTCGGGCAACAGCGAACTAGCCATGACCTATGACCTGCTCACCAACAACTCCGAGCTGCGCTACATGGACGAGAGCTCCGTCATGTTGGCCGCCAACTCGCCCACCACCAACGGCAGCCTCAGCTGCTCGAGCAGTCGCGCCAAACCGCCTCTCCCACTGCCTCAGCCTGCTCCTAGCAACAATAAAAACAACAACAACAAATCCAACAGCTCCAATAACAATAAGCCCAGTGGAACCCAGCGCAGCGCTGTCCCACCACCACCACCCGTACGCAAACATATCTCCCCCACCGCATCGACTGTGCTGCCAGTATCCGAGACCAATGCACCTGGCAGCACCGATGACTCCCGAGCCGGCCAGGCCACAATTGAAAAACGTCTTCTCGTCTCCTACACAGGCATCGAGGACTTTGCCAAAGTGCGGCGAGAGAGCTGCATAGAGGCCATCTGCCTGCTAGATGTGCCCGGTGCCAACAACAAGGACTGTCCACACAGGCGTGCCTCCAGTCCCCTGGAGACCAGCAGCAGAGATGCCATACTCTATTCCCCGATGCCTCCTAAGCCATTGCCCGAGCGCCAGGCCTCAGTGGTGAGTCAAGCGGCAGCTGCCGGTAATAGCACACCGCTGGAACGCATTGAAGAGCGGGAGACCTCGGACACGAACACAAATAAAATGCCCTCCACCTCGGGCACCACCACCAGCTCGGCATCTGCACTCGGGCAACCAGGCAAGCAGACCACTTCAACCGGCGAATGCGCTGGCAAAAAATCTGATCTGGACGGCGGCGTCTCCAGGAGGAGTTCCAGCAAACGTGACTTTATTCATTCCATAGGCAAACACTTTAAGAGCAAAAAGGCTCTGCCCCTGGTCATAGGCGGCGGTCGGCAAAAGTCCAAATCGGAGAATCGTGCTCGCAAAGCGTTTCGCACAATTTCCTTTATCCTGGGCTGCTTTGTGGCCTGCTGGACACCCTACCATGTGCTGGCCCTGGTCGAGGGCTTTTGCCGGAATCCACCGTGCACCAACGAGCATTTATACATGTTCTCGTACTTTCTGTGCTATGCCAACAGTCCGATGAACCCCTTCTGCTATGCCCTGGCCAATCAGCAGTTCAAGAAGACCTTCACTCGCATACTGAAGGGTGACTGGCACATGACCTAAATGGATGATAGCATTTTCAAAGGGGATAGGTTTAGATTTGGGTGGGAATTTCTTATGGTGGCTGACTTGGTGACCGGTGCAGCCTGTTGCCACAATTTGTTGGATCCCGTCTAGAATTGCCTTTTTTTATTGGTGGCAAAGGCATTCTCGCGAGCCCCGGAGTGTCCTGCTTAAAATTATGCATATAAATCCTTTTGTACAACCTCTTTTTTATGATTTCCAAACCAAATGAAAAGGCTCCTCTAGATGCGAAATCCATACATGTGGATGACGGCTTCGCCGATTGCCAAAAGTCTACACTAAATAAATTCAAAATTTACAAAGTGTATACACCGCTAAATTAAGTAGGCCAAAATTAAAGATCTAGAGATCCAAAGAGTGTTACAAATGCTGGATAGACCGGATTCGGGATGGAGTGGTTAGTTTCGCTTGGGATGTGAGATAGCGAAGTATTTAGATTTTAAGTGGAGGCAAAAAATGTTTTAGACAATAATAAAAATATATTAAATTAATAATTATTTAGAGAGTATCAGTGGAACTAAACATATGGTAAATACTATAAAATTTATATAGGTAAAATCTACACAGACACATCGGTAAAATAAATACACACATATACACACACACATATCTAATTAAAAAAAAAAAAAAACCTATCAAAAATTAAAAAAATAATATATATAAATTTTAAATAAATAAAAGAAATTAGCAATAGCAAAACTATGAAAATTTATTAAATATAAAAAAAATATGGAAAAAAATAAATAAATAAAATTATTAATAAATAACTATACAATAACTATGTAAACTGAAAGCTGTCATTAAGATTAAAAAAATGTTAGAAAAAAAAAAAACAAGAGCATAAAATAAAATATATACGTATATACATACTTTTGCATATTATCGGTGATCAAGATGAATTTCACAAACCAAAAATTTTGAAAAATTACAAAAAAAAAAAGAAAAACAGAAAAAAAAACAGAAGAAGAAAATACAATATAGAACAACAACAGAACCGACAATATGTTTGAAATTAAGTAAAAAAAAAAAAAAAATTTCCCTAACTTTAAGTAAATGGGCAAAAATAAAATATAACAATTTAAATGTTAAACATAAACAAAAATAAAAAAAAATACATATATATTTATGTAAAATAAAAAAAAAATCAAAGCTGCAAAAAAATCCATTCTATTTTTAATTTTCGAAAAAAAATATTTGCAGCTTTGATTTTTACAATTCAATGTCAATTTTTGAGCGCGCTATATAAATAAAATTTAAAAAAGAAAACCCACAGATAAGTGCATAAAAACTTTCGAGCAGCACTGTTTTTGTTTTTAACAAAAAAAAAAAAGAAGAAAGAAACCTTCTTGGTTTATTCCACAAAATAATCGTTATCTTTTGAACTTGCATATCAGTTAATACGTATAAATTCAAATCGTCTCTGACTAAAATCCAAAAACTTTATTATTGTTATTGTTTGTTTATAATTTTTGATTGTATAGCTGCCAATGGGAAATGTTAGGCTTGGTAACCAAAACAAAGAAATTATCACTGTATCAATTAATTTTATTGGCATTTCTTTTTTTGTTTATATTTTTAGGTGGTGTTCTTTTTGAGAATCAGACATTATTTAGATATCAATTCCTCTGTATCTTATCATTTCGATTAGCACCATAAGTGAAGTGTAACAATAACTAAAAATTTTAAATAAAACAAAATAAATAAAATGCAAATATGTCAAGTGGATTAAAAAAAAAACTCTCACACTTTGGACTTTACGAAAGTCCACGGATCAGAGATTCCGAAATTTATTTGGATTTACTTCTACATGCCTTGTATTAATTAAATATGCACCTACTTTAATTAATTTTGAAATTCAATTTCATATTTAGTTATCTTTTTTAAGACTTAATTTTCATTTGATAAATAATTGGATAAACATAAGTTTGTTTCTGAAATTCCAATAATTTGTTTTTAAATTAATAAATTTATGTAAATCAAAATAAAGCATTTGCACACGTTTTGATCGTTTCACAGCACTGTTTAAAGCAGGGCTGCCAACTCTGCTAAAATATGGCAAACTTAAAATTCGATTAAAAGTGAAGGAAAATAATGGATTTGAGTGCGAAATTATAATATTCATTGACCAGCGCCGTTCCAGTGAATGACCAGAACTCATCGCGTATTGTGGTGCCCAACGGTTCCTTCTCCGTCTTCTAGAAATTCGAGGTGCGTTAAGTCCACATAATTGTCTTGATCGGAAGCTCAAAGTACACGTGCGCGCTCTTGAAACTCATTTGAATAGGCATTAACCTATCCAAGTGACCCTTAAATCGTCATTGAAAGATATATTGAGCAGACGAAAATATTATGGATATTATAATACGTATACTGGCCTTGATACTCACTGCCATTGGGACTATTGTGAACAAATTGCTGGATGCCTTTTTTCTGCCCAAGCGGGCCCAAATTCCGCCGATCACGAATCCTCTACTCATCAAATCAGTCACAGAATTGGCCACTGAGTTGCGTAGAGGTGAGGTGGGTAAAATTAGAAAGGCAAATGAATTTAGTGAGCTTCAATTTTTTATGTCATACAGGTGAAATCGGTGGATTTGGTAAATGCCTACATAGAACGCATTAAAGTAGTGAACCCCAAATTGAATGCCGTAGTTGAGGATCGCTTTGAGGAGGCCCTCAAAGATGCCCAAATGGCTGATGACTTCATAGCCAAGGCAACCACAGACTTTGATAGAGTTCAGCTATATACACGGTATCCAATTCTGGGCATACCTTTCACTGTCAAGGAATCCTGCGGATTGTCGGGTAAGCTGGACTTCATTCAATCTCAGTCAGAGTCTCTTTATTTTTCTTTATATCATAGGTCTCTCCTTTGAGGTGGGCAGTGTTATACGAAAAAACATGAAGGCCCCGCGAGACGGTGATGTGGTGGAATTGATGCGCTCTGCTGGTGGTATTCCACTCCTGGTTTCAGCTAATCCCGAATTCTGCTACAGCTTTGAGACCAGTTCGGTGGCTTTTGGACGTTGTTATAATCCTTATGACGTGCGACGCACACCTGGTGGATCGTCGGGTGGCGAAGGGGCCCTTAATGGTAGTGGTGCCACCACCTTTGGCATAGCCTCGGATGTCAGCGGTTCGATTCGCTTACCGTCCCTGTTTTGCGGCGTTTTTGGTCATAAGCCCACCGGCGGTCTCACCTCAGACAAGGGTCATTTTCCCTATTCCCGCTGTGATAAGAACTTCTCCTTTTATCAGCAAATTGGGCCCATTACTAGGTTTGCCCGGGATATGCCCTTACTCCTTGAGATTATGGCCGGTGAAAACCGGACCAAGCTCAGAATGGAGGAACCTGTCCAGTTAAAAAATATGAAAATCTACTACGCCTATGGATATTCTGGTTTCAATGGCTATACCCACCCACCTGTGGACGTAGACATAAAGAGAGCCATCACAAAGGCTGTCAAATGCTTTGAAAAAGCCGATGTGCCCACCAAAGAGGTGAACCCATAAGTCTGATCCTCGCTAAATTTAAGTCAACTGTCTTCTCCTGCTTCTAGTTGGACATGCGATTTTTGAGGAACTCCATGGAAATTGCCCTGGTGGCTCTGGCTGACATCAGAGGTCTGCCCAGTATAATCACCCAGCAGGCTCATCGGGCACCCAGTATACGCCTCATGATTCTAGAGCTGATGAACAGCATCATCGGTCACTCCCTTTTCACCAAGGAGGCGCTCTTTGTGGAGCTTATGAAACGCTTTAATGTTATAATGCGAAGAAGCAGCATGGACCAGTATCGCCAGGAGATCAAGCAAATCAAGATCTATTTAACTGTCTGCCCATAAGCATTATCCATTTTGTAGATTAATAAGAACTGTCTTTTTCCCTACAGCAACTTCTGGGGAACAACGGAGTCCTCTTCCTGCCCACTTTCCACACTAGCGCCTTGTGTTTCCACACCTCTGTGCTCAATTTTAATGGCATCGACGGCCTCTTCTTATTCAATCTAATGGGCTTCCCTGCCACCCATGTTCCCATGGGCCTCAACAGCCGCGGTGTGCCAATTGGCTTCCAGGTTATAGCTGCACCCTACCAAGACAAGCTCTGCCTGAAAATCGCCGCCGAATTGGAGGGCGCCTTTCACGGCTGGGTGCCGCCTGTCAAGCACCAGCTTATAGAATAGTTTAATCTTTAGTTACAATTATATGTTGTCATGGTTGTTTTTTCAAGTATCTTTTAATGGTCTACGGTTCATTCAGATTCACCAAAAGAAAAATAAATTATTTAGCTCAAGGGCAGCCTTACTGATTGTTGTTCTTTCCAACTTAATCTTCTTGTAATTCAATTCTTCAATGTAAGATTTTGCATATGTCTCCCAGTTGAGTCTGTTGAGTGGGAGAATATAATATTCTGCGTTTCTCTCTATCCGACTCAATCTGTTGAACTTGTGAGTCAAATTAAACCGGGACTTGCAAGTCTTAACCCTCTTAGATTATATGTTGTTCATATATTTACTTCTTAAATGAATAATGGCCTCAAGACGTTCGAGCGCTTATAAGAAAAAATTTAGGTTTTGGTTCTTCTAACAACTAGATAAGATTGTTTTTATTCATTTACTTTTACTAGCTAATATTCTTAAAATATATTCTAAGTACTTTCAAGTCTTCTGGATATAATAAAAAATTTATTTAAATAAAGCAAAACATTCTTTTTTATAGCTTCTGTTCTTTTTATATATATTATTATTTGAGTCCAAAAGAAAAAATTTCATTTGAATAATTTAGATTGCATTTTATGGCCATGGATAAATTGTATAATTTAATTTGCGCGCGGTTAGCTGCCCGATTGGATCGGTTGGCAGCCCCGCCGATGGTGATCAGTGAGCAGGCCTACTAACAACAACGAAGGTATCGATATAAAGTAATAGCGAAGCTCAGTTAGAAAAAGGATTTTAGGAAGAAGTTTTTAAATTAGTAAGCGAGTTAGATTGTGAGCTTAAAATCAAAAAGAACCTTCAAAGTAAATGATCAAGGCTTATCATTGCTGAGAGATATTTCTAGGTGAATAAAATGTTACTGATCAACCTTTTAGGCTCTTGTCTACTGAACAAAGAGCTAGAAGGCTAAGGTATTATTTGCAAAAAAAAAAAGCAGTACATAGCAAAAAGTAACGGGTAAAGTGTGCCGGCAAGTATAAAAATAATAATAATAATTTCGTTTCAACTTGTTAACAAACATTATTAATTTACCATTAAACATAATTTGTCAATCATCAAAAAATTTATAATCAAATGAAAAAAAAAAAATCCCAACGTTATCTTCGGGGTGCCGAAGATTACAGACTCTTTTCGAAGTTGTTTCTGCCGAAAATCACATGAACGGGGTTGGTCAGTTAATAGGGCCGATTTCGATTTGTATGACAGCTATATGATATAGTAGTCCGATTTTAATAAAATTTAGCACAAACGCGTATATTTATGTAGAAAACGTGTTAGCCGAGTTTTGAAAAGATCAGTCAATAAATGTGCGAGTTATTCCCTAAACCGATTTAGGTTCGTATGGCAGCTATATGATATAGTAGTTCGATCCTTACGAAATTTGGTATTTGTATTAATTGTTATAAAAAACATATGTGTGCTAAATTTGAACAGGATCAGGTAATAAATGTGCGAGTTATTCCCTAAACCGATTTAGGTTCGTATGGCAGCTATATGATATAGTCGTCCGATCCTTACAAAATTTGGTACATATATTAATTGCTATAAAAAACATATGCATATTAAATTTCAACAGGATCGGATAATAAATGTGTGAGTTATTCGCTAAACCGATTTAGGTTCGTATGACAGCTATATGATATAGTGATCCGATCCAGGCGAAATTTGGCACAATTATCTATCGTTATATAAAAAACACGTATGCCAAATTTGAAAAGAATCGGATAATAAATGTGGAAGTTATTGCCTAAACCGATTTAGGTTCGTATGACAGCTATATGATATAGTGGTCCGATCCGACCGATTCAAACTAGTGTACTACCTAGGTAAAAAAGAAGGCTATATACCAAGTTTCAGCAAAATAGCTTTTAAACTGACGGAGTAAATCTGATATGTACAGACGGACAGACGGACAGACGGACAGACGGACAGACGGACATGGCTATATCGACTCCTCTAGTGATTCTAAGTATTCTAGATGTAACTTTTGTGGGTCTACGATGTTTGGTTCTGTGCGTTACAAACATCAGAGCAAAGTGAATAGACTCCTTTTTCTTCGAAAAGAGTCTAAAAAATTATTTTCCAATAAAATAAAACAAAACATATAATAAAGCACTCGAAAGTCATAGTGGGTTAAGCACACTTACCTTATTTAAATACATTTCTCACTTATTTATTTAAGAATTTAAAACGTGTTCTATTTACTCACATTTGTTTTTGCAAACAGAAAAATTAATATTAATTTATTAAAAATTAGCCCTTTCAGCTATTTAAGCATATTGAGCATTTTACTCTCTCTCTCTCTCTCTCTCTCTCGAGTAAAAGAGAGCGCGAGAGATGCGCTCTTTCGCTTTGAGTGGGTTTTTCTTTTGAGTGATTTCACTTTTCATCTTGCGTTATTTTTTTTGTTTAATTCAGTTTAGTCTGAGTTTTTGTGCCGTTCCGTCGTATCTGTAAAAATGGAACCTTTCTTGCGTTTAATTTTGATAACGGTGAAATTGGTATCTTTATCGTTACTCTGGTTATTTTCATATTTTCGGCCAAGAGAGAAACCGCTCTACCCGTCCACATTGCCCGCTATAAGTGATTCCCTGCTCACCCTTAACATTCAAGAACTGCGGCAAAGGCTGCGCTCTCAACAGGTGCGAATCGGGGAACAGTCTTGGGTTGATATTTCGGTAGAGTTTGTCTCTTCTATATCTTTCTAGCTGAGTGTTGTTGAACTAATTGGAGCCTACATAAAACGCATTGAGACTGTTAATCCCCAGTTAAATGCGGTGGTGGAGTCGCGCTTTGTGGCTGCCCTGGACGAAGCTGCGGCAGCTGATCGGCTCATAAAACGGCAAGCAAATGACCTTGACAACCTGTTTGACCAATACCCACTACTCGGGCTGCCGGTAACTATAAAGGAGTCTTGTGCTTGTGCTGGCATGTCGTATGTGGTGGGCAGTGCCTTGCGTAGAGGTTATAAGGCAGTAGAGGATGCTGTGACCGTTGCCAGGATCAAGGAGGCTGGAGCCATTCCTTTGCTGGTGTCGGCCACTCCGGAATACTGCTATAGCATTGAGACAAGGACTCATGAAAATGGATCTTGCAGGAATCCGTATGACTTTGAGCGTATTTCGGGAGGCTCTTCTGGCGGAGAGGTGAAGAGAGTGGTGGAGAGATTTGAAAAACTAAAACTCATCCTTTGAATTCTTAGGGAGCCTTGAATGGGGCTGGAGCTTCACTCTTTGGCATTGGCTCTGACATAGCCGGTTCCATACGCATACCTGCTCTGTATTGTGGCATTTTCGGTCATAAACCTACTGGGGGTGTGGTATCTGTGGAAGGACATTTTCCAGAGTCCACGGATCAGGACTTTAAGGCCTACCTTCAAATAGGACCAATCAGTCGATTTGCCAGCGATCTTCCTCTGCTTCTGGAAATTCTGGCAGGTGAGAAAGCAGCTGAGCTACGTCTGAGAGAGCCGGTGGAATTGGAGGAACTTGAGATCTTCTATTCACTCGGGCTAGAGGGTCTGAATGGCCTAATGCATCAGTCCGTGAGTCCGGAAATTCAAAACCAAATCCTCAATGCTGCAAACCATTTTAAGAAACTGGGAATTCCTGTGCTCCCTGCACATTTGGAGGGCATGCAGAATTCTCTGGAAATTGGACTTTCCGGTCTAGCTCGTCTGACTCACATGTCTCGTATTTTACCTAATGACTCAGTTCTGCGAGCCATTTGGGAATATGTGCTTAGTATCTTTGGTCTTTCAAAATATACTACGGCCGCTTTGATTTTTGAATTGATTCGCCTACTCTCGGCATTTATGCCGAAGAAGCAGCTGGAGACATACCGTCAAGAGTCCCTGGAATTGGTCAGCGAGTTCAAGGTGGCTAGTTTTACTTTAAAGGTTGAATAATTTATTCAAAATATTTCCATTTGTAGAATCTGCTCGGTGATAAGGGCGTCATGCTTTTTCCCACACTCCACGCCACAGCCCCGCGCATTGGACGCAGTCACTTGGATTCGTGGTGCATTGATTACACACTGATTTTTAATATTCTTGGCTTGCCGGTGACACATGTGCCCATGGGGTTAAGTGCACAAGGATTACCCTTGGGATTATCCGTTATTGCAGCGCCTAATCAGGATAGATTGTGCCTAAAAGTGGCCGAAGAATTGGAACGAACTTTCGGCGGCTGGATACCTCCAGCACCTAACAATATTATTAAGTCGTTTTAAGTGTATTGCAAATATTATGGAAATTATATATGCTTTATTTTTTTATATATAAAAAAGAGGAATTATTTACCCCTTTCACTTTCACTTTTCACCGACTGAATTTTAGCTCGCTTTTTTAAATTAAAATTATGCGGGCTATTTCCTAATATTCACTATTGCCCACGTTAGCAGCGCCGTTTTGAAGACTTCAAAAATAGCGCCACCTTCCGGCAATTTGGCTCGTATTTAAAATTGTTTTGTGCTCATATCAAAATTAGCAATGTGCGTATCTTAGTTATAAGACATGCATCAAAATCGACAGCTTGAGATCTTACAAAATCGCAAATCAAGCTGAACATTGACCGGTCAACTAGCTGCCCTTTTTAGTTGGGCGCCCTCTGCAGGCTTATCCCTGTTTCAAACTTGGAAACCGTTTGTATGTGCTGACAACCTAGCTCAATTTTTCGTAAATGAGGTGACCAGGTTTCTCAGTTTTTCTTTCAAACTTGTTCGTTAGCACAGGCTCGAGGTCGAGCAGTCTTGTGTTATTCTCAGTTTTAACCGTGTAAATGATGTTTTTTCAGCTCTATAAAACGAAACAGCAACATCGAGTTTTATCGCACGTGTTTGAACTGAATTTTGTTTGAATCGAACTTCTTATCATATGCGTTTGTATCTCAAAAATTGTTCAAACTTGTTCGGTCTTTTGAAGGGAGTAGACGTGTTGCGCTTGTTAGTAAAGAAAGTTTAGGTTAAAAATCTCGTACATAAATTTGCAATTTTCAATTGTGTTCGAGTGTTTGTGTGAGTATCACATAACGATCGCGGTGCGCGTAATTTAAATAGAACGAACTTCACTAAATTAAATAAATGTGCCAGTGGCTAGCGCGCAAGAATATGGAATAGAGCGGCAGCATTTAAAAAAAAGAACAAAAATTAAAACACATACTAAATGTAAAACACTTTTAGTATACGCAACACAACTTCCACCAATAATAAATCAACAGAAATCCATACCCAAAGCCGCGTTTCAAATCAGAGCCGACGAGGCGTATAAAAAATTCAAATAAAAAAAACTTCAATGCAAGAAACACACACACACACATCCGCAGAGAAAATATAACAAATTGAAACGGGAAGTATGTGTCTGTCCGATTGCCCAACTAACCAAGCAACTAACCAGCCAACAAGTGGGACCAATTTACATAGAAAACAAAAATAAATTTCAAACAAGAAAAATATCACACTGGGATTATCTAATAAACCAATAAATACCTAAAGGAAGAAACAAAAAAAAATATAAAAAATAGCTCAATATTAAATGATTAAACGGCAGCAGCAGCAGCAGCAACTACAACAACGAGAATATATTATTTAAACAATTTTTTCGTGTGTGCCTGTCAGTCAAGTGTAGTTTTGTTTGTGTGCGAGAGCGTGTCTGTATGAGTTGTATATGTGTGAATCGAGCTAGCGGCAGCAATAGCAACAACAATAACAACAACAACAGCAGCCGCAATAGCAACAACAACAACAATAATAATACAGCAACGTCAACAACACGCAATTGCCGTAAGCAAGACGGAGATAGCAACAGCGTGAGTCATAAAAGTGAAAAGAAAATGCGGGAGAGGCGGACACAGTGTCTTACGTTATTTATGCCAAGGGACAATAATCGGATTGGTGGTAAGTTAAAAAACAGAAAACAAAATAAATAAAATCACATTTTAAACGATAATCAATAAATTGAATAAATATAAAAATTACTCATTGATTAAAATTAAAACAACAACAAAGTATTTTCCCGCTTGGCATGCGGCTGCTGTTTACTTTGCGCTTGAGCGCGCATCACACGCACACACTTTCAAAGCTTCTCAATGTATGTGTAAGCGTGCATGTGTACATATGTATATGTGTGTGTGTCTGTGGCTCTCAACAATTTTCGACAAGCAAACAAGTCAGCCAAGCAGCCAACCAGCCAGCCAGCCAGTCAGTTTCTACTTACTTCACTTTATACGTGACTCACATTCGCGTGTCTTTCAAAAATAAAAGCAAAGAAGCGTAACCCCAAGCAGTCCTAGCCTCCCAGACCCCCAAACCCACCCGTTGAGGCCTAAAAGTTATGTTTGTTTGCTGGGTTAAAAAAATGTAAAGCAAAGCAGGTTTTTCACCAACCTGGCAACGCCGTCCTAAGGCAGCCAGCTTGGCCCAAGCAAGCAGAGCAGAGCAGAGCAAAGCAGCGCAGCGCAGCGTCAGCAGAGAGACTAAACCCGCTTTGAACGACCTTTCGAGTACGAATTCATCGACATACCAACAACAAAAACAATAACTTGAATACTTGTTGGCAGCAGCAAAATTTCAAGCTGCCAGTTTTCTAGTTGTATGTAGTTGTTGTAGCTTAAGTCTCGCGGTTTTTCTGCTAGGCCTTTGCCTGTGCCTTTGCCAGTGTGAGTGTTTGAGTTCGTGTTTGTGTGTTCAGTTTTTGCGTTGGTGTGCAGTGCATTGGCATGCGATTTTACTTGTTTTGTTTCTTTTCTTTTTATTTGTTAACACGGCAACAACATACCAAACTAACTATAACAACAACAGCAACATTAAGAAGCAGAAATAATATTACAGCCACAACAAATACACAAGCACACACACACACGCACACGCACACATATCGAGCATACAACATTTCCTGTGGTTGCTGTCGAGTGAAAATTTATTTTTTGAGGCTTTGAGGTCGCTACGCTTTGCCACACTCACACATACATGCGAGACTGATAAGACACTCACAAAACGCATAAATTTCTATGTTACAAATTTTTGTTCTGTCTTTGTTGTTGTCGCTGAAATAGTTTAGAAACATAAAAACAAGACTTGAGCTCAATAAAGCTTTTTTTTTTTGTTTTTTTTTTTTCAACTGATAAGTTTCACTCTATTTTCAAGCTTAAATATGAAAATTAGTTTGAAAAAAAAAAACAACATTTTTAGTTTTTGGTTTCGCGTTTATCAGTCTTTGGTTGAGTTGATAAGCTTCCCTTTTCTTTGGACCTAAAAAAAAAATATAACTGGCTTCTCCTCAGTCCGAGAGCTAATCAAGGTGCTGTGGAGCTTTCATTATCGTCGTTGTCAACTTGTTGTTGTTGTTGTTTCTGGTGCGGCCATAAAACCGAATAAAAATCTTACGTCAGTTTGCCAAACATGCGACTCAAAAAAGAAAAAAAATCAAAAATTTTTGCGGTTTTTAAGTTGGCTCGACAAGTTTTTTTTTTCTCTCCCAACCAAAAGCTGAGATTGCTTTGATTGTTGTTTTAATTTTTTGTTGGTCCATTGGTCATTTTCATGCTTAGATATTTTGCTGACGTCATTTGATTTGAAATATTTATTAATTTCTTACAAATATTTTTTTTGCATTTCCTTAGCCAATCCCAAGGATTATCCCTATAGGCGTTCCCGTGAAAACCTAACATGTGACGATCAACTGTCGACAGGTGGCGCTACCAGCAATTCTAACAAGTCAACGGCCATGAATGCCAATGGCGGGAACCGTACACCGCCACTGATCCGCAGCTGCTCCACACCAGCGGTCTATGGTGAGTATCAAGATTGCATAAGAGAATCTGAGAATTTCCAAATCTAAGCAGATCAGTTTACTGGGCTCTGAGAACCAAGACAGGTTTTTTCCCTAGATAAGCAAGGTTCTGGTTCTCTGGCAAGATCAATTTCCTCCAGTTAGTCTTAGAGGGCTCTGAGAATATTTTTTTCAGAATCGGTTTTCTGAATTCTCGAAATTCTTTGGCTCAATGAATAATCCCCGATTAGATCTAAAAAAAAGTCTCAAAAATGAATCACAATGAAAGAATTGTCTGAATGAGCATTTATTTATTTTTTGTCCAAGCTTTTCCATTGTTTTAGATAGTCGGAAATATGGGAATGTGATGAACCCGAGAGTGAATGCCGAGTGTGAGTAAGATAGGAAAGCGATAGCAAATAGGAAAAGCCAACCGAATGCGTAGAAGATGTGATCATGAAAATATTCTGTGCTTTTCCATGCATTTCATTTCCTGTTTGATAACAACCAATTCAATTCTTTCTTCTCTCTCTCTCTCTCTCTCTCTGTCTTCAGTTATCTAAGCTCTGTTCCATTTAATCTTGACAAACCAAAGTCACCGAGACTATTTCTACCGAGATTGTTGTTTTCTGTCATTTCTCTCAACATTGTAAACAAACAATTCCGCAATTGTTGCAGCTCTTTCGGCACGTGCCATATAAAAAGCAAGAGAGAAAAAAAAAAAAAACAGATTTGCAAAAATTTCATCTTAGTTGTTTTTATTATAAATTGTGACATGTGTATGCAAAAGTAATAACAAAAAATGAAAAAAAAAAAAACAGTCGCACAATTTATTGTCGACAAGCAGTGAAATTTTCAATGTCAGTCGGTGCTGAAAACATTATAGAATAGCGGTTACACGGGGGGGCAAGGTTGGGGGAGTCACACTCTCTATATTGTATGCATTTTGTTGTTTTTTTTTTTTTTAATTGTTTTTCATTACTCATTAATGGCAATTCTCTCAGTCTTTCCCAGTCTCGGTCCTCCCAACCCTTGTCAACCTCTGAGGTGTCACTTAGTCAGCGCGTGTTTTTTTTTCCTCGCATTTTAATAGATTTATTTTTCTCTGAGATTAATTCTACCTACCTTTTGGGTCTGTTTTGAGTCACTTGATTGCTTACGCACCAAATGACTTGCAATTATATTTTCACTGTTTATGTTGTTGTTATTGTTGTTAGGCACTCGGCCAGCTCATAAATTGCAATTTGTAAATTCCTGTTTGCAAATCATATGAAATTATTATGGCAACTGTTTTTTATATATATAAAAAATTTTTTTACTGAGTCATGATTAGTCCGTGAAAACCTTCGCTAGGAATTTCGCCCTATCAGTTCGATGACAAATAAAGCTGTAATCAAAAACTAAAGTCATGTACTTAAAAATTTATTAAAAAAAAATAAAATATATTTGCGGGCTTTCCTCCACTTTACTACACAATGGATGATGAGTAACCCTTTGTGCCGGCTGCACTTTGACCCAATTAGTCCAGTTGGGTTCCCCAACAACACAATCGAGTTGCCATGGTTAAGAGAAATCAATAAATTAATCACTAGCTTAGAACTGCGCCAAGGGCTAGCGAAGCCATAATATTTCCCCACAATATGTTGCCACATCAAAAAAAAAAAAAAAAAATAGAGTGGTGCCTCATTCAACGACGCAAAATAATTTCGAGTGCTTTCGAAATGCTCTTCCAATTGCACCACCACCACCACCCCAAAATGCTCTGCCCTCCGCAACCCACACTGGCCCATCCCTTTTCGGTGTGGTTTGGCTCGGCCTAGACTACCAATCAGGCGGTTGCATGAGTCATGCCACAGCAACAGCGAAGGCGCACACAAAAATAGAGAAAAATAAACAATTTTTTTTTTTTTTTTGTGGCAGACAAAATGATTGTTGGCCCCCATCAATTCCCACACTGCCACCCTCCCCTCTCTCTCTTTCTCTCTCTCTCTCTCTCTTTTGTCTGCATCATTTAGTTTGATTTGCCAAAGACACTCGGGTGTCTCGATCATCATTGAGAAAGAAAGAAGAAACCTAAACAAAAAATTTTTGGCCAACTCGCAACTCTCACTCCCCCCGAGCTTACTAGGTGACTAACTAAAGCTTCTCATAAAAAAAATTTAGAAAAGGGGAATAACCAGAGAAACTAAAATAACCTCGAGCAACTTGACTTGACGAACGACTATAAAATTGGACACAAAGAATGTTAGGGCCGTAATGAGTCACTCCAATTCGAACTTAAGAAAGCCAAAAATAAACTATCCAATCAAAAGATATAAATTATAAATTATTTAAATCTCTTCTTTCAGATATTGAAACACATCCCGCCTCGCCAGTTTTCCCACATTTGCTATTAGGCAATGGACGAGATGCTGATAACCCGACTAGTGTTGGGGCCAATTGTGTACTAAATGTTACCTGCCAAAATCCAAATCAAAACCATTTAGCCGGTCTTAAATATATGCAAATACCTGCCAGCGATACACCCCATCAAAATATTAAACAATATTTTCAACAATCCTACGATTTCATAGGTGAGTCTCCTTTCCTTTCTTTTGAATTCTATAAAACATTTTCATATCTCCGTTATATATTGAACAAATTCTGATAAATTTGGTACATTGATTATAACTATGGTAATGAATAAGTGTACCAAATTTCAACTGGATCGGACTACCATATCTGGGGATTATCTTCATTATTTATTGACCTCTCTTATTTAAGTTTGGTATAGTCACACATATGTGCCATATATAGAACCGAATCAGTCTTTTAAAGATCTCGGTAATTCCCAATCCAAATGAAATAAATCTTGTTTGAAATCCAAGTCAATTACAAGATAATTTCAGAGACCTCTGAAAAGATAAATCTTTGGCACTCCAGAGATAAACTGCTCCTCGTGCATTTCATATATGATGATGTTTAAATTTTCTATCCATTCGAATAAGTGGCTGGAAAAGCTTGGCTTAGTCATGGCAATAAAGTTGCCTTAGCTGAGGGAAAAACGTGACTTGTTATTGGAAGCCGTGGGGCCCAGAGTTTTGCATAACGGTAGAAACAGAAACAGACAGAGAACTGTTCGAGGCCAAAAAGCTAAAGACTTTTAGTATTCATTTGGCTAAAAATTATTTCCCTTGGAGGAGGTGTGACTTGTTCAATGGAAAATTCATGTACGTTTCCATTTTGCTGCCTTGGTTCTTTCTTCTATTTTAAAATCAAAACAACAAATAAATTTTTTTTTTCATTTATTTTTATTTGTTTTGTATTCGTTTCTTTCAACTTTTTTATGGTTGAAAACGTCTACAGAATTATGCTGACGTCAATGGCAATTTTCCATACACTTTTGAAAAAAGCAAAAAACTTGTGCAAAAAGAAAAAAGATTTTTTTTTTCTTTAGTTCTTTTTTTCTGGCACGTGTATAAAGTCTTAACTAATCACACGAGCTTTTAGTTTTTTCTTCTTGACAAAAATATATATAAAAAATAAATTTATTTTTTTTATTATTATTAATTTGGTTTCATTTCAACTTGTGGCTAATTTAGTTTTGCCACAGACAAAGCGGCGTATGCGCAATTTGAAAAGATAAAATGAAAACAAAGTCACTTCTCTTCCTTTTATTTCGTTTGTGAAGTGACTCCTCTTTGCCTGTGTTTTCCAGGCATTTTATTGTATTTCTTTTTTTTTACTGTTGTTGTTGTTGTTGTCTTTGTCGTCATTGTTGTTGTGGCTTGGTTGGCGCTGGCAGACAGCTTGGCGGCAGCAGTGCCAACGCTTCATCGTGGTCGCTGTTGTCGTCTTTGTGGTCGTCGTAGCCATCGCCGTCGTCATCGTCGTCATGATTGCCTTCAAGTCGGCTTGAAACTTCGGGCTCTTTCGGGCCCCTCTCCTGAGGGGGCTGGGCCCCGGGTTGGGGGTGGCCAAACTTTGTTTTTGGAATTGTAATAAAAAAAAGGAATAGTCTCTCGGACACACACACATACACATACTCACACACACGTGGACAAGAGTTCCCACAGTTTAGCTCAATTGTGATGGAAATTTGTATGCAAATGAGAACCACAAGCGTCCTTACCTTCTCCTCCTCCTCCTCCTCCCTCTCTACAAGGGTTGGCTGCGCCACTTACGTCACGTACGCACACTCTCGGCTTCATTCTACTTTTTGTTGCTTTTGTTGTTGTTTTGGCTGGCTGTCTGCTGGCCTCATTCTTCAGAAAATAATCAGCAGCCAGGGTGTAAATGCTTTTTTGGTCACCACTGTTAGCGGGCATGAGTCATCGCACATACACATACACACACACACAGACACAGGCTCAGAGGGCAATGTGGCACAATGCGATGTTGACGCTGACGCTGACGTCGCTGCCGGTGGCAGTGCTCCTTGGTGGCTGCCCACTCAGTCAGGCGCATCGATTTTTGTTGCTTTGTCTTCTTATTGTTGCTATTTATTGCCAAAGGCAGCTCACCCCCGCTGCCGCTGCCGTCGCTGCCAGCTGCCTCTTGGCATATGGTCTATTTATAAACAGGACAACAACAACAACAGCAACAACGGCAGCAGCAGCAGCAACAGTAAAAACAGGCAAACGACCGCCAATTGTTTTTGCAGCGTAAAAGAAATTTATACATATTTCGTGAATGCCTTGGATGAGTCATCCACATTGGCCACGACCACATCACCGGCTGTATCCTTGTGCATGGCCTCGACTGTGACGTTGTATTTGTGTTTACTTTTGTGTGTTTGTTGTTTGTTGTGCTGGTTTGCGTGGGTGTATGTCAGCTGAGTCTAAACAGCTGCTAAATTCTGGGAGACAAAATTTGCCCCCACCCAATTTAACTAAGCAATTTCTACTTTTAATAATTTTAGCTCAAAGATAAAAAGGCAGGGCAGGCCCAAAATCATATCAAATAATATAATCTAAAAGGCCACCCAGCACAGCCCACACTTTAACCACCAACTCTCTAAAAGGCATAATTTTACCCATTGCAACCCACTCCACCCACCCCAATCGAACTCATAAAGCCGATCCACCCACCACCCACCACCCGGCGGTCATCTAATCATTTCGCTCTCACACGGCAGAATTCTGCCGTTTACCGTAAACATTTATTAAAGCACTTCTTTCCTCTCACTCTCTCTCTCACACTCTGTCTCATTCTCTTGGTAAATAAAAAGAAGAAGAATGAGAGAACAACAACTGTAAATTGTGAATGAGTCATGATTTCTTTTGCCTGCTTCTACCTACCACCACCACCGCCACCCAAACCGAACGTCTCTTCCTCCAACCGAACAGTTCATCACCTTCGTCTGACTCTGCCGACGTCGCTGCTGTTTCGTTTTTCTTTTTTTTTTTCATTTTACTTTTTTGTTGCTGCTGACGTTGCTTTGCCTTCTGCGCAGTCGTTTTTCGTTTGGTTTGTGGGGCGGCGAATTGCGGGCAAGTCTTCCTCACTTCTTTTTCCTTCAAACTCTTGGCCCATCGTCACTTCACTTTATGCTTATTATTATTATTACTTTTATGTTTCTTTTTTTTATGCAACTCTCTGTGTGTGTGTGTGTGTGTGTGTGAGTTTTGGTGTCTGTATTATTCCTACTTATGATTTCTCATTGTTGGTGACGACGACGTCGGCGCGCATGTCAGTTTCATTTCATTCATTCAGCGCTTTTGCTACGCTGATAGAGGAAGCTTGACTTCAAACTTGTTGTTGTTGTTCTTGTTGCTTGAACTCTCTATTCACAATTGGCCCATTAGAGAGGCAATACAAAAAGAGAGTAATAGTTGAGTTGTATTTTTTATATAAAAAAGCAGGAGAAGAAGAAGAAGAAGCAGAGAAAAGGTGTGTTGAAAGAGTCAAAGAAACAGACAAAAAAAAATCAAACAATTGCCCGCACCAACTTGGCCTAGAAACCAATCAAAGCTCAGTTGTTGAACCCAAAAAAAGAAAGAAAAAAAATGAAATAAAAATAATAATAAATTTTGGCCTGCCTAGGGGCAGGCGCACTTAGTCATAACACGAGAGTGCTTCACAATATTTCATATTGTTTTTCTTCTTCTTTCTCATATTGATTGCTTGCAACATTGACATTTGATAAAGTGTAATCAATTCTTCTGTTGTCGAAAAAAAAGCCAACTTGTCTGATTAAGCAAGAAACTGTACTCGAGCAGTTGCCCGCCCCAATGTTTTGCTATCTAACTTAAATAACGGTAAATCTAAAAAGAGTACACCTCAGCATGAGTAGGTAAAAGTCTTCTATGTGAACTGAAACGGAGCCCTCTCAAAGCTCAGTGTGAATTGAGGGGGGTGTGGGGGATGGGACGGGCCTAGAGGTGACAGCACATTGAGTCTATATTTGCTTTCATTCTGTTTTTGTTGTGCCTTTTTTTTATCGAGCCAGCTGATTAGATAAAAATGGAAATACTCCTATCCCTGGCTGTCGTAGGTGACAGGCCGACTGTTGCGATCATAGCGTAATCAAGTTAAGGCCTTACCGGCCCGATCCTTCGGAATGACTAAGAGCAGCAGTGTGGGAAAGAGATGGCGAACCAGAAATCATTCGACCTCGAGGCGGCGACAAATTTGTCGCTGGCCGCCGCCATTTCAGGCAAGCCCCGCCGACGCCACCGTCGCCTGCCTCGTTCAGCCTCGTGTGCATAATTTCAATATTCGTCAGCGGTTTATTTTTAAAGCAAACTGAAAAAAAAGAACCAGAAGAAGAAGAAGAAGAAAACAATCTCTTATTTATTTTTCATGCAGGAATTCGTCGTTTCGTGCCGGGCGCACAAAAATACAAAGTACCATACCAAACACAACAACAACAACAACAACAGCAACACTGAAATCAGAAACAAGAAAATCACAAAAGTGTATAAAAATTCTTGCATAAAATATTTTCATCTTCTTCTTTATTTAATCCAATCCAATACAATTCAGTGCGCTGCCCCACCCACGCCTCCCCTCTGCCAACTGATAACACTGAAATTACTCACATACCGCCCAGGCTCCTTGGCATTTCTCGCCCGCGCATTTTTCAATTTGACATTTTGTTTATGAAACTTTCATAATTGTTATTGTTATTTTTTGGTGAGTCTGCCTCGAAATTATGAATCACAACACGCAGCTTCAACTCCTCCCGAAGGGCAGGAGCGAGGGAGTTCATTTCCGTATCCAAAAAAAAAAAAAGAAAAAAAAATGAAACAAGTTTACTCTTGCCAAGTTGAAGGTCAATTTTCAAACTCGAACCGAGTCGAGTCGGCCAAGTCTGTCAAGTTGGCCAAGTCAAGGGGCTATTGTTAAAAATACTTGACTCATAACCAAGAGACAAAGCCACATCGGAGAGCAGAGGACAACAAATACAAATCCTGACACACACACACACACACACACACACACACACAATGTGCACCTGCTTCACTCGAAAAGCGAGAGGTGTGCGTGTGTTGTTAGGCCGAGCTTGAGTGAGTAAGCGCGCCTCGGATAAACAACAAAAAGTAATTAAATATTTCAAGATAAATAAAAAAGCAAACAAAACAGTCTCAATCATCAAACAAACAAACTACTTGTTGCCTGGCGGCGACCGCGGTGATGATGACGGCGTCAGCGGCTACCTTGCATGGCTGAGGGGTACCCCTTGATGACCACGAAATCGCCATCACTTGGCTTTATCCATATCGTTTTTCCATGACTCACATACACACACACACACACACACATACAAAGCAATTTCGAGGAGTTGACTTTAACCCAGGTCTAGTCAGAGTGACCCCTAGGTGCACATTGCAATGCTTAATCATCCGGGCAAAAGTGAATCCGAAGTCAATGCGCCTAACCAATCAGACAGCTCGGACAGTTGCCCCAGTTGCCCGAAGGCATGACGCACCCGACCCAAAAAACAAGACAGCAAAACAAAAGATGCAACACAGCAGCCGCTGGTGACAATGACAGCCGCCAGTTGTGCACTTAATCATCGCCAACATCATTCTCAAAATCATAGGAATCCCATCGAACGTGCCACTTTAGCATTACGCACACATCATCATCACCATCATCATCATCATCATCATCGCAAGCGTCTATTCCCGGGGCCCCGAAATGTGTTTTAGTAGAGGAGTCAGTCACGATGTTGTAATGTTTCCATTAATGGACTATTTCTGATTTGTCATAAAGAGTTTCGCCGACTTCCGAATTTCTGAGATCTTAACTCATTTCGAGGGTCTTTCTTTCCCACACCCCTTTCAACTCGGCTTACTCATGCTCGGAAAATATGTAAGCAATGCATAAACGACAAATACAATTGTCTAGACCTGCCCAATAATGGTGATGAATATCGACGTGTCAAATAATGTCATCGATTCTTGGTAAAAAACATTTCTAAGCCGAGTTCCGTTTCACAAAATATTTATACTCTTATCCAAAAGGAAACCGATTCATATAAATATTCTATGTAAATTTTGCAAAAAGAAAAAATAAAAAAAATCTCTTGAAGAATCTTAAGGCCGGAGACGAGATGAGTCATTTCGCCTGGTCTGGCGGTGTTTATGGCTCGTTTTTATGTGCCATTCGAGCGACGGGGTCATTAACTAAGAGGATTTATGGGCACAGCACGCACGCGGCGGCTACTCGGCTTGTCCCCAACTCGGTGACCAATTGTCTGACGGTTCCTAGATATGCTAGATATGGGCAAAACTATTCAAAGAGCCGAAGTACGTCAGAGGATATTTTCATTTATGGCCTCCGATATTAGACAAGTGGGTTCTTTGTCTGACGGATTTTCCCCATAAAATTTATAATTGGGTATATCAAGGGGCCCCACCGATAATTAAACCGAAATTCTGATAGAAGTTTTGATGAATTTGCGAAACTGTTGTCAGCAAAACACTTGAAGTACACTCTCAAAATACTCTACGACTTGGAGAAGGGGACAGTGGATTTGCGAATGATTCGAATCACTGATAAAATGAGATCATAATTTTTTTTTAAGAAAAATTAGCACAAATCCATAAGAGCTTTAAAATTAAAGATTATGAAAAAAAAAAAAACAAAGTAAATACCAAGTGAAGAGGACCTATGAGTCGAACTGGCCGTAAATTTGTGATAATTTTGTTTTAATCAAAATTGATTCGTTGCTTTTTTTTCTACTACTACAAATACTACTATGTGTCATAAAAATATTACCTTCTACACACACACACACACACAGACACACACTCTAAGTATTATCTTGCACTCGTTTCATTGATAAATCGTAAAAATTTCGAAACTCAAAAAGAAAGAGGGCTGCGCTACTCGAAACTTCTATAGGGCCCTTGCCCCACCTGGGGTTGGGGTTGGGGTTGGGGGGGAAGAAAGGTTTGCACACGCGTTTCTCGGCTTATCAAAACAGCTGATAAGCAATTAGTTTTCCTTGGCTGGAAAATTTGTTGCTGTAAGTGGGAAAACATGCAGCAATTAGACAGGCGCCGTTACACGAACCGCTTGAGCTTGGCAAACTCTTGCCCAGGATGACTAACTTCCAAATCTATTGGACGAGAGGGGGGTAAAAATTGTTTTTTGATTTTAGCCCCTTATCAAACAAGTGCTGTTACCGTCTGTATAATCAGTGAGTAATTGCATTGATTGGCACACTCAGGCCAGAGCGCAATGTTTCACCAGTCTACTCGTCATATACATAATCTTACTGTTGTTATTATTATTATTTTATTTTTTTTTTCTTTCTTTTATTATTGTTTTTTATTTTTTATTGGGCTGGCAGCAAATCACCGTATGCTTATCTTTTCTCTATCTTAACTCCCACCGAAAAAATAAAAAAAAAACAACACACACAAAATAAAAAAAAATAAAAATAAAATAACGACGTAAATTATGAGTTAATATGAGCTGCGTGTGTGTGCGTGTGTATTATTTTCTTATGCCTATAAAAATGTTCTGTCAATAAGCGACTGCGATGATGACTCATTGCAGTGCGCTAACATTTAAGCAGAGCGAACGAAAAGTATAAAAAAATAAGAGAGAGAGAGAGAGAGAGGCAGAGCAGCAATACAAATACACCAATACTCAGGCAATTTATCGACGAAAAAAAGAAGGCAGCAACAAATTCAAGCAAAAACATCATCATCAGTAGAGAGCACCGAACAATGAACAGTTAAAAGAGTGTCAGAGAGAGGGAGAGTGAGAGAGCTAGAGAGAAAAGAAAAAAATTATCATTTTGCGTTGTCCATAATATAAAATAAAATTCAATTTGTTCTCTGTGTATTTATTGACACTCTAATTGTATTTGTTTATGCAAAATAAGCAAATGATGCGATTCCTCAAATAAGCCTCACCGCCAGATGGCGTCACTGTCTTGCTTACAGACTCTCATTATATTCATTAATAAATAAGTTAAATACGATTATCAAAAGTGAGATTTGACTAAACTGACTTTTCGGCATCTTTCTCGTCTTTTCCAGAGGAGGCACGCAGAACTGGTTCCAAGGTCTTGCTGCACTGCCATGCAGGCATTTCGCGCAGCGCCACCATTGCCATAGCCTATGTGATGCGCTACCAGTCCCTCAATCTGTTGGATGCCTACAAGCTGGTGAAAGTGGCACGACCCATCATCTCGCCCAACCTGAACTTTATGGGCCAACTGCTCGAGCTGGAGCAGAGCTTACGCAAAAACGGCGTCCTGGCGCCACAGTCCCCGGCTAATGGCTTGCTGCCCTCATCCAGCGGTGGCCATAGCCAAGTCCACACTTCTAGTCAACTGGTGGAATACCCCGAACAGGAAGCTAAGGAAGAGCAAGAATCTTTGCCCCGCAGCGCAACTAGCAAATCTGTCAATGAGGCCATGGACGAAGATGTCTATGACTATGATGCGGAAGACAGTGGAGCCAGTAGCAACTGCTCTTCCCGTCTCACCTCACCGCCCATCACGCCCGATGAAACGCCGGGCCCTACTGACGACACCACTGTTACCGAGCTGGATTCGCCCTGTTCGAGCACCAGCAGTGGCAGCAGCGGCATCTGCTCCGTACTCTCCACTCAGTCCTGCGGCAGCCTAAGGCATACGCTCACGTCGTCTCCGCTTTCGCCCATGCGGCTTAAGCGCAATTCGCCCACCAAGCTGAGGCTGAACCTGGACACGAGCTATGCCAGCCAGCCCCTACCAAAATCCATATCCTGCATATCCATACACAATGTCAGCCAGCGCAGTCCGCTGCTGTCGCCCAGCACGATCGCCTGTGATGTGGCACCCACAACCCTGTTAGTGGCCGATGCCGCCGTCGAGAATAACAATAACAATAATCTGGTGACAAGCTCCCCCAATAACTGAGTCTCGTAGTTGGACCATTTGGGGCTGCTTTTTTGCCGGGTTCAGAAGCTGTGAATATTATAGAAATACTAATGTACCAATTTTTTGTACATTTTCTAGATTTAAGTTGCATAAAGAGCTCATTAAATTTGCATTAAGAAAAACAAAAACAATGCAGCGCAAAGTCACTAAATGAGAGAAAAATAAGAAACAATAAGGAATTGTTAAAAATTTTGTACCTTAAAAAAAAAGGAATAACAACAAAAACAACAACAACACACCAATTATAACAATAAAATGTAACAATTTTATTTACGTTCATTTTCAAGTTCAGTTGAACAAAATTTAAATTATGTAGTCTAATTTTTTTGTCGTTGTTATTGGGCAAAATTTTTTTTTTTTTTTTTAATATTTTAGACAGCCAAAAAAAAAAAAATAAATAAATAAAAAATATACATACAAAATAACAGATACTAACAAAAACATTTAAAAAAAAGTATATATTAAAATAAAAAAGAAAAAGCACGTACAATTTAATTTAGTTTAATTTATGCTTAACTTTCGAATTAATTTTTAAGTGCATGTCTCTTATCAATTTAGCATATAGAAAAATATAATACTATATCTATAATGCAAGTATCCCTGTAAGCACACATTTTAAGCAAATATATGAATGTTTCAAAAAAGAAAAACACACACTTGCCACAGAACTATCCAAACCGATCGAAATAATGATCCCTGACATGGCCATACAAATTAACAAAATAAACAAAATTTATATAAAGAAATATATATAATATATACAATTGACTTGCAATTATCGAAACTGTTCTAAGTTTTATCAAAACTACCTGCAACACATACACAAACACACATACACAAATATAATTAAACTTGCTAGCACCTCAACTTATTGTACATTTAAATTTCTTCAAGTGTGAGCTAAGTTGTTCGGTTTTGTGTTTTTTAGTTTTAGTTATTTATAAACAAACACTTACAACAAAATTGCTTAATTTTGTAATATAAATCACACATCCAAAAACAAACGAAACAAAAAAAAAAACATAAAAAATTGTGTAATGCGTTAAGTATTGAAAAAAAACCCCATAAAATTCTTAACCAAAAATCAATCTTTGTTTTTCTACAATTCAAATTGCAACGGCTTGGCGGGAGGTTTTGCAAAGCCACCTGTGATTGTGGTTGCAAAATTAATTATTTTATTAAAGGGCCAAATAATTGTACAACGGCTTTCGACAGTGTAAACAAATTTGTTTTATGCCATATGACTTTTTAACTATTTAAATTTGCTAATAATTTTTCAGGCAATAGAGCGAACTTAAAACTGGTTCATTTGAGCTCGTTCGTCTCGGATTTACTCAATTTCCATTGCAACTCTGTCTTAAACAGAAAAGTTTAATTTGGGCGCATTTTTGTGTGCACAATAATTTTAACATAATAATTGTTTCAATTTAGTCAAATAGTGCCAAACATCAAAAGTGGTCGGTGGATTCTATTTGAAAACACGCAAATTAAATTTGAGAAAAGTGTGTATCCGATTTAGAAGAGTCAACTAAATTCAGTAGGTTGGGACAAAATTTACCGTTTTTCGCTGAGCCTAGCAACTTCTGGTGAAACGATTACAAATACATTAGAAATTTGCCACGTGTTATATTCTTTGCTTTACTTGTTAAATTGAACTTAAAGCCGACTGCAAAATGTGTGATCTAGACTGGGACGATCCAAACTATGTGGAGCCTTCGAGAAATTCCTATAACGAGATGAACGCCAAATACGAGCGTAGCTTGCAACATGATGATTCTCGTATTCGCCGTCGTGACAATGACAAATACGATAGAAAATGGAACCGTACAGACCGTAATAGGAGCTACGATAGAAACGATGAAAGGAGCAGCCGCTACGGTGATCATGGAGGCAGGGATGGCCGATGGAATAATGATCGAGATAGAGACGGTGGATTTAACTTTTGCGAGTCCATCGAAATAACACAGGACATGATTGGACGAGTTATTGGTCGTGCCGGCTCCAATGTAGCTCGCATACAGAACGATTTTAAAGTGCGTGTTGATGTCAACAAGACACTGGGCACGGTAAAGATTTCAGGAAACTACGAAGTGAACGTAAGTGACGCTGCAAAAGAGATTCGTAAGCAAATGAAAAGCGAAAACATGCGTGGCGAGGGCTCCTATAACAACGACAGGGTATATAAGAACCAAGGAGATCGGGGCGGAAGAGGATATGTCAAGCAATCGAACTATGATTTTAACCCGGCACCTGCCAGAGATATCCCCGCAGGAGGCGATTTAACAGGCACCATCGATTGGGCTGCCTTAAATAAAGCCTCGGTATGTTTCTTAGTTTTTTTTTTTTTTTTTAGAAGATTTTTATCTTGATCTCTTATTTTAGGAAACTGCTCAAGCACAACGTTGGGCCAAATGCCCAGCTCTGACCAAAGACTTCTACAAGGAATCTCCAGAAGTGGCCAACCTACCTCAATCAGAGGTAGACCAAATACGCCGAAACAATAACAATACGACCGTTTCATATGTCTTCGAGCCCAAAGAAGGCGAAGAAGTTTTTCCGATTCCCAATCCAATTTGGAAATTTGAGCAATGTTTTGGCAAATACTCAGACTTGATGGGCGAAATACTTAAACAAGGCTTTAAAACCCCAACTCCCATTCAGGCTCAGGCCTGGCCCATACTACTGAAAGGACACGACATGATTGGCATTGCCCAGACAGGCACAGGCAAGACTTTGGCCTTTCTATTGCCGGGCATGATACACACAGAATATCAGACCACTCCACGTGGCCAGCGTGGCGGTCCCAACGTACTGATTTTGGCTCCCACTCGTGAGCTGGCCTTGCAGATCGAAATGGAGGTGAAAAAGTATCGCTTCCGCAACATGAAAGCGTAAGTAGAGAAGCAAGCAATTTTCTTTAGCCATCATCTGAAATTAATATATTACAGAGTGTGTATCTATGGCGGTGGGAGTCGTAAAATGCAAATTTCGGATATGGAAAGAGGGGCTGAGATTATTATTTGTACACCAGGTCGTTTGAATGATCTTGTACAGGCCAATGTAATCGATGTTACCTCGATTACCTATCTGGTTCTAGATGAAGCTGATCGTATGCTTGACATGGGCTTTGAGCCACAGATCCGTAAGCTACTGCTGGATATACGGCCCGATCGTCAAACCATTATGACATCGGCCACTTGGCCTCCGGGTGTACGTCGTTTGGCCCAGAGCTATATGAAAAATCCGGTGCAAGTATGCGTGGGATCGCTTGATTTGGCCGCCACACATTCTGTCACTCAGATAGTTGAGATTTTGGAATCTGACCAGGACAAGTTCGCACGGATCAAATCGTTCGTTAAAAACATGAATGAGAACGATAAGATTATCGTATTTTGCGGCCGAAAGGCACGTGCCGATGACTTGTCCAGTGACTTGAGCTTAGACGGTTTTCTGACCCAGTGCATTCATGGAAACCGCGAGCAAAGCGATCGTGAACAGGCTATAGCCGAAATCAAATCGGGTGTTGTACGAATTCTAATAGCCACCGATGTGGCTTCGCGTGGTCTGGACATTGAGGATATTACGTGAGTAACGCGGAGAAAACGACTTCTCCTGAGGCTGGTGCTTTAATTTTTCGATTCTTTCAGATATGTTATCAATTATGATGTTCCCCGTAACATTGAAGAGTACGTACATCGCGTAGGTCGAACTGGTCGCGCTGGTCGCAAGGGCACCTCAATAAGCTTTGTAACACGAGAAGATTGGGGAATTGCTCCGGAGTTAATTAACGTTCTGGAGGAGGCCCAACAAGAAGTACCAGAAGAATTACGTAAAATGTCCAAACGCTTCCAGTCTATGAAGGAACGCCGTGCCGCTGAAGGTGGTTCATATGGTCGCAGTGGCGGCGGAGGACGTGATCGTGGACGTCGCGATCGGTATTAATTTATGACAAGGTCATATGCATTGAAGCATTCAAATAATTTTAATTATTTTAGACTACCGCATTGAAGCTCTGAAAGCAATTTACCAATGAATTATAATTTAAATAATTATGTTAAATAGGTTATAAAGGCTTTGTTCGTTTATTTGGGTCAGTTTGGACCGCCTCCATATTTTTGGAGCAGTTCGGCTTTGCGTTTTTGCAAGAGAGCATCTTGGATATCCTTTTGCGTTGGCACGGGTACATGTGCGATAAATCGTGGAGCCAACAGGCCCAAGGGATCATTTTCAGCGGCCCTGGCCTTGGCGTCTTCCACCGCCTCGCGTGCTGGGCCGGAAAGCGGGTATATATCATCATCTTCTTCTTCGTCCACAATGCGACCATCTCGAGCCATTTTCTCGCGCCACTCTTGCACTGCCTTTTGCAGAGCCACTCGCTCTATTCTTTCTTCCAGTGGTATTAAAACGCCATCCTCATCATCCCGGTAGCCATAATATTCGGCATCAATGTCTTTCATTAGCTCGGCACGTGTTTTTCTGGGCGGCGGTGGTGGTTCCTGCTCAAAGAGCTCTCGGACACCGGGCAGATCTTTGGCAGCTCCAAAGTATTTGTAGCCTCGATTGCCGGGGACTTCGCGGCCTTCGGCATCGAACATTTTGGGTCCATAGCGGCGATAATGAGGTCCTCCGAGTGCTGAGATCTGATTTTCCCAATGCCGCTTCTCACGCAGCAGTTTGTTTATTTCGTCATTGAGATCGCGTATGCGAAACTCACCCAGGCCAGCTAAATTATAAGAAATTTATAAATGCGCAGAACTTGTGGAGCTCAAAACAAACTTACCGTTTTGTATTTGTGCTACCTTCTTGGATATTTCACGTATGATTTCCAAGCGGAATTTTTCACATTTTGGCAGGTCTTTACATTCAGAGGCAAGATATGGCCGGCGTTCTTTTTCCCCTGATTCGACTTCTTTGGCGGCGCGCCAACGTGCCAATGTGGTCCTGTAAATTTTAAGGTACAAATAAATAAGTATACTATAGTATATCATGTAAAAGATGACTTACATAGCCTTTTCCGCATTTCGAGCCTGAAATGATACACATAATTATTATTAGCTATTAATTTAACAAAAAATTAAACGTTTACCATTTTGTTTACTTGCTGCTTCTTCCGGAGTTGCCAATCAGATGTGAACGTAAAAATAAAATAAAAGACAATTATTCATTATGTGAACCATTCACCTGTAGTTCTTTTGGGAATAAAAACAATGGGACTGTATATGGAAAATTACTTGAAAACAATTTAATAAAAAATAATATTAAAAACAGAGCAAAATTATATTTTAATCTGCTTGCTTTAAAGCAGATTAAATAAAAATCAATTTAAAAAATACTAGATTTTTTGAAACAAAAAAATTAACAGTCACACTGAACGTTTCTGTTCGCTCATTTTACTGCTTCAATTCTTGTTTTTCCGCTCATTTCGGAACATCCCAACTCTACTACAAATATAAAAGTTTTTGCAAAGAATAAAGAAAGTCAAAATGCTAGCCCTAATTAACAGAATTCTGGACTGGTTTAAGAGCATCTTCTGGAAAGAAGAGATGGAGCTCACCCTTGTCGGCCTACAATTTTCAGGAAAAACAACTTTCGTCAATGTTATTGCGGTGAGTACTATGCAAAAAAAAAAGAGCAAATGAACGGGCTGGGCTGGCAAATACACCACAGCCTTTCGGCAAGGGGAGCGAGTCAGTGCGGGTCATCAGTATCGGTTGTGACTAAAACAAAAACGTAGTGGGACCCCGCCACCTGCACATACCGCTGACTTTGTGGAGGCGGTGACCAATCTTTCCATTCGCTATTGATTTGCTTTGTTTTCTTTGATTGTCAAAGAACAAATATTCTGGCCCTATTTCTTACTTTTATAGTGAACCAATTATGAATGCCATGCTAAGTTCTTTTCCATGAGTTTCACTACAACAAATAGATTCCTTGTCTGGTCAACTGAAGACAATGACGCATTATCAGTTCACACAGTCCACTACCCCACCCCTTCGCAATGCATATAAATTCGGATGTGCTGATAAGCCAAGCTTCATATTTACTCATAGAATTCTCAAATTCTGCTGGCTCAGCAACCACATGACTTATGTCCCAACTTCAAATTTAATTATGATAATTTACTGAACGGAAAAGCCAATCAAATTTCTTTTGTTAATCAATTATTCATTGCAGTCTGGACAATTTTCTGAGGACATGATACCCACAGTTGGTTTCAATATGCGGAAAATAACCAAAAATAATGTCACCATCAAAGTCTGGGATATTGGTGGCCAGCCACGATTCCGATCCATGTGGGAGCGTTACTGCCGTGGAGTCAATGCGATTGTGTAAGTCAAAAATGAAATTAATATTTATTTCAATATTTACGACAATTCAATATTTTACTTAGATACATGGTGGACGCCGCTGATTTGGATAAAATGGAAGCTTCACGCAATGAACTGCATTCGCTGCTGGAGAAGCCACAGTTGGTTGGCATTCCGGTGCTCGTTTTGGGCAATAAACGTGATCTTCCTGGTGCCCTCGATGAGACTGGTCTCATCGAAAGAATGTAAGAATTATAGAAATTTTTCTAAATTTATGTAATCATTTTTGAATTATTTTTTATTTAGGAATCTGTCAAGCATACAGGATCGTGAAATCTGCTGTTATAGTATTTCTTGTAAGGAAAAGGATAATATCGACATAACGTTGCAATGGTTAATTGCGCATTCGAAAAGCCAAAGTCGTTAGATAATCTAAAATTAAAAAACTAACGAACTCAAACAAACAAAAATACACACACACACACATACATACATTTATATATAAACCAAACACACAGGTTAACAATCACTCTAAACACGAAAAAAAACACAGAAACTTTAATTACTTGAAAGACAGAAGCAAAAACTATTGAGTAGGCTGAATATGTATGAGAATTTTTCTATCTGCAAAAAAAATTATAAAAATCATAAAACGTTGTAAAGGCTACAAAAAAAAAAAGGAAATGTTTGTTTTGTGTGTAATTTTTCATCTCGTAAGTGTAGACAGAGACAGGCAGGATAAAGTGAGATTGAGAGAATGGTGCTCTTGACCAAAATAAACACTCGAATTTTTCAAATCACAAATGATTAAAAATGGAAATTAATTACGATTAATTGAAATGTATTCTGTCTAACTACTAAGTTGTGTTAGTTAAAATAATAAGTACGCTTAAAACACTCATACACACACACACACACACACACCCAAGACAATTTTAAATGATGGAACAATTTTCAATATTTGCCTGTATCCTTTTGTTGCCTGTATCAACTTATTTTTAAGTTTATGTTAAGCATTCAAATTGGTGTGATTATACATTTACAATTTTGTTTTTTATTATTATTTTCTTTTTTTATAAATATATTAATATATAAAAAGCTTATAAAGATTATTTCCATTTTAACAAAAAAAGAAATACACACAAATTTAAATATAAAAAAAAATGTTGCCTAGCGAAAAATTTTTAAGCCTAAAAAAAAACAGGAAAAGTAAAAAAAAAAAATAAGAAAAATTTAATGCAATATATGAAAATGTGAACAATGCAATGTAAAAAAAATATTTGTTAAAAAAAAAAATAATTAAAAAAAAAACTTTGATTCCTTATTGTTTGCCAGCGAATGCACGCTTTTGTATAATTTTCCTAGGCCCCAATATTAAATTTGTATGACAAAAAAAAGGAATGAATAATAATAAAAGAAAATAATTATGCTATTATTTAAATTGAAATTAAATTTTCAAATTAAAATATTTAATAAAGAACAAAAAAAAAAAAAATGAAAACTTTATAAAAATGGAACGAGCAAAGCATAAATAAATCTTAATAAAGACAATTAAATGAATAAAAAATGAAATCGTCAAACACACTCACGCACACACAAAACCAGTAGAAGAAGAAGAAGAACAAGTGCGATTGACCAAACTCGTAAATTACAGGAGACACTGACATTGACAGGAGACACTGGCTACCTGAAGTTTGTCTCTTTGATTTTTGTTGTTGTTTTCAGTTTGATTAGAAATTCCAAACGTTGAACAAATAATTGTAATTTATTGTTGCATTCAACACTCCAGAATTTAACAGGCCAATTCCGTCTTTGACTTTGCGGCCCACCCAATTGGCCTGGACTCACTGAGAGAGAGTGGGGAGGGCAACAGGAATTGATCGATGAACACATAAATATTAGTAAATGTGGTTTTAATGTGGCTGCTGTTGTTGTTGTAGTTGTTATAGCTGCTGGTCTGTTAACCTGTTCGGTCGACTAATTTGTAATTCTGTGGGCAGAATGCATCGTCAAATGGGCTGAGAAATGCGCTGGGCGCTACTGGCTTGCAGTGGCTGCAGCACTTCCAGGAATACGTGTCAAGTGTTTGAGCACGAGCCCAGATCCCGACAGGCCCAGTGATTGACTCATGCTGAAATTTTCTCATGTCTCGAAGAGTTTCCTGCTTCCTTTTCTTTGACTCTCCAAAATGCTTTGCAGTTCGTTGCTTAAGTCTTTTGTTTTGGGCAGACTCTGTGAGTATGTGTGTGTGACTAAATTTTTTATTTTTGTTTGAGCCTGTGTGTGTGTAATATTTTCAAATTGAGTTAATTACACTTTTAAATGCTGGAAATTAACATTACGCTGATAAGCATCTATGACTTTTTAGTTACTTTGCCACAAGCCAAAAGTGTTGCTCATAACTTTTGACCAAAAGCATAGCCAAACTGAAAAAATAACAACAGCAACAACAAAAAGTAAAAAGGCAGCCATCAGCGTGCCCAAAACAAGCTCGTAAATTTTCATAAGCCTCAGAAAAAAAATATAAAAAAAATAAAAAAAAACATAAAATTTACACAAAGCGAGTAATTTCAGTTCGTAGCAGATCTGTGTGTGTGTGCATGTGTGTGTAAATTATAAATTGTATACAACTATGATAAATTTAATGAATCTTCAGAGCCAAGAAGAAAACATTTTACACCGAAGTTCTTAACTTATTCTCTCTTTTCAGAATTTTTTTGTTTTTGTTTTTTTTTTTAGAATTTTATTACGACCTGTGCTGATTATATAATGTATACATTAAAACACATGCCCGAATCTTTATTGAGAATTCAAAAATTTTTGCAATTTCAGAAAGACAAAGGCATAAAAATAATTTGTATGCGGCTTCACCTTCAGCCGCGTGACTCCTTTGAAAAAATGCCGTCAAAATCTTACCGTGCCGACTGAATTATTTTTGAACCCAACTAGGAGAGCTGCGGCGGGCAGAGCAAGGCATATTATAAAGAACCCCGTTGACCATATAAATATAAAGCTAAAGAAAAAAAAAAAAAAAGCAGATATCAATTTGATAAATTTAATTAATTAGCCAAAACAACAGAGCCATTTAATATGATTTTAATGGTCAACTGATAAAACTTGATTAGCCAACTTGGCGGCTGGGTCAGCCAGGGCAGCCAACTCAGTTAGCTCAGCCCACTCAAGGTTGAATCCTCACCAACTTGTTTACAAATGTTCCAGCAACCAGTCACGCCAACACGCATTCGCTCACGACTTTTGGCTCGGTTGGCCACTTTTGCGTATTTTAACCAATTTGAGAGAAAATGCCATCGTGGCTCTTTTGTGCTGAAATTATGCCTAAATATATTTTAATTGAAAGCCAGAGAGTACACGGCAGGCCCACCAAAAGTGTGTGTCGCCCAAAACATGCTGTGCCACCTGAAAAGTTCCTGGAATTGCAGCACTAAAACAAACAAAATACAGAAACAATAAGCCAAACGAGCCAACCAACCCAAGCTGGCAGGCATAAAGTTCAGACCTTAACAAGATGAACAAAAGACTGAGACGAGCTGCTTGACTCACTGACTCCCTGGCTAGCTGGCTGGCTTCTGGCTTCTTCTTTAGCATTTTTGGCAGACTCGTGGGCAACAATTTTCATGTTTCTTTGAGCGGGTTGGCTGAGTTGGCTAAGTTGGCTGTCAGTAGCAAATTTTCAGATACAGAACAACTGCAGGAGTTGGACAAGGTAAATGCAAATAAGTTTGTTTCTAGAGAATTTGGCTGGCTGGCTGGCTAGCTGTCTGGCTGGCGGTTGGCTGATTTCCACCTTTTGAAGTGTTGGTGGGTCTTGACTTGGCTTGATTTGTCTGTGTTTTGGCAATTTCAGGTGATTTATCGATTAATATCAAAAACTCATCGAAACTCAGACAAAGCTTTAGGCGCTGACTTATTTGCTTGAAAGAGAAAGGGAAAATTACACAATTTGAACGAATTAAATCAAGTTGTGAGCTTGTTAGCTTTTTGCAGATTTAATAAAGTTCTCAGGTGTGAAAATATTTCTCTAAATTGTGGGCAGTTCTCAGAGAAAAAAGCCTTGCCTTTGATTTTATGCAATTTAATTGATGACAACATCTTGGAATTTTTGTTGGTATTTTTTGTTTTTTTTTTTTTTTTTTGTTGCTTAAGTTGTTGTGTCTTGTTGATGTCGCCTTATTTCGCACTCGCAAAACAAGAACAACAGTAACAACAACAACAAGACACACGCGCATACACTGGCTGGTCCAGGGGAATTCTCAGACCAAGGAGGCCAGCTGGTCCCTTTTGACAGTGAAACTTGTTGATAAAGAATTAATTTAAATTTTATGGAAATTGTGTTTTCCATTTTAGAAGCTTCACTGTAATTGCAATCTGGCTTTTGTCTTACTTTGGTCTCTGAAATCTGTTAAATAATGAAACATTTGCACGATACCAAAATCGTATTGGAGATGAGCCCAGAGTCTCGCTGGCCAGCCATAGAGCCAAGGATCCTTGGCCAAAAACACTTGGCATTGGTGGTGCTACATATCGTACAAGATTTCCGGGAATTGAAAACTGCTAAAAATCGTGTTTGATTTTAAACGTTCGTGTCTCTCATTCTATCTGCAGACCATACAATTCTACCTCTCCCTCTCTCTCTCTCTCTGTCTGTGTTGGTCTGTCTGGCTCTATGCCTATCTTATGCTCTGTCTATCTGTCTGTGTGTGTGTATGTGTGTGTGTGTGCATGCAATTCGATTGGCTCCCCTTTTATTTGGTTATCCAGAGTTTTGCCACTTGGTGGCTGGGCTGCATCTACATTACGATACGCGTCTCGTGGTTTCAACATGCAATCGAAAACAAACGAAAGCAGCTTGTTAACTAATTAAAACCGAAATATATGCAAATCAAAGGCCAAAGATACAGAAACGTATACCCAAAAACCAACAACAACAACAACAACAACAACAAAAAGCCGTAGCTCAATCGTTTGGGATCGGATTCGTATTCGATCCACTCAGTCTGTCTGATTGTCTGGCCTGACCTCTCTGTCTCTGTGGAGTTTTTTTTTTTTTTTTTTTTTTGTGGCTACTGTTTTGTTCTTACCCTTTTTGCTTTTGACCAAATGGCAATTAAAGCTTAAGGAGTCCAGCTCAAAACAGTAGCAACTTGGGCTGCCATAATGCGACGCGTGGAGCTAAACTGCAAAGAGCAAAAGCATAAAACTTAAATAGCACAAAGCGCATTGTGTAAAAATTAATTGCAATATTTTGGTGGTCCACCAACACACACACACACACACACATACACATGCAAACATTTATTATTATTGGCATAAGCAGGAGAGCAGCGCCAGCGATCAGCGACCACACAATCAATTCAAATGGATTTCTTTTGAAGCTCGCTTGATACACTCGGCAGCAGCATCTTAGTGGGATTTACGATGACAATGGCTAGCCCCCCTTCAGCCTACCATTCCTCCCCGCTTTTTGGCAGAGTATCTACGTTTTGCCCTTTTAAAGCGTTTCATTTGTGGCCCATTGTGGCGCGTCCCCTTTGGGCTCAGCAAAGTGGTGGGTGAATCCGGTAAGCAACATTGCAACAGCATTGCGACATCCACCATCTGAATCAGTTTCAGCTTCGGACTCCGACTGCGATTGCCTAAAGGTGCGGACATATGTTAAACAAGCCATGAACAACCACAGCAGAAGCAGCAGCAGCATCAGCAGAGAGTTTAGCCAGAGCCGCCAAGGATTCGGAAGTGAAATTTATTTTGCATATCGACTGGCTTAACAATCCATACAATTGTGCCAGCTCCTTCGTGGGTCTGCTGGTCTCTGGGGTCAGCCAGAAAAAAAGACGAAGGGCCCACTTGGCCTGGGAAACTTTTTAACCATCGCATATATCAGCAGCAAACTGGAGGCAGTCAATTTGGTTGGCCGCCAGGCTTGGTCTCTTTGACTGTTTCGATTGTCACTGGGAAATTATCCAATTTTGTGGTTTGCATTCAAATTGAGCTCAGCCCGGCCTGGCTGAGCCGCTCAGTTGCTGTCAATTTACAAGCCCAGCCAGACGAGCAGCTGTCACAGTGATGGATGCAATGGCAGCTAACCCAACCGGGTGGTCGTTGCCTGGTTGGCTATACTCGTATTCGTCAAAGGTTTCGTGTCCTCTCTCATAGGGCACACGGGGTCCGACATGAATGTGCCAAGGCGCAATTCCCAATGCACCCAATAAAAATCATAATCGCAGGCGTCTGATCAACATCACCGATCCCGGTCGGCCATTGCTTCCGGGGAGAGCAAGCTCAAGCCAACTCAAAGACCTGACGATTTTGCTTCTTTTTTTTTTTTGTTTTTATTATGTTTTTGGTTTTGTGGTTATTAATTGCATCAAGATCAGTTGAGTGGCGCGTTGCAACGCCGCAAGTTATAAAACAGAAAAAATTTGTTTTTGATAAAAAACAAAGGAAGAAAAAAAAAACTCTGCTAATGAGTATTTACCTTTTGGGTTGGCAATGGCCGACGTTCAGCCCTGCTCTCAGCGCACGGGGCGTATGCTTAATACTAGATTAATATCGCAAAATTCATGTGCGCTGAACTTAACGGCTGATCGCTCATAAAATTAATCAAGCTGCTTTAGGCTACTACTTTAACTCAATGAAAAAAAAATACCGAAGAAATAAACACCCAGCCAAAAAGAAGTTCACTCGGCTCAAACCAAAACTGAAATACTCTTTTTGGGAGGCAGTAATGAAAAAGTGTTGTATTCAAAGTTAGTGGGAGGTCTTAGGATAAAGAGAAAGGCAGGTAAAGAGGGAGTGTAGTATGTTTGATCAAGGTTGTTATCAGAGCTTCATTTCGTATCCAGTGTTTCTCAGGGTTCGATTAAGCATCAAAGCCCTCGGAGAATACTTAGAGGGATAAGGCGACGAACTATCGAAAGAGATAGAGAGAGAGAGAGAGACAGAGAAAGTCTCCAAGATTTTGTCTATTTGTTCTAAAGGTTCTTATATTGTTACTGAAGATAAGTTTCAAAGCAGTGTTTCATTTCATATCCAGATGGTTTGACCAATTAATCAGAACCCTCAGAAAATACTTCGGTAGTCGAATGAGAGAAAGGGAGAGATATGTATAGATAGATAGATAGAGAGATATATTTTCTCAAGGTTTTCATATCTGTTCAGAGTAGAAGTTTCCATCATTCCATCAAGTGTTTCATTTTATATCCACTGTTTCTAAGGGTTCGACTATTGCGTGAGGGATTACTTAAAGGGTTTAAGCGAGAGAGATAGAAATAGAGAGAAAGTCTTCGAAATTTTCTATATTTTTATATATTTATTCAAGTAATATATTTTCTGATTTTATTTTCACTGTTTCTAAATCTTAGACTGAGCCAAGTAACCCCATTAGCTTTTCAAAATATTCTTTCGTAAGCCCTTTCAAATCATATAATACGTACTTTCTATATTTCTCAGATCAAACTCTTCCAAATCTCTACACAACTATTCTTCCTGGGAAAGGTAAATTTTAAAACAGTTTATGCTTTTGTATATATTTTTCACATACTTTGGTGGGATTTCCTTGTTTTTTTTTTTTTTTTTTTTTTTTTTGGTTCACTGCTGCATTTGGGCGCTTTTAATATTTAACAAATTGCTTTTTCTCTTATCGCTGATACAAATTCGGGTTGAATGCACTCTTAGGCCATAAGGCAATGGACAATAAGCCAGGCCATTAAACGCTTATCCGCCAACTAACGACACACCAATTTGCAACTGTTTGATGAAGCTTCATTCTTTTTTTTTCTTCGTTTGGTTAGTTTTTTAATTTATAAATAGAAAAATATAATTTTTATTTTACATCTTAATAAATAAATTGTTAGATTTTTGCATTTTGATTGCAGAATATTTATGTTGCTAAAGAAATTTAAATATTCTCTTTGAGAAACTAACAATGCCATGATTGTTGATTGGTTCTTTTTATTGTTATTGTTGTTGTTGTTATGGTCGGTGTCATTACTTGTCTTTGGCTTTGATGGATTTGTATTTAACATATGGTAAGTTGGTAAGTCAACCGGCCAAAATGTCAATTTTAATTGAATTTGTGTGCAAGTGTCGTGTTTGTTGCTGTTGCTGTTGTTGTTGTAGTCGTCGTGTTGTTGTAAAAGTCATGTCAAAATAAAAGTCACTGTCATTGTTTGTTTTACTATTTAGAGATTTGGTATTTATGTGGCATCTCTTTACCGGTAATAAACATGTCAAATAAACAATTCTCTTCCCCTCTCACTTCTTACCAGATTGCTAGCCCGGCCTGGCCTGGCTAAGGCTAATTTTGAGGGGCTAGCAAACGCCACCCAAAAAATAAAAGAAATATATCTCCAACAAAAGAGAGAGAGAGATAGACAGAGAGAGAGTAAAAGAGAGAGCTCAAAATAAATTGCAGTCCAGCAGCTTAGTCAGAAAACCGGCTCCGCTGGCTGAGAGAATCTCTGGCAGATCTTGTCGCTCCACTGCAACTGGTCCCCCCAGCAGGGCTGGCTGGCTGGCTGGCTGCTGCATCTGAAGCACCAATCCCAAGGCCCCAAATGCCAGCATAGTTTGTGGCTCTCAAGTCAATGGCATAATTTATGCAAACCTCTTGCCTGGGAACTCCGCCTATTGGCCAATCAGCGTGTGGCTTACCAACTCAGACTAGGTCTAGCTGGGCTAGGAAAAATTCCCTGAACCGAACTGGATCACCTACTCAATTCACCTGCTCGGCTAATTCAACACTTTTTATGAAGCAATAAAAAAATAAAACTCTTCCCCAAGACGCGTGCTAACCAGAAAAAAAAGACAAGGTGCAAGGCTCAAATGTGGGAAAACATTCAGGCCTTGGCATATCGATTACCCCTGCAAAAAAAAGCAGTAAAAGGTGAATTGAATTACCCTTGAAAGCCGCCACAAAAATAAAGCCAAATGCAAACAAAATTGTCAAATGAATGTGGCATCATCAGTCGAGGATTAATAAAAATTCTATGCCAGTTTTACGCTTGAGCAGATCAGTTCGGAGGAGGGTTGGATGAGTTCGGGGATTTGTACACATATTGTTACCAACTTTTGGCGGTTAATTTGATTATTTTCTGTTTTTCGAATTTCAAGTGATTTAACGGTTGAGCAAATGTCAGGCAAAGCCGATTTCAAGTGGTTGCAATTTCAATTGCCAATTGATCTTTTGGGCAATTGATCCGATTTGGGTTGGCTTTATGAAAGAAAAATCTAACCAAAAATGATGCAATGGAAATTGAAATTAATTTATTTATATTTTTCTCAGACACACGTTGAGACCAAAATGATTGCAATCTAAACGTTGTATTAATTGTGCGCATTAATTTGTATCTCTAAGATACTCAGACACGTAGCGCCAGTAGCTAAAGCCGACTTAGGTTTGACTAGCCCGAGTGTCTGTCTGTCTGTCTAGTTGAGATAACCGGAGGGGCTTGTTTGGCATTATAATGTAGTAATTGTGGGCGGAGACTGGAGACTAAGAGCCCCTTTAAATAAACACTAAATTGCATAAATCTTAAGCCTTAATTATAGTCGGTAAGTCGGTGAGTCGAGCCAGTCAACTCGGCTTAGCCATAAAAAAAAATTATGACACAAATTGATACCACAAACGAATAGAACCCTGGCTATTGCGTTGACCAGTGGACAATTTACGATGCGCCGTAAAAAATCAAATCAAATCGAAATACAGGCAAATCCTTAGCGCACGTGTAAATAAATTACTTTCCAATCAGTCCCAGCGGAGGCGGAGTAAGCTCAACCCTTTTTGGCTTCGGTTATCACTGCTGTGCATGAAAAAACTGCTCAACTGTCCACTCCGAAAAGGGATACGAAAATCTCTACTTCCACCGCTCCTTTGCCTAATCCTTGGCAATAAAATACAATTTTGCCATTTGATGACCATGCCCTCAAGCATTATGCAGGATATGCTGCCAAGTGAACAGTAAAATGGAATAGAAAAGGCAGCAGCCAAAGGGATACTCTATTTAGTTTTCAATTGCTGCGTTCCACTCTCTGGCTAAAATGGCTGAACGTTTATCTCCTCACTGTTGTTAAATAAATAAGAATTGTGCCAGTTGAACTGTGCGAGGACGAGGTTACTTTTATGTTTGTTTATCGCTAAACTGGACGCTGGACACTCATCGGGCGACACTTGGACATCTTGTATCTACTCCCGCTACCCGAGACATCCCGAGAGGGGGTGTTGATTTCTTGTTGGGGATTTATGTTTTGACTTTGGCTATTTATTTGGCCATTTACTTTGTCAGAATTTTCGTTGTGCATTCATCTGTGTAATTGCGTTGGCAATTTTTTTTTTGTGACTCTTAAGCTGAATCGAAGTATGGTGGTGACTGTACCTAATTTAATTTTCTTATGAAACATTATACTGGTATGTGAACTTGGCTTAGTTAGAATTCTCCATAGAAAATATATTTAATTTTTTAAGTTTTCTAAGCACAAAATGATGACTATCGCGTGAGATTAAATACCAGCTTTCCAATTGCCTTAATTGAAGTTATTATGTATCATTGTCTAAACTGGTTAGCGGTTTTGTTCTCTAGAACTGACTGAGTCAAGATGGCAATTTTTCCCTCAAGCCATCATTGGTTGGTTATAGTTTCGTTTTTTTTTTATGTATTTACTTTGCTACCTTCCAGAAGTACTCTTCTTTTGGCATGGGGCTGGCCGGCCATAAAATGCTTTCAACCTCACTTTTGTTGTCATTGTTGCAGTCTTGAGTTGTGCATGTCGCCAAGGTTCACTCCACTAGTTAATTGTCATGTGTATGTGCTTGTGAGAAAATGACACCATTTTGGCTGTCCTCAAACTGAAAATGTGGCCAACGCACGTAAAGCATCAATTATGCAGTCTTAGCAACATCCGGCTTAGGAGCAAAAGGCCTTTGCAACATGTGCCCAAACTATAAATGTTGCTAGACCTGAGGTGCTTAGTATATTTTTATGTGATATTCAAATTATTGAGAGGATATTCTTGTGATATGTCTTGTGCGTATTGTAAATGACTTTGGGCCACAATTGACACAAAGTGGCATAATTACATGTTTCGATGACAAATACAAGCCAAGCTGGGTTAATGCCGAATTTGTGGACGTTGACGATGACCAAAAGACCCTATTTTTCTTGGGTCCAACAGTTTGTTCACGCGCTCGTAGCCACCGCTGGGCAATCCACACGCCCTCATTAAGTGACGGGGACAACGGCAACGACTGCCCAAAGGAATGCTGCACGAATGTGCGCGATTAACCGGCCAAAGGAATGACCAAAAAAATAAACAGACAAGAAATAACAAAACTCCACTAAACAAAAACTGTTGGCACTGTCCAAGCGCGCTGGTCACAATTGCATTTTTGGTTACATTTCGCTCACGTTTCGGCTGCAATTAAAAAAAAAAAAAAAAAACGTAAAAACGGACCAAAAAATAAAAAGAAAAACCCAAGCGGTATACAAACTGGCTTACAAAAGCAAAGGCAGGCGCAAAAGGCCGCGCTTAGCCAACTATGAAGATTTAGATAAGCGTCTCATTTTCCTAGCAGCTTGCCCAAGCTATGCTATCCAACAACAACAGCAACAACAGTAACAACAACAATATCAAGCTAGTCAGCCATCGCGTAGTTTGCGTTGTCTTTGTTGGTGTTGCCAAAGTGTCCAACCTGCACTCCTGTCAGTCCTCCCTGCTCACGTTTTCCATTTCATTTCGTGTGCCCAAGACTGACCGGCTGGTCTGGCCCCTGGGCGTGTATTGCACTGTGCGCCGTCTCCGGTGGGTAAATTGTCGCCGTTGCCTCAGCCGTTTTCAAATGCCTGAGACCTTGAATATCCTACACTTGTATTGTAAATTACACCAAAAACAAAAAAAAGAGAAACATTATTTTTTTTTTGGCTTTATAAGTATCGCCTTGTATTTGTGTTGCCCTCTTTACGAGGGTGTTGGAAAATATTACAGCAGCTCTTTTCGACCAGGCAGCTATTAATTTAGCTGGCAGCGAGCTCTGAATTTTTGTGTGCCTCCTCAAAATTCCACCGTCTGCTTTTGTTAACATTAATTTAATTTACAATTTTACGATCTTCAAAGTTGTGAACTAATTAGATCATGCAGCCCTGGCATGAGTACTTTGTCAAAGCTGCAAGTATCGATTTAACGTCAGCTGTCATCTTTGAGATTTACCGTTTCTTTTTCGGTGTCGAAAAAAATTGTTTGCCAAGCGTAGAAATTTCGCGAGTTGAAAAATGTGTTTCTGCCTGTGTAAAAAAAAATTAATAGCGTATTTAATCCATATGAATAAAGTAATCATAATTATTTTTATGCTTGTGTTAGTCTCTACCGATGCAGTGCGTGGCGTCCTTCGGAGAATTTTGGCTTTTGTTATTAAAAAATGCTTAAGTGCAATAAGAAATAGCATAAAAATTATATGCAAAGTGTAATTAGCAAAGTGCATTCCATATTTTCTGTTTAATTGTGCCTGAATAGTGTAAATTGTCTTTACCCAACAAAAGTGCGTAAAAGCGCCGGCAGCGCAGTCAACTCCGTTGCCTGAGCAATGCGAATTGACAAAAATGAGAAAGAAAGAGACAGCAACAGCGAAATTTACGAAGGGAAATTTACAAAGCGGGAAATAAGTTATTTTTGATCCCTCTGCTTGCAGCTGCATTTAATCTGGTGAGTTTAGTTGGCTTCCTTTTTATACTCTTTTTTATCAAATCGAATTTACATTTAAACGAAATGAAATCCAGTTTTTTTTTTATTGCTTCGAACATTTTATCACACCTGACTATTTGTTGATTGGAAAAAGTGTATAAATTCTTCTACATTTATGGACAATTTAAATTTATTTTTATGTCTTCTTGGCTCATTTGGGATTCCTTATGTTTTTTCTTTTTTGAGGGTGTTGAAATTATTACAACCGCACACCGGTTGTCCAGTTCCCTTCTTTCGTGCTCTTTGGAATTTATTTGTAATAATGTAATTTTAAATGTTTCTGGGGCACATTTACAAAACTATAGTGCCTTGTTAATGGCTTTGTCGTGGCTAAAGGCACCCCTGCTCCTACTAGCATGCATTTTAATTAAAAAATCATTTGTTTAACATAAAAAAAAAAAAAAAATTGAAAAAGAAAAAAAAAATGTATATACTGATATGGCCAAGACTAAAATATATGCCCAGCTATTCCTTAATGGCCGAGCCTATGGTTAACAAATTGTATGCCACCCAATCAAAACAAATCGCCAGAGTCTTTGGTTAGTACTCGCGTCTGAGTAGCTCTTGCCATCGTTGGATTCGGCACAAGCACAGCCACAGCAATCATCGCAGCTGTAATGATTGCAAACACAATCTCGGCATGTTGATCTGCCGGCGAATGAGCTGGCCGCACCACCACCACCGCCGCCGACATCACAAAAACAACAACAAATACTCCTGCCATGCGCACGCCGCAATAGTTTTCCACAGAATTTCCCCCAGTTTTCTTTTGCCCGGTCATGACTCTACGGCTGACTCCATAGACTCTTGCATAGAATTTCAACAATAATCGCAACGAGTGACTAACAAACCAGCAAACAAGGAGAAAACACACACACAAACGGCGAAGGCGGTCTGTGGTATCATCATAATCATAATGCGCATAAACCGCACTACAGCCAAAACCAACTAGAAAGATAGAGGGGATATGGAATTGAGCTCAGCCTGAGTAGAGCTGAGCTGAGCTGAGTTGGTCTGGTCTGGTCTGGTTGGGTTAGCTAGCAAAGCTAGCTGGAAAGAAAGAAGGCATACGGAAGGTTGAGAGAATTCATTCCAACGAATTCGCAATTCTGCGAAATCAAATTGCACAAATATTTTTCTTATGCAATGCACCAGGGGGGCGTTGGCGGTATACCGCATGCCGATGCCCCAACCCCAAGCGATTGCCAGTCTGCCAGATGGGCCTAACTAACTAAGCACAAACAGACACACTTCTTTTTTTTTTTGTACTACCAGAAAAGTCTCAGTTGCCGTGGCGGTGGCCATTGTTAGACACAGACACAGATGGTTAGGGCCTGCTTAGGACTTGGAGGTTTACACGTCTTCCCCAAGATTATTTTGGATCATTATATTTGAGAGCATCTTAAAGGAAATATTCCGATTTCGATAATTACAGAATTTCTGCAATTAAATTGGGTCTTATATAAATTTATATATTATAAGGAATTTGATTATCGGTTTCGTGTAAACCTAATAAGCGTCTCAGAGTCTCCGGTGAACGTGATAAACTCAAGTCACCATCACCATCAACATCATCATCGTCTGGATTGTTGTGATCATCGTTGCCATCATTATGGTTGTCGTCGTGGTGGCTGCTGCTGCTTTTGTTGTGGCGAACGTACCCAAGGAATTACAGCATCTCTAATCTTTCAACAATTGTGGGCGCACACACACAACAACAGCAACAACAACAGCAACATTATACCAAATGGCAAAGGAAATCATAAGAAAAGGAAATAAAATCGCAATGCAACTGTCGAGTGATAGCAAAGGCGACTCCGACTGGAACTGGGACTGGCTAGATACCTTGAATCTCGAAAAGGCTTGGCCCGAGCGAGACATGTGGCGAGGATGGCGCAGACTGAGACCCCAAGCAGTCTGTAAGTTTCGGTTAATGTTGTGACTTCGTTTGGCCATGGCCATGTCCGCTGGTCGTGTCTGGCTTCTAACTTTTGCGCAAAAAAAAAGGAAAAAAAGAAACTCTGGAGAATTCCTTTAAATGGTTTTCATATCAATTTTTTTGTTTTTTTTTTTTCTGTTGGCTTGAAGATTTTGCTTTTGTTTCAGTGGTGCGGACCACTGTCCGCAGCCGAAATGAATCATCCCGGGTGAGAGCACCTCCCTGCTGTGGCGTCGAGTGGTGCTCTGCGGCAGTCCAAGCAGTGTCGAGCCAGGCTAGCCGAGTAACTCCCAAACCGAAGTTCAACTTCACAAATGCTGCGGTAAATACCACAAACTTCTGTGCTCTCCCCCACCCTCCCTTTTGCAGTATGAAATGTGTGAATTTTTGCCTGGTTTTTTTCGTGGCAGTCGCATTGCCTTCGTCTGTGGCGAAAAGAGTGAAAATTTATTGAGCTGTGGGCGCGCATTATTCATGCACTGCCACAGAAGAGTCGGCTCGGGGCCAGGTCCCAAAAGTAGGCGACACCGGCTGCGATCCTCGGACCGCAAAAGAGACTCTCAAGAACTCTGGGGAGCTTCATCCAGCCAAAGTGGTAGCGTCAGTTTGGGTTAACAGGTTAATGTTCGTCGCCAAGTGTCGTCGTCCATCGACAACTATGCGATTCCTGCTATTGTTTCACATGCCACAGCCACTTATCGCCCTGTCAAATATGCTCAATGTTGCAATCGATGATGATGTTGTTGTTGTCGTTTGGTTCTAGTGATGGTGATGGTGGTGGGGGTATTTCGGGCCGGTAATGATGATGAAAGTTCGTCGCCTAAGTCTTTCGTGCTGGGCTAAAGGCGTGCTAATCTTGTACGATTTATCTGGTTTACACTTTCGAAAAGTGTTGCATGCTTATCACCTGCCACACTGCCAGCGTTGTGTTAGCCTTAACTGGCCCACTCTGGCAGCAATTACAACAAAAATTATGTCGAAAACAATAATTCGTTGGGTTAATTCTGAGAAAATTAAATTTATGCCTCGATCCGGACAGAATCGCGTTTGTGGCGAATTCAGCTTGTACATTTTCACAGTGGCATATGTGTTTGCTTACCACACACTCCACACACTCCACATGCCTGAGGCAAGTTTATCTTGCTACATCAATAAATTTACCAGCCATCCAGGCAACACCAACAGCAACGGCAACAGCAGCCACAGTCGGCAGTCGTAGGTATCAACATTTCATAATATTTACAATAAACATGCAACTGCCAGGATACCTGGCCCAACAGTCCCTCTCTCTCTCTCTCTTTCACACAAAATCGAATCACAGACAAAACGGGCTAAAGTGTTGCCCAGTTGCTGGCAACATTTAGCGCATCATGTTGCGTGAAATTTGACACTTGCCAAGGAGAAGTTTGCACTCGACTCAGACGTCCTCGTTTCTCTGTTAAAACGATGACGACACGTTGCCTTAACTGGCCCAGACAGCCAGGCGCAATATTGTATAAAGCCCACTGGGCAGGCACTCCAAGCCTGACTGGTTGGCATATTTATGTGCGTAAAGTTGTTGATTTGGTTGTGGTTTTTTTTTTTTTTTTGCCCCTCAACAAAGGGAAACTTTGGCTACCGAATTTATGTGCCTTTGTCATATTTCTAGAGACTCGACGACTCGAAAAAAAAAAATAAATGTGAACATGAAAAAACCAAAATAAGGAAACACAAAATGTCTTTTTTTTTCGAAGTTCTTGTTGTTGTTGTTGCTGACTCTTTATTACAATAATACACAAATATGGCCAACGTTGTCAACAACTAAACGAAGTGAGGCCAAAGCTATACGCTTTAAAAGGCAAACCTTATTGCATGTTTTGGCCACCAGCGCCAGGCCAAAACGCATCGACCATACATCCAAGCCAAAAGTACTCCACTCACACACACACAATCAAGCGACAAATTGATCGGACCAACTGATATGCGGGGAACTTGCAAACTTGCGTAGGCCTCGTACGAATCATTTCCTTCTCTCCCTTACTCTCACTGTTGCTCTCTCTGCCTCCGTCTCTGTGGGTACTCTCATTCTATATAGAAGAAACTAATCTCTATGCAATTGCCAATGCCAATTTTCCTATTTAATATGCCACGAATTGACATGGCCGTTGCCATTAAGCATTTGATATGGCCAGTTAGCGGGGCACTGGGAGAGTCAGCCAACCAAGCAATATGGTCAACTATGAAAGCATTGCATGTGGGCATTCTATGAATTTCTGTCTCTATATATCTATATATATATATATATTTGTGTGTCTGTATGTGGGTATTTGGAATTGGATCTGGACATTTTGTGACATTAAAACTGCCATTGCCATTTTGCAAATGGTCTTTGCCTTTGCTTGCCTTGCCGTGCGTCATGGTTAATTTAATCAAATTAGTTGCAAAATGAAAATGTTGTTTATATGTGTTTGTAGTCAGACACAGACATATGCACAGAGAGAAAATATTAATTCTTAAATTGAGAAAACACAAAAACAATTTGAGTTCTCAAAATGAGTTTACAAGGATTTCAATCAGATCAATGATACCGGGTGAAATATGAGTTTTTGTCAAAGTGAGTATAACTTTTCTTGTTTAGATTATGAAAGACGAATTTATAATAAATTAATTATAAAATTCTTATAAAAAAATCCATACTCTTTTTATTTTTTGAAACAAATCTATTTAAATTGGGCTCGCATTGCTAAAGTTTGAGGTTAGGTCATCTCGATTTCACAAATATAAAAATTTTATAATTGAATTTATTTTAACAAATACAAAAAACTATGAATTTCCATTAAAAATAACTTTTAGCAACACACTTTCCTCTTACCTCTGCTCTTCTCCCTTCACCCTTGTCGAATTCGATATTGAATTGGTTTGGACTTTTGTTTTGTCTGTACTTTTTTTCTGTCTCTGTTTTTGTTTATTCAGGCAAAAATCAATTTAGTTGATCAGCTAAAAACAAACTAATTTTGATTACGACAAAAGGGCTAAATACAATATTTATTAAAGCAAAGAAAAATTAGAGGAAGGGCGAGAATGTATTTTTGGAAAAGCATTAAACATATGCAAATGTTTTATCCAGAATAATTACAAATGGCAATTTCAATAATTAATATAAAATATTTAGTTGAAACGAAATTGTGCACAATTTAATTTCATTAGAATAATTCTAATTAGAATGATGAGCTGTGGCTGCTTATCTGCCTTGGCCAATCCTGCCAGCCACACGGCTAGTTGCAATATTCGTATTGGGCTTCTGTTTGTGTGCGTGTGTGTCTGTGTGAGAACTGAAATATAATTGAAATAGTGGCAGGCATTGTAAAATTAATGAATGGCATATAGCAAAATAACCACAAACTCACACTGATGTTGTTTATATGGAGAAGCAATTACAATTACCAGTTGGTCAAATGTTTTGATGAGTTGTTGTTGTGGTTGTTGTTGTTATTGCATTAGGATGATATAGGCAATGTGATAAGCAAGGCAAATGGTATTGTTGTAGAGATTAAGCCTTTTGTTTTCATCATAGACAAAGCAAAAGCAAACTTCAACTAATTAAATGAAAGTGCTGGCTCAATATCAATTGGGTCTCTTAGCCTCTGTTAGCCAAAGGCAACTTGGCCAAGCCATATTGAAATCCATTTAAATTTACCAAATGTATCGAAATTCAATGACCAATGGTCATGGCTCGAAGCCTATCAAAAGTTAATCATCTAAAGAAGTCTCCCTCTCTCTCTCTCTGTCTCACTCCTCCTCGACCTCCTCCTCGTACGTTGGCAGTGTCGCTTTGGTTGGTGTGTGTCGCCATTGTTGATTTTGTGCCCAATCAGATAAGCACGCATTCGAACGCACCAATGGATCGGTAGTCGTCCTGTGTGCCACTGTCACTAATTAGTTAATGCATGCCCAAATAAAAGCCCAAAAAAAACTGTATATATTTTTTTCTCTATAAATACATTTTGGGCTAGCTGTTTTGTCAAGTTATTTATTGCATGTGAAAGAACATGAAAATCTATTGATTTATGAATACTTTTTGGAGAGTCTCATGGAATCCACTTTTACCCTAAAGAAATTCCGAGGTCTCTCAGGGATATTTGGGAACAAAATTATCTCAGAGCTTGGTTTAAATATTTTGGTACCCAGACAAAAATACGATTACAATATTTAGTGGAAATGAATAGTTTTTATCGGAAGGAATTGGTAATACTGGAAATCCAATTTTATATATACAAAATAAAAACAGTTTGAAGATTTTTCTTGTTTGATTATTTAAATCGATTTCATTCGGAAACTTATTCTTTATGCCTTGAATACTGTCCTATCACCTAAAAGACTGCATAATATAAATCTAATTTTTGAAAATTTCTTTTAAGGGTTAATTTGTTCAGAGTATTCCAACTTCGTTTGATAGGTTCAACTTGTTCTTTTAGTTTTGAATAGACTTTATAGTTTTGATAGCATGTTAATTTCCCAGGCCCTAAATTACCGAATATGTTTTCTGTATATAGTTTATTTGACTTTTGGTTAAACATTTGTTTTTTTATCTAAGATGCTGGTTATAATTGACTGATTTATATATGCCCGGCCTATACGATTTGATTATATCATTCGTTATGCATTGATCACCGTTCTTTATTTGAAATTGTGTTTATTTATTTTGTCGTATTTCTCTGGCAGAGACAAAAAAATTATTTTGTCTCAATTACAAGGCAATTATATAGCAATTATTATTTAGTTAGGAATAACTGAAAGAAAGAGACAAAAAAAAATATGGTACCTTGTTTGTCACACGCAAATCGAGAGATAAAGGTCTTAACCATCGGGCTGTAAATTAAGTTTCTAACTATTTTCAATACGATATGAATTGATATGCTTATCAATTGATGTCATGTTGTTGGCAAATAGAACCAACTAGCAAGTGATTTCAAGTTTTTGGTTGGCTGAATTTTGCGACCCGTTTACGTGCACTTAATTGTACCGTAATTAGCTGACTTTATATCATATATTTATGGCAATGGATTAGAGGGGCTATGCGTTTTTGTTTTTTATTTTTTTTTTTTTAGCACAAGGCATTGGAATTTTGCACTAGAACGGAAACGGATATGCTTTGACATTATATATATATATATATATATAAGTATGGATATGAATGGGTACAATATATTTATGGATAGCAGACACGCCAGGCTAGAAAACAAAAGACTAAAGCCACGAACTTTGCTCATTTTGCTGCAGTCCAGTCTGCAGTTCTGGATTTACTCGTAGGTGCTGTGATTTCTGTTTCTGTTTCCCTTACTGTTGTCGTAGCAATAAATTAACATGCCATTTCACGCCTCAATACAGCAAAATGTAATTCTGGCTCATAATTCATGCGTTCAATAAAACAAACGCTGCATAACAAATGCCCAAGTAAGGCAGACCTTAAGTCGAGTGCCCGAGTACTTTGGCTTTATGAAATCTGGTAAGACCTAGGCGACTTTTAAATGCCCTTCGGAAGCAGGTGGGTTCATCCGATTGTATAAGAACTTGGCCGAGTGTTTGGATACTTCGATCTTGACTTTGGTTGATGACAATTTTTATTGAGAACAATTTTCTTGGTCCATCAAGAAAGAGAAAATCTAATCAAACGGTTTCCATTTAAATTTAAGAAAAGTATTTGATGAAAGCAAAAAAAAGTCGGTCCAATTTTGGAGGCTATATGATAAAGTAGAGCGACTCGTTAATAAATGAAAATTACTTTATTTTGAATCTGACATATCGGAATCAAATAAGCCTGATCTTTATGAAATAAAAACTGATCGAAGATAATGCATTGCAGATCAAACTTTGCGTTCTTCTTTCACCAAGTCAATATACCCGTTTTACTTCAAAGTGTAGGGTAGAGAAACACCTTTCAGTCTTTATGGAGACGTGGAGGTAGCCACGTTTTGTATTGAAGACATATCGAAATTTAAAGAGCAATTCATAAGCATAAATGGGCATTGTGAACTTGTCGGAATAAATACAAAAAGCCTAAGACTCAATTGTAAATTGCCGGTTATTTTATGCCTCAATTCCAGTTCACACACAGATTTCGATTTTCTGTCTATTCATCTGGCGGCAATTAATCAGAGCCCTCCAAATTTTTTTTGGCAGCTCGCGCCAAGTACCGTTGCCTAATTTTTATCCAAAGTCTTTTGTATTTAATAAAAAAAAATATATTTTTTTTGAGGAGGAAAAAACCAAAATTAGTAAACACTCATTGCTTGGTTATTATTTTGTTTTTTTTTTTTCATAAATTATTTTTATTTATTTTATGTGTTTTTTTTTGTAGTTTTCTTTTTTTTTTGTATATATTTTCTGGTGATTGCCTTTAAATTAAATACAGTTTTTTTTTTTAAATAAACATATGTCAATGTTTTGTTTTTCATTTGTTTTTTTTATATATTCAACTATCAATATGGCCAATTACAATACAATTACAGTTTATGCTTACCAATAGCTATGCATAATAATTATATATATATATATATTATTTGTTTAGTTTTATATAATTAAATATAAATTAAATTTAAGACTAAATTCTTCTGTTTTTTGTCTTTTTATAATTATTTTTTACAATCAACACACGCACTCATTTTTGCTCACGCACAACTTAGAGAGGATTATTTACCATATATTTATATATATATATTTTTTTCAATTTATAAATACTTTGTTATGTTTTAAGTTGGTTTTTGCTTTTGCTAAATAATAATACAAAAAATTGCTAACAATTATTTATTTATTATATTACAAATTTGCCATTTAACATTTAAATTTTGTTTATTTTTTTTGCTTGAACATTTAAACAGTTTTTTCTTTTTTTTTAATTATTAAAAATTACTTAGACTTGCCTAGTCATTATTTTTTGTTAAAATTATTTTACATTGAAGCGTTTCCTTTTTTGTTTTTCTCGAACGCCTTTAAATATTATTCAAAAATGTTTGTGTTGTTTTTGTTGTTGTTTATCACGTCGGTTTTTGTTTAATAACTAAAAATTTAACTAATTTACATTACAAATATTTTACATACATCGATTATCAAATTATTGCAATTTACAATTGCTACTTTTAAATAGGACAAACATTTTACTTTTTACAAAAAAGTTTCAATTTTTTTTTTTATAAACATTTTTTTTTCTTTTCTGTTTATTTTGGACGTGCATTTTAATTGTTGATTTTTTTTGTTTATAAGTTGTTGTTGTTTTTTGTTTTTAGCATAGTTTGGTTTCTGTGTGCTTGTTTTTTTTTTCTTCATATTTTTATTTATTTATTTGGGTTTATATACAAATGAATATTTATACATTTTTTTTCTCATATGTTGAATTTAGTTTTTGGCGCATTCTACGGACCATTTTTTTTTTTTTTGCTTTTTGTTTTATGGCAGTTCATAAAGCACAATTAAAAATACGAAAATACAAAACGAACAAAAATTTTGCGCCTCGAAATTAAATTAATTAAGCAAAAATATGAAATGAAAAAAAAAAACTATAAAAATTTACACACACGTGCGCTGTTTTTATTTTATAGAACGCAATAAAAAATAAAAAAATAAATGTGCAGCCCTTTAATTAATTTTAATGGGATTTTGTCGCTGGCCACTTGAAAGGCAACGCGGCCAGCGAAAAACGAAAAAAAAGAATAACTTAAATAATTAAAAATTGCACGCAATGTTTACAATTAGGAAATCCAGCTTTTTGGCCAAGCAATCACACACACACACACTCACACACACTTTTCTCACGCACCCCCAGTGATTTTGAGAAGGTTGCGGCCGGCTTAGACGAGCCTAAGCCTGGCAGACAGCTTAAGGTCACTTTCTTCCTTCCCTTCCCATTAGACCAGACTTGTGCCGCTCAGGGAAAGCGAGAGGGAGGGAGAGGGCAGAGCGGAAGGAGGCTGTGCCTGTGTTCACTTGCTGTGGCCGAGTCCTCAGTTTGGCATTGTGTTTCTTTTTAAAATAACTTCGTTTTTTGTTTTGTTTTTTTCTTCTGTCTTAAAATAAAGTCAGACAAGGTTTAGGTGACAGCGCTGATCTCTAACTGAACAAATTATTATTCAAATTGTTCCCGCTCCATCACGTGTAGTCTGTGCGCCAAGTGCCCTGTGAATGACCAAGCAAAAGGGTAGAAGAAGAAATTCATCAGTAAATGAGCAATACTCTTATACGGCCAAAGATTTATACTCTTATACAAGAAATGATTCGTTACTCACCATGGAGCTAAGTCCCAAGTGGTAGGGCTGGGAGTGGGGCACTACGCCGCCGCCCAGTGAGCCGGCCGTTGAGAAGCCACCTTGCAGGCCGCTCGAGGCACCCAAGGCTCCCATGCCGCCGGTATACCAGCTGCCGTGCATATGCGCATGTGCGGGATGCAAGCCACTGGAAAGGTGTCCATGTTGCGCTGGAATAAGCAAGCCAACAAATGAAGAGAAGAGAAAATTAAAAAAATGTTTGCAAATAATTTTTTTGGATTTATTTATTTACTTACCCATTGAGGCTGAGAAGCCGCCGCCAAAGCCTTTGGAGGGATCGAGTGGCTTGAAGTCGCCCATGCCCAGGTGACCACCTATGGGCAGACAGCCACCGCCTAGACCCTTTTTCTTTTTGGATTTTGAGCTTAGTTTGCGATTACGCGTTTGTATGCCCTCCTTTTTCATGGTGAGTGGACGATTGACCTGGAAATGAGTAAATGCAAAAATTTCAAAGACTTGAAGACTTGAAAAAAATTAAATGCCCCAAAAGTAGAAAATCAATAAAGTGTGTGAGCGTGTATGTGTGTGTGGGAGTGCAATAGTGTGTGCGTGTGTTTTTCTAGCTCCTTTAAAATAGGTCAAATTTATGCAAATTTACAGCAAGCCGGGCCGCCGTTCATTTTGTTGACTGGCTGACTGCCTGACTGGCTGTTGGCCGGAAATGCCGCTAACTGCACACGCTGTCTGTTGCACTTACCCCAGCCCCATAGAAACGTGTAAGAAACTTTGGCATTGCCAATGATGACGGTGGGCACTGGCGGCGGAGGAGTGAGACTGAGTGAGACTGGCTCTGCCCTGCTAACGCACCGGGAAGTGAAAATGAAGTATTACAAGCCCTGCTACACGATCAGATAAGCGACATTTGCGAATGCGATTAGTTGCCGCTGATAGCGAGCCAACAGCAGCAGCAGCAGCCGAGGCAGCAGTGCCAGCAGAGGGTGCCTCTGCCCTAGTGCAACTTTTTTGTGTGTTTCTACAACTTTTTTTTTTTCGTTAGAGTGGCAGACTTTTTTTTTGTTGCTTTTGTTATTTTTGTTTTTTCTTTTTCATAAGCACGGCCATTGCCGCCGCCATTGTTGCTGTGGCAAAAAGGAAATAAAGCGCACTCTGGCATGTACTTCATATGCAATTTCTTATCACTTGCGAACATCTAAGCGTGGCGGCAGCAGAGGCAACAGCAGCAACGCCGCATGCGCTTCATTGCGCTACAATTACAATATTGAGTTACCCAATCTGCCGGCACCCCGACCAAAGAGTAGACCAGCGCGACAAAGCAAAGAAGAAAAAGTTACATTAAATAGAGCAGAGGCAGCGTCAGCGGCAACGGTTCTGATGAGGGTGCCGACGGGGTAGCCCTCCAGGTACCTGGGCGTGAATTACGACATTGTTGTGCCTTTTTTTTTCTCCTAGCCGAGTCGAGTTGAGTGGAAGCGAGCCGAGAGCCGAGCGGCCCAGCCAGCCCCGATTATAAACAACAAAACAAACAGAGAAATTGTTAAATTGCTGGCAATTGTGTGTGAGCCACTGAGATTTTTTGGCCAGGCCCGGGTTAGGGGGGTAGCAAAGTTTTTTGGTCTGAGGTGGGGGTAGGTCGACACAATGACAAAAGTAAATTGTGCAAACTAAAGAAAATGAGGAGGAGCGGTAAACAACAAAAAAAATACAAAAGTATCGCTTACAGGCCAAACGGGCCACGCCTGGCCAGAGCGAATAGACTGAAATGGTTTCAATATTTTGAAGGGAAGAGGCTGAGCCTGGCAAGATCACGGGGCTTGGTTGCTAAGATAATTGCCACTCTACTAACCCCTCGTAATTGATAGTCTTTAGGTCCTTAAATTGTGGCAATTAGCTCAGCAAATTCCGTCTCTTTCTGACTAGTTCCATTTCGCTCAGCAGATGTTAAGAGCTTGGAACTATATATTTTTGGAGATCATAGAAATCTGGTTAGAGTGCAAACAACAATTTAATTGATGTGCCACTGCACAGGGCATAAAGTTGTTAATTTGCCAGAGACCCCAGTGGCAGGCCAGTTTCCTCACAACTTACTCATTAAGAAATTCAAAAGAATTTCCACAAACATACTGAGAACAGATTTATAAATGCAGAAAATTTTAATCGAGCATGGCAAGAGAACGCGCCCCAAACAAACGGCGATGACGGCTGCCGTTGCAGTTGACTTGGCTTTTGACAGGCAGCCGTGCCACAGCCCGGACGTGGCCGACTGGTTGGGTGGGCTCTCCAGTTCAGAGCTCAGCCAGCTGAGACAAACGGCCCGCCTGTTGTAACTAAATTGAGTGTGACACATTGGGACAAGGCTCTCTGTGCGATGAGTATTGCTTCTGGTCTAAATGGCGCCAAATGACCTAACGGTTTTAATATCTGGCGAATTGCAAGGTGTACACACAATATGAAATAATCGGTAAACAACATAAATTTATCAGTGTGACTGACGCCGCAGGATAACAAAAGGATAGGACACACGCATGTCCTACAAAGAGAAAGCGAGAAAGAGAAAGAAAGCGAGTCAAGTGCACAGCAGGAGATTTTCTGTTTTTTTTTTTTTGTCTGGGCAGACAGGTCGGTTATAAGATAAACTGCTGGCGATAGTAACACACGGCGACAATTGTCTCATTTGCTCTTAATTAACATGCTGATTTTTCCAACGAATTACCAAAACACACGCAGTGACAAAGGAGAAAACCCAAGAAGAAGAAGAAGAAGGGGAAATATTTTCTCGCGGATTGATGATGAGTTTGACTGAACCGAGCCGAGCTGAGCTGAGCTCTCGGTGAGCAAGTGCAAAGGCTTTGAGCTCAAATATAATTTCCATAAAATGCCAATCAGTTGAGGCAGACACAAACACACATACGGACACACACACACACACACACAGATTGATAGACGAGAGGCCCTGGGCTAAAAGCAGAGCAAAAACCGCACAGTTGAAAAGTAAATATGCGGCGGCCAAATGACAAACGAATTGAATTGAAATGAACTGTTAGTGCAGCTCAACATTTCAAAGATTCACTGAAAATGTTTATGTGGATTGCACTGCAAAATGCGCGCTGATTGGCATCTTATCAAGATGGGACACTGTCCAATTGAAAGCAAGAAATGTGTGTGTGTGTTCTTTTTTTTTTTTTGTTCAAAATAAATTTAGCTGCTATGCAAACTTTGCACACACACACATATACACATATCATTAAAAGTGCCACCCAAAGTGGCAGGGTTTTTTTTTTCTTTCTTTCTAAATTTTTCTATTTTTTGCACGTTGCTCATACGCCGCGTTGGGCTAGTTGAGTTATATATTTCTTTTTCTTCTTCTTCTTAGTTTTTTTTTTGCTTCAGTATTTATATTTCTTTATTTGGTTGTTTACAACAAAGTTTACAAATCAGATAGGCGGCTTGTCTGGCAAAAGTTTGACCGCTTTTTGATTTTTCTTTTTCATTCGATTTTCTTTCTTTTGCCATGCTCAATTAAAATATTTCGCCATTTGGTGATTGCCATCTTCAATTGCAATTTCAACTTAAAGGCCGAAATGCCGCCAATGCATACAGCTTAATTAGTTTGCGGTATGCCCCACACACACACACACTCACAGGTGGCCCATCTACTGGCCTAGGGGTCTGGCGGGTAAAAAGTTCACTTTTTGGGGCCAGTGACATGTAAATGTGCCAAATTGACTTAAGAAGAGATAGTCAACCCCCTCCCCCTCTAATTGACACAAGTTGGAAAAAAGTTTGCCTGTCAAACTCATTAAAGTGCCGGCAGGGCAGACCGGAAAAAAACTGAAACTTCAGGGCAAAAGTTACACTCTCATTCATGTTGAAGTGTTTATGTTCTAGCCTCGATTTTTTTTGTTTTTTTTTGTTTTTTCCTTTCCTTTCCTTTTCAGCTAATGAATATTTAATAAGCCAGCCGCTACTGTCTAAAGTCACCCTAACCTACCAAACAGGATAATATTGTTTTTCTTTTGACTTTTGAGAGCGGGCAGTGCGGGCAATACACCCCACCCAAAATGTTATTAAATTGAAGTTTCCACATCAATCCACAGCATCATTGGCTGGCCTGGCACACTGGCTAACTGAGTGAATAAAGGGAGAGCCCAAAACGTTTGATTCACTGACTGCAAGTCTATTACATAAATTACGCCAATTTTTCGACACCCTTCGGTGTCGGCACACACGCGTCTCCCATAACGAAATCAAAAGCTTATCGCATTTTCACAGCCAACAACAGCAGAAAGAACCCCAGACGCTTATCTTATCGACCAGCAAAGGTTTTCAAAAAACCCGGGCATCTTTAAATAATCATCAACAATTCATCATCCTCTTTACTTAGATTTGTTGTTTTCTCTCTCTCTCTCTCTCTCTCTCTCTCTCTTTCTTTTCATCGTTTGGGGTGCAACCTGCTCGATTGCACGCCCTGCCCGGTTGGGCATTTCCTACAACGTCGACGACACTTCATTTTTGTCACTTTTAATCTTTATGTATTTCCTCTACCAGAGGGGGTGCACAATGCTTAAGAGAGACCATGAGAGAGTCAGCTTCCGAGAGACTGAGTAGAGCAGAGTAGAGCAGAGCAGCTTGGCACGCTCGAGTGCCTGGAGCGCCTGTTAAATGTTGCGTTAAATCGCTTAAGCGTTTAACGAGGGTTAAGCGCTGCCTGCTGAGGATTTTTGCCAGCCACATAAATCGATGCTCTATCATTGATACATATCAGGGTGGAATTGCAAAAAAAAAAAAACAACAAAGCTATGAAAATTTGTTTAAACAGTTCGCATTGACCAAATAGTCTTTGGAAGCGGCTTAGCGTAACGCTAATAGTTCCGTTGTTTTATAGTCGCCGCACGCCGTCGGATCAAAAAAAAAAAAAAAAGAAAAGTTTTAGGATTTGTATATAAGCTTGAAATGTCTGGGAAAATGTAGCTGGAATCAATTTTTGATTTTGGTTTTACTTACATTGTGCAGCTTGTAGTAAAGACCGCAGGCATTGCAGACTGGCTCGCCGCTGGCATTTCGACGCCAAAGGGTTGTGGTTGTGGTTTTGCAGTTTGCACACGAAGTACCCGCACGCTTAGCGGCGCTCTGTAGTGACTGCAGTGTCTATAATGAGAGAGGGAGAGAGAGAATCAAAAGTTAGTCAAGTGTATAGAAAAAATAAAATAAAATTGATTATGCTAATGCCGCACGCCCACAAATATGTTGGCCCGCTAATTGAACGGTGCCAAAACTAACAGCCAAACAAGACCAAAAAATACCAAGCAATCCAGGCAAGGCGAGGCCGGGACGGGCTGGGCTGGGCCGGGCTGGGTCGGATTGTGCCAGACCAGCTGGTTAGTCAGTTCCTTTCTTGGTTGAAGCAAACAAAGTTGCTCAACACAAGGCTCAACAACATTTTTTAAATGCGTGTCTGCCAAGACAAAAAGAAAAAAGCAAAAAGGAGGAAAGAAGAAAAAAAAACTCCACTCAGGTTTAGTTAACAGCAGCATCAATTCATTAAAATGACAATTTTTACAAAACTGCCCAAAAACACAACAAACACAGCAAACACAGTCCAGGCAACTTGCTCACGTCGTCTGCAGAGATCGACCAACGCGCCAAGCTCAATTTCCACGAATTGGCTACAAGAAGTTTAACCCAGCACATCGAAGCACCTTGTCTTTTTTATATATATTCTTTTTCCTATACACTTTTCAAAGAAAAAAGAGTATATAGATAATCTAGAAGAAGGAGAAATCGAAGTCTAATTCCCCGTCTGTCAAAAAGATTAAAAAGAAGTGGAAGGGAACTTGCGAGTATTCTTAAATCGGTCAGATCGATTTTATAAATCACTATAAGCTCATATCGGGGTTCCGTATTCCCCTGCTACTTATTAAACTATATCAATATAGAGTTATATGCTTGATTTAGCAGATATAAGAATCCCCTTAAGTTTTCATTTAAACTCAGTTGGTCCTACATATTAAGCTATATGGAATGGCTGAACTAATAATAAATGTGGGCTTAAAAAGAGTGTATAATCTTCAATATCACGTAGATTGTTTTATGTGTTTTTTTTTTGGCTTGCCACAACAGCAGAGAATATTTCACGCAACCGGCAAACGAGTCTCGACTCGGCTGGGCTCAGTTTGGCTGGGCCCTCTGGTTGAATTGACTTTGTCTTCATCTGAATCTCTTGTATATATATATATATATATCTAGATATATATAAATTTTTTCTCGTATTTTTGGGCCAGACTTGAGGCCAGGTCTGTCCGGCCCAGACCAGACCAGGCCGGACCTGGGTTTGGGCAAGCAGCGTGTTCATGTTGCTCGTACAACACATTGGTACGAGGTCTTAAACTGGCGTTGATCATGTTTGACTTTGATTTTTAATTGTTGCCTTATATTCTGTTTACCTCGGCCTTACCAGATTCACCAGCTTCTTCTTCGCATCTTCTGCTTCTTCGACTTGAGAGGAGAGAAACAATTGAGAGCTAAACCGAAATGAATTCAAACTGGGCCTCTTTGACTTTTGCTTTGGGTTGGGCTATTTTGAGAGCTTCACCTGTTCTTATGGCTTGTGGGTTTTGCACTCTCGATTGTATTTACATAAATCAGAGGTCATGGCAAGTCTGTAGTCTTTTGTGTGTGTGTGTGATTTTGGTGGCACTGTGCTGTGTTAACGAGCTTGTAACAATTTCGCTTACACAGTCCCACCAAATAACCTACCAGGGACCGGGACCGAGACTGAGACAGGCCAGACTGGCCGAATTGTCTGGCAGAAGTGCGAAATTTCAAAATTAATTTCAACGCCTACAAAAAACCTTAAGAAACCAAAGACAACGAAAAGCGAATTCAACTCTTTTGGTATGCGATTTTGTTTGGGTAATTATGTGAACGCAAAAGGAGGTTTTGACTCCACTGACCACAAGTGACAACATGGCCAAAATGTATATAAATTAAGTTGTTAACATGACAATGCGACAAAACATTTACAAATACACACACACTCACATATTGACGCATTGGAAATCGAAGCGAGTTGAGATACATTTTTGCATTCCTCGAAAAAAGAGTTTTTTCACACTCTGTGTATGTGTGTGTGTGTGTATCTTAATTTATAACATTTGTTGGGCCTAAACAAGTTGAATGAAAATTTTTCGAGTTTCGGGTTTTTCCTTCACCAAGCAAAGCCAAAAGAACATAAATCAATGTCATCAAACACCCACAATTTCAGACTGTGAGAACGTATAAGAGGAGTAGGGTCTCTGTCTCTGCCAATGTGTATGTGTGTGCAAGGTGTAGAGGGTGTTGAAGAAAATTGACAAACTGTCAAAGATTGACAGGCGTATTTTAATTGAAATGCAAAAAGCGCAAGCGCCAAAAACAAACAAGATGGCGCTTATGATAAATCACACATACACTCGAGTTAAGTCGACCTTATCCACTATTGGCCATCTAACCATTGATTTATCAGTTTGGTTCTATCTGTGTGAATCAATAAATTTTGATTTATTTACAAGCTTTAAGCGTGACAAAATGTCCAAGCTAAATGAAATTCTGTATTATTCTTTTGCGCTTACTTAAAATATTCATTTCTTTGACTTGCACTTGGCACCTCTCGTTGATTTATGGAGCTCATATGACGGAGCCTTAAGATACGTGAGGTCAAAATGTCTCTGGCCTCAAACAAAATGGCGTTGAAAAAAGTTTTTATTTTTTTCAACTTTTTATTTTTTGTATGTTAATTTTTTTTCCTGTTTGTATTCAAAATTATTGCTTAAAGGTATTTATAAATTTTTTTCGTTTGAAAAGCGAAAGCAACAAGGCATTTAAATATTTAATTGATTTATACAGAAAGAGAGAACGAGAGAGCGAAAGAGAGAGAGAGAGAGAGAGACTCAGAAACAAAAACATATTCAAGCTAACAAAGAAACCCCAAAGAAATAATTTTCCTAAGCCAGAAAGAAAAAAGCATTGACCAAGCTCAAAAAAAAAAACGTTAAGGAAAACCTCAAGCGACAAAAGTAAATATGTACACACTTCTATTTATTGCCCAACCATACAAAAGCAGCACGGAATGGCAATGCCCTTTGCCATCTCAGATAGACAAGACTGGTGGCAAGTTGAGCAGGAGGAGAGGAGGCGGTGCTGGTGCTGGTGCTGGTAGTGGTGGTGGCAGCCCGCGTATTGCGCAGCCACAGACGGGGGCAGGCCCCAAGCAGAGGCTGGGTAGAATCAGCTCAGTTTTGTTATTTCTTCTTCTTCTTCTTTTTGCTTTCCTTCGCTTTATCTCAGTGTAACATCTTCAAACTGGGGGCTGCTTGGACGGAATCTGTCTCACTGTGTGCGTGTGTCCCACTGCCCACTCAGACGACATTTTATCAACTCATTTTTTTTTTTTTTTTATCTGACAAAACATTCATTAAATTTCTGCAACAACAAAAGCCAAGAAAGCCCCCAACAACAAGACCAGCAGCCCACCAAAACCCAAGCAACCCTGCCAGTTCTTAGGGGTTTCAACTTTTGCCTGACATTTTTGGGGGTGGCTTTTCACACACACATACACCAACACAGATATAGTAACAAAGAGTAGATGGCAATAGATAGCAGAGATCTCAGCAGCAATGCCCTGAAATTTTCTATATCTGATGGTTGGTTGCTCTCTGTCTGTCTTTGTGTTTGTGTGGGCAAAATGAAATAAAATTCGGGCGTTTGGCAAGAAAGGAAAAGCTCTCCAAATAAATGGCTAGGGCAATAACAGTTACATTTATATATACACAATTTTCCTTATATATAAAAATACTTTTTTTTTATCTAAAAGATACTTTTATATATTCTGTGTATATAAGGCAAAGTCGGCGTGTCTGTGTGTTTGTGTAAGGAAATTTAATTTAAAAATTTAAATTTCTAGCCGGAAAACTGGCAAGGCCTGATTTTTTTTGTTTTTTTTTTTGCTTTGCTATTTTGTTTTTCTTGTATATTTTTTATGTGCGCTCATTTCCTTTATGTTGATATATATACATATATATTTTTTTTGTTGCCCCAGCCACATGCTCTGCCTAAAGGGAGGCGTGGCAGTAGTTTGCTCTCTCTCTCTCTTTCACTCTGTCACTCTGTCATTCTGTTTCTTTCATTTTAGCCCTGTTTAATACCATTTGCAATTTTACTCATTGGCTTCAAGTTACCCTTTCTTTTCATTTATTTGTGGCCGCGTGCTTGGTTTCTATTGCGGAAACCGCTTGATATATCCTGCGTCAAGGGTTGTGGCGTCGCTCGTTGATTGGCTTTGTCGTTTGCCCTGACTGTGGCTTTGGCTGTTGCTGTTTCAGCTTGTTTTGTGGCTGGGCATTTGCCTAATTAAAACATCAGCTTAGCTCATTTTCATTAAAGTTATTTGTGTATTTCTGTTTTCTGTTTCAAGCTCACACGCACAAACGGAATTTTGTTGTTTGCTTTGTTTTTATGAGGGGCTCTCTCAACTATTGCTAAAAATCACACCTGCCAACAAGCAAAAAAACAAAAAATCAATAAAATGTCAACACGGACAACAACAGCAACAACAAGCATATTAATGTGGCTCATTAAAGCTGCTCAATGAATTTTACGATCAAGCCAAAATCACTTCGTCGGATACTCTACAATAGCCAACAAAATGTGGCAAGCAAGTGCATGTAGCCTTGCAATAAATGAGACTAGTCTATCCTTTTTTTTTTTCGAAGGTATGAAAATCGTCATTAATATTTGTCACTGGACATTGACTGCTTTTCCAGCAAGAAGTAAATAAATTATAGAAGGCCCCCAAAACAACTGACCAAAACTGACCAAAGTCGAAGGCCATTGGGCTGGATTTCATTTAGAATGAATGGCCGCTTGGCACGCGTTCTGGCTTTGAAAATCTTCCACCTTTTTAGCCTGGCCGTCTGCGTGCCTGCATTCATTTTCACATATTGTCTGAAAAATGAAAAAGGGTTAGAATGCAGAAATCGGGTGGAGTTGCTGTTGCTGTTGTAGGCAGTTCGCCACCCTCGAAAAATTATGCCTTTGCATATTAAATAGGCTTTGAGGCAATAAATTTTATTGAGGTTTTCTTTTCTTTTTTTTAATTTTAGGAGTGGGACAGAGTTTATGAATATATCCTGTGCACATAAAGCACACACACACACACACACACACATACTCGAGGCTAGGAAAAACAAAGGCAGGGCAAAAGCCTGGCCAGCTTATTATGCTTTAAGGTCTTCCGCATTTTGGCCCATTAACAAGCTCACTCCTTTCTGCACTTTTACAAGCAGCAGATCGGCCTTAATCATCTTACGTTGATGAGGACACTGAAGCCGTTGAAGGCGCAGAGAGACGCAACCATGATCAGCAACGAAGAGAGAGAGAGAGAGCGAGAGCCTGTTTCATTATATTATTGGCACGCCCCCTTTTGGCAAAAAGAGCCTGACTCTTGTGGGCTTCATATCGTTAATTTTTAATTGATCTACAAAAATAAGCAAAAAAAAAAAGGGGGAACAGAGCAGCAACAGATCCAGCCAACTTGCAGTTTTTCCTTAAGGCCTAAAAAAAGCTGCTGTTTTCTTCTTCTTCTTATTCTTCGTTTTTTTTTTAAGTGCATTTTAATAATATTAGTCCACCTCTTCAGATTTTTTGACGAAATACTTTTTTTTCATCATTTTTGTTGAGAGCTTAACAAGTTTCAATTTTGATTTGATTCGTTTCGAATCATTTCTAGTTGTCTGCGAGTCGAGCGAAAAGTCAAAGTCATAAGCCAGACTACCTAGGCTCTTCAGGCTGCTCCTTTTTATTTTGTTGCGTATACGCCCCGTTTGAACGTACATTGAACTTTTGACGGCTCCTTGTTGTTGCTGTTGTTGTTGCTTTAGTTTTGATTTGATTTTTATGCCTTGGTCTTTCTGATGTTGTTGTTGTTGTTTTTATTAAAACGTGTATTGTATTTTATCGATCGGTCTTGACTTTCATTTTTCGTGGTCTCCCTTTTTATTTGGAGGCGCACTTATTATTTTTTTTTTTAGTAGCTGCGAACTTTGGTTTTTTGATTTATATGAACAGGACTGCCCTCTTGCCTCCGGAGCATACATATACATAAATTTTTTGTTTTTTTCTTTCTTTATTCAGAGATCCTTTTGGTTTTGGGCTTTTTTCCCACGCTTAACCCTTTCCTTGGCCTGGCCAGTCTAGCTCACATATGGCGCAATCAACCCGTGAAATACACACGAAAATGTGTTAATTAGGTTTTTTTTCTTCTTCGTCTTATTTGAAAGAATACAAGAGAGAGTTTAGAATATAATAGGGCCAGGAGAATATTGCCAAGTCATTTTCATTGAATGATTTAACTTTTTTTTTTTATCGATGATTTGGATTTTTTTTTTTCAAAGCAAAACTCTCGTCTCAGTTGGATATTTGAAACAAATAAATTACTGACGCCTTGGTTTGATCAATCATAAATTAATGCCTAAACAATTTGAATAATGCATTTATAAATGATTGTGTCAAGTGTTGATGGGTTTATTGTTACAACAACAGCAAATTTGCAAATGGCAATACCAAGTTTTTCTTGTTATTGTTATTGTTGTTATTGTTTCTGTTTGTCGGCAAGAAATTCAAATTTCTTTACATGCAAATCAGCTTGAAGCGACGTAATAAGCATAAAAATAAACAATTTGCACTCAACACACAATAAAGCGTTCTTACTTGAATATCACAAAAATTGCAAGTAGAAGAAGAAGAACAACAACTTGTGAATACTTAAAAAAAAAGGCAGTACAAGAGGCAGAGGCAGCAACAAGTCAGCAGCATTTTGTTCAATTTATTGTGTGAAAATTCGCATAAATTAAAACAGCGCTGAGGCATAAATATTATGCAAAATGTAAGCGCCTCTTGCCCCGAACTCTTGCCACAGACTCACACAAACACACACATGAGTTTGTTATAAGTCACGAGTTTGTCAGTGTTGGTAATTGTAGTTGTTGTTGCTTTGGCCAAGATGCTTTAAAGTCAGCTGGCCACATTTGACCTCAAACCTTTTGACTGCTGCTCTTTTTTTTTTAGTATAGGGTAATATCGACTAGAGTGGTCACTCTTTTTTTTAATAAAAAAAATTGTGAAAAAATAATTAAAATTAATTAAAAAAAAAAAACATTTTGAAAATTAAAAATTTGTATTAAAAAAAAAAAAAAAATAAAAAAAAATTTAAAAAAAGGAAATTAATAGAAATTTTAAAATAATTAATTTTTTATATATACATTTTTCTAATAAAAATTAAATTAAATATTTTTTTTCGTAATTCTTTTTACTTAATTTTTTTTTAGTTAAAATTTTTTTAATAAATATTAAAATTTATTATTTTTTCACGATTTTTTTTATTTAATTTTTTTTTTTTTTTTTTTTGATTAATATTTTCTTATAAAAATTAAATTTTTATTATTTTTTCACAAATTTTGTTTTTTTATTTTTGTAAAAAATTTAGTCACCTTTACCTTATTTGCCTGCTCTGTTTGACACACTCACATGCATTTTCAATTAGCTAAAGTTAAAGCTACTAAGAAACCTTGCCACTGTGACTAAGTTGACCAGTTGCGATTGCCACAGCCTCTGCCAATGCCTCTGCCACGCCCGTTTGCCTCTTTGGCCAATGTGAGCAATGAGGGTGTTCAGGCCGAATCCAAAGTTAAAATGTGACAAATCGACTCAAGGTTGTTGCATTTAACGGCACATTAGACCACACCCAGAGTTGGGCTGCCAACAACAACAACAGCAATAAGAACATCTGGTTTTGCTGGATGTCCCAAGGCGCTTAGGCAGCGCAAACTTTTGATTCGAACTCTTTTTTTTGGCCTTATAATTAAATGCAATTATTGAAATGCCAGCGGCCGTTAAACAGACGCCAACAATAAAATTCTTCAACAACAATAACAACACCAACAGCTGAGAGAGGCCACAAACATATGTAAAAAAGCGCGACTGACTAAAATAGTTGGAGCTCTTTTTGTTTTTGTTGTTGTTGTTGTTGCTGACCGGTTGGCGTTGAAACAGAACAATGCAAATTTTTAATTTATGTATTTTAGCCCGCAAACAAAACAGAAACAACAACAACAACAACCACAAGAACAACTGAACAAGAAACAAAACAGCAACAAAAAAAGGGAAAAAGAACTGCATCGAAAATAAAACTGGCAACAAAGAATTTTTATGTACGAACAACGCGAATTTAAGTTACGACTTGTTGACTGTTTTCATACAATTCGGAAATTTAATTAAAGGCGGCAGCAGACAATGAGATGCGCAGTCATGGCAACACAGCGCAGGTGCAGCAGTCTCTCTGCCAGTGGCTGTGGCAGTGGCAGTGGCAGTGTCCGACTGATCGCATATGCAAAAATTTTCAATGCTTTTGACCCTACTGAGCCGGCGGCTTTTTGGATTGTTTGCTACGCTTTTGCTTTTGCTTTTGGTTTTGCTTTTGCTTTGGTGGCGGTCAAGTCATGTTTGCAAACAAAAATCAATACAATTGCCACCCAGACCGGGCGACAGAGTAAGAAAGAGAGAGCAAGGGAGTGAGAGGGAGCGAGAGAGAGAGAGAGCGAGAGCCGTCGTCTGCCCGGCAAAAGACTAAAACAATTGAATTGCATTTCAGTCGAGGTAATGGTGGGCCCCAGTCACTTGGCTTTCAAAAAGGACATTGATAAGCAGCATCCTGTTTCTTGAGTTTTTCTTCCCAGCCCAAACGAGACCCGCACACACACACACACACACAGACACTCTTACGTCAATTTTAATTTGTTGCAAATGTCAACGTATCTTTGAGTCACTCAAGTCTCAAGACTCAAACTATTCTACCTAAGAGCTGGCAGAACTGAGCTATAAAAACTGTACGACGCCAGTGATTCCAGCTGTGAATTTCTTGGGAATTCCCTACGTACACCTCAGCCTCATTCCTTCTCAGTGAATTCCTCTTGAGTGAATTTAGAGTTTTTTCTTTTTTTTTTAGCTTAACTTGAACAGCTTTAATAATGGTTTATTTATGTTAATGTTATGCAATCAAAATGCATACGATTTAAATGCCAATAAAAAATCAACGCACCACAAGGCGTGTGAGCTGAGATTATGCCAGCCAAACACAAATAAAATAAATAAAAATAAATATAAATCTCAAAAAGAAGAAACAAAACAAAAAACAAAAGTCGAGCCTATTAAAACAGCATTTAACAGTTGCTAGTTGAGGCTTGTTTGGTTTTGGTTTGCTGTCGAACAGTTTTTACGCATGTTTAATAGACTAATTTTTTTTTTTTTCATTTTTGACCTGGCCATCTCACTCAGGCAGTGAGTGAAAGAGAGGTAGACAATGCAACCTAACCAAACCAAACAGCCCAGCCAGTTAGCCAGCCAGCCAGCCAGCAGCGTGTGAGTTTGTTGCTTAAGTCTTTCGTTTTTTTTTTTTTTTTTTTTGATGTAGTTGGCGCCACTCGGAGGGCTTGGGACTGGTTGGTTGGGACAGATGGGACAGACAAAAAACTTACACTGCGTTACATATATTTTCATAGTTTGCTGGTGATGTTGATGCGCGCGCCCGATAAAAAACGATAATGTCCACAATGCGACGACAGACAAGATATTGTTTGTATCTACATGAATTTAACAGCCAGACAGGGCTAACCCACACATACTACAGCCGCTTACTGGGAAATCTTTCGACGAGTGAAAACAAAAAAATCCCTGCCTGATTATGTTTTTAGTGCGTTAAGTGATAATGATGATGCGTCTTGATTTTTATCAGCCAAGCAGTTTCTTCTTCTTCTTTTCTTTTTTAGTTGCAATCAAGCTTGACTCGAAGAGAAGATAATTAATTCTAGGCCAAAAAGAGACAGAGTCACTTTCAGAGAGAGAGAGTGGGACAGAGAATATTCTTGGAAATATTATGACATTCGAGAACTTTCACGCTGTTTTTATGGGCTTTGGCGACAGTTTCTTTGGTTTGTCTTGCGAGATTGATGCTCCTCCAGATGCATTTCAATATTTTCTCAAGAAAATTATGAAATTTATTGGTTAATTTGTGGGCATGTGTGGTAGCCCACTCACAGCTGGAGTTCATTTCTAAAATTTTTAAATAAGAAAATAACTTACCAGTCTTCGCTTTGGCTTGATTAGCGGACGATTTTGGCCATTCATTTTGTAATATAAACCACAGGCATTGCACAGATAATGACCCGTGCCATCACGTCGCCAAAGGGGCGTCGATGTGGCACCGCAATTTACGCACTCGCGTCCCTCTGCAAAGAGCACAAGAAATAAGCGAAAAATGTAAAATAAAATCATAAAAAATAAAAATAAATAATTTAAAAATTTTTAGATTAAATAATTCTTTATAATGTCAACAAGTGTGTTGGGCTTGCCGATAAAAAAATATAGATTGTGTACAACAAGTAGAACAAATGTGACTACAACAAGGTTGCTGGGGTCAACAACAATAACAACAAGCGAGAATGAAATACTTTTTTTTTCCAGTTTGAAATTGTTGCAGCTCCTTTTTGAAAAAATTTTTATTTTATTTTATTTTGGGGGAATTTCTTGACGCTGGGCAAACGCATGGAAGCGGAAATGATGGATTCGCTTGGCTTTGCTGCTGCTGTGGCAAAAGCTGACTTTACACATTTTAATTAAGCCAAGACAAAGACAGTCAAACAGAAAGACCCTGGCCCTGAGTCACTCTCTCAGTTGGTCGGTTAGTTAGGCAGGCAGTCATTCATTCAGTCAGCCAGTCAGTCAGTCAGTCAGCCAGTCAGTTGGTGAGTCGTTCTAGTCTAACTGCAGCAGCCTGCTTGGGCCTTATAACTGTTTCTACATTTGCGAGTTGGCCCGAAACGCAAACTCATTTAAATATCTTTAGACATAATTTGTAAGCGACTTGCCCCAGCTAAACTGGCCCCATTTGGCCTCCTCTTGACTCGCAAGTTCAAATGAAGTTGCAAATGTAACGCGTTATTAACGTTCGTATTACAGTTGCCGTTGTTTGTTGTTGTTTGTTGTTTGTTGTTTTGTATAAGTGCCGCACCACCCTCAAGAGTGACCGTTGTTGCCACCGTTGACTTTCCCACTGAGTGAGTGCCTGACTGACTGGCTGACTGCGTGTGCTGAGTTTAGTTTTGTTTCATATTCATATTTTTATATTTTTTCTCATTTAATGACGCCACTAAATGGGCTTCATTATTTCGTTTGTTTAGCTCTTTTTTTTCTTGTTTTATTGTTGTTTTTGTTGTTTTCATTTATTATGCGGCTTGGTTTTGTTTCAAATTGAAATTTAGTCATAAAACCCACTGCCTCATCAACAAGCCAAACCAAGCCAAGCCAAGGCAAGATTCACTTACATTCCAGAGACTCAGATTTAACGCTACTTGGCTTTTGCATTATTCGGACTCTGGTTTTATTAGTATTTGTTTGTTTTTTTTTTTTTTTTTTGTAATTTGTAATTAATTAACGGTGCTTGGCTTGCATAAACACATAACTTTTTATTGAATATTAAAACAAAAAAAGAAACCCTCCCCCTCCGTGAGCAGGCTTGGCACTCTTTTCTTTCTTTTTTGGTGTTCTCATTAAGTGCGTTGTCAACTGTTTGCCTGCCCAAATGTCATTAGTTTTATTCTTCCCAAAAAGTTTTCTTCTATTTTATTTTTTTTACACACCCTTAAGCTTTTTTTGTTATGTGCAGATTACACGTGATTTTTTTATTTTTTTGGTCAAGTTATGTGAGTCTTTCTATTTTGGTTGGCATGTCAAGCATTTTGTTTTCGAAGCTCTCAAAGAAATTAAATTAAACGTTCTGCGTGTTTATAACGCCCACCGCAGGGGGGCGCCCTTGTCAGTTGGTTTTTTCTATTTTTTGTTTGCAATTATTGTCCTAAAGGCGCCTTAAATAAACAGTTCATTTGTTTTCATTTCAGTCTTGGTTAATTTTCGCTTTTTTCTTTTTCGTTTTTTTTTTTTTTTATGACAATTTTTTGTTTTTTTTTTCACTCGCTCGATTTTTTAATTGCCACCAATGAAAGTGGTCACACCCACCAAAAACAGCTTGTATAGAGTGAAAAATTCAGTAGCTTTAATTTTAATAAATTTTATGAATTTATTTTGGGGCTTTTTGGGGGCGTTCACCAAAAAGCCGAAGAATTCTATTAAGCCATAAACTGTTTGTTACAGTTCTTTGGAAAATGTTTCAAAGTGGCTTTCTTTTCTCTTTTCCACCATTCCAATCCACAGTTAATAAATCAAATGTGTTAATGATGTTTTTACCCAACGTGTGCCCACTTTTCACAACAACAATAACAAGAGGTAGCCAACAATGGACCACTCAGTTTTATTGGATTTTGGGCTGCTGGTCAGAGAACCAAGCGAAACAAAGTCAAAGTCAGTGCAATCCTTTTCCATTTTCTTGGCCAGTTAGTCGCCTGCTTTTATGGCCATTAAATGTTTGTTCCTATTGTGTTGTGATTGCCTGCCTTGTTTTGATTTCAATTTGCCTGTTCCACTCAACAGAACTGCATCTGTTCCACTCTCTCGCTCTCCCTCGCCTTCTGCCTTGACAGTTTTTACTTTTTATTTATTTTCATTTTCTACAGGTTTTCCAAAATTTTAGAACGAACCTTTTTCTTGTCGTCATTGTTGTTGTTGTTGTTTTCTATGATTTAGTGGGTATGTTATAACTGTTTCTTTTTAATGCTGTTGTTGTTGTGGTCTGGTCCAGAGCATTGCATTGTAATTTCTTGGAAATTTGTGCACACAACAACCACACACTTTGGTATTTTCTTATTTATTTGGAGAATTTTTGGCTGTGGATTTTTTATAGTCTTCTGTGACATTGTCCCATACGCTCTCCTGCTCTTCTGTCTGAACCTGTTTTTAGGGTCTGATTTTTTTCAGTTTTTTTTTTTTTTTTTTTTTTTTGGCGCATAAAGGTTGGCTTGGCTCGGGCCTGGAGTTTAAAGGTTGTGACTGCGCGTGACTGAGAGGACTGAGAGAGAGTCTGACTAACTAACTGGCCTGGCCTGGCCAAGACAAGACAAGCCAACCGTTGCTTGATTTGACATTTGGCGTCGCTGGCCATAATTGTCTAGAATTTATGTCTTGTACCTTTTTTTGTTTTCATTCTGTTCTGTTCTGTATATTTTTTTTTAAGGGCCACAAATAAAATTCTAGTTAATTTGTATGTGGGAATCAATGTGATCTCTGTTTTGTGTAGTCCATTTGTCCGTTAGCCTCATCTCATCTGAATTTGTATTTCTTTTCTTGTACAGTTTAATTAGCTGTTGTTTGGATTGTTGTTGTTGTTTGTTTGGATTAATAAATATTATTTTAGTTTAGTTATAAGAAAGACGAAATAGTTTACATTTATACTGGTGAACAAGACAAAAGACACATGAATGTGTGAGTAAATTTTTTTTTTTTTTTTTTGAAAATTTTGTTTAAATAAAAAAAGGATTTTTTTTCTTTAGTTTGCAAAATGAAATGAAATTATTTATTTTTAGTACATAAAAGAAAGATCAAAAAACAGAAAGTTAAGTTAAATAAAGCAAAAAAAAAAAGAAAAAGAATTTGCAGTAAGCACAGTGAGTGGGTAAGGGGTAGGGGAATATGCCACGCATGCCACACATAAACGCCAAGCGCCTACTCCCGAGACCTTGGCGCACACACAGAGACTCTTAGCGATCGACGGCAACCACAGCTGTCAAGCCGGGACAAAGGAACAATGGGACCACAAAGAAGAATCTCAGAGCCTAAAGATGAAGCTCATCCCTGCTGTTTGGCTTAATGAGGAGGTAGGAGGTAGGACGTAGAAGAAGAGACACTCTGATTGAGTGAAGGTTTCTTTTGGCTTGGCTACTCCTGCTGCACTGAACCCATATCAATTACTTAAAGCTCATTCACAACATTTTTTATTTTCACCTGACAAAAGCCAAAATGGCATCCAATCAATTTCGCAAGCGTCGCTGGCCAAGCGTAAACTTGCCACAGACTGACTGACTGACTCAGTTGTCTCATCGTCGTCGTCGTCCTATTGATTTGGCAAAAGTCTGTACTGCTTCGCAGTGGCTGAGTCGGTGGCAGCAACGATTCTTCGCCTCCAACACATGTTCTTGCGCCCGAAAAACTTATCGCTCTTTGGTGATACCATAAACGATAAATAAATACAAAACCAACAAGAAGCCAAAAAGGACAGACACTTCACAGTCTGAGTGGTTGGTTGCAACGGCTAACAAGCCCTGGCCAACTTGATAATGTCGCAGACAATTTTTCGTTATTCTGTTTTTTCTGCTGTTGTTGTTTTTGTTTTTTTTTTCCTGTCCAGACTTGACCGGACCATGGAGGTCTATGGTTTTGGGTCTGGCAGATTCCACTCTTTTGGCTTACTGGTTGGGCGTTCTGTCTTGGTTTGCTTAACAAGCAAAACATTTTGTCAGGCATACCAACAACTCCCTCCACTCCAATTTAACTGTATGGCCAGCCTGGTTTTTTCTTTCTTTATTTTGTGTGCTTAATTTCTGAGCTCGTTTTTTTTTTTTTAGCCAGATTAACAGAAGTCTTAAGGTCCAAAGCGACTGACTTAACAGAGTGCTTAACAGTTTAACAGAGAGACCTCTTTGGTCTGTTAAGAAAGTCAATGAGTTAGCCAGGTGGTTTTAATTTTAGTTCAAGTCGGTTCGTTGGGGGTTGCAACTAGCAACTTGGAATTGAGTGGCATGCAACAGCAACAACAACGAAATAACGATGAATGGCAAACGGCAAAACTGCATGCCAAGCGACCCTCACGCATGACCAACACAAAGGCACACACTTACACACACACACACACTTACACACACACACACACACTAATTCACACACAGACATACGCAGAGCTATAAAGTTGTAGTTTTTGTTGTTCTTGTTACTGACAAGAGTAAGCCAAACCGGCTGAGCAGCAGGTGCAGCAAGCAAAACTTCCGCAGTTTATATGCAAAGACAAAGCGGGGGAGCCTTTTGAATATGTCAGAGTTTCTGTGTGTATGCGTGTGAGTATTTGTGTGTGTTTGTCTGTTTGCTGTGTTTGAAAATAGTAGCAACATGAAGTAATTAACAAACTACTACAAAAGCCCAATGCGGATGACGCAGCAGCGTAGCAATTTTTCTGCTTCTCTTCAAACAAAAAAGAAGAAGAAGAAGAAGAAGAGGAAGAAGGGGAAGTATCTGAACGTGTTGACAAAGCCAGTCTAAAGTCAGAAAACTTTGGGAGGCTTGGCTGAACTCTTGTTGTCTGGTTGTGGTTACCGCTGATTTTCTGATAGAAAGCCTATGCGGGCAACGTGACGTATACGCAATGCCGAAACAAGTTTGTGTGGGGGAGGATATTCAATTCAATGGGAGGGGTAAGGCTTTCCGCCACACCACAATGTTTTTTGTTTCTTTTCTTTTTATTTGTGCAACGTGTGCATATTAATTTTCACCAGGCGGAAAGCAAAAAAATATAAAAACAAAAAAAAAATCATCATCAAAAAATAAGAGTTAATTTCTTGTGGAAGACATGCTCAAGTGGCGGGAATGTTTACACAAACAAACACACACATATACACATATAGAGACAAAGAGACACACACACATGTCAAGTGCGTTGGCCCAGTGCAGTTAAGTGCATTGTGGGTTGCTGTTTTGCTTTTGTTTTTGTTGTTGTTGTTGTTGTTGCTGCTGTGTCACTGTGCACTTCCCACGTGAGCGTGTGAACCACATTTAGAAAAGTAAGAAAAAGAACACACAAACACACACAAAACTGAAAAATAAATTAAATCAACTTAAAAACTAAATCAAAAAAAAAAAATAATAATAATAATAAAAATAATGTTTAACTTTGGAATACATGGACAGATATTAGAAACAAATTGATAACGATAACAATTTAACAATTTTTAAAAATTATTCACCCACGCCACTCGCAAATGTCAAATTTTGTCTTGCTTACCAGCACTTGTCCGGGGTTTTGTGCGCACGGGCTTGGAATCGTTGCCAGGACCGCCGCCACCAGAGCCACTCTGCCCATTGCCGCTGTGCGTGGACTGTAGGCTGGCATTGCCCAGACCCATGCCCAGACTGCCATGCAGATGAGCCGATGCCGAGGAGGAGGAGGAAGCGGAACCACCCAGAATGCCACCGCCCAGGCCTCCTCCTCCACCACCACCACTGCTGCCGCCACCGCCACCTCCACCACCACCACCACCACCTATGCCATGTTGATGGTGACTATGGTGATGGTGTTGGTGGGCCGCCGCTGCCGCCATGCTATGCCGGACGGCGGAACTTTGGAACATATTGGCCACGGCCTGGTGATGCGCGGCATGGTGGTAGCTGGCATAACTGCTGTCGTAGCTGTTGCCTGTGGTCAGGCTGGCATTGTTGGCATAGTGGGCCTGGGCTGTGCCCTCAAAGAGGCCATTCGAGGTGGAGGCGGAGGAGGCTGAGGCGTTGCTGTTGTTGTTTTGTTGTTGGGGGCCGCCGCCACCGCTACCGCTGTTGCCACTGCCACTGTTGTTACTGTTGTTGTTGTTGGTGTTAGAGTTACTGTTATTGTTGGTGGTACTACCTTCACGCTGTTTGGGCGCCGTAGACTGTGACTGGCTGGTGGCATGGGCATGTGCTGCACTGCCACTGCCGCCGACAGAGGCACCGACGCCCACGCCACCTCCATTCTGTATGGCAGGCTTGATGTCCAGCGCACAACTGGCGTCCGTTAATGAGGTAGAGCCCGTTGCCTGCTGATGCATAAAGGCATTCATAACGGCCTATAAGAACGAATGAAAGACAAAGAGAGAGAGAAAGAGAGAGATAGCAATAATAAATCGGGGAATCCTTTGGAGATAGTTTGAGCTTACCTGATATTCGGATGGACCGGTTTGTACTGAATCTGGCGTTGAATCCTTTGGCGGTGTCGGTGGGAATGGAAACGAGTGCTGGCCGGCTGCCGTCGTCTGATGACTCTGGCCCACTTGGCCCAACTTGTGTTCCACTTGTGGCTCCTGAGGGCAGGCAAATTGTCCCATGCTCCAAGCGCTAGCGGGTGCAAATGATTTATGCTCGCTGGTTAGCCAGGGACTCAGAGGCGTATGAAAGTGCGGCCGGCACACTTGCGGTGTGGCATGTGACGATGGCATACGGGAAGCTAAAACAAAATACCACAATTTTTTTTTTTAGCATTAAACAAAAACAGTTTGACTTATTTTTTTTTATAAATATCATATAAATTAAATTTAAATGCTGCATTAAATCAATTATGATCCAAATTTATAAAGACTAAAAAAACAAAAAAACTGAGCGGGCCAAGACAGATTAACCAAGTCAAAGCTGCCGAGACCAGAAGCGATAAAAATTTATAATAAATGATGAGGTCTTTTGGTTTTTTTGTTGCTCCTTTTCATTTTTGATATAAAAATTTTGTTGTTTGATTCTTCTCTGTTGTTGTTGTTGAAAATGTGGTAAGCTAAAAAAAAAGATCAAGCTTATTGCAAATGTTGGCGGAAAAGCTGGCAGCATAATTTATGAAACACCAATCGAACAGTGCTTGTGGGGCAAGTAAAGCACAACAACAACAACATCGACAATTCCAACAAGAAGAAGAACAAAAAAAAAAGAGAGAACGCTTTGGGGCAATGGCGGCAACGGCAGCGTTGACTTTGCATACGCTGCAGTTCGAGCAACTGGCCAAGTTAGCTGCCGCCGTTGTTGCTGCTGCTGCTTTGTCATAAATTGTTTAATTTGTATCATAAACAATCGCGTTAAACTTTTGTCCCAAAGCTAAAAAGATCGATCATTGCGTTTGGGCCCCCACCAAAACCGTTCTGCCGCTGCCACTCCCGCTCCCCCTGGATTCCTATTCCGATCCCGAAATCCAAAAGTGTAGCCTAAATGTCTTGGAGTATATAATTTAGCGGACACCAAGTGAGATTTATGTGTTTAATGCTTCTGTTGCCGACCATGGCCAGGATATGCTCCATATGGGAGCATGGCCACAAAATCTTGCCCACCAACCCAAGCCAAGTCAAGCCAAGCCAAGCCAGCTGGCTGCCTGGCTGCGAGGGGTGTTGCAATTGTTTCGAGGCGCACTTATTTTTATTATTATCATTAATATGGCCAGTGTTTCGTTTTTTTTTTCTTCAGTTATTTTCTTTTTTTTACTTGAGTAGCTTTGGGGTATTTTCATTTTCTTCTTCTTCTTCTGTTTTCATTGTGTTTTTTATATGTAAAAATTATTTTTGATTATGCAGACTCGTGGAGTAGGTCAGATTCAGATGCAGAAAAATCAGAAGTTATGCCAGCTAGACCGAAGTTGAAGTCCAAGTCAAAGCCAATGATGGATAAGGCCAGGTAAAAAACAAAAAAAAAAGCCAACAATTTAATAAGGCCCAAGAATAACAAGAAACAAGTTTCAAAGTTTTTCTCAAAAAAATTAAACAGACTTTTTCATACTCTTTAAAATAAAAAAAATTGCTTAAAATTTTATTTTCCATTCATCTGGGATTCCTTTTGTTTTTTTTTTTTTTTTTTATAAATTTTTTTTCTCCCTTTCCAAACTCGTATATACTCAGACTGTTTTTTTTAAATGAATTTATAGAGTGAAACATAAAGCTTTGGACAATCATTGAACTCTTCTTGGGTCTGCTTCGGTGGCTTTGGCTGCCTCTGCTCTTGAATTCGATCGCTGCCTTCCGATAATATCCATTTGATTATCCTAATAACAGTGCTTTAGTGGCGATATTATATGTACGTGTGCCTGATTATAGAAATTATCTACAGCAGTCGTCGTCGTCTTAGTCGTCATCATCGTCTTTCGTCTTCATCATTCAAAATGTTGCATCATCTGCGTTGGGGCAGAATTGCACTTGCATTGGTTAGTTTGATCAATCATTGCTACGCGGCTGCCTCAATCAATTGCTGGGCCAGTCTGGTCTGAGCAAAGAAATTTCACACTTTTGCGCCCACCAAAAAAAAAAAAAAAAAAAAAAAAACTATTCTCTGCTGGCAAATCAAAGACAATTGGCCCAGCCAAGGCTGCTTACGTGCCGTCTGTCAAACAATCGGAAAATCACATCGACAGTCTTGAAGGAAATTGGCACTGGCATTTGCCATATAATTTGGCAGCAGTGCGAATTAATCGCATTGGTTATGGGATACAAAATTACAATGTATGCTGGAGACTTGTTTGGTCTGCTTTAATTGTAGGCATCAAAGGCCAGAATTGTGTTGGGAGGGAGGGGAGGGGGGGGGACTCCAGAATTGAGTTCTCAGCTTATGATGGTGTTGCCGATAAGAATTACCAGGGAGAGAGAGAAGGCTAACAGTTTAGCTGTTAACACTCTGTTAACAATCATGACTCAGACTTGGGTAACATTGAACAAAACAAAAAAATGCCTGAGTGGAAGGAGAATCAATTTAAACCGCAAGTAAATCATTGGTTGGCTTACTTTGGCTGTTAGTTTTTTTTGTTTTTTGTATAAAACAATTCGCTAATAAATCAAGCTGAGTGCAGCAATTAAAAAACAAACACACTACAAAAACAACAACAACAACAACAAGAAGAAGAGAGGAAAGAAAAATAAAACAAGCAGCGACATTTTTGCAGCAGAAGCAACTCTGAGGTGACCGCCGCGTTTGTCGGTATGCAAAACTCGTGCTCATGGAAAGCGCTTTTGCCCTTGGCCGCAGCCAACGTCTTGGCCTGACACGTTCTGCCCAACAGCCACTATAACAACAACAGTAACAATAAAAAAAATTATACTACAATGAAATCTGCCTTAAAAAAAAAGTCCGAAAAAAAAAAACACAATCAAATAAAATGTTCAAATCGCTCTTAACCAGACTAGGAAATACACTTTTTTTTGACATAAATAAAAAAAATTGAATTCTTTTTCTTATATGAAAAAAAAAATTTAACAAGAAAATGAGAGAAAATGATACAACTGAGAATTAAGTGGAAAACCTTTTTTTTTCTTTGCCCAAATTTTCCTTAAAGTTTTTAAGTAATCCGAAATACTTTTACAGGAAAGAGCAAAATAAGAAAGATTTGGTTTTATTTTTATATAAATTTTTTTTTCGGGGCCTGCGCATGCTCGCGCGCGAGCACTGAGCTTGATTTCTTCAAAGTGACAGATCAAAGCGCCAGCGCCGACTTAGTGGACCTCTCAGTGTGGATTTTGCTGTATGCTTCTTTGTATCTATCTATGTGTGTGTGCAAGTGTGTGTGTGTGTATAAGAGACACTTGAAACAACGCTTGGACATTTCTGTGGCATTTTAAAAGCGTTTGACAGCAACTCAACGCTCAGTCAGCAAAACAGCCAAACTAGCCCGTCTTGGCCAGGCCAGCCAGGCCGTCTTGCCTGATTGTAAGCTCGTTTTATATATTTTGAGCTTGTTTTCTTTTTTACTTTTTACTTTTTTACTTTTGGCTGATGGCCTAGCCAAAGCGCCTTTTAATTGCAGCAGCAACAAAAGCAACAACAACAACAACAACAAGAGACTCTGTTACGTGAATGACATAATTAATTGTATGCTCGATCAGAGCGGCGCACTTAGCACGACGTGTTGGACATTTGAAGATGACATGCATGACAGCACATCGGCAGCGAGCAACTGGGCTTTGGCATTAGATGTTGATGGCAGGTGATGGCGATAGCGAATGCTGATTGGCTCAAAATAGAGACTGGTCAATGCAGCTGTGTAAGCAAACGCAAAGCCAAAAGGCAACCCCCACCAGCTATCTCTCTCGCTCTCTTTCTCTATATCTCTCTGTGCTTGACTCACCCCATTAGCAATTCAATTAGTAAAATGAAGAAGCAAAAAGGAAACCAGAACATCTGCTTATCACAAAGGCTTTTTGAGCATAGCTAACCAAAAGCGTACATCCTTTTTTAGGTACCGTACCGAGTGCTCTTGTCTTCTATTTTTTTTTTTTTTATCATGTCCAACAAATCTCATTTGAATGAATGATTTTGTGTCTCTCTGTGTGTGCCTGTGTGTGTGTGTGAGAAAGCAACACATACTCATTCAATCTGCAGCGCGTTGTCGCATTGTAACCAAAAGCGCGAAAATCTTGATAAGCGAAGAGTGCCAGGGAGCTGGTAGAAAATCTGAAAAATGTTACAGTTTTTGTAACTGTTTTTGTTTTGTTGCCCATTGCAATGGCGTTGGAATAAAAAGGATTGTATCAGATTGGTCCGGCTTTGAATGAGTTGAGAGAATGAAACTGTCAAGCCTCTTTGCTAAATTAAATTCACACTAGCTGAAATGGGTTTTCGAAGGGATTAGGGGTTGACTGGTTATCGCCGGCAAATCAAATCCACAAAATGAGTAAATTGTAGCCTCTGCCAAGGTTAGACAAAATTCAGTTATTTCCCCAGAATTCTGTCAAACTCTTGACTATTTCGTCGATTAGTGAAAATTTTCTTTTGGTTTCAGCTGCTTCCGCTTACATTAAGACACAATCAATCATATAGAAAGAAGTTCAGCTAAGTAAAAGAATTCCCCTCATTTTGATGTAGCTGCTTCTTTAATTTATATTTCAAGCGGTAGTTTGAACCTTCCCTAGGCCGCTTAACAAAAGGACAAAGACTTTTCACCTGCTCCATGCCTGGGCACTTGCTCCTTTTTTTTGTTTTTGTAGGCGCGTGCGTAGACCTGTCGGATCGACTCCAAAATGCGGTCAATACTTTTACACCTGCTCCAAAAAAATACAAAAAAATAAGGCAGCTATAAACTATAACGGATTCCAGTTTCCAACCACCAAAAGCCACTAGATATATATATTTTTTTTGGGCCGGTGTAGGTCAGTTTGTGAGCCATTCTCAAGGTGTCTTTTTCTTGGCCCGCCACTGCTTAGCATTTTGCGCGCTTGTTTGTTTTAATTATTTCTTTGCTTTTTTCCATAATTCCAATGTGTCTGCCCAAGTCAGGCCAGGCCAAGTCATCTCATATTGCAGTTGCGTGCTGACTGACTGACTGACTGACTGAGTGAGTGACTGACTGATAGACAGCCGAAGCCAAGGCAGGCCCAGCCAACCAAGGAACTTTATTAAGCGCAAACTGCAAGGGGCAGGGCCGACGGGCCTCTTCTGACTTGCCATCTGTATTATTAACACTTTATTTGTTGTGGTTGCAATTTCTGGTGGTGGTGGTGCTGCTGCTGCTGCTGCTGTTCCTAGTGTTTTGTTTTTGCTCCAGTTGCATGTTAGCTTATCATTAGTCATAAGTTGTCAATTGTATTTATGTAAATGCATTTTAATAACTCAAGTAGCTCTCTCTTAAATTGTTGGTGCTGCTGAATTTTTAGCTTTTATTGTTAGCCTGTTGGCCCGTTGGCTGGCATTGTTGCGCAACATCAGCCAGCCGAGCAGAAGGCATATTATTTATGTGATGCAAAAGAAAAGGAAAATACGAGTACAAAGCTGCTTGGAGACAATGCCACCAAGTTGCTTGACTTGGCCAAGACTAACGAGCATATTTAGCCCAACGTGTGAATTACGTTTGCTTTTCAATTGACTTGGCTCTCGAGGTGAGTTGGCAATAGCAGTATCAACTGAGAGTCCACTTGACTACGTGCACAAATGTCGCAGTGCCGAGAAAAACTACTTGTGAGAGACTCCAATGGACAAGAAGTTGCCTGCATTTTTTTTTCTTTTTTTTTGCGAGGGTTTGAAATGCGCCATTTTAGCTTTGCCATTTGTTTGCCGCACCATTTTATTTGTAAGTTTCTTCTTGAATGCCTTGTATTGTGGTGGGTGCTGTGGCAAAAATGTTAATAATGCGGTTTTGCAGTTGCTGCCTGGCGTGCATTGAACTCGACCAAAAAAAAAAAAAAAAGAGAAAGAGAGAAAAAAAATAAAGCCTGATCCTGCCACACGCAAACTCACATACACATAATAAATTTATGCAAATGCCTAAAGCCGAAGTCAAAGTCAAGCCAGTCTCAACTGGACAAACTGTCATTGGGCTAGAGCATTTGAAATGTTGACAGCTTGAAGCTGCCACACAATTTATTGTAACAAGCGTGCGCGCATTTAATGAGCCCTACCAGTCTCTGGCAATCTTTGACTGGGCCAACTCCCTCCCACTAACTGGGCAACACCAAATCGGGCAAGCCGGGCCGAGCCTGGCCAACTGGAGTTGGTTCACTTATGACAGCTTGAAGCGTTGGTAAAATCATTAAAATTGACAAGTTTTTATGACAAAACCAAATTTGGCCAACACAACTCCAAAGTTTGAAGTGAGTGTGTCCGTGTTCTGTTTCTTTTTTTTTTTTTTTGCTGACAAGTTGCTAAAATGTAGCGCCTACGTGCCTCGTCTTTGGCTTGTTTTTTTGTTTTCAAGACTGCCGCCACGAAAGAGTCTCGGCTGGAATGGCCTTTGGACCACCGAGGCGCTGTTTCACATGTCATAAATAAGAACGCGTTGACATTTATCACAAGACCAACAAAGGTACAGATTCACCACAGCAGCAAAGGGCTGCCTTTGCCAAAAAAAAGAAGAAGAAGAAAGAAAAAAATGTTACATAAATTCATAAGCTTGAGAAATTCAATTGATACTGTTGTTTTGTTTGGTTTTGTTTGTGTTGCATTCACTCGCATATTAATAAAATATTTTATTAAACACACGCGCCGCCGCCTTCATCGCTGTGTATTTTTTTTCTTCATCATCAACATCATCTTTGTGTTTTGTATTTGACCAGCCAACCGGCTACCTTCGCAAGCGTCTTTTGGGTTTTGGCAAATTATGCTAAACAGGCCGCCCCAAAAAAGGCTCCAAACGAAAATCGTGCCTGTAGGTCTGGCCCCTTCTGCCTCAAACCTTCAACTTGACTGTTGACTGCGTGCAACAAATTTTTTGGCGGCGGCTCTTGCCACACACTCATATGACATATTTTTATATTCCTCCAACCTCTCCCTCTCTCTCTGTCACTCCCTCTCTCTTTTTCTGTCAGCATTGTTGCATTGTCTGCTGAAACCATTTCATATTTCTTTCTCATACAAAACTTCTTCTTCTTCTTCGCATTTATGCTAAATGCCTTTCGAGTTTGGATTTCAGCTGAATAAAAACAAAAAAAAAAAAAAGATAATCATATAAATATGCAAACAAGTTTGAGACTTGTTTTGTTGTTTCTTTTTTTATTTTTTGAGCCAACAAATTTCATCGTTCATCGATGTGAACATTGACAAATGTTAATTAAAGGGGGGCGTCATTTGTTAATCAGTTTGAAAAAATAAATAAAACAAACCATTTAAGGTTTATTTCTCTAAAAAAAAAACTTACAGGTGGTCCAACAAATCATCAAAAAGAGTTGTCAGATTCTCAAGCAAACTTTCTGCCCGAAGCTTGCCAAGATTGTTCTATTTTGATAATTCAAAAGTTCTGGGAAATCATTAAGTTGGTACAATGACTCTTTGATTAATCAACCAAATGAATTTGATTTATCTTTGTCAATGTGTGCCTGTGTGTTTTTGTGTGAGAAAGCGTTGCCTTTAAGATCAGTTAAGGCCATGTCACATGTGCCCCCCCCTTTTGGGGCTAGAAAACATTTGAAACTGCCAAACTCATTTGTAAACTTGGCACTGCAAACAACACAAACAAACATAGAGAAAATGCCTTGGCCAATTCACTTGCGATTCACAATGCCAAAACGGCTGCACAAATGTATTAGCAACAATTTATCAGGCAACACAAATGTTGCTGCCGTTGTCGTTTACCTTCTGCCAACTCCCGGCCTGCCACATTGACAGCGGGGGCGAGATACTACATAGCGATGCAACCACAACAACAACAACAAAACAGAAACAACTTGCCAACCTCAACAATGCGCTAATATTCAATATTGTAATTGCAGTCACAAATCGTGCCAGCCAACAACGACACAGACAGCCTGGCAACATGTTGCCAGCTTTGCCCGTCTTACAATTTTTTTGTATTTTTTTTTCTACTTTGCCTGTGGTAGTTTTGCCCATTTCTAGATTCCTGTTGGCAGAGCTGGTGAATCTCTTATACACTTTTTGAATAAGATTTTCTCCTTGGATAATTTCGAGGAAGAAAATTGGGAATATTCTGAATAAAAGCAACTGGGAAATTATACAAAAATTTCATAAAATTCAAGAAGAATTTTATAGTGAAAAATGTGAAAAAAATTAAAAGAATTTTATTTAAAAAAAAAATTGTAAAAAAAATTTGAAAATTTTTATAGTCTAAAAATTTATCAAATAAAAACATTTTCTTTGAAATATTTAAATTATTGTTTCTTTTAATCCAATAAATCGTTTATTAATTTATCTTCCAAAATTAAGAAAAAAAAAATTCTTAAAGAGTATTCCTGATTTTGGATCTTTTTGTGTTTGTTGTTGTTGTTGTCGGTTGTGGTTACCAAGCGCACCCATAAAATTAATGAATGCAGTCACATTGAGCTTTTGTAAGCAGCGTCTACCCCCTTCCTGATCTGTTCCCTAGTCCCCCATCCCTGCTCCCCTCTGGCAAGAGTTGAAATATATTGACCACTTGCTGTGTTAGACAAATAACAACAACAACAATAAAGATTGCTGCCGTTGCATGCGTAAAGCAGGCGTCATTGTTGCCGTTGTTGTCATTGGTGTTGTTGTTGTTGTTATAAATCTGCAATGGGCACAATTTTGATTTAACAAATTAATATGAAATGAAAAAGGCATAAAAGCAATCGTTCGAGAGTAAGGAAACCACACAACAAGTAGCCACAGTAGCTGCATTATTGATGAGGTAGAAAACTCCCCGCCTTTATGATCATGAAATTTCCAGGAATATATGAGACGGCTGAATGTAAGGAACCTAGTGCGGTGTGCTGACAAATGAGCCAGTCACTCAAAGCAACTGGCAAAGGCAGAAGCACTGGAATGTCGGTGGAATCAGTTGAAAGCAGACTTCCGCCAGTCGCATGTTTAGCTATGATGGCCCAGTTATGGCCAAGGGGCAGTCTCTATCTTAGAGAGAGAGCGAGACAGAGAAAGAGATAGTGAGAGAGTGTCGGCAAAAAGCAAACGCGTTTCACGGTCGCCATCTTGGCTGAGATTGATGCGCAACAGCGACATCAGGGTGATGGTGATTGAAGGACAGCTGCTGGCGGCTTTTCACACTCCGCTCGCAGAGCAACCAGAGTGGCCAAAGTCAAGCCGATTCTATGGTGGACGGCAGCCAAGGCAAAATGTCAAATTAGAATGCGAAACGTGCTGGCGACAACAAAGCGGACAACGCAACAAACCAGGAACGAACGACAATTGGCAATTGCCACGACGACTACAATGGAGTGAGAGCACCGAGCAGCTAGCAGCGACTGGCGGTGCCTTTGGGGCCTTGGATCAGCCATCAGAGACGACACCTTGCCGTGTTGTTGTAATGCAGCCGTGGCATGCAAAACAGTCACACCGGTCAGGCCAGGCCAGGCCAAACCAAACCAAACCAAACCATACTCTGGCCGGCTGTGAAATTAATTGAAGCATCGCAATGCAATGTCAACGACAGCAACAGTCACAGAAGTAGCAGCAAGAGCAGCAACATCACGTGTTGCATGCAGCATGAGTTTGGCGTAGGCAGACCAGCCTGACTAGAATTGTTATAATTATGTCATTTAATTAAGCAGACAGTATTGTGCACGGGCCGCCAAGTGAATGCTGCCACGACTAATTAAAACATCGCGCGTTTGCTGTTGATGCAACAGAAACAGCAGCAACATGTGTAAATGGCCTCAGCAGCAACATCAGTTTTGATGATCATCAACGTTCAACTTTATCGTCATTTTATTGATGGACCGAGGGGGGCGGTGAGAGGCAGGTTGCCACAACAACAGCGCGGGCGGTTGCCATGAATGACCGCCACTGTCAATGCAATAAACAATATGCAACATTTCACAACAACAACAAGAGCTATGAGTGACTTACTGAAAGAAAGGAGAGGAGAAAAAAATTAAAAATAAAAAAAAGCAGTTGCATTTTGTATGCTTCAACTTTGCCGCCTGCATTGTTGTTGTTGTTGTATATCGTATGATGTGCATAAAGAATTTTCCAAGAATTTGGGTCATAATTAATGTGGCATGATTTCAAGACATTTTAATCAAAACGAATTGTTTTATGGTCTTTGAGGGTCGGTCGGTTACTTTGGCAGCTTGCAACATTTTTTTCTTCTTTTTTGAGACTTGCCACACTATTGAAACGGTAGCCGACTTAGCTTTTAATCCTGTCACCAAGAGAGGGCAACCTAACCAACACACACACACGCGCATACACACACAGAGACGCAGGCACGCACACAAGCGCAATCGACAGACAACAAAACGCATTTAAAAGCACATCAATCATACGCAGCGGTGGCCCAGCTGTTCAATTGCAATACCATAACTCATTTTTTTATGGCCTGAGAGTGAAAGAGAGAGAGAGAGACAGAGACAGAGAGAGAGAGAGAGAGAGAGAGAGCTTTAATGCTGCCAGGGCCATAACACTCACACAGACACGCTCAGAGAATTCGTTGAAAACTTGCGCACCGGGATTAAGATTTGTGACTGAGATTCGTATATCAAGCTGCCAAGACTAACAACAACGACAACAACAACAACAACTTTATAGGCCAGCCTGGTGTGCTGCGCCCTCCACAAGTCCGTAAATTACAACAACTATTACCAGGCATATTTTTTGCTAGGCAGGCGCGCGCCCGCTAGTTACTTGGCTCACGTCTTCTTGGCCAAGTGCCTGCCTGTCTATGGGGCTTTTGGGCCTGCTCTATGTGTTTTATATTAAAAGTCAAGTGAGAAGTGTTTCTGTGTGTGTGTGTGTGCGAGTGTTTTGTGCTTTTGTTACCTTGTTGTAATTTCTTGGAAATTTAAGTTTTATGTGCGTTTAACTTGGCCACAATAATATTTATGACTTGGTTGGCCAGCTCTATGCCAAATGTGCAACAACACCTGGTAGGAAGCTACACACACACACACACACACACACACTCGTACTCATACAATTGCCTTTAGGGATAAATGTCTAACAGGCTTGGAAATTGCTTGCTAAACGAACTTTGATGCTTTCTGGTTGCTGCCAGTTCGTTTCTGGGCCGATTTAAATGGGCCCGCATCTATTTCCCTGGTAGCCAAGTAAAGTTCCACTTTTTGTGTCCATTTTGTGACTTTGATTTTTGTCATTTTATATTGCTGCTGTGCGTGACATTTGCTTAAAAAGGTTCTGTCTTTCTCTTTGTGGGAAAATTTCAAGTAATCAAAGTGTTTCTTTTTCCCCTCTAGTTTTGCCTTGTCATTGGCAAACTTGGCACAAAAAAAAAAACCGAATGCGAGTGAGTGAAAAAACATGATTTTCGAAAAAGCTTTAAAATGTTTCTGTATCGTTTTTGCCTTTATTTTTATTAGTTTTTTTTTTGCATTATTTTGCACACGTCTCTTTTGTGCATTTTTTTTTTTTTGTCTAACAAAACTTTTAAACTATTTGCTGATTTTTTTGGCAGCAATTAAAAATTTTATTTTATATGTTTTTCAGAAAAAAAAACGCGACAACACTAAGAAAACAGAAACTACAAATCGGTAATTTTTCTTCTTCTTCTTCTACTTCTTCTGCTTCAGACAAACACACACATACACACATATATAGAGAGACAAAAGTTATTGCCAAATTTCGGCATGTTTGCTTTTGAAATTTAAATTTCATGTTTGTTGTTGTCATTGTTGTTGTTGTAGTTTTTATGGCCTGTATCATAAAAATCTGTGCGAATGAGCTGAGACTGTTTTTGTCCCTCAGTCAGTCAGTCGGTTAGTCTGGCTGTCGGCTTGTCCCTCATGTTTTTATTTCTCTCAGTGTATTTGTGTTCATGAGAGCGCGTCAAAAGCTATAAAAATTCATTGCTCAGCATGCGGCTAAATGCATGTAAATTCGGGCCAGTGGCAAAGATCCGTACCGAACCGACCCGCCCAGCTCCGCCCCCCTTATAAACGGTCTAGTTGCTTAATTTGCCTTAATAACTGTTACTAAAATGATCAAAACTTGTTGTCGTTGTTGTTGTTGTGATTCATTCTCAAAGCCTTTAAATGTCAAAGAGTTGATGGAAATCAATAATAACAACTTCATAGGCTTAAAGCAATTCTGCATGGAATTTCCATCAAAAAAAATAAAACTGATCGGTGAGTTGGAATTGATGAGGGTGAGTTGGGTTAGCGGGGAGGGGCCGCCATCATATGACATATGCAGACTAATGAATTTTAAAATCAACGCTCGCCACAGGTGAGCCAATCGCCAGGTGAGCCATCAAACTGTCGAGCTGTCTCGCCAAAAAAGTTTAAGTCACCAAAAATTTACCGCAGCAGCAGCCACAACGGCCACCGACCGACCAGACAAACTGTCTGTCAAAAGTTAACAAAAACGAAAGAAATGCCGATTTGAATGGTCCCCCGTTTTGAGTGATTTTCAATAGTCTGAAACTGAGACTGAGTCTGAGAGAGAGAGAGCGGGAGAGTGAGGCTGGGTGAGTCTCGTCAGCATCATGAATGAATTATAGCCACGCACGGGGCATGAGAAATCAAATCAGGCATCAATAAAGTCAAAGCGCATGAATAACATGAATTAAACATAAAATGCGAAATGCAAAAGCAGCAAGAACACCAAAAACTGATTGATCACTGCCAGAGACTTCTCAGATCCATTCCAACCCGATCCGGGCTAAGCTCAACTTCTTTTTACACTTGCCCTGGCCAATTCCATGGAGGAGTCTTACTTGGTTTTTTTTTTTTTTGAAATTAAAATTTTGCACACTCTTGGAAAGACTCCAGGAAATAAATTCTCAACCGCATTGAGGCATGTCACGTTGGTTTAGGCTGTGTGCTTTTTACGTGGAACTGTCAAAAATGCAACAGCCACAAACAAAACAATGCCACAAAATAATGCAAAGCAAAAGTCTGTCTTTTTATTGTTTTTTTTTTTTTTTTTTCTGGGCAAAGTGAAAATCGTTCTCTCTTTTATATTTTTTTTTTGGTGGCAATCAGAACTGTCATTTCTGACAGCGGAGCCGACACCGTTTGCCTCAATTGTGACGACACCCACCTACTTTTCCAAATTGAAAATTAACTTTGCGGAACTTCTTCTGCTTCTTGCTCATTTTTACATTTTTATTTTCGGTGTCATTTTCGAAATCACCGTGTGGGCGTGTGAAAAATATTCAGTTTTGTTTTCTTACAAAAAAAAACAAAAAAAAATGAGAGCAAGTCTAAACGACTCGAAATAAGCTCGGCTAATTTGCTATTTAACCAGAAAGTCACAAATTGTAGGCAATTACAAAGACGTAAAATAGAAGTAGAAGAAAATTTATTTTGCAATTTCCAAAAAAAAGAAGAAGAAAAAGATGACAAATTTTTGTTGGGAAAGTGTAAATCAGACTTTTTCACTCAGAAAATTATATTACACAGTGTGGTGAATTTATTTGTATATGTGTGTGTGTGTTTGTGTACTTTGTTTTTTATCGATTTGTGGGCAGTGGTCAAAATAAGCAACCCCCAGAAACTAGCAAGCCATATTCATTAAAAACGCATTAGAATTGACATTACAACAAATGGCCACCGCCCCCCGAGACTAACCTACTGTTCTGGTCTGATCTGACTGATTATTAAAATCTGATTTATATATATGTATATACGATATATAGTTTATATAGATTTGAATACTTACTGTGCTGATGATAACTTGGATAGTAACGGCGATGATGTCCATTGCTTTCGAGGGCATAGAATGCACTCATATCGCTGGTATCGAGGCCCAGGCCAGCGCCAGCGCTGCCCGCTCCGCCTGCCCCGCCTAGGGTGCCACCAACACTGCTGCCCGCCGATGAGGCGCCGCTGGATAAACTGTGATGACTGTGAGCCAAACTGCTGCCAGTGCTGCCCAGGCCATTGGTTTGTGGGGAGCCACCTAAGCGCGGACTATCATACCAGCTGCGCGCGGCAGCCTCCGCTGTTGAGGTCATATCCATTTCGAGTATAATTTTGAATGTTTTTTATTTAGAACGGGGAGGCGAAATTTGCCGAAATTTTTTTTGTGAATTCTTCAGTGGCAATGATATGTAGTTTTTTTTTAAATCTTTCTATTTAAATGTGGCACATCTTAAATGGTTCTAATCCTTTTTTTATTAGTTTCCACTTTCTGCAAATTGTAAAAGAAAATAGGCATTGACATTTTTTGTTGTTTTTTTTTCATACTCAATTATTGTCTTGAATTTGATAAGATTTTTATTTTCATTTTTTTCGGTAGCAAAATTTCAGTCGTTATCAAAGGAATTTTTTTTTTTCATTTTGTCTTCAATCGAATAGCGTAAATTAAATGTATTTAGAATCGATTGATTTATGATTAGACCACAAACAGTCTAACCAAATTGATTACGAATTCAACGATAAGAAACTCAATAGATTTCTTGTGTGTGGGAAATGCCAAAAAATTTAAGTCATTTATGTTTATTTTTGATAGATGACAAAACAGTTGGCTCAACTGCAGCAGCCCTCCCAGGGGATCTAATGAACCTGTCCCATGGGAAGATCTGATTTCTCCGAGTTCTTTTCAATTGTTCTTCTCATTGTGTGTGTTTTGCCTGGTTTGACTCCTTTGTTTCGATTGTCTGTTTATATTGCCAACTAATAAGCCAAAACAATGTCAGTCAAAATCAAATGATCTGCTTGGGCCCTGCCAAACCGTCGGCAGATTCCAAAAAGCACCTGCCAATTCTGGTAATACAGACATTTATCCTTTCACACGCTTGACTAAACCCACAATTGCCGCAATTAGTGAGTCCAATTAAAATGAGTCAAGCTGGTGTCAGAAATGCCATGGCTCATTGGGCCAGGGCAGGGGAATGTGTTGAAATTATTTTTAGAAAATTCTCCTAGTTTGTTATCAATTTATCAGTGTGGGCTGCCTCGGTTCATCATTTTTTGTTTTTATAGAACGATAGAGAAAAACATGGTCTGTTCTATTTGTTTATTTAGACAGGTAGCACAACAGTCTGCCGGGAGAGTCATAAAATGTTTTCAATATATTTTGACAGTCTTATCGAGAATCTTGAAAAAAGATATGCGCATAAAATTGTGTTTAAACGTTGATTTCTTAAGCTATTGACGACCAAAGATTTTAATCAATAGTTTTATTTACTTTGTCTATCTGTGTGTGTGTGTGTGTGTAAGAATAAAAAAAAAATATATAACTTCAAAATTAAAAATGAGCAACCTTTTTTTTGGGAGCTAGTTTAAACTGTCTGGCTGATTGTTTGTTGTTGTTGTTGTTGTTGTTATTGACAGATGCCTATCGCACAATTGATAATTGCGCTGAAGGAAAACAACAAAACTGATAAGGCCAGGCCAACATAATTTGGTTGACAACTTCAAAACGTTAGACACTCTTGAAGTGTTCTTCCATTTATTTTTGGCTGCTTCTTGTAGACTTTTGATGGGGGGAGAAGGGGGACAAAAATATTATTAATAATTCTACTACTGCCCAGACCCACTCATACACACACACACACACACTGAGACATTTTAGACAAACACAAAACTCAATCAATTTATCAGAATTGAAGTGATAACTTCTTTCCAATTATTTGGGCTCTCTGATTGTTGTTGCTGTTGTTGGTGTACACTTTTCATTACTAAAAGAAAAAAAAAATATCTACTCATTTGATTTAAAATTTTTGATAGCCCTAAAATGATAAGAATTATGAATTCGGTTGCTTTCTTTCAATTTGATTTCACTTAAAACGCTTATCGGTCTCAAAACTTTGATTATTTTTGAAACAATATTTTTATTATTAAATATTTCGAGTTGTATAATGAATTGATAACGACTGCCGAAAAAAATAAGGTGAAAGTAAAATTTGGAAAAATCTTATCCATGTTGGTCATTCTGCTTCTTACATTTTTTTTTTTTGCACTTTGAACTTTTTCTTATTCCTCTTTCGATTTTTGGGTTTTTTCAAATTTGTTTCTAATTTTGAACTTTTCTTTTTATTTGTTGTTTAACTTTGAAATTTTCTTGTTAACTTTGGAAACTTTTTTGTTTTGATTTTGTTAAAAATTTACCGACGCTAATTTTGCGCGCGAACTTATTGAATTTTAAATGAAGTTGCTTTTGTTGTTGTTGTTGTTGGCCACTGACGGCAAAAACAAGTGTGTGTGCAATTTCTTGTGGTTGTTAACAAAGAACACACGCAACTCGTAAGACACACGACGACGGTGTTTTGACAATATCGATGGAACGTTGATAATATTTGATTGATTTCGTTATTGATAAAGTAAAAAGATATTGAGACGATATCAGACGTTAAGTGAATGGAATCTTCTATGCCCCAAAATAATGATAGAATCTCTCACACACACACACGCTCACGCTTCGCTCACGCAGAAAAGTACACACGAGAAATCGAGGCGCGCACACGCAACGTAACGAACACGCTTGTAAACACGTCAACGGTCGCAGACCAACTGAACGGGGCCCGAGTACAAAACAGGAAAGACAACCACACGTTCACAGAGCGCACACAAATTCACACACAGACACACTCGCACACGCATAAGCACAGCAACGGCTTGGAAGCCTGGCGAGTCTCTCTTGGCCGGGTAATTGTGTTTCTGTGTGTGTGTGTGTGAGTTAACTTGTCGGACGAGGGTTGGGCTTGAGAAATTTTGTTGGCATATACAAGATGGTCGCAGAGCAAACTGGCAGAGCATGCGAGCGAATGAGATGGCCTGTGTGGCTTATTATTTTAGTGCAGTTGTCTTTGTTGCACTTGCATTGGAGGGGCGTGTTTTTTGTTTGTTGAGGCACAGGTAAACCGGTTCGACACACTCTTCTTCTTGTTGTTGTTGCTGTTGTTAGTAAATGCATTCTCACTGTGCGTGCGTGTGTTTTGTGTGTGTGTGTGTGTGTGTGTGTGAGTGCTGCAATTGCATATCTGCCTTTTTGTTTGTATAGGTTGACTGGCCCCTCTCTCACTCTCTCGGTGTCTCTGTCTCTCTTGCTCGCTGTCCTTTAGTCCGGGAGTGTCATGCTCGAGTGCATCGTTCAATAATCTCTCTATGGCACGCCTCTCTGCACTTTGCACGGTGCTTTCGGCAAACAGCAAGCGGCAAACTCCAAAACTTCGACTCGCTCATGCGCCAGATTCGTTGTTATTGTCGTTGTCGTATTCTGCCGTGTCTGGCGGCTGCTGTTGTTGTTTTTGTTGTTGTTACTGCTGCCGCTGCCGTGGCTGTTTGTTTGGTTGTTCGGTTTTTGTGCCTTTGCTGTCGCTGCTGCTGCTGCTGCCTACTGCTGCCTGCTGCTGTCAAACAGTGACAACAATCATCGATCGTTCCGTTTGTGATTATGTGGTTTATTTATGGGCTTTAACATGTGTGCAGATTTGTCTGCCGATTTTGAGTTATGTCTGTATTGGTGTGTGTCTGTTTGCGCCTGTGTCTTTTTTCCTATGACTTTTGTTTGTTTCTGAGCCAAAAACGACACACTCAAAATTGTTAAGTCACACACTCACACACACACAAACCCATCAAAATAAATTTGCATAATTTAACACTAGACCCAAAAAGAGATCCCAAAAAAAAAAAAATAATTCTCAAATACAAAGCTCACATAATTACAAGTATTATAATCATAAGCACGGCTCAATGCGAAGACCTCCTCCTTCTCCTCCTAAGATATTTTGTCTACCAACTTCATACACCCTCTCTCTCTCTCTCTCTCTCTCTCTCTTGGCTGACTTGGCTATCTCTTTTTGTTCCGTGTACATATTTTTTGTCCGCCAGGCAAGCTGTTCTTTCTCAGGAAACATCCGCCACGTTTCGCAGCATCGCAGCATCTTTCGGTCTTCTCTCTTTTTTTTATTTTTGTTTTTTTTTTACGTTTTATTTTTGCGTTTATATAGTTTTTGTTGTATTTTATATTTTTGGCGCTGGCAAAACTATCTAGATACAAAATTATTAATATCGACCTCATATTTTTTGTGGTTGAACAAGTTGGCTTGTTTGCTTGGCCCCGAGACCGAGGCAACCAGACTTGCTAAACTTTTGTACATCTGCTCTGCACACATACACAAATACACTGACACACACACATGCACAAGTGAGAGACTCTGTGAATTCACTTTTTTTTCTCAGACTTTGCGCGCTGCATTGATTTTCGCTTGAAACTTTTATTTTGCCCGATTTTTGTTTGGCTGAAACTTTTTTTTAGCAAAACAACAACAACAAAGGGTTGTATAGAAAAGGGTTAAGTGGTGTATTGCACCTGAAATGAGCATTAAAGGATGCTGCAACAACAACAACAACAAGTAGCCCGCTTATATCATATACGAAGCAAATATCCGAGTTGTTGAGGCATTCAAAATGGCTTAGCAAGATTTTGTTTAAGCACAGAGAAAACTTTTTATTTTTTCAGTTAAACCTCACGAAACTAAAATTTTTAGTTCTTGATTTTTTTGCTTGACTATTCATAAATTAAATGTAGCGTTCTTTTTTTGGGAATTCAAGCAAGAAAGCTCAACAAGAAACCAGACAAACAGCAGATAAAAATTAACACAGTTACAGATACATATTTAAAGATAAAGATACATGAATAAGCGGAGAGCGTTTAGTTTTGAGATAAGACCGATTAACTCGATTAGTTTGGTGTTTAAGCCGAATTCGGTTTCAGACTGATTAAGCTTGTTACCAAAATTTAGATTGATTAAATGCGGCAGACACGAGTGTAAAAGTAGAAAGAAATGCTAACGGTTTCAGGCTGAACCAGAAATTAAGATAAACTAGATCTCAAGGAAAAGTATGCTCACCACTTGGCGTATGAGTAATCTTTGGAATATAGTCAAAAGGGTGTAAGTTTTAACCTGGTTTTATATCTAAATTCTAGTACGAAAAAAGTGTACAGAATTTTTATTTCTGTAAATCTAAGCTTCTTTAAATTCTACTTACTTATTTTCGGATTTACTCGAATTAGATTCACTTAAGTCAAATTTGAGATTCTTTTTAAAGCTCGCCTTGGGCCTTCAGAGCCAGGCTATATTTTTCCTTTGTTAAGTTTTTCTTTTTAGCAGTCAATTTAGTTGGGTAACTTTTGTCAAAAAAGTCCTGAATCTGAGATATAAAGTTGCATATCTCATATTGCCCACTCCATAACTGCTTATCTTGTTCTTTCTTCTTAACTCTTTTTACTCAACTTTCTCATACAACTTCTATTTTTTTCCAAAGCATATTTTTCCAGCACGTGCACAGCTTTTCCGGCCTTAGACAAGTAGACTCTCTTATTTTTTTTTAGCAATACGCTTCAGAGCTCACAGCCAAGTTGAGTGCAGCAGAGGAGCCCCTTCCACCCCGTTTTCAACTCGTCCACCTGTCCATTTCGAGTCGACGCACATTGCGTGTAATTTTGATTTTAATCGCATAAAAATGTTTTGTTTATATGTATAATTTGGTTTTAACAATTTACGTTAACCTTTTGTTGGTGTTTTTTTTTTTTTTTTTATTATTATTTTGTGTACGAGTCGAAATAATTCTAGTTGCTTTTAGTTGTTCAGCTAGGTTAGCTTATAAAGCAGCTACAATTAAATGCTCCATAAAATTGGTTAAAATGTTGTTTTTTTTTTTTTTATTATTTTGTTGGAATTTTTTTTTATTTTTTATTCGGTTTATGTGTGCCTATATCATAAACGGTTTGTCTGTACATATAGACAGTTATTGTTATTATTATTACTGCCTTTACTCTGTCATTGTTGTTGTTGTTGCTGTTGTTGTTGTAATTGTTATAATCATTGTCATGCGATAAAAATCAAGCGACATTTTTACAGCATTTAAACAAAGCATAAATTCTGATTTAGCTTCAAAACTGTCGCAAATGCTTCATTTCCCCCCCCCCCCCCCTTCTTCTTCTTATTTTTTTTGTCCATTTGAATTGTGCATATGTTGCATCAAAATGTTTATAAAAAAAAAAAAACGCCAGATCATAAACAAAAAATAAAAAATGCCATAAAAGAGACTTTATTAATTGTTGCTGTAATTATAAATTGTCTGTTGATTCCTCTGCCACAAATTATTGAGGCCATTACAAATAAATAATAGACAAATTAAATAGAAAAAAAAATGAACTTACTATTTATTTATAGGTAAGCTATGAATCATAAAAGAAATAAAATTGATTACTGCGGCTTTTAATAAATCGCAAATTTTAGCAAATCGCTTGCGCAATCTTTGATTTAGTCAATAAATTAATAAGCAGTTAGGAAATCATGAAAACAATTTTAACAATTAAATTATTATTATTTTTTATTTTACTAGGAACTCTTAAAAAATAGTTGGGGAAGTACAAAATTCGGACTTGCACATAAAATTAAAACCTAAATTTTTTATATATTAAAACTTGTATTTAGCTAAGCTTTATTAATTAATGAGTCAGTCTGAGGAGTTTTCTGGATAGTACGGATATTTTCTGGTTATATCGGATATATAAAATAATTTTTTTAATTAAACAACTTGAACCTTTGAAAGTTTGACAAAATCATTCTCTTTTAAAAAATAGATTGGATCTAAAAAATGCATTGTAAAACCTTCTAAGCTGGATTAATCAATGAGTTAGTCGAAGGAGTTTTCTGGATATTATGAATATATAAAATAATTTCAGGAACTCCTAAGACTCTCAAGACCTAAAAAATTTGCATGATATAACAAAACCTTATAAGCTATATTAATCAAATTGTTAACCCAAGGAGTTTTCTGGATATTATGGATATATAAAATAATTTCATGATTTTAGGAACTCTTAAAAAATAGATTGGATCAAAAAATAAAATTCAAGACCTCAATAATTTACATTATAAAACAAAACCTTATAAGCTGTAATAATCATTTAGTCAGCCGAAGGAGTTTTCTGGATATTTCGGATATATAAAATAATTTCAGCAACTCTTAAAAATAGTCCTGAAAATCATATTCAAGACCTCAAAAATTTGCATTGTATAGCAAACTCCTCAATTAGTCATTCGAAGGAGTTTTCTGGATATTTTCTGAATATATCGGATATATAAAATAATTTGATTTATTAAACAACTTGAACCTTTTGAAAGCTTGACAAAATCATTCTCAATTACAAAATGGCAATTTAATATTTTTTTCTCCTCTTTTTTTTGTTGTTGTTGAATAATTTACAACAACAATGAGAATGTCAATTGTGGAGCAGTTCATATGTCATGTGCCAGATTTTGACTGCATTGCAACGCCAACAAAATCGCTTGCGTTCTAATTTCATAATAAACTGCCCACCATTACCAGGCAGACTTGGGAGCAATAGTTGCCACCTTCTGGGCAGGCAGGCTGGCTGGCTGGGTGTCTGGTGGATGCCACATTTCAACTAGGCGCACGTTTGTCCAATAACAAATGGAAAAATGGTAGCTGGCAAAGCCGAGTGCTGAGTGCCGAGTTTGGGTTGACTGTGTTTCTCTTGCCAATGCAAATTGGCCGCAGAGAGTGTAAATTTCAAACAATGGTCGTGGCGGGTGTAGTGGTAGGGTAGGCCATTGGCTGGGCATATCCTGTGCAGGTCGTAAGCACCTCATGCGCCAGGCTATAAATGTAAATTGCCTAAATGTGCAAAAGCTCAAACATACGTTGCACACTAAAAGGATGGCAGTGAAGTAGGCAATCCTGCCGCTTGGTGGGCTTGGCGGGGGCAAAAGGGCGGCAGAGGATACTGCCAAGCGCGCCTCGTAAATGAAATCAGTTGGTGCGCGAATCCTGTATGGGTCAATTATGCAAATTTTTAGCCATGCATGTCCATGGGGCGCACATGCACATGTAACCAGGAATTGCAATTCCCCTGTTCCGAGAGAGTGTGTGTGTGTGTGCGACACAGCGAAAGTGATTTGTGTGGCAGGGAAAATCTGTTTTCATATCAAGTAGCAAGTATTTTAGTTGAAATTAAGTTGAAAATTGCACAACACGAGCAGACAATATAAAATTTTTAACTCTTTTGATGAAAGATGTTACCTTAAATTTATGAGACTCTCTCTGTGTGTGTATGTGTGTGTGTGTGTGTGTGTTGGCAAGTTGAAACTTTCACTCCATAGTCCTGGCCAGGCATTTGGCAAACAGGAGTAGAAGTAGCTTTCCATTTCAATGCAAATATGTGAGACGCTGTCCAAGAGGCCACAACAATGACTGGCAAATGCAACCCTGGGCTGAGCGCATTAGCAGCAAAACAAATGCCCGAGCACGTATGCAAAAACCATGACAGGGCAGCCCCGTAAACGAGCCCGCCAGACAGACAGACAAACAGTCAAGGAGTGAGCAACTAAAAGACAAACTGAGCGCCATGGTTAGACACAAGCCCACCATTACCACCGAGAGTCCAGGGCATAACAAAAGTCTGTCGTCTGCCAAGCGACTCACAAAAACTCAAACTCAATGGCCTCGTCCTCATCCTCATTCTCATCGTCGTCCTCGTCCTCGGTAGTGTAACTGCAAATTGCTTGGGATAGGAACTGTCTCGCTGGCCCTGCCATTTTTGGGTGGTATGCGGGGAGGTGGGTGCTGAGCGTTAAGGTGGTGTCATATGCATAGGGTATGGAGCATATTTAAAGCACGGCCATTGTTTGCACACTGTCTGCACGAGTTCTTTTTTTTCTTCTTCTTTTTTTGCCAATTCATGAACGGACAACCGAGCGGCCGCACACAATACGCTTGGCAAATAGCGTCGTAGTCGTTGTTGTTGTAGTTGTCGTTGGGGAGTGGTGTACAGTGTCTAACCAAAACTACAACCAAATATATATACACACACACACATACTCAGACACACACATTTTGTACGTGCCTTGGCAAACAGTTTTCTATGTGTGGAAACACCCTTTTGCCCAACCATTTCCACCGTAGAATTTTCATACATATTCATGCAAGTTTTCCGCTCGGCACACACACTCGGGCACAGTGTGCCAAAAAATATATATTATATGAATCAAGAACTTGATGATTTTGGTCTATAAGTATTCAGTTTCATAATTAAGTAATTAAAAATAGAAAAGATAGAGCTCTAAATTAAGTCAAGATAGTCCGAATCAGATTTAAATAGATAAATATTTTGAATTGCTTTATTTGCCCCCCAAAAAACCCCTACTTATCAAGCACTTGAATAGAATTTTGTCTAGGTATATTTATTTTTATTCTAATAGATTAGATAAGATTTTGATTTGAGTATTTAGCAATCGAAAATATTGATAGCTGACTTTTTGGGGTGTTTTATTTTTAACTTGCTTTAAATTTATCAAAATGAATAATAAATAAAATCAAGTTTTTTATTTCACATTGAAAGGGTTCAAGATTCCATACGAAATTTATTTTTTATGAAATGCATTTGGATAGAATATAGTAAATATGAATAATCCTTTTCAAATTAAAGGTGGGAATATTGAAATACTTTAAGAGAAATTGAAATTAACTAAACTCAGAGAACTGAGAAATTTCCCTTTAAATAATTCTCAAGGAATTCCTTTTCAAATTTAAATTGGGAATATTGACATCCTTTAAAAAGATTTAATATATTTTTTAAAAGCTCGGGGAACTCAGAAATTTCCTTTAAAATATTTCTCAAGGAATTCTTTAAAAAGATTTAATTTATTTTTTAAAAACTCGGAGAACTAAGAAATTTCTCTTTAAATATTTCTCAAAGAATCAGAATTTTTTTTTTAACTTGATTAATTTTTCTCTATACCTGATTTCAAAATTATAGGAAACTAACCGAAAAAAATATTTTTTCTTTTTTTTTTGAGCTTACAATTTGATACCAGTGTAACTAGGGAAAAGTGAATGAAACAACAAACAGCGTTTAACAATTTAAGCATGGCGGAGCCCCAAGCTCACCAACTGTTCCACTCTTTACAAGTCCTATAAACACACACACACACAAACATACACATACACATATATAAGGTAGTATGCAGGATGGCCACTTCCGTTGTACGTTAGTCGCCGCTATACGTCAGATCCTGCAGCTGAAAGCTTGGCTAAGCACCTGAGCAAACTTATTGGTAGTCTGAGCATTGTTTGCCAGCGTCGGTATCCTCGTCGCCGGATCGGATCGAAACGAAACGAAACGTAACGAAACCAAAAACGTCAAGGTTAACATGACCGTTACCCCAGACTAAGCCATACTGGCTAACACCCAGTGCCATGAATTTTTATTCACTCATTGCCACAAGTTGGACAGCATTTGAACTTTTGAGCTGGGGTTGCTCTTCTGGCCCGCGGGCTAAATTACGATGTGTCTGCCAGGATAATTTTACGATTTCCTTGAATGCAAAACGGGCCCAAACTGATTAAGCCTCGCACAACCCCTTCTTATTCTCTGTGAGTGTGTGTCTGTGTGTGTTTCTTTTTTTGTGCCAATTGTTATGGCCTTTTGAGAGTCCTTGTCAGCAGTTGGGGCCAAAGCCTTAGCAGATGTCTTTTTTTTCGCAGTCGCCTTCTACCACAAAGATCGTCGGAACGGAACACAAAGCTGAGTGACAATCTTTTCAACACCTACTCAGACAATCTACCAAGAAAAAAAAGGAATCCCATGTAATCTTTATGATGAGCAAAATTTAAACCAGTGCAGATATATAAATAAGCAAACTACAACAACAACAACAATAAAAAAAGAAGAGAGAGAGAGAAAGAAAATCTTGCAAATTACTTAAAAATCTTAACTGATGGCAACTGAGAGGCGAAGCGGCTGCGCTTTCCAATTGCTGCCGCGCTGCCTCTTGTTGAAAGGGGCCAACTCATTCGGAGATGCGACGCGACCGATAAGCGATAAGCGCTTACGCACGGTGAGTGGCAAAGGAATTGGCAAAGGGCACAAGGGGAAGGCAAGGGAAGGTCCAAACAAGAAACCGTTTTTTTTTCTGTGTTTTTTTTGGCAGGGGTAAAAGTGCGTTGGTTTAGCCAAATCCAGCCAGGCGGACATTGAGAGTTTTTGAGTCCGCTCTTTTGTTTGGCCGTAACACGTAATGCCGGAACGGCAAAAAAGCAAAAGAGACACACAAAAATAAAACAGCAATGCCAAAGTTCTCTACTCGGTTCCATTGCCTTTGCTGTTGATGTTGTTGTTGGTATTGTTGTTTTAAAGCGATTGCGCAGATGAGATAGGCAACCGTGTGCGACGGGGCGTGCGCGCTTGGCTCTAAGTAATTTGATGTCATATTGTGTCACACAGAGACACACACAAACACACACACATACACAGAGATATTCCAAAAATCTCTACATTTATGTATGTCATACAAGGGGTCTTGTGTCTGTTACCTTTTTTTTTTTTTGCTTGCTGCGATTTACCTGCCGCAATTTGTATTTTATATTTTTACTCCTCTTTGGCGGCATCTATTACTACCGTTTTGCTTTGTCTTATCACCAATGTCCAATCAAAGTAGAAATAAAAATAAAAGTTGTCCTTGTTTTCATTTCTATCTGTCTGCCAACTGTCTGTTTGTTTATATCATAATCGTGGGCGTTGGTTTCTTTTTGGCGTCATTGTCGGTGTTTTCGTCCTTTATATGACACTTGGCTGATCAAACGCAATCTGAGAGCATTCCAGGGTTTTCCACCAAAATAATCTACTAATTTTTCTCATTTCATTTTGAGGTTTTCTCTTACACTTTTTGGGTAGATGATAGCTGATAGAAAATTGCAGTAACTCCAGCCAAAGTCACAATGATATCAGCGATTCTTTTGGGAAAATCCAGAAAGTGAAACTGCTTAAGCAGTCAGCTTGGATAAATAAATTTTGAACTAGGCAGCAGAATTTGAACAGAGTATTTTGTGACTTTTTAAAAAATAAAAATTTTTTGAGCTTATAATTCTTTACAGAATTTTTAGCTTAAATTAAATTGGATTTCGCAAATATATCTGATGCAATCGCTGGGCTGGTAAATGTGAAAGTTATCCAGCATTTTTATACCGACATAAGAGTTGGAGCACCCTAAATATGTATATATAATTATATATATATTTTTATATTTAATAGAACCGATTTTATTTAAGTTATAAAATGGTTATCATTTAAACTAGGCAGAAGAATTTGAACACAGAATTTTGTGAATTTTTCAAACAAATCATTTTTTGAACATTAAATTCTTTCAAAATATATTAGATTAGATTTACTTACATAATAGAACCGATTGTATTTAAGTTATCAAATGATTATTAAAGCTTGAAAGAAATGTTGTCACCATTTATTCTCAATTACTTTAATGTTACCTGAAAATAGTTTCTCTGAAAAGTTCCCACCTTGAACCAAACTTCTTATATAAAATAGAATTATATTTAAATAAAAATTAACCTTAATATTCCGATTAAATTTACTTAGTAATTAAGTGATTAATTTTTGATCTGGATATCGCAAAATCGGAAAATATTTAAAGTGTTTTTATATACTTCAGAAAATCTCTGGACTCTTCGATCTGAGTTGGAATTTTGTTTAAAAAAAAAGTGTATTAAATCTTCTTTATATTTTGGCCTACTTCATCTCCCTTGGGGCTTTTTCTTTTTTTAGGTTCATTGTTGGTTTAATGATTTTTCTTTAAATTTCTGACTGACTCGACCGGTGCTCTAGTTGATGGCCACATCTTGAGCCAAGCACGCGTCCATTTTAATTTGTTTTTTTCTTTCTGTTTTTGGGTTTTCTTTTCTTACTTTTTTTTTTGTTGGATAATTTGTGTGTCTGCAGTTTTGTTAGCGAGTTTGAATGCAGCTGAAACGGCGTCATCGTCAGCGCTTCTTTAATGGCATCCAAAATACTGGCAAAGCCCATACAAAAGATTCAGATACTCACACTCACTTTGATTCTCAGGCACTCATCACCGTCTTAACTTTTACGAGTTGTAGTTCGTTACTTTTACGATTGGACTCGTTGCGCATACAAATGATTGGATTGGTTTTTTGTATTTTTTTTTTTTGTTTTTATTTCTGATTCGTTTTGTGAGCCGTGTGCTTGGTTTATTTCATTTGTTGTTGTTGTTGTTGTTGGTCTTGTTGACTTGATTTTAGTTACTTCATTTGTCACTTTGCTGTTTTTATGTATTTTTCTGAGAATTTTCGGTACACCGAAAACACAGCAGCTCCAGGCAAAAGGTATTTGGCCCCAAGCCAAGACCAGCCAACTGACTTAAGATTCTTCATGGACTTTTTTCTATATTGGAATCTACTTTTAATGTGTGCGTGTGTGTGTGTGTGTCGGCGGCTTTCTCGCATATCGACTTTGATTTTTATGATCAACTGTGTTTTTTTTCGTTTATCTAATTTCGCCGGTCAACAGGAGCAATAGACGAAGTCTTGACCACTCAACGCTTTCTTTTAACCGATTAACGATAGATCAGCTCACTTTAAATCCACTCCACTTAACTTTATCAGACTAATGAGTTTATTTTTTATGTTATGTACTCAGACACTCTCCAGTCAAATCAAGTCAAGGCAATGCGATGCTCGAGTTCTAATTTAGTTCGATAAATATCAACTGGTTTGGGGTGCGCTATTTTTAAGTGGCTTTTAGAGAGTGATTACAGTTTTAATGACATCAAAAAGAAAAAAATTAGTTTCCAAATTAATTTCGGGCCGACTAGTGTAAATTACCCAGTCAGTCAGACAATCATCGAAATGGCAGAAAAAATAAATAAATCAATTTATTTAAAATAGCACAGATTCAATACTAGTTTCAATTTGGTTTAGTTTGGCTTAGTTGGAAACTTTCTCGATTAATATGAAGGGCTAAAAATTTGCACCTAATAAGTAAGCTAGATAGTTTTTCGGTTTGTTTTAAATTAAGCAATTAACAGGGAAACAAATTCCGCCAACAAAAGCAAAAACAACAGCAAGTGAAAAAGTCAAACAACAAATACGAAACAAAAAGCTGTGAAAATAGCAGCAAATGAATTGATACAAACACAAATTTTTCCGCAAGGGCATCAACGGCCAAAATCAAAAGTAAACAGTGGCATGGACAAAAAGGGTCCAACATTGTATGAGTATGTATAAGTGTGCATGAGAGTGTGTGTGTGTGTGTGCTTACGCCTAAAAGGCTGCAGCTGTCGACGTTGGCCCGCATAAATCGCATACCAAAACAAGAAGGCCCAAAAGGGGACACAAGCGTAAAAGAGAAGAGATTTCAGTCAAATGCAGAATGAGAGGGGCATAGTGGCAGACAGAGAAGTCTATGTTATCAGAGATGCAAATAGCAAAAAAGTGCGGCAAACCAAACACACACACACACACACACACACACACACACAAACACCCAAACATATAGAAAAAAGAAAAACCAAAATATACTAAATATTCATGGTATGTGTGTGTGTCAGTGTGTTGATTTTGGCTAGCTAATGGAGACAAAAGTATGACAAACACACACACACACACACATACATATTGCGAAAATCTACATTTTCCGACGTTCACTGAACTTTTTGTGAACCCACAAAAAAAATTATATAAAATTATGCAAGCAATAGTGTGAAATGTTTATATGTGACTAAGTGTGTGTGTGTGTGTGTCAGTGCCAAAGAAATTATGGCATAAAAACTTAACAACAAAAAGTTCAGTGGTCTCATCTTGAACAACTTCAACCCACACGATTTTAGTTGGCAAGAAAAATACGCTTAGCTAAATTTTATGCATTTTGAAATTTTTGTGAAGAAAAAAAAAAAAAAAAAACAGCAGTTACAAGCGACTTGAAACTTGCTCAGTGCTTGCCGCTTGCTAGCTGACTTTCTGATTGTCTGGCCAACAACATACAGGGTAATGAGAAATTCTTGTTGTTGTTGTTGTTGCGGTTGGTACTCAATGCGCATGCTCGTTGACCAATGAGAGCCTTTCCAGCTAACGCCGCCCAAATCAAAAATGGCGAGTTTTAAAAGAGAGCCACAGGCGGTCTCTATAGCGGCACTCTTCACACTTAGGGCAGTCAAAGGGAAACTGTTGCTGTTGCTATTGCTGCTCTTGTATGGTGAGACCAGTGGCGGTTTCAAAAATGTTATAAGCCGTGTGACAGGACCAGAGCCAAGTTAGCCGGCTGCTGTGTGACTGGGACGACGCTGACGTTGACAGTGACAGAGGCAGCGACGTCGACGTTGACGTTGACTCAAATGTTCAGCCAACATATTTGCTGGTCATCAGGCGGGCTCATCGCCAATTTATATCGGAGGTGGCCCTGGTTGATATTGTTTTTGTTGTTGTTGTTGTTATTTTAGCTCGACATTCTTTGGCTTCAACGTATTTGATTTCAATTTCAATTGTGCCACCCACACAAACACATAAACACACAAGCACACCAGCACATCAGCGCTGGTAGAAAAGCGAGAATCACTGACTGGTTGGCATCCTTTGACATCGCCATTTTGTTTTTATCAAAACGAAAGCTGTCGCTTTTGTTTTCCATGATAATTGCATTTGTGTTGAAGCTCTGAAGCAGCATCCCCGCACGCCCCTCCTCATCGTCCTCCTCCACTGCCCAGTGGGCTATCCTCTCGCTTTCTTTTTTCTGTCCTGTCATTTATCAATTCTACTGAATTTTTTTTTAAATACATTTTGTTGTCGTATATATATGTATATATATATTTTTTTTTACGAAAAGCTTTTCGTTTTTGTCCTGAAAGCCTTCTGCTCGACAAAGCGTACAGCGCATGCAGATTAACTTTTCACCTGTTTCTCTGCTTACCTGGCTCGGCTTGGCTTGGCTTGGCTTGACTTGGCTTGGCTAGATGAAACCGATGCCAATGCCGATGGAGATGGGGTAGAGCAATCTGCCAGAGTTGTCATGCGATTGAAATGGTGGCTTTACAATTGTTTGTCTTGTTTTTGTTGCTGGCCGATTGCTTGTCGTGTGCACTCGTTTTGATTGAATTGCTTTTTGTTTTTAAGCTGCCACTTCTACTGATGATGCTCTGGTATTTGTTTTGTTGTTGTTTGTGGATTTTTGCTGGCTTTTATTATTGCTCATTCACAGCGCTAGAGCAAACAATGCACAAAAATTTTAATGAAAATTGTCGCTTGACTTCATTTTAACTGTGCCCAATGATAAACTTTTTCATCAACATATTCAACAGCTCATTCATCCGATTGCCCCCATTCCCCTTCCCACCCACCTCATCATACTCAGAGCCAATTATAATACTTTCATGAATTTATATAATAGAAAAATATACAATTTATATCTGGTTGGACTCATTTTAAATAGTTCGAAAATACAAAAAACACTGAAACAAAAAGTAACCAGATTAAAGTCAAATCAGACAACCACCAAAAAAAAAAAAAACGGGGGAAGGGGTGGGAGAGGAAAGTTTCCAACCCCAAAAAGCTGATGAGTAACTCAATTCCCCGGCCACTCTCACATTGAATTGTTGACAAATCCGTTAGATTTTGCCACCAGTTTATTCCATATCATTCATGATGATCTCGATCGTTTTGTAGCAAACATTTTGGGCCTCTATTAAATTACCCAAAATGCCGCTCAAATGCACAATCAAAAGAGCAGGGCATTCCATGGGGGAGTGTGAGGCTGTGGTTGATTTCAGTCGCTCTGATTTTGGGGGTGGATCTGCTGGCTGGCTCCCACTCCCACTCGGCATATTAAACTGCACAATTGAGATAAGATGCCTGGTCGTAGATACAAGATATGTCATGTATCGCACGTTTCACTCAGCAGGAGTGGTTAGAGCACTGGCCAGAGGGTATGCCCTGTCAGGGGAGACAGCAAACCAAATTGGTTAGTCTTATATCAAAATGTATAAAATGGAAATTACTTGAGACACAAACTGCCTCAGTTGCCTCAGTTGCCTCAAACAAGTCAAATAATTACAAAAAAAAAAAAAAAGAGAAAACAAGAAATCTGATCACAGATAGAACATGTAACCAGACATCGAGTGAGATGAGAAACAAAATCAAATCAAACCAAACACGTAACTAATTCAAATTTGCATGCACAATTATTTGAGTAAACCGCAACAATTACTCACCAACACCACCACCAAAGGCCAAAGGGGGGTGGATGTGGATGCAACCTAACAGAGACAAGCTAATTAGTGGCAAGGACCAATTCGACTGGTTGGGGGGTGATGGTGATGGTGAATCGAATCGATTTTTTCAAAGCCAACAAATTTTTATTGTCCATGAAGAACAAATGAATCCATGGCTCGTTAAGGGTTAGGAGATCCGGCACTGCCTTTGCTCTGTTTTGATTTGTTGTGACAGTTTTTGGTCCGAAATGTTGTTATGCAAAAATTGGGCGCATAATTTTATTGCAATTTTTATGTTCGAACGACGCGGCTCGTGAGAAAATTCTTGGCCATTTGATGGGATTTTAATTGAGCCACAAGCAACAATATAATTTCTAGACTGGTTTTAGTGTGAGAATAAAAATTTAATTAAATTGAATTTGATTATCAGGTCGCATGACTGAATTAGTCTCTAGCTCTTTGTTTCATTCCCATTGTCATAAATTTATTTGAATGGCAACACACAGAAAATTATGATAATTTCGCTTGAAATCCTTTTAACTTCTTCCAACAAAAGGCAAATGAATTCTTTGGGATTTTGGAAAGTTTTCTCCACCTGACAAATCCAGAAAGTAAACAAACAAAAGAATTCAAATCCTGCACTGATTTCACTTGCTTAACCGCAATCACAACTGGAAAACCTCAAATGAATGATTTCATTTTTTCTCGTTTCTTCGTTGTTCAGTTTCTTTTAAGAAAATTATGAAAATTGCGTTGAAAAACTGTCACATCATCGTCGTGGTCTTTGATGTTCTAGGTCCTTTTATTCCTCACACACAAAAAAAAAAAAATGAAAGAAGTAGAAATAAATGTAGGGAGTGTTTTTGGGGTCTTCTTTGTTGGGATAAATTTTTGGACAAGTGAATCTGAAATGCGCCTTGAATTTCACCAGACTCTCAGGTTTGCATTTGTTGTTGTTGCTGTTGTTGTTTATTGTTGTGCAAACAAACAGCACTCGACATGGTTTTGATTTGGTGGAAAACTGCAGTTACAAATAAAAAAAAAAAAACAAAATATTCTCAATTGTTTGTTGGCTTTGTTGCCAAAACCAGAACAACAGAGTATGAGTTGAGAGGGGGTAGGGTGGAGGGGGGAAAAAACTAAACAGCATTGTTAATAGAACTGTCGTCGAGTAGTCAACACTTTGGCCCAGCACTTTTCAAATCTCTACCTGAAAAGGTTGGCGGGGCCACTCTTTAACCCATTCAATTTTTTTTATTCATCTTCTTCTTTTTTGGGAACTGAATGAATTTTACGATTGAGAAAATTTTGATCTTAGAAAGGTAAGGCAAGGCTGCCTTTTTCATATCTCAAAGTGTAAAGGATACTTTAAATGGGACATATAAATTTTTAGACATTTTGCTGAACTGAGAGGATTCTAAATATATTATTTTGATCATTTTTACTTCAATAAATTCTACCCAATTTCTGTCTTTATACTCAAATCCAGTTGAGCTTTGGCTATGACTAAATCTTTGATCTCAAATTAAACATAAATATGACTAAAACTTTGACCTTGAATCAAATATAGAATTTTAAGGTAAAAAATTGTTTTTTTTTTTTTTAACTTGAAGTCCTTCAAGAATCTAGAGAACCTTAGCTTAAAGACTTTTTATTTCAAGGAACTAAACAATTATTTCCTTCAGTTTCATTCAAATAGTTTCAAAAATAATTCCTGACTTTAGTTAGAAATGGGTTAAGGCAAATGTATTTTTGTGTAAATACTTAAAATCTACCCAACGAAGCATTTACCAACCAAGCGTAAATCTCACCGACCGCGATTCTTCTTCGTACGCTTAGATACATCTCTGTGGGCCATAAATTCTTCAAACGTGGCTGCCTACTCCCCCGTCTTGTGTTCTCTGTTCCCGAAGGGGGAGCAAAAGAAAAATAAAAATAAAAAAAAAGTAAAGAAAGAGACAAAGAGAGTTGGAAAGTTCAGGCAATACAACAAAAACAATAAAATTTTGCCAGCCTCAACGGCAGGGCGAGCCACTAGCAAATCCTGCAAATATCCTCACCACCAGTGCCAACAGTGCCACCCTCATTCAGCATTCACAACCTGCCCACAAAGTCACGGTAATGTTTTTTCTTTTCTTTTTTTTTGGCTTTCATTCTTTCTTCCCTTCTTGGCTGAAACGAAAAACAGCGAGCACACTGTGCCCGCCATTTTCCGAGCGATTGCCAATGTTAAACGCAAGTCCAAAACGGTGTGGGTGTCCTTGCCACTTTGGTTGGTGCTGTTGTTTTTGTTTTTGTTGTTGCTCCCTCTGGACCAGAAAAAGAAATGTTTCGCATAAAATGTTATCGCAAAAGATTTACGACCCGACTTTTGCGCATCACACCGCTGCCGCTGCCGCTGCCACTGCCACAGCCACTGCCATTGCTATTGCCTCCCCCAACTCCTGTGCAGAGCACCTTCCAACCGAACCACCCTCTGCCCTCTCCTCCAACACCAACCCCAAACTCTCTCCCCTAACTGTTGGCGTTGCCCTAGCAACTTGTTTTATGATAATATACGAGCTTTCTCCGCTGAAATATAAATGTTGTGTATATGAGCTGTGTCTCTCTGTCTGTCTGACTGTCTGTCTCTGTGTGTGTGTGTGTGTTGGTGTCTTGGTTTTACGCCATTTTTGTTGGCATTGCTTTGGCCCCAACTCATGTTTCTTTCTTTCGTTTTTTTTTATTTTTTTGACTACCGTTTTTATGCCTCTTTCTCTGACTTGTCATCCTTTCATGGTCTCTACTCTACTCTACTCTGGTCTGGTGGACTCCTCCTGACGTTCCCGTCTACTTTTAAGCACATCACATGCTCGTTTTGCTTTCTATCTATTTATCTGAGCATTTGTACATATTTATTTTAATGTTGAGCGCCAGAGATACAATTGCGTAGCTCGTTTTATGTGCCATCCGGACATTCCGCCTACTTGCCCCTCACCTTAGCCAAGGCAACCAAACATAAATACATACTTACCAGATATAAATTGTATATAAATGTGTGTGTGTGTGTGTGTGTGTGTCAGTGTGTGTGTATTTTTGGTAGGTAAGTGCCCTGCTTAAATGTTATGTTAAGCATATCCAAAGAAGTAAATCTACAATAAAAATGGCGCACATTGCGATGTCCTGTCTCCTGCTCATGCTCTTGCTTCATCCTGCGGCCAAAGTCAGAGACACCCACTGTTTTTGGCGTATCCATAAGATACATGCCACTGATTTTGGCAGGGCTTATCTCTTTAGGCGTACGTTGCTTGACATGTTTAGCCGGGCAACAAAAGTCAACCTACCCCATCCAACCAACCAACCACCCGCCCAACACACACACACACACACATATACACAGAACAGCATCGTTGACTTGTGCGCCAAAAATCGTAAAATGAAGATTTTTCATGTGGATTGTGGAAGAGAAAGTCGATAGGGAATGCCAGAGTGAGGGAGAGCAGTGTATGAGAAGCGCATCCTTGTGATGCTCTCATTCGTTGTTATTGTTGCTGTTTTCTTACGTTTTGTTGGCAAAAGCCAAAAGCAGCTTCTTGTTTCGCAAACACACACACAACGGAAGTAATTTATGACTTTTCGTTTTGCAAATGTTTAAATCTAAACATAAATTTTCTCTCTGATTTCTGCACAACCTCACCCCATCACTCCCTTACGTATTGTTTAGCTGCTACTTGTATCTCATTCTATATATCCTACTCACTCCCCTTGTCCTTGTCCTGGTCCTGCGATTTCTCTGCTTTTACTTGTGAGAAACATATGAGAAGCTCTTCTTGTTGTTGTTGTCGTCGTTGTTGTTGTTGTGATTCGTTTATTTCATTGCTTTTATTCTCTCACTGATAAATTGTGCAATATATGATAGTCATTTCTTATACGTGTGGTCATAAAAGATTTCCTCCTGCCCACACCCAAGCTTTGATTCTTTTTTTTTTAAGTATTTCGCCCTCAACTTTAAGATGAATTATGAATTATTCCCAAAAAAAAAAAAGTATGAAAAGAAATACAAATGACAAAACAATTTTGACTCGTGCTACAGTTTGATTGAAATTTTAAGATATGCCCACAGTAAACATACAGATATATATATATATATACCTATATACAATGAATACAACGCGTACATATTAATCAAATTATCAGATATGCCGTCTTATCCGCGTCAAAACAAACACACTTGGCCGTTGTGACTCTGGCAGTGGCAGAGGCAGAGGCAGCTAATGGAAAACAGTTAAGCCAAACAAAATACAAAAAAAAAGGGGAGAGAGAGAGAAAGAGACAACAACAACAACAGTTTGGTCTCATGGTTCAGAGCTTGATGTCGATTGTCGATACCAAGAGCTGAGTGAGTCAGACAAATTAATGTTATTAAACGCAAATATTGAAAATGGTAACAGCACCAGCAAAGACAACAGGACAAACAGTACAAAAATAGAAACAACAACATCCCACACATACACACACGCACACACACAGAGAGAAACAATCCACTCAATCGAACTACAAAGTTGCCTTGAAATTAATGAATTTCAACGATTATCCTTACAGCGTCATCAACGTCAACATAAATAAACACAAATTCAATTACTTATGCCAAATAAGTAGAAATGCTTAAATCATTGTAACATGAGTGAGCGTGCGAAAGAGAGAGATAGAGAAACTGCTCAACCTAGGCCGGGCCCCACATTGGCGGACCACCGCACAAAACTCAGATAGCGTTGATGGCTTCGCAGAATAAGCAAGTCGAGTCGACTCAGATAAGCACACACACACACAGAAATCAAAATACATATAAACTTAGAAGTCGACAAAAGGAGAGAGATACATACTCCGGACCACAGACAAACTGATCAAATATGCTTAATTATAATTTGATTTGATTTATGATGTCTTTCGATTTCATGTGACATCTGTAATTATTCTTGTCGCGCCCGAAACCACTACAATACAGCACTATCTCCCTCACTCACCTTCTATTTGTGTTTCTGTGTGTGTGCCTCCTACTCGTAAGGAATAATACCAGCAAAAGGAACAACATCATCATCATGGTTCAGTTAGTTGTTCGGTCCTTTTGTCGATATGTCGTTGCCATGATCAACGATGTCGACAACGAACACAGCGTGGACGTGGAGGAAGACCAGGCGACAATCCTGAGCTGAATACGAAAGAGCCCAAACCCTTCGGTGATGAGTTTGTTTCGAGAGCGATACGTTATTCTTAAGATGTCTTGATAATTTCATATTTTATGGGTGTTAGTTCTGATTTTTCACTATCCACAATACCCTACACAAAATAGACCAGGCATTTTAGAAATGCCAACAAAGAGAACTCTGAATTATTGGATTAAAACATTAGAAATATTGGACTAGCTTGGGTTGATTGATTGATTATTCTTTCTTGAAATTATAGAATATAGGGAAAGGTCAGGACTGCTAGGAACTATTCTACTTCATTGAAGAAGACAAATAAATTAAGAACCCAAAGAGTCTACTTGGTTCGGGTTCTCCTAATTTCAGGTGATTGTTAAGTCGTCCATGTCTGCTTTGGTTTTGAACTCTTTATTTTATTTAGTTGAAATGATTTGTATTTTTATGCTGGTGCATTATAAGCTGAAGCCTCCAATTGTTTATAATTGTTATAATGATTTTATGGTAAAGATCAGTCATACTCAGCCAGACAAATGCAGAAATAGATTGTGAGTGAGCCGGTTGGCTGAGATTGCTTGGCTTGTCTTGTCTATGGGGAATAAATCAACACGCTGTGTGGCTTCGTCAACAATCCATCTTTTTCAGGCGCTCGAACTGTCCGACTGTCTAGGTCTGTCTCTCTGTCTCTGTGTAAAGCCGGAGGTGAGGGCTGGACTGGCTGGGCTGACTTGCCTTGCCTTATTACTGCTGCCGTTGGCTGATCAAAGCCTGTTGATCGGAAATTCTCGCCTACGATTGAGTGACAAAAAAAAAAAAAAAATGGAAGGCAAAAAAATCCAAATCGAATAAAATTCAACCGAAAATTTAGGTAGGTCGTCGCTTTACTTTTGATCAATGGATCGGTACGCCAAGTTGCTTAAGCTTTTATCTTTGGGTTTTTTTGTTTTTATTTTATTTACCTGCCTTATCGTAAGCTGATCAGTAGAATCGATCAGTTAAAGGCGCGCACGGTAATAAGCTGAATAGGCGTATGACAATAAGCTATGTAATTATATGGCATATCGACTTGAGTTTCAAGTAACCTGAGCAACTCCAAAGCTAGATTGTACTCTATGGAATTATGAGGCGGCCAAAAGACGCTTGCGTGGGCAGAGACTCACCTGGGGGGATAAAAAGTACAAACAAATAAAGCTTGGGCAGTGGCGGGTGAGCGGAATTTGGCTAGTAATTGTGGTTGACAAATTGCAGTCAAAATAAGATAGATTGTGTAAAGCCCAGAAAGAAAGAATAGGAAAGAAATAAGGAGAGTGTATGAGAGAGACAGAGAATTGATCGGGCAACCTGCAATGACGCTGAATTTCTCTGTTGGCGTTGGCGTTGCCGTTGACGTTTTTGTTGTGGCTTCATTGAGTTGGCCTGGTCTGGCGGCTGTTTGTTGTCTTTTAATTAGCATGTCATGTGTGTCAGTCGGCCGTTTGGTTTTTTTGCTCCTTGCCTGTTTGCCAGCCTGCCTGAATGCCTGCTTGCCTGCCTGCTTTGGCACGCCCCGTTCGATCCACTACCGCAAAATGCATTTTGTTTCATGACTTGCATTAAATTCAATTTACTTTTTAAATATTTTTGTATATTTTCTGTTTCGTCTGCCACTCAAGTTGCCCCATGTCAGTTGTGGCCGCTCCTGCAATGATCAGGCGCTTTTTTTTTCTTGACCGAGTCTGAGTTTCTTTGACGTTTACGCAGAATTGAGCTAATATCGATGACTGTCCAAAGAGCACTTTTCCATTGAGTGGCCCAAAAAAAAAGAGCCTGTGAATCGCATTTATTAGCCACTTGACTCTCGCTCTCTTTCTCTCTGTGGGCTCTTGGCCTTTTGTGTTTGGATTTGCTTAAAGTTTTTAATAAGCAGTTGCTGAGCCCTTTTTCTTGGTATTTTTCAATTAGCCAACTGAGCGTTCTGGCCATCTAAGACCTGGCCGAGCTGGCCGAGACTTAAATTAATCGACCTGTTAGCCGTGTCTGGTCTAACACAAGAATATGACAAGCTCCATAAATTAGCCTGGCCCAAAGGCAGCGTCTGGCAGGTGCTGTGTGCGTCCAGCTAAATTTGCGTGTGCGGACAGCTCAAAGTGCTACCGTATGTGGCCCTGGGGCATATAAATGAGCAGTGTTTAACTTGGAGACAGTGGCCCCAGCAGGCGCAGCATGCAAGCCAACTCAAATGAGGAGACTGCCCACCAGTTTTATGGTGAGACAGCGGCCCACGGATTTCAGAATAGATGAAACAAATAACCAAAAAGAATCTAAGGAATTCAGTTTTTTTTTTTCTAAATGGTTCAAGAGAATCCCAAAAGTCCCACTTAAAAAATGCCATTCATTTCCTGGTTATCCTGTGCCGAGTGCTCCAGTGTGTGGGTTCCGTGTGCCTTTGCATAATACAATTTTATAATATAGCAATAAATTCCTTTATAACCACATATAAATTTAAGCAAAAAACAAAAGGGTTTGTTGCTAGCCACTTGCGGGTGGAGTAGGATATAGCCAGAAGTTTGAGGATGCGTTGGCTGGCAAGGATTGTGACCAAACAAGCCACAAGAGTGGCCATAACTCAAGGAGTCTGTGACATTTTTATGGCATAAAATATATATTTTATTGTATATATATTTTTTTTTTGATCCCAAGCCCCCCCTGCCCCCTACCTCAAGCCCCAGCTCAATATACAATTAAAACAACAAATGCAGAAAACTGAACGTAAAAACAAATGGGCATTAATCCTTTTTATACAATATCCTGAAAGCTCTCTCACTTCAGAAACAGAAAACAAAAAATAAAAAAAAAAGAAATGTGGGTGGCATTCACTATTTCTTATGGGCGAGTGTGTTATGGGCCGCCATTTTCTTTGCTGCTTTGCCAGCTGCCATTTTTATGCCTGTTTTGCGGCTCGTTTTGTTTGTTGTTTGCCGTTGTTTTTATTGTCTTCTGTGTGCTTTTTTTTTTTTGGTATTTTGGCATTAAAAATGTTTTATGTTGTATGCGATTTCCTGCAAAGCACAACTCAACTTTTGCACATGCCCAAAATTGAAGCGGTCCAGAAACAAAGCTTCGCCCCAGTCACCTCTTCGCTCACTTGGCCAGCCCTGGCCAACTCTCTACTGCTGAATAATATAAATATTCACATTTATTTGTATTTTCTGTTTATACGAGTATTTATATTTTGAAATATACATATAAAAAAAGGATATATAGAAAGGCTTAATTTGTACGTTTAACGACTCCCAAGTCGGTGTAGGTGTAGGTGTGTGTGTGTGCGTGTGACTTTTGTCTTGACTTTAACTGTTTTTATGGCGCATTGCGACTTTTTATGGCCTTGTCTTGTTTTTGGGTTTTGTTTTTAACCCTGCCATTGCCGCCTGCCACTGCCACTGCCACTGCCACCGTTGTCACTGCCAGTGTTGTCTCTATTGCTGGCTCTGCCTATTCTAATGTGCACCGAATAAAAAAGGATAATAATAAAAACTTGGCTTATCGCTGATGATGTGGACGACGAGGCCACCGTAGTCTCACTGTGCTCACTGTTCACTGGTTGGTGCGTTATAATAAAACAAATGGCAGCCCATTTAATTGTTGGGCCATAAATGTGCGACGCCGCCCTTGTTTTTATATATTTTTCTTTTGGTTATGTGAATGTGGGGAGGCCACGGGCACATAAGCATGGAGCATATCCTTTAAAAGATGTAACCCAAGGCACACACACACATACATACACATACACATTGCTTTCCCCTTTTGCCAAGTGCCACACATTTTATTATTAGTATTTAAATTTATTTGTTGCTTTATGGCGTGGCGCGTTGATAAATCTCGGCCAACAAATTACGGCTTTTGATTTTAATGACGGTCATAAAAGGTGCACCACCACCACCACCAGCACTACCAATGAAATACCGCCAAGTATAGTCACCTAAAATTACATAATATCATTTTTGTTCTCCTCTTTTTTTTATTATTATTTTTGTATAATCAAAGTAACTTAAAAGTTCATTTCAGATAACACCAAAGTGCCCATCAAAAAAGACATTGCCAAAAACAAAGAGTCAAGGAACTGTCCCTTTCTTCTTCTTCCTTACTTTTTTTTGATTTGAGTGAAATAGCCAATGCGAACTCTTCAAATCCTCACATATGCAAAGGCAATTGTTCATTTGAATTGTTATTCTTTCAATAGAGATGCGTAGTTTTATTTTGATATCCCATGGTTTTTGATGCAATTGAAACTACGATGCAATTAAGACAATTGCTTCTGTTGTGACTGCAATTCGGTTACTTTTTATTTTGAGAGTTTCCCCTTTATATTCTTGGGTGTGTTAATAAAACTTCAATTGAGTTGGTTGTTTTTGTGTAATTGCCGCAGACAAGGGGAGAGAAAAAAGTTTCATAACATTTGGCACATTTGGTTTTATTAGGCAATTATGCAACTAATTCGTGGGGAGTTTTTCACTGGCACATCAATTCCCTTCACAGCAATCCAATCACGACCGCAACTACCACAACACAAACAAGTCAATTGCAAAAGGGGTGGCGGTGGCGTTGGCTCTCTCTTTTGTCCTATGGAAGCTAAATTACTATTTTTTAAAAATTTCCGAATAACAAAATCAACACTCTTTATAAACAAAGTCTCAAATCACTTAATTTTTTTATAACCTTTTGTTTTTTGTTGTGCTATAAAAACCTCAGATATTTGGTTTTTATTTCTCATATAAAAAAGATTTTTTCACCAGCTCATAAAAGCTTAAATCAATAGAGAATTTAATGATAATGTCTCTATAAACAAATAAATATTTTATAAGAAAATTAAATTCACAAAATATTTGATTATCAAAAGATTAAAATATCAGATTTTCTTATGAATTTTTAAAATAATAATTTCAAAAGGCTTCCTAAAAGAGAGTATAGGGAAATATTGCCAACATATGCAGACAAAGAGTATCTAATAGATACATTGAGTAAACCAACATGTTAATGAGAGTTTTGGGGTGATCCCAACTGGTTTGATCCTCTCATTTTGTACCGCCTCATTAATTGCGGCTGTTCCAAAAAGGAAAATAAAAACAGCATTTGCCATGATTTGACTGTGATTTCGTTTGGCTTGGAATTCAATTAATTTACACTCTGTTTTAGCTATTCTCTTTTTTGTTTTGGCCACACCCAATTGAACTCATTTTTTTACACACTCCTTTTGCTTCAATCTAGACAATAAACAGCAGCCAAGGGAAACAGCATCAGTAAACCTAAAGAAGAGGAAAGAAAAAAAAAAATAAACAAAAATGATAAATGAATATTTTCCTGGCGCTCACTGGGACTACCATTTCTGGGGTATCTGAATGAGAGAGAGATAGATTGTTATCCGCGACATTCCTGCCGCCCAAAGTGTCATTGTTGTCGATCATTTTTATTATGTTTTGTGAGCGCTCTTTGAGCCAGAGCAGGCCAAGCCAGGCCGAGACTTAAACTCTGGATCCATTTGATTGACAAGCCAACACAAAACACGCGACCCGGTACTAGTCAGTCTGTCAGTCAGTTAACCAGTCTGTCGAGCTGTCAGTCAGTCAGTCGCACAGTCCATCAGTCAGTTACATGCAGCGATCATCTGTCGTCTGAGCACATGAGCATTTGAGTATCTTTTGATTTTTATGGAGAAACAACTTTTCTCTCGCCTTTTAAACCATGTTCGATCAAAATGAATGTGCGTGTGCGAGTGTGTGTGTGATTTTTATGAGGCAACTTTAGCTTTTAACATAAAATACGCATTAATCATTTAGTGGGCTGCATAATGAACTCTACTTGGTTGGTGGTCGGTCAACTGTTTGCTTGTGGCCAGCACCTTTTTTGGTTTAGTTTTTTTTTATTATTATTTTATTTTTTTGTGTTTTAGTAGATTTCGAAGTAATGAGTTTTATTTTGATTTGATTTTATTTGAGCGTGTTGTATTTTAAGCTGGCTACGAGCCAGAACTTTTGGGAAGCGGCGCCAAATTGCCGAAAATAAAAAAAAAAACTTTCATTTATTCTAGCTGTGGCAATCGTTGGCACATCGTATGTAGTTATAGGCTTTGGCAACACCAACAACAAGGAGAGCAGTAGCAACACTTAATCCTGGCGCACAACTATGCCGTTTGCATTGTTTCACGCACAATGGACACAAAGGACATGTTTGCACTGATTATCAGATTAGGCCATTGTACGTACAAATTGATATTGTCATGTTTCAAGTGCCCGCGAGACAAGCTAGCTAGCCAGGCCAGAGACACACTGACACACACATACACACATAGTCACTGGCAGACTCTCACAATTCGGCACTAAAACTGAAAACTCATTGAATGCTGTCGCCAGTGCCGATTAAGAGATTTTTTTCGCACTCTTCACAGCAGCCTGAAAAACTTGGTAACTCGAAAAACAATGACGGCGGCAAAACAGATTTGCAATATTTAGGCACACACACACACACACACACACATTCTGGCATAGTCTCTCACAGACACAGAATAAAGCAGCCACAATTTTGACGAAACAATCGGTAGACAATGAATGTTTTTGAGTGGTTTGCGCCTTTCGCTTTGGTTTCGATTTTTCAGTTTTTCAGTTTTTGCAATTGTCTTTGGTCATTGGTCTGGTCTACTTTGGTTTAGTTTTGTTAGCCGAGAAAAAAGATCATTAGCATAAAGCCGCAACAGCAGACAGAATGGGCGTTGAGACTCGGCTAGTGGCGTCGTCGGCAATATAGCCAAGCAGAAGGATTAGTCCTTAAGAAATATGCATATCATTGCCAATAATCAAAGATCTCAAAAAGAAGGAGAAAAAGATATTTGGCTTATTTTTTTACAGATCCACACAAGTGCTTATCATTTGGAAGGCGTTTGCCTTTGATTCATATCAGAAGGTCTATAGATTAGGTGGAAAATCGGCTAAATGATATCAGATTTCTTTAGAAATTTTCTGGAAATATTTAGATTTTGGATTTGTCATATCAATGCAGCTGTATCAAGAGAGTGCTAAAATAAAATTTTTAAGATGAGACAAAATGCCAAAATGTCTGGCAAAAAAAAGTAAAAGGACGGTTTCATTGTCCCAATTCATATCGGTATTTTTTGATCTTTACTCAAACCAGTGATTTCGATTCATTTCAGATTTTTCTAGAAAAAAAAACTGATATACAGATTAAGTACTTCGAGTGTCCCTTATCTATACTTTCGCACCAGCGAATTAGAAATAGATTTTTGGCCAACTTATTGATGTACTGAAAACTAAATTTCAATATTCTATCATACCTAAAATAGACAGATATATGGACCTAAGATATCTATATATTTCCTTGAAAGAGGACCTGCTCTTTGAGTCTAGTTTAAAGGATTTTTTCAATAATTTCCGCGCACTTTCCTTGTCATAAATCAACTTGAACTCACTTTTAACTCTATCAGAAAATGTTTTAGCTTTATAGATGACCCAGTTTTTTTTTTATATTCTAGGATCAGCCAGTGATATTGACGTTAGAGTTTGCCAGGTTCAGGCACCTTTTTGCCTTTTGTACAAAACGTTAGCGCCGGGTCATAACTTTTATGAATCCTCTATTCTTACGGGGTCTGCAAATATCTACAATATATGCACTTGTTCTATTTGTATTTCATAAATTTGTACAAGAGGTAATAAAAATATTGCCCAGCCTCCGGCTAGTGTGAGCACAAAGGAATTGCACCATAAAATACCAAACACAAAACAGCAGGAGGAACAAAGCGCCGCCTGATCTTTTGTTTTGAGCACAACTAAAAACTGAAAACTAGTGCAACACTTTTGGCTTATAGACAAAGCCAGAGACTATGGCCCAGTGCAGGCCAGAGTAGGGAAGAGCAGGGAAGAGCAGGGCCGGGTAGGTCAATCCAAGCACAGGGAGAGAAAGACTGAGAGACCTGAACAGCCATTGTCTTCGCAGAAGTCGTTAGTGTGACAGGTTGGATTTGTTTTGTGTGCGGTGCCTAAGTCTGTCATCATCATCAGCATAAGACTTGTCTGGCGCCAGCATTAGGGACAATATTTTCGACTAAATATTTCGTCACAGGTCCAGCAACAACAACGGCACTGACCAACAGCGAAGGCGTAGGCCTAAAAGGTCTGAATTTCTCTTGGCCAGCCCGGCGCTGCGGGCGTTTCTTTTGGTCGATTTCTTAGCCCGTTACTCTTTTCGTTCTAGGCTCGGAATGTTGTTGGTTTTGTTGTTATTGCATTGATGATTTATGTAGTAACTAGAGCTACAGGTGGAAGAGTCAGGTAGCATTGCTGGGATCTCATTCAATTGGAGTTAAATTCCAAATGTCGTTGCTAGTGGGAGTCGCAGGGGCATGCTAGTTCGATAGTTTGACATAAATTATAGAAAATATTATGGCGACAGTTTTCATGAGAATTTTCTCCTTTTTCCTGAATAGAGAGAGAGAAATATAAGAAACCATTAAAATTAAACTGCTTGGTCTAGGTAATGAAATGCTCGGTTGGAAAATGAAAAATATTATATTGATTTGGAAGAGTTATTAAGAATTTCATGATCATCATTTCCAAACAATAATGATTTTGATAAATTTAAAAACTTAAAACCATGAACAACGTTAGAACAAATAGAGAACCCAACACCGATGTAGGCTTGGAACCAATTTGTTTGCAGTAAAGGACACAAATTTTTGAAGGTTTCTTCTGTATTTTTTAAATTATCTATGGAATATAGTTTGTTGATATATTATGGATTTATATATGGATATTTATGGATCTGTCTTAATCAGATTCCAAAAGATCTCTTACAATTACCTTCTTAAGGTATAGTAACCGGCCAGATCGGACCACTATATCATACAGCTGTCATATGAACCATAATCGGTATTTTCAGATGAAGTTAGATGAATGCATAAAATAGTGATATAGACCATTTGATAGTTTATTGATTAACTTACTTTATGGAAAGACTAAATCGTGTAGCTCCCAACCAATTATCCTAAAGTTCATAAAGTTCATTGGAACAATTCTCTAAGCCTCAAACTAAACCTCGATCATAAGAAATTAATATTAAAAACCATACTATTTCTTTTCTCTTGTAATTAAAATTTGTTATGTTGGAAATTTGCCAATTTTCATGGCCCTGTCAAACACACTCTAAAATTGGAATTATTTGAGATTCGTGCCCATATGAAAGATTTCGTCGTCTACCTTTGGCCACCTAGCCATGTGGTGGCATGTGTGAGTGCAGTTCGAAGTTCGAACATATTGGCACACTTGAACAGAAGGCTTCATTGGCTAACCCCAATAATTGGAGAGAGAAAGAGAGAGTTCAAGTGGCGAAACGCGCGTGCCTGGCAAGCAGTTGGGTTCGTCTGGCGGCTGCTGTTCATTCCTCCCTGGCCTTGCAGACGGCGCCGGGGTGGCCAGCTCAAAAGTTTTGAACAAGCTTTTTTTTTTTGTATGCACGTAAAAGTCGCACACTTTCCTTGCTTCCTCTATTGGAATTTTCACAATGAAAGTACTTGAGATTTTTTTATATGCTCTTCTTGTTGTTCTTGTTGATTTGGTGGTGCCGGCAAAGAAGGCTGATGGGGTTGCCCGGGGCTGGTGGCATTTGTGAACTGAACTTTTACTGCTCAAGAACAATAAGTTCAAGTACTGCTGGCCAAACAAAAAAGAAGTAGAAGAAGAAAAAACATTTTAAGTTTTAATTACACAAACCACTGGCGAAAGGCTTGAAACAAAAAAATAACAAAAGGATGTGAGTGAAAAAAAAAACAAAGAAAAAATAGCAACAGAAACTGCGGTAGGTCTAACTAAAATTAGGGGGGGAAGCGAAAACAAAAGCAGACAATAGATTTCTTTCAATCGGAAATTTCCAAATCAGAGCGAATTCTTGAAATCACTCAACTGATTAGCACCTTCCCGATTTGGACTTATCGTGAAAAATTTCCAGATTTTTTTTTTTTTTAGTTTTGATTCAAAAAAATCAAACGACACTTCAGGTTCCTTCTTTCTCTTTGCCCAAAATAAGAAGCCATCGATGTGACTATCTATCAAATACAGCCAGCCATAGCTTGTCAGTGATTAGATTTTCAATTCTCAAGCTACTCAAATTCTGACAAATACAATGAAATACAAAAAAAAAAAACTGAAAAAGTAGAATCCAGTCAAAAAAAAAAAAACCGAAAAAAATTGCTCAATTGTTACTGATTAGACTTTGTTTTCAATTTGTCTGCCATGAATGAGAGCCAAGGGGTAAGTGGGGTAAGAGTGGAATAGATGGAGAATGGGTAACCATTGCCGTTGAGTTTTTAATCAAAATTGTACAGGAAATCAAAAATCAGTTGGAAAAATAAAAATCACAGTTTCTTATCATGATGTTCTCTAGAGTTTTACCCACTTGCCCCAAACAGCTACCGCGCAACTTAGGCGTCAATTGTTTTAGTTTCTGTTGTTGTTGTTGTGATTCCTCTTCTTTTTCAGATATGTCTATATGTCCGTAGATATTGTTATTATTATTATTTCTTCTTCTTTTTCTATTTCTTGTATTTTTGGGCCTGGCCCTTGGGCGTGTAATTTGAAGAACGCAGTAGCTATGAAATCAATTACCCGATAAAGATTTGACAGCACAAACGTAGCAATGTGCCAGTCGATAATTAATTTTAACGCTTTATCACCACGTGAACTACTGGTGGGGGCTGGTGGTGGTGCTGGTGGTGATGGTGTTGGTGAGTAACACTTGACGATGAAGACAAGACAAGCCAAGCCAAGCGATTTCATATTTTTCAGTTTTTCCATTTTTTTTTTATTTATTTTTTGATTTGATTTGATTGAAGTCTGTCTAAAGTTTTGTTTCATTTTTTTGTGGTCTAATCTATTTGGCTTTTGAAATCGTAGCTACTATCGAATAAATAAAATGAAAAATTATGACTGGAATTAGATTTGAACAGCCTCTCATTCCGCTTCTGTCTTGACCTCGACTTCTATGAATTTATTTCGATTTTTATTGTTATTATTTTTTTCTGTTTCAGTTTCAGTTTCTCTGCTTACTTTATGCTTTTGATGGGCTCGGTATTTTGCGGTTAAAGATGTTTCCCATGATATGCAAACGAACTCAATTATTTATTTTATCACAAATGATTTTCTTATCAAATCTAGAAATCGCGTCATCTTCAAAATACCACACCAACCCAGAGAAAAGAAAATATAAAGAGTACCTTTTTTTCTGTTTTTTTTTTTTTTTTGTTTCTATGGTTCCTTCTTTCTTTCTGAGTTGTCTTTGGTCTGCTCATCTTCTATGTATTTTATGTGATGGTCTCTGCCACAGCCACAGCCACAGCCACTTCTGTCGCATTTCGCTTTAAGCATTACCCAAGCCCCTAACCATAACCTCTTGAGTTGTGGTTTTCAGTTTTTCTTACAATTGGGCAGTCCGCCAACCGAACCATCCATCCTGGCCGCGACGTCGCCACCGCATTTTGAGATGCGCGCCATTATTCAAGGAGCCACGGCCTGCCTGGGTCTCTGAGTTTTTTTTTTTTTTTTAGATTTTGGTGGTGGTGTGATGGTGACGTCGAGGTTCTGCTCATTCGCAAGCCGTCGCATCTTTGGCTGGCTATCTTTGCGTTGAAATCTTACAGTTCATGTCAAATTTCTTGTGTTTTTATATATCATCGCCATGGCCATGACGGTGGCTCCGCTGGCTCTGTCGACTCGACTCATTCAGTTGATGCTGCTCTTGCCGATCTGTGTATGTGTGTGTGTGTGTAGCGCCTTTTTTTCTTCTCCCTTCCTTGTAAGTATGTAAATCTCGGTGTTGTGGTTGTGTGTTTCGTGTTACCTTTGTGAATGCAGCTGGAGAGTTTTGCATTTCCATTTTGTGTGTACACTGCTGCCCCCGCAGCTTTGACTGATTGTCGTGTGTTTATCTTTTGATGTGGCATAGCTTCTGTTTCCAGATAAATCAGCATAGCCGTTTGTTAATTAAGTTTCAAGCAGGTTTTTAAATGCACCAACCTTTAAACATATCTCTCCCTCTCCGCTCAGAAGGAGACTTGTCTTGGTAACAGTGTTGGAATGGATGGCACGGCCAGCGCCAAAATGGAAAGGTTTGGAAAAAATCTCATTTCTTAGCACCTTTTGACATGCAAGGAAAGTCGAAAAATAAAACCACACACATAGAAGAGAAGTCTTACCAATTTACCCGTCAACTGCTAAGCAGCAAATCAATCAATTCAACACGCAATTTAAACCACTGCAGTGTCTATACGATTATAGGGATAGGAGGGAGTCCGAGGTAGACAAGTCGATAATTTCTCTATTTTGACTGGTCGGCCCCTCCGACAAGGCGCCCCTTGGAAAGGTAGCTGCGGTAGACAATAAATAATAACTCAATACAAATCCCAATTACAGACAATGGGGGGTGAGAGACAGACACACACACACTCGGATATTCTGTGCAGACAACCCTCATTTGAGAAATCCTTGCCAGTTAGCAGACCAACCTTTTGATTGTCCTTTTTGCCATGTTAGTTCTTTTTTTTATGGCCCACAAAAAAAAAAGAAAGAAATGAAACGGGGCCAGTTGAGGGGTTTGTCGGCTGCTTCCTTACTTAGCGACTGGCTGGGTTGTTGGCTTGTTTGATTCGATCAGCGGGGTTTCGCCTACATGGATTGTGGATATGCCCACAAAAATCCAAAAAAGAGACAATGTCCTTAGAAATTTCGTTACGTTTCCCTTTGGCGTCAGCCACACAAAATTGTCTAGAATTGATTCCTTTTGTGGTTGTATTTTATTTTGGGTTTATCCTTGCCAAGAAATAAATCGTCTCTTTGGTCCTGACCTTTGTTTTTTTATTTTTCAGTTTCGGTGTATTTTCTTTTATTTAAATTTTTATTTAATTTGTTATTTGTTTACATGAAATCCACCAACATACGGCGACATATGACAACATTCTCAGCCGGTTCTGGTCTTTGGGTCTACCCCGTGTGGCCATTATAATGTGGCCATTGTTTGCCACTCAACACACACCAATAGGGGGCGGTCATTTCTATTGTTGTTGTTGTTGTTTTTATTGTTAATGCTTTTGACCACACACCTGGTGTTTCAGAATCCGAAAAGGTGAAGACCCTGTGGCTCTGACTGACAGTGGCGCTTGTATTGCCTCTAATTGAGGTGTTAAGTATTTGAGCTTTCATTAAAAAAAAAAAATACATATTTCAAAAAGTTTTAAGTTTTGACAATATCATCTTACAATTTTAACGATCTAAGCTTTCACACCTAACTTTGTTTTTTTTATTGATTTTTCTCAACATTTTCATGGCAAATAAACTAGTTTAGATGCTCTGGCATAAATAAGTCTTTTTAATCTACCCGATAAATACCACATCAATATGGGACTGAATTAGTGGAGTAGCCTCTCAAAGAGGCATATAAAAAAATAAAAATAAATAAATAAAAAAAAACAATAACAAACTGAAAAACAAACAAATAAACACGAAAAGCAAATCTCGACAGCATCTAACAAATTAAGTGGACAACAATAAATCAACAAATGAAATGACTGAAACGAAATTCAAATGAAAAATCAATAAGCAACAAAATCGATTGACCAACCAAGACCAACAGAGATAGACATAGCCAGAGTTAGAGCGAAAGAGGCAGGGAGAGAGAGCGACAACAACACGCTGCGTGTTTAACAACAAACAATTAAGATGGCGACCAATTGATAAACCAGCAGCCAAATCATCAGCAACAGCAGCAGCAACAACAACAAGCACAACAACATCAAGAAGTTTTGGGGCAAAACCAAACAAATGGCTATAATGAAATAATTATGGCTGAGCATTTATATGATGGGCTAGGCAATGGGTCTCGCAAATGGTCTTGAAGGGATTGTTTGTGTGATTCCGAGTGTGACTGTGACGAAGGCTGAAGTCTGAAGTCTGAGGGCCTACGAAATACCAGAGTTAACTAGTCTGCCATATACGCATTGATTGCTAGAGACTTTATCAGCCATCATCATCGTGAACAGCAACCGCAACAGCAACAACAACATTAATAGCTAAGCAGAAGCATCCGCATCAGCAGCTTCATCATATCAAGAAATGTTGGAATATTGTACAACAATCAATGCAACACACACACACACACACTGTGACACATAGTAAATCACAAATTATTGGTTAAGCGTGCGCCTTCCGTTTTGGCCAGGACAGAAATGTGGCATGCTTTGGTTATCGATCGCCTGGCATCTGCCTTTGCAATTGATGACTTTGATTGCTGTTTTTGGTCATCAGAATCAGAGACAACGGCTTCGGCAGCATGCGTGATATTTATTTGTTATTTGACGCAAGACGCTGATTGCCAAGGCTCCCTTTGTTGATGAGGCTACTGCTCACCTTGTGGCATGTGTCGAGCCTTGGCCAAAAAAAAAAAGGAAATCCACACAACAACACAATTGAGTGACCAACATGAAAAATGAAACCCCATCTCAGAAGAAAGACAAAAGCCAGCCAAGCCAACAGCTAAAAAAAAAGAACCTTAGCATTTTTAATTTGGCTGCATTGTGCACATTTTTGTGCCACAAAATCAAGATAAATAAAGGCTCAGAGCGACAAAAAAAAGAATCGAAAAGGACAAATCCGAAAAAAAGAGTGAGTGAGAAATTAGACACGTGAGGAGTTTCGACCAAAAATCAACCACATTTCTATGTAGGCGATGGACACAGCTGATAGTCCGAGAAACTGATTAAAAATCTGTTTGCCAAAATGTGTCAAATATATAAAAATTCTGGCAAATACTTCCTCAGATTAAGCTGATTTGATCAGTGTCAGGAACAATTTCAATTGGTGCGAACCTGATCTGAAATTCCAGAAACAGGAAGCCAAACAATTCAAAAAAAAAAAAAAAAAATGTAACCAGAGTCTCATTTAGTCAAAATAAAAAAAAAAAATATATATATATATATGGATTTTGGAAAGTGAGTATTTTGTATCCATTTCCATTTATGGGTTCCATGAATGTCCATCGGTGGCAAGCAAGCAATTAAATTCATTTCCCAAACAAGCCAGCGATGCTACTGCGATAAATTAAGCAAACATTTCGCCTTGATGTCCGCACTGAACCAAAAATCAAACATAAACACACACATGAACAAACAAGCTAACAAACTAAAACTCAACCACATCACTGATTATCAAAATTTGATAAGAACATTAGAGCAAACACACACACACACACGCACGCACACACATACAAGCATGCAGGATTGCTCTGCTTCACCGGTCAGGGGCCCGGACATTAGTTCTTGGGTCTCTAACACACTTGCTTGTTCGCTCTACAAGTTTATTTGTCTGCCACAAATATTTATTGAAAACACTATCAATGGGACCTGAACAGGTTAATGGCAATGCTAATAGGCAGGGGAAAAGTTACCAAAAATTTACCAAAAGTTGACCATTGGTTACCAAAATTTTTTCCAGCTCTTCACATTACTTTTGTTCCAGAACAAGCTTTAATTTATATGTGACCCAGGGCGATAAGTTTCTTAAAGGAAAGATTTCTCAGTTTTAGTATTATTTGAGTCTGGAAATAAATACAGAAAATCAAAGTCTGAATTAGAATGTGTTCTTTGAATATTCAAAATCCTGGTAATTTCGTAATATTCATACATATTATAATTCTAGGCTAAGAAATTATTTAAGATCCTTTTTGTGGTATTATTATTTATAAGATTTTCCTAAAATTTTGGTATTTTTAAGTGAAGTCGGAATGTTATAAATCAATTAATAAAATGATTTACTGATCAGATTCTTCATTTTTGAAAAGTTCTAAAATAAAATACAAAAAAACGTCTTTAAAATACTAAATGTTTTGTAATACCAAATTGGTCCCTTAACAATAGATTATGATTAATAAATATATAAAATAATATATATAATAAAAACAATTTTATTTATTTTGTATTAACTAAGAATTAGAGTTATTATAGATTTCAATATCTATATATATTTTTTAAAGATATAAACTCGAATTATATATATGATATTTTGTGGGTGATAAATGTATAATATACATATTATTTTTGTAGAAATTTTTTTTTAGAGAGAAATAAGCTCGAACAAGATATATAAATTTCTATGTCTGATAACTCCAAGTTTTTTCAAGATCTTAAACAACAAACTGAAAAACAAAATCTTTCAAACCTTTTTCTTTGAATTTTCCAATACTTTTTCAACACTTATTATTGAGAGAAAAGGTAGAAAGACTTTTCAATCCATAATTGTTTAATAATGTTGATTGTTTTGCTCCTCGATTTTCTTTGGCAATTGTAGAGGGCGCCACTTTAGCTGTTTGGTTTTATTTGTATTATTTGTGGCTTTCTTACCAACATGACTTGCACAATTCTTGCAATTTTTATTGTCTATGCTTTTTTCATCCCAAACTAACAACTTTGTAATTTTTTGTTTACATGCTTAAATTGTAGAGTAATTGCTTTGGGAAGTGACAATTGTTGTGCTATCTGTCATTAACAGTGTACACAAGCTCAGCTCTCTGTGTGTGTGTGTGTGTGTGTGTGTGTCTGTGTGTGTTTGTGTATTTTTTGTATTCCCCGTAAATTGTTTGACGCTGCGAAAATGCACACATGTTTAGCCACAACTCCAATTTAATTCAAAGCAAACTAAACCAAACCAAACCAATTCAACCCAGTCAGTCAGTCTGTCAGCCAGTTCAGTCAGCCCGTTAGTTCAGCAACTTTTTTAAGCTTGCCAACAAAGAATACAAAACCCAATGACCTGTCAAAAGCAGTCGCCACCACAACAACACAAACAACAACAACAGCAACAACCACAACCACCAATAAGATAAAACAGATGCTAACGGTCAGATAAACAGAGCTACGTAATTCGTGTAATTATATTCTCAATTACCAAAGTGCGTTTGTTGACTTTCAGTCTTGCCTGCCGGTTGCCAGCTGATGATGTCGTTTGATTAGAGACCAAAAGCGTTTTTGAATTCAGTTTCAAAGGGAGTGAGGTGGCTGCGTTCAAAAAAATATTAAATATAAATTTTAAAAAAGAAAGCAAAGCCTAACAAAAATCACAAAAAAAAAAAAAAAACAATGATAAGAAGCCAGGGCAAATATAGCAATGAATGAGATAAGTCCTGTCCAAAAGGGACCGAATGAGAGGCAAAAATCTAGGAAAATGAAAAGAAAAGAAAAACAGAGGGCAGAAACAGGAAAGAAGACATATGCAAATGGCAGTCATCCTGCGGCAGGCAAAGCAATTTAAGTGGTTCCTGTGCTCAGGAAACAGCAGCGATCTGATGCCTACCAAGATATGATATGATTATGTTAAACGCTTCGTTTTGTTTGCTCACTCACACACACTGACACTGGGCCAAAACAATCTTGTCATTGGTCATTGGCATGAGCCTCAACGGCCAGCTGCTTACAACAACAACAAGAATAAAGCAACCTCTGTGACAGTGGCCCTGTAGTCGTCGTCGTCGTCATGCTCTCTTAACTGATTGCCAGTCTATGGACAAAAAGGAGCAGCCGCTGAAACTCTCAACTCACCCGACCGACGTCCATTCAGTTGATTTCTACTCTACTCCACTCTTTTCAGTTCGGTTCAGTTTCGAGTTGACGATTTCATAATTCAATTTACAAGATAAGCCCAACCAAAGAGTCAGCCAACCAACAACTAACTCACAACAACAACAACAACGACATCAACCAAAACAAGCTGCTGTGGCTTTGGGGCGTGTTATGAAAAGAAGACAGCAGTCAACTCGGTCTATAAAAAAAAAAAACAAAAAAAATCTCAAAAGAAAAAATAAAATCAGACCTTTTAATTAATTATGCATCAGCGATTGTGTTTAAATAACTACAACAACAACAACAACAAAATGAAGCTCTATCAAATCTTTTCAGATTTTTGCTTTCATAGTACCTTTGTCTCTGTCATAAGCAGATGAACCAATAAAAAGTTGGTGTTGTTTGCCCAACAATACTCATACGTAGTGTGGAACCTAGGGCAGATTTAGCATACGACAAAGCCGCTATATAGGAAATTTTTGAAAAATAGTATAAAAGATTTTATTATATTGAGTTTATTTTATCATATAAATTGGCTCTGGCACAATCTATTTAAATATGTAAAAATTTGAAAAGGTTTTTGTTTCTAATTTTTTTGAAATTTATTAAAATTCTGAGATTTATTTTAATTGAATTATATATAAATATTTTTATGTATTATTACATTGGCTTATGATCAGTATAAATAGAGATAACCAGGATTTTAAAATAAGTAAGTCCACCACTGGGAAACTTACCAGAATATATAAAAAAAAAGTTTTACAAATACTTTTTTTCACTTCATGATTAAATTGATTTTTCGGCTTGATAAGCTAAGATGGGACCAAAATAAAAAGGTTCAGATATTATAAAATATATACAAAAATAATATAATAATATTTCTTTTAGTTTTTTGACAAATCTTTATTAATATATTTTTGGCTTTACCTGATATTTTACTTTAGAGTTAATTCTTCCAAATTAACAAATCAAATAAGGAATTTTCGGTTAAGTTGAAAAAATTTGTTTATGAAATTTTTTGAAATTTTTGGAATTTTCGGTTGAGTTAAAAAAATTTGTTTACGAAATTTTTTGGAATTATTTTACAACGCATAAGAGATCATCTTTATCTTTGAAACCAAGTAAAAAAAAAAAATAAATACAGTAGAGTCCGGTTATAACGACTCCGCTTATAGCGTCAGTCCGGTTATTGCGACGGAAACTCGATGGCTTGGTTGGTCCCCATACAAAGTTATATGAAAGGACCTCCGGTTAGTACGTCTCCGCTTTTAGCGACAAACCGCTTATACCGACGAGATTTTTCATAATTCAACCGGATATTGCGACGTTCCCAAAAAAATACAGCAAAACAATACCACCAAATTTAAGCATCAAACGACTTCGTTAGAAATGTATGTATCTATCAGTGACTGACGTCACAAAAATGTTTAAAGCGTGCGTGTGCAGACCTCATACCTATATTCCTAGAAAATGTCCCGTTATATTTATAGTTTTTTTCAGCTTTTTTCCATGAAAAACCTATGTTATTAAATGAAATTTATTAATTTTTTTTTTTGATTAAAAATTTAGTTTGTTTTATGTTAAAACATATTACGAACATGGAAACCATAAAATAAACAAAAAAGAAATTTTTTTTTCCACCTTTCGGTTAGTGCGTCTTCCGGATATAACGACGTAAAATCGTCGGTCCCTTGAAAGTCGCTATAACCGGACTCTACTGTATTAAAAATTAAAGGATCAAATTTAAAATAAATTAATGATAGTGCTAAAGTTCAAAAGTTCAAACTTAAAATAAATTAATGATAGCCCTCATGTTTTGCTTATTAAATCATTAAAGTTTTTTGAAAATATTTCGGCATCTTTGATCTTCTCATGACCAAATTTTAAATCTCTTAAATTCATTTAAGATCAAATGAAATATTTTTAGCAAAAATTTTCTTTTCTACATTAAATTCTGAAAGCAATTCCTCGCTTTTCGAAAAAAGAATCAGAAATGTTTTTTTTTTTTATTTTATAAATAACTTACTCGGTTATTTTCTTTGTCGTCTTTATTGATTGTCTTATCAAGCAAGACGAATGTAGCAAGGTTAAACAATTTTCAGAGAGCAAGAAGAAGAAGAAGAAGAAGCTTAAGCAAATACGCAAAAAGATCCTTTAATTCCCTGCATAATTTCAAATCAGACAAGCGTTAAAAACATTTCATTATAACGCTACACAATCGGAATATTTAATGATTTAATCGGTCGCTTGGATCAGCCAGCTAAAAACAACAGCAACGACAACAACAACAACAACAACAAAAAGGCAACACCTTAACCAGAACAGAACAACAACTGCACAAACCAAACAGGAGATGACAACAGCAACAACAACAACAACAACTAGAAGAACAACAACAAGGCCAAGTCTCGATAAACTGCTTCAAATTCACAGATTTTATATTTTTAAACGTAGCCATGTAAAAGGAGCCAACTCAAGAGGCAAGCTAAGCCAGGCCAAGTCAAGACAAGTCAAGTCAGACTGCAATACCCAATCCCAGCCAAAGTGGCGACCGCAGCATTGGCAGATATAATGGCGCGAGTTTCATGTTTACAAAAAGATTATGCAGCCAGCAACCAGCAACACCAACAACACCAACAACAACAACAACAGCAACGAAGTAAACGTGCAGAGAGCAAAACGTAGCGAAGTTCTAATTAAACAATTCGTAGAATTTCGCGTTAATTGCAAGAAAACGACCTGAACGTGCAACAGAAAAATAAAAAAGAAGAAGAGGCAGACAACACCGCACCAGCAGTTGAAGATTTGGGGCTTGAGGATTAACACTGCTTTCTGTGGCTGAGAATTTTCCAAGTTGGCAACACTCGCAACTCTTTGGCCCAAAATGAAATGACACGTTTCGTGAATAGTGGGAAAAATGCTAAGATTTTCTAATTCTCTTAAAGCCCCCGTGATTATGTGGGTTCGGAATGGCAGAACCTAAAGCCTATTCTGAATTTCGAGACCCGCATAAAATTCATCACAACCAACCACGAATCCATATTATTAGCACAAAACCCAACTATAATCACAAGGCCAACCAAACAAACAAATAAAAGCAAAGCCCACAAGCGACAAAAGCCAAGATCATCCATGTTGTGTGAGCCTGAGCCCAGGCAGGAGAAAACTCAATTCAAATTATCGCCCTACAAGATCGACAGATGTTCCAAAAAAAAAAAAAAAAAAAAAAACAGAAAGAACGCAGGATGAACGAACAGCAACTCCTTGACTGACTCTGACTCTGACTTTGAGTTTAAGCCTGACAGTGTCCATGGTGGTGAAGGCGATGGCAGTGGCGATGGTGCTAGTGATCATGGCTGGCCCCCTTTTTAACCGAAAGGTCAATGAGGTGCAGCGAACGATCGGCCAAATTGTCAGAACAGCCAAGCCAAAAACCAAAGCAGTCGCACGTTTCGCTGAACAAATAACGCCCCAATTTTTATGTTGCTTCTTCGGGGCAAAACTAAAACCTTTAATCTAAACCACTTTGGGCAAAATAAATATGTATTCGAATATGTGCGTCGATCGTTGCTATAGAATGAATGCCATGCATTCGCATTTTTCGCATAGTCTGGGACATCAGCAGGAGGCACACCTTTTACCAAAAGGGATAACTCAAGGGGGCATAAACCAACAACAAGAACAACAACATAGAAACTCTCAAGCACTCGAAATATTCGATTGCTATTGTTGTTGTATTTGTTGTTTGTCATGGCATTGTCGAGAACCCGCACGCAACGTCATCATTCCCGTCAATGGCTCATCAACGTGTATTAAGGGCAGCCCCTGCTCTCGAGGTACCCACTCCACTCTCTGGTCATCCAAGACTCTTTCAGTGTGCTTGCGCTCATATCAGCAAAGATTAATCTCCATCGGATTCACTGATAAGCAACGGCCACCGCAGCCATATAGAAGCTTGTTCTATAGTGTTGAGGGCATTTGTTCGCTGTCTCATCGTATACCAAAGCCACCACCTCTCCCAGCCACATTTCTGTCCATCATTGTTAACAGAGTGCATGTATATATGCATATGTTTACATGTGTGTGCGTGTGTGTGCGTTCGGTGGCAGGCAACACTCATGTTTAAATTATGATGGCTCCTAACTTGCAAGTTGGCATATAGAAATATGGGCATATGGCCAGGCGATCGTGTCATAAGTCAAGTTACTTTGTGTTGCCACTGTTGGCAACATGTTGCTAAGCATTTGAATCTAGCAATATTCTTATTAGCTCCATGGAAATGAGATAAAAATAAGCAAGTAAATATGGCCTCAAGGATATTCTCTTGTGTTGAAGTCATGGGGTTTTATGGTACCCTGTACCTTTAGGACTTAGGCATATTATTTGTGCATAGAAAAGAAAACTTCGGAGAGGGAAGCCCCCGAAAGTGATCCATAACATGATCAGGTTGCAAAGATAAATTGATGTAGCCATCCGTTCAACCATGAAGTGATTTTCTTAGAACCTAATTTCTTTTGATTTAATTTTACCTACCGAAAAGTGTAGCCAAGCTTCGTCAATTCTCAATGTCAACGTCTTTAAGACTGACCGTGAAAACTTTATTTACTTTTGGCTTATCGTAAAACAGTGAGAGTCGAAAAGAATTTACTCTCACTACATTTCATACAGCCTCTCATATGCATTGCTGATAAGGCAAACAGCAGTCCCAGCTTAAGGCTTGGCAATGCTTCAGATCCCAAATGGAATTTAGTGCCGTGTGAACTATCAGCATGTCTGTGCGATTTTTAATACCGATATTGTTGTGGGCTCTGAAGCTAGCCGCTTGTCAAGCCAGCGATCTGAACTTGAGTCTCAGCTGCCCTCATAAATTTTGTGTACTCTCTGGCATAAACAACACCTATGATGATCCATTAATTTTCACGAACAACAGTGCGCCGCATTTGAAAGAGTTACTGATTCGGGACTCTCGTATATCTCAGCTGCCTAGTAATGTTTTCAAATTGGCACCCAATCTGAAAATCTTTCATGTGCATACAGGTAAATTATTCAATATAAATGAGGAGGATTTTCACCATGCCACGGAATTGGAAAATCTTTCCCTGCAATATAACAATGGATTTTCATTGACAACAAAGGTATTCTCCTGGCTCACGAAACTAAAGAAGTTGGATCTGAGCAATAACTTTATACACAGAATACTCAAGGATTCTTTTGTGGGCCTGGGAAATCTCAAGTTCCTAAGTCTAAGGGGGAATGCGCTGGAGAGTATTTTAAATGGTACTTTGACACCTCTGATCAATCTAAAGTATCTCGATTTGAGAGAAAATCAAATAGATAGACTCGGTGCCCACAGCTTTGAAAACCTTACCAAACTTGAGTACCTTTTGCTATCCGGCAATCCTTTCACCCAACTGGCTCCCCATGATCTGAGTGCCTTGCCACCTCTGCGTCTATTGGATGTGAGCCATAGTGAAAGATTTCTCCACCTGCGCGTCCATAGCGTAGATGAGTTGCTCTGCGATAACAGCAATCTGGAAACCTTAGTCATCACTGGCATCGTCAAGCGTCTGAAAGCCGGCAATAACCAACTAACGAAGCTCACTATTCACGATAAGAGCTTTATGAATCACATGGACCTACATATGAATCAGCTGAACAAAGCCGCAGAATTACTGGAAGGCATGTACGACTTGCTATATGTAGATCTCTCCAAAAATAAAGTCCAATCTCTTTCTGAACACAATGAAACCTCGTATCTTGAATTACCAAGTCTCACTCACCTTAACTTGGCCCACAATTGTTTGCACAAATTGAGACCGAATGATTTGATTTTGCTCAGTAGACTAGAGCATCTTGATGTCTCCTTCAATAGTCTCTGGCAATTGACATCCGCGAATTTTAGAGCGAACTCCTTGAAATCCCTTTATATAGAAGGCAATGGTCTGGACAAGTTTGATTATGAGAATCTCATAAAGACTCAACCAAAACTGACTGAGTTGGGGCTATGCGGAAATAATTGGAGCTTCGAGTACTTACAAGAAATGACAACCTATCTGAGTTCTCAAAAGATTCGACTGCCACTACGCTGTGATCCCACTTTATCCGATGATCCCAATGAGAATTTGACACTACCCGAAGTCCAGTTGATATATAAAAACCATTTGCTCTCCCAGCTGCAGCCTGAGAACGTCAAAGGTATTCATCCATATTGGACAAAACGTGATGTCTATGCTCTCCTGACCCTGCTAATGGTGCTTATTATTTTACTGCTTCAATGTTGGCGGATTTTGATAGAAGAGGGCTGCATCGACAGATGTCGCCATCGCCTGAGACAACGTCTGGCAAGGAACAATCAAGCCACCACTCCAAATAGCAGTGCAATACTGATTAATCAAGCGGACTCTGAAGTATGAATTCACTTTTTTTGATAACTCATACAAAAATTTGTTATTGTTGTTCATTTTGTGTTTTGTTTTTTTGTTTTCTCTACTTTCTCATTTCTTTCTTTAGCTAAGCTCAAGCGAGTAAATGCGCTGTAAACATTTCAACTGGCAACATGTTGCTGACACTTTATAAACATATCATTTTGTAGCCAAGAATAAACGACAATAAATAAACGACAATCGCTGTCAATTTGAAGCTAAAACGACGTCATTTTGGCTCGTAGTAACTTGTACATGTTTCTCTCAGTTTTTGTGTAGTTGTTGTTGTTGTCTTTTCAGACCTTGTATTCTGCATATGAAATGTTGCCAGGCTCGGCAGCACTTGCAACCCCAAGATACATTTACAAGATTTGAATACAAAATACAAACTTAACTCCAAAATAATTGCACGGCATAAACTCTGGCTGTGGCTCTGGCTCAGACAGGTCTGGATTAGTACGAGGTGCTTGGTCAGGTGGTCAGGGCAACGTGTGCAGCAGCAGCAGCAGCAGTCTCAGCAACTGACCAATAACAACAACGTCAACAAAAACAGCTTTAACAACAACCACCCAGCGCCTGCCCCCTTGCCACACCATTCAAACAGTGACTTGCCTACGGTTGCCTACGACATGTTTTGGGTGGAAATTTTTGCCATGTTACGCTGGTTTATTTGGTTTGGGCTGGCTAGCAGGTCTGAGGGTCTGAGAGCTCCTGGGCCCTGACTTAGACTGTGACTCCTGCTAGCCGTATTGAAAGATTTTGATATGGCATCGCAATTTCTGAGAAATTGTATTTTGATTTATTTATAATGTTGCAGCGACATGCACACAACCGAGTTAAGCCAGCCAACTCAACCCGACCAAGGCAACCTAAGCAGTACAACCAAATCAACCAGTCAGCCAGTCAGCCGGTCTGAGCCTATTCCATAGATAGAGAGAGAGAGAGAGAGAGACAGAGAGGGCAAGAGGGAAGCTAACATTCTATTGTTGCTTTACATTTTCAATTTAGAATTTATTGTTGTATGGGCATCAAAATTTTGATTAAATTAGAAATATGCAAATTATGTGCAGGGCATTAATTATGCATAGATCAGATAGAAATGATATGAAACATGGATTAATGGAATAGGATTCAAATTGTAGACCATATAGGATAACTAAAATAACTGACCATATTTCTTGTATTTGTGCCCACCTCTCTGGAGCGGTGGATATTTGATGAGGCGTTTTGCTAGCGTTTTTCGAAACGCCAGCAAAACGCGCCAAATTAAAACCACCTTCTCAATTGTTCAACTTCATCGAAATAACTTCACACCTTTTGCCGCCTTGGCGGCTTGTAGGCGTGGAAGGTCTCACACACGCCCAACTCCTCCCGCCCCATCACCCCTCAACTCCACCCGGGGTGATGCATTTAAAAGTAAAGCGCACGCGGCTTTTTGAAAAAAAAAATATATATTTCAACGATTTGTAAAAATCGAAAGGCCTCTTGCGATAATAAAACTGCATTTTACAATTGCCCCAGACGACACCACCAGACCAGAGCAGACTCAAGCGGCCACAGGCTAGCAAACCGAAAAAATCACAATGCCTTGCTCTGACTTCTTGGAGAAGAAGTAAAAAAACAGAGTCGATCGGGGCCAGTTCGGTCAGTTGAGCCCTTAACAATTTACCAATCGTTCACGCGTTGCAGCCACTGCCACCTTTTGGATTTGCGTGTCTCTGCAGACTTGCTGCTGCCCACTCCTCCACCTCCTCCTCCTCTCCAAAGAAACCTTTGCACAGTTGGATTGTGTGGTTTTAGATTTTGGTTTGTCTTTTTTTTTTTGGAATGGGCGTAGCCACGGAGGCTGTGCAAAGTGTAAATTTATGATCATGCGATTTTTATCGAATGTGAAAAAGTACAAAGTTTTTTGCACTTTATAAAAAATAAAAAGAAATCGAAAAATAAAAACTTGAAAAGAGTTCAACCAAATGGTCGGCTGGACGGTTGCAATGTGTTGCCTTTCAGTTTGTTGTTGCTGGGAAACTTGTAGAAGGAGTATGGGCTTGTGGATGAGGGGGGTGGGTGTGCTTGGGGTGTGGGAAGAGTATGGTTTGCCGCTCGGCAGCATTATTAATGCTCGCACGCCGTCTGTCATGTTTTGTATTTAGTCAATTTTTATTGAACGATTTTTTAGCACTTTTATTTTTTTTTGATTTTGGATTTTTTTTTTTTTATTTCGTGATTTTTGTTTTGTGATTGCGGCTTGGCGTTGGGTTGCACCCCTTTGATATGTGGAGGGAGCGAGTGAAAAAATTATTAAAGAACCCAGCGGCTTCATAAATCATAAGCATTTTCGTTGCGTTTTATCAAATTTTCGCACACTTGGTTTGCTGGAAAATTAGATTTTCTCAACATTTTATGAGCCAGTCACGCCCACTTGCCACATAGGCTGTGGCCGGGCAAGGGTTGGGGAATGGCCGCCACTGGCATCTCTCAACCTTTTACAATCGGCACGACAGTGACACGAGGCGACCTGTGCCAGCTCCAAACAATGCCAATCAGCCCAGCCAGTCGAGCCAACCAAATGCCTAAAGACACCAGAGCAGTCAATCATGCTCAATGTGCGGCTCACACGTGGCCCAGGCTATGAAAGGAGCTTGTTTATTTCACTGGCTCAAAATGGTTGTGGAAGGAGTGGGTAAAGAAGGGAATGGCTTGGGCTTTGGGCTCGGTTAATGCGATTATTTTGTGCATTTTTGGCAGCCGAAAAAGTTAATAAAATTATTTCCAAATCAATGAATGGCATACGCTGTGGCCTCTACGCTTTTTCCTAGACAATACACCTAACACTGCGCACCTCACACCCCTCTCCCCTAGGCATAACGTTAAAGACATTTTAATGTGCTCAACTCAACTCCTCGGTCATTGTCCTTGGCACATGCGGAAGACAATGACACACAGAGTCATAAAAGGAAATAGCAAGCATTTAATAATAATTTTTCATTTCCTTTTACCCCCCTAGGAACTCTATCCCAACTAGAATGACTTGGAATATTTCACACCAAGCTTAAGCTAAAATTTGTTTTAAGAATCCTTAGTTAATTTATGTTTGAAAGAGGCAAAGAAATACTACTTGGCTGGTGTTGCATGATGCCGTTAATCGCCTTATTTACAGCAAACAGGATCAGTCAGGTTTAGTGGAATGACTTTTTGCCTTGTTGAATAATTTGGGCTAAGCTCTTTCAAGGGTTGCAAGTTGTTGCAACTTGCTAGACGAACAGCTAACCTTGTGCCACAGCAAACACTCCCACGGGGATATCAGTGACATATGTAAAATGTAAGCCAGCCAAGGATGCTGCCAAGAGGGTGCTAAAAACCTGCGCATAAGCGGCAACGCGTGGCATGCTGCGCAAGGCCGTTGGACTGGCTGCCCTGCCCTGCCGTGGCTTTTCCCTTCCCCCGTTTGCCTTTTTTGCGGTTCGTGTAATGAATATCCGCTTAGTGCTGCCATTTGGAAGGATGCTGCTGGGGTTGAATTCGCCTCTGACCAGAAAAATTTATGAGCTGTGAGTTTTAAGCGATTTTCTATGACACTTATGGTGGGCGGGGGGAAGAGTTTGGCCGTCGAGGGTGGGTGCGATAGGAAAATGACCCAAACTGATGGACACAATATGCCAAAAAATACTATAGCTTTGATTGACTTGCCAGGGTAATCAAAAGAGAAAAATAAATGCTAAAAAATGGAAAAGCAACTGACAAAAATGTTGCATGTTGCAGATCGGCTAATAAGTGTGAGAAAAAAAAACGAAAAGAGTTATAAAGCCACCAGGAGCTGAAGAAGCTCAGCGGCACCTCATTATGGTTTAACAGAGAACATTTCATTTCATTTGGTATTGTTATGAGCATTCCATGGAAAGGCCATAAAATTAATCCACGAAAATGTGATTCTCTGGACTCTTGGATGGATTTTCCTTCTTTTTTTATTTGGGGAGCAATTAAAACAAAAAGCGTATGAAAATCTCCACAGAAAATGTAATTAACGAATGCATAAAAACATACACACATACATGCACGCACACACACACACACACACACACACTTTTAGCCTGAGGTAGCCACGGCGGAGTAATTAGTTTTTCCCTCAGATAAGGCGCCGATAAATGAATGAGCCCGGGTCTGAATTTTCTTTTTGGCTTTTATGTGTGAGCATTTCAGTCTGTGTTTTAAGCCTTTTTCGTTTATTTTTATTTGATTTCTTATTTTAATAACTCCACCGGTCCCAGGCAAGGCATTAAGTGGCCAAACCAATTGGCAGGACATGGCAACAAAATATTTTTATAGACTATTTCACTATCGGATTTTGAATTGACCGTTGTCGGCTTGTTTATGCACCCAAATGCCCATCGATGGCGCTTTCATTTAATTGTGAGCTAATGAACACTGAATCCCCCTCCCCACACACTTTGAGCCGAACCCCTTCTCTGTCTTTCGGAGTGAACAGATTAACATTTTAAATGAAATCGATGCCATCAACGATGGCTTTGCGGGAGAAATACCAGGATGAGGACGAGCACGTGATGTGCTAATTTTTTTCCCCCTCAACGCCTCGACGACTTTCTGGCCTGCTTTCTTTGGGGTGAAGATTTCAAGTTTTGGTGGGGTTGATTGTCTGCGTGTGGTCCAACCGGACAGCAGCCGGATATGTCAAAAGTCTCCACGTCGTGGTCCTCATCCTACCCATCCTTACTGCCGTCAATGTGGCACGTGACTCGCTTAAAAAAAATATCCAAGGCAGTTTGACACTGCTCAACGCGGGCGGGCTGGTTTTTTATTTCAGGAGTTGGGGTTCCAGTTTCGGTTTCGGAAACTCGGTGAGTCTGTAACCTGAGACAATTGGTTCATTGCCACCAACACGAACAAAGAGCTTTAATTTGTTTTTATATAGAAAGACAGAGAGAAGTGCCCTCGAAAACAATAACTGGAGTGGGGTAGTTAAGGGCTAAAGTGCCGACAACGAGTGCGATGCAATCACTTCGATTGTGCAGAACCTGGTTAACCTTAGACGGCTTAAGTGCAACCAAAAATTTAGAGGGGAGAAAACGAATACTAACACAATATTAAATATATATACAAATTGGATGGAAAATAGTTTAGGTTTCGGGAAAATCAGAATTTATAAAATTATAACTTGATCATTTAATTTGCATTCTACAAATCGTTGAAACTTCTCAGTTTAATTGAAATTCTATGAGACACAAAAGTGAATTGAAAAACCCGTGGGAACTGTCAAGCGTTTTAAATTTTTTATTTTATTTACTCAATTAAAATTTATTATTTTACCTTAATATTGATTCGAAATTAGCATTGATTGAGCTCAGGTTGATAGTTCTTTGATAAAAATCATTATTTATTTTATTGATCTCTTACAGGAGATTTATAAATGAAAATTTACAAAAATATTTTAAGCAACAAATTTATATAAAGCTAAGTAAAAGGCTAAACATTAATTTACGTTATCCTTAAAATGATTTAAACATAATTAAAATAAACAAATAATATACAAAAAAAAACAATTATAATATATTAAATTATGAATATCAAGTCGATCACCCCTAAAAACCTGCATCAAAATTTCATCAGGGGGCACCATAAAAATAATAAAGTCTGAAATAAAATATCACTCTTTCATATCATAAATTGTCTTCGGATACAGCAAAATTATACATATTTCAAATTGTCTGCAAAAGGAGCAAGATTCTACATATTTCAAATTGTCTTCGAAAAGAGCAAAGTATTATTCAAAATAAAAGAGGCTTTTGCTTCACTTAGTCCATTTATATAATACTATATTTTTTCCACCGAATTTGGTATAAAAAGTCTGTTGAAATTAAAATTCAATTTCAAAATTTACAGACTCTTCCATTTAGCTCTTAGACAAGTCAAAGCTTGAGAATTTCTTGTGGGCTACAATGAAACGAAGAAAAATATATCCTTGTATTTTATTGCCAGATTCTTCCCCAACCAAATTTGTTGTAATTATTAATAAAAATATAAAATAAATTATAAAACATTGCATAAACAAATCTCAAGGTTTTTTTTAATGAAATTTGATTTTATATATTTTTGCCATAATTAAAGACTGTTACAGTCTATTCCATAGATATCAATTCCAAATCATATAGCTGTTATATAAAAATTTTTCGATTTATATCAAATATGACTAAAATCGGAGCATATTTATATGAGATATACAAAAAACTAATTTTCAGAGTCAAGATTTTAGTTCCCCTTGCCTAGTAAACGGTTGAATGAACAGTCCGATAGATGGCGTGCTTGCATTATTGTGTTGTTGGATTCAGAGGAATATGAAGACCAGAGGTTTTATGTGAATGTAGACAACCAGGGTTACCACCCGACTAGGGTCACCACCTTTTCTTTATAAATTTCGTCTAAAAGGTACAGAAAAGATAATTTAATTTGAGTTTTATTATCGATGCAAGTTTGGGAGTTTCAGCTAATCTATCTAAATGATTCGCCATTAGGATAACTTGTAAATTCCCACTCAAAAGTTGTAAATTATATACTGAAAAAATAAAAAATTAATGTTTGAGTGATTAAAGCATAATGGCCGAATAGACCCTGCAGGTCCTGGGAAGAGCCCACAACCAAAAAAAATATATATATAAATATTTTCTACAAACTTGAATTTTAGTTTTTTGTCTGGGTAAATGCAAAATAAGGAAGAAAAACACCAGCTGTGGCCAACTTCTTAGTGGCTACAAGTTGTTGGTTCATGTGGCTGCTGTTGTTGTTTTTGTTGCAATGTTACAAAAACAAAAATAAAAAAGAAGGGGGGCTAAATCTGATTGGATCGCCAAGGCACTTGCAGCAGTTGGAGAGGCAGGCAAATCCAGCGAATGGCAACAAAGCCCGAACAGCAGAGAATTGGCCATGGCCGCGGTTAACAACTTCGACGAGGAACAGAGGAGACAATAATGAAAAACAACAATAACAACAACAACAACAACAACATCGCGACTGAAATTGATGCAGATCCAACGTGATGCTTGTTGGTAATAAAATTGGTGCTTAAACGAATCCACTCACAGCCATTTAGCAATATCAGACATGGCTGTAAAATTAACAGAGCAACACACAACGAGCTGGACCAAGCCAGCATGGCGATCTGGATAGCAGCAAACAGAGGCGGGGGCGGAGGAGCCAACCAACCAGTCAGCCAGTCAGCCAGGCTGGCAGGCAGGCAAGCAGGAAGGCAACTCAGCGAATGGCCTTAAGTTTTGTCCATGCACGATTGCCAGACTAAGGCAGAATGCCTTCAGCCCGCTCCCTGCCTCCCTGCCTGCTCTGCTCGCCTTACTGTCATGTGCAATTATTTCTTTTTGTAGGTTCTTTGTTGCTATTGCCTTTTGGCCGCGCGCGCTAATGACGTTGGCGGCTTCGGCATGGGCCGAGGAGAAGCTAGCAACGGGCTTGTAAAATGGCAGACTGGTTATTCTCAGCCATTGCGTCTACTACAACAACAACAACAACAACAACAACAAGGCAGTACACCAGCCTACCAGGCACTTAGCAACACCCACTTTCCGATCATGAGAGTCAGATGCGCTGGAAGGGGAGATCAGAATTGCCGGTGCAATATGCCTACAATTGCCTTTTATTTACTGGGCTAAGTGCACAGAAATTTATTACAAAATCAAGCCTTTTCAGATTGAGAAGACCCTCAAAAAAAAAAAAAATGTAAAAAATAAAAATAAGTATTTTATTGAGGCTCGTTTATTGAGATTTCATAAATTCTGACAAAGCAATGCAACCCTGTGTTGGCTTTTATTGGGGGTTTTAGGGTTGCACACGATCGCATTAATTTATTAATTTAATGGCAAAAACGTTATGGCCAAAATACAAAAAAGCCCTACTGGCCCCCAGGCCCAAATTACACACACACACACACATACACAATCTGTTTTTTTTAATTTTTTGTCGGGGCGTTTCTAACAATTTTATGCCAGATGAGCGCCTTAAATGATCGCGATCTGCTGGCCAGGCCCAAAAAAAAAAAATAAAAAGAAAACATCCTTCCTACCAGGCCAACAACGTGCGTCCACTTAAACCGCAGACAATCTTCATTATGGTCACTGGAGGGCACACAGCTGCATCAACAACAGCAGCAGCAGCACCGATGTAAACCGATACCAAAACGCAGAAAAGAAGACAACAACAAAACAACAACAAGCGTAGCAAAGACGCCCCCACTTCAAGTTTGGTTATACCATCCTCACCCGCCCCAGCCGGTGCTGCTGCTGCCGTTGCTTTTGGCCTGGCTTATATTGAGGTGTTTATTAAGGTGTAATGCAATTTTTCATATTTTTTTTCATCCTCTTTTTCACCATCTTTTTCTTGTTCCTCGGCTTTCAAATGCGTGCGAATGTTGTGGGCGGAGCAAGTGGAAAATTGCAATAATATGTTTTGGGGATATCTGTGTTTTCCTCTATCTCCTTCTCTTTCCCTCTCACTCTCTCTTTACTTTGTTTGAGCTGAGCGTATTTTCTTTGGCAACACACAAAAATGGCCCACAATGAATTCACACACACACACACACACACACACACAATCATACATAGATAGACGGACATGGCGCACAAGACAAAAAAAAAATAAAAGAAGGAAGCCAACACACAGGCCAAAACAGAAGAAACAAAACGAGCAAAAAAAAAAAAAAAAAAAAGTGTGGCAACATGTTTGAGGTTTTCGCTTTTCCGACATAAATAATGGTCATAAATTGAGCATGGCCGGAGCTAAAAATTCAGTATTTATAGCCAAATGATAAAAATAAGATTTATTAACATTTCGCTTGCCCCGCCAACCAACACACCACGGCACACACACACACACACAAACACTCAAATTCGCAGCTTTCCGTGTATGCTTTTCACACACCCCACAGAGAGAGAGAAACAAACGCCGTCATCATTGTGGGGGTGACACTGACACCGATGCCAAATGCCGAAGCCACGCGAACATCCGTTTCGCTTCGCAGTGCTGCTGATCCTGTGTTTTTTTTTTTTATTTCCTTTTCTCTTCTCTGTGCCTCCCCTTCAAACTAAGTAGGCCTTAATTTCTGTGAATCTACGGCTGAGTGACTCGACCACCCGCTCTCACCAGGCGCTCCAACGCAACTAATTAGTTTTTGGCTCATTGCAAATTCTAAAGAAGCATTTGGCATTGAGGTGGTACTCATTAGCTTAAGCCCCCCTTTCTACACCTCACTTGACTGTTAGGCATCATTGCAAAAGCTGCTCCTTTTATGGCGTCTGACAATTAGTGCAACGCTTCGCCTGCGGTTTGAGTGGATACAAACAAGATTTCAATAAGCCAAAAGGCAAGGATGGCAGATTTTGTGTTCTTGCCTTGCTTCACAAAAGAAAATCAAGTCAAAGTAGCAGCCAAAAGCTAAAGGCCCAACAACAGCAACAACCAACGAGCAAAACGCACGCAGTCTGATTTTAATCAAATTCACAGCATTGTTTGCCTGTCAAGGAGTACCGGGCGATTATCACAGGCTCTGGACGAGCAGGAGGAACGAAGACTCTCTGGACATTGATGTTGTTGTTGGTGCGAATTCCAAGCGTATTTCATACTGCACCACGGGCAAAACACAGCCAACAAAACAGCAATCAGCAACAAGCATAAAGCTGCTCCATATTCAGCCAACGCGTGACCAACATGGCCTGAAGCAGTAGGCACCCACCCACTTTTTGTTACGCAGTTGATTATCTTGTTGTTGTTGCTTTTTTGCCTTGGTATTTTATGGATTCTGCAGCCTTTATCGTGTAAAATATATAAAACTCATGAATTTCATTAAAATCGAGGCGCAAGTCGTAAAATTATTGTAATAATAATAAATGTACTGGCATGCGATGTTAACAAAGCAGCATTACAAAATTTTTTGAAAAATTTGAAGCAACGCGTTAAAGCAACTGTGCCTACCTTTGCAGTTTTCAATTTATAACGGTTTCTGCAAATCTTTCATCTAATTTGTACATACTGGCAGCACTCTTAGAGTTGCCAGACTTGAGAGTGAATAAGTGAAGTGGCAGCACCACTTAAGCTACCACCAAGGTTGGCAGCCCTCGAACAGTGCAACCCTGCAGGCTCTGCCGTCTGCAAAATTTCACAAAAAAGTAAAATAAAAGCAGCAGATATTTATTGTTTTCCGCGATAAAAAAATTCGCCAAAACAAAACCCCATGAGTGCGCCGCCGACGTCGTATAAGTAACAGAAAAAAAACTGGCCCAAAAGGTTTGTTTTTGGTCACAGCTGTGGCTCCATTTTTAATATTAAATTTTCCTTTATTTGTTACCAGTTTCTTTTTTTTTTGTGTGTTAATTATGTGCGTCATCATTTCCAAGATTGCTTAAACTGCACCTTACGTACAGCCGGTGTGCGAAATTTGCTTTATTTCAGCCTCGGCTCTATCTCACTGCTTGATTAGAAAGTTTTATTTTGTGTGGGAGCAGGCGTCGGCGCGGGGGGGTGGTGGCCGTGTGCGACCACTACAAATTTCTCGATGATGCAAACAAAGAGATCCCGCCTAAAATTGTTTTCATAAATATTATTAACTATAAGAAGAATTTTCATTGTCCTGTCCTTGATTTACTGGCTGCATTTTGCATTTAATTGTGAAATAATAGCAATGGCTTTGCACAGAGGAATGGGAGGCTCATGCACTCTATGGCTTTAATATTCATAATCTGAACTCTTTGAAAGTACTGCAAATGAGAATTTAAAATTTTCAGGTGCTGCCACCATGGACTTCGCCAGCGTACTAAACAAAAGCGAGCCGCATCAGCGCACAATAATCCATCTGGATATGGACTGTTTCTACGCCCAAGTGGAGGAGATACGAGATCCAACACTGCGCAGCCGACCACTGGGAATCCAACAGAAGAACATTGTGGTCACCTGTAATTATGTGGCGAGAGCCCAGGGTGTCACCAAATTGATGCTCATTACCGATGCTCAGCGTGCCTGCCCTGACCTGGTGCTAGTAAATGGAGAAGACTTGGCCCCGTATCGGCAAATGTCCCAGAAAATCTTCGACTTGCTTTTGAATTACACTCCAGCTGTGGAAAAGCTCGGCTTCGATGAGAATTTCATGGACGTGTCTGCTTTGGTGGATCTGCGACAAGCCCATACCTCCGATGCTCTGCAGAAGCCATTGGTAGGCCATATATATCCAGCGGATGGTTCCACTCTAGCATCGTGTAGTTGTGGCTGCGCCCAGCGCTTAGCCATTGGCACTCGTATAGCTAAGGAAATACGGGATGAATTGCATCTGCGACTCGGTATCACCTGTTGCGCTGGCATCGCCTACAATAAGTTATTGGCCAAGCTTGTTGGCAGCCAGAACAAACCGAACCAGCAAACAGTTTTAGTGTCCACTTATGCTGAGCAATTTATGCGCGAGCTTAACGACTTGCACAGGATCACTGGAATTGGTCAGAAGACCCAACAACTGCTTCAAGAAGCTGGTGTGGCCAATGTGGAACAACTGCAGCAGTGCGACATGGAATTTATGCGCAAGAAATTCGGTTTCGAAACTGCCACAAAACTAAGAGATTTGGCCCTTGGTCGGGATGCAAGCTCAGTGCGACCCACAGGCAAACCAAAGAGCATTGGCATGGAGGACTCTTGCAAACCGATTTCCGTGCGTACCGATGTGGAGGAGAAATTCCGTATGCTCCTGAAGCGTCTCGTGGAACAGGTAAGTCAAGCTTCTCACCATTGAAGTTTAAATAATTCACTCATAATTTTAGGTGGCTGAGGATGGTCGCATACCCATAGCCATCAAAGTAGTCCTGCGAAAGTTTGATCCTCAGAAAAAAAGCAGTCATCGCGAGACTAAGCAAGCCAACATTCTACCCTCTCTATTTCGAACGTCGCTCTTCACTGCTGGGGAAACAGGTGTGTCCAAAGTCCAACTAGCGGAAGGTGCTCAAGATAAGATTCTCAAAATTATAATGCGGCTGTTTGAACGAATTGTGGATATGAACAAACCCTTCAACATCACACTGATTGGCCTGGCCTTCTCGAAATTCCAAGAGCGTAAGGTTGGCTCCTCGTCCATAGCCAACTTCCTGATCAAGAAAGCCGATCTGGAAGTTCAATCCATAACATCACTGACCAACACCAGTCTGACCAGCCCTACAGCCGATAGTCCGCCTTGTGGAGATGAAGCCTTTCGTTCATCGCCCACCACCTTTAAGCCAAGTGATCAATTCCATAGACGCCGAGCCACTACCGCCTCACCCATACCCATGCTCTTGGACAATGGTTCCGAATCAGCTGCCACGAATTCCGATTTCTCAGACTTTTCCGAAACCGAAGTGGAGCCCTCACCTAAGAAGAGTCGCATTGGTCGCCTGCTCGTCTCCAAACGCAGTCGTTTGGCCGTCGATGTCAATGACACGGCCGCCGATGTGGCTTCACCCAGCAAACTGCGTGTCTGCGATCTTCGTCTAAATTCCCGTGACAGTGAAAAGGATTTCCCAATCAGCCCCATTGCCAGCTCACCGTCCACCTCCACCATGGGATCTACAGCCGGCCCAAGTGCTTCCCGCTTCCGCACCATTCAGCCCCCAAACTCACTACTCAACCGCATCGACGGCAACTTACGTTTCATCTCTAATCGCACAGCCAGCCGCCTTAGCTCAAATGCCAGCTCTACTGCCTCATCACCACTGCCCTCACCCATGGATGACTCTGTAAGTGCGCCATCCACCCCCACAGCAGCTCCGGCCCTATATCATGCCTCGGCGGCCGAGATGGAGAACTTTGCCGCCCCAGCCCAGGGCTCCAGCACAAGCACAGATGCCCTCACCCACATACCCTGCCCGTCAAGTGTCGATGCGGAGGTTTTCAAAGAGCTGCCCGTTGATTTGCAGAACGAATTGATTGCTTCCTGGCGCAGCTCCCTAGTGGCGGTTGCCACCTCAACCACTGCTGTGCCAGTGGCGTCCACAGCCACCAACCCGACCGCCAAGGCGCGGACAGGTGCCACGCCAGCCACAGGCGGCAGCAGTGGCTCCCAGAAAAACACTCTCTATCGTTACTTTTTGAGGAACAAGTAAGCTTACTATTGTGGTACAGTCTCCGGCTGAAGGACTCTTATATATAAGTTTGTAGTTGTAGGTCCAAAATGAATAAATCAATATATTTTTATATAGGTGTATGGTTAGAAATGAGTGATGTTCCGCGCTATTCCCGCTGTGGAGTGGGTGCTATGGTCCATGTTTTTAGAGATGCTATACGAGTACGAAGATGAATCTTTCTATGAATAAATGGAAACCATATATATATGGCGATATGTGTATATGATTACGATGGTTAAGTTGTATTTTTTAATTCACATGTACTTTTCTTTTTATTTTCCACACAATTCATTAAATATTCATAATCACCTAAATAATGTAATTATCTTGGAAAAATTGATTTCTGTTCCTAACTATCGAATACATAATTATCAGTTTTTTGTTCAGCTTAATCTTAGACGTTGTAAAAGCGTTTCCTTTTCCAAAAATAAAGGAACAATAAATTTCTCTTACCGATTTGACACACAAAATGAACTTGGAATACTTGATGCAAGTTACTTTAAAATTTTACATAATCGAAATTTGTTTGGCATACAAACAAAGGAAAAAAAAAAAGACTGAGATGATTCCGGACAGAGAGTATCTAAGCTTATCTTGTGCTTTCTTCATGTGCTGGCTGTCTTTTAAACTAATTAATACTCTAAATACTTATAAAGATAGTCTTCTAAATCAGGAAACACTTTTGATGGCTAGCGACTTTCGCAGTTGGTGGTGTTCTCTCTCAGTGGCTCAGCCAGCCACATTTAATGAAGAATTTCCTTAGGGAGGTTTCGATGGCTGGAGCATTTCCCAGGGTCGGGGCTCCACTTAGGTAGACCGTTTTCAGAGAGAGGTATGTGGTCGGCGTAATGTTATGCTTTTTGCAAAGATCCAGCTCGTTGTGGCTGAGCATGTTGCTGCCCAAGGGCTGAGGCAGTCGTTTGACCTCATCCAGTTGAGAGCGCAGGATGAGGCTCATAGGTGGGTCCTCATCGGTTTTTTGGTTACCTGCCACGCCGATGGAAACGTCGTTTAGCTGGAGTTGCGGTGGCTGGTGCGATGTTGGCCTGACGCCGCCTAGCAGCTGCTGCTGCTGATGTAGTTGGCTCGCTTTCGCTGCTGCTGCTGACTGGGGCAGCGGTTGGGGGATCGTTGTGGCTGCCGCCAATAGGGGAAGGTTCGCCTGCGCTCCCGTCATCGTAGCCGTGGAAGTCGCTGCCGTCGCTGTTATTCCCGATTCCATCGTCATCATCGTCATTCCCGTCGTCGGCATTATCGTCGTCGTCGTCGTCGTAGCTGCCGACGATCCCCGACAGCTATCCAAGTAATTTCTGTTGTGCAATGATGCGCCGGAGGAGGTCGGGTCGGCGGTGTGGAGCATGTTTCTTGGTGCGATTGAACTTGAACTTGCCTCGGCGCCGCTTAGCGGGTCGCTAAAAACAAACCAGGCACATAACATAAGTCATTGAGCCCAAAAAATGACTCGCTCCCAGCAATACTTACAGTTTTTTGAGATTGGCTTGCGGGGAGTGCAAGGAAGAGCTTGGCTGCCGAAGACTTCCACTGCAGGGATGCGTGTTGTCCTGTGGTTAAACATTGTCTTATACAACCATTCATACGCTCGTTGTTTGGCGCGTTGATAATACAGAGGAGCTGAATATCGTGAAAGTAGACAAGGAAGGAAAATGTTTTCATTTGAATTTACGTTGCAACTACATAGCAGACACGATATTCAACTCGCCATGCATTCTCAGAGAACATTTGATGCAACATTTCTACACTTACAGTCTTTCCATGTCCATAAGGTCCGCTGGGACGGTGTGTGGCCATCGCAGCATGCTGTTCAAAGTGCCGGCAGTCATCGATCTTGGTTATGCCATTGTAGCGATAGCGATACAGCTCCGACTGTCTTATGCGTAGCTCTTTCTCGCGTTCCAGGGAGGCCTGGAGGCGCTCAAACTCGTTGCAGGTGTAGAACTGAGCAAAGACCCGGAAGCGATCGCGAAACTCCTTCTGCTCCTTGGTCATGCCTGGGTGCAGAGCGTAATTACGATTCCGAAAGAAGTTGGAAACCAGTTGATAGTCTCGAACCATACGTTTTCGCCGGGCCCTTTCACGCAAACGCCGGGTGTACATATCGACATGGGCCAGCTTGAGCATCACATCGATTTCTGTGTCTTCCGAATTCAACGTAATGTTGGATATGAGTTGTTCCGCTGTAGGATCGTATTCCCGTTCGAAACTGTCGCGATTAGGCATGTAGCCCAGCTGGAGGGCTTCCTCACTGCTGATTTCGAGGGGCGGAAGGCGGGCTAGCGCTGTTGCGCCCAATGGACCAGTGTCGTCGGATGTATGATCAATTAGGCGCGGACGCTGTGATTGTGCCGGTGTCCATGTCAATCGACCAATTGTGCCATTCACAAATTTGTTTACATACTCCTCCTTGGCATCTTCCGCCGACTTGGTTTCGATATGCTTGCTTATGTCCTCCCAGTTGCCGAAACCGTATTGTTCTATGGCATCTAACAATCGGATTTCTTCGCGTGCTGTCCAAGCGCCTTTTCCGCGAAACACCGATAAAATGGCTGTGCCGGTATCCATGAATTGGTAGGCATGGTTGTTCTGGTGAGCTCCTATCTCAGCCCCGGCAGCAAAACACTAAAAGAAACAATCCGTAAATTCTACTTTAATTACTGCGTACACAAAAAACAGCTGTTCTCCAGGCATTGTGAAATCCACTGCCTATATAAATTTTAGAATGAGTCAATTTAGCTATCTTGACTCTCTAGAACCAGTACTGGTACTTTGTGAAACATTTGGTACCTTTGCGAAATGTATTTGGTACCAGTTTTCACCACTCCCTTGCGTTCTCATTTTTCAACACAGCTAAATTTGTTGGTTAGGAACAGGGGAAGGGGGTTCACGAGTTAATTACTTACTTGCAGACATAAATCGAAATTTTCGCACTCTGCACAATGTACTCGTATGCCCTGGATATCATCCTGGCAGTTGGTACAATTGTATTTGGTGAATAGGTCCGCAATTGTGGTCATTTTGGGAGTTTAAGAACAATTTTTTTCCACAAATCCAGTGCGCAAAATTTAACACGTCGCCATTTTGTGAGTGTTAGAGTTGCTTCTTCGAAATTATCGCCGGCCTATCGATACTGTGTGAGCGGGCATCGATTAATCTCTTAAGATTTTCTTCGAAAATTTAAATTTGCTTACAACTGAGTTGCTCGTCGAAATAAAAATAGCTGTTTCTTTTTATTTTAATATCCATTAAATGTTGATAGTGATTTATTTAATAAATTTCAAAAGTTTAATTCGAAAGTTTTCATTTTTTTTTGTGTTTGTTTTTTGTCCGTTAATTTTAACGCTAATATCACAAAATAATATATAAAACTAAAAATATACGAGAACTTTGATAATATCAATTTTAAATAAAATATTCGTATAAATTATGTGTAATCAATTACCAATAAATTCAGTGCGCTTGCAATTAAAATGTCAATTGAAAATTTGTGAAACATGTGAGAAATGCAAAATACAATTAAATTCAAATCATAAATTAAGCAGTGCCTATAACCTAAACTATAGTTATTTCTGTTTGTATCAAACAAATCTTCTTGTTTTTCTCTTTGCTTTTTGTTTTTTTTTTTCATATAAAATGGAAAGGGTGAAAACCATATTAGTTATAAAATACGTATGCTAAGAAGCGTGACAACTTAAAATAGAATACATTAATTTTAAACGTGATTCATATCGAGTAACGACAGACTTAAATTCTAAACATGAATTGCATTTGGGCTCAAACATTTGCCGTGATTCTTTCGTTTCGTTTTAGGAATTACAATGAAGCTTTCTAGGTTACATTTATGTTGATTATTTGATTATTAGTATTTATCTTAGTTGATTATGTTATTTATTTTTAGAGTATACACTACTCAGCTGCAATTGTGTGGGAATCGAGTAGCAGCCGCTTTGGTAAGTTTCAATTGGGTTATAAGAGCAGGACTAGTTTATGTTGCATGGCATTTTCTTGTATATTATTATTATTTTTCTTTTCATTCATTATTATTATTAGGGCTGTTCTGTTGCTAGTTTACTTTGGACCAAAGAATAAATAAAAATAATTACAAACAATAATTAACCGAGGTGCTGCGTAATTCACGCACATCCCTAATACAGATTAGATCATGTATGAAAAAAAAACATACTAAAAATTAACAAACAAATCTTAAACATTTATGGCAAGTTCAAGCACAGTTGCGTTTTAAAAACGCAGACGGCCGCCAACCAGCCCCAACTTCAATTCAAATATGCATCTAAAAACATTTAAATAAGTCTATTTGAGCGCGAAATTCGTTTTAGACATGCAGACGTATTGATATGTATGCTTGTTAGTGTGTGTGTGTGTATGTGTGTGGGTGTGAGGGTGGTCATGGGGTAGGAGGAGGACGCCTTATTCGAAAGAAAAGAAAAAAAAATAAATACTGAAAATTTTTTACTAAAAATTAGATTCGTGGAGAGGGGGGAGATTCACAGTTCAAGTTTCTAGTCAAATTCGTTGCATAAGGAACTAACTAAGTTAGCAAGGCTCACAAAATACATCAAACACACATACATATGGTACACACAGCCACACTCACACACACACACACAAGTGCTACATACATAGAGAACACGAGCATCTCAATCAATGTCATGAGTGCCAGAAGACCAGCACAGCCCAGGGCGAGGGTTGAGATGAATTATTTGAATGTTGTCACCGTCGCCTTCGGCTGACCAGCCATGGCACTCATAATCTAAACTGTGCAGCTCTTTCGAAAATTTCATAATGGAATCTTAAAAAATAATTATTAACTAATTTGGTACATAAAGTCTTTGTGTCCTTGTTGATGTCAGTGTAGTGGTGGTTAGGTAATTTCCATGTCCAAATCGAATAACCAAATCTAACTAACAACAGAGACAGCAACAAATTACCCACGGCCAGGCTGTGGATAGCTGCCAGCCACACAAACTTAGTGCCATACTCACTTGCAAAAGCGGAAATCGTTTTGGAGGCGACTCGATCGCTGGGCTGTTGCCGTTGGTATTGATAAATTTCTAGTGGTCTACTTTTCTGGGGCAAGGAAGCATACAGGAGTTGGCAGAACTGGGCATCTGTAGTTAGGCTGGGCTGGCTGAACTGGTGGACTGGCTGGGGTTTGGTGTTCCGGGTGTTCTGAGCGGTTAGGCTGGAGTGCTGGAGTGTTGGGTAGCGTAGATCGTAGTTTGGTGTGGTTGGTGCGAAGTTGGTATTTGGTAGTTGGTTAGTTTGTTTTTTGATAAAATATTTGTAGTGGATTTTGTTCATCTTTAGTTACGGTTGAATCTGCTTCTTGGGTTTTTTTAACTCAGCATCTTCGTCTCGCTTGACTTCGGTGTAACGCTCACCCTTTAGGGAGACTATCTTGTTGTCACGGTAGCGCACCAATTTGCGCGGCTCCATTTTGGGTACCACCGGCTTGTACTCCCGCTGAGTTGCATTCTTGTCCACATAGGAATATCTTTGAAAAGTAAAATTTTTTAAATTTTTATCTGATATGTGGCCAATGAATTTTACCTAGCAATGATGCGATTCTTTAGTTCATTGTCGTCCACCACTACGTTTTTCTTGATGACCAGAGTGCTGGTCTTTTCGGTCAGGCACTGCCCAGTCTCCTGACGATGCAAAAGTATTTGAGTGGCGCTGTCAATGTCGCCCTTGGCAATGGCAATGCAGTGCTTTACCTGAGATGAGCGTGAAATTAATGAATTATAAAATCCAGAGTTGGCTGATTTAAGAATTTTACCTCCACGTAGGCTGTGTCTGGGAACATTTCCTGTAAGGCTTCTGCCTCATCTAAGAAGTAGTCGCCAGTGGAGCTGGAGCTGTCTGTGGAGCCACCGTCGCTGGTCTCGGACAAGTGCTGGGCACGTTTGCTGCCACCATTGCTGCTGTTTGAAGAAAGCTCATCCTTTTCGGAGGTGGAAGAATTGCGGGCACGCAATTTGGACTCTGGTATAATGTCCGAGAGACTTAGAGAGCTGTAATTTTTGTTTTTACATGTCAGAAAGTCTTTTCGAGTGCATAAAATATGGTAGACACTTACTTGAGCGAGAGATTAGCTGCAACATGGTTGCCTTGATTTTTGCCTGCTTCGGTGAGTTCGTTGGCCAATTTGTAAATCCATTCGCAAATCACACCCTGATCGATGGTGGAGAATTCTTCGAAATAGGCTCCCATCATTTCGACGAAGCCTTCCACGTCGAAGCAAGGGTCCTGTGAAGCTTCCTCCAAAATGGAAATCACATAGGAGAGAACAATTTCGTCCACAACACTGAAGTCGGCGCCCGGTATGTGGGCACTGACGAACTGCACCAAACTACGCTTTACCAGCTCGTGCTGCTTCTCCATATTGGTCATTTTGTTGGCTATATATTTTTTGTTCTCAACTTTAAATCAATGCAAAGTCTATTGTATTTCGCGAATTTTCTTTTCGCGGGGAGGCTCTGAATTCTCTCTATACGCGTGCAGCAGAACGTTAGAAAGGCGATGAAGCAGAGCTGGCGAATTGTTGGAAAATTTACGTCAAGTTTTAACAGACTGGGTCTGCACAAGTTGAAAAACAAACTAACGCTATAAATTAGTTTACAGAATGTATTTATTCAATTTCAGAGTGCTGCGCCTTTCTTTTGGCTCTTCTTCTTATTTTGCATCAAATCAATAATACTTTGTGCCCAGTAGAAAATTTAGTACCCGATTTTTTTTTTAGTTGAACGCACCCATAAATCGCGCAAAGAACTTACCATTGAGTTTTTTGATTTATTCAAATTGTTAATATTAGCTCAGTATTTTAGAAATTCTATGTTTTGATTGAATAGAATCTTATTTTGTTATTAGCTGAATAGCTATCGATTACCACAGTGGGTTGTCGCAGAGCCCTCGTGTGTTTCGTTTATGTCAACCCTGACATTTGTATTAAAAATGAAACCATACGTCTTATCTAAGAAATTTGCCGGAACAAGTCAAACCTAATCGTAAATTGTTAACAAGAAAATGTCAATAGCTTAGTTTAATCGAATAATGCGCATAATAAGAGTGTGTAAGTTGACCACTTTCCCATAAATCCTCATGGCGGTCCTTGTAATATATTTCACAGCAAATTTAATGACTCCCTTTGTGTGTCATTGAGTACAACGCAATTATGAAAAGAACCCTGCAATTAACCAAAGAAATAGGTAATCTAATCTAAAAACAAAAAACATGAATTAAATCAAAATTATTTCAAATTTGTACGTAATATTTCCAACACATTGCACACTTGACCATGTTGAACAGCTGATCGAGTTGAGTTAATCAAAAAATAAACAGCCATGGCGGCTGTACCCTTCCCGCTTTTTGTCGTTTTTTTGGCGGTAAATTAGTTCTTCATCTATGAGATACAAAGGTAGTTGACTTCCAAAATTCAGTTGACTTTTAACATCCAGAGCGTACAGTCCCAAATTTCAAAATCATAGAACGCAATAGTTGTTGGTAAAGATTTAATAAATACATTTTAATGTACACAGATCGTGCTCTAAAAGACTTCATGGAGAAAGCATCCGCTTGTTCTGCGCTGGGCCGCAAATATGCACAGGGTACACAACCGTACACGGTCCTTATTGAAGGCAATATAGGCAGTGGAAAGACAACTTACCTCAACCACTTTGAGAAGTACAAAGATGAAATTTGCCTGCTTACAGAGCCAGTGGAAAAGTGGAGAAATGTTAATGGAGTAAATTTACTGGATAAGATGTACAAAGAGCCCAAGAAATGGTCTATGCCTTTTCAGTCTTACGTCACATTGACCATGCTGCAAGCCCACACCCAAGCTACGGATAAAAAACTCAAAATCATTGAACGTTCTATCTTTAGCTCACGGTAAGTAGATCGATCCATATTGGACGGGTCGCCTGATTATTTCAAATCTTAATTGGCCTATTATTTTAGATACTGCTTTGTGGAAAACATGTATCGCAACGGATCTCTTGAGCCGGGCATGTACAATACGCTTCAGGAGTGGTACAAATTCATTGAGGAATCAATACATGTGCAATCGGACCTCATTATATATCTGCGCACCTCGCCGGAAGTTGTCTACGAACGCATGAAACAGCGGGCCCGCTCCGAGGAGACTTGTGTGCCCCTTAAGTACCTTCAGGAACTGCATGAGCTTCACGAGGATTGGCTTATGCATAAGCGCAGACCTATCCATGGCAAACTTTTGGTTCTGGATGGCAACCTGGATCTGGAGCAAATTGGTTGCGAATACAAACGTTCCGAGACGAGTATATTCGATGCTGTGTCCAGCATTTACCAACCACCAGCCGTGTTGGTGTCACCTAGCAAAATCCAAAGACTATCCAGTTAACATTTGGATAACTTACCAGACTTAGCTGAACATTTAGAGTACCAATTGATTTCGTCACATTTTTAAAGTATAACCTATTTTGGATCTTCTTTAGCTAATTGTAGTTTTAGATAAGAGACAATGATGGCATTTGCACTTTTCAAATATTGTGTTGTCAAATTTTTAAACTAAGTTTTATTCCTAATATTTACTCCTTTCGTGACTATGAAACGGCTAAAAGTTTATAAAAAACCTTGGTGTTTTTTTTTTTTATTTCAAATTATAATAAATTCTTTTTTATTAGAAAAGTTATTTAATTTATTATGTGGGCTCATTTCCTACAAGTACTTATTTCAAGAAAGACGTTGCTTAGAGATGTCGACGTCTGCAGCGCTGGTGTGTCACTTTGGGCCATTAATGATAGGGGGACGCACACCAAGGGGTGGAGGTGGTCCCATCATGGCCATGGGATTCATTATTGGAGGTGGTCGCATGCCGGCAGGTGCCATCATGGGATTCATCATAGGTGGCATGTACGGCGGTAGAGGCATGCCAGGACGGGGAGGTGCTGTAGCCATATTGGGCGGCGGTATGGCAACGCCTCCTTTAGGGGCCGGGGGCGGCCCACTGGCAAATGGATTGTTGGTTATCTTGCCCGCCTTGAATGCAGCCGTGGTGGCATCAATTAAATGCTGGGCCTGCTCCTCCATCCACTTTTGGTAGTAGAATTTGACATTGTCTCGATGTTTGCGACCGGTGCAATGTGTTTTTCGCACGGAGGGCGAGTCGTGCGTTAGGTAGGTATCGCAATAGTCGCAGTAGTACTTGGGCATACTACTTATCTAAGTAAAGTATGCGATTTAATTTGAAAGTTGCACTATTTTGATTTTTCTAATATTTTTCACAGAAGCGTTTTCGTTTTGTTATTATTTACTTTGTGAAGCAACCCTGTCGCTAATTCTTTAACCGCCAGGTGTCGCCACTAAAATATGGTCATCTTACTTAATTTTCAAAATATGCAGAGCCATCTATTCTTGAACTGCGCCTATAATTTCGTTGCATTGTTGGCAGCGCAAATTTCGTTTTTCAGAACAAGTGGACAGTTCAGAACAAAGCAGATTTTGGGAGAGGAAATTGAGCACGAATTAGAAAGTACAGATTTTGGGAGAGCCGGCTCTCTTAAAATCTGTACTTTCTAAAGTGTGCTCAATTTGCTCTCTTGAAATCTGCACAATAACATGAAAATAACAGAAGAGAAAATAATTAAATAATAACATAGGAAAGAAATGTTAACAGTTCAAAAGCAAAAATACTGACTTCATTTTATTTAAAATTAAAGCAAACATTTTATGACTATAGTTAAGTAATAATAATAATAAAAAATAACAAAAATATAACAAAAATATAACACATTCTTATAAGTAGAAATTCATTTTATGACTTATAGAGTAATTATAATAATAAAAAATAACAAAATTATATGTATTCTAAAACAACAAGGAAAATAAATTGTCTGCCAAATCGAAATAGACAAGATTCAAATAAGATCAAATAAGATAATTCAAACACAACTTACTTATTTCCATTTTTTGCGTTAAAATAATTATTATTTCCCCGAACTAGCAACGAATAAAAAATCGATTATTCGTACAAATGCAACTCAATACATACCATACGATCGATAAATATATGTACATACTTATGCATGAATGTAAAATATATCGATATCGATACGATAACTCCGCGAAAATTGATGCGCAATAAACAAATTCTTTCAACTTAAAACCGTAAAATTTAAAATAAACGCCAATGTCAACATATTTTGGGCAACCGATTTTTGAAAACGGAAACCTATCTTTCAACGCTTCCACGAAGGATGGGAACATCAACAAAAAATTGACATTACAAATTGCACGGAAGAACGGCAAAATTCATTATGAAGTGATATTGCGTACGCTGAATCACGCAGACAGTAACCACGATGAATGCGTAAAAATTATTTCTGAAACGGATATCAAAAATTGCATTACGGAAACAAACGTTTTCCGTATAGGGGATCCAACACCCATGCAACAAAAACCCATGCAACAATCACTGCAAAAAACACCCATGCAAAAAACACCCATACAACAAACACCCATGCAAAAGGATTATTGTGAATCACCCATGGAACATGATCAATCGGGTCAAAGTTCAACTGTACGCAGTGGCCTTGACTCGTATTGTACCAATTTTAGGACCGACCGTGGCAGACTAAAAACATGCCTAGTACCAGACTGCAATTTTACAAACACAGCAAAAATGCTACAATTGCATATGCAACAAGAGCATATTATGAAATTTAAATGCCCCATATGCAACATGGATGACAGTTCGAAGCATTCCTTGACGATGCATAAGGAAGCCGATCATAAGATTCACAAATATAAGTGCTCTTTATGTGGCACATTAATAAAGAGTTTATATAATTTCAATAGGCACATGAAGAGGCACCTACCAAAAAAAACATCATCAGCAACATCAATAGCATCAACAACATCAACATCAACAGCAACATCAACAGCAACATCAACATCAATAGCATCAACATCATCAGCCAAGAAAAATTAATATGATCCTATACATTGTCAAATTAAATCCTTTATCGATAGCAGTAAGAAAATACCTTTATTATGGTCACTGTTGTGGCAGCATAGATAGTTTTGTTCCCATACGAATGTACTTCACAGATAACAGAATATAGCTACATTTCTCTTGACTGCCTTATAATGTTTCGGCCACTGTAAAACGTTGCTCTTTCTCTCGCTCTCCGTCAATTTTTTCTCTTGACTTGGCTATAATAACATTATATTAACATTAACTTTATTATTTACAGTTCTCTCTCTCTCTCTCTCTGTCTCTCTGTCTGGCTCGGTGGTATAAAAGATAAATTTCTGGGAAATTTTCGCTGATAACTAACGCGGCTTTTGATGTGCGCAGTCGTGTGAGGTTGTACTACGGGTGCCTGTACGACGTACGTTGGTATTTAACCGCTAAACGGTGCCGCCGACTTGAATGAGTCTTAAACACGCGTAACGGCAATAAAATAAGTGGCAAAGAGACAGAAGAGCAATAAATGAGTAATTATTACAAAATCGTGTTTTGGTGCGGCTCAAAGCCTATTAAAAGAGAAACCAGTTGAAAGAGAATGTATGGAGGAGTGCAACAATAAAATCTCCCAAATCGCCGCCGGTTTCGGTTTACATTCAATTAAGCCCGGCCAAGTCTCGTATTAAGCGCCAACTAGTTTGTGCGTATATGAGACTTCCACTCGTGCGTGTATGTGTGTTTTTGTGTGCTCGTATGTGAAACGGCTAAAAGCAAAGGAATTTATGTTGCCGCAGCAGCCACCGCCATAACGTCGGGCCAAAAACAGACAACAATAGGAGATACAACAACGCCGGCACATTGCAAGGAAGTGGTCGCCGAGAGACTCACTAGGATTCATGCCCAGAAGTTGTTTGACCAGTTTCTTTTTTTTTTTTTTTTTTTAAAGAATTCCTCCGAACGCGTCTGTCTGTATGAGTATTGCATGTGCTTGTGTGTCTGATTGTTTGTTTGCCTCCGAAAGCAATTTTATTTTTTTGTGGTCTCCGCCGTTGCCGGTATTTATTACTAAGCCGATTCTTAATGCCGAATAACAATATTTAGTTCCTTGGCTCACCGTGTTCGGGCTTAAGCAACCAAGTAGCCAAGCAGCCAAGTCGATGAGCTAGCACTGGCAATCATAATTCACCATGCCCTTCATACAGCGCGTGGTGCAGCCCGTGAATGTGGCCCAGGCAACCGCTGCCAGTGCCGGCCATGCGGCTCATCGCTTTCATTGCATACCGGGCAAATGCAAAAACAACAATTGCATAAATAAACAATCGCCCAGCCATCAGCAGGATGAGCCAGATGCAGCCACCGCCGCCTCGCCAACGCTTACCAAAGCTCTGGTCCATCACAGTACGGCCCTGCCAAATGGCAGCAGTTTCAACTTTGCCGAGGATGATACAAGACAGCCCCGCCCACCCACCACCAAGAAACTAAAACAACATGTCGAGTTTCTCTCCACATCGCCCACACAGCCAACGCGCATCTCTCAGTCGCTGCCAAACTCGCGTCATCCGAGCCAGCAGCGTGCAGCGCAGGCGCGCAATGCCAGTGCCCCCCAATCGCCCACAAACACTCGAGTGATCTCGGGCTATGAATTCGACTCGATTAGCAATATCACTCTGAGCAATGCCTTGCGGCAATTGGCCCATTTGGTGCTCATAGCCAGCGATATTTTCGACGAACTGCAGCAGGATTTGCAGTCGGTGGGCGAACGGGCTGGTCGGGTGCAGCGCAAAATTGTGGCCGTCGAACGGCGTGTTTGTGCCTATGATCCGAAAATGGTCACAGTTCGTAAGTATTTTTGTTTTCTTTGTTCTCTTTTTGTTTATTATTTTTTTTTTTTACTTTTATTTACTAAAATGCTGGAAAGTCAAGTGTGTTTGTCAAATATTGCTTATCTAACTTTGCCATCTTTCCTCTATACGCGCCCCGTCTCTCTTTCTCACACGAATGCAGGCTTCTGTGAATGAGCGAGCTTTCTGTGCCTGCTTATGTGTGTCTGTGTGTGTGTGGGTGGGCAAGAGACGTGCTGAAATCTTATCGCTTTTATGAACACAGTTATTTTGCAAAGTTTAAAGCTTTATGGAAATTGAATTAGCATAGAAAAAAAGAAGAAAAAAGAAACAGCTTTGTCGCAGTGTCTTTAGTATTTTGCACGTCTTCTTCTTCTTCGCTAGCGAGTTGCCGGCTGCCTTAATTGTCTGAAGAGTTGCATGTTTACACAATTAACTTTACTTAGTCTACAATTTCAGATAAGCGGCTCAAGTTTTTCTTAGTTTATTTATTTTATTTTTTTATTCACGACCTTGTGTTAAATTGTGACAGCAACAAACTAACAATAACAACAAAAAGAAAAACAACTACACTTGCTGCTCCCCGTCTGTGCAACAAGTTATGAGTGACTCTCAAACTGTTTGGCAGCTCATCGAGTATGTTGATTGAGTTGATTGGTCGGCGGGTCTGGGTGGGGCTGGGGGGGGAGTATTATTGCTTGTTATTTGAGCTTTTTATTTTTGCTGAGACTGCTCAGCCCTCATTCTGTGCATTTGCCAATTGCTTGAGTTTGCAGTTTTTCTTCTTCTTATACCTCCTCCTCCTCCTCCTCGCCTTCTTCTTCTTCTTTGGTTTGCTTTGCCTTTTGCCGTTCAATATGTTTTTGGTTTCTACATTTTTTGGCTTTAAATTTCGATTTCGTGATTCTGTTGCTGCTTCTCTTTTGGATTCGTTTTTTTTCTTTTTTTTTTTTTTTGCTGAATTTATTGTTTTTCAATTATTGCAAACGGCGTCGGTCTGGCGCGTTGAATTTTATGCTAGTTTTATTTATTTATTTATTTTTTGTTTTGTCTGCAAAGTTTGAAGCCTCCTTGGCTTGGGTCAACTGCCCAGAAGAGGTCAGCTGGCAATTTGGCAAGTCAAGCTGCCTTTTCTATTTCGTTGCATTCCATTTCCTCCCTTGTTGATTTCTTGAGGCATTCCATGCCACTGGACAGCTGTGGTGTCTAAGCCAGCTCTGACAGCTGCTTTTCAGTTAAGTAAACACAGAAGCGCTGCACGGACTGCGCTAATTGCCCAGGTATGAAGTGACAAGAACAAGAGAAACAAAGAGACCCAAATAATTACATTCACACACACACACAAATACAAAGATGGGCTAACCGACACATTCATAAGTTGTTAATTTTGCAATCGGCCGGGGCAGTGACAAGCAGCAATGCAATTCTCATTGTCGTGGCTGTTTTTGCCTTTTTTGCCAAATGCCTCGACGCACATTAAAATTCACATTTAATATGTGTGTGCTGCATGCCCCACGTCATTGACCAGGCCACATTAGAAATGCCATTACAATCGAGTTGCGCTTAGCTCAGCTGAACTGAGCCGCCTGCCATTTGTGGCAAACGCGGCAAAGCCAGCGATGCGTGGCCGAGTGTCTGTGTGTGTTACCGTTGCCTGCTCTGCCAAGCGTTGCTGCTGTGTCAGTGGCAGTGGTGATGGTGGTGGTGGTGCTGGAGGACTTTACTATCAATCAGCCATATTGGTCGGCCACTTAACTTACTTAGCTGCCGCAACATGTTGTCTCTGCTACGTGACTAGACTGAGCAAATTGTATGTACTCCAATGCTGCCCAGTGACCAGTTAATTCAGCCAGGCACATATGTGGGAAACGCAGCAGGCCACTTTGAATACACATTTGCCGACACAAAAAAATATATAGCCAAAAAGTACTTTGTCTTTTTTAGCAAGTGGCATATGTGGCACGGTGACAAAGTGTGCTCGGGTGTGGCAAAGTGGTTATGGATTTCTACTTAGTCACACTAGTTTGCCAGTTTCTGGAACACTTTGAGCTGCAGAAATCTTGGCATTCTGAAAGGCAGGAAATTTCATTTTAGTACTGAAGTTTTCGTACCCAAAATGTAATTACAGCCGCCACAGTGGGCATAAAGGCATAAATTACGCCATCCAGCCGGGCCGGCCAAAAAAAGTTATGGCCCGCATCTCAGAGCAAAGAGTATGCCGACCAGCAGACCAGCCAACTAAACCTGTTCCCACCTGCAATACATGCCTGTCTGACTGTTTCGATGTGTCTGTGTATGTACGTGTGTGTGTGTGTGTGTAGCCACAAAACTAAACAAATAACGCCACGAAAATAAACTAAAGGAAAAAATAAAACAGCCAAAAAAAAAAAAAAACGAGAAGAAACAAAGAAAAAATTTACACCAACCAAACAATTTCCACAAAGAAAAAAAGAAAAAGATACACAAAAAAACACATACAGATACAGATGCATGGATAGACATTTTTAAACATCAACTCATTATTTTTCAAGTGCGCTTATTTTGTTGCCATTGTGGTGATGAGCATTTGATTGTTTCAGCCCAGTCGAAAGAGAGAAAGAAGAAGACGAAAACGAAATAAAATGGGGCGGGGCACTTCACTTTTCTGGTTGGAATTCTTGCATTATTTTGTTTATTTTTTCAACATTTTTCTCACTTGAAAAATACAAAAAAAAAAAAAAAACCAACAAAAGCAACGAGTGAGTCAGTCAGTCAGTCGGATATAGATAAATAGATGAAAAAGTCTGTGTGTGCATGTGTGTGTGTGTGTGTGTGTGTGTGTGAAAACATATACAAACAAATGAGCTCGATCCGCGGCATTCACAGCCACCAACCAAGCCAACCAAAGCAAACCAACCAAGCCAGCCAAAGGCAGCCGGGGTACCGTCAGGTTGCATAAGCTCGTTTGGGGCCGGCTACGTTGGCTATGTGTGTGTGTGTTTGCTTTTGGAGCCGGGGTCTACAGTCTGGCCAGATAACAATTTTCTTGCTCCACACAGTTTGTTGTTTAACTTGGCTTATTGCAAGTGTAGCTGAAAGCCAAAGCCACTTAAGGCCACAAGTTCAAAAGCAGACAAACAACAGGGGGAAAAAAAAACTTGTTGCATGCGTTCGTATCGAGTCGATCAGGCCAAAAGAACCTTTACAGCCAAGCGGGGCAACTGCAGATTGATTGTCGATCGTTGGGGATTGGCAGAAACAGTAGACGAGATCCACTGATGCTGCCTGGGCAGGGGGGATCTGGCTGGAGTGGCTGACTTGCTGGTTGGCTGCCTGGCTGAGGAGGCCTTGTTCTGTGTTGTGTCTGCATTTTTGCACGTTTGCTCTTTTAGAACAGAGAGAAAGAGAGAGAGAGAGAGAGAGCGCGAGAGACGGGGATTTGTTGATGGTATTTTGCTGGAGACTTGATGAATTTCTATGCAAGTCAACCGCAGCAGCCGCAACCTCATCAGGAATAATAACAACAACAACAACACTAACTATACTAAGAACAACAACAACAACAAAACCACATCAACTTCACCTTTAAGTCATTGAACTTTAAGCTATGCGTAGTCACAGTTGGCGTCGCTGTCCACGTCCCCGTCCACGTCTACGTCAAAGTCAACGTCACTGCCCACTTCACATTCTCTATATAATATTTTAGAGCCCGCAGAGAGTTCCATTCACAGACATCGAACAGAACAACAACAATAATCTGTACAATATTGTTGTTGCTGTTGTTGTTGTTGCAGTCATCGTTGAGATCGAAGACGACATTGCAAGCAGGCGATTTGATTGGAAGCACAAAAGCATTTTTCGTCGATTCTTGAAAAAACTTTAAATTAATGTTGTCTTTCCTATCTGCCCCGCTCCCTCACCCAACAAACCAGCCACACTCCACAAAAGAGCATTCAACCCATCATTTTCTCTCAATTCACCCATGTATTCATGGCTTCCCCCCCACACCCCTTCCCATATCTATCGATTGCCGCCGTTGTCTTTACCTTTTACCTATTTTTATGTCTCTGCGGTTAAGCAATATTTATATGGAGAGGGCTTAGAATCGTCATGGGGCCTCGCTCGAATTGCTCGTGGGTAGTAAATTGGTTTCAAAAAAAAAAAAAAAAATGAAACAAAAACTTCTCCTTGCAGTTTCGTGCTGCTGTGATTAATAGACAAAGTTAAAAGTTTCTGTGGTCGGAGGCACGTATCTTTTGGTCTCTCTGCCTCTTCCGAGACACTCAAGTTCAGTCTGGTGATCGTAAACACCTTGTAGTTAATTGCCATTGCCATTGGTTACGGTTGCACCCGCATTTACCCCCACCAAAAAAAAAAAAGCCACCCAAAATGCTCTTTAGTGTTCAAGGTTCACTTAAAGATCTTCAAGTTGAGCTCAAAATTTGAACCGTAACACATGACGACGACTTTCTAATCTGGGCCTTCATTTACATGAGAATGAAAATTTCGAAAGGCAGAGAAAGATTCTCATACAAATTTAATGTTTCCAAACCAGCTAAAAAAAAAAAAGATGAGAGGAAAGGAAAAAAAATGCACTAGTCGTTGTCATCCGGAGATAAGCCAAGTTAGTCAGCATGTGGTGGGCTTACAGGATATGAGCAGGCGTTAGAACAAAGGGCATACTAATGGCCAGGCATGACATGACATGTGCCCAGCAGAGAAAGCGTAAATTGTGCGTTTGGAAATTCCAACAGGAGCATAAAACTTGCTAGAGACTGGCAATTCCAGCCTAGCCAGTGTGAGCACGAGCAGGCCCAAAACCAGCAGGCAATTCGTTCCACAAACCTGTACAAGCATCCCACAGGTAACTGCACAGAGCGAGAGATGGCGGCGGCACTAATCAGCCAGACGTGGCCGAGGAGTAGAGGAAGAAGTAGTAGAAGAAGAAGAAAGAGCACGCACAACCTAGAGGGCAGGCCATGGGAAGACCAACAAACCGACAGACCATTACTTGCATTACTTTTGGAATTTCTCACAAATAACACTGGCACAGCCAAGACAGCCTAGACGGTTTCTTGGAATTTCAGCCAGGAGAAGTACAGAAATGAGCTCACAGCAGCCTCTCCAAGTGCTTTAAGAAGCTTTAAAACAAACCAACTTGGTCAGGCCTTGAATTACACCTCAGACTCATATCGTTCTTTTTTTTATGTATTTGAAGTTTGGACAGACAGACAGTGCGGCAGTGGGAGAGTGAAAGAGACAGGGAGAGTGGATAAATAGGAAGGAAACATTTTGTCGCCTGCTGGGTTTTTAATGTTTTATGACATGTCCTACTCAGTTTGATGGCCGTCTTCTTTGCCTGCCTTGGTCTGAGCTGTGTCTGTGTTGATTTCCGGACGGCTGATTGCATTTGCAACACCAGCGACAACAACAACAACAACAAAAAATTTTATGTTGTTACAATTTCCAACTCATTCATCAAGCAACACGCAACGCGACAGATGAGCCCGAACCCAAAAAGCCCGGCCAGGCCAGGCCAGGTAAACAGACGCAACCAAGCAAAATAAAACCGCAAAACTGAACAGTAGACCAAAGGGAAAAATATAAACCAAAAGGTGTATACCCGAAAAGAAAACAACCCTTCAACCCTTTTTTTTCATTTTTGCATTCATATTTCTGGCTTTGAGAGCCTCAACCCAGGGAGAAGGACACACCAAGGCAGAAAAAACAAGTTTCCAGCTCACAGGGGCTCTCCAGCTTTTCGATCGGAACTCCGATCACATGCCAAATGCAAATTAATCAGACTCGAATTCTTGTCAGTTTAGGCTCGATTTCGGGTGTGTTCTTTGGCTTATGTCTATTGTCTGGATTTATATATATATACATCTTTAATTGCTTGGGAATAAATGTGCATTGATTGCAATGGCCAGCTGCTTCTCTTCTAATAAAAAAAAAAGGGTGCCACACTCTCTCTTTTTTTTCAGGGCGTGTCAATTGTTATGGTTGATAAGATTATAGTGAAATCCAGATTCTTTATCTTGCTTAGGTCAGGTTTTGAGGCTATATCTTCTGGTTATTTAATAACGAGAGCTAATTGAAATTTGTTTTAGTATATGATTTGAAATTCTTATCATTTGGTTCAGGCAAACTTGAGCTCTTATCTGGTGTACACTTGATTGTTTTGTACACACAACAACATTTCAAATTTTATACGTTTTTCGTGGAAAATTATTTATTTGGCTTGTACGCAAGTGTGAAACGCAGTTTTGAAATTTTCGGAAAATCGATGGGGGTAAGCAAATAAAACCTGAGCAATACATTAAGTCAGCCCAACAATTCCAATCTAGGCTTACAAAATTTAAGATTTATTTATAAGGAAATTATTGTGCCAAGGCTAGTCTTGATTTTTAAAAATTGTATATTATTATTGTCATCCAATCTGGGCTTACCAAATTTAGGATTTATTTATAAGGAAATTATTGTACTAAAATTACTTTAGATCTTCAAAGATTTTATATTATTATTTTATAAGTAATTATTTTAATTGATTTTCTATAACTTGATTGTTCCTCAAGCTAGGCTTATCAAATTTTGGACTTAGAGTATTTATTTATAAAGAAATTATTGTCCCAAGTTTAGTCTTGATCTTGAAAGATTTTATATTATTTTTTTAAGCAAATATTTTAATAGTTCTTTTACAAATTGGTTGTCTCTCAAGCCAGGTTTATCAAATTTTGGATTCAGAGTATTTATTTACAAAAAAATTATTTTACCAAGCTTAATATTGATCTTGAAAAAATTTCCATCATTTTTTTATGGGTAAAAATTACGTGTTATGTAACTAAGTTGCCCTTCTAGCTAATCTCATGAAATTGGGATTCATGGGATTGGCTAACATACAAAATGTCATATGAAATTTAGTCATAATCTAATGTAAGAAATCCACCTTAAATCCACCTATAATATCTCCGGCTTAACTCAAGCAATGGTCTTCAAACTTGGGAGACGTGGTTCTTACTTCCTCAGAAATTGTTATAAATAAATTAAGGAAAAAGTTCATCAAAAAAATAGATTGTATAAACTAATTACTTTTTTAATTAAAATTAAAATATTACTTGTACCTTTGTTTTCCCTCCAATTATTCATTATGCCGCTTCATTTCCTCTTCCCATTTTAATAGAATTTCTTTTCGACTTATTCAGGGCTCTGTCAGTATTTGCATCGCGTGTCTCCCTACTTGAATGCTGATCATTTGACTGCCTTTGTTATTAGTTACGGTGGCGTTGATGGCATTTAACATTTCTAAATGCTAACAACAACGATTCAAGCTGGCATCGCAATGTTGCAATTCATTAAACGGAAAACACGTTGCGCTGATTGCCGCATGTTGAACTACCGAGTTCTTTTTTTTTTTTTGCTTTCTTGTCTCTTTGCCGGCTGTTTTTTCTTTTTTTTTCTTTCTTTTTGTTGTGTAGACAATTTTACATGATTTGTGCCCATGTAAACTGAACTAGATAGCCCGGGGGAGCGACGAGAAAGACGAGGAGGCTGAAAAAGGCAACGAACGAAAAGAGAGAAAGAAAAACGCTTGACTGACATCATTTCCGATGTTTATCTTTTCATGTTAACAACTACAAAACGAAGACATGACCAAGGCTACAAAACTGCCAAAGACAACAACAACAACAACAGCAACTTGCATAAGACGCAAAAGACAAATCCTGGAATCAGGCAGAGTATCTGCAACTCTGGGAGGGTCGTTGGTCTCTGTCAGACCGGCCGGTTCGTCGGTCAGTTGAAGAAATTTCACTTTTTTTTTGCTCTTTTCTCCCTGTGATTGTGTCTCGTTTTAAGTTGGTCTGGCTCCTTTGAAATCGATTCTGGGTTAAGTTCAAAGCAGCCGAGAGCTAAAAATAAATGCCCACAATGAAATGGCAACAAGCAATCGACCCGACCTCTTTGTAACTCTTTCAGAGAATGCTTGTTGCTTCTAATGTGATGCAAAGGGAACAGCAGCTTTCACTTGATTTGCATACGAAACGGTGAAAAATTTAACCAAATTTAATTTTCTTGGCCATAAAGAAAAACTGGAAAATCCAGAACCTTCACACAGCCCAAGGGAGGAGAAAGAGACAATCTCAAAGCTCTCTCGTTGATGAAGATGAAGCCAGCCACTCGTAATGGCCAATTAAGCAAATAGTCATGAAGCCAACCAGTCAATTCGACTGGGCCGACTCTTTGTCAGTCTCTGTCAAGCTGCGCGAGAGAGAGAGGGAGACTTAAGCAGGAAGTAGTATATGGTAAAGCCGTCAGACTCCAAGCGACTCGATGCGTGGGATTTTGGCCTGGTGAGCTCCACTTTCAATATGATGAAGTTGCCTATGACTGCCAAGTCATGCTTACTCCATTTGCCTTTGTTTTTCTCTAGCTTGGCTTGGCTTGACTTGTCTGTTGTGGGGCGGGGGCGGGGGCGTGTGTATGCATAACGGTAGAGTGGATGGGGGTAAGCCATTTGGGCGTTAATTGTTTGTGCGAGTTGATTTTAGGCCTGACGTTAAAAAAAGTTGAACATTTGTGGCCCTTTCCAAATGATAAAGCACAAAACAAAAAACCAACAACAACAACAATCGCAGTTAACTTGTATTCATAGCGACAATGCAGGTGAATGTGGGTGAAAAGCTGGCCAAGCATTTTGGGTTGGGCCCAGTGAAAAATTCTCTACAAAATTTCTGGTATACATACCAATGTGTTTGTGTGCGTGTGTGTGTGTGTGTTGGTGTGTGTTCACTGAGCCATAACGCAGTTTTACGCACATGTGCGTGAGTTTCAGGTCTCATAATGACCTCGAGGGTTATCAACATTTACGCTAAATGCACATAAAACCTGTAATTAGGCAGTCGCGCCAAAAGAAAAACACAACGGCAAAAATTAAATCCTCTAGATTATTTCTAACGAAAGAGAGAGTTTTTCATTTTTTTGGCTAGCCAAACTGAGGCTTTTTGGCAGATGTGTCTGAAGTGGCCGGGTGGGAGTTGCGCCTGCGCTTAGGGGAGTTTCAGGGTTGTTGTAATTCTTTTCTCAACAAGATCTTCTTGTTGTTGTTGTAGCAGTTTTTAAGCAGCTTTGTAAAAAATATGTTGGGACCGAAACTATGAAACTTATACAATCAGACATCTGTTGTTTTGGTCTTTTGGTTTTTACCTAAATTGTTATAATTTTATTATTTAGGCGAGGTTTGAAAATCGTTAACCCAGCCAGCACATTCCTAAATTCAAGGTTCTCAAAGCTAAAAAAAAAAACATAAACCAATCTGAACTTTTCAAAACAAGCAGGCAATCGCGGCAAACGATTAAAAAAGATGCTTGTTGTTGTTGTTGCTGTTATTGTTGGGGGAGCTCTCGATATAGAAATTGCGCCCAGATTGAAATCTAAAGACAAATGGCTGAGCCAGGCCGAGTTTGACTCGACGGTCACTGGTCATGCCACCAAAGATGCCGACTCTCTGATCTTAGATACATTGAACATGGCCGCTCTGGAATGTCTGAATTGTGGTTTAGGAGAATCGTGTTGGAGTCTGCAACTCCAGAAAATCAGCACGAAATGCAATTACAATCAACCGGCTCTGACATTAAAGGCCAGCCAGGGCGTCTATCTGGCCCAAAAAAAAAAAAAAACAAAAAGAAAGAAAAAAACCGGAAGACCCCCAGAGAAAATCATTAAGACAATTGCCCGGCTAAGCCACCCCCTGCCGCTGGAGCAGAGCATCTTTTGTCAGCTGTGCGAAGCGCTTTATCTTTGGCCATAAAGATATCAGAGTCAAAGGAGATTTAAACTCGCTCCGAAACACACTTGAAATTTCTAATGACTTTGAGTAGTTTTGGTTGCAGTAGTTGCAGCTGTGAGCTGTTGGCCTCCCCAACTTCTGGAAATTTTGTTGCTCATGTGTTGCATGTTGTTTGCTGTGTCTTCTTGTTCATCAATTGGGTCAACAGATTCTGCTTTTGTTTATAAGCAATTTCAGTTTCATCCGTTGCCTGGCTGGCTGACGTCAATGAGCCATGAAGTTACTTGCGGAAATTCGTGCAATTAACTGACGTTCCATTGATTTGCAGTGGGTCACTCAGTCAGGGAACTTACAGCTGTTTAATTTTAAGAGGGTTGCTCTATAACCATTTGACAGGCTTTCAAATTGTCATCAAAGGCATTCAATGCTCGCTGCCTTTTCAATAATAATGAAATTTCCTGCCTTAATAATTACCGCAAAAAAAAAAAGAGTACTCTGACAATGCTCGATTAATTCGGGCATATGTAGGGCAGGAAACAGCAGCAGCAGCCTGATCCCGCCGCAAACACCCTAAATCTGTCCCAGTCTGTTTGCCAGCCTCTCACAACACTTTTTGAGATTTCTGTTTTTTTTTTTCTTTCTAATATTTTTCAAGTGCGCTTTAATTTAACATTCAAAATTGTTTGGATTTTCTTTTCATTTTTTTTTTGTGTGTTTACCATTTCCGCTTTGGGTGTTGGCAAACGGCGCCACTGAGCCGGAAGTGCAACCTGGCGTTTGAGTTTTTGAAACAGAATGCCAAGTTAATGACAGTTTAGCCCCGTTTCTATTTTTTTTTCTATTTGGCATTCATCGATTCATATGTGCGTCGTGCATTGCATTAATCAAATGGAATTATAATGAAAACGACACTTTGGCGATGAGTCTCGGAAAAAAAACATGTTTAAGTAGTCAAAGCGCAGCAAATTACGCCAATAAACGAGCCACACCAAAAAAGATCAGCAAAGTTCATGGCATTAATTTTGAATTACTCGATTGACATAGTTTCTTCTCTCTCTCCCTCTCTCTTTTCCTCGAGAATATATAACTTTTTATTTGGTTTTGCAATGGCCCAAAAGTTCAGTCAACTCACGCAGTGGCGCAAAATTGTCATCACAAAAAAGAAAAAAAAAAAAAAATGAAAAACAAAAATTCCCCAGAGTCACACATTCTGGTTGCGCACAGCTGTTGTTGTGCCTCAGTGCCATTCAGAATCCCCAAAAGCCCCGGCCCCGTTACACCCCCCTTTTCCATTGGGGCAAATCTTGTTTGTCGCTTTTTATGTGTGATACAAAATGCATTCAAAATAAATAAATTCCAAACACTCAAAACAAAAGAAAGACGCGCCCCGCCATGTCAAATCCAATGAATACGGAGGGTTAACATTTAGACCCAAAACTCCAACCCCCCGTTCCCCATCCCTCCCCCAATTCCTTCAAATCCCAAGCTGCCTTAGAAAGTGTAAATGAATTTGTTCTTAATTATTATGAGGCTTTGCCTGTTGGCAATTCGGCGGGATCCGTCCCGTCCCATCCCGATCCGGCTCGGTCCGGTCTGGCATTGATTTACAGTCTCTTCGAATCAAATGGGTTGGCAGAGTTTTCAGCTTGAAATGAATTTTATGTGGCAACAAAAAAATCAAACTAATAAAAATTTGTTTCTTTGGGAAAATATTACAATGTGCTTCAAGTCCGCCCACATGGGCACAATGGGGCTGGAATCAACTCTATCAATCAAGCAAAAGGTAAAAGATTCTCAAAAAAAAAAAAAGAAAAAACTACTCGAACATTTATCAAAAATTTCAAAGTCTCAGCCGCTAATGTAAATTTTATGGACCAGATAAGAGCTGATAAAAAAGAAAAACGGTGCTAAAAAAAATTTATTGTAATTTTTATCGTTCTCAGCATTTCCAATTTAAGAAAAACTAACTCTGGACCTGGACCAGAAACTCAAGTGGCCAGGCTTTAGCATCCTCGTAAATATTTTAGTTTTTTACTGATATGAAAAGTGTCAGTTTTGCTGGTTCTCTCGAGATGCTTTATGACCAGTCTAGTCTAAATTTATGTTTCAATTCAAATTAATAATCCCAAAATGTCAACGGCCTCTCATAAAACTGTCATAACTCTTCGAAGAACAAGAAATGCAAGTTGACTTGGGAAGAAAAAAACTCTTAAAAAATGAAACAATCATAATTAATTGTTTTGGTGGTGCTGGCAAAGATACTCAGCATCTTGCTGGTCCCCAAAATTTCTACTCTTCCAAATTACTCAATGTCAGTTCTATATTATTTTTTGAGTGAGTGAGAAACTTGAATAAATCAAAAAAAATTAGTTTGCCTATTTGCTGGGGAAATTTGTTTTCATTATTTCATTTGGTGTCATAAAAAGTTTTTTTTTTTTTGACAATTGTTTAGCTTTTCCTTTTGATGGTTTGGGTGATGGTTGGTCACACGGTCGGGCGAATTGTACAGATTTATATGGCCGGCCAAGTGTTGACATTGTTTATTTTTTATATTTCTTTCTTGTTATTTTATTCATGTCCCTCAGGGCTACTAATTGATAAGCATTTCTGTTTTATTGTTAGGGTTTTTTTTTATTTCTTTTGTTTGCTCTTTTGCTTGTTATCTTCTGACAATATAACAGGTGATAAAAAAAAAAAATGTATAAAAAAAAGTTCAGAAATTTTATAATCTCGACAGTTGCCTAATGCGTACATAAAACAGGCCTAAAAGCTAGTTGGTTTTATTAACTTGTTAGTCTGCTTCTGAAAAATAATTAATGCAGTCATTCAAGCTTATCTAAGAAGTTTTCCCCTTTTTCATAGGAATTTATGTGTTTTCAAATCTTTTCAATAAAATACAATAATTAATGATATTTTAAAACACATTTAGATTTACCATTGATTCGACCTTATTACTGTCAAATATTTAGAAGAGAAATATTTTTTGAAAAACTTTTCTTTGGTTTTTGTTGATTTTTCTTATTCGAGCTGTTCCAGTTTATCAGTTTGAAAAATGTCACAGACAAAGTGTTGACAGCTCTGAGGTTTTTTTTTTGGAAAAATCAAAAGGAAAATTGAGATTTGAAATTTCTGTCGACTTGGACACATTCGGCAGATAATAAATATTTGTGCCTCTGCCCCTGAGTTGAAATGTTTACATTTATTTACAATTTCATTATTCTTTAAAGTGACATTGTTGTTGTTGTATTTTTCGTTTTTCTTTCTTTTTTCTGTTTGTCAAATACATTAACAACTTTGCGCGGCTAATGGCCCATAATTATGTGGGAACGTTTCGAGTGACTGAAATCGCTGCGATTAGAGCTAAACGTCTTTTAATTTACCCTCAACTCATTCTAAGCTCTTAGTCAGCTCATCTTTGCCTTATCTCTGGTATATGCCAGCCAGACTGAGCTATCTTGATTATTCACACATCGTTTGTCTGTTTTGAATGGGTAAATTCTGCATTTAAGTTATAATTTGCATGAGGCTCGGTCTGGCATTCCTGGCGAATTTTTGGGGAAAAGCTGACACAATTGTGGTGAACTCAGAGTCTAAGGCTAAAGCCGTGAGTGCCTTTCACTTTGTCTTGTTTTTTGGTTAAAACAAGCAGCCGGCTTGTCGTATCTCTTGTCGACTCCTGCCTGGGCTAATCGCCGCATGACCATCACCTAGGCCAGCCACATCGTGCCGCTCTTTTCGGGCAGTACAGGTGGCAGGCTCTGCCATCTTTGATTTCATTGTTGGACTTTAATTAACCACAAGAAAATGGCACAAAATCGTTGGCTAAACAGCTGCCGTCTGCCAACTGCGGTTGCTGTTTCTGTTTTCCTTTCGGACTACTTCTATTGGGCTTTGTCAATTGTCATCCGATCTGTGATATATAATTTGCCGCAAAGTCTACAAGCTGGAAACTAACATATATATCGTATGACAACACTTACCACAAAAAGTTCAAAAGTTCACGCCCAAGAAGTGAGAGTTACTAACTTTAATATCAAAATGCCTTCCTTGAAACTTTGTGAAAAATTGTTCTTGGTGTAATTTGATTTTGTTTTTTTATATTTTCCATTTTTAGGCCTAACATAAATACCGAAACATTTTCGACTGACAATTGCATAGGGCCCCGGGGTATAATAAAAACCTCTCAGTCAGTCTATAAATAAAGCCAGGCAATTGGGTGGGTGGGGCATACACATTTCCACTCAGAGTTCTTGGGTTGGCAAACATATCAATTTATTTGCTCAAAGAATTACCTTCGGGCTTGTGGTTTTAATTATAACGCCCCAACCAAGTGGCCTTATCATTGGGCAAATAAACTGAATGCCAAAGACTTTGTATTTGTATTTTCCATTTTCTGTCTTTTCGCTTCGTATCTAATGAGTTTTGCAAATGTAAGCAAATCGCTACGATTTGCATTTATGAGTCTTGCATTTTATGCAAATATTTGCCAAAGCTTCAGAGCCAGGGAAAGGAGGACAGGACTTTCAAAGGCTTGACATTGACACAAGGATATAGCCTTGCTGTTTATTTATTTTTTTTTTTTGAAATTCAATCGTTGGCAAAAAGGCTTCCCATGTCTTTAGTTTTCGACATCTTAAAGGGGCTGAAAATAGAGAGAGTAGGGAGGGTGGAAGCGAGGACTCTGACAGGAAACCATAAAAATGGTGAGGAGTGCAGCAGCAGCAGCAGCAGTGAACGTTGCGCTGATGCCTGGGATTTCATTCAGAGGAATGCACGTTCCCACACGCACCACCGAGCCAGAAAGCAGGAGCAAGAAGCAAGAAGCAAGGACAATGGCAAGCCAAGAACTCGGCGCTTAAGAGAAAACACTCCACCATTGTTTTTGTTGTTGCCTGCCTGACTGTGCCCTAGGACTTGGCTTCCTCTTACAGTTCCTGTCCTCTTCCTCTAGAATCTACCCTCTACCTTCTCTACTTCAAGTCTACCTGCCTGGGAATATTGTCAGCCAGAGTATATATATATATATTTTTTCTTCGTCTCTTACGGCCTGGCACTTTGCCCATATCGCACCTTTTGTTGTTTTTTTTGTCCCCTCCCCTTTGACGCGGTGTCGTCCAGCTCATCAGCAGAGTGTTGCCAAATGTTTTGCAGCATTTCCTGTTGTCTACTTTGGACGCGAGTCAGCGCCAAAGTTTATTTTACTTTTATTTCTTCACTTTATTTTTATTTTTATTTTTTTTTTTCTCGAAAACTTTAGCACATGTCAAAAAACTTTTAAAACAAGTGCAAGAACAAACAGCCCACGGGCCAAAACCTTAAGCAGCCTTACGTGTTGAGTGAATTTGATATACCAAGAACCGAGAGAGCTGAGCAGAGAGAGAGGGGGAGACGGGGCGCTTATGGCCACTCGGCTGGCATCATTGTTTTTGCCGGGTCTCCTTGTCGGTCGTTGCTCGTCATTCGTCGCTCTGAAATGTTAATGCAAAATGCATTAAGCGCCCGCTTGAACCTTGAAGTCGCCTTGTCTCAACTTATCCCTGGCCTGGCCGGAGTCACACAGTCTTGTCTGGCTAGGCCTCCCCCCTCCCTGCCCGTTGCACCCCAGTAAAGTGATACGCGCCGCAGTTTGCCGACTGCCAGCTGCATAATAATTTTGTGTGACACCACTCAGGCCAGGCTCGAAGCAGGAGGCACACCGAGGCAGGCAGGCAGGCAGGCAGGCAGGCAGAGATAGCAAAGACAGTCAGCATTTGGATCCCCTCACTTTGGCCACACTTCAGACTATCCGGACTGAGGCTGGCTAAACATTTAATTAGTATTTATAGTTGGTGCTGGCAGGCTTTCGAATTCTTCTATTCCTTATAGACGAGGGTGGATTCATTATCTTTATCAAAGGCAAGGAGGGAGGTTCTTAGAAATTTACACAAATCTTTGATGAAACCGAATATCTTGAGAACTAAAAAAAAAACTAATTTGTGAAAAAGAAAGAATAAAAGAGACTCGGCTACTTTTGGAACCACCCTCGTATGTGGTTATCTGAATGCTAATGCATTTCATTTTTCAATTACGTGGCCGGCTTCTTCAGGCTTAAATGTTTAAGCCAGCACTGAGTTGGCTTTCTAATTGCTTGGCTTAGCTCAAAGACAGTCAGGGAGCTGTCGCCCATGGTGGGTGGCTCTTTCAGTTCGGTCTGACTTGTCTAGCCTTTCTGAGCATGTGTAAATTTTCTTTTTGGCCAACTCATTTGATTATCTCATTTAATTACGTCTTGATGTGTGAGTAAACTTTACGCCGTCTGAATGACTCTTCATTTATTCTAATTAGACACAAATGTGCTTGTGGCTGGCTTTCTGCCTAGACGACTACTTGGGGGCTTAGGTTCCATCAGACACCCTTAGGTGTGATAGACTCTGTTTATTTGCGGTTTGACGTGAACTAAGCTTTATGTAATTAATCTATTTTTCTGAGATATAGAATAACACCGATTGATTATAATTAAGATAATCTGAACGATTCTATTTTATTTGAGGAAATTTTTTCTCAAACAACTCTTTCTTTAGATCCTAAAAATAATACAAATAGAAAATCTTATAATGAAACTAAATTATTTTATGGAGAAGATATATAGAAGACTAGCTGGTCCATATTGATAGCTTTGAAGGACCCAATGGACCCTAGCAAGATTCTATTTATAATAAGTTTTTTCCATTTATTATTCAAAGGAAATAATCAAGCTCTTTTCAGCTAATGAGTTCAAGGTCTTTAAAGATTTATGGGTATTGTTTTGAGTCAGTCAAAGCAAAATCTTCGAAAACTGCGTCGTACTTGTTTTGATTTTCAGATTTTGCTTTTGCTATCTTCCTTCCTCTTTGTGGCATTCAATTACTCACTTAAAACTCTCAGCCAGAATTGCTGTAATTTGACTACAGTATGCCCAATCCAGTCACTCAGTCACTCACTCACCCACCCAGTCAGTTAGTCAGTCAGTCAGTCAGTCACTTACATATGGCAAACTACTTAGGCACCCATGAATTCTACGAAATCCAGAGCCAGCAATGAAACTCGTTTTGGGTCTCAGCATTTTGTCGAATTTCAATTGAATTCAATGTTAACTCAATTGCTTTGGCCTAGGGCTAAAACTGAGGCCGAGACGTTGTGTCAGTTGTCCAATTCCAAGCACGAACTGTCCGAGCAAAAGAAGAGACTCAATTGAAGCAGCACTTCTCGCCAGTACTTTAGTCTGGCAATTGTCCGCTTGAGTTGCCCAAAGTGGGTGAAATGGAATGAAGGAAGCGCTTTTTAAATGCTCGAAAAAATGAAAAAAAAATATTAAAGACTTTATTTGTTTATAAATGAAATAAATTATTTTTTAATTTGTGATTTGTCTTGGTCGTATTTTTGGTGGTGGAGGCAAAATTATCTCTGGCTTTCACTTCCTTTTGAGGTTTTCAGCTGTGCCCGGGAAATATTCCGGCTGGCTTAGAATTTTTGTTTTTTATTTATTTAAAAATAGGCAAATCCCAACCAGGAAAAGGTGCCGAAGAAAAGGCTCTATCAAAGGAAAGATTAAAGCGAAACTAGAAAGGAAGTTGAAATGTATAAAAAAGTCGAAGCAGCTCAAAAAAGAAGAAAATTTCGGTGTGGAAAATGGAAAATGTCACAAATAGGGGAGATATAAAGTGGTTGCAGCAGCCACACAGCAGCCATGGGAAGTAAATCTTTAGAGCCTACAACAACAACAACAACAACATCAAACACACATGTGTGGCACTCTCTCTCTCTGTCTCTCTCTGTCCCTGTCATTTTGAACGAAACGTGAAAAATTGTCATTGTCGGCTTTGTTGTTGTTATTGTTCTTGAAAATTTTTGGGCATTTAAAATTAATTTTAGACACAAAACTCTATAAAATTGTTAGCATTGTTGTTGCTTTCATTGCTTTTGGTTTATTTTTGTCGCCCCCCGCGACACTTCCGCCTTTGGAATTTCCAAAAATGAAAGAAATAAACTGACTTTGCCGAGGGTTGACAAAGGAAAAGTGCAGCGAGGATGTCGGCCGGTTTTAATGATATCGACTGATCGCTTCCTCAGCCCGTAGCTGGTTGCCTCCACCTACTCCCCCCCTACTTCGGGCTTGCAACAAAATTATCCGGCTGGGTACTTAAAGTGAGCAGCGTTGAAAAACGCATGTCATTGAAATTTATTAGCCACATGGTCCGTGGTTGCCACAACAACAACAGCAACAGAAGTTTTGAGAAATGCATTTTTCATTCAATTTTCGATTTTTTTTTTTTTTTGAGTTTTTCCCAAACGATTGACGTATGCCTCTCATGATTGAAACCGAACAGGCAGGGGTGGCAAGACAGTTGTCTTAGTTTAGTGGCAAATTTTTTATGTAGGCCATTAATTAGTTTACATGACCATAAAAATACACACATAACACTCACATAGAGAGAGGAACACGCAGTTTGCCATAATTGCCGAATGGGCGTGAGTTTGAAGCGTGACTTTGAGGGGGCGGTAGATTAATTTAATCGGAAGTCTTACTTAATCAAAAGAGAGAAAGAAAAAAAAAGCTAACATTTTTTTGACTTGAACCCCCTGCGAGTCAGTCAGTCAGTCATCATTAATTGGAGCATATAGCTAATTGGCGTCAAGACAAGCCAAAAAGGTCAATTTATTTAAATACAGAATAATAAAGGCCGCAACATCAGTGGCTGTAAATTGCCCTTAAGACAAAACTTAATTACAAGCCAGAGAGCAAATAAAAATAAATGATTCTGTTTTCTGAAAATAGCAAAAAATTAACTGTGAATTACGAAAATTACCCGAACCCAAAGAAAGTCACGCATTATCAACCCCAAAAAAGTATGTAAGATATCCATCAGGCCAGGTGATGGTGGTGGGAATAGTGTGTGTATGTGTGTGTGGGTGGTGCGTGTGTGAGGGTGTGTCAACCGCAAAACTGACATAAATCAGTTTTAATAGTCTGAAAATAACTTGAATGACCAAGTCATGGGCCTGTCAAATTTTTTTAGGGAAGAGGATATTTTCTTTTTTTTTTTTCGTTTTTCGGGAAAAATCATTTCCAACCAATTTTTTGTTGTGTTGCAAGTTGCAAGTTATAAGTTGTCAACTACAAAATTGTAGCCAAAAAAAGAAATTGTTATCCACCATTCCAACCCCATATTTGTCTGGCTTCAGGGCACATTGCATAAATTTGCCGTCTCGTTGTTGTTGTTGTTGTCTTTTCAGTTTTGCTTTTATTTTTGTGGCTGCAACTTGGCCCAAACATATATACATATATGTTTTGTTGTTGTTGCTACCACTTTTATGTTTTTTTGCAATTTATGTGTCGACCCTCACACACATCTGGCGTCGCTCACCCTCCCCCGCAGCCTGACTAGTCGAGTCTTCCTCTTTTGCTGCAGTGGTCCGACTGGTATATTTGGTGCTCCCTTTATTTTTTGGCTAGCGAAAATTTGCCAAAATAGTAAAAGGGAAATGTTCGCTCGCATAAGCCCCAGAGTCATATAAGTTAAGCTTGCTTTGTTAACCATAAAGCACATGTGGCTCTGTCCGCGCTCTTTTGGCTCTCAGATTTCGCGGCTTAAAGTTTGAAAACTCGGCTTTGGCCAAGTTGAGTGGCCATAAATCATTTCGCCCGCCTGATGACACCAAGTCCGGTGGTTGTTCCAGCTGATAAGCGGTTTGATAAATTGACCTCGAACAGAGAGGACACCTTGTATATTTTTTATTTTGTGACTTTTCTCACTTATCGTTTCGGATGTAGTCGACGCCCCACAGGACTTTCATTTCCGCCCAAAAATGTGACCCGTAATTGCTTTAAATGTTATTATGACACTTACGCACAGCAGGCAAAAGACCAGGCGCACTCTGGCGACCGTTTAAACTGTAAACAAGCCTCCCAGCAATCAGGGAGGCTGACGCTAAGGCTGTGGCAGTGGCAGTGGCTCGCCTTGGTCTGGCTCTGCGCCAATTAAGCGCACGCCAAGGGCAGCCAAAGCAAGAGCCAGTCCATCCTGGTTGTCTTGTCTGTCGATTTGCTCGTTGACTGCAATTGTTTTCGCTTTAAATAATTAAATTGAAACTGACAGTGGGTCTAGCCGAAACTGATTGGTCCAGGAATCTTGCCTCTGTCTGGGCAGAAGTTAATGCAATTATGGGCTTTGGTGACAGATTTGCCTGACAGCAGTCATCATTATCGTCTCAGTGGAGCCACTTGAGTATTGCAATTTATGTTGGTGGATTTCTTTCAATATTTTTATTTATTATTATTGAGTGGGTGCATTGAACCTCAATTCTAATTACATGGAATGACTTTCTTTATATAAATCATTTGCCGTTTCGACATTATCTCCAAAATGCACGCCTGCCCTGTTTTGGGTGCTAGACAACTTCGAAGTTATGCACATGCCGCACTTTTGACGCGGCATCCTTATTTGGTACGTGCCTCGATTGCAGCATGAATATCTTTTTTAACATACAAAGCAAAAGAAAATGAAAAACTCGTTTTGTGCCGCAAATTATGCTGCACACACACACACACTCACCAAATAGTCACGCCAAGCCAAGCCAGTCTATGACAGATTGTATCTATGAGATATGCCAAAGAGCGCACCAAAAGTCGTCGTCGTCGTTGTAGTCGACGTGCCAAACTTGAAGCTTTTATACTGCGTACAAGCCAGCCTCCTCCCACATCCCCGACTCCTTTCCGGTTGTTCTCTTCCTAGCCTTTTGGTGTCAATTTATGGCCAAAGCAAATTCTAAAATCTACTCCTGGATGCCGATGCTGCTTGGCGAGCAGAGCAAAGCAAACATCTTGTGCAAATCTCGTTTATTTGCGGTGCGGTTGGGTAAATTTTCTGATTTGCCTGGTTCAAATGCACTTTTGATATATTGGTTTTCACAAACACTCACATAAAGCAAAGCTTTTTTTCTAGAGTGCCTCTGAACGAGGGTGTCCTTGAAAGTATCTAAAAAATCAGAGGATTTAAACTTTGCTAACATATTCATAAGAATCTTCAGACTAGATCGGTTTCGAAGAATCCAGGCCCACCAAACTTGGTCTTTGTCTGCCTAGTTTCACCTTGATTGAACTACTTTATCCTGAGAATATCTGGGATTTCTAAACTATCTTCCAAGTTACAGTAGCTCGAAATTGACTCAGGCAGAGATCTCTTTAGATGGGCTTATCCCATAATTTGTCTAAACAAATGTATTTCTTTTTATTTAATCTTGAGAAAAGGAAATAATTATTTTTATAGGAACCTTTAGACTTGATCACTATATAGCCAGATTGGTTTCAAAGAATTATACAATATTGATTGGGTGAGACCCACCAAATTCGATATTCCTTCTATATCATGGGCATATCTGAGACTTCTAAGCTATCTTCTAAGTTTCAGTAGCTCGAAACTGACTCGCATAGATTTCTCTTTATATGGACTTTTCCCAGTAATAAGTCAAGTCTAACCCTCGCCAAGTTGAGTCGGGTTGGCATGGCGTGTTGATAGGGCAAAACCATCATCATCAAAGCAGCTTCATTTGATTTGTTGTCGCGGGTATTTGCTTATATAACTTCAGCTGACGGAGGAGCTTATAAATCTCACAGATTGCCATGACAATTGGTTACATGTCATCACCCAGAGGCACGTAAATCAAAAAGCTCTGTCGGCCCAAAAGGGAAGCTCTAACGGTGTCCGGGCCATAAAAGTCTGCGGTGGCTTTGTAAAGACTCAAACAGAGAGCTGAGGCTTTAACCACACCATCATCACCGCCGAGGCATGAGTAATTCACAAGGCAAAGACGATGGCAGCAGCTCTGCAATGACAATTGCAATTGCTATCAACGCTGCAACTTGGCCATGAAATGGCCATTTTTATGCCGAACAAGTGCAGCCATAAGTCAACTGGATACCGTACTTCTTATATACATATATGAGACACCCAAATACTTTAACTACATCTACAATTATTTTTCTCTCTTTGCTAAGGTAGTATTTGCCTCTGTATTAGTTAGTTGCAGTCGAGCGCGTCTGTGACTCATAAATTTAATGAAATTTGCAGGCAGACGACGCAACCGTAAAAATTGTCGTCCAGACGTGACGACGCCACTGTCAAAAACAAAGTCAAAAAAGAAGAAGAAGAATATAAATAAAAACAAGAAACTGAAATTTTCGCTTTTGCCATTTAATTTGCCATTTCCGCTGTCAGCTTCCTGGTCGAGAATTGTTGCAACAACAACAACATGAAGAGGGAACACGTGAGCACCTTGATGAGCCAGTGAATATTGCATATAATTGAATTCTCTCTGGCCAAATGAACTGAAAATGTAAATTTAACGAGCCAACGAGACGAACATGAAAATTGCGTGAAATGCTAAAGGACCTGCTGGTCCATCGGATGTGTCAGAAATGATTCGAAGTCGAGCCAAACAGATCATAATATTTTTTTCCGTTTTTTTTTTGTATTTTTTCAAAATTCCTTACGGACTCCCAGAACTGGCGTCAGCCACATGGCAGGCACATACCAGACCCAGTCATCGATCTGGTGTGCCAATTCATTTCCATATCGTTGTTGTTGTTGCTGTAGCTGTCGTCTGGCGCTGTCCGCTCTTGAAAATTGAAAATGGGGAAAATTGTATCAAGTATCTGTAGCTGTCTCCGTGGAGCAGAGAGCTCCACTCAAAAAAAAAAAAAAAAAAAACAAAGTGGCATGAAGTGTAGTCGTGGAGTGGAGTGTGTTACTTTGGTCCCATGCATCTTCCAGTTGTCAGAATATTGCGTTTCTGCCATCAAATTGCCTGAATTTAGCGCTAGGTTCGTGAACGTCGTGTCCATGGGTCGTACTGGTCTTCCGGAGGAGGAGGGGGAGTGGAAATATTTGGCTTTGGCTACTGTTTGTGCCACTGCCACAGCCACTGCCACTGCTGGCAGCAGTCCAGCAACTGAGTTGTCCATTCTGTGCCATGTCTTTGCCTTTGGCTCGTTAATCTACCAGAGCAACTCGCCTTGTTGTTGTTGTTGTTACAGCTCCTCTGCTGTCGGTTGCGGTTTCTTCTGGTTGCCTTTGTTGCTGATTTTTCCTAGCATTGCTTTTGACTTTATGCTACCTTTTTTGTAAATGGAATAGTCGTTTAAATGGGTCTGTAAATGGTTTTCAAGAACTTCAAAGAGCTTAAACTTTCTTGATTGCCACAGTTATTATTCCTCTTCTCGAAGATTTTGGATATTTGAAATTTTCAAGAAAAATCTATCAAAAAAAGTATATAATTTTCAGAGCTTGTCTAGTGACCTAGAATATTTTTATCTTTGCTGGGTTCTTCTTCATTCCTGCAGCTCTTGACTGAGATTTGCGCTCGACTTCTGCCGTTTTCATTACGGCCACATGGCGGCGGCCTATTAAATACAAAATGGGCAGACAGAGGATCCACCAAAAATTGTCCAGTGCCATTGGCAGCGCCACTGTCAGTTCAGTGCCACTGGGTGCTTCATATGAATTAAAAATATGCAAGTGCCAGAAAGAGGAAGAGGAACTCAGGGTAGGTCATGTGGTGAATCTCTGCGTTTGGGTTATTAAAGTTAATTACATTTCTCATGGCATGCAATTTTATTTATGCCGTGTCCTTGGTCTTGCCGATTTTTCCACTCTATTAATTTACCCGTTGATTTATTTGCGGCACAGCTGCCTTTGTTTACAAATGCCTGAAAGAGTGGCATGCCGATGAACAGAGTCGAGTAAACACAAAGCGAGTCCCGAAAAGAATAATAAAATTCAAATTGAAAAGCATTGAATCAATTAGATTGTAAGAAACAAAAACAAAAAAGTCTTTGATTTCTATATAGACTATGGAGGTCGTAAATATTTTATACACAAATATGAACTCATCATACCGATTGCCCAACTTATTGGAATTTGCTTGTCTAATTTTAGCTGAAAGCGACCTGCTCACCTTTGCACAACGCAAACATCACTATGAGACGGACAAGTCATTCCAGCAGGAGCTCTTTACCACGGAGACACGGCCGCTCAGTGTGCGTCAATTGTACACTGAGGCGGCCAAGGAGCTAGTTACCACCCAGCGTACCACAACAAATACCACCACGAATTCCACAGCGGTGACTCCGCCTCGTTCCATTTCGTTCAATGGTGATATTCTGCTCAATGATGACGGCTTGGAGTCGGAGGCCAATACCACCCTAACAAATGGCCACAGCGAGGAGCTGGTTAGCGATTCTGATTTTGGCAATGCCAATCGCAAATTGCGCACGCGTATTGATGCCGAAATTGAGATTCGCTTGGTAAGTAACCAAAACGGGGAATGCTTTAGTCGGGACAAGTTCTCAAATGGACCGTTAGCTGGTACACTTAGACCCGGCCAAACTTGGCCAACTGTCGCCTAACCTGGACAGTTAGTTTCTAGAATAAATAATCACTTTAGCTTTGGACAAAAGACGTAGCATCCAAGGCCTAGCACAGTGGGAGGCAAAGGCACCAATTTAGCAAAGATTTATTAGTTTTTTTCCAGTGGGGAAATGCTTAGCTTAGAATTATTTATTCTTCTTGGAATTCCAACTGAAAGTTTTACCCAAAATTAATTAAATGAGAATTTAATATCTTTCACCCACTGTACAGAATCTTACTCTCAGATCAGACCTAACCAGACCAGCCTGTGGTCACTGGTCACTGGTCAGTGGCCTGTGTGTGGGCTCATTCTTGTGGTCTGACATTTATGTTTGGCTGCTATGATTTCCTGGTACATAAATGTCCAAAAGTAGCTTCTAACAATCTGCCTCACATAGACAATAGCCGGATATACATACACACAAACACACACACACATACACACAGGGAGGCAGAATTTGACCAAGGGAGTTGGAATACTTTCCGTTGCCTTTGGCCAAGCTGGAACTGGTACTCTGGGACAGGCAAATTATTTGAGTAGAGTTGAATTGTGTTGTGCTAGATTTGGTTTTGTTTTCTTTTCTCTTCTCTTGGAAAAGCTGAGTCAAGTTGAGTTGTTTTAATTGCCAGCCCACGCCAGCTAAGACCAGAGACCCCACAAGCAGCCAGCGTTGGCAATTGCTGTCCTGGCAGAAAGGCAAGTCAGCTCGTCAGGCAGCCTTCATTTCACTGTCAACATCATTTGCAGTTGGAAAGAAAAAAGAGTCATAGTATCTACCTTCATTTTCTTGGCCTCCTATCTGGTGATCTTTCTCTCTCTCTCGGTTTGTGTGTTTGTCTGCGATTGTCTCAGCTGACATATCAGAAAATTGCAGTTAATTTGAGCTAACGCGCTTTGCAGATTCGCCAATGTGCCATTTTCCTAGAGGAAAAATTTCTCAGCTTTTGGAGAGCTCATTTCATTTCTTGTTTGTCCCGTCTCGACTCGTCTCGTTTCGTCTCGTCTTGTTTATCTTTTAGTTGTCCCATTAGATAAGCCTGACAAAGACAAACAGACACAGCCAGGCAAGCATCCAGCCAGACAAGCATCCAGCCAGGCCAGGCCAGGCAGGCAGGCACATAACTGGCAACGTCTTTTACTGAAAGGCGTCTCCGCGATTAGAAGGCAAGTGTGCTTGCCAAACTAGTTTGGCAAAAACAGCCCCAAGTCTGGCATACAAAGTTGTCAATAGAATGTCGTTGGCATCTCTGATGTTAGTCGCCAAGTTGACTGTTGTTACTGTTGTTGTTGTTGGTATTGTTGTTGGTATTGTTGCCCCTTAGTGAGTCGTTTGGTTTGGCGTCATCGTCGTCATTGCCGTCGTCTGCTTTCTGCTTCTTAATAAAATGACTTTTAATCCTTTTCGCATTGCGTTTGACATTAGTTGCCGCAACGTTCCGCTTCAATAGCCCATAGAATTCTAGCCCAGTTCAGCACTCAGCACTCCCCTTAATGGCTTACCCTCTCTCGGTCTTTTACTGGCCATAGCCATGGCCAGGGCCATCTTAGTGCGGTTTATTGGTTACGGCAATAATAAAGGCAGTCAACCAATCCAACCATCCATCGGTTATTGGCTAGATACTTTCGTCTCTTCATCTTTATTTTTCTTTCCTTTTCATTGTGGTACTTAAATTACATTATTATATATGGCACGACATTTATGTGCAAAATATTTTATCGTCGCAAAACTTTGAGATACTCGTACAGTCACCGAGAGATCGGATCGGAAGGAATAGGCTCAGGTTGAGTTAGTCAGACGCAAAGCAAACAAATTGTGAAAAATTCAGTCACGTTTCCATCACAAGCAATTCTTTTTACCCAACTCAATTTTATATATCTGTATAAATATATTCTTTTTCAGAGATAACCCAGTGGGCGGTTCGGGTGGTCTGTGGTTTGGGTCTTTTGTGCTCATCAATTTGATTAACAATTGCCGCCTCAACTTCAATTCAATTTAACAATTGTTATGTTTTGCTTTGATTGCGCTTTTGTGTTTTCTTATAATTCAGAAACATTTTCCGAATATCTGGTAATGAAATGGAATTTTAGTACTCTTTTTTTTTGCCAAAGTTCTGTACATGGCTTTGTCGGGCAGACTTGTTCAAGTCAGTAGGAGGAATTTTTGATTTCTTTAAGAATTCTGTTGGTAATTTTTATTTACTATACTTAGATATGAACCCAGATAATCCAGAGATCCACTTGTCAGAGAGTTGCCCCTTGGAAATAAGCAGCGCGCCATCTAACGGTCAATTCAGGAAATGCGCTTCTTTATTTTCGAAGCCTTCAAAAGATGTTAATAACTTCTGTAATTATAGTTGGATTTTAGTCATGTTTGATATCAATCAAAAGATTATTTCATTCAGGGAACAAAGAAACATTGTAGTTTTAAAAATGAGCTCAATATTGTTCTGTATTGAGGTGAGAAGGGTCCACCCTACCAGTCACTCCACTTTGACCCAAAAAAAAAAAGGAAAAAAATTCTAAAAAAAATGTTCCAAAAAGAGTATACAAAATTTCGGATGACGAATAATTTTCTATTCTTTTATCTATTTATTTTCATTGTTTTTAATTTGTCTGATTGAATTTTCAAACTGAGTCGGTACGTAGAATTCCAAAGGAGAGAAAACAATGAGACAAAAGCCGATTGACAGACAAAACAAATTCGCAGTTTGAGCTGAAAATCGCGTGACTTGGTTGGATTTGTGTTGTGTAACCAAAACAAAAAAATATATGTATATATTTCTATGTTTGCTCAAACATGAAATAGTTTAGAAAACTTCATATTTTGTTTTGGCTTTGTGTGTGTTTGAAAGTTGCGTGTTGGGTCATTGCCTGGAAAGGCCACATGCAACGCATGATGTATTTTGCATGTCCTTTGAGGATTTAATTAAACCTCAGCTAGAGTCCGGGCATATCCTTTCTTTTTTTTAATATGCGAAAATAAAAATGTATATTTATGTTGATTCTTTTATGTTTCATATTATTTTTAGCCTGCTGCCATTGAGGATCTAAGGAAGTGGACGTCCAGCGAGGCCTTGGGTGATGTCACTGTCACGCCCGATTGCATGCATCATGTGGATACATCGATTAGTACATCCCTGGTTATTGGTGATAATGGCCTGCTCACACCAGCCCTCTCGCCGTCCGTCCTATCGGCCGATGTGGTCGATGCTTTATATGCGGCCAATGTCAGTCAGGTCGCCGATGGTAGCCATCAATTGGCGCCCAACGATATCAATAAAGATGTGCCTTTGAATCATCGACTGCCTTCCCCCGAGGAACAGACCAAATTGATTGCCTTAAAGTGAGTATACCAAAAAAAAAAAAAGGAGATGAGCGCATTTTTTTTTTTTCAAACAGCTTTAAAGTCGATGCTGCTTTTCAGCGTGTTTATTTTGGGGCTTGCCTCATGCCTTAACCCACCAAGGCAGCCGCGGCAACAACAACAACAATGACATTATTTATGTTAATTTTATTTAAAGCTCAAATTTTTTTATGCCTTTTTCATGTAAATTCTTGTTGTTGTATTTATTTATTTCCTTTGGCATTGTTGTTGTTGTTGCTGTTGTTGTTTGTGTCATCTATTGTTTGCCATGGGGCATAAACATGGCCAGCAGGGAATATCCCTCACTCCCAGTAATGCTTGTGTTTATATAAACAATTTCAGTTATTTCAATGACCTCTGCTGCAGCCGGGAAAACTCGAATATATATATATAAAAAAAAGAGCTGTAAATAAAATTAATTCAATTACATTAACATACATTCATCTGCTTACCGAATACCGCCAAACAATTATGCAAGTGTCAACCGAGCCCAGCCCAGCCCAATTTGAGCGGAGCATTGGCCCCTCCTCCACCCTTGAACCAGCGAACTGTCTCTGCCCGAGGCTATTGAGCTGGGCCATGGCTCATTTGTTCAGCTGGCCAAAAATGTGGCCTCACCACCAAATTGGAGGTTATGCTTCGTTGATTCAGGGCTATGTGCCCTCTTTGGTCAGTCTGTATGGTTCGATACTTTAATGTCTGGATAAAATTTCACTTTTATTTCAGATTGAGGGATCCCAGAGTGATATATGATATAGCAGAACTTGACTTCAATATTTATCTAGATTTTTTTGTTCCATAATCTATATAATATAATATTATGCTTCCTTGGTTCAGGGCTATGTTCGTGCCTTCCACAATCACAAGACCCAATCAGTCAGTATGGTTCGATACTTCGATTTCTGGATAAGCCTGACTGGCCCTGAAGTAGAGTGATATATGATATAGAAGATCCTGAATCCATTATCTAGATATTTTCTCCCTATAAACTATACGACCAATCAATCCGAAACAGGTGCAGCTGACCTTCGCCTTTCATCTTCTACTTCCGTTACAAACTTCATTCAAAAATATATATACCCCTTCTTCTTCAAAGAGTATATAAAAGCAAATTGAGCGCAAAAATAAATTTCCTACTCCTACTCCTCCCTTTTCTGTCATAATTTCCCTGCCTACTGAATGTCATAGCTTAATTCTTTTTTATTTTCCTTCTAACCAAACAGATATCCCGCCGAAGTGATTTCGGTCAACACCTCTGGCAAGCACTTCCAGCGAATGTGTGCGGCCCGCAAATCCACCACTGGCTGCTTTGCCGGTGGCGCCAATGGCTCGTCGGCAGCCACCAGCAATGGAGCTGCCAGCCCAGATGATGCCTCCGCCCAGGCCGAGGGCAACAATCTAGATGAGAATGTGCAGACGGTCAGTCGGCGTTCACGTTCTCGCAAAGTTCGTGGCAAGCGACGGAACACCATTGCTGGCATAGATCAAAAGGAGATCCAAGATGCGGCCAATGGGTATGTACAGATTTGTCTCTTCTCATTTCACACTCTCATTTCCTTGATCGTGCTCTGGCCCCCGACAAGAGTCTGATCATTCTGTCTTTCTTTAACTTTTTGCCGAGACTTTTGGCAGAAAGTTCTTTGACCTAGCAAAAGTTCATAATGCACTGAACAAAATTTTCGACTCAAAATAAAAACTGTATAAATCTCATATGCCAAGCATTATTAACTTTTGTCCAAATACTTCAAAATTTTTCCTTGAAATTATTGTGATAAATTATATAATCAAATTATTATAATTTCTTTTAAAATTATCTAAAAAAAAAATTTGTTATGCTGTTTAGTTTTTTTTTTAATTTGTGCTTAAATTTTTCTTAGGCAAAAATTAAACCAAAAAGTGCGTTGTTGTGTATTTTTTTTTTAATAACAAAATGTTATTAACTCTTTAAGAACAAAATTATTATAAAAAAATATATAGTATAAATATAATTTTATTTTTTTTTGCTAAATTAGCCACCGCACATCGCATGCTTCAAGTTTGATTTTTGAGAAAATGAATATAAAATTGTACAGAAATAAATAAATAATTCTGCAAATATATGAATACAATTTGTAAATATATAAATATATATTTTTTTGTTAATTAGCTTACCAATTTGTGTATTGTGTTTAAAAAAAAATTAGCTTACAAATAATTTATTTAATGTTGTATGCAAAAAAAAAAATAATAATAATAAATCCAAACAAATAATAAGCAATTTTTCCAGCTAGCATAAAAAAAAAATGAAAAATTTTAAATAGACAAAAACAACAGCCTAACAAATTATTCTATAACAACAACAATTCGAATGATGAAAAATAATTAATAATAAAAACAAATATGCTCCATAAAATAGAAAAAAAACACACACACTTACACTCACACACAGCCACAAATACACAAACAATTTTCTGCAGTCATCAAAAAAGAGAAACATACATTCAATCATTCTGCCCACACACACACACACACACACAAACACATTTGCAAACTCATACACAAACATATTCATGCATTTGAGCACCCACACATGCCTCGGCCCCCTTGACCTCCTCTGCCCATCTGAACCTTACCAACTTGAGCATCAGCGATTGCGAGCTGGGCTGTCAGGCGGCAGCAACATTTGTGCCACTCACCATGAAAGCCACCACAAGTCAGTTAGCCCACTCTCAAGTCAGTCTAGGCTACCCCCTTCCTTTGCATGCATTTTCCACCTACTCTGCTGGCTGCTTTGTCGCCTCCTTTATGCGAATCATCAGCATAAATCATGCGAGCAACAAACTCTCCAAAGATTTTCGAGTACAAATGCAAAACATGTATGTGTGTGTGTGTGTGTGAGTGGGGCAAAAAGCCAGTAACAGGAACTGCAACAACAGCTTTGAACAAGTCTAAAAAGGCGTGCAGAAAATGTTGCGACAGCGACAAAACCACAACGCCTTTTTGCCTAAAAGTTTCATAAATCTTATTTGTTTTGTTGGCGTCACCAGCTCAGCTAAACTCCACTTCCAACCAAAAGCCAGGCTAGGCTAGGTAGTCAAACAAGGCTATTCCCCACTCAACCCAAGCCATTCCCATTCCCTTCAGGTCGTCTGCCCATGACAAAGACAACCAAAACAACAACAGCAACAACAACTACGGCTCCATTCCATTTGACTGGGTTTCATCCTACTAAAAATTGTATGATATTCTAAAGCATAAATTCCTTGAAATCCATCCACCCTCCTTCGCCAACATTATAAATTTCTTGGCATTCAGTCAGGTTGGCGGCTTAGCTATTTGCTCATCAAATTCCAGGCCATTTCCAAATCAAGGCGGATTCCTTAAACTAAATTCAAGTGCTTCTTGACCGTTTTAATTATGAAATTATGATTCAAAAAAAAAATCTAAATAAAAATAGATGTTCTTCTTTTTTAAACAAAGAACCAGATGCTTGACCCCACAGACCGGGACTGTCAAATTTTTTTTTTTTTTTTTGGGTGGGAAAAACCCATTTAAAAATTGAGATGTTGTAATCTCTCTCTCATTATCTGAGTGAAAGGAAATACCAGAAAGCGGAATGAAATAAATGAATGCCAGTAAATTAAACTTTGAACTATTTTCTTAATTAATTTTCGGATTTCCCACTTAGTGTGTGCGTGTGTGTGTGTGTTATACTTTGGAAAATAAAAAAAGAAAATCTCTCTGGATTAGTCACAATAATTGTCATAGGATTATACACTCTCCCCTCCTCTCTCTTGCTCTTACTCTTACCCTCTCTCTCTCTCTCTCTCTCTCTCTCTCTCTCCGTTCCTGTCTAATATTTCTCTCTGTTTATAACAAAGTCCCAAAATCCGAAACCACAAATCACATGATTTCATCAAAACTTGAAAAAATGCTAACAAACAACCAAACATATTTTCTCTTTTATTTTTATCTTTTGTTCACAAAAAAAAAAAAAAAAACAAAAAACTCAAAAATTTGTTATTTTTTGAAACCAAATCGAATTCGATTTAAATCGATTAAAATAGACACAAAAACAACAATGCCAGCACAAGCGGAACCGGCGGCTCCAATGAAATTAAAAATGCCACGCATACCAACATCGCCACCACCAGCTCGGGCCTGGCCGATGTTAGCTCCGAGTCGAAGAAATCCAAAAAATTCGGACGCAGCAAATCCAGCGACATCTTAAAAAAAGAAACTGTTGCCTTGCCCTATGACAAGGGCAAGAGCACCCTGACCCGTCTCAATTCCCTCAAACAGTGGGGACGCAATCGCTTCCGTTTCATGCAGCGCACGGGAGACTTGGCCGGCACTGGCTTGGGTGAGTCCACTGGTCTTGACACCAGTGGCTGCAGCTCGCACAATAGCTCCTCGGAGAAGCCTAGCGAGACGAGTGGCTCGATGGCCAGCGGCGGCAGCGAGCAGAAGCCCAGCAGCCGGGACATTGACGACGAGTGCGTGGTCCATGAGCTGGTGGCACAGAAGAGTGAATCTCGGTTTTCGCACGAACGAAAACCTTCGTATTCCTCGTCGGAGAAGAGCATGAGCGTGAGCAGCAGTGGCCACCTGCGTGGTAAGCTGCAGTTGGCTGCCGCCAATGTGAAGATGCGGGAGACGGCCTCCTTGAATCGGCAACGACGGAATGGTTTGCATGCCAGTGGCCTGGCCGGCAAGGATGAGCAGCCGCATTCGTCAAGTGGCAACTGGAGTGCCAGTTCCGAGTCGGGACGCGCCTCTATAGGCAGCGAAATCACCATGCAGCCAAAGTCAAGTGCCTCGAACACCTCGCTGAATGTGTCTAGTTTCCATCCGGGCAGCAGCAGTGGACCGCCCTCGTCGATGATGAGCAGGCGCCGGTTCCTTAATACTTCTGCCTCGAGCAGTGTGACCAGCGAAGGCACAGCCACACCAGAGCTGCAGGTGGTTCAGGATGGAACCTATCCCAATCATCTGGACGATGAGACCAGCTCGGCCTATTCCTGCGACACGGAGGGCTACTATACCTCCTTCCATATGGATAGCGGCCTGCGTACACTGAAGGAAGAGGAGCCTCCCATGACTCCCCTGCAGCAGAGCATGCACACTAGCAATTACTCCTTCGGAAGTCAATCCAATCAGACAGTGCTGAATGCCGAGAATGAGTATGAGCTGTTTGGTCGGGGTTCAACCTCCACCACCACCAGTTCGGCCGGCACTGTCTGCACCACTCTTATGATCAATGGAGCCGAGGGCAATAGCCTCAATGGACATGGCCCAGATGTGCCCGAGCGCATCAGTTCCTTGGGTAAACTGAACAAGGCGGGAGCTGGGGCGAGCAGTAACAGCAATAGTGCCAGCACCAGTACCCTGGAACGCAGCTATTCCAGCAGCACCATTGGCAGCACTCTCGAACGCACGGGCACCATCAAGAGGAATGTGAATGCAGGCCTCAAATTGGCCACTAGCAGTGAAGCCCACAAGTCGGAGCCCGCCACAGAACTTGTTGCCGATTCGCCAGCCCGTCACAGTGGCACACCAGAATCTCAGGAGGAGGAGTTCGATTTCCAGAGAATACGCAAGAGATCAGCCTTACCTCTGCCCGGCGCAGAGTTGGAGTTTTCCGAAAGCTCGGACCTCGAAGGTGTGGAGCGCATAGAACGCATCAAACAGAAGACTGCCATCAATGCCAAGCGCATACCCTCAATGTGCATTATCACGCCCACCACCAGCGACGACGATGAGCACCAGGCCAAGGCAGACGAAACAGACTTTGATCCCAATCGCACGCTCACCAACCTAGAGATCTCACCCTGTTCCAAGGCAGCGGCCAAGGCTCAGGCCACCCTCAAGGTAATCACCGTGACTGTGGACTGCTCAGCCCCCATTGAGGATGAAGGTCCTCTCACGCCCACCAACACTGACGCCAGCAAAGACCACAACCTCAACGAGGTAAAGCACACGCCGACCAAAGCTCTCAACAACATGTTCGAAAAGCTCAAAGTGGTTTTGCCTCAGATAAAGCGCTCGCCTGGCAAAAGCTCGCCAGTCAAGCCTGCCTCCGCCAGTGTAGTCGACAATGACGACCTGTACGACTTGGCCGGCGAATACGTCACCATAGCCGACATCAGCAACAACAATCGGGCCAACCAACTGCACTCGGCCAAGCCGGCAGTAGGTGTGGGCAATCTTGGCATTTACTATTCCAATGACATAGTTCGCAGGCGCAGGCTCGATGAACCGTCGCCAGCTCTGGCAGTACAGCCTCAGCCAGGGCCATCTGTGGCCTCAGCAAATACTGTCGCATATGTCTCGCTGAATGAGTTACCAAAGCATTTGCGACGTCCCGGCGAAGGTGGTGGTGGTGGCACTGGCAAAGAGAGTACCGACGCCGGCGCACTCGAGCAGCTGCCAATCTCCACCCTACAGCAGGAACAGCAGCAGCAGCCCACCCGAGAGAGCTGCAGCGTGCCCATGTATGCCGAAATCAGTGAGCTGCGAGAGGAAAAGTCTCTCGTCTCGCCGAGCACAGTTCAACGGGGTGGCGCTGGTGGTGGTGGCAACGGAGCTCGCCTGGTACGCACAAATGCCGAAGGGAAAATCATTTACGATTCCGATAGTCTGAAGCGGCGCAAAGGAGCGCACACCACATTCGCACCTGGGCCGTATGTAAAGGAAACTGAAAGTGCGCTGGCCAGTGGTGAAGCAGCCGTCGAGGGGTGTGCCACGCTTACGACGCGAGTAACGGGTGAAAGTAATAATCAGCCTGGCCTGACAAAGAGCGCGAAACTTTTATTATTGAACGGTGGCATCTCGGCCACTCGCAAGGTGGCCAATGTGCGTCCCATAGTGGCCAAATCTCCGCTAAGCAAGACCAGTCTGAAAGCCAACGAAATGCCAACGTATCAGCCGACCGGAGCCAACTTTGGCGGCAGCAGCTACCAGGAACAGAAGCAGATGCTGGCCAATCATACCAATCCCTTCTACGAGGCCATAGCAACAGCCACATCCCCACCAGCAATGCCAGCCCCTGCTGGCATATCGCCCATGATGCCCTCACCGTCGAGCAAATCGAATTCATCCACTGGCTCAACGGCCACGAACTCATCGGCCTCCTCCACATCGACCCAATCGGCCGAAGAAGGTAAGAAACTAGAACTCTCAAGATCTGTGAATAATGCTTTTGGCGTTACCGAATCCGCTTTGGCGCACCCAATGAATGCAGCAAATTCACAATCCCAAACACAGCCACCTCCAAACACAAACACAATCACAACCACTACCAAAACTATACAATTCCCCCAAGCTAATCATGTAAATAACACGCTAGCATTATTACTACACACAACAACAACAACAACAACAACTAGCACTGAGTTTACTATTAACAACAACAACAATGACAACAACAACTACGACGACAGAATTTCAGACGAAACGACCAAGTCAAAATTCGCATCAATGGGCAGCATTTCAAGTGTGGCAAACAACGAAAATCGAAGCCCAAAAGTAAGGGTGACTGAAACCCACCCCTGTTCGTTGGGGGCTTCGGGCCCCATTTCCAACCCTAACGACGCTCCACCCCTGCCGCCGAGGGCGAAAGTTAATGGCAAATCGTTGACTGCGCCGTCGACGCCGGCGACAGCTGTTCGTAATGCATTTCCTGCAGGCTCGATGGAGCATCTCCCCAACCCCTTATCGATTGACCCAATTGCTGCAGCGCAGTTTTCCATTTCAAATGCCTCAGCCCCGTCCTCGTTCCCGGCCTCGCAGAAACCTCGGGCAGCCCTGAAGCGCAACAACAGCTACAGGCTGGCCAACGATGAGTTGAAGCTGGAAATGAATAAAGAGAATTGTATGGTCAGCGATGGCTCGGGCTTTAGCACCAACACCCTGCCATTGCCGCATGCAACAAGTTCGCTGGGGTTGAAGAACCTCAGCAATGTCCAGGCCACACCTCAGCGTAAAATAGCCAAGTCCTTCGAGCGACTCGTCGACGAGTTCTCTTTGTCCACCATTTCCATGGACTCGTCCTATTTGAAAAATAAATCGCTCGAGAATTTCGATGAATCAGCCACCCTGGAGACTACACCCCTGCCCAGCCAGGACACCGAAGAGCCAGAGCCCGAAGAAGCCTCCGACTCTGAGGATGAAGTTCTGCCCATGCCAACTCAGAAATATCAGAAATCCTTTGTCGAGAATGTCCTTTTGCGTCCCTTCAAAATCATCTTGCCCAACGAAGACAATGGGGCACGGCGTCAGCGCGTCTTGCGTAAATTCGAGGTAACGGAAATTTGGTAGACCAAGATGAGTCTGCCACTTTAACTTGACCTTTCTGAGAAGCCAACTCCACCTCCTTCTTGGCTCTGGTCTCGTACGTTGTCAAGTGGCCGTTTTGTGCAAACACTACAAAGTAATTGTCAATCTCGGCTAGCTTGGAGTGGGCTTGCAACTTGGCTAGCTTGCAACTCGTTGGGGCCTTGTGTACGTGTTCAATTTGCTAGTGCGTTGCCCGTTGCTCCACTTCAAGACGAAACCGCTGGCAATTAGGCAAGTTCTAAACCACAATCCCCTCTCTCCATCTCTCTCACACTCGCTCCCCCTCGCTCGCTTGTCTACACTTGAAATGCTGGAAATTTGAATACATTTTTAATGGGAAATAAAAGTCAAACTACGACCAAAATACTCAAGTGCAAATTTTTTATGTATGCAAAAAAAAAAAATTAATAATAATAATAATAATAATACATGTTTTTAATTAATTAACTGTGCGTGTTTTCTTTATGTTCATTTAACTAATTTTGTTTTTAATCTAATTTATAAATGTTTTGACTTGTCTGTGTGTTTGTAAATTAAAAAAAAACCTTAAAGCTAGTTTTATGCCTGTAACTAATAATGTAAAAACAAATTATATATTAAAAAATTTATATTAAAAAAAAAAACACATTTATTGAACAAAATAATTGCATCACATATATATGTGTGTGTGTATTGTAAATTCTGTAAAGTTTTTTGCACTGTATTTTTTTTTTCGTTTTTTGTTTCCAAAAATTTTACACAATTTTTAAAAATTAATTGTTTAAATTTTAAGTTTATAACAGAAAGAAAAAAAGTATTAAAAAAAATACGTGGCTAATTTTTCAAATAAATTCGGTGAATTTATTTTTCGAAAAGCGTGTGCAAAAAACTTCTATTACATAATTTCCCGTATATGCAAGTGTATATGTGTGTGCGTTTATTTGTAGTAGTAGTTTTTTGCCACCTCTCCCCCCATCCACCCCAAATCCAACTAACTTGTCTGCCAAATTTCCGAGTAGTTTGAAAAATTAGCCCGTTTCTAAAAAAAAAATCATATCCTAGCTTAGTTTTTAGTTAGTTAAGTTCCATCACATTCCACCACAATTCGTAAGTAAATGTAAAAAAAAGAAGAAAATCCAAGGAAAAATAAAAAGAGACAAAAAAAAAAGAAAACAATTCACTTCATTGCAAATTATCTCATAAATACTTTGGGTCTGAGACATGGCATCACTCCCAAGGGTAACGGGTTCCATACCAGCACCACTAGCACCACCACCCTAATTGTTTGCTTAACGGGCACCACTCATCCATTGCACCCCATGTAAATAAAAATCGAAATCATTCGAACTCATGCATCCCAGCTCAGCTCTCTCTGTTTCCGGAGAGAGTTGGATCGAGGTAAAAATCATTGGAACTGCCAGATAAGTATGAAAATTGCTTGAGACTTTTTGTTGATTTCTTAGAAATAATTTTCCTGGATTAATCGCACTTTTTTTATTTTGCCTACTAAAACGAAGAAAAAGAAGAGAACATCATTTTTCATTTTACTTAAGAATTTTGATGAAATCAAATTGTTAACTCTTTAGTTTTACTCTTGTTTTTCCTGGCAGGGTATCAACGTTTCTCTAATATCTACGAGCAAGTGGAGCCACAGATCAAGGAGGCCACGCCCTTCCAGCGTAATGCGCCCATCTATTGGACCCTGCAGAGCAGACGTAGCCAGCCCAAGCCGATGCCCGATGGCAATATTATATGCCGGGATGATTTATATGCCACGCCCATCCGACGAGCGGACCGTGTGGCTAGGGCGGCAGCAGCTGTCAATGCGGCTCAGGCCGAGGCCAAAAGTAACATATCGCCAATAGTGCCACGTAATCGCAGCGGCGTCTTTCTTACTTCCACGCCCACACGAGGCGACTCTAGCGGCAATTCGAGTGCCCTGGCAGACAATGTGCCCATGAAGCAGCCCTCGAGGAATTGGGATGATAATTCTCCTGAACGTCTGAATACCTGCGCCGATCGCATAGGCCACAGCAAGACGACCCTACTGGATTTCAAGAAGCTTCTGCTGGCCAAGTCGGCCAAGACGAATCCGGTGCAACGCAAGGTTTCAGCCGTGGAGATGCTCAAGAAATCCACGGGTCCCAGCAACTTGCCAATTGCTGTCAACCAGGCCAGCAAAAAGGCGCCAGCTCCGGCTGCACCCAAGCAGACCCTGAACTCCAGCTTAAAACTGCTGGATCTGAGTGGATCGCCAAAGACTTTTGCCAATCGTAGGATGCTGCGACAGGGCCAATTCGGTTCACCCTCAAAGTCGTTTGCCCCAAAAATACGCGGTCCCATTGCCACGAATGCTGCAGTGCAGCGTACGGAAATCATGAGCACCACCATACCAGAGGCTAATAGCGAAGAGGATCATTCGAATACAAGTGGCGGCTCAAGAGCCAGCTCCGAGGGTGGGGAGGCCCCAGCAGCAGTGACCACGGACCAGCGCACTATAGCAGCCACCAATTTCGACCTGAAGCGAAATTTCTTTTTACAAACCGAGGCGAACAATTTTATGCGTGGTGAATTGAAACCAAGCTTTGCTAGGGGTGCTGCTGGGCCGGTCAATCCTCCGGCTGAGGGCAACAAGTACGTTAGTGCTCCGGTGGCCGCCCTGCCCTCTGCCAGTGCGGAATTGAAGGTAACACCTGTGGCGGCCCTGCCCGCCTTTGAGACGGCTCTGTAGAGTGAATGAATAACTGGACGGCTAGACGGGTCAAACTCGCCGCTGTTGCCAAAGGGATTACATATTTATAGATAAATATACTCTAACTTAGCATAGAGATGCACGTATTCCATAAGAAACGAAAAGCAAAGCAAATACCGAAAAAACGAAAGCAATTTCATTTAGCCAATTGATTGAGTTTCCAACAAAATTGACGCTGAATCTGCATTTACGCCCAACTTTTTTATTTTTGACCGGGCAACAAAGTCAAATTCAATGCTACTTTTATGCATAAAAGAAGAAGAGAAAAAAAATGGAACAAAATAAATAATATAAATCTACCTAACTATACACGAATATATATATAAAATTATACATATTAAATTTAATATATACAATATACCTTTTTATACAATAAATTGTATTTTTTAAATTGTGCTGCTTGTATAAACCGATATATTTTGTACACGAATCGTCGATAATTACTACAACACTATTTATTCTATTGCTTATAATTTTATGTTATTTATTGCAATTAAAACCTAATTTAAATGCATTGCTCTTTATTTTTTACACTTTATGTCTTAAGATGAAAGCAAAACAAACAAATAAAAAGGCCAGCATTTTGGAATAAAAGAAATACTCTACTCTAATTTAATAAGTATATTTGGTTGTGGAGATTTTGTGTTCGGGGCTTAGATCCAGCTGCGTCCCACGCTGCCGGAACGTCTTTTGGCAGATTTATCGCCTGTGCTGGATCCAGACGGGCTGTCCTTACGTCCCAGGACTGGGGAGCCACCAGATCCAATATTACGTATGAGTTGTTTAAGGCCACGCGCCTGAGCATCGCTGGCTTGGGCTACACTGTTGGCCTCGGAGGCTATAATACAAAAGTCGTCTACAATATGACCCGGTGGACTGATATCAAAGGGCAAAATATCGCTGAGGCTCTGTTGCTGGCGAAAGGCACTGCGACGACGACTAGTGCCTTCACTGTGGGGTAAACCCCCACTTGGGTTTTGACCACCGTTGCTGGATATTTGCTGTTGTTGTTCTTGCAATCGTGTGCGTAGACGGGCCACCTCCTCTTGCAAACGTTGCATGTGCATGGCTTCCTGTTCTGCTCGCACAAATGTGGGCTGCGGCAGGCATTGATAGACAGTGGTGAGAAAATTGCGTAGCGACAGCATCAGAGTATCTTGCCAGGGTTTGCTAAAGTACAGGGCAAAAGTGGGTGATTCCTCCGCATTTTTACAAAATGGAAAGTCTATTGGTTAAACAATCTTTAAATGAGAGGTACACAAATGGGAGTGGTCGGAGACTTACAGAACCAATCTTTCCATTCGCTTTGTTGCTGCAATTCACTTGCCATTTTGTTGAAAAACTCTGATATCTTATCAAACTTGTTGTTACTGTAAGCAGTCACTAAATAATACTTGAGCAGGCTGTTTTCCAGTTTCTTCACAGCTAAAAGCAAAAAGATAATCAGTATATTTAGTAAAGCTGGCGTGGAAGTGACATTAATACGCAGCTTACCAGCAGCATAGGTGTGTTCCAACTTGCTAAAGAGATTGTTGTCCAGGTGCTGCCAAAGATTTGTTAATGTGTGTAGGTCATAGTTGTTAATTGCATTTGTAAATTGTTCCAATATACGCTCTGCCCGAAAGTTTTGGTCTTTTTCATTACGTTGCTCCAAGTCCAGGGCCTTTAAAGTGCTCGAAAATCCTCGAAAAACCAAATATTCGCGCAGCAGGTTATCGAGAAAAGCAACCTGTGCCATTTTGAGCAGAATTTATTTTAAGTCATAGACTTTTGTAATTTGTTATGAAGCGAAAATAACAGCTAAAACATTAACAACACAAAGAAATAATTAGCTTAGCGCTGCCACCTTTTGGAAATATTATTGGACAAAGAAATGCCAAATCCCAAAAGAACTACTTATTATTACATTTTTATTTTGGAAACAAATAATATTTAATAATCCAAAATTTTGGTTAAACAATAATACTACATAGTTAAACGTTATATTTTTCGTAATCGTTTTATTGCATAAATCCTGCTCATTTTCGTTTATTCAGTATCTGGTCACACTGGACCGTAAAGTGTGTAGACGGGGAACCAGTTCGAAAGTTCATAAGTGTATAGTTTTTGAGTGATTCACCTTGAAAAACAACGAAATAAATAAATGCAGCTGCGAAAGCAATGTTTAAATAATGAGTCGAAATCGAAAGGAGGTATTAGAGCAAAATGATATACCGTTAATCATTGGAACTCTACCAAAACGGCTACAGACAAAGATTTGTAGCAACGCAGCGGAAACTGAAGACGCAGAAAATGCTGAACCAGATCAGAGTACGTATGCAAATATAAAGCAGATACGTAATAACAAAATGGCTACGATACACACACAAACACAAATTCAAAAATGTTTTTATTTATTTCCAGTCACAATTTTGAGCAAGCCAACCACAAAAGCCAAAGCTAGCAATGTGGTTGCTCAGCCGCCCGTCTTGGATGCCAGCGGGTGTGAGAACAGTACTGCCAAAGCCAAGGATGTGGTCATACCCGGAATACTACGAATAAATGCTAAGGAACAAGTCGATAATGTCTCCAAATCGACAAACGGCCATCGCAGACGCGGTCGTACTCATTGCGCCCGTGCCTTTCGAAATACCGATACCCCATTGTCTCCTATGGCTCATGTGCGTCTAACCACAGATCATCCAGCATGGTTTGAAGAGCTCCTAGAAATGCCCACGGCAAAAAATATTATTCACCTCTACGATCAATTGATGGTACTGCAGCAACGGAATCTTATACTTGTCGTAAGTTGTAATACCATATCCATTTATACAGATTCCCTAAAGCTTCTTGACTTTACAGAACTGGAAAAATTTTTGCGATCTACATGACAAGTTGCAGGATGCTTTCAAGCGCCTGTTACTGGAGCATCTTAAATTTGTGTGCGAACACAAGGTGGATGTCTTTTTCTGGAAGCATCTCTTTTACAATGTTCGGGCATTCTTAAAGCGTCAAAGCAGTGATCTTGCCAATTCTCATACACTGCTGCTCATTGATCAGGCTATCAAGTTTTATCGTATACTTTACGACAAACTTATGGCCAAATACGTATCAGCATCTCGTTGCGAGAGCGCAGTCAAAGTGGTGGCTCAACGCATGTTTATATGCCTTGGCGATTTAGCACGTTATCGCACCAATCATTTGCATGATAATAATTACGTAGAGGCCATTAAATACTATCAACGTGCACAGGAACTAGTGCCAGCCAATGGCACTCCATATAACCAATTAGCCATTGTGGCTATTTATCAGGTAATTTACTTAAGAATTTAATAATAGAAATAATTTTAATCTCATTGATTAATTTGCAGCATAAACGCTTGGATGCCGTCTACTATTATATGCGCAGTTTGTTTACTTCCAATGCCATACAGACGGCAAAGGAAAGTCTCTTGGATCTTTTCGATGAGATTCGCCGCAAGTATGAGGAAACTGAAATGAAACACTCTCCACTCCACCAGTACATGGGATCCTCAAAAAAATCAAAGCAAATGCGCAAAGAAGTCTGGATCTATCCGGATGGCGTACGACGTCTACATCGTACAGACAGCAAGGGCAAGAATAAAAATAAGGTGACCCTGGCCGAGGTTTATCGCTATGAGGAAATGTCATCAGAAGAACTACTTCCACGAATTGTCTCGCTATATTTGTACTTGATTGGCAAGCTTTACACTGGCACAGAGTGAGTTACACAATGCGAATTTTTCTAATATTAAAATAATAAAAATATTATAACCAAAATACTTATAGCGTGGAGTGCATGTATCAGCAATTAAGAAAATTGCAAATCCAGATGAGTGCGGCTCTAAAAAACAATTTCATGTCGCGTTCCAAGTTATTGAAAATGGTTGCGTTGAACATATTTGTCATCGAGCAAAACAAACGCAGGGGTATGTTCTTTAATAATAATAAAAAGAAATACTTTTTTTTTAACTGTTCTTTAATTTTTTTCAGAATCACGTCGTGAAATGCGTTATCACAGTTTCAACTTTTCCAATTCCTTTTTCGGACTGATCTTAAGTGCGGCCAATCGCCTTTTGAATCTTCTGGTTGAAGAGAATGCCGATTTCCATTACCTAAATGATGAAGAGTACGTCAACAACTAATTGGGATTTTTCAATAGCTAAACCTTCATTCTTCTTTCCAGATATATTCCATTGAATACTTATTTGCAATTTATCAAGGTGTACGTGCAGTGGTTGGGCTCCAATGTGGATATATGGGAGCCTGTGCGTACAGAAGAGTAAGTCTTACTGACTTATAATTCCATAACATCTTTGTCATATCTATTTTGCTTTTTAGGCATTCCTTCAATGATTGCTGGGCTGAGTTGCAGGTTCTATTTGGTAATTTGGAATATATTCAAAAAAAGGTTGGTGTGGAGATTTACCGGAAACTGCAGCCTGTAGTTTTGGATGAAGACGTGGCTCTTAATGGCTTTACGCCTTTAGGACGAGACATCCCCAGCAAAGATAGCAATTCAAATTATCCCGAACATATTCAGTTTCTGGAGCGCATAAGGAAAATATCCCTGTTCCAGAAATGTTATTTGGAAAATCAAGATTCGCTGCAGTTGTATTTGGATTCAAGTTTCACAATCGAAGATCTAAATACGGCCATGGAGGTTGCTTTGAAAGATTTTGATGCCGATAATTGTGCACGTGGCGGCTGTGTTGCCAGCGAGGCAAAGGTCAAAGCTGAAACGGCCGTCGAATTGGATTGTGCCAATGCAAGTGTTTTATCAGAATTGTGCAAGCTGAAGAAAGAGCTTGAGGCAAAGGCCAAGGCCAAGCAGAGTTGTGACACAAAACTGCAGGAAATTTTAAAGTTTGTCGACACGAAAATTTATATCGAGGTTCGCCCACGCTATCTCTTGCCAGATACGAACTGCTTCATCGACAACCTGGAGGATATTGAGAAGTTGTCCAAGGAATTCAGGCGCTATATCATAATCATACCACTCACCGTGGTAAAGGAGTTGGATGGCCTATCGAAGGGTGTCAAATTGGACTCACATGACCGCTCTAAGCAAAAGCAGCGCATTCATCATTTTGACGAGGTGTCCTCACGTGCCAAGAAGTCACTGGAATTCATCAAATCGGCTAAAAACAGTATCAAGTACGGATGCCCTCATTTATTCTCTTAATTGTCGTTACTAAGATATTATTTATAACCTTAGGTGTAGCACAACCAAAGGCTCGTTTATAAATGCTTCCCTGTTTGCCCTCGTGGAAGAGGAGTACGCTTCGAATGATGACAAAATTCTGACCACTGCGGTATCTGTGTCTAAGAATGTTAGCACAGAGCAATGTCAAGGTGAATATCTTTTAATTAAAACTAACACTGATTCGATAATGAGAGTTTCTTCAATTACAGATGGAAAGTGCTTCATTCAAACGGAACTGGTACTCATCACCACTGATCGCAACTTGCGTGTAAAAGCATTGACAAGAAATTTAGCAGTGAGTGCTCTAGATGAGTTTCTTCAATGGGCCAAGGACTGCCGCGAGACAACCTGAAATTGGAGATTCTAACTGTGGACTTTTCGGACATTGGAACACTGTTCACTTGGACACTCGCAGGGATTGAGCTTGAGCGTTATTATATTAACTGAATTGTATACAATTATGTCTGGAAAAGGCAGAGCACTTGCTGTGCCAAGGTGGGTTAACGCTGAAAGGCCTTATGGAGCGAATCGTAGAGGAATTTGGAAAATCATATCCGGTTGTGGTATTTGCCAAACTCAAGCCTAGCGTTTGAGTCGTCCCGTAGAACATTCTGGCCAAAGACATATCAATTTCTTCCCCCACATTTCTTTACATGTGCATTTTGTGACTTATGGTAAATATATAAAATCGTTTTGGATTCTTGTTTTAAATTCACTTGTGTGTTTTCTTATTTGGGCAGAGTGGATAGAATGACTCGAAAATTCTCAGAATTCAATGGCAACTATTACTCGAAACTATAATTCTTACTTTTTTAACATTGATGTAGTTGTTGGTTTCTCGTTTCCTTTATTCACAAAGAAAAAACACGAATGAAAAAATGTGTGCATTCCAGATTGTGTTGCTTTTGATTTTTTTTTTTTTCCTTTAATCCTATATAATGTTCTTTGTTGTAGAAATATAAAATCTATACAGTATTTGCAAATCTAACAATCACAATTTGATTTAAAAACTATTTAACTTTGCTTGCTTGCGGTATAGCGAAAAAAAAAAAATTGCAGCTGACTGAGTATATAGAGAACAACAACAACACACGACAAATATTTAGCAACATTAAATGTGCAAAATACAAATCGGCAAAATTTAGTGATTTTTTAAATCAAATATTTCACGTAGTAAAGGCTCCACTTGGGATGGATTAACATTCAAATAGACGTTAATAATAAACTTATTCAGACGTTCCACATCTGAAATTTTCTTGATCAATTTGATGAAAGCATTTTTCGCCTCGCAGCCCGAATAAACGCTCTCTAAATATCTTCGCAGAAGATAAAAATATGAATTCTAAAAAGGAAAGAAAACGAATGTTAGTTTTTCAATGAAAAAGTTGAGAATATTTTTTGGCTTGCCTGTTCCAATCGAATAACATCTTTGTGTATAATTCTTGACCGAGTTGGTGTGAAGAGCACAATGGCGCACATTATTAAAATAATGTTCTCATCCATGCGCCATTTCTCATCGAATGTGGAGATGAATTTAAGATGCTCTTCGTATACATTGCCCTCGGCGAACTTTAAAAGATCTGCGCGAATATTGCCCATATTTTCTTTGGTGTGCGGCACCTGAAACAAATCATATGAATGAAAATGAAATATTTCGAGATTAAGGTAGACTTACCTTCCAAGCACAACGGTCATCGTCGTATATCATCACCGAACGCATGATCATCATTTCGGTGCAGCCACCTTTGAGCAGGGCCACCTGGTCCTCCTGGCACATGTCCCGGAATGAAGTGATTTTCTTGGCCATCTTTATGAGACGCTTGATGGCCACCGCCGTGAGGTTTATCAGTTGCAAAAGTTTCGGATTGTGACGTGTATCCTCAGGCTGTTGATATGGCCAAAAAGACAAAAAAAAAAAAAAGTGGAAATATCTCAATTAACGGATGTGATTTTTATTTTCACTCCATGTCGCTTATCAGTGTCTACGCTCGCCACATTGCACACCTGTGCGCTCCAATTATAAATTTATTTACCACTACATATTTAAGTTTTCCAATTAACAAATTGAAATGTGCTAATTGAGACGGAATATCAACATTGAACGGTAAACAACCAGAAAAGGTTTATAGCCAAAAAATATAAAATAAAATAAAGAAATGCTTGCTTATGAGCGCCTATTGCCACCGGGCGATAATTGTTGATAATAATAATTTAACAGTGCCTGTCCCCTTTCAGGCTGATCTGATAAGCCGGAATAGCTATAAGCGCAGCTGCGCCACACAGTGATTCAGTGCTGGGTTTTGTTTACATCCAGAAAGAACCTATTGCTGGGCGTACAGAAAGCACAGACACTTTATTATGGAGCATTGGCGAACGCGTGAGTCATCCAACAGGTGTTAAATGTATTGCGGAATGGGGGCTGCAAGCATATACGCCCCGATAAGATAGTGGAAAGGCTTGCAGGTGTTGGTGTTAGCGTATCAAGGGCTGTTGCTATGATTTCCAGGAATGACAAACCTTTCAGCTTACCTTAATGCGCTCATCGCCCATCATCAAGACACTAAGGTCTTCTTCCACTGGATCATAGAGAGCTTCACTAGCTATGCGCAATTCCCGTAGTTTCATTTGTTCCATTTCGTTTAGATCCCGTTGCATGTGCATGCTAGAGGGGGCACAGACAGGCTGGGGCTGGTGCTGCAAGTGCTGGGCATTTATGGAATTGCAGCCCGCATAACCATTTGTGACGTAGGGCAGGCCTAGACCACCATTGGTGTGGTGCTGTTCCTCTTTGATGCGCGATGGGGCTTGGAGCCAGTTGAAAGACTGGTATTCAATGCGTATCACTTCAGAGAGCACAGACTCAATGGAATTTATACCCAAATCTCCGTCCACGCCAGGCTCGTCATTGTAATTTGTTTGCATGAACGTTTTGAGGTCAAAGTCCGGCGAGTTAGTGATGTAAGGTAAGGGGTGACTACCTGAGGTGCTGGGCATTTCGTCTGGGATGTTACTGGTGCTGGGTGATGGATAATGTAGGTCTGCGGTGGCGTTGCTCGATGGACTTTGCACACTGCTTAAAGGTGAAGGCATTATAGGACCCATAGGGTTCGAGCTGCTGGCACTGCTGGCAGAGGGACAGGGACTGCTATTTAGCATAGATTGTATAACTGTTTCCACCCGTTCGGTTAATGCCTGCGCACTTTGTGGCTCTGGCTCTGGCTCGGTCTCCAATTGCAGACCACCAGGAGCTTCAACCAGTAGCGATTTGTTGCTATCTGTTGATGCGTTTGTACCATTGAATATACGATTTAGAATTCGTAGAGCCTCTGCTGGTGTATTCATAAATTTGTTCATTATATCAATGCCATCTTCCGGCGACTGCATTAAGTTTTTAATGAATTCTACAACATCCTGGGGTGACTCCACAATTTTTGAAATTATCTCCAGACCATCTGTAGGCGAGCTCATAAATTTTGTGAATACTGTCAATGCGTTGAATGGGGAATTCATGATTTTGCTTATGATCTTAAGCGCATCACCTGAAAAAAGAAAAAAAAAAACAACAAATTGGAATTAGTAGTTGTGGCTATTATGAAGGTATTTATTATTTACCTGGGTTGTCAATCAAATGGGAGAGTAGTTTTAAGGCATCTTTTTGTGAATTTATAATTTTCTCCATGCAGGAGATGGCCCCTTGTTGGGTGCGCATCAACATATTGATGGCTTGCGAGGCACGATCGGGATCGGCGACAATGCTTTCCACCATCTCCTCAGCTGTCATAAGATCTGGATTAATGTCAGCTAGTCGATCGTGCACGTGGCCCTTGGAGGCCGTGGAGCTAGTAGGTCCCATTGTAGCATGTGCGCCACTATCCGCTGAGCTTTGAGAGTCCTGCATAGTTGCATACACATCCAGGTTGCTGCTGCTGTCAGCGATAACACGCTCACCCTCTACGCCAGCCTTTTTATAGTCAGTGCCATTGGTTATGCCGTGCTCCATCATTCGCCGTTTGGCCCGGTTGTTCTCGATTTTGCGCCGCTTGATCAATTTGTCTTCCTCGGACATGATGTTTTCGCTCTTCATCCCAATTTCCAGGCATTTTTTCAGACGACATTTCTGGCAGAATCGACGGGTAACTACAGTGATTTCACAGTTTTGATTAAAAGGACAGGTGAATTGTTTCTTGAGCGCATTTCGTCGAAAGAAGGCCTTGCAGCTCTCGCATGTTACAGCATTAAAGTTATAACCCAGGGCTTTATCGCCACACACAGCGCAGTTTTTTGGCGGTGTCATATCCCCGTCACCCGCCTTCACAGCTTTCAATTAGAAATGTGATTGATTTTTTTAATTGCTTTTGTTTGTGTATTTCACGGATTTGTCGTTGTTGGTGTTGTTGTGCCGCAACTGAGCACCATTTTATGTTCAACATAAAACTGATGATTAATTGCACATTATGCTACCGCAGTGAAAAAGTTGAACTAACTACGTTTTCGTTATCATCACATATTTTAATTAATTATTTTTTTGGGGCAGCCATCGTTGGGCGATATCGATGATAAAGATAATAAAAGCGCCCTCTGTCGTAACTCTATCGAAATTCATATTGCTATCGATATAAATATGGCAACTCATCAAATTATCGAAAGGAAAATTTAGTAAATTGGTTGAAATTAGAAAAAGAAAAATAAATAAATCATGAATCGTGTAAAAACGCATCAATCAAAAACCGGCAAAATCGTGGCCTACAGTGAGGGCGCCATACGATTTAACATTTCGGCCGTCGAATATTGTCGTACTTCCATGGCCGCAATTTCGGGATGTGCAGCTGGTAATATCTGATTTTACAAGTGATTTTTGACTGACCTGCATAATTAATTATTCGTCTGCCATCAGGTATTTTGGGATTAAGTGGAACACTTGGATTCCTCTTCTATTTCCTGTCCGTATTCGTTCTATGGGTTCTTGTACTGCTGAAATCGGGAATGCAATGGCGGAAATTCTTCATTAATCGCCGTAATTTGCTCACCAACCAATTCATGGGCGGCCTTTGCACTTATGTGCTCTTCTGGACATTTTTATATGGCATGGTTCACGTGTACTAACATTCTTAATTTCTTCTAGAAAAATAAATGTACTAGCTTAAGATTTAAATAGGAGAATGGACACAATTCGTTTCATTATTTCGGTGGATTTTTTTTTTCAGTTACCTACGTTTGTACGACTGAGGCTGCTGCCGCTGAGCCTGAACAGTCGCACCATGGCGTTTTATTTACATCACATTCTAGCATTATATTTAAAACAGTCACACCAATACGATCAATTGACAAGTCGTGAACTTTTAAAATTTTGTAGTTAACATTGTTGAGTCCAGTGTTATGGTCCCTTTTGCGAGTCACCTCCTGTTAACGAATCGTTTTACATAAAATGTTTCAACTAAATAAATGAAATGGTTTACCTTTTGGTTAAAGCACTTTTGGGTATCACGTTTGCGATGAAGGCGATTGTGAATATGACTAAATTAGAAAGTATATCAAACTTTTATTGTAAATATGGAATCGAAGATTAGTAGGAAGCTCACCCAAAAGTATCGTTGATACCAGTCTTTATATTTTCTGGACGTGTAACTTTGAGGCCAGCATCCCGTATGCGCACAAAAAATTCGTCATCTTCCAAGCCCCAACCCCAATATTGGTTTGACATGCCATTCATTTGTGAAAAATGTTCTCGTCGAACCAATAAAATGCCGCCAACGAAGTTTTCATAGTGATATTTTGGGTGCAGCTTTGGCCCGGCAATATGCAAAGGTCCCAGGCTACTGGGGTATTCATATAAAAGGTCATCGTTTAAGGGTAACAAATCCACATCGTGCATAGCAATGTAATCGTATACATCACTCGTAAATCGGAAACCAACATTAATTAATGAGGCTCGATTAAAGCGATATCTGTCGACTTGATTGAGAATAAATATATGGTGAGGTATTCCTTGTTTTTCCAAAAATTTTGTCATGTGGGGCACAAACTGTAGAAGCTCTTCAAAACGATCCCGAAAAGGAACCAAAACGGCCATCTTATGTAGTGCTTTTGGTTTTTGTGGAGGAAGGGTAGCGGACGCACTTTTATCGACGGCATTGGGCTTACTTAATGGGTTCCTGAGCGGGCATATGCAGTCTAAAATAAGAACATGCCGATTTGTATTTATAGATTCGCCAAAATTCTGAATACCTTTATACATACCAGAACTTAAAGGCATAAAACTCATCACCACAATGCCTCCTATGCAGAATGATAGCCCACAGACAAAGAGCCAATTTATTGTTGATATGGTCGCCATTCGTTTGACTATTTTAATTTAAAACTAATTCTAAACATTAATAAACATAAAAAACCTAAAGGACTAGTAGCATATTTAGTCGGGGAACAGCTGTTTTATGTTGGACGACCTATCGATATACAGATCGATAATTACTCTTCTAGGGTAGCACCATTCACATGTAGGCGCAAAATTTCAAATTAAAAAAATCAAATGATTTATAAAATGAATGGATGCGATAAGAAACAATTTGAAACTCTAATACATTACAAAAAACTTTTCACTCTTCGCTGTATTTGAAAATCGGTGCATCTAATTGAGTTTTTTTTTTATTTTTATAATTTTATCGATGCAAAAATCTTTTTATAGCCAAAAAAATTTAGTATGTTTAACTACCATGTTCTTGTTTTTGCTTGAGCCATAAGATTAAATCTTTTAAGCCGTGACTTCTGAGTCCTAAATTGTTTTGTTTCCCATAAACAATATACCACAGCAAATAATATTTCAGAGATTTCTTATTACATTTCAATAAAAAGCGTTGTATTTATTTATTAGATTACAAAGAAAGCTTGCATATAAATTATGATACGATATAGAAACACAAGAGCTGTTCTTAAATGACGTATAAAATAAATAAGAAATAAAATTACAATTTATTTATTTATTTATTTTTATAATTAAATACTTAAAAACTACAACTATTTTAGAAATTATATAATTCTATCTGTTGTTTATATTTATTGTGCATCTTTAAACGCATCGAAAGTGTTGCATATCCCTAAAGCTCAAGCGACTGAAATTGTTCTGTTCGATTTGTTCTATGGTTATTAGCATTTGAAAATGCTTAATTGCATTAAAAAAAAATAGTTTACAAGATTCTACTTCTATATAATTAATTTGTATTAATTTCAATCAGTCGAGCAATAGAAACATCCTAAATTTTAATTTTTTATTTATTATTATTATTATTATTATTTTTTTTTTTTGATAATTTTTTATACCATATTTTTTCTCCATTTTCCAGTTGATCTAAAACCCCTATGTAATCTATAGTTTTTTTTTTTTTTTGTTTATTTTATTTATTTTTTTTTATTACCACAACTGCATTCGTAATTCTGCAAATGCAGAAGTGTGTATCTATTTTTTAATAATTCTTTTAAAACTATGCAATTCGTGGTTCGCTTGTAAAAATTGTTATAAAAACTAGTTTCGTTCGATTTTTTTTCTTCTCATTTTACACATATAAAAGTATAAAAGTTTGGAAAAGTTTATAGAAGATATTTTTTTCTCAACCTAATTCTGATTCAAATTGATCTGATTTGATCGCGTTGTAGGCGGATTTCGTTGCAACAAAAGAAGACTAGAAGCAACAATATTACACAAAAAATAATAATGTTTAAAAAATAAAGTGACTAAAATACTATAAAAGCGCATTAAAGGAAAGCACAAAATAATGTCTTAAAAAAAAAAAAAAAAACAATTAAAAAGAAAACGCTGTTCTGAAGCTAAACGCGGCGGCTTCGTAAGGACATTGATTGTGGGATCGTGGGATCGGCCAAAAAGATGTTATTGGGGGTTTGCTATTGAGAGTCTCCTGAAAGCGATTGTTGGGGTTTTTTGGGACACAAAGAACGACTTTACAAAGCACGCTCAACGCGTTGCCTAAAAGGTTTCAATTACAAATACAGATACATACATAAGTAATTCATTTTAGTGAGCGCATTCTAAATTAATTGCACCTATACTATGTATACAGTACAATATCACTGGTTGCTTCGTCACATAACCTAAACCGAAACAAATTGGCATAATTCAATTGAAGGAGTGCAAATTAGCATATCAGCAAACGGAATTATACAATTTTGATATTATGATATTTCAAGTGGTGAGGTGTATGCGATATTTTCTAATGTCGCTTTGTAAGTTTTGGCACCTATGTATTTTCAACTCTTCTAAATTGTCTCTTTTTGAAATGTGCGCTGTGTTTGTGCTTGGTAAAATAAAAGGAGGTAGAGATACTTTTGGGCGGTGTTTGCATGAAATTTCAACTTCAAACGCCTTTCGTATTCGCTGCCTCTTTTTATTTTACCATGAGTTGGCATATTTTGTGTTGAATATTCTATTTAATTTCCTTATTTCTTGTTGTCTGTTGGCTGTGTTGTTTGTGATTGTTTGTCTGCAGTGCTTAAATTAATTATTTAAAATTAGATTTAGTGAGCATGGCTGGTGGTTCATCTTTTGCGACCGGACACAACGGCGGCCATCACTTGTTGCATAGTCGGCTCAGGGATGCATTGTTGTGGATCGCATTTCATTTTACCATCACCTCCGCATCTGAAAATGGAAAATCGAAGTGTAAGATATATATATTAATTCTTGGCGGTTGCTTTAAAAATACTTACGTGCAACTAATGCAAGGACCACTCGTAGATTCGATTGGCTCGCCTACTTTATACGAACGACCGTTAATGAGACAGCCAGTACGGTCCACGGCATCGCCGTAGTTGTGGGCCAGGAAGTGTGGTGGCAGGGTGGTGCTTGTGGTTGTCGTGCTGGTGGTAATATTAAGTACAGCGGCCATTGAGACAGGACACTCATAGCGGGGACAACAGAAACCGGAAATAGGCTCTTCGTGGCAACCGGCAATAGGTGGCGGGCAAGATTGCTGTAAGCAGATAATGTCGCTTCTAAAGCAGAAGCAGAAATCGCAAGGATCATCACGAGGAATTTGCTGAGCGGAAACGTATAGCTTGCCGGCATAGCGGCAAGTGCCGGGACCAAAGACTTCTTCCTCATCGTATTCATCTTCGGGATAGCTGGGATAGGGTGGTGGTTGACCGTAACCAGGAGTACTGGGCTCGTAGTGCGTGGTGGTGACAGATGCTGTGGTAAGTGGCGACTCTGTGGAACTGGTGGTTGTCTCGGACTGTTTGGTTGCAGTGTCGATTCTTTCGTCGATGGTTGGTTTCTTAGTGGTGAGATTTTGGGTAAACAGAGGATGCATTGTGGCAAGCTTGGCCTCATCTGGTTCAGTGACTTCTTCTTCATCACCGGTAGAGCCTGCAGCTTCTGTTGAGGATTCGTCATGGACAGCTGGCGATACAGTAGTGGGTTGCTGGTGTGGTATTTCCGATACCACAGCTGGAACTTCGGGTTCTTCATGTCCTTCAGGCCCTTCAGGTTTCTTTTCGGCAGGCTCAGACACTGACTCACCAGAATCGGTTGATTCAGTTGATTCATCACCCTTGTCCAACTTAGTGGGTCCAGTTGTGTCTTGTTCTTCTTCAGATTCCACTGAATCACCGCCTTCAGTTGAATCCAAATCGGCAACCACAACTGGAGCTGCTGTCGTTTTTGGTGCAGGCGTTGATGTAGCCACAGGCTCTTCAGATTCTTCTTCAGTTTTCTTTTTATCGTCTTGCTCAGTTTCCTTATCAGTTTCCGTTTCAATTTCTGCAGATGGGGTAGGTGTGGGAGGCTGCAATTTAGCTCCAATTAAAGAGTCGATAGTAGTGACCTCAGTATCTTCCTCACTGACATCTTCATCAGTAGGAGATTTTGTGCTTGATTCACTAGATACATCAATGTCAAGCTCAGTCGGGGCAACAGTTGCTGGAGCCTTATCTGTATCTTTAGAAACTTCATCATCAGTGGCAGGAGCTGTAGTGGTTGCGGAAACAATTTCATCGTCCTTGCTTGTATCATCCTTGGGAACAGGTGCGGTCGTGGCTGACTCAGAATCATCTTCTGGCTTCTTGACGTCTTCTTCAGATTCATCCTTTGCGGGAGCAATAGTGGGCTCAATAATTTCATGATCTGTTGTGTCTTCTGTGTCGTCATCCTGGGAGCCAGCTGGAGCAACAGAAGTAACTGCAATATCCTTATCAGATTCTTCTGTATCAGCTGGTGTTGTAGCTTCAGATTCCACAGGAGCCACAGAAGTAGCAGTAGGCTCATCGTGTTTGTCTTCTTCTTGGACTGGAGCAATCGTTGGTGCAATTTTCTCATCGGTTGGCTCTTTTTCAGTTTTGTCGCTAGTAGATTGAGTAGTGGCGTCAATTTTATTTTCTTCAAATTCATCTTGGGCTGGAGAAGGAGTTGACAAAGACCCTGCTTCCACTGGTGTCTCGGCTTCTGAGGAGTCGGTTGTGACTTCAATTTCATCCTCTGGTTTGGGGGAGATCTCATCTTTGGTTGGCAGTGTTGGTTCCTTGGCTTCTTCTTCAGAGGTTGGTGAAACGGTTGTAGGCTCTGTTTTGTCTTCCAACTCCTTTTCTTTTTCAGAGGTAGAAAGAGCTGGAGTTTTCGCGGTTGCTGAACCTTCTTCAGTCTTATCTTCGTCTTTTTCGTCGGCCACTGATGTCTTGGTTGTGGTGTCAATTTCTTCCTTTTCAGTAGGTTTGGGTTCTTCTTGTGTATCAAGTGGGAGGGGTGTCTTCTGAGGCATCTTCTTTGTATCATCTTCATCAGTAGGACCTGCGGTGGCACCGACGATGTCTTCAGTGGTTTCATCAGATTCATCGGAAGTGGATGGTATCTTTTCATCAACACGCTTGGTAACATTCTCCTCGGTAATAGGTGAAACTGTAGTGCCCTTGTCGGACTCCTCGGACTCATCTTTAATGGGAGCTTGAGTTGTTGGAACAGATGATTCGGTGACCTTCTCAACTGGTATATGTTCAGTGGAGTCTTGCTCAGGCTCAAGCTCATCGGCATGAATACCTGTGGTTGGCAGCTCTTCTTCTGATGATTCTGTGGATGCTTCATCAACAGCAGGAACTGCTGTAGTTTCTGATAGTCTGTCTTCAATTTCAGGCTTGACTTCGGGTGCTTTGTCCTTATCCTCTGTAGGTTTCTTGGTATCAGTTGAAAGCGGTGCAGTTGTAGTGGCAGCCATTTTGTCATCTGAAGGTTCTTCCTTTTCGTCGATAGGTAGAGAAGTCGACGATAAATCATCATCGCTGGGAGCAACAGTTGTGCCCTCAATTTCCTCAGGAACGGTGTCAGTTGTCTTCTTCTCATCGGTTGGCTTAATGATATCCTTTTCGGTGCCTGGTGCGATTGTCGAAATGGGAAGTGTATCATCAGTTTTTTCAGTTACGGGAGCTTCTTCTTCTGTACCAGTCTTCTCCGTGGGCGTAGCCTTGTCTTCATCCAATGGCACAGCATCGGTAACAGCCATTTTGTGGTCTTCTTCCTTCTCCGAAGGAATAACAGAAGGAGTGGTAGCAGAAACTTCATCAGAAGTCTCCTTTTTATCTTCCTCAGCCAATGGAGTCGAGGTAGTGACTTCCACATCTTCAGTAGGCTCCTTTGACACTGGGATATGTTGCACAGATTTCTTAGTGTCATCTTCTGGTGTAGTAATTGCTGGGATAGTTGTTGCCTCAAGGACATCTTCAGTGCTTTCCTCAGATTCAACAGGAATATCTTTCTCATCAATTGGTTTGACGCTATCTTTTTCAACAGGGGCAATAGTTGTGGCTTTTCCGGGTTCTTCTTCGACTCCGTGGGTAATTGGAGAGGCAGTGGATTCTGGAGAAGTATCTTCATCATCGGACACTTTTTCGGTAGAGCTGTCGATATCTTCCACAGGAACAACGTCGGATGGGGTCTTAGCTGGTGCAATTGTAGTGTCTGAGACTTTGTCATCGGGTTGCTCAGTTGATTTAGCTTCATCAGCTTCTTTCTCAATTGGTACAATAGTTTCTTCTTTTGGTTTCTCAGTTGACTTTTCTTCGTCAGTTTCTTCTTTTGGTTTCTCAGTTGCCTTCTCTTCGTCAGTTTCTTTCTCTGCAGGTTTGATTGGTTTCTCCTCTGATTTTTGCTCATCCTCAGATGGTTTATCAGCATCTTTCTTAGGTGCAATGGTGGTGTGTTGTTCCTCATCAATAGAAGATAATTCATCATCCTGTTTCTTGGTATCCTTAGCGGTTGTAGACTGCTCAGTATCTGGGGAAGTTGTCGTTACTTGAGGCTCTTCTTCCTCAGGCTTGATATGAGACATTGGTAGCTCAGTAATTCCAGAAGGCATGATGACATCCTTTGGTACATTTTCAGTGCTGGTACCCAATTCGGATTCATCAATTTTGTCAACTGGTTTCTCAGAAACTTCAGGCTTAGCTGTGGTGATTTTATCTTCTTGGTCTTCCTCCTTAGAAGTTGTGCTGTCTGTATCGCAAATATAGGTGGGACAACAGCTGTCAGGAGATATCGAATCCACGGATAGAACACATTTCTCTCGGTTTGTAGGAAGATCGCACTCAACACGTTTACAGGCCACAATACTGCTGATACAACGGCAGGAAATATCGCAAGGAGAAGTGGCAGGAACGACTGTATTGTTGAAGTAAGTTTGTCCATCCACCAGACAGTCGCCTTCTCCAGGAATCGAAGCTGGGAGATCCATTTTGGGCAAGTTTTCAGACAAGCCCTCTTCGTCAGTGCCAGGAGGCAAGGTAGTTCTTTCTTTGTCTTCATCAGATATGCTTGTTGGAAGAGCAGTGGTTGGGGCAATGGAACTAGTCTCTGGCAATGAAGTGCTTGGTTCTTTTTCTTCAGCCTCTTTTGGTAATTCAGTACTAATATCGACCTTCTCAACAGATTCGGTGGTGTCGCTCGATGGTGGAAGATAAGTGCCTTGTGGTTTATCGGAATCATCAGGTTTCTTTTCGGATTGTTCAGTACTCTGGTCGATTTCCTCATCGCCTGGAACAATATCAGACTTTGTAGCCTGAGTGGTTGTGTCCTTCTCTTCTTCACTTTCGGTTTGAACAGTCTCAGTAGTGGCTTCTTTGTCTTCAACGCTTTCTGAAGGCTTTTCTTCCTTTTCAAGTGGCTTACTAACCGATGGTGTGATTTCCTTTTCTGTTGCAGTTTCTTCATCAATCTTTTCAGTAATTGAAGGGGTAGATGTTTCCAGGCTGTCTTCCTTGGGAATATCTGTGCTATCCTCAATTTTCTCGTCAATCTTTGAAATTGGCACCGAGGTGGTTTCGTCATCTTGCCCGGCAGGACTTGGAATCTTGCTGGTAGAGCTTTCCTCAGCTGGTTTCTCTTCTTCAGAAGAGCTTTCTGTACTCTCTTGGTCAAGCGCACCTTCTGTAGATGATGGAGTGATCGATGATGAAGTGATCGATGATGGGGTTGTTGTGTGCAATTCCTTGTCTTCGTCCTGTTCAGCTGATAGTTCTGTTGAGCTATCAATTTCTTCCGTTTGATCATCACTAATCTTAGGAGTGGTGGGCTTGGCAAGATCAGATTCGGTGCTGCTTTCTTCTTCTTCACCAAATGTCTCAATAGAGGGCTCTTTAGAAACGTCCAGCTTAAGAACAGAAGGAACTGTAGTACCTTCAAGCTCCTTCTCCTCAGTTGGGCCCAGCTTATCCTCACCCCTTTCATCAACCTTTGGTGTTGCGGTCTCTTCAGTGCTACCTTTAGGAATTTCAGTAGACTCATCTGCTTCCTCCAATTTCTCTTGTTCAGATTTAGCAGTTGTTGCTTCTTCTTCTTCTTCGGATTCAGTAGAAATATCGACCTTATCCACGACAGGAGCGGTAGACGATTCGATTTTATGCTCATCAATTGGTCCAAGTTTTTCGTCATCGGATTTAGGCGTTGTCGCTTCTTCGCCGCTACCTTCCTCAGTAGATGATTCATCGGTCTTATCACCAATAGGAATAGTGGAACTTTCTGGCTGCTTCTCATCTACAGGGCCAACCTTTTCAATATCCTTTTGATCTGGCTTAGCAGTAGTGAATTCTTCTCCGACTTCTTCTTCGGCAGATGTGACCGCTGGTTGTTCACTGGAAACATCCAATTTATCATCAGCAGCAAAAGTAGAAGACTCAGGTTCTTTATCTTCGACTGGTCCAAGTTTTCCAGTAACGTCCGCTTCGGGTTTGACCGTTGTGACTTCTTCATCACTACCTTCTTCAGGCGAGCTATCGGTAACACCTTCAGTGATAGCATCTTGTTTGGTGTCAGTAGCCACAGTTGAGCTTCCGGGTTCCTTTTCAGCACCCAATTTCTCTCCCGCTTCCACATCAGGCTTAGGTGTAGTGCCTTCTTCACCACTGCCCTCCTCAGCTGAGCTAGCAGTGACATCCTCTGTTGAAACATCGGGCTTGGTATCAGAGGCCACAGTGGATAATTCAGTTTCGTCGCTCTTTGTAGTGGATGATTCCTCTCCGCTGCCTTCTGCGGCTGCTTCTGTTGAGGTTTCAACAGCATTCGTAGATGATTCGGGTTCCTTTTCAACGGTTGAAGGCTTCTTAACATCACCTGCAATTGTTGTGGATTCTTCACCACTGCCCTCTTCTTCTTTAGATGTTTCTGGCTCAGCAGCAAAGACTTCTGGTTTTTTATCAGCTGGCCCAACTTTAGCAACATCGGCCTTGATAGTTGTAGATTCTTCACCACTTTCTTCAGCGGAAGTGCTGGTCTCACCAGATAAATCGACTCTATCATCAATGGAGACCGTGGAGGCTTCGATTTCTTTCTCATCCCCATCTTTTTCGGCTTTGACTGTGGTAACTTCGTCACTGCTCTCTTCTTCAGCTGATGTAACCGATGGTGCTTGTGTTGAAGGTTCAAGTTTTGTGCCTGGAGCAATGGTTGTTGGCTCAGGTTCCTTGTCCTCGAGAGGGCCAACTTTACCAACAGTTTCAACCTCACTGCTTGTGGATTCCTCAACAGGAGCTTCAGTGGCTGTTTCCTTTTCTTGATCCTTTTTCTCTTCATCATCAATATGGCCTTGCAAGTCCAAGTCTTCCTTTGGTATTTCTTCATGAATGTCCTTGGCTGGTGAAATAGTCGTGATTTCATCTTCCTCCTTGACTGCCTCTGGACTGGTGACTTCAATAATTTCCGTTGTGGCACTGTCATCTTCGCAAATGTAGTTGCTAGGACAACATTCTCCTTCACTTGGAGGCATGGCGCGACAGGATTTACCATTAGCAGCCATCATTGGCATCTCGCATTCCTGAACGGCGCAGACAATGTCTCCTCGCATGCAGTAGCAATGTTCGCAGGCATTTTTGCCCTGGAGTGAGGCTCCATCCGCATAGGTTTCTCCATCGTGCACACAATCGGTGGACACCGCTGGCATCATTGTGCTTGTCAGAATGAAACCAGGAGTAGGGCGCTCTGTAGTGGTGGTTGTGGAGTGATCCTCAAGCTCCAGTACATCATTTTCATGGTCTATTGAAGATTATTAAATTTATAACTTTCTATTTATCTGTATTCGAATAGACTGTGGACTTACCGCAACTGTAGCGCACTGGACAACAGGAGCCCTTATTGTAGATCGGTGTGCAGCCATCCACATGCAAGGTACACTCCTGCATGACACACTTGGTCTGATTGTTAATGCAATAGCAGAGCTCACAGGGCTTGTTGGGATTCGATGGCACCTGTGCACCTTCTGGATAGAACTTCTCTTCAATGCTGCAGCCGAATTTCTCGGGTATACTCAGCTCAGTGCCGGGCTCAGGAGTGTGGTAAGGCACATCCACGGGAACTATAATGGAAAAGGCCGCCCATCAGTCTATAGAAAACAAAAATGTATGGCTGGCGTCTGCTTAACTTACCTTCGGGACAGGTGATGATAGGGCAGCATTGATCCTCACGTTTCTCCACAATACAGTCGTGGCCGATGGGCTTTGTAAACGGACACACGCGCAGGTAGCACATGAGCATGCGGTTATGGCAAGTACAGTTCAGACACGGCTCATTGGTCATGATGCGGTCACCCTCATTGTAATGGGCATAGTTATAATAGCAGCCTTCTGCGGAAAGAAACCACCGGAGTAAGCAGAGTATGGAAAGCAGAATAAGAAGAAAGCCAAACCATTACGGTCCCAGACTAGAACTGAATTGGGCGTTCATCTAACTAACTAGAACTAGCACACTCATACCATTATAAATTTCCAACTAACCACATGCATTATATTCTTCGTCTTCCCAAGACGAAGAAAGAGAACTCTTGTGGGAAGAATTGCGCGTGCGGCTCTTTCGAATACAATGGTTAACTAGTTAGGCTAAATTTAGGCTTGCAACCATTTCAGTATTTAATAGATTTTTACTCATCATCAATGCCCTATTATGAACGCAAGTGGCATGGAAAAGCCTACAGCCTACACAAAATGGTCAAAGTCATGTAGCCCCGCCAAAGTATCTTACCCACTCTCGGCTGCGGCTACTGTAGTTATCTTCAAAGACGCATTGCTCATAAATTTCACAAAGCGCCATTAACTGTCATAATATAGACAAATTTTATAGCTCATCAACGTCATTAAACAAAAGTCAACCTGACTGGCTCAACCGTTTGTCACAACACTTAAATTAGTTGAGTCCACCCGCAATAAATTCAGTCGTCTTTAGCACGTTAAATGTGGTTATCTTCTAGTAAGCCAGACTGTGGTGCCCATTCAAGGTTTTCAAGCTTCTGTTGGCTGGTATGTCTAGATGCTTTTGATTGAAATCTTTAGGCTACCAGAATCGACAGACCTGAAGCTTGACTCACGTTCTCAACATAACTCGTAAAACGACAAATTTTGTTGTTGTTGTTTTTTGTTTTTGTTTTTTTTTTTTTTTTTGAGCATTTTCACACCTCATCTAACTGCCGTTTATACGCTTAGGTATTTATTCACAAAGCCGCTGCCAGTTTGTAGCACACTTTGCTTAGGGTCTACATTTTGATTAGAAATCTATCGTTGTAATTAAATCACGTTATGTCCAATTTACATTCATTTGTTAACTCTATTTATCAAGAATTTAAATTCCGAATAACACGATATCATTTTAAATATCTTGTAAATACCACAGATACCAGCTTACCCGAATATTGTTGTATTTCTGTATATTCCTGAACGGGAGCTGTAAGAAAAGAAAGAGAGATGGTAATGATTATTTATTTTTATAGAAAAGCAATTAATTTGTCTACTTTGCTTGCCTAGCCTAATTGTGACTGCATGCAATTGAAATAAGATTGGCCATTGAATTAGGCTAAAACTTATTGCGTAGGCCGTCGTCGTTGCGATTCACATTATTCTACAATCTAACCAAAGATGATGATGATAAGACTGCCTTCAATTTGGCTTTGACTGGCTTGGTTTGTCTGGCCGTCTGCCTGGCTGCCTGCCTTTGGCAATTGGTAATGGAAAATTGCATCAACGCTGGTCGAGTTCGTGTGCGTGCAACGTGTTATTACCACATAATCAAAATGTATAAAATATAAAGAATAAGCTAAAGAAAACTCCAAGAAATAATAGCACGAAGCCAAAGCTCAGCCAGGCTGCGTGTGTCCCACACAGACCAAGTGATTGGAGAAAACAGGGGCTGGGAGTGTGGAAAAAAATGGCCCAAACAAATTGTTTAAGCTGACAGCAGAACCGCTTCAACTGGCGGACACTTGTTGCCGATGTTCATGGCGTTCCTGAGCACCTCTGGCAACAACAAATCAGCCAGGTAAAAATTATTTGACAAATTGCATTTTTATGAATTGCTTGTAGTTCTGGTTGGTGCTGGCCATTTCTCGAGCCACAAGTCACAAGCCACAAGCCACATTGTTGATTAATTGTCTCTAGTTGAAGGGTTGACAATTTTGCATATATTTCACAATTGAATTTCCGTGTGCTTCGGGTGGGCCAAAGATACAACTTGGTCACGCATGCTGATGCTCGGCGCTTGCGGGATTTGATTATGGTGAGCTCGCCTAATCTCATTTAAATGATTCTTGGAGGGCAATATTCCAAGCTCTGCCTATATAATTTACAAGACATACGATTGCGCCATAACTATCGATATGGCTACAAACCAACAACAACAAAAAGAAAAAAAAAACACAATGTGAATTCTAACGGAGCCCAAGACCATAAGAATTTGGCATAAAGTTGGGCTGCTAGAAGCCAGTTTGTTGTTGTTCGGCAATACAATAGACCAAATGGTTGGGGCAACAGGAACCCAATGCAAACGCAAACACAAACACAAACAACATAAAATAGCCAGAGCAGCAACAACAAATCAGAGTAGCAATTTCAATGCTCCTAGAACGTCTCACTCATTCAAACTAACGGATGTAAATTACATTTTATGCGGTAAGAACAACAACCACAGCCGAACCTGGCAACGCATAAAAATTCACACATTAACTGTTAAGGACCGAAGGAGTAAAAGAGAGAGAGAGAGAGAGAGAGAGGGTAGAGAGGGATAGAGAGATCTTTGAGTGACTGGCGGTATGGAAGGAGTCTTGGACTGGCCTAAACTGGACGGCACACTTAGTAAGAAGAATTTTGTTGTGCTTGTTGTTGTAGTTGTTGTTATTGTTGGTTAGAGTTGCTGTTGTACGGGCGCACGCGGGAGCCATAGCAATGGGAGTCAATCATGCAGCCGGTTCACTCGGTCTCTGCGCCGCCTTGTAATGCAAACTTATGCAACAATTTTCTACTGCAAGTGCAACAACTAAAACAAGCAAGCCAAGCCAAGTCAAGCCACCAACAACAACAACAACAAGAATATCTAGCTGGGCTAGGCCAGCTCAGTCACATACGATCATTTTGAAGTCTTCTGATGAAGTTGATGGTGCTGGAGCCAACGCAGCCCAAAAGACGACGCATGGATCGTCGTTTGCTTGCTGATGGTACACATCAAACATGGTCGTGTCGGTCCAACAAACAGAAGTCAGTCAGTCATCCAGCCAGTCAACCAACCCGGCAGTCTTTGGTTGTTGGACGTCGTGTACTTTAAGCCCAACTTGTTGGCTCTTTGGTTTTCTGGCGGGTGGCGGCATCAACGGTTAGCATTGCTTTTCTGCGCGAATCGTGCTTTTTGTTTATTCTAGGAAAGCGCGAGCGACCGACACCGCCTCCGACTCCGATTCCGACTCGCCGCCCCTCAGCTCCACTGTTTTGTTGGCCAGGTTGCAGTCAGCCAGCCATGGCCATGGTCTTGCTGCTGCTGCATTAAGTTGAATGAACCTGCTGCGCATGTGTGCAAAAATGTGTACACAAACCATAAAATGCAAGCCACAAGCAGCTTTACTTACATAAGTAGGCCTAGGTGGCCAGAACCAACACACACATACTATACATGCACACGCATGGACCGACCGTCCCAAGGTACGCCTTTTGCTGGTTACGCTTTATTATTTACTGGTGTTGATGGTAGTGGCCAAATTCAGCTGTAGGTGGAACTAGCTGGCAAGCTGGATCTGGCTTTGTGGCATGTGAAAAGTAGAAGTTTTCCTAAATATTTTCGATAATTTTCCAGCGTTTCTTATTTTGTCAAGGAAATAAATACCTTGCCTTGGTAAAAGACTGGCAGTAAAATATTTGCCATGTTGGAAACATTATAAAGATTACAGAATAAACACAAATCCTGTCTGTGTGTGTGCAGTTCCCAAGTGCGCCATTTTTGTGTGTGTTGCCAAACGCGGCGATTACCGTTAAGGCAGCGCTGCAATCCCCAAAGCTTGAACTTCGACAGAGATGGCGCGGGCGTAGGAGACCCACTTGGGGACAGCAGCTGCTGTGTATGACCAGCGACAACCACACCCATAGCACGCCCCAAAGAGATGCGGTGAAATATGACCGGCTGATAAAGTCACAAACACCATAAGAGTCTGAGAGTGACAGTAAGCCAGGCGGAGAGAGCGCGAGGTGGCGCGCAGAAAAGCTATAAAGCCACTTATAATTAGCCCCAAAACGGGGCAACTTCTTTCAAGTCTTTTGGGCTAGAACAATGGGATTGCCTATGCTATTGGCAGCAAGAGCAGAGATATAGAATTGGTGTTGAGAGCCAGTTGCCCACGGGTATTATGATTGCACACATGCTATAAATCGGCTATAATTGAGCATGAGGCTCAATTATGCAATGCCAGGAAACTAGAAATTATCCATGCCAACAATAAGAACAGCCAAAGCAACAACAACATTCAGATCCACATCCAAAGCAACAGCACCAGCAGCAGCGGCGGCATGCAAATTTTTTAATGGACCAAGGCAAACAGGCAAGCAGGCAGGCAGGCAGAGAAAAAAGTGCAGAGGCACAAGAATCGTTACAAAAGCAAAACAATTTCCATTTTCTATGGCCTTGATCACATAATTTTCATAATGGAGTTACGAGTAGGTAGTCGATCAATATGGAGTGAGCGACAAGGTAACAAGGCAACAACAACAATAACAGCAAAGATGGCAATAAGAATAAACAACAAACAACTGATGTTGCTGCTTCTGCTCTTGGGCTGTATCATGTCCAAGCATCAATGCTGAAAGCCGCCTTAAGTAAGGGCCAAAGACGTGAGATGGGAAGAGGCTACCGAACAACCAGCATCCAGCACCCAAGGTGGTTAAGAAGCTGGCGGTAGGCTGAGTTGCAACTGCGCACAGCAAATGAATTCGCGAGTAATTTAACATGATTATGTCGGCGACAAGGTACCAATGTAGACGTCTTTGCGGCCGTCTCGGCTATACGGGCAAGGCAACCAAGTTGGCCAAATACAGGCCCATTAAAGTGGCCGCAATGGTAACTTCAACTTCTGCTCCTTTTGCTCCTACAGATGCTGCTGATGATGATGATGTGCAACGGCACCAACAACAAAATCAAATGGTAGGGTAAGAACATTTGCAACATCAAATTGAACTTAGTTGCGCCTGCGTGGCGCATGATGCAAAGATGCGGGCGCACTCTTCCTTTATTGGTGGAGCAGCAGCCGTTATATAGCTGCTGTCTTTGCCCAGCTTGTTTTATTACCGAGCAGTCGAAGCAGTCTCAGCTAGACATGATTCGTTCTAAGTAAATTATGCCCGATAGTCATGACGTAGGGCAAGACTTACCAGACCTGTGAATGCCTTGAAATTGCAGCCATCGTTGGATGAAACAATTACCAGCAAAAGCAGCAGGCTGGATCCTGTCTCAGTGGCCACATATGTGGACAATGTAATCGCAGCCTTCTTGTTTCTGTTTTGGTCTGGCTCATATGCATATTAATGGTGTCTTAATGCTATTAAACTTGCAGTTCTCTGGATCTGCAGGAACCCAGAGCTACTCCTCTGCAATGTCATTAGACAGTCAGGGATCAGATCAGACAGACGATCCAAAGGTTGGCTGCTTTTGCTTTTTTGCTTGGGCTCTTTTAATAGATAATAATGAGTTTGTATGACTTGACGGGACTCGGAAATTTGGCCTTGGGGCTGTGTAATTAAGCAGTTAAAGGACTAGGAATGCTAGCCAAGTTTAGTCTGGCCAACCAGCTGTCGTAGTAAAAGATACTTTCCCACACGGCTTACAGTACGCAATGGCTTGAATTATTATTATTTTTTTTTTATTCTTTTATATGTCCTGTGCTTGATTTGTTTTGATAGCTTTTGGTCATGCGTGGCTTTAATGAGCCCAAAGCCCGGAGTGGAGTGCACTAGTCAGTTTCTTATGCTTGGGAATGAATTTTCCTGATGGTGTTGCTGGCCTTTGCGTATGTTGAGCATTACAATCAAGTTGTCGGTCTGCGCCTCTGATTGACTGTCTGTTAGTCTGTCTTGGCTGTAAGTTAATCATAGTTCCCGCCCGGCCTGATGTCTATTGTATTACTTTGTATGTGTATCATAATTTTGTTTGGGCAATTTTTGTAAAATTCTTTTCAAAACCCCAAATTGAGAACAGGCTAGGCAAGGCTGCATCTTGCGAGTCTTTGACGTCTTCTGCAATTGCAAACAAATTGTCGTAGAGTAGTTCAATTACAACACCGCTAGCTGTGGCCGCTGCTGTATCTACTGATGTTGCTGTTATTGATAACAGAGCATTGATTACTGCAATTGCAGCCAGGCAGGCAGGCAGGCAGCTTTGCCAAAATAACAGGCAGTCAATTCAGGCTCAAAAGCTATGATCAACGCTTGGCTTGGCAGGCCTTGGCAGTGGGCCGTCTCCACAGTTTCGGCAGATTGCAGATACGAGCATCGCCGACAAAACCAAACCCCAAACTGACAAGTGATGCATCAGTGTCAGCCAGCCAGCTAGGCCAACTCATCCAGGCAGTCAAAGCAGTTCCTGGGCAATCATTCCAACAAGTTTTTTTCTGCCACTTATTCCTCTTCCTCCTCTCGCTCTCTCTCTCTCTTTGGTTGGTTTTGCCAATGCGCATGCGTAACTGTTTATTAATTTGAGTGGCCATCAGTTGGCCAAGGCAGTCGATTTTGAGCTCTCTCAAAGCAATTGCAACTGTGCATGCCTGATTGTTAGTGTTGTTTTTTAAGTTTCACTCAACTGTAATAGGCAATAAATTAAAGCGCGTGCTCGAGTGAAAAGAACTCCAGCTGGTGGCGGTGACAAACAACTAACATTACCAACAACATCAACAACCACAGCAACAATAAAGATTGATGAGAGAGCCCACGACAAATTCTCACGTTTAAAGTCACAACAACAACAGCAACAACAACGACAACACCGGCCACTTAGGCCGTTTAGGTTACGCTTGATTTAATTAAGTGGTCTGCGGCTCAGCTGGCCTGGTCTGGTCTGGGGCCCTCTAAACTTCATGACCAGTGGACTACTGAATGAATAGTGGCGCTGTTGCTATGAGTAATGACTGAGCCGTTGAAGCGTGCAACAAATTTCTGTGGCATGACACAGACTGCTGTTCTTGGGTGGCGCAATCTTTTATTTTTTGGTCAGCTTGTAGCAAATTAAAAGCACGGGAAAAATCAGATTCCCTTGGCGTGGGTGAGTGCTATTTTTATTTTGCCAATGCAGAAGTCACAAGTCGTTGCTAATTGGTGTAGGCTTTGGGGCTCATCCCAGCGATTTGTATCTGCGTGCGAAAAACCCTATAGCTGTCTGGATTTCCACAATTATGCAAGAAGAACAGCACTCGCATTTAGCTAATGATCTTTCGCTTGAGATAATACTTGCATAACCCCAGGTTAGACTCACACCCACCACACACCTAATAGCTCTCTTCCATTTCCACCATTCAATTTCCACCATTCTCTTTATGCAACACTGTGAAAGTTGCGTGTGAGGCCAGTGGCAGTTGTACTAACTAACCGGCCAGAAGAAGAAGAACCTAGAAGACGGTACCATAAAATTCAATGGCCGAAACGCACAAAGCGAAGCGATATAACAACAACAACAACAACAGCAACACATGTGAGCAGCACAAGATCAGCAAAGCGATAATTATACAAAGTATTAGTTCAGGAGAATTTTGAGCGTAGTTAGTGGCCGAACTTGGCTTAGCTTAACCTGACCCAGACAACGTCGACCTAAGCCGCACTAGCCAAGCTCGGACCATTTGCTTGGTGGATTTGTGGCTGCCTGTTCTGGCTCTTGTTATGCCATGCGTAAAGGTGCCAGCAATGTCGACGACTGCCATGACGACGACGACTTTGTCTGAGAGAAAGAGACTTGGGAGTTGATTGAACTTTTGGTTTTGTGCTAAGAACAAAAAGCATTAGAAATGAGCCAAACTGAGCAAAGCTGGTAGCAAAAAGGGCGTTGTGGGCTGAGGAGTGTTTAAATAACTTTGAGTTACACAATTGAAAAAAAAGCTCGCAGCGCTCGCACGATGTTTATTGCTGTTGTTGTTGTTTTTGTCTGTGTGGGAAGTCATTGCACCTGTGATAAAAATCTGTGAAAAATGAGGCGATCCACAGCAGCAGCGGTGGCCGTGGCAGTGGCAGTGGCACTGATCTTGGTAACAGCAGCAACAATTTCATTGGCCGCTTTATTACTTTGGCGGGCAGAATTTCTGCCTCGGCTAATTACCATTCTTGTCGCTGGAAACTTTCGTCTTAATAGTGTCAAAATGAATTCTTACACGAAAATCAACAAAACTTCCACAACAGCCGAACACTCTCCCACTCTCTCTCTGTCTCTCTCACTCTCTTTGAATTTTGCGACCCTGTGGAAAATGATCTTTGGCCAACCGTAAAAGTTTTGCACCCAGAAATCACATCAGAATCGTCTTTCGCCTTTAGGAGTTGTGGCTTCTGGCTCGTTAGCGTGTTTCTTTTCAGCCGCTTAGACAACGATTAGTAGCCGTTGATGGCGCCAGTCTCACTCTAATTGGATGCCATTGCCAATGCTATTGCTATTGCCTTGGTCAACGCCATTTGGCATTGCAATTGCAGCAGCTGCAGGGGCCGACAACGATGAGTCCATGTCGTCTTACTCTGTTGTGGTCTCATCATTTGGACAATAACTAAAAGGGTTTTGTTTTTTTTTTTTTTTTTTTGCCAACTTATTCTTTTTTCTATTAACTGGTTTGCCGGTTGCCGGTTGAGTCAGCGCTATCATAACCTCTAATTAACATTGCCAACTATCGGCTTAGTGCCTCCTACTTGCCGGCTGTCTTCCTGCTTACAAATAACAGACTTTTCTTTTTTTATGGTAATGGAATTTTTATCCAATCAACAGATTTATGGTCAATACAAAATGATTAGAGAATTCTTCAAAAAAAATCCCGCTTACCGCTTTTCGCCAAATTAGGTCAAATTTTGGCTAATTGCTTGTGAAAATGTTAATATCTGGCCAAATAAAGACGGTCTAGTTAGTAGCGGTATTAATTAGCATTTTGAACACGTTTTTTCTGAATTTATTGTTAAATTTTTTCGCCCCTCTTTTTTGGCTTAGCCAACAACAATATTTGTGACACCAGCAACAACGTGTTATACAAATCAAATTAGCATATTTACGCTGAGAAATTGCATAAAATACCATAACAAACCGCAATACCAATACAAACTCAAAAAACCTTACAAACACATATGCAAAATAGTCTCACCGAGACGCCACAAAAGTTAGCCTAAGCGCCCGCAACAAGTTCAAGTTCAATGACATCAAACAATAATAGAAAAAAAAGAAAGAAATAATAAAAAAAGAAACAAAATTATAATACTAGTATGTTTGGTTGGTTGTCTTGTATGTCTGTATGTTTGTAGGTAGGTATAAATTGTGTGGTTGCTGTTGCCACTAAGAAATCAAGTTATCCAAGCCAAGTTTGGTCTGGTCGTTTTGCTCTACTAAACGCGCGGTGTGAAATTAATTTGCATTTGCAACTGCACGAAACGAGACAGCGAGAGAGAGAGAGAGAGAGAGAGAGAGAGGGTGGCGAGAGGGCTTGGGAGAGACAGTTATCTGGAAATCTTGTGGTTTGGCACTGCCCAAAAATTACAGCAATTACAGTCAGAGCTGAGGCGGCTGCAAAAGCAGCAAGAGCGCATTTTCTTTGTCAAGGTGGCAGAGTGGCTGATAATGCGGTCTTCAGTTCAGTTTGGTCGAGGCGTTAATGGCCAAATTGTGTAACCTTTTTTTTGTTGGCCAACTTGGCCTATGCACATTTATACAGCATCCCAACACACAACATGATGTGGTTTGCCCGTTACCGTTACAATTCAAATTACCCGCATAAAATGTTGCTAGTGACAAAGGGGCGAAGGGGTTAAATAACCGCAACAGCTTAAATGCCTCTTGCTTATTATTTACTTTAATGAAATTATCCGACCAATCCAAACAAACCAAAAAAACCAAGCCACCTGACCTTGCCCAGGAAGTTGAAAATTTGTTTGGCCGATAAAATCGAATCGTTCTCTCGCTGCTCTCAGCTTGCTGTGTTTCCGCTTAAGCTTGCTGGGAGTTCACACGCCGTCGCCTCATCGTTTTATTATTATTATTATTATTATTATTTATTTTGTTTTTGTTGTTCTTGTAAGAAAGATTAAACGGTTCATCTTAATTCATTTAAATCAAGTGCAGTTTTGTTTTGTTTTTTTTTGGCGGTTACTTAACATAAACAGTTTCCGACGGACTCCCTCCAACCCGGACAGAGCTGGTCAACGGCCCAAAAAGTCGCCTGCGCATTCGCACTCATATTAAAAATTCAAAATCATATTAACTGCGCGTGGGTTAAATCAAAACATATTAAGTGGCCTGCCTGCCGGACTGTACACGTCTGCCTTTAAGTAAAATAAATGAGTATTTTACAAGAGCGCTTTGGCTTGGCTTCCAAGTCACGGTCAATTTATCATAGCCAAATCTAACATGGCTAGTCTTTTTGACACCAACAGCTAGACTGGCTACATTAATTCTACACAAGAAAAAAGACAATAATAAAATCCGACTGGTCGACATGGCTCAAAAATGTTTGACAAATTGATGAACGACTGACTGACTTGGGTGATGACGCTTCGTTGGTGGGCCGCAACGAAAGTTGCTATTTGGCTTTGCTTTCTGACTTTTGTTAGTTTTTTTTGCCATATAAGAAACGTAAATGCTTATTTATGGCCAAAGAATATTACCAACAAAAAACACAAGCAGACAACAAGTTGAGTAGACACGATTTTAGACACGCTTTTGGCGTAGCTGTGCCAATTCAAAAATGCAAAAAAAAAAAAAAAGAACAAAAATCGAAGAGGCGTTGTTTTCATATTTCGTATTGTTGTTGTTGTTGTTGTCTTCTAATTGTGTCATTGTGAAAGCCTCCAAAATACCCAATTGTATTCTCGACTGGCTTAAAAGCACAAAATGGGAGAGGAGGTAGTGAAAGAGAATCTCTTCCTTGGCTAACGTGTCACACGCTTAGCTAGTTTTGTGTAGGCCATGATTGCCGGTAAGCAGATGCTTAACCCCTGAGTTCGTGATCTCCGTGTACTCCGAGTGGCCAAAGCAGAGAGCTATGAAATTCCACAAGTACGCAGGCGAAGAACAACAACAACACCAACAAGAATCTAGCCATATCGGTCAATGGTCAACGGTGGTGAAAGACAGCGGCGAAGAGAGCGGCACGACTTGTTGTTTGTTGGGCAAATAAGCCAACTAAATACCAACTACAATGTATGAAGACCCAGAGACGCTAGCAGTGGGACCAAGTGTGTACACACGAAATATTTACGATCAGTGGACAACCGAGATGGGACATTCCACATAACCGAAAACCGCATTCACAATTGCCAGCCAAGCAGGCCAGCCAGCCAACTAGTCAACTAGCCAGCCAGAGACCAACTCAACCAATATGGGCGTTTTTCACGCACTACGCCCCTCGTAAAACATATTTACCGTTGTCACAAGGCAGAATATACCAAAAGTCAGTTTATTGACAAGCATCAAGGAAGGAAAGAGGGGGCAGGCCGGTAGGCACTGTGACAGAGGAGCAAGCAGCTTTCGATCGATTGGGTGGCTTTTTGACTGCCTATTGACCTTGATTGTCTGTAGAAAGGAGGGTGGTGGTAGACTATGCACTTCAGCCAGCAGGAATTATACCCTCTTGACTTTGAGTATGTGACATGGTAAGCAAGATTTTTATTTATATATATATTTATATTTTTTTTACGGAAAAAATGTTAATTATGTGCGCGTGGCTAACTTGCTGACTGGTCAGTATCATCATATCTTGATGTCTGTGTGATGTCATCGGCAACATCATCCAACATAAGAAGAATCAGTATCTGTTGGGCAGTAGCTGCTGTGTTTTAGCTGTCATGCAATTAATGTTTCAATATAATGATATATGACAGATAAAACCTATAGATATAAATTAACTTATCAAGCGATTACGCAAAGCATTTCAAATATCGATCTTTGACTTAGAATTCCTTGAAGCTCACCTCTCTAATGTGAAATTAGCCGAGTTAAAACAAACTAATTAAGCGTGGTAAGTAGTTAAATTCAATGGCGTGTTACTTCCGCAATTTCTAGATAGCTTTTAAGCCAGAAATTTATATGCGCAATAAGCATAAGAATAATTATAATAATGCCAGCAACAAAACCAAATAAACACTTGCCACAGGTTCCACTAATGCCTTTGTAATTGGTTATAAATTAAGAAGTCATAGAAAAACTATCAATACAAAAAGAAGAATATTTAATTTACTTGAGGCTGAAGTGGCTAAAATTAAATAAAATGTTTGCCAGGCTGCTCTGGCTGACTAGTTTTGAGAATACCTTGTTTCGTTAAATGGCCAGATCGTTTCAAACATTTTGGATTCGGAAAACTTGCAATTAGCTGCCTCATTGCTAGGTTCAGTGACTTATCAGTTTTGTCTGTGTATTTATTAGGTGTAAATTGCCAGTGCCAGAATCAGATAGTCCGACTATCCAAAATTGAGTCCCGGTAACACCTGTTCTGGCTCTTAAACAAGCAACCTTGGGCCATTATAAGCCTGAGAAACGATGGTCAAATTGATTGAAGAAAACGCCCCATCAAGAAAAGAAAAAAAAAGATGCTTAGAAAGGCAGACAGACTCTCGGTCTGAGGTAAAGAATCTTTTTGTTTGTTTACCTTATAAAATTTAATGATAATGTGCTGAGGCTACTGCGCCACTGTTGCTGACCTTGAGCCTCGAGTTTTTTTTTTTTTTTTTTGAGAATATAAAAAGGCTTGAAATTAAGTGGCTCTGCCTCGGATTCAACTAGAAGAATTGCAATTTTTAGCCGGAGGTTTCGATTTTAACCGTTAAAAATGTGTAAGTGGTTAGGTATCATGATGGTCTTCAATCTTGAAGCCTCGGCTAGAAACCTATCTATGATAATTTTGTCTGTTTGTGTCTTTGCCTTTGCGCAAAAAATTTGGCAGCTCTTAGACAATTGAGAATCTTGTTGTTGTGACGCAAATGCCACTTGTATCAAATGGAATGGAATTGAAATCATCGCATACATTAATCACACCAGACATATTGCTTGAGTTATTGATTTATTATAGGAATGATCATCATAAGCGAGGCTGTCAATAGCCAAACTAGAAATCCCAATAATGAAAAAAAATTGTATCCGCAAGTTGACTCAGAAAAAGAAGAACAGCAACTCTTGTTGTTGTTGTTGTTGAGTCATTGGTGAACAATTCAATTACTCAAGACTGTCTGAGGAATATTCTTGTATTTACAAGATACTTTTATGTAAGCTCAATTCCCAGGTAAGTTCATCAAACTCAAGAGGACAAGTTGCGTCGGTGTCCGAAGACTGGGAACAATTTGCCGGCAAAGAAGCGACGACGACGAACTGGTCTGGTCTTGTTAACGTAACATTTGTTGATTCTCTATTTGTACCTTTGTGGTATCTATGTATCTATGTAATAATAATCAATAAATATTAGGTGAGAAAAATCATTTACCATGCTGGCCATTCATACGGATACTCAAATATTCGTAACGATATTTTTTTGTATCTCAAAAATTTCCCAATGAAGACAGCTCAGGTTTGTTGGCCAGACTGCAGCAAAGGGCAGGGGGCCTTTAGGCATGGTTAAACGCCTGGCATGTGTTAATGAAAATTCCCAGAATTCAATGCATAGCAACGTTCTCGTTAGAGCAGTCAGAAAATGCTGTCTTTCCATACAACCCAAGCGAGTATAGGCTAGGCGAAATGTGGGTCAACAAGCCTGGCGGCTTAGACGGACTGAGGGACGGAGTGTATGGATAAATGGACAGACAGTCCGATTGACCGACCCACTGACTGTTGTCGCCTATCGCTGGCCATCGTTTTGACTACGTTAAATCAGTCAAGTCAAGTCAAGTCCAACAAAAGGCAGCGTCACAGTCACAATTTCAGCCAGACTCAGAGTCATTCCAGTTGGTTGGTGAGTCGCTTGTTTCCCTGTTTATTGAAAGCCCATTAAACAATGGCACTCTGGTGCTGGGTACTGGGTGCTGATGGTGATGCTGCTGTCCACAAGTTTGGCGTCATGTCTAGGAGTCTTGCATGTAATCACATTACCAAGTACTTTTTAGCCATTATACAGAATGCAGCTTCGTTATTCTGACCGACATTTTTCCGACTTGAAAAATTCTGAAATCTCTCTTGGTCTGAGCGTGTGTGTGTTTGAGTTTTTATTTGCCTAAAGTTTATTTAACTAAGTCGTTAAATCGCATGGGTGTAGCCAGAGACAAGTTTGAAGTTTTGGGCCGCAATTCGTGTCGCTGGATTCGGCCAAGACAATTCAGTTTCTACCATATAAGTATGACAAGTATGACCCACCCAATGTCAGTTATTGCACTTTGAAAAGATTTTACTAAATGTGAAAGTTCTCCACGTTGCCTCCACTATCGATAGTCTCTTAGTTCAGCCCATTAGTGCCTGACTGGACTGACCCATTTCGGGACTGTTTTGTGCCACATCTGCCCCTTTTTTCGAATTATGTTTTGGCCTGTTTCTGGTCCAGACTTTAATTACATATGGTATGCCATTCAATGAGCTACGCAAAATGGTTTTCATTTCAATTCTGAAAGTCTAATGACCCTTCTTTTGCAATTGTACTTGATGAACTTTTGCGTCAATTGGAAATGAAAATAATGACTGGATCACTTGAATTTCGCACCCCATACAGAAATTCACATAGGAAACAGAATAAACAAAAGCGCTTTAGTGTTAATTGAATTTTATCCGTAACAAGCTAGCTGGACGGACTCCGGTATGGACAGTATTTGGTGACCCCTGACCCCGGACAAGGCACAGCTGATAGCAATTTGTCACACTCTATCTGTTGGGCTTAATTAGCGGAACTTGTACTGCAGTTTCTGTTTGGAAAAATAAAAGCAGTCTGAAAGCAACAAGCAACAATCGAATGAAGAGGGTGTTGGGTTGGTTTGGTCAGGGATAAAGTGCATCATTGGCTAAGCCAGAAATTTATGGGAAAATAATCATAGCCCACAAATACATTGCGAGCCTCACATATGCCCAAAATTGTAGGCCTTCTAGGCAGTTCGAGGATTTTCCCTCATTTGAGGGTAGTCTGCTGTTGCTGCTCTCAAAGAGCAAAGAAATGGCATTGAATTAGCCCAGGGACTTTAAGGCCTATCTACTTGGTTACTTAGCACTCTTAACTATAATTTATGTTGACATAATAAACCACTTACCGGCTTGGGTGGGCTGGATCAGCAGGCTGGCAAGCAAGGCCAGGGACAAAGGCACCAGCAATTCGAGTCCCAATGGACTCGAACGTTTTCTTGTCATGGCGTTGATTCGGCTTCTTACTGCAATGATAAAAGGAAGAAAAGAAATAAATAAGAGTGTGAGACAAAGCCAGGAATGCATTTTGAGTTTGGGAACGTGCTGGCAGTCTTCAAATCCTGACAGCTATTACAATTCCCTTTAAGCTTTTGTGGTTGCCCAGTTAACCCTTAACAAAAACAACAACAAAAAAACCTTGAGAACAATTCAGAACAATCAAACTGAGCCACAATATGTTTTTCTTCCTAAACGACAACACTTCAAATTCATTAAAAAAGCATGACAAGGCGCATGTGGCCCATGACTCCGTAAAGCCCGACTTGTTTTTTTTTTTTGTGTTGTTTTGGTTAAATAATTTTTTCAATAGCCACCCGCTTAAGTGGAACACAAAACCAATTTTCGTGCACAAACACGAAGCACGCACCACCTTAGGGTCACCCATCCCTTATTTGTGTTTTTCTTCAATTGTTTGCAAAAATCACTTGTTTGCTGATTTGACAGATGTGCAATTTTCCCTGACATGTTCTTATTTTCTTCTTGTCCGGTCCTGTCCATGTCCTCTCTGTGGCCCACACACATCCCTTGCTAGATTTCAGACCAAAATGAAAAAGGTCAAAAATCCCTAGTTCCGAGAGGCTTCTAGAATCATAGAAGTGTGGGTTTGTGCCTGTGTGTGTGAGTGTATTTTGTGTATTTGTTGTGTTAGTTTGCTCTGTGAAGTGAAGTATTTCCTTGCTGATTGAAAATGTCAGCAACACGCAATAAAAGTTTGTAGATTGCCCAGACATTTCCAGATCCAAATCGTCTAGGTAAACTTATCCAGCCGTTATAATTAACCAAGGTGAGCCCACTACCTCTCACCGCCAGCCTTATCAGTTGACAACTTTATGTGCTTCTAGATTTCTTGTGTACCTTGGGTATCCAGAGGATATTTGTAAAAGTTATTGCATTTGTCGTTTATATGATCTCATAATGGCTTGAAAGCAGCTTGCCACATACGTTTCATATTTTCATTTATTAGCTAGTTGATTTTCTTTGCTTTATGTGGCTTTAATCAAGTCCCTAAGGATGCAACACGTGAGCGGCAAGAACATCAATTGGAGGGTGGCTTTGCTTTGCTCTGTTTCTTTCAGATTGCCTGAGTGGAATGGGTATGTTTTTTTTTTTTTTTTTTGGACCGGGGAATGAGTACAGGATACAATTTCATACATTTCAAAGAGGCAATAAAATTCTTGGTGACTTGGCACAGTGAAGCAGTTTTGGCACTCAACAAAGTGTGGATTAACAAAAAGAATAAAGAATTTTAACAAAAAAAAAAAAAAAAAAAATTAAAGAGAATTGAAAAGTTTTTAATTTTCTCTTAAAATTTATTCCAGCAGATTTTATTATTTTTGCTCAGATATGTACATTTTCTTTCGGCCAGTTTGCTGGCATTGGAGCCACTGTACCCGAATTCTGTTGATATGGCATTCTTCTTCTTCTTCTTTATTTTGAGTGGAGCAGGGGGAAATAAAATTGAATGCCAGTTGGATATGGAGAGGGGGAGCTTTATTTTTTCAGCCGAAATCTGAGTGGTTTCCATTACAAGACTCCGCCCTCTTTGTTCTTCCTCGTAAGAAAGAAATTTCGTGCGTTTCTTTCTGCTAACGAAACAAGCAAATAATAAAAATCAACTAATGCCAACAACTGCACAAAGCTCATCATAAATGCGCGAAATGTGCTCATTAAAATGCAGGCAAACGGCACAGACTCTCCATGGCCATGGTCGTGGCCATGGCTACAGCAGCCCCAGAAGCCCCAGCAGAGACACAAATTGCATTGCTGCGTGGCAAACGACAAAGTCAACAACAACATTAGCAAAAAACTAGAGGTATGCAACACCGACAGAGAGAGAGAGAGAGAGAGAGAGAGAGAGAGAGAGAGACAGAGAGAGCGGAGCAGAGTCGAGTCGAGTTGAAAGATTGCCCCGCCGAGATGCGGCAGTAGCAATGGCAGGCTCCTCATGTTGATGACGAGTTGACATGACGGGCAACAATAACAATAATGATAATCTCACACGCCGCCAACAGCACACCCAAAGCCGAAACTAAAAGCCAATAGTGATGATGATAATGATGATGATGATGAAGTTGATGAGGATGGGGATGTGATTCTTCTTTTTAGTGACGTCTCTGATGATCGACTCTCTCTGTTGGTAGTGTACATGAGCCTAACAACGGAAGCGACACAAACTGGCTATTAGTTGTTGGCCAAAATGGCACTTGTTCTAAAGTTATTAGCAGCACACGAACAGATCAGACTGCGAGACTGACGCTGAGACCGGTCACATTGGCCAAAAAGTCTTGGTAAACGATCAACTCGTTGTGGTAATTATTCTACACTTGTGTTCTTGCTTTTTTGCTATTGCTGCTGATGTTGTTGTTGTTATTGTTGTTTCAGCAGTTGTTATTGCTCTTGTAAATGCTAGTGTTGTTGTTGTTGTCTTTGGCTAAATGGTAAACAATTTTTTTCCAGCTTATAGTATTTGGGTTAAGACCAAATAAAGGGGTGGTCACCAAGCAGCTGGCGCTGGCAAGCTTTTCCAAGTCTTTGCATGGATGTGTGCGTGGTGTGTGTGTATGTGTGTTAGTGTGTGTGACACAAATTCATTTTGTGAATGAGCCTAAAAGCTAACTGCTGGCCACATTTGTTAACTTTTACCGCCAGCAAAAGAATTGCCCAAAAACAGGCACGCGCTTGTCACATCTTCTGAGTTTTGAATTTCGATTCCGAATTGGTTGAAACTTCAATACGACTTTGACTCTCAATTGTACAAAAAAAAAAAAAAAAAACCAATGGCTAAAAAGGAGTAGAAACAACAACAAAAGTGCTTGGGAAAAATATATCGGTCATGGGAAATTTGCAAGATTTGGGCACCAGGGCAATGCATCATGTGCGTTTTTTGTAAAAATGTGTGTGTGTTGACCAACATAGGAAGAGATGCAGATACAGATACTGAGATACTAAATTCTTGTTGTTGCTGCCAGTGCTCTGGCCTAGTCCAACCCAACAATGGGCCACCGTTGATATGCCAAGTAATATGAAAAATGCATGGGCTGGGACTGCAAACTCTGTACGAAGTCTGGACTTGCCCATACACACACACACACTCACACAAACACACTGGCGAACATACAAAATGCAAATATTTGCACAGCCGTCAACGCTAGCTAGGTGGGCTGTACGCCCCTCCAACCCCTTTCTTCTGACCGCTCTTTAATGTTGAAAAATTGCAAGAAGCCAGCCCAGAGACATCAGACTTTTGTTAAGACTGCGCATGCGTAGCCCCAGTGGTTCCCAGTTGTACAAATTGTGGCACTACTGAAACTTCACAACCTTAGCTACTCTATCTAGACCTAGACTAATATAAATGTATAGAGTCAGACTCAGAGTCAGAGTCACAGGCGCAGTCGCAGTTGCATTGAGACTGAGAGACAGGGAAAAGAATCATTTACATTTTACTTAGGCCCCGCAACAATTTCAAGTGGGGGTCTCTTGATGAGGCCTGCGTGAGTGAGTGAGTGAACGAGTGAGTGAGCTGGTATATCTATGGAGGGTGGGAAAATTTCACATGTGCAACATTTTGACAGTCGGCGCACGAGCTTTGCTTCGTTAGCATATCAAAAGGTGTTCTCTTGTCAGAGCCCAGCGGGGCTGTCTAAAGTGTCTACCAAGTCTTCTGATGTCTGTTGTCGTTTTTACCTCTTTGAAATTTGTACCATGACCCACAAATATACTTTGGTCTACCAATGTAATACACACACACACACACACAGAGAGGGAGAGAGGGACAGGCTGATACAGTCAATACGCATCTAACGACCTGAGATAGTGAGGCTGATGCTGAGGCTGATCGACGCGGCAATTTGCAAAACTTTTGCAACCGTGCTGCTGCTGTTGGCTACTTTAATTGGATTTCTTCTTGGCCATGGCACATCACATTGACATTTAGCCAACATCATAGAACACTGGACTCGATTGGACTTTGGCTGACCTAACCTCACGCGTCGACAAGAATTCTTCTGTCTTTCTTTCATTTTATTTTGTTCTTTCTTTCTTTCAGTCTAAGCAATTCTTTGGACTGCACACTGTGTGTTGCCAATTGCAATTTTTCTGGCTTATCGTATTACATGTTGTTGATGGCCATGTTCCTGCTGCTGATATTGCCAATGTGGCTGCTGGCTTGGCCTGGCGTTAATTTGGTTTCAATTGGCCAAGAGTGTCTGGCGTGCCACACATTTAACGGATTGCAAATTGCATTTCTCCGCAGTGGTTCTCATAAATCTGACAGCCCCTTTCACCTACCCCTGCATATATTGCCATGTTTATTTATGGCCAATTGTTTTCTGGCCCGAAAAAATTATTGCGGTTGAACTCAAAGTCAGCCAATTGAAGTAGTTTTTTTTTTTATTATTTCAAGCTAGCAGAGAAGGCAGAGCTTTCAGAGGTAGTCGGTCATCTTAACCTTAAATGACTGACCTTGCCAGCTGCCACTTGAACTATTGCAAAAAAAAAAAAAAACAAAAAAAAAAAACTAATAAGCTCCTACCTACATCCACCCCGCTTCGTAGGTTGATATTCCATCAATTGGCCATTGCCGCTTGCACGCAAAATGAATGCTCAAAAATGTTTGTTCACGATCCACAAACATAACGGTCGCTGCTGGGCAAACAAACAAACGCGCCAAATGTTAACTATGCACACAAACTTCCACTTCCATTACGTCTCCGAGTCCGAATCCGAGTCTGAGTCACTTGTCAGTGTGGCTGGGGCAAGCGGAGCAGCGAATTAACCAATGGCCAAGGCATGCGGAAGCCACCAAACACGACATGGACAGCAATGTGGACGGTATGACTAAAAGTAGCAGCAGCCATATAACAAGAACAGCAACACAAGTCGGCACCAGTGGCAACAACAAGAACAACAACAAAGTGCCACCATCACCCGCCAACGCTCTGCCATAGCAATTTGCCATAGTCCCGCTGGCCGTGCCATGCCATGCCGTGCCGCGTTCAACACTTAAACTGGATTAGTTGGCTGCTGTGTGGCTTGCTTTGATTTGTGACAAATCTTGATGTTGTGGCCTGTTGCTACCGTTTTTTGTGCGCTGCACCAGCGGCTGCCCGCCCGCCACCAACTGGCCGACGAGCTGGTCCAACGAGGGGCCATATAAGAAGTTGAGTTGTGCTCGGTTTGGTTGTTTGGGTCAATATGGCCAGAATCCCCAATACAACCTCTCGCTGCCTCAAAGCTCGGATGGTGCACTGATTTTATTTTTGCTTCTGTTTTTTCGCTTTTTAGTGCAGCCGATCGCTGCTCGAAAAATTTCTCTTTTTCTTGGGGTCAAGTTTGTCGGGGCCTTGCGGCAGAAGCGTTCTAATTTCACTCACTTGCAACAAAGTGGCAGTGTTGGCCAAAGAAATTAACAGAGACAATAATGAACGGAAATTTTCTCTGTCTCAATTTACACTCAATTTCGCATTACGTGATTTGTGGATCAGAAATTTAAAACTATTATTTTATAGAAGAAGAAGAAGAAACTGCCATGAACTGATGACGCTACTCTGCCAACTTTAATGACGCCCACACGTGGCTTTTTACCCAAAACTCTACCAACTGAATTATACAATAGAAGTTTCAAACTGTATTGGCAAATTTTATTTATTTTCGCTTGAAAAAAAATAAAAACGACAATTTGCAATAGTCAAAAAACAAAAAAAAAAAAATCTTCTTGTCACTTGACGCACAAATTGCTCAGAGAACTGGTTCTAATTATGCCAAGCTAAATTGTTTTCCTCTGTGCTCGCAACCCTCCCACACTCACGCCCAACCTGCCAGGGCTTTTTGTCTTTATCTTGGCCTCTTTCAATTGAATAGACAATGCAAATACAGTTAGTTAAGTCGTAAACGATTTTTCTTCCTCTCTTCCTCAATTCGTCTGTTCCTCTTTCAATTTATTTTTTTTTTGACTGCTACGTGATTTGTTTTCGAAGACGCTCGCATTTCTGCTTGTAGAATTTTGAAAAGTAGTTCAGATCATTTTGGGGCTTTTGTTTTTGGCGCGTTTTTGAGAATTCTATTTTGGGTGAGCATTGAAACAAATTTGCGCTTCAATTGAAGCTCATTTATATGATTACTCATGAGCTTGTAATTCACAAATAAAATCAGCAAAAATCCACTGGCTTTGATATAGAATCATCCCGACGAAGTTTATATACTATTTTTTTTTATTATATTGTCATTTGAGTAGGGAACAAAGCTCTTTTGAATGCCTGCTTTATTTGAAGATCAATCAAAATATTTTTCAGATTAGACAAACTTAATATACTTCAGATTTTCAAAGACAGTATTTAAAGTATTTAGTTGCTCATCGAATTAGGTGATGCCGAATTCTTTTCACCTATACGCTATGGGAAATTCCATAATATTCATAGATTGGTATTTTATATTTCGAGAGCTGTGATGTCATGCCAAACTGTTTTCGGCTCGAGGTTCTTGAGTTTTATGCAAGTCAGTATCTAAATGGTTTCAGCTTCTTTCCTACATTTAAAAAGAGGGTCTTTGAATCATCATCAGATCATCGTCTAAGCTAAGCTGGACTAGGCTTAGATAATTATAGTTTTAGTTTAGCTGGGGGCGATGAGGAGCTGAAACTATTTTGTAATCGAAACTCACAAGTCAATGAATTTGAAATGTCCCCCAGACATGATCAGCAAACATTGACGACCACCACCACCACCATCACCACCACATGGTAACCGAGGGCCCAGAATAAGCCACAGTCTTAGAAAGACTCATCCTTCATGGCCTGCACTTCGAGGAATTCACTTGACTGAGTGTGCGTGGCAAGCCCAGCCGACCGAACCGAGCCAGCCGAGCCAACTGAACTAGCCAGGCCAACCAGGAAATGCCAATCAATGAGGAATATGTGCGTTGCTCAAAGCTAAAACTTTGATATAGAAAAGAAGAAGAAGAAGAGGAAGAAGCAAGACAGAGAGACAGAGAGAGCTTAGCCTACGAACACGGCACGCCGCAAAAACAAATAAATTAAAAATTGCATTAAAATGTAGAAAATGAAAAACGTTGCCTTTTAAGCTGATTTCGGTGGGAGGAGGGCATGTAAAAATACACACATATAGGGTGTGGGAATTGGACAACCCGAGAAAGATGGAGATGGGGAGTATCTGAATGGCAGAGAGAAAGAGAGAGAGAGAGTGTTTGAAAGGGGGAGTGTGTGGGGTGGCTGTCAACTTGAAATCGCACGTTTTCCTACGCGCAACAAAGTCGCCTGTACGCCTGGCGGCCAGTCGGTTGCTAGTCCGACTGAGCCTGGTTTTAGGCATACCTATTGGCTTATAGCCCACCGATCATCGCTGTGGCCCAGACAGTACAAAATGTGCTAAAATATGCGCAAACAGCCAAAGAAGCCAACAGAAGAAAAAGAAAACAGTCATGGCACTCAAATGAGGCGACGACAGCCACCAAGTACGAGAGAAATAGTAAAAAGACCAAAAAGAAGAAGAGCAACAGAACCATCAGAACTACCGCCAAAACCCCACCGATTCCGAATCCACCAACTTCATTGGCGCAGTCGCTTGGCCTATGTGTGTGTGTGTGTGTGTTTGTGTGTATGTGTGCATATGAGTGAGTGTTTTAAATCATGCTGCCTGCCAAAGTCATGATTCATATACCGTTACTTGCTCATTTCCACACAAATAAATCCCGAAAAAGGCACAACGCCACAACAAACCACCCGAAGCCTTTTTGGCTAGCCAGGTCGTTTGGTCGGTTGGTCGTTGCTTCGACTTTAGCCACTTGAGAAATCATTGGAAAGCAGCAGAAGCGGTAGTGACGACGGCGGCCCAATGGTGCCCACGGCCAAAAATCCACAACCGAAACTCTAAGCCCCAGCAACCAACTTCAACTCCATCTCCATTTCCATCTCCAGAGCTTCATCCATCCTGTTGGCTGGATTAACAAATTGCAAATAACGCAGGTGTTTGCCTTGGGTCACAAGCCAGCCCAAGCCAACCCAAGTCAACTAACCATTCACTCAGGTAGGTAGAGCCAGTTAGGCCAGCCAAAGGAGTCACTTTGTATTAATCAGATGCAAAACTCATCAGAGGGTGTCACGTGTTGTATGCTTGATATATATATTTTTTTTATGTTCCTTGCCTTCATTGCTAACTAACAAATGTTGACAAATCTGGGACCTAGCCCAGATTTTTAACAAATATTTGACTTAACCTTTCCGCTTTGCGATTTGTGAGACATTTTCAATTAAAATATTGTCGCAAAAATGAAGAGACAAAAGTTTGAATAAAAAAAAATATATATAACAAACTCTCGGTTCATTATGCATAGAAAATATGTAAGGCATTTTCGAAATTTGTACACGTTTAAGCATTGACGAGAAACAATTAAACGAAGGCATCATTAAGAGATGAACGTGAGATTTTTCACCGGCTAAGAAAGTCTACACACACACACATGCACACACACTCCGAAAGGGTTAAATATTTCTTATTTCATGTGCAATAAACTCGGCTGCAATTTCACTTTTATTTGTAGTTACCAAGACTCTGACTAGAGTGAAAAAAACACGTTTTTTTTTTGGTAATGTGTTTTGGTTGGAAAGTGTTTGTACCGTTTATGTTCTTTCTTTTTCATTTCATATAAAAAAAAAATGAATTACTATTTGTCTGTTATTACCTTTCTAAGAGCATACAGACAAAATGGAAAGTGCTGAACAGTTTTTGGTTTTGTTTCTGGTAAGCAGTAAAAGCCAAGCTATTTGTCTAGGGCCTTAGCCATGGGGTTCTTTTGGTTGAAGCTCGAGTCAAAACAACTGAGCTTTGATTTATGATCCGACTCCCTTCATTAAGAGCCGTTCACTTCGGCACGCTTTACATGCTCTGTTCATTGCACTTTGGATGCCAAATAAAATTTAAAAAAATAATAATAAGTACATTAAATGACGTGTAGTTTCTGAGAATGCCGAAAAAAACCAAATTACCAAAGTAATGAAATTGAATTTCATGTCTGTTTTTAGATTATTACGTAGGCAGTGAGACAAACGAACAGATGGACAGATGGACCATCAAAACAATTTTCAACCAGTTTCTGAGGTTACCTGTGAGCCAAGTTAAGTGCGGGTTTCTCAGAATTTTGCGCTTCATAAAATGTAGATAAGAAAAAACTATACTAAAACATATGAGTAAGTCTTTAATTTGGCTTGATATGCTTCGCAACACCTCAAAACACGCGTTGAACCTATTAAGCCTCGAAAATTAAAAAGCACCTGTTTTGCCTAATCCGACAAGCCGGGAAAAACTGGTAAGATTTTATACGTAGCAAAAAAATAAAAATTCGTTTATATTTGCTTTAAAAATTTAATTTCTATTCTATAAAGTTCTAAATTTTCATTTGATTTATTTTGGTCTGGCTGTGAGAATATGTTTATTTCTATACATAAAAATTCATTTAATTTTAGCAGTCGGAGGGTTAGAGAAGATTGATTACGTGGGTAGAAATTGGGTTTGCTCAGGACCAAAGCCAGCTGTCAGAAATTTTATTTTTTGACAGGCAGTGAGCCTTTGATTTGGGGCTGAAATATTCGGCTTTGATGAGGTTTGGGGTAAGAAGAGGCCGAAAGCTGGCAATTTCACTTAACATGGGAACCGCTTTACTTTTTTGACTTTTATAATTTAATTTATTAGTTCAAGTAAATTGGCTTTAAATTGATTTTTCATCAGCAAATAATTGCATAAATTTTAATGGCCAATAAAAGTAGAAGACGCAGTAGGACAGCTGCGGAAGGAAGAGGTCACTGGTTGACATTTTGAATATGGATATTGACATTTTTATTTTGTTTTATTTTTTTTTTTTTTTGCACTTTGAATTGGTCAGCTGGACATTCGTTGGTTTTGTATTGTTCGACGTTTGGACCATAAATTTAATTGTCTGCTTTTGTTAATGGTTATTTTGCAATGCACTTGTCGGACAGGCTGTCTATTTGAAAATGCCAGAACATTTATTTTGCATTTGAATTGAGTGAATTTTTGCTAAGCAGAAAGACGACACAATTTTTGAAATGCTTTAATTGAAAATTAATTAAACTGGCGAAGCAACACGGAAAGGCAAAAAGGGAGGAAGCTTTAATATAGACTCGGTTAGATGGAGAAGTTGGAGCTGTAAAGGAGACGGGGTAGTTAGGTCATAAAAGGGTTGCTGTTGCCAGTGGCAGGTGGAGTGCTTGACTGGCTGCTGAAATCAGGCAAGCCGCACACTTGACGCCAATGAAGTCAAGTATGGAAACAATGCACACCGAGTTGGCTGAGTCAGGCAGTCAGGACAAGCGTCGGAATTTCCATAAGGATATGACAAGGTGGTGGTCGGTCCAATGAACGGAACGCCACGCAATTCCTAGAGACTAAGAGACTAAGGCAGCGCAGAGAGCAGGCTGCCACAAAGAACGTGGCTGATGACAGGCAGAAAGCTTCAATAATGAGCGCCAGAGCCGAGGGGACAAAGAACATCACAATTGAGTCCTGCTGCTTGGTTGAGTAGGATGTCTTTTCTGTTACGCTTTATTGCCTTATAAAAATGCACACGCAGTCGCGGCTTTGTTCTTTGCTTTCGAATCGTTTCTGCTCCGCATTTGAGTTTTCCTGACTTTGTTCGCTTGCTCCAGGATAGGTACGCACCTTACCTGTCCTTTGATACTTTTACGGTTAACTTCTGTTTCAATTCCAGCCAACTGCTGTTGCATAAATTAGAGGCTGTGACAAATATTGCACGTAGCAAAACTGGCTTCGGTCTTTCCTCATTTTTTTTTTTTTTTTTTTTTTTTTTGATTTACCTTTACCAGCGACTCAATTTGCTGAGTTTTATTGTTTCAGTGAAATAAATGCATGCACTGCTAAATTATTTATTTATGCAAATTGAAACAGTTAAACCACCAACAGGGAAGCCAGCCACAAAAAGTGCAGTCTTTTTATGAGTCTGCTTGCCAATTTCATTGCATACTTTTATGGGCGGCGGAGGGAGACGTTTGCGAAAAGTTTCATGTCTCAATTCCGTCGAATCACCTGACAAACTGATTGGCCATTTTCATTTACATACCTGAAAGAAAACACAAACAAAAAATCAAATCAATTATTACCGGTCTCAATGATTGATATTCTTGATTTTATATTAATAATTGAAAGTCTTCCGTTACAACAAAAGAATAATGAAACATTTTTTAGCATTGAACTTATCTGCTCATATAGAATAAATTGAAATGTAAATCAACAATAACAAAAAGCATTACCAAATGATATATTTAACAACAAAGTAGAAAACCACATTCAGGTTAACGAATTTGGGTCAGCAGCCAAACAGCCAAGTAGCCGAATAGCCGAAAATAAAATTCAAGTCAAACGTGTGTCAGCCAAGTTGTAGAACAAGCTCGGCCAACAACAACAGCAATTGATTTGTATTATTTAAATTGTTGATATTTTCATTTTAAACTGATTTATGCTAAGATCTTTAATTCTAATTAAAATGTTTTCATTATTTCTCTTTTATTTTGAGTGAGTAATTCGAAATTCTGACTAAATTGGAAAGTGAAAAAATGTTTCTTTAATTAGAATCTAATTAATTGAATTCTTTTTCTTTTTATTTTACATGGTAAATAAATATATATTTTTATTTAAGTAACAGTAAATTTATTTACCCTTAACACAATAGAAACTAATTTCTTTCAAAAGCTATAAAAAATTTTTATACAATGGATTAAAAAAGCACAGAGAAAAAAAGAAAGAGAAAAAATCAACAGCCAACCTGTATTTTTTCTATTCTGTTTCAAGCTTGATTTCTTTCGACTTTGCACAGATCAAATTCAAAACATTTTTCTGCGGCTTTTTTTTTTTTTTTTTGAGTTTGAGACTTGATGATTGTGTAGTTTGTGGCCATCGGCATCTTTTAGATTTTCGCATATTTTCTCATAAAAGTATGTTTTTTTTCACTTTTTAATTTTGTGCTTTTTTAGTTAGAAAGAAATTTTTAAAAGGTGTTTCTTTTTTTTTTTTGAATTGAATCGATTTGCTTACGGGCCAATTTGATGCATTCACTTGATTTTTTATCGAATTAATTTCTTTTGATTTGATTCAAGTTTGTGAGTTTTGCTAGCGGTTTTTTGGCATTACCGTTCACTTAATGGGAATGATTTGGCCCATAACTATGTTTAGGTGAAATTAGCCTAAAACGTTTGCTCGAACCCATTAGTCCAAATATTTTGATTTTTCTGCAGTGCCAATTGGTGTTTCGGCCACGATTATTAGCACAAAAATGTTTGTAGGCCAAAACAAATTACATTAAACAAACACGCAGGCCAAACAAAAAAAACAGAGAAGCTGGCCCATATTGAAAAAAAATAATTTCTGCGTTTGCTTTAGGCCAACTGTTTGACACCTTGACCGCATTGGTGATGCTGAATTATGGCCAATTGGCCTTATTGGCCATTATGAACGCATTGATTTCAATTTTATTAGGTTTTGTTTTTATTTTGTATTTTTTCTCTTCCTGCCTCTGCCTCAACCCGATCAGTACCTGCGCTTAGAAGTGGCCAATTTTATGAGCCCATTTAAAATGGCAAACGCTAAAAGCGAAATTACCATTTTTAAAGCTCCATAAAATTTGTAGCCAAACATTTTTGAAATACGATCTGCAGTTTGGCCATTAAAATGCATTAAATCTAGTGTGACTGGGCGGTTCTTTGGCCATTAACAGCTCGCTGCAAAATGGCACCCAATGCAGCTGATAACTAACATTACGTATACGACTATTAGCCACATTGGAACCATAAAACTGTGTCGCTGGCCCATTAGGCAAACCAAGCCGACAAAGCCCACTTTTTCTTTCTATCGACAAATGGCGAACGACACTTTCTTTGGCTATTGAACCCACAAAAACAAAAAAGAATCGACAGCAGAAAAAAAGCATCTTTGTATCAAGTGTAAACGACAAAAAAAAGTGAGAGACATCCAACTAAATAACCAAGAAAAGAACCAGCCAGGCAAGAGTTAAGCTAAACCAGATCGACTTGCCGACAAAGCGACAGACTCACCAGCCAACCAACCGACTGACAGTGGCAGCGACGACAATTTGGGTTAGAGAAATTTGCGCCCGCCACCCGACGCCAAGTATACAAAAAAAAAAAAAAACCAACACAGACCCAGCAAACCCAGCAGAGTTCAGGCACAAAAGAGCAGAGCAAAAGAGCAAGCCAGCGCGTCACATTATTACCAAGTCTATTGGCTTTTTGGCTGGCAAAGTTCTTGCGATTCTTATTCTGCTCAGCGTAGCATTTTTAACCTTGGCAAAGCTGTTTGCTATTGTCGCCTCATCGGCGTAATGTGCTTAGTTGCGCTTACTTTCTTTGCGCGACGAAAAGCACAAAATACACAAAGAGCAAAAACAAATGCTTCGCATAAACCGATTTACTCAATTAAACACAGAAAATATACAAAAGAAACGAACAAATAGATACAAAAAAATATCGCCAGCACATAAAGATTTATTTTGCAAAACTCTCAAGTGGAGACCATTGGATGGCCGGGCTGGTTGAGTTGGCCAGATGAGTTGGCCAAAACCAAATGTTGACCAAGGTGAACTAAAATAGACATCGATGAAAAGCAAAACGTTTGAAACTTTTCAATATTACAAGTGTTGAATTATTTTGCTCAGTTTTATCAGAAAATAGAATTTGCATTTATTCGATTTGAGAAAATTCTAAATTCTAAAATTGAATTAAACACTTGAGCTTACTTGACTTGTCAATTAGTCATTCCATAATTTCACAATTAATTAAGAAAACTTGCTAAAATATAGAAAATTAAAATGAAGAGAAGAGACCCAAGAATTAACCATAACGACTTTTTTTTTCTTTTGAAATGGCCACTTCAAATGGATGTCGTCAGCGGCCCCCTCATCATAACTTAAAATAGTCACAGTCACAAAATCACACTCAAAACTCTTTAGTGCTTCATGCTAACCAATTAAATATTTTAAATATTATTATTTTTTTTTTGTTTTCTTCTTCCAAAAGCAACAAGGAGTTAAACTTTTGTGGTTTCTTTTAAGACATCTTTCTACCATTAACGGCAGAAATGAAAATTAAAATAAATTAACATAAACTTGAAGAAGCAAGCACATCTTAAAAAAAAAAGAAATAATGAATAACTCTGCCAGTTCTATTCTTCATGTTGTTGTTGTTATTTGTGAAGATTTTGATTAAAAGGTAAGTGCGTTTTATTTTTTTGTAGTTATTTTTTGTTATTCTTGCTGTGATGGCCCGGGCTGGCCTGGCCTCGGTGGCTGCAGCTGTTTTAGCATTTAATTGTTATGATAATTTTCAATTTCTGAAAAGGAAATTCCAACAATGTTGGCCAAAAAGGCATAAATCTTTGGAGAGTTTAAGCCAGCAACTCTGGCATAAAATTAACTGAAATCCGCCACAAAAGAAATGCTATTCACAAGAAGACAAACAAACAGAATAAGAAGAAGAAAAAAAAGAAACAGGAATTTTATTTAGCCTTTTGACTTTGACTTTGGAAATTTGATATTGAAAGTGGCCACATAGAAAGTCGTTTGTCGACTTCTTCACAAATCTAAGTTTAGATGCTTACCAGCTTGGCAAAAAAAAAGAAATAATCTTTGTCAGTGACAGTGAAGTTCATCAGTCAGTCAGTCTTTTATTACACGTGCCTCAATCAGTCGATTACGCATGCGACCTGTTGCCCATTCTACCGACTTGACAAATTGTCTTGCCTATTAAACAATTTCCTAATGGCTCATCATAATTTTTTTTTAAACATTTTTTTGTTTTCCAGTCGCGTATCAAAATTTTAGCATTTTAGTGCTTAATAATTTGACAAACCGCAGACTCCTCATTTGTGGCTTTAAACTTGGCGAATTGCGGCATAAACGATTCGTTTATGGCTGAAAATTTTCTACAGCTGCAAAAACAAAATTTTAACTTGCGATTTTAATTAAAACGCAGTCCCACAAAAAACGTAGCATCTGCTACCAAAAATAGCTGAGTTCAACTGAAACCACAAAAGTCGAAAAAATAAAATACAAAATACCCAAAAAACTATATGAGAACCGAATTGGAAAGGGAGAAGTTTTTAGGGCTGAGGTCTGTTGGCTCATCAATAAATCTGTTGCTAGTGGCGCTGCAGACACAAACTTGGTCTAAATGCCCAGGCCAAAAAAAAACGAAAATAGAAATACAGCTTTTCCCCCCCAAAACAAAAAAAAAAAACAAAAGGAAATAAAAAATTGTCTATAAATCAGAGTACTTTCCAGAACTAGCCAGGTCAGCCTTTGTGGTTGGCAATGGGGGGGACAGTTTTTTTCTCTGTCATTTTTTTTTTTTGGGATAAACTGCCCAAGGGGAGCCGATTCAAGTTAGTTGGCAAATGTTTGGTGGTTAAGCCAGTGTCAGTGTGAGAGTGTGAGTGTGTCTATGCTGCGCTGACCAAAACACCTGCTGCTGATGCTGAGAGCTGGGTCTGGCCAGTCTGGGTCCTGTCGTGGACATTGGCCCTGACACTGGCATGCTGCCAATGAAAGCTTGCTCACAAACCAAATAACACTCAAAGTCATTTCAGTGGTTGAGAGTGGTTGCTGTGGTCGGGGAGGGGAGGGCCATGACCATGTGGACCCAGCACCAACAACTATGGCAATATTGTGGCTTATGCCAACACATTTGCCATGGCTGCGATTTTTATTTGCATGGCCAAAACATACCAGCCAACGAACGACTCCAGTCCAGTCGTTACAACTATAAATAAATCGTTTTCGTTTTTATTTCCGCCAATACAATTTTTTTTTTTCTTCTTCTTCTTTTCTAATTTTGATTTTTTCCTAGTCAAATGGATATTTCATTATTTATGGTCAACTAAAAGCTTTTACAGAAGGCAAACTGGACCATCGCAATTGCAGAGGCCCATTGCACTGGTAACAGCCTGTCAGGGCCAAAAACAATTTTAGTTTTTATGACAAATACTCGACGCAACTATTGTGCCTACTAAATACATAAAAAAAAAATCTATACTCTGCCTCGGGTACAAGATGAAAGTTGTTTGGCATAAAGAATAGTAAATTTTACGTCAGTTGGCATAGGCATAAATTCTAATTAGCTTGGTTGACGCAAAAGTGCCTTGAAAGAAAGAGCTTTCAGCCATTTGGCAGTGTGTGTGTGAGTGAGTGTGTGTGTCTGTATGTGTGCAGAAAACTTTTTACTGAAAGGCCAAAAAGGACTAAAAGGTCTGCGACTCAGTCATTTGTTATTTGAACTGTTGTTGTTGCCGTCTGCGTCTCTAAAATTAAAAGCAACAACAACAACAAGAACAAGAAGATGAAGAAGAAAGCGGCATAAGGAACGACAACAATGCTGACTGCCCGGGCTAAAACAACACCGACCGAGTCTGGGCTGGGCGCGTGGCATTTACGATTTACGTGCCCAACACCGTTACCATTGCCAAGCGTCTCGGCCGTCCCACGGCCACCGCCATACCCCGTTAGTTGTGCAACAGTCCAGGCAATCGCCCGCCAGTTGTGAATGAATGCAATTTACACCGACTCTCTCGGTGTGTGTGGGTATTTTTTTTCCCCCCTCCCTCCGTATTTTTTATGAATGAGTAACTTCGAGACGACCGACCAAGCTTAAGCTTTGGCTAACTGCCTGACTGGTTGCTGTTTCAGTTTTAACGCTTCGTTGACTTTCTGCTTAATTTTTTTTCGCCATGCAAATTAATATAAATTTGTATTAATTGGCTCCTCATAAAGCTTCCAAGCGGTTAAAACCGTTTGACTGCAAAGCTGTCAACTTTTAACCTAATAAAAAATAATTTCTGTTCCTTTTTTTATAGTTACATAATTTGGTGACTTTGTCTCTCAATAAAATTTGAATTATTTTTAATAATTTAAAGTCCATAAAAAACACACACATATTTTTAAAACAAAACACTTGTAAGGAAATGAATAATTAAATCAAAACAAGTTACTAAATTTGTTAGTCACTTTTGAATAAGAAAAATACTGCGCAACAATTTATAATAAACAAATAACGATTCTATAATTATTCGATTATTACAAGAATAAAATTAGTTTCTTCTAATTTGATTAGGATTAAAAAAAAAAAACAAAAATATAAATAATAAAATTTAATTTTGTTGATTTTGATTAAAAAAAAAAATTATTTTGTTCTGAAAATTTTCAATAATTTTAAAGTTGAAAATAATTTTAAAAAAACTGCAATTCGACTTGGCTTTGATTTCTAAAAATTTTTTTATTAAAAAAAAAAGTTTCCTTACTTATCACATATTCAACCGTGATGAAAAAGGAAATTGAAAAAAAAAAATGTATTAAATTTTTTATTTTTTCAAAAATTTAATCTGATTTAATATTGAAATTAATTTTTAAGAACTTTTAATTCTATTATTTATTAGAATAAAAACTTTTTCTTTCTAGAAATTTTCAAGAAGCCAATCGTGATGAATATTTAAATAGAAACAAATAATTAAAAAAATATATGTGTTTTTTTTCAAATTAAACAATATATTCTGTCTTTGCTATTGGTTCTTTACGATTAAAATTATTGCTATTGAAATTTTTTTTTTTCGAATTTTTTTTTTCAAAATTATTTCTTTTTTTTTTAATTTTTGAAATCTTCTGAACTCACCTTTTTCACACAAAAAAACTGCACAAATTGTCGTTTTCGAAATTGGAATTTTTGCAAAGAACTCTTTTTTCAAGTTGATTGGGCTTAACACTTTTCGCCACCACTTTTCAGTTTCTCGATTCTTGATTTATTTTCTTTAGATTTGTTCTCGAAATTTTACACCGCAAAGTCTTTTGTCACAATGTTAATTTCTGGATCCTTTTTTTCACACGTATTGGAACATTTCGCACACGAAAATCGCGCACAAATTTTTTGTTCGTTTACCTTTTTTTTTTCAATTAATTGTTAGTTCACTTTTTATTTTAATTGTAATAAATATTATTATTTTTGTATTTTTGAAATTTAATCCACTTTTTTTTTTTTAAGTTTTAAGCTTCCTGATGTGCAAAAAATTCTAAAGAAATTTTTGGAGAAGCAGCAGTGTCAGAATCGGTAAGATGTGTGGCGGCGGCTGCTGCAGACAACGACGACTACCAACTTGGGTTCTATGCTTGGCTGGTGGTTGGTTGGTTGGTTAGTTGGTTGGTTGCTTGGTTGTTGGGGGCACCACCAAGATACAACCGCTTCATAAAATTCAAAGAGACTCGAGCCCAATAGCTTCTCAACGCTTATTTATATAGCCTACGTCGAGCGGCGATTTGGAGAAAATCAAACGAACGAACCAACAACGCAGCGACGCCAACGACAACAGCAGCAGCTCTGCCAGCAGCAACAGCAGCGAACGAACAGCAAACGAACATGCCAAAGTCAAAGTCAGACCAAAATCAAAAAAAAGAAAAGAAAAAAACCAGAGAGCAAAAACCACAAGAGAGCGGCAAAGAACTTCACACGCACACAACCAACCGAACCGCTCACCGACAGCGACACGTGAGCGCAAACACAAAGCAAATACAATAAAAGCAATAACAACCTCAACCAGCAGAAGCAGCATTAAAAGTAAAGCCAACAAAAACTGCCGCAGCCGCAGCCGCCGCTGCCGACGTCACAAACGCAAAAGCAAACACACTCAAATGCTCAGTGGCGGCAACAAAGTTGCTCATCACTTTGGATCTCGCATACGTTGTGACGTTGAAGTCGGCAGCTCAGCTGAGCTCAGCTGACGGCGGCATCTGCGTTGGCTTCAACGATGACGTTGGTTCTGTGGTCAGCTCGAAGCTGCTTCAATGAGTAAGCGAAGCGCTGGTATTTTACGAATAAATGCATCAAAAGAATTCCCCACAGTGGAAGCACCACACTTGGAGATTTCGCAGAAAGCAAACTCAGGTTGGCATGACCAAAGGCATCTGTAGGTGGCAGTGGTAGTGGTGGTGCCATTGGTCAAGTTGCAGAAGATATGCCGGCAAAGCCAGCAACAGCAACAGCAGCATCAGAAGCAGAACAGTTGAAGCCGCAGAGACTAAGCCGGCACGGGGTTTTGTTGAGCCGGCAGAGACGCCAACGTTGCCGACGTCAGCGACGTCAGCGACGACAGCGACGACTACGCCAATGCCGACGCTCTTGGACATGTTACTTCTTCTTAGGCCAACTTGCAACTCTCGCGATGTGGTCGCGGTCGTTGAAGTCTCGTGTCTGCTTCTTTGGCCAATGTTCGTGTTGGCAAGTTCTTGGCCAAGGCGAAGCGACCATGAAGAATTTGCCAAGCTTATGATGTTGCTTTGCTCGTTGTTGCCGTTGATGCTGGGCCGATTGCTTTCAGTCTACGCATCAATATTTCTTTTCCGTTCTTTTTCTGTTCAGTTTTTAACTTTGGCTACAAGTCAGTCAGTCAGTTGGCCAAGTAAGCGGCGCTTTGCGGTTTCCATTTAGTTATGATTTTCTTCAGTTTCTGTCTCACAGGTGCTATGACTCTGACTTGCTGTGTTGCCGTGGCGACTGTTGCTGCCTCTAATTGAATGGCAACCAAAGATAAGTCTTCTTTCGGCCCTCTCTTGGCCTTAAGTCTTTGACTAAGCAAAGTACTCGGCGCTTTGCTTAACGCTCACTGAACACGCACTCGACGGCGACAAATGAAATGAAAAGAAGACAAAAAAAAAAAAAAAATGGTCAGAGCAACAACAGCAGCTAGCCCGAGGGGCAACCGGTTTGGTCTATGTTGTCCACTTGCAGACTAGGGCTGGGGGTGTGGCACGCAGCATTTTGCCCATTTTGTCTGGCCGTCTATTTGCCTCAAGTTGATTATTGACCTTTCTTGTAATTAAAGTGCCAGCCAACGCAATGGCAGCAACAACGCCGACACCGACACCAACACCAACATCAGCAACATGAATAGGCAGTTGGCCTGGCACCTTCGATTACTCTCGACGGCCTTAGTTAATTGTTGGCAAATTCTTTTTGCCACTGCTTTTGTTTGATTCAATTAATTATTTAATTACGCTTGAAAATCACTATTTGCCGTCGTTGATGAAGTCGCGCGCGCGCTCTTCACACCACCGACGCAGAAGCAGCAACAACGAGCTGCCAATTGTCTGACAAACTGACAATGAGAAGAAACTGGAAGAACAATTTTGTGTGTTCCTTGACTTTGGGAGCAGACAGACCTACACGTCCGTTGCACGAGACGCACGTTTCGCTAATGAACTGAACATTTCCGCTTTGCCGGCTTCCTTTGGTCCTTTTTGGTCCATATCGAATTTGGTGGATGCTGCACTGCGCCGACGCATCTCAAACATTTGAGCATGAAAATTGTCGCCTAAGAAGAGCAATCCAAGGCAACCAACCACCCGCCACCCAGCCACCCGCTCCCGCCCTCACAGGACTGTCAATGCTGCTGCTGCTGTCGCTAGTGCTGTTGCCGTTGGATTTGCTACGTGCTACGTGTTGCCGGCATTTTTTGTGTGTCGTTTGCTTTTGTGAAATATTTTTGGCATTTCGCTTTATGGCAACAATTGGTGCGAAATGCCGGACATGCAAAAACCATTGAATGGAGAACAGAGCCATGGTTGCCATGGCTCAAATGGCTTTGGTCTGGGTTGAAGGTGGCTTACTCGGTTCATTGGTTTCAACAGGGCCAACCAACTACACGGCCGGTCGACCAACGGCAAAACTTTTCCAGATATGTCACCCATCAACTGCAGATGGCCGGGACCAAAGACGAAGAGGAGGCCACACAACAACTACTATAGAATACCTAGAAGCAGATAAAGTGAGTTGCCCGGCCTTGGTTTATTGCTGGACAAGTTGACATAACAAGTGAGGCAAATGTGGACTGTGTATGATTTTTTTGTACTTTTTCCTTCTTCTTCGTCTTCTTTTTCTGTACTTGGGTAGGAGGTGGGGGTCCTGTGGGCTAACCATCACTGCCAAATAAAATGGCCAGCGACAAGTTGAGCTTTACCGCGTCGGGGCAAGTGAATTTCTGCCACAAATGCCAAGCGACAATATTTTTAGTCCTCTCAAGCGAGCCAAGCAAAAAAATGTTCACTGACAACGTCGAGTGATTTTCATTGTGTGATGTGACAGGTGTCACCACCGGTATTCTGGAACGACCATGCCAACAACAACAACAACAATAGCAACAACGATGGCAACAAATTCCGCGGTCAGCGCGTGGCAATGCAAAAAGCTTCATGACCAATTAGCCTTGTTAGTGAGATAAACTCAACAGCATTCGGCAGCGGCAGCAAAGTCCGGGCGTCACTAGACATGACCAAGTCCCCCAAACACAGATTCACTATAACGGTAACATCGATTATATTCAAGTGTGTATAGTAAATGTTTCGCTCATAGTGTGTGAGATTTTAGCTGGAAACATCGAACAACAAGAAATGTCAGGATGTGTATGGCAAGTAAAGTTCCGATAGACCAGAATCAAAGGATGAGGAGGGAGGAAACTGTGAGGAACAAAATGACAGACCAGCTTATGCCTGAGTTCAATTGATTTAACTTGAAAGTGTAACTGCTAAATTGATTTCGAGTAAAAGTTCAACTTGAGGCAACACACTTGACAGCTACAATAACAAGCTTGAAATTCCTCCCCACACCAGCAACCCAAAAAATACCCAAAACCCAAAGACAGACTACTAAGCCAAAGTCCTCTCAGTCTCATCAATGTTTTATGTGGCCACTCTCGCTGATGCTGCTGATTTTGACTTGCTTAGAAGTGCAAATGTCGAACATAACCAGTACAGTAGAGACTCCATTGACAAGACCAAACAAATCGATTATAAATATATTTAAAATCTTTTCATTAGATTCAAGATTTAACAGCTTTCAAATTATTCAAAAATTAAAGCTAATAAAAACTTATTTTGATACTTTAGAGAATTGTTGGATTTTTTTCTTTAACTTTCCTAAAAATGTTGTTCTTTTTGTTTTTACAGATGTGCCATTAAATTTTTGAATACCTGAGCACAATTTTAATAAATATAATAAAGCCGTTCCTAAATTAGTTTAAGCCTTTCGATTCTTTTTTATCTGAACAGCTCGGTTAGAAAATAGAAATTTATTTTTCAATTCATTAAAGATAATAATAATCTAAACTTTGTTTATTTCTTTTTAATCGGTTTCCCGTGCTCAGATTTTACTGTATATTTTTATGTGTGTATTCGGTGCGTATGTCATGTGATTTTGTTTCTTCCTTTGGCCGTAACGAATTTGGTGTGGTTCTTGTTGTTTGTTGAAAGTATCTGTGACTGGTTATATGTATCCTGTATCTTTTATCGTCAAGCATATTTGTCTAGTTGTATTGTATATATTATCTACTTCTGTTTTGCGGCAACTTTTTTGTTTTATTTACTACAATTTTTGTTGGCATTTTTGCAACCCTCAAAAACGCGCATCGCCTGTTTTGGCTGCCGCGAGGGTGATGACTGATGATGCTGCCAAAAGCATTGCTATCGTTGTTATTTTTATTTTTGCTACTTTTTTCTATTGTTGTTGTTGCTGTTATTGTTGTTGCTGTCGCCATTGCCCTGTCTGCCTGCAACTTTCCGCGCACTTACAATTTATTTACTGTATAGGGCAAAGTTTTTTTGTTGTCTACTTTTTCGGTCGCCTTTAAAGTTCATTTGCCCTGTTCGAGTCCCCGCGACCCTGCCCTAGAGACTGTCTTCTAATTGACGACGCCTTGCATGCGCAAATTACATAAGAGGCTTATGGTGGCTTAGTGTCGCAATTGTTGTTTCTGTTGATGTTTTTATTGTTGCTGCCCATTTTGATTTCATTAAAGTTGCTGCTTTTCACTTGTGGTCCTCTCCGTCCGTCTACTCTGTTGTCTGTCTTTGGGTTTGTTTAACATTCCATGATGGCAAATTTTAATAATATTTATTGCCAAGCCATGAATGTGCCTTTAATGTGCCCCAGACAAAAACGCAGCCCTTTGCATAATAAAATCAACAACTAAAGGAGTCGCCATTGTTTAAGTCTTCCTCTCCTCTTCTTCTCCAGCTCTTGCTTTTGTTGTCTATAACACGCTTCATCTAACTTGCCTACACTTTCCGCATTTCTGATTAGACCAGTTGGGCTCCGACCATGTGAAGTGAATCAAGTTATCAGTTAGCCCTTTTGTCCCTCCAAAAAAAAAAAAAAAAAAAAAAAAACACGAGCTACCTTTACCACCGCCCAACAGCGGCTACGATTTTTCCATCATTATGCGAATAGTCTCTGGTCCAAGTAATCGCCCAATCAAAGCCTTATAATAATGCCATTCATGAATCATGAAAATAAAAACAGCTCACTGCATTTTCCGTAAATAATATTTTTCAATTGTACCAATATTTTTTTTTCTCTTTACTCTACTCTTTTTTGTTATGTCTCACACGTTTGGAGCGCCAAGTTTTGTTTTGGCGCCTCGAATGTGCCGAGCATTAGCAAAAGTGATCAGGGATAAGCAAATTGCAGTGCAGAAGTGGGCGCCCCTCTCGCAGCTTAAATGCACCCACTCAAAGATATACCTAGACTTGGTTAGAAATCCAGAGCCCAAGAGCCGAAGCACGCGCCTTGCATAGCCAATGAGACCGTGACAGACAGCCCGAACCGCAGCAATTTGAATGGGTTAATGAATGGTTGAATCGCTGCTGAAAAAGAAAAGAAGAACACTGTCAAATGACATGAATTGTTTTCCAAAGGATTTGTCTCAGCGCCAGGCAACAAAACCGGCAACTCGAACAGTAGCCAGAAAAACTTTCATATTTCATCCCAACGTGATCCATGCAAATTTGTACATTTATTTTGGCCAACTTCAGACAAGCCGAATCAGATGCTTCAAAATGGCACTTTTGCCTCTCCCAAGCCAGTGATAGACAAAGACAAAGTCGATTACCTTTTAATTAAGACTTTTTTCTCAAACATTTCTTAACTTTTTTTTAATTTGGTTATCTCCTGTGCGAGTGTGTTGTATATAAATAAATTAAAAAAATTTTATGGCAGAATTTATCGATGCATAAATCTTGACTGGGCGGTGTGGTCAGCGCCAGTTTTAAATTAGCATCTTTGATTTGAAAATATTTGAAGCTTAGATAGGTTAGACCTAGAAGCAGTCTATCTGTTTGTTTGGGACGGACCAGAAATTGACCCAATTAGGATTTTATATTACCAAGCCATAAAATCAGAGTATGCGTCAATTTCAGCAACAAGAACAACAACAACAACAAGAACAGCATCAGATGATCGCTTATCTAAAAGGTTGAGAGAAGCATTTTTCCAGCTTTTGCTTTCTCTCCCTTGAATGAAATCACTTCACGTGCTAGAAATTGGAGCAAACCATGGGCTAGGTTTAATTTGCCATCTTTTCATCTTCAACGTGAAGTTTGGGGCTCGCTCGGGCATGAATGGGATGGTCTGAATGGTTGTGAATGTTACTCTCAGCCGGGCCAAAATATGGTCAAAGCACCCATAATTGTGGCAAGCTTTCTATGTGTGTGTGTGTGTGTGTTTTTTTTTTATTTGTTTTTGTGTTTATGTGTTGTAATAAGTTTTGGGCGTGCTTAGTCGCAATGTTTGTCCAGAACTTTCGCAGTCATCGTGATTTGGGTGGCGGGTGTGAGTTGTTTGCCTGAAATAAAAACAAAACAATCAAAACTAAAACTGCGGAAATCGCTAGAATAAATACAAAAGGAGAGCAAAAAACAAATCTAGATAGTGTTGAGTGATAATATTTAATAAAATTCTCACGCTGTTTACACGGCTCGTTGACTCTTGGAGATACAAACACAGAGATACTTTCGCAGAAAAAGGTGTTAAAGCGTATGAGCGAATGGTCAGAAGCAGCAGCCTAAAAGCTTATAAAACTGCCAAATGTAATGGCGAAAAAATAAAATAAAAAAAGGCATTAACACCTAAAGACGTTGCTTACGTGAAAATCTGCCAGCCCACAACTCGAAACGCGCGCGAAACGCGCCAAAAACGCGCTTAGGCACGTACTCCCACACCAACAAGCTATGGCAACAACAACAACAATAACAGCAGCAGTATTTGTAGCAATTGTGTAATGAATACAAATTGGGGGTCAAATGCAAATTGCAACATTTTTTAGAGTTTTTTTATTTTTCTTTTGACAAGTTTTACAGGCGAATAAAAAAAATAAATAAATAAAAATGATATACAAAGTGCTCCATAATATATCAAAAATAAATAAATAGTATGAACAGTGATTCGGATAATCAGTTATTTCAGGGTCAAGTTTGAGCACGAACCTTTGGCAAGAGGCCAGCCAGATTTGGTGAAAGAGTCTGCTGCTGCTGCCAATTCAAATTGATTAGAAACCGAACTCGAAATAATCGAGAAAAGGGCTAAAATAAGAAAAATGTACCTAGCGATTCGGTGTATTGTAATTCTGCCTATTGGCCAGAAATGATTGATGATTGTCGCGTGTTTGTTGCTTGATTTCTTATTTACAAAGTTTTGACGCCTTTCGTTTTCATTATTGTGAATTTTTTTTTATTTGAGCGCAACAGTTAACATAAGAATGCAGACCCGGCCTTTTGTCTAGTAAATTAACAGATTTTTTGGTTATTTAATATTGTTTTTTTTTTATAAATTTTTTATTTTGGCACCTGCTTTACTGACTGGTTATTTGCACAACAATTAGAAGTTATTTAGCAATTTCATTGTTTTAAATTTTTTGCTCATTTTCCTTACCTTCTCGGATGGAGGGGACCTTTGGCTACTTTCAAGCTGTACAGACGCATGAATTTTAATTTTATGCAAATATTTGACAAAGCCAATAAAATATATTTTGCTAACCGGGCAAGTCGCAATAAGTATGACCAATTGATGGCAAAAGGAATGCCATTGACGTGTCGAATTGGCAAGGTCTTTCAAATTTTACCAATAATTTGTTTTAATTGCTTTTGAGCTTGCCAAAACCCAAAAAAAATGCATCACCTGCTAACTTCTGGGCTGACTGACTTAAATGGTCGATAATCACTCCAATGGATGATGATGTCAAGTTTTAATCAGACTGTTCAGTTAATTAAATTTACATTAATTTAACGGTATCTTCTGAACCATGTCAGCGGTAGGCAAATAAAAAAAACCAATACTGAAATATTAAATTTACAAGCTTTTTTCGGGTTAAAGTCTCTTTGACAAACATATCCACACTGTGAAATCGAATGAAGAGATAAGAGAAAAAAAAGGAGGTTGACAAAAAGTTGGCATTTGATATGGACTTTTATATGCTCTACCAAAAATTAAGTTGATTTCAGCCTGCCAAAAATAAATTTCATTCTGATAAATTTAATTGATTAGAAGCATCTCTTGTGATCTAAAGAAATTTGAAACTTTCTTCTTTTGTGGCAAAAAATTCCTGAGATTAAATAACCAATTATTTGTTATTATTTATAGCTGATACCTTGGGGCAACTGAAGCCTACCTCTGCTTCTAAAAATATAATAAATTTAAAGGGCCAACGCCAAATTGCTCTATCAAAGCGTGATGCTTGAGAATAGAGTCTCATCAATCTAGATGAATTTGTCTGGGTCCGCCCGGGCAACACCAATAAGTAATACAAACAATAACAACAATACTCCAGCGATAATCATCACACGGGCAAACAACACCAGCAACAGCAAAAACAGTTACGTCGGGAATGGCAACGCACAAATAAATTCAAACAATGTGCCGAACGAAATGTAAAGCATAAATATTTGCAAAAGGGCCCAGAGACCCAACACCAACATCGGCAGACACGGAGCAGGCACAGCTAGAAGAACAGCCACCAGCTGAGCTCATGCAGGCAACAACTTGCATTGGAATTGCCATTCAGATTGGGACTGTCACGTTTGAGTACAGAGACCTGCCTGGCTGCCTGGCACAAGCGACAATGGCAAATAAAGCCTGAGAATTCAGATTGCGCATACGCCATGTTTGTCATACACACAATATTTTCAGCCAATATTCATGTGCAGATCTATGGAACAGCCATAAAGCATATCCAATGCCCTGAAAAGTTAAGCTAAAAACAACACAATCATAAGCAGGAGCAACATTTTTATTTATTTTTTTTTTAAGCCAAATAGAGACTTGGTGGGAATGCAGGATGAAAAAATAAAATAAAACTACCAAACTGCCAGATTTCCATGTCAACGAAAGGCGGGAATTGAATTTCGCGCCAAATGACTGGCGGCAATTTTTCAACTGCTTCATTTTCGGTATCCGTATCTCTTTCTGTATGTCTGCCATCATATCTGCCGGCAGTCCATAGCACTCCCTCGATCTCCCATCCTTTCCAAATTTCTGTATGTATGTATAGAAGGTTGGATTGTCTGTGGAACTTACATTTAATGTTTAAATTTTTGGCTTTTTCACGTTTACAGTCTGACGCCTCGGCAAAGGCCAGACAGTCGGGCACACACTTCACTTCACTGGGGGCCGCCTGCCCCCATTAAACAATTTTCGGGCAGACTCTGGTCGGTCCTTACAGCATCGCTAGTTGTTAAGTGCGTTGCTCTGACTCCAACTCCAACTCTTACTTAGACTCTGACTTTGGCTGTCTTTGACATGGCTGGAGCTAGCAGAGACCGTTTGTCTATTGTGTTAGTTTTTCGGGGCTTTAAGTTTGCAACTCCATCTTCGTCGTCAGAGTCAGAGTCACTGGCAGCGTCACCGACACCACCAGTTTGTATCAGCGCAATCCTCGTTGTCTGCCATGGCCTTAAATTGAAGCTGAGTTATGACGCTGCTCGTTTCAGGCAGACGGCAGACTCCAAACTTGGTGGCTGTACGTCACCGAGCTCGTGGTTGTTGTCCACGTACATTAATTGAAATTTTCTTAGCTTGGCAGGCGGCAACTCAGTTAGGCAGTAAGGCAGTCAGTCAGTCAGTGAGTGAGGCGACAAGTTGATTTTCCACTTGGCAATGATCATGGCGTTGTTGGTTTCCTAGCTGTTTTATTCCCTGATCCAGGTAGCTGGGAGCAGCCGAAACGAATTGGACATTAAACGCTACCGTTGGCCAAATTGCAAACAGCTTGTGCAATTGGCGTTAACAAGCGCATTAGATTTGCTGACCATGGCCATCAGTGTTGTTGTTGGTACTCGCCTGTTTCAAGTTGTTTGCTACTGCGAAATTTGAAACCAATTTGGCAAGGCTGTTTGGCGGTTTAGATGTGGCAGGAAATTGGCTAAAAGTTTCCACTCACTCAACAGTGCGACTGACTTTTTTCGCCTTGAATAGTGGAATTCTTGAAAATGCCAAAATGTATTTTTAAAATACTTTTGAGTTTTTCTTTGGCAAAAGCATTCCCAAGTTCACAAAATTAAGGCCGAAACCAAGTCTTTCCAAACTAGACAATTTAAGTAGTTGTCCAGACAGAAAATAAATCCTCTAATAATTTATAATTTCTATCTCATAAGCTCTTCCTCACTGAATCAGGAAGGAAGGTTAGCTCCTCGGGAAATTTAAAATGATTATGAATTTGTGTTATTTCTGGCATTTAAATTTTTCCAGTGATTAGCCCTTGAAATCAGAAACTGTTGAGAAAATATGAGTAACGATATTGCGCATACGCCGTGTGGCGCAAGTGCTAAAAATGATTCTGCAACAACACGAAACCAGGCAGTTAAAGGCAATTCACAACTGATGTTGCTGCTTTCGACGCTTCGGATTCTTCTTTTCCTTAATTTTCTTCTTCTTTTTATTTTAGCATTATATATAGTCTTTTCAGACTCTTTTTTTTTCTTGTTCTGTGTACTCCAATGCCTATGGTATTTATAACAAAAACAACAACACAGAAAAATACAAAACTGCGCTTCAACACGCACAGCGGCAGCAGCAGCAGCAGCAGCAAAAGTATCGTCATCATCATCATCGTTCCAAGTTGGCAGGCAGTCAGTTGCATTCTCTACCGTTTCCCCTTTCCATAGGATATGGAATAAAGCAAAGCCAAGTTAACCAACCGAACCAACCCAACGATTGGCATTGCGTGTACTCTTGTGCTCTTTGAAATTGAGTGTGTGTGTGTGTGTGTGTGTTTTTTTTTTGTAGTTTGCAAATTGTAACTAGATACAATTTGTAGTGCATTTTGTGTGCCTCAAGTTGACTTTATTCTGACTGCACTGACGATACTGGACGACTAGGCTGTAATGCGGCTAGCTAGTGCGGTGTGGCCTAGCCTGCTTTGCTGTTGTTTTGTTTACTCGAATGTGAGCTGACTTATTGCAGGAAGGAAAAACGCTGCCGGGCAACTCAATGCACACAACGTAGACGGCATCATCACCATCGTCTATGTTGCCATTGTTGGTTGAATGTTCTATATTGTTGTTGTTGCTGTTGTTGTTTGACTGCACCCAAAGTGCGTACTTGTATGTCTGGTTTTGGGTTTTTCCTGCCGCTGTTATGCTCGAGCGGCGCGCCCGCTGTGATTTGTTGCATTTCTAATGCGCTCGTTTCACTTGCTCATGTTGCACTTGTCTACCTCAACCAGAGATTCCAGTGGAGGAACTATGACAGATCGTTTTGAAATTGCATTTGCATTTGCCCAGGCAAATTTCATTCCCATTGTACTTTGGAAAAAAAGGGGGGAAATCAACACTTTTCATTTGGGGCTTTCCTGCCTCATTTCTTATGCAGAGAATATTCAATTTCAAGCGCAAACAAAAAAACATTTTCTCGCCAGCCAATTTAGCAAGTTCTTCTTCTTCTTCTTTATCATTTACTTCTGTGACAAAATGACAATTCAATTTACTCGAGCTTTTTACTGTCATCATTCGAATTATTGTTGGCGTGCGCTTCATTAGTCGGAATTTCTTCTTGGTAAATTGCAATATCACAAGTTGCAGTCGTCGACGACTGCTCTCACGGCACACGACTGAACTACCCCTAAATAATATTACCCTGTGAACAGTACTGTCACTTCTCTCCTAGACAAACGCTCGCACACTAAAAGCTTTTGCAGTGGCATTAAGTGTGGATTACTTAAATGCTTTTTAATTGAAAATTTTTCCTAATTTCACTTTAGGGGGATCAAGTGCAACCAGCAAGCAGCAGCTAGACAAATAGACCAAAAGAAGTTGGGTGGGGAGGGGGTTGGTTCAGACAGGCGAGAGGTCTGCCAAATACTGGTGAGACTGATGAGCACGCTCTGGCGCCTTCGTTCTGGGCCAAAGGGCGGGAGTGGCCACAGCAATGTTGCTGACGACTTCACCAAAAAACCAAAAAAAAAAAAAGGCATAACTAACCCATCGAAAAGGGAAGTTTTTGCGTGTCTGGCCAAAACCCAGAGAGCTAACACACACACACACACAAGCAGAGAAGACAAAAAAGTGAAAGCAGTAAAAACTACGCGACTTGGAATGGCTCCATTTGAAGCAGCTTCAGCATCTCTAGCCTCACCAAGGCACATCATCAATTTCAATGTCGTCGGTAGTCGTTGGCTTGGCTCATGTCTCTGCCTTTGCTTTTGTCTGTGTGAATTGGCCCGACTGTGGTAGTTTGTCATGACATTGTTGTTGTTGTTGTTGCTTTTTTTTTTGGAGCTGCTGTCCTTCGTTCTCTATCTATTTCCTGACTGGGCTGCCTTGGATTTGAGCAGCAAATCCTTGGTAAAAGCATTTAACGTTGCAGTGCATTAGGCGCAGAGCTTAAATAGCTGACGGGTCTGTCCCCCTCCACCCCTTCCCCCCTTCATGAGCCCCATTTCCCCACTATAATACTCTAGCTGTCTGTACTTCTATCACTTTCACAGCTACTCTTCTCTCTGTGCCTTTTTTTTTCTTCTCTCAAGCGAAGCCAGCATTTTGTTTGCTTTCTTACTCCATCTAGGAAAGAACTTATTTCTCACTGTATTTGTATTGTTTGTGTGTGGCGGGTGGGACTTAGGGTTTCAATTTATCGCTCGCTATTTGCTTACACTTTGTATACCAAGTTCGTTGGCTGCACTTGCTCGGCTCCGTAATCTGCCCAAAGCCCGTGTGTATGCATAACCGTAATTTTCAGCATCAATAACAATTTATCATAACCAAACCAAAAAAAAAACATATATATATATATGTATAAGTATATAAAAAATACACATAAAATCTCGCAACCACTTGCCAAAAAATGCACTCTGACTAACCGACAATTCGAAGGCAGCGGCTGCAGCGGCGGCGGCATCATTAGCCAGCCAAGCGACGGTAACGGCGCGCCCTTATCGACGCCTCCAAATCTAGAGCTGCAGCCAAAAAAAAAAAAGGAGTAAGGGAAGGCTATCTTCATATAGTTGAAGGTCACACACTCTTTTAAAATTTGAATTTACTATATTATTATGATGGAAGGATACGTTGGCATATATCTAATCTAAATTGATCTGAATCTGAATATATATGATATAGTAGTTTAATTCTGATTCCTTAAAGATTGATTGATAAATATCGAAGAAATGGCTACGACCCATTTTGTCTGGAATGAAATTTATATGATTTAATTGGTTGATTCGTAATTGACTCTCTCACATCGTTTTTTACAAGTTCTTCTAGACCCTCTGCGTTGCAAGTTCAATAAAAAAATGAATATACTCCTTTCACTTGGAGAAGGGTATATAAATTTTGCAAAGTGCAACGACTTTGTGGCTCAGCCTGGCCATCAGCAGAGTAAGTCACCAGGCAGATTCCCTTGCTTTTTGGATTTGTCGGTCGGTTTGTTTGTCTCTCTCTATATCTATCTCTGTCTCTCTCTCTATCTCTGTGTATTGTGGTCCGTTTGTCGGTTTGGTTGCCGGTCTGTATGCCTTGCTTCTTAACAGTTGCCTTTGTTTGTTGTTTGCTTAGGCCCTGCCCTTTGTCGCCCCCTTTCTTGCCCCCATCGAACCGAGCCACCAACAAACATTCTCAGCCTTTCCCGGTTTCCTTCTGGTTGTGTTTCTGTTTCGCTCATCCGTTTGTTGCTTCAATTTTGCGCATCAGTTGTAATTCATACTTTCGTGCTTTTAACTTTTCCACGAAATTCGCTGCCTGAAAATTAACATGTTGTTGCCGCCGTTGATGTTGCTGCCACTTCTATTCTACAGAGTGCAATGAATTTTTTTTTCTTCTTATTTTTTTTTTTTTTGGTCATCGTTTGCCAACCAAGCCAAACCAAAGCCAACGATTTGCGGCAACTAAGAACCGTTTTGTGTATTCTTTCACCACACACACACACACACACACACACATGTACAGGCACGTCGCTTTAGTTCAGTTCACTTTGGTTTATTTTGCTTAACTTCACTTTAATTTACTTTAGTTTAGTTCACTTAACTTTTGTGTATTCTGGTGTGCTGTTCTGTGTGTTTCTGGTGTTTTGCCCAATTCTGCTTAATTAGCATGAGCAAAAGTGGCCAATGTTTCTGCCGCCACAGCTACTTAAACACAAAGTCGTCGCCAGCAACGCTTCCGTTGGCTGGGCATGCGCAATTAGCCAAAACCAAAGCCAAAGGCACAGCCCGGCCCGGCCCAGCCCAGAGCGGCCTGGCTGTGCCTTGGACTTGGCTTTGGTTATTTGGCCGATAGGCTTAATGAACTCCATATGACGATGATGGGCTGATGTGGCTCCTCTCTGTTGCAGGCGATGGTTTTGAGTTTATGCCACATTGAAGCGTAAATTGCAGAAAACACTAAAGAATATAAAATGGGAAATTCCAATGATTTCTGCCATTAGATCGCATTTCACAGTCAATCGACCGGCAGACGGACTAGGGACAAGCCGACACTTGGACGGTTCGACCGCCCAATCTGCCTTGGCATAGAACCAGTTCGAAACCCAATAAAATCAACTCGGATTGCGGTGGCCAAACTCTCCGCACCTGTCCCTGTCTCTTCCTGCCACTGATCAACCTTGCTGGGGGGCTGAATGCATCTATATATAGCAAATGCCAGACTAAAAATAGACAGTGACTGCCTGGTGCCCGGTGCCTGGTCTTAAATGATTTTTGCTCATTAGAGCGTGCGTGCCATGCCAAGCTGAACCATCCAACTGGGATGGCCACAAAAAGTGACAAAACTGCTTGCTTACTTGCTTGCTGCTTAGTTGTCCGCCTGCCCGTTTGCCCGGTTGCCCAGTTGCCTGGTTTTTGCTGGCTCACTTGGTGAACTAGTAAAACAAAAGCATTTGCAACATGATGTTGCGCGAATGCCAGGAACATAATAAAATCATGTAATGGACTGCGCCTGCAAAACAATGCAAGAAGCGTTGACAACGCCAAACAGCGGCAACGTCAAGGAAGAAGTACCAAAAGATCCGATATTTGTTGCTTCAACAAAAACAACAACAAATTCATATGGCAGCAGGCTGTAATAAAAATAGCGCATGCACATGCAACCAGCAACCAGCAACGAGTAACGTGCAACTTCATGATGAGGCTGACGTTGGTGATCATGCCGATCCGATCGATAGCCGCCCCAAGACACAGACCCCAGAGCCCAGCAAAACAAAAGACTTTGGACACAAACTCACGCAGTCGGGCAAGGCAGTCAAGCTTACTGCTGACTCCCTTCGACCCACTCTGTCCATTAGCCATTGGCCAATGCCAAGAATGCCAAGTATCGTGTGTTGAATGCATGCCAAGCATAGCAAAGACCACAACAACAAAACCCAGCCACATTCTAAAGGGCTTAAAGGGGTAAACCTTTGGGGTGCATTGAAAACGAAAACTGTTGGGCGACATGACCAAGCGCAAAAACGACACGACAAAATCATGGCAAGGGCAAAAACCCAAAGCCAAGTGAGGCCAGCAGGAGGCGAAAAAAAAAGAAAAATCAAAAGCAAAAGTCCAGCTCACATATGTGATTGTTTGTGATTGGAACTATGCACCCATTAGGGGCATTGTGCTGAGACCCAACTAAAAGTTTACACAGAGAGAAACTAATTTCGAATTTCCAAAAACCCGAGACCTGAGACCCAATACCCGACTAAGCGATTTCCATTAATTTTTTAAGAAAAACTCCTGTCTCATTATACTTTATTTGTCCTTGAATATGGCAAAGGATTACAGAGAATTCTACATTTTTTTCTCTGTGTATAAAGATACACGCTGCAGATAGAGATACGCTCGTACACTCTTACAAGAGATGCGTTGTTTATGAGCCCGAAATGACACAAAACGGCAGCCAAATGATGCACTCGGACAGATACAACAAGTCCTACGAAATGGAACCACTAAAAATAGATGCAGCCATTTTTTTTTTTTTTTTTTTTTTGCTTCTTCCTATTCTTTTTGGGCTTTTGCATCTTCGATTGTCTGCTGCAACAGCTAATTAAATTGAAAGTTGAAATTTAAAATTGAGTGCAGCTTTCTGATCTGTCAGCTTGGGTAAAAACCGCTGACTAACCTCAGACCAAGAACTGAACACATTAGTCATCAGCATAATCAGAGATTCTGTGGGTTTGGTTTGGGGATTTTATTTTTTCTTTTTCTTGTTTTTGCATACGCACGCACCTTTCTGGAATTTATCTCATTTTATTATCGACGTCATTCGATGTGAGTAGCATCGATTGGTCAAGCCAAGCTTAAGATTCTGGATAGCTTGGCTTTTTATTTATGTTAAATGCAAAATGTTATACTGGCTTATGCTGGGCAGAGAAAGTCTGATTCATTTGTACTCGTCGAATCGGATAATTTCGGTTTGAAAGGTCAAACAAGTTCAGCTTCCATTGGTTAATTTTTTTATTTTGCACAGCTTAACTTGCTTAAAATAATAAATTCCAATTTAGAAAGTAAAAGCAAATGATCACACATTGCAATACTTTCATTCATAGAGTTTTAAAGTTTTAAGAGCTTATAAAATATATATATTTTATATAGCCTGTAATTTGTTGACCATCGTGAACTTTTTTTTCTGTCAAATTATTTACCAAGTCGTGGCTGTGGTTCAAGGTTATTTCAAGAATATTCTAAGAGTTCAAGTTCTTCTTGAAAGGTTTCTTTAAAGCTGTTTTAGCTGCTTTTATTCCAGGTTCAACGGACTGAAATTTTTAACTGTTTGGTTACCAAGCAACAGATTTATGTGTAGATTCTTTCGCTCTTCTCCACACCAACACAATCTCACATTCTTTTCACATTTCCTAAGACTTCATCAAATTGGTTAGTTCCTCGATTGGTTGCTGGCTTAGCCCAACTTTTTATTTATTTACTTACTCTTCCTTATTCTGATAGTTGATTAATGTGTCTTTATTGTTACGACACTGAAGATGCTGGAACAGAGAAGCATCTCTGGCCTCAGACTGAGACTACCAAATTACAATAAATATAAAAATGGAAAGAAGAAACCAAATGACCAGACAACTTTCTCCGATTTACTTTCTGTGGGTAAACAAATTTTTGAAAATGCCGCAAAAAAAGTATCTTAAATAAACACGTTTTTATTTTTAGAATCTAAGTGAGTTAACATACTATAATTTTTAAACGTTTTGCAAAACCATTTTGTTGCTATTTTCTGCCAAGCACTTTCACTGCAAAATGCACTTAAAACCTCTCAAAAAAATAAAAGAAAAAAAGAAAAAACATTTTCAAAATTTGCCATTGCCACCGTAAAGCACTGCAAATGTAAAAGACCGACATGCAAATTGCTTGGGGTGTAAAATTCTTTTTATGCTCTCATCAAAAAAGACCTTATATATTTCATTCATTAGATACTCATTCATATGCAAATTACTTTCACTCTTCACTTTCATTCAATCATCTTGGGAGGCCAGAGCTATCTGTATTCTTATTCTAATAAAGGAAAGTCAATCGGTAGCTGGCCTTCTCGGCTCTTTGATTTTTTTTTTGCATAGTGAAAGATTCTTTTGTTTTGCAATAAATTAAAAAAAAAAAATTATTTATCTTCCTTTTAATTCGAACTAGGAAATATAAATACGAAATTCCACGCCCAATTTGGTTTGTTGAACTCTTTTGTGCGGAAATTCAAGTTTTTTTTTTTCTCTCAAACATACGTGCAATTATTTGTTGTGTGTCTAACTTGTTTACGGCAATTAATTTGAAATAATAAACCAAAGCTTGGGAAGGAGAAGCAGCATAAGACGCATAATGTTTATTACAACTATTAGAAAAAAAAAGAGATTTGTTTAACTTGTCGCACAATTTGCATAATTTCCAAATTATCAAAAGAAGAATTAACACAACAATGGCAAAAATGCTGAGCGTGTGTGAGTGTGTGTGCAATTAAAATCTGCCATTTAGTTTTATTGACAAAAAGCTTTCAGTCAAGCGCAGCTTCACTTTGATTGATGTTCAAAAAAAAAAAAACATATGCTGTTTTTTTTTTTTTTTTTTGCTTAACTATTTTCGAACTGATCGATGTGCAAACATTTGCATTACTAATTAGAATATTTTATTTGATATTCTTTTTTTTTTTTTTGTGTTCCCCTAGAAGGAGCAATTAAACAATTATGGCTTTGGCTTTTACTGTTGGCAAAGTGGCTGGTTAATTAGCCTAAAAGTATCTCAGAGTTAGCTGCAGGGCAAATGACATATGCAGTTTCCTTTTTTTTAAAGTTTGCTGTGCTAGAATAATTTTATGTGTGCGTGTGTGTATAGAAAGTGGTGTGTGTATTGGTGTGCCTGTGAAATGGCATTTGTGTGCTAAAATTGACACCTTTACGCAGCGCTGCGCACGCAACTCATCAAAGTCCACCAAGACCAAGATGAGTTGGCAAAAACAAAAAAAAAAAAAAAAAACAACCAAGAGAGAAGAAGAAAAAGAAACTTTCAGAATTGCAGGCTGACCAGGCGCAATGGTGTTGGTGCAGTTATGGTAACCACTTGAGCGCCGCCTGCCACCGCCGGCAACAATCGTGAGCTTTGTGGTTGTTGGTTCTAATCGATTTCTCTAACAAACATGAATAGGCATATCCCCACCTCGGGCAAACATATGTGAACCCAGGTTGACTCTCACTGCGAACAAAAACAACAACAACAACAACATGAAGTAGCCAGAGACAGACAAGGAGGCGAGTGGCTGAGCCAGGGGCCCGAGCAGTGTAGAACAAGTGGAAGTCATAACCAAGTTCAAGACCGCCGAGCCAAATGAAATTCCAAAACTTATGCGAGAGTCTTTTTTTCACAGCTTTCAAGTGGGTGCAGCTTACACCAACAACAACAACAACAACAATAACAACAACAACAATAACAACAACAACGAAGCAGAAGACGACGACGACGACACTTTAGTAAGCCAGGCGGGTTGTCTTTGCATTGCGTTTTTATTAATCATTCCTTCTAGGAATTTACAGCATTTTTATTGAGGCTGACCAACAGCTACAACAACAACAACAACAACAACAAAAACAATGCTAGCTAACCGAAAAGGCAACTTAACAACGCTTGCCCCAACCTGGGAGCCTTCGCAACCGAGGGCCGAGTTGCTAAACTTAACAACAAACAGGTTGGTCTTATGACCATTGTTGTTGTTGGTGCAAATGTTATTTGCCAAATTTAAATAACAACAAAACATGAGTTATTGTTGTTGTTGTTGTTCTTTGCAGCTGTTTGCACTGCAATTTGGGTCATTTAAGTCATATGCATAAAAATCTTCAACTTCCCAGATTGAAAAATTTCTCACATTTGAGTCTCAAGTACAATTTGGCCTGGTCTGGAAATTGCTAAAAAAATAAAGAAAAGGAGAGAGGAAAATTCTGTTCTACAGTTCCAGAAGGGTGCCCCGTAATATTATCTTTTTTTCTTTTTTTTTTATTAGCCATTAAAAATGTTTTTTTTTTTTTTTTTTGATATGCAACAGGCTCATCAGCATAAACAGGAAATAAAGCCTATATATCAAATGGTCAGCAAACAACAAATACAAATAACAGCTATACCAGCAACAATAACAACAACAACAACAAATTTGCAGCTTGTTGCTGTCAACGGTCAGTTATCAGATACGCCACTAGCAGTTTCTAATGAATTTATGTGCCGCAATTGCCACAGTGACTTTGGCTCCTTGCCGCATTGCCCTCCTGCCTAACTCTTTGGCCTCGGTGGCCAACTAAATATATATTTATATATATATATAACATATCCAACATATCCAAATCCAGCTTACAAGGCTGCATCTTATCAACCTGGCTAAATGACATTGCCGGTCTCTGACTGTGGCTGTCTCCGATTCGGTCGCCGTCTTGGCCTATCTGCAAGCCACGCTTAAACTTAAAGTGCAGTTAAACAGTTGAGCAGTCACCTATCTCATTCTCTCTACTTCTAGCCAGCTAAAGAGACCCTGGCGCGACATTGACACTCTGAGGATTTAAATTGTGGCGCTTGCCTACATATCGAATGGTAACTGAGCCGAGCCGGTAAGACAAGTTTCGTGGATTGCATCATGCCAGCAAACAGCCCAGTCATATGATGTAATTTGTGCTCGGCTATGGATTGAAATATATTTCCAATGGGCTAACTGCCTCTCTCTCTCTCTCTCTCTCTAAGCTACCAACACTGCCCAGGATAATCGTTGCTTTGCCGAAGATCACATACTCTCGCTTAAGTTAATTGATCAAGCTTGTCTGATAACTAACCGAGATCTGCCCATATTATCCGCGGGCTTCTCCCTATCTCCTCATATGGATTTCAAATTTTATGAAAAACCTGGTATACTTGTTATCACACGTAGAGAGTATTAAAAGAAAAAGAAAAGTCTACAAGCAGATTTCTTTCAGTCCAGTCAGTTTATTCTGAGCGAAAAGCCCACTTGGCCACTTGCAGGCATAATTTTTCATTTTAATAAACGTACTTTGTTCTAAAAATAGACAAAGCCTGGTAGAGCAACTTTACGAAAACAAATATTTATGAAGACGACTTCAACACTGACAAATGTTGCTGGCAAAACGAGCAACGAGAGCAACAAGTTGCCAGCAACATTGTGCCCAAGGCGGAAGTATTAGACATGTTTTTCGTTATTCTACAACTACAATTATTATTATTATTATTTATGAAAGTTGTAGTTCTCTCTCTCTCTCTTTAGATAACTGCCCATCAATCCCGGCCTGGGCCCGAGTGAGTTTTGATATGTTAGTTATATGCTCAGCTCATGACTATAAATAAACTTACCGGCTGATTCAGCCGGCACAATATAAAAACTTCATTCATAAACCTAAGTAGGCAAAAAAAAATATTTATAAAATTAATTACCAATGCACAAAGGTTCTAACCTAACACATTAATACCGCATTAATCAGAAATAACATTACATCCGCCACAGACTACACATGGCATTCAGATAATAAGATACTCAGTTACAGATACAAATACTCATCCCAAATGACTAGAACTGCGTTTGTGTTCCGTTTCGCTCCGTTCTGTTGTCTGCTTAATTAATGATGAAATTGTGAGCAATGCAAATAGCAAAAGCGTGATTCAATTAGAGTCGAAATTGCTTGGCCAGTTAATTGAATTTTTTTGGCTTTGTATTTTAAAGACGATTTGCATTCAAATTGTTCCATTTGCCAGATTTTTGCCTATGCGGTGACTGCTTGATTTTTGCCTTACCCAATTGCCGCTAGGCAATTTGAGCGGGCCAAATAATTGACACAGAAAAACGCACCCAAAGAAACACACACAAACACTTTTACAACAAAAAAGAAAAAAACAAAAAAAAATCGCCTAAGCGCCACTTGAATGACCGGCCAACAGCGAGCAGGCCAAAAGGGGCAACCACTTGTTGGTGTGTTTGTGGTTGTTATTGTTTTTCTTGTTGCCGGCTCTAAGACAAACCAACATACCCAAAGCACTTGTCGACTTTATAGCAGATGCTGAAGCGGTCAACAACAACAGCTACAACAACAACAACTCGTGTGCGCTCTCTAAATGGGTCAACGAATATCTTTTAGCCAGTAATTTTTCAATATTTGAATTGTCGGTTTGGGTCATTAAGCTGCCGCCTAAATCTGTTAAGTTAGTAATTTTATTATTTTATTTTGCAAATCTATGATAATCACCAATTGGCACGTTGACATACCCTCATTATTGATACTGTTTTTTTTAAGATTGCCTAATACAGATTTAAGGGTACAAAAACAAAAACATCTTAGTCGCTTGTATACAAAAAGCAAGTATGGACTGTGGTAATCAAAGACAAGAACATTAAACTAATCATGTTTATTTATAAATTAATTTGCATGCATAAATTATCTTTAATGAGTGCTTAAAGCATCCCCAACAATGCAAGCAAATTCCTCAACAACTTCTGAAGTGCCTGACAAAACGCAACGACCTTCAGTTTTTTTTTTTATAACTTGGCGAAAGCCTCGACTTTCTTATGGCACGTAAGCCATGAAGAGTTTCAAAGCGGCTTTTAGTCAAACAATGACCGAAAAAAAAGAATAAGTTTTGTCTGGTTCAAAGAAACAGATTTTAGTGCGCTGTTGTTTGGCATTTTGTTCTCTGCCTAAGTCTTTAAGCCTTTTAGATATGTAATTGTTAGAAGAAAGAAAGAATAATATAAAACAGCCAATCTTGCGCTCAATTCTAACTCAAAGACAGCGTAAAAAGAAAGGCAAGTCGAAGAGAAGAAAGCTTTCACACTCACACACAAAAGATCAAAAAAACATATTGCACTGGCTAATTTATCTCAATCGTTCTATATAAAATTTCCAAGTCAAAAGTCCTCAGGTGCGGCAAAGACGAATCAGTTAACAAAGTGGTCAAAGCATAAACAGCTGGCAACAACAACAGCCAACACGTATGTGTTATTGAAATATATGCAAATATCTGGTGTTGTGATATATATTTATTTCTAGCGATTACCATCTCAATATATTGGAAAACAAAATGATGATTGAAAAAAAAACAAAAAAAAAAAAAAAACAGAAACCGCTACATGAATTTTTAGGCATTTTATTTTTGTTGACGTTATCAATACGAAGTTGTTGGCATTTCTGTCAGCATTTCGCGCTTGTTTTATGAATTAATTATTAAGGTTTAGTCAGGGCAGTTCGTTAACCCACAATCAACTTAATCGAGTGGTAGAGCGTATTTTTGCAACATTTCTTTTTGAGGCTTGTTTTGTTCTGATGTTGTTTTGGATGCTTGCTGGGTTAACGTGCTTGTTATAAATTAAATTTTATTATGTGAACCGATGTGGTAACTGTGCCGTTTGAAGATCATTTTGTTGGGTGTTAAGTGGATGTGTGGACGTCAAACCAGCAAGTTGTAAAATTGCACAGCTTAAAACAAAAGACTTAGAACACGAACTTGTTAAAAAAAAAAAATGGGCTTAATGCTTTCTTTTGCGCTGTATTCATTTCCGTTTTTTTGTGTTAATCAAGAATGGACTTTTATCAGAGCCCATAAATATTGCGCTTTACTGTAGGCATTAATTTTTTATTTATAGCTCACATCTCTTTGATGTGATCTCCCTGGGGAAGACCACGACCTTTTTTATGACTAAAGAGTGTGCGGTCATTAACTGTCTAAATATTTGCATACACTTCTCATCTCATCTCATCCCATCCCTTCTCTCTTTCTTTCTTTCTCTTTCTACTTTTACCAGTATTACAAAATATTTGGCAGTAGCAGGCAGCTCAAGTCAACGACTCGCTTTTATGATTAGTGGGCAGTCTGTGCTCCAGAAATGTCGCCGGTTAGCTTTTAGCTTAGTTTTTGTTATTGTTTGCCGGTTGCTTTTATAATGCAAATTAATTTTGTAATTTGTTTATTTATAGAAGAGTTAGACAAAATGTGTGACGCATCAATCTCTGAGAAGAACGCAAAAAATTTTTATTAGAAATAAATAACGCACTATTGATTCGATATTTTGAGTATGCAAATCCCTTGTCACGGTTGTTTTTCTCAGTTAAATTGTTAAAACACAATTGAGTTGAGCAACTACAAATGAAACATTCAGATAAATATAAAAACAAATCTATGGCTTAGCATAATTATAATTAAAAAAATATATATAAAAAATAAAAAATAAAAATATATTCAAAAAGCAAAACAAGATTCTTTAACTCTTGTCATTTTTGTCGGTTTACAAGGAATTCATTAATTTCTTTTCTTTTATTTTGTTTCATATTTTGTCATCAATCAGAAATAACTTTCAACGCAAGGCATTTTGGTGTTCTTCGTCTTGGTTGTTTTTTTTTTCTTTCGTTTCTATTTCTTTTGTTTCTATTTCGCACTAATGATACTGGCAAACTGCTGAGATTCTTTTCGCTGATTCTTTCGGTTCTTAAGACTTTTTTTTCCTCTCCCGACGTAGCTCATTAATTGTTTTATAAATATGCTGAATTAATTACTTTAAAATGTCATTAATTAAGATTTAATAACTCATTTAAGCAACGATTTTTACCAAATATCATTATTAAAATATAAAAGAAGCCTTTCAAAACACTTACGAAAAAAGGCTAACCAAGTCTTAAAAAGTCAACAAATTATTCTAAAATCAATTTAATTTAATTAAAATAAATATCTTCAAACATTTTTGGATTTTGAAAATCTCAATTTAAATAAATAAAAATCTTCAAACATTCTTGGGTTTTATAAGCTGAATTTAAATTAAAATTAAAATAAAAGCCCTTAAACATTCTTGGATTTTATGAGTTTAATTTTTCCATTAAAAAATAAATATTTAAATATTTAACTACCTAGTTAAATTCTTGGTGAATTATAAAAGAAAATTTATGCAATCACATAAATGTCTAGATTTATTTTATGAATTATTATTATCATTCGCAATTTCAGTGCTTTCCACCCACAACTGCCAGCGAGTCTAGCCTCCGAGTCCGGGCAATAAAGCTGTGTGTTTTAATTACTTTGGAGTGCCCGTTTACGCCCACAACTTAAAGGGTTGAGCATTTAATGCTCACATGCAATTCGTCTGCGTCAGGCGTGCATAAATGCATAAATATGATTGCCCTTAAGCTCTACATACCTCATATTCATAATGGAGCTGATGGGCTCAGGCCTAACTGACCTCAGCACGCATCAACATCACATTTATTATTTATACCCTACTCATTCTTTTTACTTTACAAGAGTTTAAGTTAATTAAGCGGGCCAGCAAGTGGACTCTCAGAACCAGACAATAACAATAATAACAACAAAAGCAGTAGCAGAGGCACCACCTGGAGCTGGAGAGCTGGAGAGCTGGCGACCCAATTTGCTGCCACTTCAGTACAAAAGCACGAAATTGGTTCACCAAGCGACGTGCCTGTCATTTTAAGCTCGACAAATGATCACGGAGAGAAATATTGTCAAGCTGTGGATTTTGCAAATCCACGTAGATCGATTTGTATAAACTTATTTTTGCAACACTTGGGAATAACTTAAACCACACATAATACACATATAGCCAGATGGAAGAAGAGGAAGAAGAAGTGCCAGCATTTTGTAACCGCCGGAGACACAAACTCATTCATCTATTGTAAGAATTTTGCTAAACGACTCGAGATATGAGAACTGGATGTCGAGAGGTAAGCTCTCTTCAACAATTACCAATTAGCAATGCCGGGCACAATTTGGTATTTACTTTGCTGGCTTTAAGGCAGACGCTCAACGATGCCGATGTGGAAACATACAAATTAGAGCAGAATCCAAGTACTCATGCTCTTAGATATCTGCTCTGAGATATATGTAGATACATATAGAATTGTTAACAATTGTTGGGCTGGCGCATGGTAACAGTGGAAAGTACCGTTAGGCACTTTATTTGACCAGAAAAATGGAGTACCTTGGCGACTGTTTGAAAGTAGATTTTTAGCATTATTTTTCATTTTTATTTTTAGCTGAGAAAAGTGAATGGCAGTTGCTATTCTATAGACATCTATCGTTTATGGGCGTGCCAGCCCTAGCCCCAGCCTAGCTGGCCCATTGAAATTTCAAACGAGCAGCGGAAAAAAAACCTATCCAAAAATAGCTGAAATACTGCAATTATTATGAAATTAATGCAATTTAACCTTGACACAGGCGTTCGCATAAATTTTATGAAATCATGTCAATCAAAAAAGGTATAAAATTATTATACCTCGAGGGCTGAGCCCAAACTGTCTTGAGAGACCTCAAAGCTGGTCAGATTCTATTGAATTGCAAAACCCTAATTTCTGAGAAAGCTCTTGCTGTGCATGTGTGAATTTGTGTGGGTGTAGCTGAGATTTTCAAAACTACCAGCCAATTATCATCTGTCAAATGTTGTTGACTTTTGGGCTAAACAAATGAAAGCCTCCGTCAAGTGGCCCTGACACTGAAAATACCAATTCAATCGAACCAACTGAAGACCTCTAAAGATAATCGTGAAATTGACAGCTTCACTTGAGCTACGTTTTTTTTTAACTTGTCATTGATGGTTTTAAGCCTGGCAGAAGATTATTGAATTCTTAAAAGGCTCGAATGCATTTTGGCTGCATTTGAGACTTTGACAAGCCAAATCATTTTGGGTATCACTCAATTCAGATCAGACTGTTAGGAACCCCAATGCAAAAGTTTATTTTATTTTTTTTTTATTGTTTGTTGTTTGATTTTTGATGCGGCCGTTGAACCTTGAAATAGACTCTAAATAAAAAGAAAGAGAAAAGAAAAGCAAACAAAAAAAAAAATACAAAAAAAAATTACACAAATGAAAACGGAAAACTGGTTTCGTTTTAGCAAAAGATTTTAGAACCTCAAATCGGCAAACAAACAAAACTTTTAACTCATATTAATAACAAAACCAAAAAACCAAAATAAAAGATACATCAAAATCTTTCTGACAGTTAAGTGGTTTTGTATTAAACGCTTTTCAATAAAAAGATAATGATGATATGCTCTGTTTTTCTGTTTTTCAGATTGAAAAAAAGGTTCTAAGGAAGATATATATATTTATTTGGGTTTCGTGGGATTGTTAAATTATTATACAAAAAAACCTATACGAGAGTCAATAAACTTTGGCAAGCTCAAATTGCTACAAGCTTATTGTTGTGGCGTGTTATCAACTTTTTTGAATCACAAAATCCGATTCTAATGGCGTCGTCTGGAAAACGGAAATATCAAAACTACTTAATTCTTTCTCCCATAAACCCTTCTCTCTCTCTCACTCTTGTTGTATTTCTGAAAACCAATTAGAAAAATTCAATGGCTTGCATAACCCTGATAGAGCTTGGCTTGCATAACCAAGTCACTCAGTCAGCCAGTTGATGCCAAAGCAGATTTTATAGATAGCCAATAATCGGCCAGACGAAGAAATATTGTTTTGACTAATTGAACGGTGAAGTCGTGTGCGTTCAACTCGATTATTGCTAAGCCCGCGGTAAGCAAAAGGGGGAACAACTGAAGACAACTGAAGACAACAGAGGCCTTGAGCATTTTGCAGAGATTTTTGTTAAATTCAATTAAGTTAAATACTTGTCGAAGCAATTTGCTTTGCCGATATTTGCTTTGCATTGAACCAGGTTTATTAAAGAAAAAATCACAAAAAATAAAATACTCATCACATTCAGCGTTTCGATAATCAATGGGCGTTACTTTTATCTCACATATTATCTTCTTTGGCCTTTGTATGCCTGCCAAGTTTGTTTAATTGCTTCCTACATTCTTAATAATTCCACTACTGACCAAGATCTCTGCGATTTAATATCTTATCAAGGCGGAAGTCAAAGCCAGGCTCAGCCTATATTTTACTGCTCCTGTTTAGCCAAGTACGTGACTTTACAGCCAGACAAAATTGAGCTACTGGGGTATATCCCACCAAAAAATATTCTAGAAAAAAAAAAATAAAAATAAAACGCGCTTCAAATGGGCGACAAATTATGCCGAATTGCTGACAGAAAAGAGGCGTGTGACAGTTGGCAAACGCTTTTGGTAGTTTATGATTCGCTGGCGCTGAAAATTCCCAAGCTTCAGGCCAGGTTTAGGGGTCTCAGTTGATTTACACGAGCCACAATTACAACCGTCACAAATAGCCCGAAATAGTCAAACTGACAAATCGACAGTCTCAGCCACTGCCACCACATTGTTGGGATTTTTTTTTCTGGAGTGATTTATGAGACTTGGGGAATTGGAATTTCATGCAACTATTTGGCACACAAATTTGTTCACGCAGTCGTTTTGTTCACGCGCTGCTGGGCTGGGTCAAGTCTAATAAGGCAAAAGTTTAACCTAATCCAGGTCTAAGCAATTTTCTAGTAAAAGTTTTTTGTCAAATTCATCATACAATAGGGTGCAACCCATAGGCATCTCTAAAAAAAATTTATTAATGTTCTTAATAAATTTAAAAAAAAAAAAGAAACAAATTTTAAGATAAAAAGCTACTCGGCCATCCCTCTTAGATAAGAAATATATTTTAGTTAAGATATATTTTAGAAAGTCTTGGGGAATATTTCGTATATGGAAAACACCCTACTGTATTTGTGTCACTATAAATTAGCAGCACTCTTGATGAAGAGCCCGCGGCATTTATGCCAAATTTGTTGAGTAAATATGTCAAAACCGTGGTCTATGCGGTTGGTCGTCCCCCCCGCCGAGAAGTCTTTTTGAGTAATTGAGCATAAAAATCAGACAGTAGATGTGATTCCGATGCCACTGTCTTTAGAGTGGATGAACCTGCCCCGAGGGTATACTTGGTCATAGGGAATCAATCTAGGCTGCTACTGGCATTTTTGATTAATTTGACTGATCGAAACTGATGCAAATTTCTTGAAGCCTCGTTGTCTCTGTCCCAGAGATCTGGAAGCGTGGATCTTTAGCCTCGGGGGATTCAGCAAGAAAGTGGCTTAGAAAAGTCTCTTGTTTATTTTACGGCTCATTCATGAGCATTGCCCAGTTACAAACAAAATACAAAAAGAAGAAAAATTTGTATTTCGTGTTTAGTGTTATGTAAACAAACCCAAAGTCCCAAGTTTGAAGAGAACTTTGAATTCGCACAACATTCAAAAAAAAAAAAAAAAACAACAACAACAACAAAATGCAAAATCAAAATTTATGCAAATTTTGAATAACCCGAAACTAACTTGGTCAAATCTTTCAAATATATTTACAGTTATAGAGGGCCACTTTAAGTGTTTCTGCATTTTTTTTTTTATTTCGAATTTAGGTTCATTTGGTTAGGTTTGGGAAAGTGCGACTCAATGTTATTTTTTGAGTCCGGGATTGGAGTTATCCAGAGTCAAGAACACTGGCAGCCGAAATTTGCCAAAAAGTTCACTGAACCTTTTGGGGCGCGACGATACTACTACAAAAAACAACAGTAACAACAACAACAACAACAACAAGAATAACTACTACAACAACCACCTTATTGAAAGATGCTTTGGTAGTGTGGTGGCACTCATTAAGGAAACATAATTTTAATTCTATTTCTATTGTGACTTGGCTCACTGTCTCTTTTACTTTGTTTTTTTAATTATAAGTTTTAATGCTGAGAATAACTAAGCCAAGAACCCACAAAAAAATAATATATATATATATGTATATGTGTAGAGTTCAACTCAGTCCCGGTAGAACTCCCGGTCTTTTTCCACCAGTCTTTCGGTTAGTGTTTTTTTTCGGGAGTCTACGTAATGAATGAAAACTAAAGAGAAGAAAAGTAATAAATGAATCGTCTTTTGTCGTTTTATCTAGACTCATCTGCAGGGGAGCTGAGACAGAGTTTTTTTGGACCCGCTAGAGGAGCCAGCGGTCTGGCATAAATGTTATGAATAATCAGCTTAATTTAAGGCCCGCTTCAAGCCGCCCGGCCGTCCTTAGTCTGTTTATTGTTTTATTCAACCCGAAATGAAGTAGCGGCAGTTAAATTAGCCAAGTGTTGGACACTCGGCCGCTCTCTTGTGTGGATTCTTATACTCGGCTTGCCACCATTCTGGGTTTTTGCTTTGCCACAAAAAATATGCCGGTCGGTATGCTGGTCTGGTCGGGGCGGTGTACTCATAATAGCTTAGTGTTATGTATTAAAATAAATCACTGGCTAAACATGCGACTATAAATCTTGACTTATAGCTTAGAGAATCCAATCCCAAGTCGAGCCAAATCAAGTGTAGACAAAAGTCATTTTCCAAAACAAGAAAATTGATAGAAAAATTTTCAAAAAATATTTTTAATAAAGCTTAATTGGCAAATCCATCAATAGAGAAAGTCAGGGGGTTCTAGGGGAAAGCTAATCAACAAAATTGAAGTTCATAAATTTAACTAATTTTCCTTAACAATTTGAAACAATTTGGAGTTTGGAAAATTTATATTAACCGATTTGAAATCAATTCCATTGGCTTACCAATTAAAATATCGGATGCTTCTCAATCATTCTAAATCGAACGGCTTGGTATTTCAATTGTGGTAAGACATTCTTTTTAGGTTAATTCTAGTTTTTCTTATGGCGTGATGTGGTAATGGCATTTTTTTTTTTTTCTTTCCACGAAAGGTCAACACACACTTTAGCTGATTTATTTCACTAACATTCCACAATTTGAATTGTCTTTCAACAGCCCCTCCAAGTTTTAATTTCTAGGCCTAAGCTGGAAAATGGCATTTCCTGTACCAACAACCACAAAATTCTTTAACCTTAAAGTTTTATGAGTCCTGTTTTTTTTCTTCTTACTTTTAAGCGCCTATTTATACCATTTGAGGCTGGTATTCATTTTTGTTATTTTTGCCAATTCCTAGAAGGGCATAATAGCAAGAGGAACAACCAGCAGAATAAGAAGCATTGCCGCTTACTTACTTACTGCATTTAAAAGAGCTTAAGAGGTTCTTTTTTTTGTCTCTTGCTAGCTTTTTTATTGATGCAATCAAAAGCTAAAGAACAAAAAAAAAAAGTGGGAATCAGAAGCGGTCGTGCGTTTTTTAATGAGCAATGGAAATTTCTGTGCCACAAAACCCCAGAAAAGATTGACAATGAAAATGAGGTACGAAGCGTCCAAGTTTTATTTATAGCAGCACCTAAGCGTTGCCATTAAAAGTGCTCAACACACACACACGCACACACACACACACTAACAGGTCTGTCTTTGGTAAGAGGGGACCAATTAATTTGCAGGCATTGACCAAATACCCAAAGAACCAAGCCAACGAAAAAGAATGCAGGCGAACACAGCTCTGACTCCACGGACTCTGATGAGAGGCGCCAAAGTGCCAACACAACACCCCATTGGACTAGGCAACGGCCCAGCATACACAGCACACACACTCTGCCATGGCCAAACTGTCAGAATTTTTGCCAAGGCAAACCCAATGAGCTGTGCTAATTAATAATAATAAAAAGAAAACAGCAAGAACATCGAAGAACAGGAAGACCAAAGATCGCAGGCAGCCTAGAAAAGAATCGGGGCATTCGGCAGAGATGAGGACGAAGTCGACCAGCTATCTTGTGGTTCACAAACTAGCTTGGATGTTTATTTTTAGAGCATATAAAAAGTTTGCTGCCTTTGGCTAATGGTAATGAGCTGCAAGCTATTTACAGTTTAGTCTGAGTGGCCTTGCAACAAGTTGCCGATCCTGTCCTCTGGTCCTTTTCTACCACCAAAACATTGGTTAGCTGGCAGAAGAACTTTTCAGGCTGGTCGAATATTTATGGGCCAACATTAATTTGGCTTTATGCTCGCCAGAGTTAAGCTTGATTAGCATGTCGAGCATTTAATTTAAACACTTGGCTAGCTACAGAAACAACCCCCAAAAAAATACTATAAATAAATAAAAAAAAAAAATAGTATTAAACAACAACAATCAGCATCGTTGAATGGCCTTCAACGTCCTTGACTAGAGATTTAGCCGCTGGCTGGGCTATGGCAACTTCTCGGCCTGTAATTAAATTTATTTACTTATTATTAAACCAAACTCTTTGCTAGTCGTTGTTGTTTTTGTTGTTATTATTGTTTTTATAACTCACGTTTTTCACTCACCAAATATTGTAATTTATTTGTTGAATTCCATTTGTCTGGTGGCGAAAATCCAAATAGAAACATCGGCCATGTCTATTAGCAAACAATTTGTATTGTCTAATAGCTTGCTAATCATTTGTAACGTCATCAATTTATTTTTAAACAATACTCTGGGCATATATATTTTGATTATATTTTTTTATTATTTTTTTTCTTTTATTTAATTTATTATTTAATAATGCGTTGTATGCTAATATTTCACTGTCTTTAGTCGAAGTTGTTTTGATTGTTTGATCCATCAAGGTTGGCAGATGTTCTAAAATTTTTCCTATATTTATTTAAATAGGCCAAACAAGCTGGTTATTTAATTTATCATTTCTCGTAGGATTTCCATTGAGGGCCACAGAGCTTATCATAGCCTGGAGTTAGATGAAATAAGCAAATAATAAATGGAGGAGAAAAAAAAAACAGAATCAAAATAAAACAACAAAAGCCTCGGCGAATAATAGATAAAAGTTGAAAAACACTTTATGCCGATTTCTGAAAGACAAACGAAATCAAAAAGTCATCATGGCGTGTTTCAGAAACCCAAATTTCAAAACAGATCTCGCAGACTTCTTCAATTTTTCTGAGCTTGTGTGTGCTTAATGAGCATTCAATTGATGCAGAAAGCAAAAAGACCACAAACTTCGCTTCATAGAAATTAACCATAAACGGCATTTGTGAAACGTTACAGTTGATCAGGCGAAAGATGAAATTTGATTAGCAAAAAAAAAAGTATAACAACAACAACAAGAAAAGACTATAAAGAATCGAACTTTTGGGCTACTCCCGCTGTGGGTACTTCAGAAGTACGCAATGAAATTAAAGAGAAGTGCGCCCCTGAAACGAGGTCAATAGGAAATGAAAAGTGAAATTTTCAACTTGTGGCGAATCAAAAAAAAAAAAAAAAGTATCTATATATGTGAAAAAATATATATTTTGTTTTATTATTATTATTTTTTTGGCAAAAGGAACTTGCAATTTAAATATCATTAATTTCTGGGTTAAGCTTTTGTGGCGAGCACTTGAAAATTGCCACCGTATAATAAGTTTCTAGGTAGTTTCAGCACACAGCCACTTCGGAGCCCCCAAGCCAAATTGCCATTGAATTTTTGCTCAGTTTTAATAAGCAGCCAAACGACAACTGCGTAAAGTGCTTTTGAGTTCTTTTCCTCGATTTTTTTTTTTTTTTTTTTTTTTTTTTGTAGGTGTAAAATTGCTGACAGCTTAAGAAAAATAGAAAGAGAGTGAGTCTTGAAAGGCCAATGAATGATGGGCTGGCCTGGAGCCATAAGTTATAAATTGTTAATATGGTATATGGAAATTTTCTCTAAGCCATTTTGGGAGGTATTTTCAAGATAAAAGCCATTCTTCTTGCCTTGAAGATTCTCATCAATTTCTATTAAGACTTCAAGAATTGCCTTGGGAACTTTCTCTTGAGGTAGTTTCTGAGATTTCCAAGTTTTCACATATGATAAGGATAAGGTACATTAAAGAAAAAACAGAACCAGACTTAGTAGATCCCCAAGAGTTAGCAATGGATTAGTCAGCATTACGAATGGAACTTGGTATATTGATCTCTTTTGTCTGAACATTTATCGGAAAAAACCTGATCAGATCACTATATCATATTCAAGCCTCAATCTGTCCAACATCTATAAACTGATCTTAAGGTAACTCTTTAAATATTTGGAATTCTATATAATGTAAAACTGTCTTACCTAAATCGGCTTTAGAAATATCTTCGGTACCACGGATACTATCGTTTTTTTTTTTTTGGAATGAGTCACAGATTCTTTTTATTAAACAATAAAATTTAATAACCAATAATTATATGCATGTTTTATTAACTAAAAAAAATTAAGAAAACATAAAAAAAATATCAAAACAAATAAACACTTGTCAAATGCTAAGCGATATAATCAATTACCACGATTTATGTAGTTATCTACTAAGCATGTATTCATTATTAAGATTTTATATGTTGCACTTGAGTCAGCCAAAAACAGCGACTGGCGAGACTTGTGCATAACGCTTAAAGGCAAACTTTACATCCCCAGGCCCCGCTATCACCCCGACGATCACTAAGCCAGCCACAATTATGCTTAGGCTTTTTGGTATCGTTGTGGGAATGGCTATATGTGGAGGTATTATGGGTACGGGAGAGGGGTCTCAAATACAAGTACTTTCGGTATTGGCCCCTAAAGCGTGAATCATCTACAAAAGCATCAAAGCGTCAGTTCGTGCTAAACGAGACCTTCTGCAGGTATATTGAAAACTTCAGATTAAGCTGAGTGTTAAACCAGAAACAACAACAACGAAAACACCACCACCACTGACAATAACAAAAGCAATTAAATTAAAGTTCGCCGTAATTCAGAAGGGTGCGTAGAGCGGGCATTAATACAAAGAGTACATGGGGTATTTTATTTTGTAAATTTTTGGCCATAAAAAAGATGCCCAACCAAAAAAAGAAAAAAAAAATAAAATAACGAGCTAATAAAAAGAGATGTTTTACGGAAGGGCCAATTATATCCCATTGGCTAAAATCCGAAACTGACAATGAGTAGCGGCAATGATGTAGCTTTTGATGAGAAAGGTCGATTGACGCTTTGGTCATCATGGCTGGTTCACATTATCAAACAATAAGTATTAATTTTAATAAATAATCAGAGAATACATCTTACTTATATGTATATCTATACACTGGCATACTATTTCCGAGTTCAAATTAATATTTGATTTTTTTATATCGAAGCAAAATAGCAATTTCAAAATCAACCGAATTCAGTTAATTCAACATAAATTCCCCCTGCATTTCAAGTAATCTTAAGAATTTTTTTTTTAATAGCTTAAAAATAAAGGTAAATAAAAAAAATAGTATTTACTCTTTGACATAGAGAAGGTAACTTGACTAGGCGGGCAGAGTTGGAGGGTTATCAAAATAATGTTTGACTCATCTTGTCCGCTCAATTCCGATTGGAATATGTTTAAAAAGATATTTTTTTAAGACGGAAATGATTGCCTGGAAAAAAATACGCAAATAAAAAAATTAAGAAAAATATATAGTCGAAGTAAACAGCAACAACAACAAAGGCAGCAAGAGCCACAGCAGAATCAACAGTTTCTTGGTTGGCTAAGAATAAATTAAATTTATGCATGGCAACCTTAAATTTATCAAAAGAATTTTTGAAATTCTGAGAGATTTAAATTTAACCACTGAGCTCACCTAACCAATAACAAAACAATTAAGCAGCCAAAAGAACCAAAAGAACTTGGCTAAGCAAAGAAAGAAAGCAAAATCCAAGGCAAATAACATTTTGGTTTTACTTTCTTGGGTTAGGAGAACAATTTAAAATCTGAACTCAAATTGCCCAAAACTAATGGACGAAAAAAGTCTGTCTAATAGTTAAAACAAAAAAAAAATTAGTAAACAAAATAATGAAACCAAAAAGTAAATAAATAAAAAATAAACAAATGAAAAATGATGAATGATGTGGTTTCTTTTTTTTTTTTTTTGCAATCTCTCAAAAAATAGTTGTAGATATCTCGTACATATGTTTTAACAAAGCTTAACTAATTAAGTGAACACACACAAACGAATTTGTGCTTGCATGTTTATAAAAAATTAAATTAAATATTAATAATAAATTTATTAAATTTTTGTGTCTTACAAAAGAGTTTTAAGCATTTTTTTTTTATAAATGCAGTCGAAATATTTGGAGGTTTTTGAACTTTGAGAAGGACAAGAAATATAAAAATTAAGTGTTTTTTAAAGTGGCTAAAGAGAATGACTAAGTGTGAATAAATAAGAGATGGGTTATTGGCTATCTCAAGGAGTGGGAAGTTTGGTAAACCAAAGTTTGAAGAGTTAAAAATAAATAATACCAATCCATTGATTATATGATATCATGTTTGCCTAATGTTTTGTGAAATTGCCTAGGCAGGGAGAGTTATTTTTAAATAAATTTGAAATGGTAAACAAATTAAGATAGGTGGATAGAAAGGTGGCCAGTAATCCAAAGATTAGCACCGCCATAGTGCAGGAAACATCGCACTCCAAACGATGCAACAGACGCACCAAACGCAACCAACACCCGATAGGGGTATAGGGTTTGTGGGTCGTAAGCAGTGGTTCCATTTCCAATACCATGGGATCATAGTTGAGATCCAGGAGTAGACTGCCATAGCTAGCCTCGGCTGCTATGCGCTGATGAACACATTCCATGCGTCGAATGCGGCGGTACAAAAGTGGTGGCAGAATAAAGACCAAAGGACCTGTGATAGTGCCGCCAACAACATCCATTAGGGCATCAAAGCTGGGCACAAACTCGGCCACCAGCACTTCCAGGGCAAGCACAGAGGAACGTATGAGTATCCGCTTAACAGAAAGAGCTGAAAAAATGAAAAATTTGGGGAATTTCCCAATCAATCCGAATGAACAGTTCGCCTTACCTTCGGGCAGCTTGAAGTAGTTTTCAATTTGCAGAAACATGGCCGAACTGGCCACTGTCACGGAAAAGCACAACTGCAAAGACATAAGAATCAACATCACATAGAAGGGCACACTGGTGGGCAGGGACTGTAGCAAATTCTCGGCAATCATAGAGCCGAATTTATAGGCGGCAATTATAGAACCAAAAATGGCCACACTGCAAGTAACTAAAAAATAAAAATAAAAATCATTAAATTATTCAAAGTAAAAGGAGAGACACTTACTGGCGATGCCACCCAAGGCTGCCCAGGATACCTGAGATTTGTGGTGCATATCAATCTGCAGGGTGAGCAGAACAGGATGAATATCAAACTGGAAGGCCAAAATGCTGTAACTGTTGAGCATGGCAAGAAAACCGGGGAACTCTGTAAAGTGTCAACAAATGAAAATACATAAATAAATGAATATGGTGCACACTTACCCAAAGTGATGCCCTCAAAGGGGTCACCAATCGCTGGAGCTGCTAGAAGACAGTACCAAAGCAGAGCCACAATGATGATCATGACGCAGACTGCAATGATGGCCAGGCCACTGCAATGCGAAGCATCCACTTTAACAGATGTAAAACAATCAAAGACATCGAACTTACCGCATATGCTTTGGACTGCCCAGCCACATGAGTGGACAGATAACCACACCCACAATAATGGCCCAATAACAATAGGAGAAGGTGTACTGGCCTCCACTCATGCGTTGCACCACCGACTCGAGATTTTCAGCCGCCATCACCACACTGGGCACAGCCATCGAAAAGATACTCAAGTCCAGGAGCACAGATACCAATAGACTTACATACGGACCATAGGCCAGTTCAGCCAGGGCAGCATAAGGATAGCTACGCTTCTGTCCAATCGATGGATCCAGCATTTCAGCCATAGTCCAGCATTGGGCCAGCAGAAACGAAGTATACACTTGCAGAAAGATAATGGAGAGCACAAGAAATATACCAAAATAGCCCAGCTTGACCAGCATGCCAGGCAGGGTGAGAAAGGGAAAGATGCCAAATAAATCGACCACATAGAGAATGGCTATGAACAGTGACAGATTTTCCGGTGCATCGTCATAGGCCCGAAAATGGGGCAAAGCACTAAAACGCGTACGCGACAAAAACGGCAACTGATCATGCTGATGACTTGGAGTCAATTGGACTGGACCACGTTTTGGCAAGGCAAAAGAGCCACGCGAAGGACGCGGCGCTGGCTTGACTTGCTGGCGCTTGAAAAGAAACATTCGCTACACAACGAACCCAACCGAATCCCTTGACTTTGACCACACAACTGTAACTGACATAAGTCTATTCTAAGACACAAACTAACGACTCTCAAATGCAAGTGGAGCTGACAACCAAGACGACGACGGAGATGGGGCGAAGCGCATAAACCTGGCCCGCAACAAGTTTGCAAGTCATGCGATATGACTAAGGAAGCCCTTTAGATGCAATGTCAATGTACGTTCTGTTCAATTCATTCGGCTTGTTTGTATTCCAATTTAGCAGCTGGGCAAGTTCAATGCCTGCAAATACTGACCAATATATGGAGAGCCAAAGCTGTCGCAATTGAAATAATTAAACATAAACACAACCAATTCAAGCTTATAGCACAAACATTAAAGTTTATTTAAATATTTTACATAGAACGGTAGAAAGCACATGTGTTTCTTAAACCATGAACAGTCGGTGTCGTGTCTTAGTCGTAGTCCGTAGTCCTCATTTTAAACCGGCTGCACATTAGCAATTTTCTGTTTCTTCGGCTGAGACTGCAGGAAAATATTTTAAAATTAATGAATAAAGTTTTAATAATTTTACGTACTTCCATTTGCTCCTTGTTTGTGCCATTTTTTTCCATGGTTATAACCTGTACTGCCTGGCCGGGTCCTGCGCGATTGAGCACCAATTTGGTACCGCGAATTTGTTTAGTCTGAGTTTCACCACAGCAAAAGACTCGCTGTGAACTGACCTCTTTCAAGATACCATCCGATTCATCCATGTCCTGTTCATTCTCATCATCTGTATCGGCTTTGCGAATCGATTTGATTTCCATGGTCTTGGTATTGTCCATGTAGGCGCGATTGAAGAGCAATTGATTCGGTTGCACTGTATCTGTTATATACTTACTGAATATTCAATATAAATTTCCGTTGGGGGTTGGGCATGCATGTCAGTTGAACAACAACAACAATAACAAGGGTATATAGAGTAGCTTCAATTTAGTTGGGTGCATTTGGATAGCTCTTATGATACGTACACTGAGCACTGCACTGTTTTTGGTGCACAACAAAAATCACAATCAAAATAATATTAACTAATTTTGTTTTGAAATAAATAATAATTATTTTTTTAATCTAGAAAAATTCATGAAAATAAAGAGGAGAGAAGGCAAGAAGGGGAACCGCAAATCTTTCCTTTTTTTTATTCTTTGGTTCACTCACACTCCATAAATAACTGCCACTGCACGAGAAGCTCTTGTTGCTGTTGTTGTCTTTGTTGTGGTTTATGTTGCGTTCGAAGTTGTATTTCAGGGGTAGGTGGTGCTGGTGCTGGTGACGGGTGCAGAGCTTTTATCTTGGATGTCAGACTGTGACTATGCAAAGTGCGATGAGGACAAGGTCAAGAGTCGTCCCCATTGGGTGCATCCTGTGTTTGCCTATGCCTGGCAATATGAGAAAGAAATTTTTGGAATACCAAATCTTTTGGAAGAGAGTGATCATGTGTGGCAGTCCTAATCAAAGTCTTATGAGTGGGGCAGTGGAACTGAACCAATGACGACTAAATCAGTGTACGTATCAAGGTCCATTTCTCATATGCATGGACAAGGGTGCAATGATAATGTGAGAGGAATGAGAAATGAAATGTGCAGAGCTTACGTTCTGATATTATATAAGCCTTGGCGTATTATATATTGAAGGACGAGATCATCTATGAGGTACTTAACCGACTGGCCTCGGCTGAGAAGTCGACGCACTAATGAAGAACTCACTTCATTGGGCACCCAATTGGTTATTAAGGTTATATTGCGCTGGTAAAGAGAACACTCATATTATTTGTTTTCACAAAAGATTTTTTTTTTTGCTTACTTGATGCTTTGTTAATATGTCAGATTCAAATATAAACTTTTCAGGATTCGAGCCAAAACGTGTTATGACCACCAAGCCATGATTAGCTACGATATCTTCAATCTAAAATAATCAATATTAAATTTTAAATGCACTACTTTGATTAGCTTTAACTTACGTCTTCGGTAGCCCAAAGTCCAGGTACAGCGAATGATTCAAGCAAATCGGCACCGCAAAGCAGTTTAAGTTGTATGGGATCCCGGCGATCGCGCAATCCAAGCGGCAGCCAACCCGGCAAGATACCGCTTTGTTCATCATCACCGGGTGAGTTGACATAATTGTTCATAAAATTCTGGTGGTACTGCAACACAGAATGTGTCCGCATCCACTGCGGTTGATGTGTTTCCCAATCAGATAAACGGATCCAGTTGGAAGTTTGCAAAGCTAGTTTGACCATAGCACAACGATCTAAAGACGGCGCCAAGCCTTTCTTTCCATAGGAATCATGTGTGGGCGAGATAATACCACCGACGACCTTGTGAGTGCCCTGCATTTCAAAGTGATCTTTCGCTATCTCTACATGAATATTTGTTTATTGATTATAACGGCTGAAGGCTTGTCATTTTGTCAGTTCAATTTTCACTTACCAAACAGACGCAAATGCATCGGTGTGGGTGGACTAAAACAGCCGCAAGCTATAAAAGCTATTCGAGGCAATAATGTCTTGGTTTCTTCAATAAAGGCCGACATTTTAAATAATAACTCCTCAAGCCGATTTTGTTTTGACTGACTCAGGCTTGTGAAATCGTCAGCTGTTTTGCAAACATATGGTAAAAACAGAGCTGCCAGCTCACGCAGCAACAGCTGTTACCGCTAGAGGGCGTTAGGTAGCACTGCCAACCCAGCTTGTCAGAAATATTGTAGTAGAAAATCAAATATGGCGTCTCGCTCCTTGATAAAATTTTTGTAGTATTTATCATTTATATTCATTGTGCTTCGTGTCCGTCTTGCATTTAATTGTAATCCGGGAAAAGGTGCGAGCTGTTGTCTTGATATTTAAAGTGCCGCACAAAAAGATTAAGCCATATTCGTAGTCTATAATTTAGTGAGAGAGAACCAAGACATTGCAAAAATGCGTTTGTGAATTTTCGGCCACACTTGACACAGACTCAGCACTAGCAGCGGAAGAAGGAGTGATAGTGCAAACTGCCAAGTGGGGCGTCCAGCCAAAAACACACACGTCGAACTCTGCATCATCAGAAGTCCGCATCAGTGGGACCAACGCCACCAAAAAAATAAAAAGAAAAACACACACACACAAACATAAAAACAAAACCAACAACACATAAACATGGCGCTTGTGACTGTGCATCGTTCACCAAGTGTTTCGGGTTCCCCACAATGCTCGAATTCGGTGAGTAGCAAGGTGGCCAGAAGGAGGCGGTGGCTACCAACCTGAAAAGTGGGCCCACTGGCCCACAATTTATGCATTTCCTACCTCTATTCGTGAGGTCAGTGTGGTTTGGTGCGTATGTGTAATTGTATTGGAGTGTGCGTAAGAGTGTGTACATTGTGCATAGTTGTCAAAGCTCTCGCTCTCTTCTCACTCTCCGATTCTGCTTTGTTTTGGTTTTTCTCCTAGCACATATTACGTGTTGCGAAGGGGTCGTTGCCGCCGCTGTGGGGTGGATACGGGCGGTTGTTAGCTAAAACACACATAAGCACTTCCGTTTAGCGCCTGAAGAGCTGCCCACTAAACGTGTCAAAGCCAATGCGTGCCAGCCTGCTTCCGCTTTGGCCAGCGATCCCGTGAAATCCACACTGCACGCACATCCCTTCAGTCCTCGTCCCTTCCCAATATGGGCAATTTACCTGTCGCCTGCTGCTAACATTGCCAACCAAACCAAAAGGAACAAACGAACGAACCCAAATTAATATGATTTAAAAATGCTCAACTCAAGTGTGTAATGAGTGTATGTGGTCTTGCAGCCGTGTAGGCGTTTTGTCAGCGTCATCATCGTCAGTCTCGCCACCACCGTGAATAAGTCGCGCATCTGTTTTTTGTTGCGTTGTTTTTGCCAATGCCTCTGTAACTCAACCAAAACCAGCCAGCCAGCCAGCAAACCAACCAGACGACGAGCCGCCCGCCGCACATATTTCAATACATTTTCATTACCTTATTTGTAGTTTTGTCAACGGCCGACTTGGTTGGCTGTCATTTTTTTTGTTTTGATTTTTCTTTCGGTTCCGTTAGGCTGACTAAACGCCCACCCGCCCGTCTGTCATACGCCCCAAAAATAGTTCTCTCAAGACCTTGTGACCGTTCAGTTGCCGCCACTGCCATTGCCCTTGGAATGTATATTCAACAGACAATAATCGTGCATACATATGCTCGCATCTATCAGAATCAGATCCCCAGAACCAGAGGCGGCCGACACACGGCCAAAATTTTGCTAGTCAAACGGCGGGACTAATGTAAACAATTACAAATCCAATTCCGCGCTATCGGCGCTGCCATAAAAATCATACAAACAATGGTACTGGCCCCAACTTATTTCATTTCTACAAAGTAGAATTTGAACGACATCTTTCATTATCAAATTTCACTTATATAAGCAAATATACAATGTCAGAGTGTAATATATTTTGGATTTACCGTACCTGGGTGAGTCACGGAAATCGGAACAAAGATGACCAATTAAACCAATTTAAAGACGAAATAGTTTTAATCTTACCATTCTCGAATCTTTACACACTGAAAGGAAATGCAAAAAAAAAAAAAAAAAAAAAAAACAACTGGGACTATTAATTTGCTTATTAAATTTGCTGTTTTCAGGATGGCGAAGCGGATGATGATGAAGGCAAGAAAAAAGAAAAAACCGAATGCTATTTTACCAGCAAGGGAACCGCAGTGATATTGGCACTTCAAGACATACCCAAATATGCCGAAAGACGGCTCAGCACAGACTCCACCCGGTCGACCAACAGTACCCAAAGCAATAACTCTGACATCCAGCAGCATTTACAGTCCATGTTGCACTTGTTGCAAGAGCACGATACACTGAAAATGGTAAATATTTCGAAAATATTTCGTAGGAAACAAATGAATTAATTTAAAAATCTCTTTTGCAGGCGGTGAAATTGGAATCAACACGGACGAATCGTACCCGGTATCTAGTGATAGCCTCTCACAGTTGTGCCCGCACGGGGACAACTGAGCGGCATGTTAAGATAACACGCCACAATTCGGCCAAGGCCTCATCCACTGCAACGGTTGTTCCAACGGCGACACAGCGCCAACTATCTGTGGATAGCCACAAGACACAGCAGCCATCTAGTGATGAGGGGTTGGTTACACCACGATTCTCGCCGAATGTGAGCGGCAACCGTCAAAGCCTTAAATGTGATGCTGATAAGGAGAGCGCTGCTGGTGACAACAAGAATACCTCGGCCGTGGAGGAGTCCTGTCTGTTGGGCATTGATTGCAATGAGCGAACAACGATTGGTCTGGTAGTGCCAATTTTGGCCGATACCACCATCACACTGGATGGCGATGGGTAAGCCAACTTGATGATGATCCCTAGAAGTTGCAAAATCAATTCGATCTATTATCTGTTCCAGTGGCTTCATTGTGGCCGTGTTTGAAAGGACACACATATTCAAGCCGGTGTCAGTGCAGACGATGTGGTAAATTTATTGTCGGACACACATTTTTCTTTCAATTATTGAAACTCTGTTCTGTTGTACAGGTCGGTGCTGCAGACCTTACACAAAGTATCTGACAAGGCTCGTGAAAATAACTTTTATCCCAGTGGACCATCTCACGATTGGCTATCCTGGTACGAAGAACATATTCAGTCGGATCAGTCGTGCCTAAATGAATGGAACGCCATGGATGCGCTCGAGAGTCGTCGACCGCCCTCACCAGATGCCATAAGAAACAAGTAAGCAAGACGAATCACTCAAAAGTGTTCGATATTAAGTTTACTCTTTAACCAGGCCAACCGCCAAGGAGGAAACTAAGAGTGTCATTAAAATGAAGCTGAAGGAAATAATGATGTCGGTGGATTTGGATGAAGTCACCTCGAAATTCATACGCGGTCGCCTCGAGGAGATTCTGAATATTGATCTTGATGAATACAAATCGTTCATCGACAATGAAATGTTGCTTATCCTAGGACAAATGGATGCTCCCACAGAGATCTTTAAGCATGTCTATCTTGGCTCTGAATGGAATGCCAGCAATTTCGAAGAGTTGCAAAAGAATGGGTGCGTATCTAAAAAATTATATACTCTTCTATTCGGCAAAAATAAAGAGCATATTTTTGTTTCCACAGAGTGCGTCACATTTTGAATGTGACTCGGGAAATTGACAACTTTTTTCCTGGCATCTTCAATTACTTTAATGTGCGAGTCTACGACGATGATAAGACGAATTTGCTTAAATTTTGGGACGACACCTTCCGATACATACAACTTGCCAAATCCGAGGGCTCCAAGGTGCTGGTGCACTGCAAAATGGGCGTGAGTCGTTCGGCCTCTGTGGTCATTGCCTATGCCATGAAGGCGAACAATTGGGATTATGAGTACGCTCTAAAGTACGTGAAAGGAAAGCGCAGCTGCATTAATCCAAACAAGAACTTTACAAACCAGCTTCTAACCTACAATGGCATGCTGGACGCCATGAAGAACAAAGACAAGCTGCAGCGCAGTAAGAGTGAAACGAATCTGAAAAGCACAAAGGATGCCCGACTCTTGCCGGGCAGCGAACCCACACCACTTATACAGGCCCTCAACCAGGCCAAATCGAAGTCATCCTCTTCGGGCGAAGGCGGAGTCAATACTCTGGACGAGGATGACGAGCAGAGAGGCAACCTTCGTGACAGTCATCGTCGAGGCAGTGCACAAAAAAAGAATCGTTCGTTACGTCGCTCAAGCAGTACATCGCCCAAGACTCAAACTGCCGTGGTCACTAAACAGCAAAGCCAGAGTCTGGAGAACCTAACGCCAGAGCGTAGCGTCGCTGAGGAGCCCAAGAATGTGCGCTTTCCCGGTAGCAATGGTGAGAACTATAGTGTCACCCAAAACCAAGTGCTCCACATCCAAAGAAATAAAACACCCCTGTCAGTGCGCACACGCGTATACGATTTCGAGTCACATCGTGGACTACGTCTGCCTGGACAACGTGATCGTGATCGTGATCGTGGCGATCAACACCAACCAGCTTCGAATAGCAACACTGTCTGGACTGCGCAGTCGAAGCTGATTACTCAAACTTCAAATATTGGAGGCAATGCTCCAGAAGCTGGACCAGTGTTGACCAGACGTGATTCTGCCTCGTCGGATGTCTTCTCTTCCCAGGTGGATAATGTATTTGCCAAGGAAGAGTGCGAGAAGCGACAACGTCGCAAAACGCACTCATGGACTGAAACGCTTGGCCCCAGCGGTGGCCTCATTTTGGACTCGCCAGGACAGATGCCAGTAAATGTGCCTCAGACACGCGGTCCCCGCCAACGCGAGCTGCCACCGCGTCACTCCTCCTGGGGATCGGGAGATAATCGGAATAGCCAGCGTACAAGTTCCTGCAACCTCTATGACTCCAACCGCAATACGACAGCTATTATCGAGGGCGTGATCCAAAACCAAATGCGTATTACCACCGGCACCCAGAAAGCATCTAGCCACATTAATGTCAATGATCAGCAACCACCCACTCACCTCGGCACTGTGAAGCGTACAAAGCAAAAGCTGGAGGAGAATACTGGGCTCAAGAAACGCTGCCAGGAGAATGAACCCGACACAATTCACACCACCACCATCGCCTCCAACGAACCTGTGAAGAAGGGCACCAGCTTGTTTCGCAGTGCCTCCTCTGCCAGTGGCACGCGAACACGTCAGCCACTGCGCTGTAATAGCGAGGAGCTCATGCACACTTCCGACATTGAGAATAAGAACACCACGACGGATCTGGAGACAGCCCCAGTGGTGATGCGCAGCCATATTGGACCTTCTCCTACGGAGGACCAACGCATTTCGGGTAATGTGCAAATACTCAAGCAGAATTTTGAAGCCAAAGCGGTAGGTGTGACCTCCAGTGCTGTGCCCAGCAGCGGCAGTGCAGCAGGACCCCCCACACCCACGAACAAGAAATCCTCCCATCAATCGCTGCCCTTATCGCCAGTGGCCCAGCATGCCGAGCATGCGGGTACAGCAGCTGTGGCAGCATCAAGAGGCACAACTACGGCGGCGGGGGTGGTGGAATCGGCAACGGATGCCTCGCCGTCCTCCTCTTCCTCGACTTCCACATCGTCAGAGTCTAGTGTTAGCGAATCTTGTGATCGTAATGTTAAAGGCCTTGTGCATATATATCAAACATCCAACAGCACCACCGGCACAACAACATTAACCAACCCGGCACCGCCTTCGGCTGTAATTTCCACCACAAATACCAGTGGCCCGAAGCCACGACCCCGATCCTACTACGATCGACCCCAGTCGAATAGAACTCACGAGTACAGTGAGAGTCGACCGCCGCCCGATCCTGGGCGACACCATCGCGTGGTCCATGGTTTCAGTCATGTACCACATGCCCCAGCGGCGCCCCCACCACCGACTGAACAACAGCAGCAGCACCAGTTGCAATACCGCCGTCTAGCACAGCATGGGAGGACTCATCCGTTGTCTAGGCTTAGTTTACCAAAGCAAAGCTTCAATACCGCTGCTTACAACACCATGTAAAGAATTTATTTTACTTCCTATTCACACATTCACCTCCACCACCGCCTACCCACTCTTGACACATTTACCTAGTGCTCCGGGAAGCTGCTGTCTGTCGCCTCGAAAGAAATGAAACATAAACGAAAATCATCGCATCTGCATTCTCACGGTTGGCATTGGCATTGGCTTGTCCCAAGCATTCTTTTTTTATGTTTTGTGTTTGTTAACAATTGCATTGATTATGTGTTATACGCGACTGCAATTTGGTGACGTCAGTTGCCGATTTTAGTCTGTCGTCCATCAGCATATCCACAAAATGTACAAGTTATTATTCGCGTATTTTGTGTTTTGTTGTTGTGAAATCCTAATCTAATTACAAAGACAAAGGAAATCATTATTACTACTTTTTTTTTTACTTTCAACCTTCCGTATTTTCGCAAAACAAGAAAGAGGAAACAAAACAAAAGTGCCGTTCAGGGACTATGGAAAAAGTAACCTATGAAAAAGAAACTGTATTTGTATTTTTAAATTATTTGTAACTATATACATATTTATTTTATATTATGCAAGAACTGCCTACGAATAAACGATTTATTGTATATACATACACTCATTTTTCATATATTTAATAACATTTATTATGTGGTTGTGGAGTATTTGTTAGTTCGTTGTTTATTCTTCTTGTTAGTCTTGTCGGATGTGTCCCAAAAATTAAAATTGAATTATCCTTTCTACCTTTTGCAATTATTGCGAAATTTGTATTTGCAGCTTGCACCGCATTATTCTACGATCTTTTCGTTGCTCTTTTGATAACAACTGGAGCATTGAAGCGTGGACACCAAAACTGCCGCGTCATTGATATATAATTGAATTTACAAATTAAATTGAAGCATATTAACCAACATGAGTAATTGTTTTTAATTGCAAAACACAAAAAAAAATTGAAGAAAATTACTTAATTTTAAGTGATCAAAATAAAAAAGAGTTTGCTAAATTTAAATTAACGGTTAAGTCAGGTACACATGGTTGCACAATTTAGTAGTCTCAGTAAAAACAAAAAAAAGAACAGCTGACTGCAGGTTAATAGAGCTGGCATCACCGAATTAGAAAATGACACACTCGCATTTGAACTGGTTGGCAACTCTCTTCGACACACACACACAGAAACACACACGCACACAGGCGTGCACACGATTTCCCATTAGTTTCTTTATTTTGTGCAGAAAATTAATACTAGCAAAAAGTATAAAATTTTGCGTGTCGCGGTTGTTTTATCGTACAACCAACGAAATTCATTGTAACCGATCAAATTTCGTACCAATAATGCAATCAATACCAAATCTACAATTTCTCATCTAACCGAACGAACATTTTATTAAACTGTTGTAATCGTCGTCGAACTCGTTGTTGCTCTTGCTGTTGTTTTTATTGCCGTTGCCGTTGTCATTGTCGCCTCTTTTTGTACGTGGCGTTTGCACAATTGGCTCTGCCTCAACACGACTTCTGGCCTATCAGCAAGTCGTTTGGGTAGTTTAGTCGAGGTGCGGGCAACAAACATTACTGCGAGTTAATTTTTACTTTAGACTCTGGACGGGTCCACGGGTGAGAGGTGGTGGTAAAAATGACGGATGTCGTAGCGAAGGCAGCGGCCGAAAAGGCCGACCCAGAAATGAAGGGTTGGTTGCTCAAATGGACCAATTACATCAAAGGCTATCAACGCCGCTGGTTTGTGCTATCCAAAGGTGTCCTAAGCTATTATCGCAACCAAACTGAGATGAATCACACCTGTCGCGGTACCATATCGCTTCATGGAGCACTTATACACACCGTGGACTCATGCACTTTTGTTATCTCAAACGGAGGTACCCAGACGTTTCACATCAAAGCCAGCAATGAGGTAGAGCGTCAGTCTTGGGTAACAGCCTTGGAGCTGGCTAAGGCCAAAGCCATACGGGCAATGGAAAGCGAAGAGGAGGATGCCAAGGAAACGGCCCAGGTGGTGCCCAGCCAGGAAATCAACTTTGTGGTGCGGGACCTAACCGATCGTCTGGAAAACATGCGTACCTGCTACGATCTGATAACAAAACATGGTGCTGCCCTCCAACGAGCCTTGACCGAACTGGAAACCAATGAAGAGGAATCCCTGGCCAGCCGCACAAAAATTGTCAATGAACGATCCACCCTCTTCAGAATCACCACCAAAGCCATGATCAATGCCGGAAACGATTATCTGCATACGGCCGAGTCGCAGGGTCACAAGTGGTCCAAGATGCTGCAGCATGAAAGGGAGCAGCGTCAACGCCTAGAAGAGATCATCGAACAGATGGCCAAACAGCAATCCCAAATGGAACAGGCAGCCGTTTTGGTGCGACAAAACAAACCCCTACCGCCCATGGTCTCTTCCAGCACAACCTTGTCCCTGATACCGAGTGGCTCAGGGCCTTCAGCGGTTACCTCGGACGATGAAAACGAATTCTTCGATGCCGAAGAGAACGGCTACTCTGGGCGGCCAGATGATTCGCCCATTGATGGAACCTTCACTCTGACACTAAACAAGCAACGCACCAGCTCTGAAGAGCAAGTCGAGGGCCAGACTGGCAGTTCCTCGGAAAGCGACGAACAGAAGCGGACTATTCAAACCTTCCAGAAATTTTGTGTCGTGAGTGCCCCCCGAGTAGCTTCCGGTGGCGATAAGCCCCCAAATCCTGGCCGACCATCTTCAAGTTCGAATCGATCAAACAAATCCAATCAATCGTCCGGCTCCAACACTTCGAATTCCTTGAGTAAAGGTGTCCAATACCATCTCTCACAGCGCTCGAGCTTAAACAGCGTCAGCAGTAGCGCCACAAATCAGCCGACGACGGTCAGGACGAGACGCTCACGGGTGCCCGATAAACCAAACTATCCTCTCAGCCTTTGGAGTATTATGAAGAACTGCATCGGCAAAGATCTGTCCAAAATTCCCATGCCCGTCAATTTCAATGAACCGCTGTCTATGCTGCAACGTCTTGTAGAGGATTACGAATACGCCGACATCTTGGACTTGGCTGCCTCCTGCACGGATGAATGTGAACAACTCGCCTATGTGGCTGCCTTCACGGTTTCCTCCTATGCCACCACCACAAATCGCACAGGCAAACCCTTTAATCCTCTGCTCGGCGAGACTTTCGAATGTGATCGCTCCGATGATTTTGGCTGGCGATGTGTGGCCGAGCAGGTCTCCCACCATCCACCCATTGCCGCCTTGCACTGTGAGAGCTCAGCGTGGACGTGTTGGCAGGAGTTTTCCATGACCAGTAAATTCCGTGGCAAATATGTTCAGGTGAGTCAACATTCTTCTCTTAATATTTCCAAGGATTTCACAAGATCTTCTTCAAACTAGATCAATCCCTTGGGTGGAGCTTATGTAGTGTTCCGTCAAAGTGGAAATCGCTACACTTGGCGCAAGGTAACCACCACAGTGAACAACATCATAGTGGGCAGACTGTGGGTAGACCAGCATGGCGAGATGGAAATCCAGGGAACAAATGCAGCTGCAGGTACCAGGTGCATCCTCAACTATATACCCTACTCCTACTTTTCCAGAGACGTACAGCGAAGCGTCAAGGGTGTGGTCTTCAATCGCAAAAATGAAGTCAAGTGGGTGGTGCGCGGAACCTGGGACGATAAAATTGAAATAGCTCCAGTTCTGGAGGTAATCGGCAATCCAGACAATCCGACTTACACCACTGGTCCGTCCATCGTGGCCTGGCAGCGACGTCCAGCACCGCCCGAATCCGAAAAATTCTACAATTTCACCACGCTGGCCTGTCAACTAAACGAAATGGAAGAAGGTGTGGCGCCCACAGACTCGCGCCGGCGGCCTGATCAGCGTCTGATGGAGGAAGGCAACTGGGAAGCCAGTAACAAGGAGAAGGTTCGCCTAGAAGAGAAACAGCGCAATGTGCGGCGGGCCCGCGAGGAAGAAGCTGAAAAGGCTACTGCCGAAGGACGGCCCTATCCAGCCTATGAACCCGTTTGGTTCAGGCATGAAAAGGAGGCCGATAGTGACAATTTCGTCTATGTATTCAAGAATACATATTGGGAGGCCAAGAAGGCCCAGGACTGGTCAAACTGTCCGGATATATATTGAAATTGGCTTTTGCCAATTGAACTCCAAAATGGAATATTCTAAATAAATTAAATAGCCAGAAAAAAAAGAATTATCCACACACACAGGCACACATACCACTCACCAATTATCTAAAGCTACGAATTAATCTATGTATGTAATAAAAATTCTTTAACTAGGCAAAACCCGATAACATACATGAGCAAAAATATTTTTTACTGACCACAAGCAAAGAAAAAAAAACAACAACAAACAAAAGAATAATAAGCAAAATTAATTTAATTTAATGGAAATGTCAACGAGTGTAATTGATCGAACTAAAAAAAGAGAGTAGAAAATTTTATAAAAAAAAAAAACAAAAACCTAAAATTAAAAATTCATAAACTAAGTAAGTAGTTAACAATTGTAAATTTCACACGAAAGCGCTTTATTTCAAATTTTGTTTTTTATTTTTTTCTTTTATATTTGTGGAATCTAATTTAGCATTATGCAAGTCAAAAAAAAAAAAAAAAAATTGGCCTTGGGCTTAGAAGTAAATTTTTAATATATATAGAAAAAAAAAGATTTGTATTTGTGAATATGGTTTAGCCACCTGTGCGAGTGGAAACTAATTTAATTGGATAAACAGATTTAATTTTTTTTACAAATATATAAATATTTATATATATATCTGTATGTATGTATGAATCACTTGTAACCCTAGAAACACACACACACACTTACAACTGAGTCAAAAATAATTATTGGTCTGTTTTATTTTTTTTTATATTGTATATAAAAATTAAACAAAGAGAAAAGGGCTAAAAAAAAAAAAAAACAGGAGAAAAAAAAGAAGAAATATATAAGAGAATTTGTTAAATGTTATAAATTTACGCAATTTATTATTAAAGTATTATTTAAATAAATCAACAATTTTATTGTATGTTTCTAATCCAGCCAACTGAAAGGTTTTTACTTCTTGGTTTTAGATGAATCATCCATTTTTAATGTGTTCTCTAAACATTAGTCAACATATGTCCAAGCCTTATCACGACGACTTTATAATCTATACGAAAAAGATAACACCAAATCAGCTCGTATGCAGCTGAACTACAATTGCCTTAGTTGTTCTCCTTTGTCTGCGAGGGATCGAAAATGTGTAGCGATTTGAGTAGGGCCTCGACCGATGGATCGCGACCTTGGAAACGACGAAAGACTTCTGCTGTGGGCAGAGTGCCGCCGGAGCTGAGAAAGGTCTCCTTGTAGCGCTTCCCCACGGCTGCGTAGTCGGCTGAGCGCTGCTCGGCAAAGCTGTTGGATATGTCGGCGGCAATAAGCTTTGAATAGACATGACTGAATTGGGCGGCCGCCCAGTCGCCGGCAAAGATGTCTGTCAGGGAGCAGGGATGGGAGTCCTTCTTATTCAGCGGCATGTGGTTGTAGACTGGCCAAAGTTTGCGCACCACCTCCAGCCAAAAGGCACCAGAGCGGTGCAACTCTATGTCCAGATCGGCCTGGTAGAGTTCCTGGCAAAGATTATAGCCAGCCAGTTGAGTTTTCAGCAATGGAATTTTCTGGGCCAGTTCGGCGTTAATGGGCTCATCGCTGGCATAGTGGCCGGAGAGCGTTTGCAGTATGGTGGGATCGTCGAGGAAGTTGCTCATTACATAGCCGGAGACCTGTGAGGCATCCCACTCTATGTTCGAGAGTCCCGCCAAATCGGTGTAGGCTGCCTGTGTCAGCAAATGCTGCAGGGCTGTGCCGAAGGTCTTGAATACCATTTGAAGATCTTCGTAGCTGAGTAGCGGTGGCTTGCCAAAGGCGGGCTCGGAAAAGTTAAAGATCAGTGCACATAGAGGTGTAAGTTTTGCGGATTTGTTGCTATTGCGGATGCCCACCATCCACCCATTGTTGCGTCCGAATTTGTGTTCCTTGGAATAGCAGTCCACATAGAAGCCGCCCACTGGAGTGGAGGCATTGGTGGCATCACCATCGAAGACATCGAAAAACTTGACTGCCGGATGCCAGACCTCAGCTTTGGGATGCTCCACAATGCGTACATTGAAGAGTTTCTCGCTGAGCGCAAAGAGTCCAGACAACACACGCGGCAGGGGGAAATATTCGCAGAGTTTATTCTCGTTTAATTGGTGCTCAGCTAGCAATTGCTTTCGTCGCCAGAAGCTCACATCGAAGGAATCTAGTTTGTCGGTAAATCCATTGTCATTAGCAAAACTCTGCAATTGTGTCATTTCCACCATTTGGGCTGGTCCGGCAAACTTGAGAAGCTTGGCGAACATGGTCTTTAAATTATCCACACTACCGATCATCTTTGTTTGCATGGACATTTCTGCGTAGGTTGGATAGCCGAGTATGTTTGCTTGACGCTTGCGTAGGCCGCGGATCTTTTCGAGATGGGTACTGTTTTCCAAGGATTTGTCCTGATGTTGAGATGCCTTGATGACATTTGCGCGCCAGACATTCCAACGTTGCATACGATCCGGGCAGTACTTGAGGAAACCTTCAACAATCTGGGGCTGCAGAGTTATTTTCCAGGGTCCTTGCATAGGCTGGCTGGGATCTCTGGCAGTGGCTTCTAACAAGGTGGCGGGAAATTCTCTAACTGTTTCGAAATCAGTGACTGCGTGGGCAAAAGTGTGAACTGCCATGTGCGCTTTGTTTTTAAAACTCGCTCGTTCCCGACCCATTTGGCTGAGGAGCTCCTTAAGACCATCGTGACTGTCTTTGTTGAGATCGAGGCCGTTCAGCTTTCCTTCCAGCAAAAATTTCTGGCGTAATCGCTTTTCTTCGGTGCTCATGTTAGACTCTTCGCTTTTCTTCAGAATATTATAGATGGTTTTGTTGCAGAACTTGGCGGCTCTCGCATTTCGGGCACGCTCATGTATGTTCATATAGGATTTGGTGGGAATGAGGGTGCTATTGCCCAAATAAAGAGCCTTGGCCACACCCCATGTAGTGTCAAGGGGTCCCGTAACTGTATCCAATTCGGTGTATATTTCAGAGCTGTTTTTGATTTTGCCATCTTTTATATCCTGCTCCAAAGCCTTGACTGTCTTCTCCACCGACGATGCCTGCTGTCCAATGGCCCCAAGGCACATTTCAATGGTTATATCATTGAAAGCCGGTAAGCCATCCGTTTTAAGTACACCTTCATTTTGATGACCCTCTTCACCGATTTCAGGCACGCTAAAAGCCGGTTATATTGTGAAATATATTTTTTGGGTAACTAAGTCGTCAAGAGTCCAAAATACTTACAGTACTATATAGCCGGGTCGTGTTTTTGTGGTGTGAAGAAAACGCTGGGTGGCGCTTGTGAGGGGTACACGACGCTGACGTAATATTGTTAACATGACTTAAACTTCGTTTATGGTTATTGACAATCCTTAAATGCTTTTTTAAAATTGTCCACCGCCAGCGTTTACACAACTCACACAGACACTCACATTCACGCGGCCCGCAATTGACAGTTCTTAGACGACCAGTGCTGCCAGAATTTTATTTATTTAGCCGGAATTCGCCGAAATAATGGCTAAAAGCAATGACCAAATACTTGCTATTAACCAAATACATTTTGAAGGCGAAACCAATAAAATAAGTCAGGGCTTACACTACCGAACCAAATATTTTATATTATGTATTAACCATGTGAAATAGAATATATTATGGCTATAATAAAAAAGCAATCACTTAGCTATTATTAAAATTAGAAGCTTTCTTCTCATATCATAAATATAATAATAATAATTAAATAATTTAATAATTAAAATTGATTACTTTTTGTATAAGCGAATTTATTTTAATTTATATGATTAATAAGGCAGCCCTGCAGAAGTTTTCCTTGCTATTAAAGCCAGGGATGGAACATTGATCTGGAAGCGCCAAAAAAATACCATTTATTTGAACTTTTTACTTAATTTATTTTTTTGTACTTTTTTTATGTTTGTATACTTGAATTATGAGTATATAAAAATGAATATTTAAAGACACAAACAATTAATGAAAACCAACTTAGAAACTCGAAATTCTTTTTAGTTGTTTAGTCTTTTGATGTGTATAGATGTGTCTGTAAATAGGAACTTTTAAGTTATGCATTCGCATTAATTAATTAATAAAGCTATTCGACCCTATAGCCATTATATTGGTTTTGTCCAAAGCCTAAGGCCATTCTCTCTTGCTCTTCAATCAAAGCAGCTTCACAATTTGAGAGCAGTCCATAATGACAGTAACACCGATGAAATCTTTTAATTGTGGCAGCTTCCATATATACAGGCTTAAAATTGTAGTCCACCCAATCCCTGTAGTTTAAAACCGATTGCGGCACCTCCACTATGCTGCCGAGTATGGAGCCAACGATTTTTTTAGAGTCCAAGTCTACCAGCTTGGACAATTTCAGATAAGCGCCTTCGAAAATCTCCTTTACATAGAGCGCTGCATACGAACTTCGTCCAATATCATTAGTTGGTGTTATAGGATCCTCAATACTTAATACCGATTGCCAATTGAAATCACCCATAGTCTCCTGGAGTTGAATCCTTTCGACACATCTGCCATCACCACGTACCGAAATTCCATATTTAAAGTAGTCAAATTTGCGCCCATAGTAGTCCAAAAATTTTAAGAGCAAAACACCCAACTTATTGTTGCTGTTGTATTTCTTGGGAGCGTGCAATTGAAGCTGCAGAAAACTGATGCACATTAGTGTCAGACCGTAGGAAGAAATCCCTCCAGTATATACTTCGTTCAAGCCGTGCTGTGATAAGAATTGTTTCAAAACCATCACTAGTCTGGGCATCTCTGGAAATTGTCGTTTGAACGTTTTGATGAGCTCGGCTGCCTTGACACCTGTGGCTGCATTGAACGAAACGTCGAATTTTATTCTCGATTCCCGTTCTGTAAATTTGACTACTGGTACTGAAGCCTTGTCAAGAACACTCACTGATTCAGCTTCCACCACGCCACGGGCAATTAATTCACTCTCGAGATCGTACAATGGCATTTGTTTCCAAAAGCCACCACTCACTACCAAATCAATATCAGAGACGGGAAGGTTAAGACCGGTATGAAATGACCCAAATACTTCTGCAGTAGTCTCTGGCCAAATGGAAACAATCACGTCCTGTATTCTGTTCACGGCTTCTGCTCGCAATCTAAATTCAGTCGGCGTGGGCAAAATATAATTGTAAAAATGCTCGATTTCCTGATGCAGTCCTGTCACACCGGCTCCATAAGCAAAATTAGTAAGCAACCAAGGAGGTTGACGTAGATTGGCTGCGTCATTCATAATTATTTTATACCTTTGCAAGTTCCTTTAAAAATAGGTAAAGCTTGCTTTTTACAAAATAAAATTAAGTGACTTATTTATGTCAATTAGCGTGGGTATTCTTCTGATATAATGTAATAGTAAGTGGAACTTGTACAACACATAAGCAATTTCTTTCAATTTGTTCAACCTAACCCGGGAGATATTTCAGACTTTTATTTCTAGCAGCTGACACTAAACACCGGCATCCTTTTCTGAGTACTTTATATTAAGAATTGTATGGCAGCACTAGCCGCCAATATGGCAACGCTCCAAGCAGCTACCAGGCAGCACCATCAACGATCAATTTGTATGAAAAAATGTAACTTTTATTATGATAACTCAGCTTAAACGAATAAATTTAAACATATAGAATATAATTAAATCAAATTAATGCTCTTCCGTTTGAAAACGATGTTGCATCTGTAATTGAAAACGGCGATTTGTGCGTACTCCACGAATTATTTCCACGCATTTGTTTTCAGATCCTGGACGTTTCTTAAACATGGCCATGTGACGTTCTCGTCTTTCTCTCAATTTGTCTTCTGCCGTCTTGACAACTGTGTTTACAGGATTACCGCTTTTTAGAACTGCTACCGGCTTAATCTGAGGCTGCGGTTTTGCCTGGGGTATGCCCAGTAAAGTGCGTGGATCGGGAAGATCTTTCAAGCGACTCCGTTCAAGATCTGCACTCTTAATCGGTTTTTGATCAACTTCAATTTTTTTTGCAGCCCGTGGACGAATGGGATTAGGATTTCCAATTGACGTGGTAGTTGTGATGGACTTCGAGAGCACCTTTGAGGCTGAGCTGGAGTTTGGCTTCTTTAGTGCAGAGTTTGTAAGGGCCTTGGCACGCGCTGCTTTACGTTCCAAGTGCTCCACCAGATTTTCCATTTGATCAAAATTTTTCTTGTGAATTTCAGCAAAGTTTGGCAGCTTAGTGCGTGTCTGCAACTTCCTTGGTGTAATGGCCTTGGGTTGGACATATTGTTCTATAAGGCAAAGGAGGGTCAGATTCAACAGCCTTTACAAATTTTTTTAAAATAGAAAAACTTACTTGGCTTCGGAATTCTGCTTATTTTAGTAGGATTCGAGTCCAATGATTTTGACCGTTTACGACGCACGGTTACATCTTTAAAAGAAAACAAATTTTAAGTTTGACAAAATAGAATATGCTATTTTGGTACTTACGATTTTCTTTCAAATTATCCCAGCGCTTATCTATATCATTAGTGTGAGCGATTTCAATTGGACTGTAGAATGAAACCCCTTTCGATGTAGTTGTGTTTACAGGATTTGCATCCAATATGGCCTGTTTCTGTACTTCAATTTTGGGAGTTTTGTTGCCTGTGAAATTGAATTGCTTTTTGTTCTTGTGTGGAGTAGGGAAACGATATGGCTCCGACCGATTATGCTGATCCTTAATTTTCAAATTGCAAAGAGTGAAGTCTTGGTCCTTCGTATCTGTGAGCACCACTTTGATACATTCATCCTTTTGGTCCTCCGGTGGCATTATAAGTGGAGGCATTTCTGAATCAATGATTTCAGGATTTGGAGGGTCTGACATCTCGTCAGCATCAAATGTTGTGTTTAAGTCCTGCTTGACCTGAGTTTCGCACTGTTCACTTTCTTGATCATCATCCAAAACAATCAAGGAGGGCATTTCATCATCGTCAATGGGAAAGAGTCCCATTTCCTCCATGTCATTAGCATCGATCGATGCTAGCTTAGTGTTTGGTTGTATTGACACTTCAGTTTTTTCAATTGTAGCCGGGATAATTGGCTCAGCCAATTTGGCTTCCTTGATTTTAACAGATTCTGTTGAAATCGGAGCCGATTCATGACTATCTGGCTTATCTAGAAAAATTATAGCTGTGTTTTCTTTAGTGTTTTCAAAAGATTCCGACAGTTCTTTGATTTTTTCTGGAGATTGTAAGGTGTTAACTAGATCAACATCTGAGTTAGCCAGCGCACCGTTTGGTGAAATGTCTTCTGTGGCCTCGAAAGATTCCACATTTGTTTCCGTATTTTTTGTTGTTTCAACCTCTTCTTGAGGTTCTTCTGCAATAATATCAATATTCTTCATGTTTTCATCACTATCCGCATTAATATGGAACTCAATATTTCCAGTTTGTCTAGGTTTTTTGTTACTTTTACGTGTGTGATTTTGCGAAGATCGAGATCGTTTTCCTGTACCCACTTTTTCGTTGTCATCTTTTTCTATATTCTTGCTTACTGAATGACATTTATCAATTATTTCCTCGTAGTCTAAGCGCGGCCGTACACTCTTGCGTGCACTACGACGAACACTATCTGGCGCACCTCTCATATTCGAAGTTGAAGGAGTCTTCGGAGTTTGGGGTGGCACCTTTTTCAACTCCATCTCCTTTTTTTTCTCACTGGCTCTTTGACGCATTGCATTTCGTGTTTTCTTAGATATTGGTGTACCCATATTGTTCTCGTCCACTAAAGGCTGCTGGAGTTTCGATGTACTACAAGGTGTGTTTTGAGTTTTTTCTTCTGAAAAGGAAGCAAATGTAATAATACACACAAATATTTCAAAATTGACGCAATTTAATTTTTATTTACCCATTTTAATTGCTTTTCTTATTTTCTTTCTTAGAACACTGATGTTTTGCGCCAATCGCACTGGCGTCTATTTTAGCTGTACGTTGAATTCGGCAGTGATGCCAACTTTCGGCAAATAATCAAAACAACTGTTACGTTTAAAGTGTGTTAGGTACATGAAATATTAACTTTTATCAAATCTTTCACGAAGTATTCGAAGAAGTGTTACCTGTTCATTCACGTATTAGCTCACGCTAGGAATTGTTTAAGCAATTAGTAACTGCAAAATTACATAAAAAGAATCTGATCTTTATACTTACTGTAAGTAGCAGTGATGCCAACTTGTAGCAAAATTATTGATTCGACAGTTTTGCTTAAAATGCAAATAAATTAAAAACTATGAAATTTATTAACAAAATTCACGAAAAATACTTGGGAAATGATTGCTTCTAATTACAATTGAAATAATCTTTGCTTAAAATGCGTACAAAATATAAAATGCAAATTTATAAAAAAAAAAAAAAATCACGGAAAATACTTGGAAAAGGATTGCTTCTAGTTACATTTGTAAGCTCAGCTTTAAAATGGCATCAACGACTAGTAACTGACAAATACATAATAAAAAATAAACTTAAAAAAGATTTATGATAAAATGCTTCCTTTGATGAGTTTGTGGCACAAAAATAATTTAGAATTCCCCGTTTAAGGGTGTGCCCTGTCTGCTCAGAGCAAGTTGGTAGGCGACTTCAAATGCTTGACCAAGCGTCAATATTATCTCTTTCGCGAGTTCCTGCAAATCACATAGAGTCAGTTAATTTATATCAATAAAGTCAATTTTGAAACTTACTAAATTGTCCACCATAAATACATGGCAGTAATGGAGCTCTTGTTCTTTGGTTATATAGGCGAAATAACGCAAGTCTTCCGCGTCCTGACAGACACAATTAATATTCTCAATATCATGTGAACATATTGGAGTCTGCAAAAAAAAGTTATGAAATAGAAAATACACAGCGATTCTCTATTGCAACCTAGACGTACTTGTTTAACATGGTCAATAAATTTCACACCCAAGCAGGATACGGCAATGTCAACTTTCAAACGTGATTGCAAATTAGCAGCTTTTAAATATTTTGTGGATGTGTTACAGTTTTCTAAAAGGCTTTTATCACTGACACATGCCGTGGGTGAAGGTGTCTCCACAATTTTCAGCTTCTGTATGGATTTGCGTGTGGATATAGTACCTTGAAGCTGCCGAATCACCGTAGAACCCAAGTACTACAATTCAAAGGGAGAATAATATGATGTCAGAGAAATCTGATAGCAGAACTTACAAAAAGAGTGTAGCGAATTTCGCCATAAACTAGTGTATAAGGTGAATGGCACCATTGCGATGTGGCTTTTTGAGTTTTATCCAATAGCAATTCGGTTGGATTTCGTATTTGCAGAGAGTTTTGCAACTCTTCCTTAGGCAGTGGCACACTTTCAGACTGTCCCTCCTCCACAACGGATACTTCGTTACCGATATGCTCAAAAATAGTGTCAATTTCTGCCCAAACCCGCGATGCACTAAAGTCCTCGCCAGTTGCGGAATATCTTTGTTTGGACAAGCTCCGTCTATTATTGATTGCATTCGCAGATCGAACCATACTTGGCGAGCGCAGAGCGTCCCTTGCCGCTACTACATTCTGGCCATCTACATGGTCTTGGGACAGATTCAGAGTAGAACCCTTAAACAGACCTGTGAGGGATTAAGCTTAGGTTAGCTTTAGGTTTTTCAGAGCAATGTAAAAGGTCGTACCGGCGAATGGATTGTCACTGACGAATTCCTCCACCTGATCCGAGGAAAATGAATGAGTGGTGCGTGGGGAATCGCTGGCCTCTAAGACCCCAGTCCTACGCAATGTCAGCGGTTGCATAAAATTAAAAATTGTGTGCTCTGCCTCCATGACGGTAGGTGGTGGATAGTCAGGGGTGGGTGAATGCATTAAAGAACGGACTTGCTTATTGCAGTTTGAATTGTTGTTGCCATCCACCAGTACAGAGGATGCCTGATTTTTGTCGACACCATTGTTATTTTTCATTAAGCCTGTACGTGGTGCTGGTATGGGGCTTGGCAATGACATTTCCACGTACGGATTCATAGACTGTTTACTTGGCAGATCTAACAATAAAAGAAATTAATTTTTGATTGCTTTTAAATAATTTAGGGACTTACTGCTACTGCTGCTGCTGGTGGGGGCACTAGCATCTTCATCGCTTTCATTTCCGTTCTTGAGTAAATTGATGTACTCATATGAGCGGGAAGGTTCATCGGCACTTGAAAAGTGTCCGCTGTTTTGGAGTAGAGCACCTTGGTAGCGCTGCTTGTAGACGGGCTTATAATTAGTCCAGAGCTCATTATTCATATCATCAACCGATTTTGGGAATTTAATGGGCTTCATTTTCAGATAGTTTTCAGGGGTCTTGGCCAGTATGTCCAGTGAGCTTAAAGAGTGCGAAAGTCCGTTTGGTTGGGCTTGCATTCTAGATTAGGTAAGTAAAGCGGATGCGGTAGACACACACAGCGAGAGATAGCAAGAGAAAGAAAAAGAGACCCGAATATGAGTAGAACCCAAAATGAATAAAGGATTTTGGAAACCCCGTACAAACCAATTCAGATGAGTGATAATATATGAAATAGTGTGTTTCAGTGCAAATGATGAGGAAAGTGCGATTTTGGTATCCGTTATTTTTTTTGGTTATCCAATTTTTTGTGAGTTTCAATATGAACACAATGTGTAATTAATAACGCTGGTGGTTGTATTTTTTGTTAATTGAGGTCACAGCTGTTTCGGCATGGCTTTAAATGCGGGCACGAGCATGGACGTGGGTGTGAGTTTTTAATTCGGTAAGATTGTACAATGGTTGCATTGCTTACTTCCCAGATTTCAATTGATCAATCAGTTTGCCCTGCTTTGGTCGCTGAAGGTTCTTGGCGTACAATCTTTTTGGTAGACTCTGAGTGCCATTTTCCAAATTGTTGATTGATTCAGTGACCAGTTGTCTTTCTGTTGATTCGATGAAATCTGTAAATAATTGTGGAAATTAATTGTTGACTTTCATTGCTTTTCTATTTCAATTAGGCAACTCACCCCTGATGACAGCGACTATTTCGTCAGTGACATGAGCTGGATAATCGGACAGTATTTCGAGAGCTGTACGACCACTCCCATCTTTGGCATGCACATTTACTCCAGCTTTGAGTAGAGTGACCACTACAGACTTTTTGCCACAGAGGGCCGCTTCATGCAGCGCACTGCCCGCATTTGTGCGTATATTTATATTAACGCCGGCGGCTAGCAGAGTCTCCACCACCTTCTTGTGTCCATTTCGACTGGCCAGATGCAGGCATGTATGAGTGAAAATGTGTTTCGTGGGTGAGATGGTATATGCTACCGATAAATTGTTATCCTCGTCCTCGTTTTCTTGGGTCCGGTAGTTTGCTATTAATTTGGGATACATCCGCAGCAGAGTTTGCACCACCTGTAAGCGACCGAATTGGGAGGCCAGGTCCAATGCTGTTTGGAAGCTATTATTGCGTATCATGGGATCGGCACCGTATGAAAGTAATATGGCCACGACAGCATTGTGTCCATGCTGAGCTCCTGAGTGCAGAGCCGTCTCGTTGTCAATGGTTTGAGCATTCGGATTGGCAGGACTTGGACTGTGCATTAGGAGCATTTTCACGATATCTGGATGGCCAGCCCAAGCAGCCAAAAACAGAGGTGTGGAGCCACGTATGTCGGGTACATCCAGTTTGGCATTGTGAGCTAGCAAGAGTCTTACGATATTACTGTGACCATTTAAGCATGCATGGTGTAGGGATGTGTAGCCATTGACATCCTGACAATTAATGCTCAAACTGCGTCGAAAACTGTTGGAAAAAATTTTTGTTTGTTTTGTTCTAGTTTCAAATTTACATTATCTTAATAACTTAATTACCTCGATAAAGGACCATGACGTTTTGTAGTCAACTCCAATAGTTTTCCAACAGTCTTAATATCACCGTTTCGCGCAGCCTCCAGCAAATGCTGATCCTTCCCCATTGTCTGTTAGAAAGGAATTATCTTTGATGTTATAAACACTTGTTCTAATTTACACAGCATGAGATCATACACTCCACCTCCACCCTTTTAAATTCAATCAGCTGTTTACGGCACGACCCTAACTGTAAACATTGCTATTTATATATATTCTATGGTATTTTAAACTGGAATGAGGGGCCAATCTTTCAAGGTCATTGAACGGCATTGACGCCTATTATGCACAGTGAGTTGTAGTTAATTGACAGATTTTTTGATTTACCTCTTATTTAATGATTGTAATCCACCGTTAAGACTCCTACTTCGTTAAAGTTCTTCACCATCTTCCCTGAACGTCTTATTTACGTGTACCAGCAGCAAAACCACTGGCCATGATCACTGTAGGTGGCGCTACTTTAGTTTTTGGTTGCAAGACAAGTTGGCAGACTTGGACCAGTGCTGCCAGAGAATTGTATAGCCATAAAAATAGTCATTTTAAAATTCTACTCGATTAACCGTAAGAAAAAGTTGGTATCATTGAGTCGATTAAAATAAAAGCATTAATATACATAGAAAGACCATTGTTATTTTTATTTGCTTAAATATGACCAATGGTCATTGACCATATCTCACTCTTCAGCTATTAAAAAAATACATATTCTGGCAGCACTAATTTGAAATTTCCCAGCGAGAAAATTCCCATATAATATCCCAAGCAAATTATTAGTGTGTGCGGGCTGCAGCAAGCAATATTTTTTGTACAATTTCATGTTTAGCACAAAATAAAATTAACTGATGGAGAAAAATAAAAGCAGCCCAGTATTTCAGCCCAAACGAAAAGATAAAAATGAAGGTAAGTTAATGAAAACATAATATAAGCCAATTAAAATAAGTGAGTAAATAAACAACGTGGTACCGGCGAAAAAATAAATCGGAAAATATGGAAATAGATAAGGTTTTAAAGGTATTAGGCGAGAGAGTTGTCATTTACGCAGATATATTTACAATTTAAGGTATGCCACCGTCTTAATTATCTTAATGCAGTGTCATTCATTGTGTTGCCCTTCCAGACGAAATACTCGAAGACGAAGCCGACAACGAAGGCCCGCAAAAGAAAATAGCGCGTCTCAGCAGTACAATTTTAGAGGCCGTGCCGGAGGTGCAGCTCAATCCGGACTATCAGCGAATGGACATAAGCAAATGGCTGCAAACGACTTGGTCAAAAGAAGAAAGTCTTGATGCCAAAGAAGAGACAACGGGAGCCAAAATATTTGGAAGCCCGTTTCAAATTTGTCTGCTACCCAAGCTGTTGAATTCCACAGATGCCACCAAGGCCTTGGTTGATGAAATGATAAACAAAGTGCTTTGGTCCCGTAAACAAATGGATCTGTACGAGTTCTATCAGAGCACAGATCTCTCCAACATGGCAGACTGTCGCCTGCTTACCAACTTCTTACAAATGTTGCGCCGTGAAGTCCGACCGTGGCTGGAGCAAGTGACTAATCTAAAGCTAGATTATGTATCGGCCTCGTGCTCAATGTACACCTGCGGCGACTACCTACTAGTTCACGATGATCTGCTTAAGGACAGACAAATAGCTTTTGTGTACTATCTCACACCGTGGGAAGGCATGGAGGAGTGGAATGAAGCTCAAGGCGGATGTTTGGAAATCTTCGATAGTGATGATCAGTGCTTCCCGCAATTCCCTGTGCACCGTAAAATTGCACCCAAAAACAATCAGTTGGCTTTCTTCAAAGTCGGTGCACGTTCCTTCCACCAAGTGGGCGAGGTAACAACCTTCGATTATCCACGCTTAACCATCAATGGCTGGTTCCATGGTGCCACCAATGAGGCTGCTGTCAACGACACTCTACGCGCATTTCCACGGCCCAGCTACCAGCAGCCCCAGATCGACAACAAACCCATTTTAGGAATGCTTCTGAATGATGTCTACCTCAAAGCAGCCACACGACGTAGCATACAGAAGCGTATCGAGGAGAACTCTGAAATCTGCCTCTATGAATTCTTTAAACGTGAGAAATTCGAGCTGGCCCGTGCCCAATTGCTCAACGACGAGACCATGGTATGGAAACGTCAAGGACCGGCTAATGCGCACAACTACGAAGTACTTGACCTTAGTACCGCCAGCAAGACAGTCGAGGAATTATTACAATTGTTCCGCAGCAATGCTATGTTTGACCTGCTGCGAGACTTCACCGACTTGGACTTGTATGGCGTGGATGCTATAACGCCCACATGTAGTGTGGAATTGCAGCGTTGGTCTCACGGCAATTACACTGTCCTGGGCGATGGACTAGTGAGTGAGGATAACACTCTCGATTTGGTCTACTATCTCAATGCGGCCGAGGGAGCGGCAGTAATGACTTACTTATCACCCGAAGTGGAATCACGCCCGCCACCAAGGGAAGGTCATGAGAGCATTGAGCATCAGCTCAGCAATGGTCTCCTGGAAGACAATACCAGTGACGCTGATGAGGAAGCCGCCTGCGAAGACCAAGAAGAAGAAGACGATGCCGAGTGCCATGACGACTCGGTACTCCTAACCATAACACCCGTGGACAATGCCTTGAACATAGTTTACCGATGCGAAGGCACCACTAAATTTACCAAATATGTGTCACGTAACACACCGCTGGAAAAGGGACCCGTTTTTGTTATATCCTGCAGCTATCGGGAGTAATAATATGCACAATATTGCCTCGCTCACAACTGTTGTTTCTACACACGCAAACACATACACACATATGCATTTGTAATGGTTTATTGTAAATAATTATTAACAAATAAAACGATTTCAAATTATATACTATATATTTTTAAGAAGCGAACTTTTCTTTTATTTTTTGAAAATATTTCAATTAATTTCTGAAATTATTTCAACGCTTGAAAATTCTTTTTTTTTCTTTCAGATCATTACCGTATTGGGGCAACGCTGGCCTTCATAGTGGTCATCATTGTGGTAGGCGTGCCGATGTGGTGGAAGACAACCACTGTCTACAGGTGAGAAAGTACTTTCATTGGGTTATTTAAATAAATTGTGATGTTTTCATTATTTTTTTTTACGAACAGAGTGAGTTTGCCTTCGTCAAGTATTAATCGTCTGAGTGATCAGCCCATCAAGACATCAATCCGTGTGGGCATCTACACCCAAGAAGCCAGTCGTGCTGAGCTCTTGATCAAAGAGCTTGAAGCAGCTTTTCGTGATAATGGTAAGAGACATTAAGACATTTATGGTTCACAGTTTTTACAAAAAACAATTTTTATAAATTTATCCACTTAGTGCACTGGATTATTAGATTTGAGCATTTGCCGCCATTGGCCAAGGCAAGCAATGCTCATACACCCGCGGCCCTAGAGGCTTTGTTGTTGCAGGCCCATACCCAAAGCGAGGGTGATTTCATGTTCATAGAGTGGCCCAAATTGCAAGATGAAGTGCTCTTGACCAACGACCGTTCGGCTTTCATACGCAGTGATGCCAGTGAGTAGGAAGTAAAATTGCCTTAAATCAATTAATTGACGATATTTTCAATAGCTTCCAACAAATTGGCCTTGGTGTTGAACTCGAAAATACTGCAAACATATCGTATTAACCAAATATTGAGCACACATCAGCGCTTGGGCACTAAAACAGAGGCTCCCCAGCCTGCCTACGATGTGGTGGTCTCTGTGCTCAATCCCAAGCCGCGCCTCACACACGCTCAATGGAATGTGGCGCTGGCTGTGGAGAGTAAGTCCTCACTTGAAACATGTCAAAACTACATTTCATTGGTATTTACTTGCAGCCTATATAGCCCCGTTTCTGGCCCAGGTCTCGGATATATCGAACTACACCATACGCACTCAGTGGAAATATCGCGTATCCATGGATGCTGCTCTGAAGCAAGTACGTGACTCCAGCAAACTGGGTCGACACTATGCCCTCCAGGAGTCGGCCTTACCGCATATACTCACCTCGATAGCACAGAATTTGAGCGGCAGTATTACAGACAATCCGGTCATTAATTTGGTCGTCTACATTCCGCCCTGCAATACGGCTCCTCTGCATATATACAACAGTGACAACGAAATGCTAACACGCCAGGGCGTAGATGCTTTCATATCGCCTCCTTGGGGCGGTTTCATCATAGCCAATCCCCCAGAGCAGGTGTGTTTGGCCCATACCAACGATCAGGCCCCCTTGCCTTATTATGTCAGCACCAATGACAATATGCAGGTGATGCTGGACCAGCTGCATAAGCTGCTGGACATAAGCAGTGAACTGCATTTGGATGGGGTCAAGACGGTGGGCTTGGAATCCCTCACGCCCCGACGCTGGGAATACGAGGCGTATATCAGGCGAAGTGCCATTAAGCATATAGCCACTGCCACAAATACTCTGCAGAGTCTAATCAAATTGCTGGGTAAGTTCTGACTTCCTTTGACTCTGAAGATGTTGGTTTATAATTTGTCTTTACAGATCAAATTAGTTATATTGTTATAGACGATAAAGTGGGCAATGAAATTACCAATTCCTATGCGGATATACTGGCGGCCAAGCAGGCTTTAATCGAGCATCGTCTATTAGATGCTTCCGCTTTGGCTAAACGAGCATTTGTGGCCTCGGAACGTGGCTTCTTCGATTCGAGTCTGCTAGCCCAACTCTACTTCCCCGATGAACAGAAATATGCCATCTATATACCACTCTTTCTGCCCATTATGGTGCCCGTACTCACTTCCTTCAATATGTTGCGTAAAATGCTACAACAGCGTCGTCAGCTCAACCAGAAAAAGGAACAGTAACAGAGCGCAACTAATGACGCTGTCAAACTAAACCAAAACAAACCAGAAATACAAAGATTTGACTTTTAATTTTTTAACAACATTTTTAATAAGCTGTGAAGGTCAGCAGCACCAGTATCATTAAATCGAGATCTTAAATGCTTAAATGAATCTCGAATCGAATTCTTGGGGCGGTCGTTTGGGAGTTTCAACTTTGCAACCAGTCGAGTTCAGGCTATAGATGCCCACACATAGCACATAGGCAATTATAATCCTGAGGATCATTTCAAGACTTTTACTCCCACTGCCTGCCTGGGTCTGTCTGGGCTGCTGGCCTATGCCGATTCAAAAAAAAAAAAAAAGTAGTTTTTTTTTGACAAACGAAATTTTGATTTGAAAAGACAAAGCAACTTTGGGGCGAGCCAAGTGACGAGAGACTTGAGGCGCAATTTGACAGTTTTGTGTCCACTTCACTCCACTCGTACTCATCTTGATAACAATGAGTTATTGTTGGGCGACCAAATGCGAAAATTTGATGTCAGGGCTAAAGTCAATCTTCATACAGCCCTCGGGCTGGCGACGCAGCGTGTGAACCATTATAGGCATAGGTCAGGTTCACCTCAACAACAACAACAACAGCTGCTGGCCAAAAAATACAAAAAGAAAGAAAACAAGCAGAAGCAGAAAAAGAAGAAGAAAGAAACAAAATTGCATGCCCAAAAAGACACAAAACAAATGTGAGGCTGTCAAAACTCGTTAAAATATTGAATTGAATTGCAGGCGATGATATCGGAAAAGGGGCTGGGCGGGTGGCGTCAAACTACATTAAAACTAAATAGTTAATTTTTAATTGCGCATGGTTCGTTGATTCAGACAAACAAAAACGCCTCAAAAGACCCATTCAACAGATATTTTCTCTATTCATTCTATCTCTCTCGCCCACAATGTTTCTCTCTCTTTCTCAAAGGTTAAATATTATTTTAATGAGCAACGCTTGTTGCTGACTCCAAGTCTTTTGGGGTCTTTTTTTCACTCTGCAAGTGGTTGGGCTGGCATCAACTTCAACGGGCTGGGTTTACAACAACAAAGGCAACAAGCAACCAATCAAATAGTTGAAAACAAACTAAGTAGTCAGAATGGCACCTTGGGGCCTGTCCGACTTTTATATAACTTGACAGATTTTAAAAAACTTTTCAGGTTTACTTTTTTTGGCTTTACCCAAAACTTTGATCTAGATTTTTCAAATTCCAGATTTCTCCAATTTCAATTATTTTACTTATAAAATGCTGTATACACTTTGCCTTTGATATTAGAGTATACAAACCTTTTCTCCAGTCTGCTGAGGTAGGGGGCAGCAGCCTTACCACAGAAAGGTCAACAATGTGACTTTTAGCGAGCTTCAAATGCCGCCAAGTTGTGGTGTGCTATCGCTCTGCCACCGACACCATCGGTTCGTCTGCTCAGATTCACATGTAAAACTCTTTACAATCCTTTTGAGTCCCAAATTTATTAGTATTTCCGGGCCTCGCTCAATGAAGAAATACAAAATGAAAAATTCAATATTGATTGAATCAAATTACATGCTGAACATTAAAACCAGTAAAACCGTTTTGTTTACAAGCCCCCATGAGGTGCTGCCGAAAATCATTTTTCCCACACGCGCAATTTTAAAGATTTAAAATAATTTTTTTTTTTTTTTTTTTTGGAGTTTAGTTCATCGTTTTTCTAAAAGATCATTGCGTGGATCTTTATGAAAACCGCACGCACGTAAAAAATCAATTCAGACAAGCTGAAGGCTAAAAATAACGAAACTAATTTTGATGCGGTTGTTAAGTATTTCCAAACAATTCAAAAGAAAAATGAGTTTAACCAATAATATAGGGGAATTTTCAGTTAACCAAAAATTACATGCTTTTTAGGAGATTTCTTTGTTTTTACTGGAACCTCAAAGACGACTGATTCCAACCTTGCAGAGGTAATCTAATCATTTGCTCTTTAGCTCCACTGAATGAATTGACTATTTTGTTAGAAAAATGCATACAAATTTCACGGCAACAAAGGAAAATGAGCTTGGGTTACCCTGTACCTCATAGATGATATCCAATAGGTATTTTTCCATCAAGACATAAAGTGGGAACTATAGCCTAGTGGTAGCCATGGTCATAAAATCTCCTTTTCTAATCTAACTTTGAAATCAACAAAACATTATTCAGTCTAGCGAGCGCCATCTATGGGAGAAAACAAAATATTGCCTTTGACCAAGACAAGTCAAGGGAAGAAGGAAATAGACTTCCTGTCTATAAAAATATATAAAGAATAAAATCTAGCTCCTATAGCCGCTGAGATCTTGCAGAGGGACAGACATGGCTATATCGAATTCTTCAGGCTACCTGATCGAATTATGATTTACTTTCGTAAATCTCTGATGCTTTCTTCTCTATGTTACAAACACTTGCGCAAATTTAATATGCCCTTAAATATTAGGTAAAGTGTATGAAAAGGAAAAGATGAAGATGTTGCATTGTTGGGTTTGGACTAGACGATTTTTTTACAAATTGATGGACAGTTAAATGCAATTGCCGCAACTCGAAATTTTTTTATTTTTGGACAGAAGGTGTATAATTAATAATGGATACCGACTTTTTTTCTGGTAATGACAAAAAAAAACAAGATTATGCAGAGTCAGCCGTGTTGGCCAGAAACAGACAAAAGAATTTCTTTAAATGGTACAAGGTACAAAAGAGAGTCGAAGACTGGACTAGACCAGGTGTGCCCTGGCCATAAATCGATAAATAAGCCAACTCTATAAATGTTGCCCGTAAAAGTTACATTGCAAAATTATTGTAGTTGTTGTTGTTGTTGTAATCATTGTTGACCATAATTTGTGGGCAAAATAAAACCAAACATTTGTTGAAATCTTTTACTTCATTGCATTCCCATACCCGTACCCATTCCCATAGTCATTCCCATTGGCAGCAAACATGACAACGTTCAGGCCAACCACAGCCATCACCATTAAGTGAAATTAATAAAAATCAACTCGACTTGGGCTTTTTGCACCAAAAACGTCAATGCGTCTGTGCAATGCCTCCAAATAATTTGTTTAATTAATTATAGCAACACATTTTCATTGCCTGCAACTCTTGAAGCTGCTCAGGCCACCGATTGTGCAACATTTGATGTGATTTTTCACATACTTAAAAAAAAAAATTGAAAAAAAAAAACAAAAAATAAATAAAGAGAACTGGCAAAGTGTAGCGACAGCCAGCAGATGCTTTAAACTATTGAATCGGTTTTGGCAGCTTTCGAAAGATGCGATTGCCGTTTCAGTGGCAACATTCTCAGCTTGCTCCAAGGCCACTAACATTTTGTCTACTCTGTCTCTACGAGCTGAGATGAACTGAGCTGAACTAAGAATCGTAGCTGGTAGAAGTGGAAGTGCCACTCGAAATCTTGAAGCATCCAGTAAAACTCCAATGTGGCAAGCAACTATTACCAGCAACTTGTTTTGCCTGTTATTTTCCATTGTGGCAAAAATTGGAAAAAAAAAATATTTTTATTCAACCATTTAGCATTTGAATAGGAACTTTAAGAATTAAAACAAACGATGGCGTGTTGCTCGCCACCAACAAAGAAAAACAAAAATTCAAATCAAATTAATAGAAACCCCAAATAAGTTGGTATTTAAATAAGAACTACAGCAATCAATTGATTTATTTAATTTAATTTCTATTCTAAATAACAATAAAAAACGGAACAAATTATTGCCCCCTTTTTGGCATGGGAAAAGTTACTGCCAGATGCGACGATGACTCGAACGTTCGAGCCAAGGACGCGCATATAAAACAAATAAAACGAAATGTATAAATAAAATAACTTGCCGCATTTTGACATAAATGCCAATTTAAATGCTGCAAAACGCATAAATCAAATACGATATTTTCAGCTTGAGCTCAACAAGTGGCGCTCCTACAAAGAAAAAAAAACTTGTACAAAATTATTACGCCAGCGGCAACCAATTGAAGAAGACACCAAACACCAAACCCCACAACAATGGCAGCCACATTAATGTCAATTCCTGGGTGACAAAACGAGTAAAGCTAGAAAAAAAAAATAAAAACTTGGCTAATTGAATTAACATAAAACTTAAGCTTGGCAAGAAAAAAATGCGCATAATTTCAAGACATTTTGCTTTGGCATCCTGGTCAGTGTTTCACTTGGCATTTGGCATTTGGGGGCCAGAGTGGGGTGTCGGTCATTTGCAGGAAATCCAATGATGGTAAAGAATACCAGAATGTTCCAGCAGATTGTTGTTGTGATGGCTGCTCATTAACATGAAACAACTATGAAGCTTAGCCATAATAATTCACACATATCGGCAATGGGCGGCTTGGACTAGGAGGCTGTCTTAGATAGACGAGCAAACAATATAAATATACATATACTTGAAATCCGCCATGGCAGACTTAAGTAATTACGAAAAAATGCATTTGTATGGGCATGCAATTAGTCACAACAACAACAACAATAAAAGCATCTGCATCCGCGCCGGATTCTTGTCGAAACTGTGAAGATGAAGAGAGAGAAAAACCTCTGCCTGACTGCCATTCCCATAATTTGCAAATATTTTTTTTTATTTATTTTTTTTGTCTATGCGATATCTATAGGAGCCTAGCAACATCAACATCAACCTCGTCTATAAACATTTTCTCACGTTTCGTCTGTTTTGAGCGCCCCAAAAGATTTCGGCACAACTCTGTGCTCTATGCTGTATGCTATGCTATATTGCCATCATTGCGGATGCTGGTATAGGTATTTGCTATAGGTATTAGTATGGTATGGTATGGCTTTGGTGTGGCCCGGTGGGATGGTTAGCTGGTAATGTGCATTTTATGCAAATTTCAGTTTTACTTTTTGTTTAATATATTTATTATTTTTTTTCGAGAAGTGCACACCGTTGCACTTTAGTGCAGTGGGTTTTTCTTTTACTGTGATAGAATTATTTATGGCTTTAAATTAATATGATCATATAACAACAAGTTCGCTACCACTCTAAAAACTATTGGTTTCTTTAATTATTTTTGAGAGCTTTAAGCCATTTTTTTTTCTGCATCCAACATATGAAAGCAATTTTCAAATTTGCCGCATCATGGCAGACATTTTTTTTCTTATATATTTTTTTTTTTTTGGCAATTGGCGAATTAGCTGCTGCGTAAATGATTGCCAGTTTGAATGGCCAGGCGAATGGTTTGGCTCATTTCGCAAGTGCATCATAAACTGTAAATTGCAACGAGTCTCGAACAGCTGCTGAAGCAAATTTGCCACGTGCAAAAAAATCTCGGTAGAAATAGAAATACATGAGTAGATTTTGTAATACAAAATCTCACACACACACACACACTCATCACATGCGAAATGATATATAATTTCTTATTATGAGCGTTGGCAATACAACTGACGTCTGTTGTCGTTGGCCAAAAGGTTTGCCAAAAAGCCACACAAAAGCAAAAATTTTATCAACGGGAAATCAACTGCTTGGTGGCTGCACAATTACTCAACTTGGTTGACTGTCTAACCGTCTGCCAGCCTCTGCAGCTCTAGCTTTGGCTCTGGGTAGGCAATCCTCGAGTCTTGTTAGGCGACCAATGGGTTGAATGGGTAACTTTTTGGCATTTTTGGCGCGTCTGTTTGGTACCGCTCGTCGGTTGGTGATCACTGTTTGCTGCTCGCTTGCTTGTTCGCCTGTTGCCTGTCGCATGTCGCGCTCTGGCTCACTGGCACACAAATGCCACAAGGCTTTCGAGTTTGCCTCCGACGCCACTGCCAACCTCCAGTCTCTCTGAGGTGAGTGGCGCATCTTCAGCTTAATTGAATTTTACTTTTGTCGAGTGAATGGGCAATGCATTTTTCATTTGGGGTTTTGTTGGCTCCCACACGTTGAGCGCAAGAGCTTTCGGCACTTTTACCACCGCTGCCAGCTTATATAATAAGCAAAAATTAAATAATTTACCAAACCAAATTCTTGCCAACAACAACAACAAAAACAATAGCAACTGAAACAACGAAAAGAGCAGTAAACATCGAAAAGCTTTAGTTTTTACTTTGGCAAACAACAAAATCGTGTCTTTTGGGCCACACATTTATCAATGTCATGCCAAAGCCATAAGCAACTGTTTGGTAGCTCTCAGACTTTTAAAAAAATTGATGTGTATTTAATTGAAAGACGCAATCGAAAACATTTTTATATAATTAGAATCAAAAAAACGTTATGGTCGAGCCACAAGTTCGTGTCTTGAGTCTTTCGATTTCGATAGGACAAAAGTTCTTCAGTTTGTGCCAAGAGATAATAAGCCGATTCTACTTCCTTATTATTGACAATTCCCACGCATTAACAATCGTATTGTCTGGCATCGCGTGAGTCATAACCACCAACACCACAAGCCCCACAAATAACACCACCATCGGACCAATCAAAATGGCATTCATTCATTTGTTTTGGCTGCCTGCGCGTGAATCCAGAGACGGGATGCAACTGTAAATTGAACATTTATTATGTTTTCTAGCATGTCGAGAGACATTACACAATCATTGCAGCTGACTCCATAACCCGAGAAATTATAAAAATGGCGTCTGCCGTTTTGCCATATGCCACAACTCCACTTCCCACATTACCATTATCCAGAAGAAAAGGCGGCTTCGGAGGGCCCAGAGGCCACCAAGGCAACTCGGAGCTCAACTCAGGCTAACCAACCAAATCTTTTGAGCTTGTCTTTTTTTTTTCTTAGCAGCTGGCGCAGGTTGAAAGTCACAGGCTCGTCTTCAGTTCAACAATGTAAAATGTATTTTTTTTTGCTATTCATTTTCCATTTTTCGTTTTGTCTTAAGTCGGGGTTGACATTTTTTGTCTGCCTACCTGGCTTGTTAACTGGCTGGGGTTAGCATTTTGCATGACTTTGTCTGGTTTGACTTGCATCTTTTTTTTTATTTTTCATTTTCCGGCAAGCAACCTCAACTTTGAAATGCCAACCAAATGGCTCCTCCGGCTGGTAACAGGCTAGTTTAGGGCTTATAAATGTGAAGGCAAGGCTTTGACAAACAGACAGACAGACAGACGGGCATGTGCTTGATTTGAGGTGTTGGTGCAGCGTCCACATCAGCATCCAGATTCGCTATGCTGGCAAAATCAACACGCAAATCAAATAGCAAACAAAACCGTTTTCAACAACGCCCATCATCGAATGCTGCTCAGCATTTTGCGGCGGGCGTGTAAATTCCCACACTGCAACTCGTCGCAGAGAGCGAGAGCGACTTGAAGAAATAAATGCCGCGCATTCCCAACAACTGTGGCACCGGTGGCAGGCAGCAGCACTCGTCTAAAGTGGCTGCCACACTCACCCATATAGCCGAACCGGTCGTGGCAGCAGCGGTAAGCGTTAGCGTTAGCGTTAGCTTTAGCGACTTTTGGCCCGCATAAGCATCTAACCAGTGTGGCTGCCGCCACCCGCTGCAAATGACACTGCGCCGGCCTATGACATAATACGCCACAAAGGTGAAGACGACGATGAGGGTGGGGGCGACGGAAGATGCAACCGATGCCGACAACAGAGACTCTCAAACATATTGTAATTGTAATTGCAAGCGAGTTGCGGCGGTAGTGTGGTCGACCGATTACCCATAATCACGAGGCGGGCGGAGACAGCTGTGGCTTTGCCCTGCGGCCTAGTGACGTGTGGTTTTTTTGGGTTTTTTCTTTTGCATTTTTTATAGTGGGTGATGCTGTAGTGATGTAAGCTATAAACTGAGCGGTGCTGACTAGTGAGTGGTTCCCTGACACTAGCCCAAAAAAAAAAAAAAACAATAGGGAAAAAGGTTCATACTTGGCCCATCAGTTGTCACACGCTGCGTATGCGTATTATGCGTTAAGTATACGACAAGTTTTGCATGGAGATTTCAATATTTGAGGCACACGATGGAATCGACACACGAACTCTTCGGTGAGCATCGTGCTTCTGCTTCTAGAGCTGCCTTGAATCTGCTGGTAATTGTTGTTGCCAGCAACAACAACAGCAACAGCGACAACGATGACTGCGACGACGACGATGGTGTTAACTGCGCTGCTTCTGCTGCTGCTGTTGCTGCTGATGATGATGATGGGCCAAAGTGGTTTTTCCTTTCGCTTTCAAAAATCACTTCGCTTCGACAACGTAAACGATAAAGTCGCAAAACGCGCATCGCTGCGCCACGTTCGCTCGTCTCGTACGGTTCGTATTAACTCCTACACACACACACCAACTTATGTGTATGTATGTATGTGTTAGATCAAGTCAAGTGTAGAAGCTGTTGGACATTGCAAATGTACTTGGAGTCTAGCCACCAATCCATTTTCGTGGCTTTAACTGTGCATCTCACAACCGTCTGGTCGCCGTCGTCATCGTCGTCGTGTTGGTTGTCTCTCAACGTTTCGCTGCACATTCTAAATGGTTTTTCTGTAGTTTTCGCACCTTGCGTAACACATTTGCACGCAATTTACATACTCGACACGAAAAATTATGTTTTGTTTTTTTGACGGTTCTGTTTTTTTTTCTCCTCTCGAATTTTTTCCATTTTCTACATGAGTGACCACTCGAACAACAGACAACAGAGCCTACCACCTTTTGTGGCATGACAAACATTTTTCCAAAACTCATTTTAAAAAATGAATCGTTCTTTTGATCTTTATGTTAATGTAAAATGAAAATGTCGTGCTTTTCGGAAATACGCAAATAAATCAAATTCAAAGAAAATCCTATTTAAATTATCATTTCTGGTGTTGTGTTTGTTTCAGTGCATTCCATGTGAAATCATTTAACTGCTTCGGTTTAAAAATTTTTTGGATATCTTCATTAACAACGAATTTTGGATATACACTTTGGATTAACAATATATTTATCAACAACGCCATGACGTGCATTAATTATAAGATGTGCGCCTGCCTCTTGGGTAAGTTCAAAATTGATCTAAAGGGATGCAAAAAAAGTGTATAAAAAGGGTTCCAATCCTGTCCAATCCATTTTCCAGTCAGAAAAAAAAAAAAATATATTTAATATAATAAAATTTATATAATTTAATAGAACTTTTACATTTTCTTAGGAGCCTTAAAATTTTTGAATTTAAAAAGATTTTTTCAAGAAAAAAAGTTTTTTTTTATTTGAAATTTTTGAATTTTTTCCACTTTTTTTATTATTTCGATTCTATCTGATTGTAAAGTCGTCAATATTATTAATTACATAAACTTGTTATTTGATGATGATTGAAAGATATCCTAGTTTTTGTTTTATGGAATCGAACCCAGGTCCTTTTTCATCGACTTGAATAGACTGAACTGGAAATTGAACTACTTATATATATACTATATACTACAGATATATATATTTTATTATCCTTAAATTTATAAGGAATAAATTAATGGATTGTTTAAAATTGTTTGTATTTTCTACGAAAAAAAAGGTTTTCTTCGAACACATTTCATTTCGCTTGTAAATTGTCATCCCGGACAAGGGATTTGTTTTTTTCGAAGGTCAATTTTTTTATGAATTTTTATTTTTGCCTCCGTGAGTTTTTGACAAATCAAATTAAAGACTCATTAAGGCTTGTTTTGATCAGAAAATTGCATAAAATCTCAAATTTCAAATACATAAAAAAAAACTACTCATCATTAGCAAAAGATTTGCCAAGTCATTAGAGTGTGTGGCATTTTAACCTTTTGCAAACTAAGAAATCATGGATTAGCCAAAAGCCCTATCAAAATATATTCACACATTCAACGGATCATTCGAATTACGGTTTCTTTTGGTGCCCAATGATTATGTTATTATAAACTCGCGGGGTTCCGAAATCGAGCCTGAGGTTAAAGAGTTTTAAACATGGGAAGCTCTTTCAGAGTTGTGAAAATGCTTAACATATTTGCATAATAACTATATCTGTGGCAAAATTTATATATATATATATATATATATATTTTTTTTTTACTTTTACTGAATCTGCCACAATCGAACATACATAAGAGGTTCATTAGCTAAGGGTAAAAGCGGAAATCAGGCAGGCAAACTTGACTGGACTGGGCTGTGGGACCACAATGATTTATTTGGCCTAACTAATTGTGTGGCACAGGCCCGAACTAACAGAAATCTTTGAACGATCTGCATGGGCAAATAAAAAGGCAAAAAAAAAAATGAAGAAAACTACACACCAACAACAACAATTGGAATTGTTTTTTTTTTTTTTGGAGGGGAGGTGAAAAGCTAAAAGAAAAGGAAACGTAAAACGCAGACAAAGGCGCCCAATGGCGACCGACTGTGCATCTGCCCAATCTGTCCAATCTGCCCAGTCATAGTTCACTACGCTCCCGTAGTAAAAAAAAAAAAATACTAAAACGAAGCAACTTTTTCAACTCAATTGGGGGAAAAGATGAAATTGAAATTCATTTGAATTAAATGCGAATCTGCACGTCTTTCTTTTGTTTGTTAAATTTTTTCTTCTTGTCTGTTTTTTTTTTTTTTTGGTTTTCTCTTTGTCTTGAGTTCAGTTTGATGAATTGCTCCAGTGGAGTTGGCATTGCATAATCTACTGCAATTTGCTTAGTTGTTGCTGTTGTTGTTGTTGTAGGTCTAAATGTTGCTATTTCTGTTGCTGTTGTTGTTACTATTTGTTCTGCAATTGAATTAATTGCAGAGTATCTTCCGCTTGGGCAAGATGCCAGAACAAACCGCAAAAAAAAAAAAACAACTCGGCCAACTAATCATGCTAATGAGACATTAAAAAAAAAATACAATTTGTCTTTGGTTTGGGCCACGGCACATGCCAAAATAATTCATAAATTTGAAAAACTTGGCATTTTAATTGACTGACCCCCAAAAATTGTAAAAGCCTCTGTGCCATCAATTATTGTGGCTGGCATCTGGCAGCTAATTTGGCGTTTCTATTGATTTGTCCACTTGATCATATTTCATAAGGGGGTGTGGGAATACCATGTCTTGTCATTTCTTGAAATGTTAATGATTTCACCGAAGCCCAAATGTGTTTTTAATAGAAACAAAAAAGTAATCAATACCGAAAGACATCAAACGGACATGGCGAGGGGCAAACAGAAATTATGGCCAGTATTCATAAAGAACTACAGACTGCACTTAAAGCCAAGAGAGTAGACGAAATCGAGTGCTTAGCCTTCGGTTACCCACGGAGGGGCTTATAAATCAAATCTCGTGTAATGGCATCGCTCATTTGTGTAAGCGAAAGTGAAACAAGTGTTTTGATTTGTTTCAATTGTGGCACTGGCAACTTCAAGGTCATCCCAGCTCAGCCTAGCTGGTTTGGCTGGTATCACGATGTTGCCTTGTCAATTTAACCCAATAATATTTCACTAATTTTAAATTGAAACATATTCTATTTCTTTGCATTGCAGTCGCAGCAGCACTTATGGTCAATATGCTGGCCCAGGCACAGTCACAGCTGCTTGATGAAGATGATGATGTTTTTGGCAAGCCTTGGCCCACGTATAGCCTGCAAAATATGCCGAAAACACAATTCACATGCCGTGACAAAATACTTGGCGGCTACTATGCAGATCCGGAGACTCAATGTCAAATGTTCCATGTGTGCGTCAAGTTGCCAGGAGTGGGGGTAAGTACAGCTCAACAATACCCTGTGACACCAAAAACAACAATAAAAACTAAAACGGCAACAAACAGTAACAACGGCAAAAGCAAAAAGAAAAAAAAGAAAAAATCTTAAAAAAAAAAAACGAAAGACTTAGGCAACGAACTTGCAGCCGCTAACTTTGGTTGGTTCAATTGACTAGTTAGCTAGCTATCTGCTCTAACTGCTCCAACTGCTCCGGCTTCTCTATCTTGTTTTTAAATGGCAAAGTTGCAATGTGTGAGACTAACTGGCTGGGATCGTGACTGGCCAGCTGAAGATGACTAGAGCGTATGTAGCTGGCTGACCTTTAAGTGATTTTCATTTATTTTTTCTTTATTTTATTTTATTTTATTTTATTCGATCGTTGTTTGCTTTTATTGTTGAATATTTATCGTTTCCAGCTGGCCTCTTCAGTTTGGGTACATTGCTGGTGCTGATAGTGCTGCTTCTGAAGATTGTTGACATGAATCATGTGCTTGTGGCGCTGCTGGAGCCTCTGTAGCTCGTGCTCTTTCCGCAAGGTCTGATTCCTTAGCTTGCCTAATTGAGTCTGGTGTGTGTTATGGAGCTCCTTGCATATGGTGTCAAACATATCCGATAGCTGCTTTTCCCGTTGATTCTCTTGGACTTGCAAGGCATGCGATTGCTGACGCCACAGTCGGGTGAACATTTCCGAGTACTCGTTGAGCTTGGAGCGAAAAGATTTTTTCTGTTCGTTAAGTTCAGTCTGTGCTGCTTGCAGCAAGGTCTTGGTACGTTCCAGCTGCTTGTTGGTAAGCTCATGGTCCACAGCCATTTGATCAAGCAGGTGTTGCAGCTCCATTAGCTCCTCGCCTGACACTTCGGCCTCCAAGCGGATCTGTTGCAGTTCTGAGCTCACAGTTTGCTGTTCACTGAACAACAGATCGTGTGCCTCGCAGCGCTGCTCAATCTTCTGACACAGTTCAAAATTGCGCTCTAATTCGACTTGCTTTTCATCTAGCTTGCTATAGAGCTCGACAATTTCCAAGGACATGCGTATGCGATCAGTTTCGCCGCTGCTGCTGCTTTTGATTTCAAAATTATTATTGCAGTCTTCTAAATTTTCGAGAAGTTCGTCTAGCTGTAGCTTCTCTTCTCCAGCACTGCTCCAAAACTCTAGGCCCATTACTTTTTCCTTGAGCCGCTTAAACTTTTCACGCTCTTTCTTGAACATGGAACGCCAGACCTCGGCAGGCAACACTTCTGTATTGTCTAGCTCTTCGGTTTGGTTTGGCAGCCAAATTTCAATGGGCTCTTGAGGCTTTGGAGCGGATGTATAGTTAATTATCACAGTGGTCTCTCCACTACCCAGCAGATCCTTGAGCAAACGGGTCAGACGAATGTTGTGGTAACGCATGTGAGTCTTGTTGTTGTTCTCTAGAGCACAGATTATCTTAAGCAAGGCACACAGGGGCATATCTCCTGGTCCGAAGATTCTGACATTCGCTGGGACCAGGTGCACCAAATTAAGCTGTCCATTGATCCTTTTAGATTTTTCCAAATTTGTTTGTTTCACATATAAAATGAAAAAATAATTTCTCATCCCTGTTTCTTCGTTCTGCTCTTCACTCAATTCCAGTCGATTCACTATTCTCTCCATATAGCTGAAGACATCTTTGGGAGCAGACACAAAGTGTTCCTTTTGAGATCGCGTATATAGTTTTTCATCATCATTCGGGGCAGTATTTTGGTTTTGACTAAGATTGAAACTCATCAAGTGATCATTCTGCTCAATATTAAGTTCTTTACATTTCAGGGATATATTGATTTCCATGGTCACATCCATACCATAGACTTGATTGAAAATATTCGTTATAATCTGGGTAAAGACATCCATGCTGGCCGCGTCCGCATCTCCCACCAATTTAGAACAGCCGGCATAGCAGGGCCAATTGCCATAGTTGAAGACAGTGGCAGTGCCACCCTGAAGCACCAGATCCACCACGTTGCCAACAGCTTCATTATAAATTTCTGTTTGCTGAGTATTCGGCACTTGCAACTTTCGAAACAGATAGACTTTGGCCTATTCATTGAGTATAAATTGTAGTGGGGACTCGAAAACAAATCAACCTCTTACCATTCTTAGTAACGCAAAATATAAAAAGCTTAGTTAAATAAAAAAATGAACTAGATTTTTTGTTGTTTTTATTTTTTTTTTTTGTGTGTTGTGTGTATAATTGTGTAAAATTTTAGCTGGCCAGTTTGAAAATATCGAACCGGCCTGACAGGCCAAGCATTGGAATTGTCAATTAGCCTACTGCTGAGACACAATCGAGTCACAGAAAAACAAGTACAAGTTGGTAAAATCTATACCGATTTGGAACCTCGAACCTCTCACCTGTTGCCCATAAAAATGCCAAACCATACCCGTTGCCAAATGCCAAAGTTCGTGGGGGCCTCTATGGTCTTTCATTTGCTTTTGTCTGGTTGCTGACTTTGTTTTTATACCAAAACTAACTAACTATTTATTGAAATCTATAATATTGGTAATCTTTCTCATTTGGTCTGTAATGTGTTATGCAGCTCATACATCGAAGAGTTAATTCGTTTGCCCAACAGGTGCAGGACTACCGCTTCCTTTGCCCCAACAGCACGGCCTTCGACCAGGAGCTTCAAATCTGCGCCAATTGGGCCGACGTTGACTGCGATAAGGCGGTGCTGTATTATGATAATAATCACATCAATGATTTATATCGCAGCAGTCAGACCAATTCAGCCGATGAGGGCAAGGGTGCCGAAGAGGAGGACACCTTCCATTTGCAGCGAGCCGAAAGCGGTCAGCATCAAATTTTTATAAAATGAGTCATTATACAAAGAGGTCTATGATTACGATTTTTTGGTGTAATTTTGTAATTGCAGGTGATGTGAGACGCTCCAAGGAGAATCGAATTGAGCACAAGTCATCTCGCCCCACCCACTCGCAAACCAATTATGGTCGACATAATTATGCGCATCCCCATTCCAACTCAAATGCGGACAATTACAACACGCAAGCGACATCGGCTAAGAAGCCCATTTCCAGCTATTACACGCCAACAACAACAACGACCACAACCAGCACGACTTCAACCACAGACCGGAATTACAACAACAATAACAACAACGATGACTCTAAGCGTAAGCAACCAAAAAAAAAAACAAAAACAAAAACTTGCTTAATGGATAAGCTTGGGCTTAACGAATCTTAGATACTTTTTAAAATATGAGACTATATAATTTTTAAGCGATCAAAACTATATACAGTAGAGTCCGGTTATAGCGACTTTCAAGGGACCGACGATTTTACGTCGTTATATCCGGAAGACGCACTAACCGAAAGGTGGAAAAAAAAATTTTTTTTTGTTTATTTTATGGTTACCATGTTCGTAATATGTTTTAACATAAAAGAAATTAATTTTTTAATCAAAAAAAAAATTTAATAAATTTCATTTAATAACATAGGTTTTTCATGGAAAAAAGCTGAAAAAACTAGAAATATAACGGGACATTTTCTGGGAATATAGGTATGAGGTCTGCACACGCACGCTGTAAACATTTTTGTGACGTCAGTCACTGATAGATACATACATTTCTAACAAAGTCGTTTGATGCTTAAATTTGGTGGTATTGTTTTGCTGTATTTTTTTTGGGAACGTCGCAATATCCGGTTGAATTATGAAAAATTTCGTCGGTATAAGCGGTTTGTCGCTAAAAGCGGAGACGTACTAACCGGAGGTCCTTTCATATAACTTTGTATGGGGACCAACCAAGCCATCGAGTTTCCGTCGCAATAACCGGACTGACGCTATAAGCGGAGTCGTTATAACCGGACTCTACTGTATTTTTAGATAAAGAGACCCAAAATAAAATAGGCAAAATTATAATTAATTTCTTATAATTCCCTAATATCTCACAAAAAATATATATACTAAATTGCTTCGAAAATAGTAAAGCAACAGTGGCTGTGCCGACGATGACAAAACAATGGACTATTCAAATTTATTATATAAATTAATCATGCGCTCTTGTCTTGTCTTGTTTTTGCAGAAGACTTCGATGATATCTTCAAAGGTTCCCACAGTTCGCACTTTTTCGCGAATCGTCATGGTGGCCGCGAATTCGATGAAGAGCCCGCCCGGGCCAAGCCCAACGATTTCAACGATTTCAATCGCAAAACCACAGAATCAGCTAAAACGCGTGTCCCGCCAACACGTGGTCGGGCGTCGACCCTGACTTCCACAACGAGTACAACACCGGCTCCGGTGACCAAGTCGCTGAAGAAAATCACCCTTCATGCCACCTATAACACGGATTTCCTGGACTATTCCCAATACTACAAGTCAACCACGCCGAGTACCACAACCACTGCCCCGTTCTCGGTAACCACATCTCGGCCAGGCAGCAGCATTACCAGCCGCTTCAGCTTTGGTGTGGGTGACTATCAGACGCAGGAGAAAATTCAACCTACCACATATAACCCAGCTCATGGAGGTGTTTACCGTTTCAAGAGTACCACCACGCCCAAATACACGGAAGTGCCACGCGAGTCTAACAAAATAACCGGTAAAAACGACCAGGACTTTGAAAAGGAAATTAGACGCAATAAGCCCACAATAGCAGCCCGCAAGAAGAAGCTGGGACCTCAAGAATCCAACTATATCAATCACAATGAATTCGCCGAGCTTCCCAAGACTAAATTGCAGCAACCGCAACCTTTCCAGGCCAACCAAAAGAATGCACCTAAGAAGGTCAACCAATTGGAGCCCCAGTTCCAGCGGTCCAGAGCTCACCATTTGACTCGCGTAGGCAACCAGGAGCCTGCGCCTTTTAGTGCGCCCAAACAGAAAGCTGCCTCTACGGCAACCAGTGCAGCGCCTAGTGCTAAGCCACGTACCTTCACCAGCCGCGGCAGTATAACCTACAAAGCTACCACCCATCGCTATGCGGACGATGAGTACTCCTATCCTACAACCACGACTACTAGCACTGCGAAGAAAATAGCTAAGGATCCATTCACGCCCACTACTTTCAAGCCCACCACCTATAAGAAACCCTATGAACAAAGCTTTTATCAGACTCAGCAGACACTGCGGCCCTACTTTAGCTCCACGAAAAAGACCAGCACAACAACAGCTTCCCTGCCCACCACGGCTAACCCCTATTATAATGCCGACGAAGATGATGGCCAATATCATCCGGAATTGTATGAAAGCGACTTTCCCCGCAACCGCTTCAAGTTTCTACGGGATCGGTCCACCACCAGCACTACCACCACTGCCCCGCACTCAAGCCGGCAACCGCAAACCTTCAAGCACAATTTCCAACAGGCCCACAGCCATTTAAAATCCCAACAGCAGTCAGCCTACCAGAAGGAGCGTGAGCAGGCAGCCGATCTAAGCGACGAAGATGAGCTCTTCAAGACAGCGCAGTCCTTAAACTTTGGCGCTGCCAGCATTAACAAGCTGCGGGCAGATATCTACAAGGCCGAGAAGAACTCCCAGCAATATAACTCGCAGTACAGTCCGAATGCTCCATCTAGTCCGAAGACCTTTGCCCTCGCCAGTAGTTCCGCAGCCACAACCGCACTGACTACCAGCCGACCTTACTCCAGCAGCACTCATGTCACTACCACTACTACAACAACAACGACAACCACAACAAGACGTCCAACCACCACAGCCAGCACCAGCACCACCACAACCACTACTACGCCCAAACCCTCCAAGTCCGCAAAAAGCAAAAAAGATCAGCACCAAGAGAAGAAAGCTAAATCCTCTGCCAAGCGACCCCAGCATGCTGACGAGGACACGAGCTATGACTATGCATACTACGATACGGACTGAGTGGCCGGCCGCCCAGTTGAGTTCAGTAAGAACTGAGCAGTAGCAGTCCCAGTACTCCAACTAACTATGAACCGATTTCGTTTGCCTTTTCCTCTCACAATAACGATTGTTCTAGCAAATAGGTGCCACAGTATTTTAATCAACCAATCTTCTATGTCTTCACGATCCATCTTCATTATCTGACAAACCAGAACCGTACACACACTTAGACACCTTACACCCTTAACACTCGCGCACATATTCATTCAATTTTTAATGTGTTCTAATGAATTTCCATGCGTGTATCTAGTTATTTAAATAAAATTTTTAGTCGTTAGACAATTGTAAAAAAAAGAAATAAAACATAAAAATCTAATGGAAAGCGCAGCTAACGAAATTTTGCAACAAAATTGGAAATCAAAGTATTTTATAATTATTTTCGAATGTGTATTCATAAGTTTTCTCTTGTAAATAAAGTATATAATATAAAATAAAGCAAATAGTATTTTCTTGATTCGATTTGCGGGTGACCGAGTAAGTATCGATACATTTTGAACAACTTGATTGCAATGCTCGAGTACTTTTTGAATAAATAAGCCTAAAGCGCCAAAGTATCTAGTATCGAGTAGGTATCGCTGAGTAATAAGAATAGGTACTCAAATACTTGCGTATCATAGTGAAGATCTTAGCACAAGTTTTTATTTGATTTGAATGATAAATACATTTATAAAATAAACTAAATTATTGAGTTCTGTGCGGGCTGATCAGTCCTTGAATTTTTGACGAACACAACGTGGCATGGGAAACAAATACAGAAGCATGTTAAAAGCGGCCAAGCCCACCGCAAATGCGCATGAAGCCGCCACATCAATGGTCTCCTGAAAATTATAAGAGCTTGTAAGAATATTATGTATCTTTGCAGACCGCAATGGTTACTTACATCTGGATCTGATAGCCCCAAGCGTTCGTGCATAAAATCAGAGGGTTTAGGGCAGATCACAGAGGCAGTAGGCGTGCAGTTCAGTTTGCGCGACTGGAAGGCGATGCTGTGTAGTAAGGAGGAAGCATATCGCGTATGCGTGCCCTTGGTATTATCTTGCAGCCAGGGTTGCAGACCCTTGAATGACCTGAGATAGACAAATCATTAGAGAGAATGCTGAGACTAAAATAGTGTCCATCAGAATACCTCACGGTGCCACTGGCCAAGGCAATACTGATCACCAGCACATACGTCACTGCAATGGCTGCATTAAATGGCACCTTGACCACCAGCAAAAATGCAATGGAAAGCTGCTCTGCAAGCACAAAACTGGACCATAAAGCCACCAACAAATAAGCGAACACCGTTCCATTATTGTACTTGGTATCCAGTAGCAATCTGAGCCAAAAAAAAAAAAATCTCATGTGAAAAGGAAAAGATGGATAGACTTAAAGACATACGGATAAACCACACAGCTGGCCAGAACTGCTGAAATTGCCGAAAAGGGTATTGAGACCGAGTTATAGGCTATGAGCAATGTGGTTCCGGAGTAAAGGCCTTCTGGCGTGTCCTGGGAAAATTTCTTACGCCAAATGGGAACTATAAAGAAAAAATATTTTAGTGAAAAAATAACAAATCTGTTAGTGCGAGACTTACACATGGAAACGGTGGTCAATATACCACAGCCATAGGCCAGACCCAAAATATTTAAAATCATACCATTCTTGGTAAAGAAGCCGTGAGCATCATCCTATTTAATAATCCATTGTAAATTGAAGTATAATTTGAAATTTCAGATACTTACGCCCACATTGGTGTAAAAGGCCCACAAAATGCCCATGGTCAAGGGCAACAAGAGCAGACGTAGGAAAAGGGTTTTCATGCCCACAATACCACAAGAGAATGTAGAAGCCAATAGTTTTCTAAAAAAGAAATTCAAAATGAATTACTGGTTTTCAGAAAATAATATACCACTCACAGATATAGCATGACCCAGACTTTAAGTTCGCCTGGTTTTCCATAGGCCAAAGGCACTTTACCCGAGCCCATGTTGTTCAACGGAGCATCCGATACTGGCGTCTCTCTAGAGAAACGTTCTACAAGAGCTTCAATTTGTTGACTGGATTCTAAAAATCGGTCACGACTGCGTCGATCCACCGTGGATAGACAGAGATAATACATAAGAGGATTTTCCAGCTGAGGGCAAGGAAAACCAATGCCATGGAAGTACTCCAGCATAGCACGAGTGCCACCGGAATATACCACACCGCCGAGACAGAGAAACAAAGCTCTATCCAAAAAGGGAAAGACATCGGAACGAGGTTTCTCCAGGGAGAGCAAAATACCACAGCCTGTCTTCTTGGCCGTATTGGAGAGTATGGAAATGAGCAAATAAGCACTGAGCGGGTCCAAGCCTTGAGTTGGCTCATCCAATAAAAGCATGACTGTGAAAGAATAGCTATTTGAGATAATTGCATATATTGAAAAAGCTTAAGAATTTACCTGGATCTCTGACCAATTGTATGCCAATGGCCAGGCGTCGAGCCTCACTGATGTTCAAATATTCCACCCTCTTGTTGGCCACCTGAGAAAGAGCCAAATCAGCTAGAACTTGTCTGACTTTTGAGCTCTTCAAATAGCCAGAGAGCTGAAAAAAAAAAACAAAACTCAATAACCTTCCCATAAGAACCTATCCATACTCACAATTGTCGGAGTATAGTGCAAGGTCTGAGAAACTGTGAGGCCAGGCACAAAGGTGCAGGATTGAGTAACATAGCCACAACGCTGTTGGAATAAGACCCTGGTGAGCGGTGAACCATTCAGAAGCACTTGACCACGCGTCACTCCATCGGCACGTCGTGAAATCACATCCAAAAGAGCACGCTTGCCACTGCCTAGGAATAAGATTCATTAGCTCAGTTAACTAGATTTTGACTTTTGAATTACTCACCCTTGGAACCCAGAATAGCCATCACCTCGCCGCTATGCACGGTCAAGTTGACACCTTTCAGCACCAAAGCTGAGTTGCCGGCTCCATTAAAACAGCCACCACCGTCCACCTGTGAGTAATCAAAACAAAACAAAAGAACTCAACAATTTTTCTCTCTCTTTTATCCGCACCCTCGTCGATCGTATAAGTGAAAATCCAATGCACTTGCCTCGGTGGTGTGAAATATATTGTGAGCTTCCAAAACGTAGTCGCTGCCTATCATTTTCATATCCACCACAATGGTGCTGGGGTGCTAACCGAAACACAAAGATATTTCTTTTTGTTATTTTCCGCTCTTGGCTTTGCTCGCTTGTACGCAGGCGGAAATAGTTAAAAATGCTCTGCAAGAAGAGAGTAGTTTGAAGAGAGAACAAAGAGAGTTAAAACATCTGGAATACACACATATAAGACCTGTATCTGTGAGATACAAATGTATCTATTATAAAAAATTGACAAATTAATGCACATTGTTATTGATATAAATATGATTTCCACTTTAATTTGATAAAGTCTTTTAGATGAAATCATAAAATATTAAAGATTTCATTTGGCTTACCGATCTTTTAGGCTGCCTTGACGAGCATCCGTCACACACGTCCAATCAATTTCGAAGCTATATTCCAACTGAAGCTGACAGCTTGTGGTGCACCGAACAAAAACCAATTTTCCAATTGGCTAGACAACAGAGAGGCAAATAATGAGAGATTGCCAACTGAAATGGTGCTCTTAACCGGGCTTACCGGACTGGAAGTCTCAGCTCACCTTTCCAGCGTGCGCGTTCAACAATAGCAACAGGCTAAGATGGCGTCCGAGGCCAAGTTCAGCTCAGTTTAGTTTGGTCAGAGCACTGAGAGAGTTGGCTAGAGCGGCAGTTGCTTTTCACGTTGCTTGCTGCGCACGGCGCCTAACAGAAGAAAAAATTTATGCAACAAAAAGAATTGAATTGAATTCTAAATAAAATAGAAAAAATAAATAAATAAAAATCAAACAAAAGCACATCAAACGTGAAAGAATAAGAGTGCAATAATCGATTGATAAAATTAATAATTACCCATTAAAAATTTTGTTAGAGTGCTGAAAGCTTGTGTATTTGTGCCTGAGTGAGCGTGTGTGTGTGAGTGTATGACAAATGAATTGGCCAAAGAACTTGGCATTTGTTGCAGCCGCCATATCACTTTTTATAGTTTTTGAATAATAAAAAAAAAAGTGAAACGTATTTGAGAACATGCAGACTGCCTAAACAGAAAGGAGGAAAACAAAATAATCACAAGTTCGATTCAACAAATAAACCAACAAAAGCAGAAAACAGTAGCTGAATAATAAAAATACAAAAAATTGTTCGGTAAGTCGCACAGATACAAAAGTATCTTTACAGTTGAATTATTTGAAATTATACATTTGGACCGCAACAAATTGCTAATAGATGCCAAACAAAGTCTTCGCCGCGTGATTGCCCACCTAAAAGTTATTATTTTTATTTTATTTTATTTTTTTCTGTCTTGCAACAAACAATAACAACAAATTGGCTGCAAGTGACACGCATATTATGGCTGCTCCCTACCAGCCCCCACCAACGACCCCTTAATGTGGAGCAGGCAACATTGCTGTCTAATTAAAGTTTATACAACTGGTATTTACTGTTAATTTTATTAATCACAAGCGGCACAAAAGTTAGAGCAGTCAGCCGAGCCGTCGACTTGCCACCTCTTAAAGTGTAAAACCATAGATACATGTCTAGAAAAAAAAGTATCTACACTTCACTCTTTTCACACACACACACACTCGCATACATATATACATAGATATAGAAATTCGAGGCGTTGACGAGCCCGCGCTGTGTTGTCGCTCCACGTTGTTGATTTTTGCTATTTAGTACTGGGCTAAAGCATACTCTGGATCTCTGGAGTTCGGTGTGGCTGGTTGGCTGGCTCGATTCTGTAGCTGGTCGACGCCGCCATCGTAGGTCAAAGATCCCACAAGCAAGTTTTGTCTAGCAAACGTTTCTGGCCAAGCCACATAGCCGTCTTTGTCTGTCTATCTATGCTTCCACTATTTCCACAACTTCCACTTTGTGTTTTTTTCTTTTTTTTTTAGTTTCGTGCTCAAAGTTCTCTGGCTAGGGCGCAACATAGTCCAGTAGTATCTCTCTTAGCATGTGTGTATGTGTGTGTGTGTGTATCTTAGGAATACAAGTTTTTTTTGTTCTTCTTTTGGTTTGTTTGTTTGTTTGGTCAGGTCTTTGGCTGACTCGCAAACGTTCTTGGCTACGCAAACGTTTCTTCTTCAACTTCCAATTCCAGCTTCGTTTATTGTTTATTTTTTATTCTTTTTTTTTCTCTCACTTTAGCGGGAACAACAACGCTGACTTGGCATTTCCTCTGCCGGTCGGTTGTGTATTTATTCCTGTTGCTGCATATTTGCGGTTTGCTTATTGACTTTATGATTCTTTATATGGTTTTCATGCAAAAATCTTTTTTTTTCAGCTTCCACTAAGTGGTTCTGCCTGCATCTAAATGAGTCTTTTATAAATTCTAAGTACCTAAATTAGCCTGATAAACGCACCGTAAATATGACTTTATAATTTGTTTTGGCTTTCAAAAAGCAAATTTTTGTTTTTCTCTTCCCAGAATTGACAGGCATTTGTGTAGTTTGTGTGTGCGTGTGTGTTTGTGTGAGTGTAAAAGTAACTTTCACAGTGAGTGTACTTGTGAGTTGAAGCAATCACTTTCATGATTTTTGGTCGATTATATGGCGCCCGGAAGGCTTTGATAATCTATATATTTTGACATCATTCCCAAGACAATAAATCATTTAAATATATCAGAGGGAAAGAGAGCGGGGAAGAAACTTCTAAATATTTTTACCAAATTACACGCAGAGGTTAATTACCAACGTAAATACCGTTAGGATGGAATGCTGAAAGCCTGCCAAGATGATGGCTCTGTTCATTGAAAATGTGCCTTTGTCGGTGACTTGTTGTTTTCTTGGATTTTGAGAGAACTGAAAACAGAACTAAGCGTAAATTAGTTAACAGTATCTTTTCTAACTGTTCTTGGATGTTTGGGAGCTTTTTGATGATTTATCGGTTGATAGCCGAAAAAATGCTCAAGCATTGTGTTGTTGTTGAAACTCTTTGACTTTTTTCAGACACTCACTGCGCACTCTACGCACACTTCACTCGGAAATTTGAGAATAAATAAAAGACTTAAGACACGAACTCACTTAAATTGTACACCAAAAGCCGTCGACAACGGCAGCAGCAATTTAAGCTCCGCCATTTGCGTCAATTGATTGAAAACGATGTCAGTCATGAGCGAGCCAAGTTTGGCCCATAGATACATGTGAATGTGTTTGGCTTGCTTCGCTTTGATCGTGTATCTGATAGATTTATTTTATAGTTTGCTGTTTCTGTTTCTATTTGTATTATTTTTTTTCATTCTCTCCCTCTTTTGGTCTAGGTAATTTTTAAGGTGGGGCTGTTGACTGCTTATTTCTGCCAGTTCTTGGCGCCATTGTTCGGGCTAGCATATTAGCTGCTGGTTAAGTCACTTAATCTGCAGTCAGCTTTATTTCAGATGCATGATTCATTGTATTTAATGGGCTGTAACTGGCATTGATGCGTTAACCGCATCTTCTGCATAACTTGACTGACATCTCTACATGATGAAGTCAGCAGAGTAAGTCGTGTCAGTCAGAAAATACTGAAAAGGGTTCACCAAAAACTTAACGAGCCGCAGCCAGCTCAAAAACACAAAACTGAAAAAGAAATTCAAATTGACTAGAACACTTAAACAAAAAAAAAAAAAAGCCCAACAAAGTCATGGTCTGCCATTAAACTTACTTACCATGGCCATGAATGAATTGTATGCATTGATAAATTGATGCCAAGTACACAGAAATATACGGTGTGTTAATTTACTTTTTATTTTAATTAAATTAGCACATAAAAAAAAGAAAAATAAAACCAGAACAGCCACACACTCACACATACACTTTCTTTGCTTCTTCAGGGCATTATTAATGCAGGGCAGCATAATTAGAAGAAAGTATCTACACAGTTCGTGACTTTAATAGTCGAAATTCTGTGACTGTAAAATGAATTCCATTTCACTTTGAGTGCGTGTGTCTAAGAGCAATTATTGGGCTCAGCTGACATAGAATAGAATGAAATCTCATGACTGCATTGTGGCAATCGGCACACGTGTAAGGAATAAATTTTACCGTTGAATTTATAACATTCAATTTGGGCCTGGTCTTGACTACCGAAACGACAAGCAGCCAGCTGGTATGGGTGTGTAAATTTTGATTGGCCAAATACCTGGTCTGTTTGTGCTGGAATTTTTGTGTCGCCCAGTCAAATGGAAATGGCAGCAGCCCACAACAACAAAATGAAATGCAAAATTCGAAACCTCAACAAATCTTGGCAATCTCACTTTTGTAATACAGGAAAGTGTTTTGGTTTTGGGTTTCTTGCTGGCGTTAATTGCCTGTAAAGATATCTGAATATAGAGTAGAGTATATTCAATGGGCTTTTGCTTGTCTTTTAAGACAATTAATAAAACTGACCTTGCTTTGGTTAGGTTTTCCGCTGCAACAACAACCAACGCAATCATCAAAACTCCAGCCAAATGAAAAACTCACACAGACTCACACACACACACACACAAGTGTGCCAACTATGCAGCCATGACGAAAATTTGTTGACGGCATGACATTAACTTGGTTTTTTGGGGTCAACCAACAGAGTGGCTGGCATGATTTCAGCACTGTCAGCACTAAAGCTATGTCTAGCTCTGTCATTCTTTGGTTCACATTTCAGTTGGCTTGCTATTTCTTCTTTTGACTGATATTGCCTAATTTGAGTAAAAGGTAATTTGTTGAACAAAATACGCCTCTGTGTTGATACGCGGGTGTGTTTGTCTCTTTTTAAATGAGATGCGGACCAGCCCAGTCAACATGAATAATAATAATAATAATAATATTTTGAATGAGTATTTCTCAGATCTTTGACCAAGCTGGCAGTATTTCAACTCTTCGTTTTTTGTTTTTTTTTTATAATCAATTTGAAGCGACAAACTTTCACAATTCGTAAATATCTTTCGAGCTGTTGATTACTTTTTGAGGGGCTGCGTGCCCCGGCGAAATGCTGTCAAATCGTCAGAGAATCTGACAATCTCAGCGATTTGTCTGATTTGCTTTATACACTCGAATATCTTTTAGATACTAAATTTCAGATTTGCATACTTGTTGCTGTTGTTTTAGGAAATGCCAGAATGTGCTAAAATAAAATGAAATCAAATCAAATAAAACAAACTTTGGCATTTCTCTCTCTCTCTCTTCTCTTTCTTTGTCGAGTTTATTCAATTAGCATAATCGATGAGTTAAGTCTCTCCTTTTCTGGACAAGTTCAACAAAATCTGTGGAATGTGGCAAACAAATCTTTTGGCTAAAATTTTAATAAACTGGTAATCAATAAGCACTCGGGATTTCGGTTAGACTTTAGCCAGTCGCATTCCCAAAACCGCCCAGGCAGCCAACCCGTTTGGCCTGTTGCTCATACATATATATATTTTTTTATATTAATTGTAAATTACAAAATTGCAATAGCGACCCACTTCCCGGCCGCCAGCAGCAGCAGCAGCAGCACACATGAGCACAAACTTGCATACCCTTTGTAAGCGAAATATTTTCTCGCTACCACTTGGCCTGGTATTTATCATACGCCTCATGTGCTGCGACGGCCAGCCTTCGCTGGCAGATACAAATTATGCCACAAAAGTTTCACTTTCTCACTAGGCCAAGACGGGGCCAAAACACAGACTCAGGCTGAGACAGGCACAGTCTGTGATTGGAGACTATGGACTGTCGGCGTGGACAGATTTGTCAGGCATTCGCCGCCGACATTCGCCTCAGCGTCAATCTTACAAATTGAAAAAGCAAAGATCGTTTGGATTTTTTGTGTGATTTTGGGAAGGCTGCAAAAGCTGTCTTATACCTGTTGTAAATACGAACAAGTTTATTTTTCTTCTTCTTTTTGAATTCATTTTTTGTTTCTTTTTTCGTCAAGTGCAGGAGAGAAATGAAAACGTCGTGGTCCACGCCTGAGGCTCTGGCGGAAAAAAAGGCTTATGGTTGACCCATTTAATTGGCTGGGCCCGAGGTTACCAATTGATTGGCCAGCTTATGAGATTATTGCGTGGGAACCCCAGCTAGACCACAAATTGACTCATAGTTGAACTATTGTGTCTTTCTTTCTTTTCTATTTGTTTTAATCGAATCAGTCAGACATAAGAAACACACTTCAGTGGCTGCAATAAACAGCTTGGAACAGTTAAGTGGCCAGCCCACAAGATAAAAAAAAAGAAGACAATTACAATAAATCGTTTTATATATGGTCAAGAGTACTTGGACTTGCAACCAGAAACCACTTAGGCTCGCTCCATTTCATCATAAAATAATTGGGACAACTGACCGAAAAACTTGACCGCATCTCGGCTGAGACTCGTATGTCATCTTGTTGCTGTTTGTCGAGGCTAACTGCAGTTTTGCATCAGCAGACATGCAACGGTTTTCCACTTGTCAACCAGCCAACTTGACTCTTGGCTTTCGTATCTGTCGGTAAAAATGCAGCCCAGCCAACGGTAACAAGTCGACTCAGCTACAGCAACGGGTCTTCTTTGGTGCCTCAGGTGTTGTCCACCATGCTAGCCAAATGTGTATGTTTATGTTTATACCTGGCCAGCTAGTTAGCTGAAAATATCTGGCTAGCTTTGATTTTGTCTCATTCGCATAATCACAATTGTACTCATAAAGCAGCAAGCAAAACTAAGCAATTGCCAATAACCGTTGGCCAATTGATTGCATGCTGCGATTTATTGGCTGAAACATCCGCTGTGGCCAGCCATATCGGATCTCCGGAGTTTTGCATGCAAAACGCCTCTTAACCAGCTGGCCAAGCCTACCAGTTGCCACATTGTTGTCAATCGTCTAATCGTGTCTATGATATAATTTTGATCAGGCAACTGTAACTGTCTGACTCAATCGATAGTCATGATGTGTCTGTGTGGTTAGTTGATATCCAAATAGCTGGCATTTGCTGAAATGTGGAGCAGCTAATAAAATCTAGAATAGAATACCTTTCAAAGGCCAACGAAATTGCTAATAAAAGCCTATAATTAGAATATGATATCTAACCAATCTCACAGAACATGAATATAGTTTCAAATTCAATTACAGTATAAGCTCAATAAGAAGAAAATTTTGTTGAATATTTTTTTTTTAATAAAAAAAAACAATTATGTTAGAATCATTCGTGACTCTGTCGATATCAAAGACTTAGATTAACTCACAGCTCACATAAGTCTTTGTCAGACTTTTAAATCAACTTATCTTATTTCTAGTGATTATACTCTTTCAAAGAAAAAAAATATATATAGACATATTGTATCGCATGGAACCACTCATCGTAAAACCCCAAAAAATTATCTTGAAAATAAGCAGTAATACGGTTTTAGAAATATCTGCTGCACCTATTGACCCATCTCATTCAAATTCAGGATCTAAGTTTCTTATATAGAGATACTCATATACTTGAAATTTCATAAGAATCAGACCTCTATATCATTTGGCTGATTTACGGAGGGAAATTGCTCATAGGAATATCGGCAGCGCTTAAAGACAAATCTTATTCACATGATTCACAGCATAAAAACTTCAAAGAGTCTTTGGCTTGGGGCTCTTTTTGAATATTGTATTTATTATTTACATGCGATAAAGTCAGTTCAATTAATTATGAATTTTGAAGGTCTCCATTAGAGGTGAAATCCTGAGCTAGAGGAATTCAGATAATTTAAGCATCTGAGAATACTCTCAAGCTGAGTCACTAGAAATAAAGTCTGTCACAGTTTTATAAATAAAAATATATATACGTTTTTTTTTTTTTTTTTTTTGTTTAATCTCTTCAATCAGGTTTGAGAGAGTCTCCTGTTGAAATTGTTAAGCTTTTTAAAAAGTCATTTTAAAATTAATCTTAGTTTTATTAACTCATTTTACAAGCTCTTTGGGTGTGGTGAGATTCACAAGTTTTTGTTGTTGTTTGTTAGTTTTCTATTTTTCTTTCTTTATTTATTATTTTTTAGTATTTTTTGCACACACAATATGAAATTCAAAATAATAATAATAAAAAGCTATCATAGTTGATGGCAATCACATAAATCAATGCCAAAGCGTATCATTGCCCCCAATATCATTTATTACAACAATTGCAAAAAAAAAAGAAGCAAAACAAAAAAGGGTTTGTTTTTCTTCTTTGTGCTTTTTATCAAACACTTGCAACACTGAGACAATACCGATTCAAACTATTTATGGAGATTTACATTTGCCATTGTATTGGGTCGCAAACTTGCAGAAAAAATGCAAAAAACCAAGTCAGAAAATAAAACCTTTTTGTTTTTTCTCTTTTTGCCACAAACTTCCACTTTCACTAAAGCTACAAACAAAACGTCAGCTCAAAGCGCGTCGTACTTAAAATGCCAAAGTAAAAAAAACAACAACAACAACAACAACAAAAGTTATAAACAAAAAAATGTGTGGAAAAATGATAAACCAAAATGTTTGAAGAGCTCCAACGAGGACAAGGGAGGCTGACAATTGAGTTGCTCTAAACTGTTGGCTTTGGCTATATAACACAAGCGATTTTAATTAAAACGAATTTAACACGCAATTAAATTGTTTTTAATAACAAAAAATATCTACCACTCTCTCTTCTCTTTCTCCCTCTACTTGGAAATAAACCCCCCCTTGCAATGCTGTGATCTTCAGACCGTAATTAAAATGTTTAATAAATTAATAATGCGCATAATACCTGTGTCTGTGTGTGTTTGAAGCATTCGACAAAAATGCGGTAATCAAAACTAAAAAAAAAAAAGTAATAATAATATTTTTTTTTTTTTGTGAAATTTTCTATTTTTCTTTTTGCTGTTTTGGGCGCAGCTTCATTTTCGGTTAACGAGCAGATGGCGGAACTGGCCATAACTTTTGAGTGGCATGGAAGTATGGAAGTGTAACTAAACTAAATAAAGTTGCAAACGAATGAGATGCTGCCATTCACTTTTCAATGAAAGTTTATTTCGGCAGGCCATTAAAACTTTTCTTCCCTCCAGTTTTATTTTATAATATATTTTTTTATTTCCTTTTTTTTTTTGCAATAAAAAGAAGAAGAAAAAAATGTTCAAGTAGAACTTGACTGCGTAATCAGTGGAAGAGACGTCGTCATCATCAAAACGAAAACAAAACGGAAACTCATACGCCTCGTTGCACGCTGCAGTGGCAGCAGATGCGGCAGACTGATGAAGTGACCGACTGACAAAACCTGCCATCAGAAATGTTGCTACCGTTTGTTTATTGTTTGCTTTGATTACATAATCCCAAAATAAAACCGCAAAACCTTTTTTACAGATTTGCAGTCTTTTCCATTTGCCTCTCATTTGCATGCGTTTTAAAACGCGCGCGTTTTTTTCCCAGTTTTCGCTTTACCAATTAAAAAGGCGACCGGCGTGTCGAAATCATTCGCCAGCGGTTGACTGCTTACTGTTTTGCTTTGGTTAGACTAACTAGTCTTTGTTCTCGACAACTAAATTAAGTGGCCATCAAAAGAGTTGGAAAACCGATTTGCTCAAGTCGCCTAAAACTGAAAAACTCGCATACACTTTTATTGTCTGCCAAGACAATGAGAATGTGTGACAAATGAAAATATTGCATGTGTGTTTTCGTATCTATTTCTTTTTACTTTTGGTTATTTTAGTTATGTTTGTCTAACATAAGCCATCATTAGGCTAATTCCCGCAAATTATGAATGATAATAACCCGCATTTGTGGTTGTGGTTGGCATTCTTGACCCAGTTTAGAGGAAATGAAACTTAACGGACGCCACACAATTTTTTTTTTTTTTTTTTTTGGGCATATTTGAATTTGCATTCGCATATGAAATTAGTTGACATTTATGGAATGGCTCTTTCCTTCTCTGTTTTATTTGCAGACCAGACAATGGAGCTGAGCAACTTTTCCACAAACAAGAAAATGTCACGCGAAGAACGCCGCTATTCAGTGCCCCATGGACCGAATACACCCTTGCCGCCGGCTGCCTCCGAGGATCTGCATGCCTGGTCCATTTATAGGTAAGTCGTGAAGGCTTGGCCAAATGCACTTGTCCGATTCGCGTTAGCTTTTGGGCGTGTAGTTTTTTAATGGTTGATTGAACCGGAAATGTCTTTCATATCCGCTAATTCAACACAAAAGACTCCAATGACCACACCCCAAATTGGTCACATATGGGCGATTGACCACAAAAACAACAACTACACATAGATAGCTTTACTAAATTTTCTCCCATATTTTATGATTCTCACAGACAAAATCTGAACTCTGACTTCACTGACTCGGCTCTGGGCTCGTCAGACAAATCACCGCTGCCATATGGAAATTTCCAGCTACGCGATACAACAGTGCAATCCATCTTAAATCATCCGCGCTACGGACCCAAGTAAGTAATATTCATTAACCACAACAACAACAAAAACAAAAGAAACCAAATTACTACCAAAGATTCCCCCTCTGTTAATAGATCCCCGCTGGGCTCGAATATGTACACATATTTGAAATTCGGACTGCCTCGTGTGTTTCCACCGAATGCCGGTTCCCAGAGATCCCATCGACCGGGGCCGGGTCCCGGGGGACCCACTACCATGGGCATGCGTGGCCGTGTGAATCGCGGCTTTCGAGATAGCTCGGGAGGTGGACCCACCGCTGGCTCCTCCGGCTATGACAGCAGCGATAATGAAACAACAAGAAGTCGCGTACCCCCAAATCTGAGGAAGTATCGCAGCGAGTCTGATTTCCGTGCCATTGGCGGGATTCCACACTCGCGCCCAGACTCCAGAGCCCAAGGGGTGCCGGCGGCGGCGCTAAGACAAGCCAATAGTCGGGCCAGCATAGCTGTGGGCCAGCACATCAACAGTCACCACCAATACATGATGAATGGTGTGGCTGGAGGCGGCGGCGGCGGCGGAGGCGGAGGTGGGGGCAAGCATTATGGACATCGTTCGCATAGCGAGGCGGATTTACTGGGTGGCAATGGCCTGACCATGATGGCAGATGGTGGTCTGGCCTATGGTGACTATGGGGACTCACGCATCTATGGAACTTCGCGTAATCCCCATGGGGCCCATCATGCTAGCAGCCAATACGGCATGCCCGGTCGAAAGCAATCGAATATGGGACTGATCTATCCGAATATACAGGTGCATTGCCTGGACGTGAATCCCTGTTTGCGTGGTGTCTCCCTGCAGGCCAAGGCGGGTGACCTGTTTGCCATTATGGCCACATCTCAGCGCGAGGGCACAGCCCTGGCCGAGTGCCTGGCCGGGCTGAGGGAACGCATGGGAGGTGAAATACTCATCAACGGGCAGCAGGTGAATCGACGAGGGCTGCGTGAACTGTGCAGCTATGTGCCAGCCCTAGAAGTCTCTTCATTGGATCCACGAATGAGTGTCCAATGCACTTTGAACTTTCATGCGGCCCTGCGCGGTCCCTTGGATCGCAGCGATCTGAAGGAAAGGGTGAGTGAGAACCCTCCTTTTTAACTAAGCAAATCTGATCCTCTGTTTTTTTTTTTTGTTTTTTTTGGTTCTTTAGATGGATGTGCTCATTGAGGATTTGGGTCTGAATACGGTGCGTGCCTCGAATGTGTCCACTTTGACGCACTCTGAAAAGCAACGGCTGAGTGTGGCCTGCCAGCTGCTGGCGCAATCTTCGGTGCTGATTCTGGACCAGGTAACCAGCAATATGGATATTTTTGATACCTTCTTCCTGGTGGAGTATCTACGCCAGTGGTGCAGTGGTGGTCGCATTGTCATCATGACTCTGCAGCCACCCACTTTTGAAATACTTTCTATGTGCTCGGGCGTTCTCTTACTGTCTGGTGGACGGACTGTCTTCTCCGGCAGTCGAGCGGACTTGCCACGCCACATGGGTGAACTAGGCTACCCTTGCCCGCCCTTTAAAAATCCAGCGGACTATTATTGTGAGTTTGCCACAACAACAGAGAAAATATTTCCAGTTATTCAATTTCACCTTCCGGTTTACAGTGGATTTGGTTACCCTAGACGATTTGTCGGCGGCTGCCATGTTGGAGTCATCAGCTCGCATTGATTCTCTTGCGAATGCCTGGGATCAATTCAATTCAGAGCCCCCGCTGGCTGCACCACCCGCCTCACTGCCCAACTTCACGCTCAAGGCCGGCTTCTTTGGCCAGACTAAGGCTTTAATCAAGCGCTTCATTGGTTACAAACAGCCTGGGTCTTTGCTCACCTGGATCAGTAAACTCATAGCGGCTGCCGTGCTCTCCCTTTGCATTGGCTGCATCTTCTGGGACGTGCCCGCCTCGGATCCACAATTGTCCTATAACGATCGATTTGGCTACCATCACTGTGTCATGGTGCTGGCCTACTGGCCGTTGCTCATGCTGACCATACGCGATGCGCAGGAAGACCGCCGGCATGCCGAAAGGGATATACGCCTCGGCCTCTACACCCGCAGTCTCTACATAATCGTGCAGGTGAGGCGTCAATTGAACTGAAATGGAAACATTTGATTCCACCCTTGTTCCATCCACAGAGTCTTTTCGGTCTGTTTCCCAGTCTGTGCATTTGGCTGGCCTATCTGTTGCCTGCCCACAGCATGGCCGGTCTCTATACCTACTCAAATAGCAGCGACACCGGCATCTATCTCTATATGGGTGAGTATCCAAAGTTCTCTTTTGTCCGATTTCATTCGAGTGAATCCTTCCACTCCCAGGCTATATGTTGCTCTATTTGACGGTTGTACAAACGTTGGGACTCTTCTGTGCTCATCTGCTGCCTTGCAAGGTATCGGCCACCATTTTCAATGCCTTGATAACCTTTGGACTCACAGCTGTGGGTGGCTATTTGGTGCATCCACGCAATATCAACAAGTTCTGGTCCTGGCTGCAAACAGCCTCGCCTCAACGCTGGCTAATGCCTGTCCTGGTGCAAGATGAGTACAGCGCCGAAACCTTGGCCAATTCGGCGGGCTTGCAGCTCTGCCGTAATAAACAGGCAAGTTTTCAAGGTCAAACCAATGACAATGAGACCACTAAACGATTGTCTTTTTAGGTGCAACATCAAGAGATTATTGTGCAACAACCGTGCCCGCCACCCAATGGCACACAAGTGCTAGTCGACTATCAATTGCTGCCCCAGCAGCATGTCCTCGATCCCACACTCAGCTATGATCAGACCACATCGGTGGCTCTGGTGCTCACCTCTGTGTTGGTCTTTTGTCTGACCTTCTGTGTGTTTGTCTGCAATTGCCGAGGCATCTGCCGCAAGCAGCGTTCCCATCGACGCCACTAACACCACTTTCCATATAAACACGAACTGTACATTAAATAGGCTCTAGTTTTTTTCAAATAAATCATAGAAATTAGTCAAAATAAATTAATGAGATTTTCTTTTCTATTTTACGAATATAAAAAGTGATTTTATTGTCCAAAAATTTCGAGTTACGCGGGATCAAAGGAATGTATATGAATTGTTTATTAACTTAATGGCTTAATGATGGAAGAGGCGTAGATTGGTGTGGGCCATGATGATGCCATGCTCGTCACAGGCAGCAATGACGCCTGCGTCATTCGTCGAGCCAGCTGGACTGGCTATATAGGACACGCCACTCTGAAGGAACAAAATTAATTGATATATTTTACACTAGAATCTGAAGACACGGGAATTACTTACCAGACGAGCACGATCTATATTATCTCTGAAGGGGAAGAAAGCATCCGAGCCAAGAGCCACGCCGTTCAGCTTCTTCAGCCACTCGACTTTCTCCTCTGTGGTTAACTGGCTAGGAGCAGTATCAAACCTAAGCAGGGAAAGTGAAATTGTTTATGTTTGTATTGGTCAACTTTTGCTCTTAACTTACATGCCCTGGAATTGGCTCAATGGCATGTCTTTGCCCACCGTTCCATTGACGAAATTGTCGATGGCATTTGAGATTTCAGCTCGCTTAACGCCGGCCTTGAATTTCATGCTGGCCACACGAGGATGCTGACGCAACCACCAGTTGTCGGCCTTCTCACCAGCCAGGCGAGTGCAGTGAATGCGAGATTGCTGACCAGCCCCAATGCCAATAACCTGGCCATCACGGGCATAGCAAACAGAATTGCTTTGAGTGTACTTCAAAGCAATGGTGGCCACAATGAGATCGCGAACTGCTCCCTCTGGCAAGGGTCCACGTTTGCTGACAACATTGGCAAACAGAGAGGCATCCACCACAGCATCATTGCGCTTCTGCTCCAGTGTTAGACCGAAAATAGTCTTGCGTTCCATTGCAGTGGGCTCATAGTTGGGATCCATCTGTAAAACCAAGGCAATTAAAATGAATTCGAGCATAAAATATATCAAAACTATCTCACCTGCAAGATGCAGTAGCTACCGTTCTTCTTCTTTTTGAGAAGTTCCAAGGCTTCGGGTGTGTAGCCAGGGGCAATTATGCCATCGGATACCTCTCTGGATATGATTTTGGCCGTGACCACATCACACACATCGGATAAGGCCACAAAATCACCAAACGAACTCATGCGGTCTGCTCCGCGTGCCCGAGCATAGGCTGCGGCTAGTGGTGTGAGAGATTCATAGAGATCGTCAACCATACAAAGTTTGGCCTGTTCCGGACTGAGTGGCACACCTACAGCAGCACCGGCCGGTGAGACATGCTTGAAACTAGTGGCTGCCGGAAGATTCAAGGCCTTTTTCAGCTCCCTAACCAATTGCCAACCATTTAGGGCGTCACACAAATTAATGAATCCTGGAGCAGCATTGACCACCTTCAGAGGTAGTTCGGCCAATTGGGTAAAAAGTTGGGCCGGCTTCTGATGGGGATTCATGCCATAGCGAAGATTCAACTGGGAAACTCCAGCTCCATATTGCTTGCGGAAATAATCCGAGATAGCATCGTCATAGGTGGCCGTGTGGGTAAAAGCTTTCAGAGCTAGGACCTGACGTGTCTCGAGTGACGTTTCCCCCTTTTGCTGCAGTTCGCGGAGCACAAGTTTATAATCAGTAGCATCGCAGATAACAGTCACCCGTTGGTGGTTTTTGGCAGCGGCACGCAACAAGGTCACACCGCCAATATCGATATTCTCCACAGCATCGGCAATGGTCACATCAGGCTTGGCAATAGTGCTGGCAAAGGGATAAAGATTGCACACCACCAAGCTAATCAGATTGTAATTCTGCAATTTCATGTCTGACAGATCACTGGGGGTGGTGCGGGACAGGATGCCGGCATGGACTGCTGGATGTAGAGTTTTAACGCGTCCACCCAGCATCTCCGGGGCTCCAGTAATATCAGCGACATCCTGGACAGTCAGACCACTATTACGCAGGGCTGTGGCTGTACCACCACTTGCCACCAGATCAAAGCCTAACGAGACCAGATTCTTTCCCAGATCCAGCAGGCCCGTCTTGTCGGAGACACTCAAAAGTGCTGGAATAAATTGCCAAATTAATCGACATAATAATTTCAGGGTGTGGCTGGCAACTTACCAATCTTCTTTGAAGCCATTTCAATATGCTTTTAAGGTTTCTTTTTCCAGTGCGTGCTGCTCAGAGACTGAAATGCAAATGAAAAATAAAACGACTTCAGTTTCTGCCTTTCGATTGAAAATTTTGACAAACATGTTTTTTTCATCAGACAACAACCTCTGCGAATGGCGGATTGTGGCTTGCCTGGGAGGTGATAACTGATAGGTGATGAAAATGGATCCATTTGCCTCTGGCCGAACACCCGCAGCTCAGGGTTATCAGCAATGACGTCTGCCGCGATTCGAATTGCATTTTTGTACCAGTTGAAACAAAAACAAATAAAATTTTTAAAAATAGCATTTTATTGCTAAGCAAAGGAAAATCATAATAATTAAACACTACGACGATCCGATTAATGATGAAGTCTCAGTTTTGACTTGTTTATTTTTTTCTGCTTTCCGCTTTGATTCCCGACGTCGTTTGTGCTTGTTGGACTTGAGATGCAGTTGCCATTGAAATTCGCCTATGAAGTGACGCCCGCAGGTGGCACAAAAGTTGCTAGTCTCTTCATTTAAATTTTCACCCGGATGGACACGTTTGGCCAATGGTTCAATCTCACAAACCGTATCCTGGATATGGCAGTTGATAATCGTTTCGGCTCGCTTGTAGACTGCCTCCGACCAGGCACTCACATCGCTCGAGTCCAGCTCGTAGAGATCAGGTACTTGGCGATCTTTACTGCCGAGAAAGCGATTGTTTATCCATTTTATTTGCTTCTTTGAATAGCGGTGTGTCACCAATTTGAGCTCATCGCAGCAGCTGCGCAAAATATCCAATCCAGGCGGCAGTTCCTTACTGTCCATAGCCTTGAGCTGCTCTATTGTGGGCAGTATGTAGTTGTGATCACGTAGATATTGCTCTATTTTTTCATCATTGTCTGCCTTGTATTTGATGAGGTAGGGCACGAATTCCTTGTAGCCGATTGTTTGTAGAACACCTTGAGTGTATGATTCTTCGGTGGATACATGGTGGGCGTTGTGAAATTTGCGAACTTCACCCAAGAGACCCTGCTCCAACATATCATCGACACGTTTGTCCAATCGTTTATTGAGTACTTCTTGCTGACAGCGAAGCCAGAGCAGAATAGTGTGTGGGTAGCGAAGTGGTCCGCCCAAGCGATTGCCGCCTGGTTGTTGGCGCTGCTCTGATAGCTTGTCTGTCAGAGTCTGTCCTGTTGTCTGATACACTTCAATGGCGCGTAGGATTTTGCGGCGGTTATTGGGATGTATGCGATTGGCACTGCCTACATCTATCTGAGTCAAGAGGTTGTGCAACTCAGGAGTGGTCATTTCAGAAAGTGATGATTCGGGCAGTTGTGGATTGGTCAAAGTGCTCGTTTTTTCATCATTTGTATTTATTAAAATATCCCACAAGAGGGACTCTATATAGTAATTAGTTCCACCCACAATAATAGGCGGTTTGGACTTGGATAGTAATTTCTCAATTATGGGTAGAGCTGCATTTCGAAAATGTGTGACTGTAAAAGGTTCTGCTGGCGTGGCCACATCCAAGAGGTGGTGTCGTGCCCTTGCCTGCTCTTCCTTCGTGGCTTTGGCTGTGACTATGTCTAGATTTGTATACACTTGCATAGAATCGGCACTTATTATTTCACCGCCAAAACGTTCAGCCAGTTCCAACGATAACTTTGTTTTCCCAGTGCCTGTTGAGCCCAGTATAACAATGAGTGGCACTTTCCGTAACATATTAAATTAAGATCTATATTATTTGCAATTTAAACTGAGACACAATCGTTTTTATTACACAAAATTAGTGGCACATGCGACACTCAGATTCTAAGAGCGAAAGAGAGGGAAATAATTATTCACGTTCCAACACGTGAGACACACTGGTCACAACAACCTGTTGCTGTGTTTTTATTTAAAATATTCCGATAGCACAAGACCACGAATTTATTATCAAATTACTATAAATTGATAAAAACAATTACACATGCAATTAAATTGCTTATATTAATTATTAAAAACTTACGAAAAATTTGCCGGTTGTACTTTTTAAACAGTTCCGGAACAAAAGAACTGAACCACCATACAGGGCTGCCAATAGTGTACGTTTTAAAAACTAAAATATTTTTATGTTTTGCCCAATTCTCTGTCGCTCAAAATTGACAATTTTTTTTATTTTTTTATTATTAACTTACTAAAAACTAACTGAAATAATAATAATTTAAAAACTGCGCTTATGCCAAAATCAATTCCATAGCCCTCGTCTCCACAAATCGCTCGCGTAGCTGATTATAACAAAAACAAGTCTTACGTACAATACGTTAGTATCTCTCTGGACATGTTTGGAAAGATACAGAATCATTAACGTTATTGTCGTCGACTCGAACAGTTGTTCTCTCCAAGTATCTACTAAATTATTATTCGTGTCGTTCTCCCTAAGTATCTACTAAATTCTTTTTCGTGTCACTTTAATTCAACAAGTGGTCAAAAGTTTTTCTTAAACTTTGATTTTTAATTTTTAATCAAAAAATGGCTTGTACTAAATATTTAATTTTTAACAATGGTGTAAAGATGCCTGTAATTGGCTATGGAACTTGGCAGGTAATATTATGTTTTCCATAAGTATTTTTCAAAGCTGCAAAGCTCATTATTCAAGAAAATTAGCTTAAATATATTGATCGTATTGGTAATTATAGAATCTTATAATTACTATGGGAATTTAGCCAAATGATGACACGACATTTGGGATGATTGGGAAGACCCCAATACAAAAAGTCAGACCGGTTTTGTACACAATCAATTTCTTTCAGAAGCCGGGCTGGGCTAGCAAGTAATACTTTTACTTGCAGTTAAAAAAAATTTAAAAACTGATAAAAGTGAATATAAAACATGATATATCTTATATTCAGAAATCTTAAAAAATTATACATTATTACTTTGAGAAAAGTCAATATTCTTCAAATGAAATATAGTGTAGCTATACTGAGGCACCGTATTCATATCTTTAATATTTTATTTATAGACGCGCATACGAAGAGTTCTTTGAACTTAAAAACTAACAAATAAATTTAATTATTAATGTCTTCCAAATGTCATAGGGTTTCTTGAATATCGTGATTCATATAGATATTCGATTTATTATACATACATATGTCAACATTAAACCACAATCATGTAATTTTTAAAATGAAACCTTAAACTCATCCACAGGCCTCTGATGAGGAAATAGAGGCAGCACTCGATGCCGCCTTAGAGGCGGGCTACCGACACATAGATACGGCACCAGTCTATGGAAATGAACCTGCTATCGGACGTGTCTTGAAACGTTGGATCGATGACGGCAAAGTAAAGCGGGAGGACTTATTCATTGTCACAAAATTGCCTCCAATCGGTAAGGGACTTTTAATAGAACAAACTGAGCTAAAAGCTTATCATTCTCATAAACAGCGAATCGACCACATCAGGTGGAGTCCACTATCAAGAAATCACTAGCCGACTTACAGCTCGACTATGTGGACTTGTATCTCGTGCACACACCTTTCACCGTATGCATAAATGAAGACGGCAGCTTTAAGCTGGATGCCGAGGGTCTTATGGAAACTGATCCCACTGATCATGCGGCTGTCTGGGCGGAAATGGAAAAACTGCAGGAGGCTGGTCTAGCCAAGTCTATTGGTGTCTCTAATTTCAGCAAGGAACAGCTGGGTCGTCTACTCAACAATTGCAAAATCCCCCCAGCCAATAATCAAATTGAACACCATGTCTATCTGCAGCAGCGAGACCTGATTGATTTCTGCAAGGAACAAAATGTTGCAGTTACTGCCTATTCTCCGTTGGGATCCAAGGGCATTGCCAAGATGAATGCTGCTTGTGGCATAGAACGAGACCTGCCCGATCTGATGGACATTCCTGAAGTTAAGGAAATTGCCGCTGCCCATGGCAAAACCCCGGCCCAAGTACTCCTACGTTGGATTATTGACTCAGGTCTATCGGCCATACCAAAGAGCATTAGTCCAGCTCGCTTGCGGCAGAATTTGGATATTTTCGACTTCGAATTGAATGCTGATGAGTTGGCCAAGTTGAATGCTCTCGATCAAAACTTGCGTATTTGTGACTTTTCATTCTTTCATGGGTAAGCTGAAGCATAGCATCTAAATGAGTCATGTTCTAATATTATTTGTCTCTTTCAGGGTTGAGAGACATCCCGAGTTTACCTTCAAGAACAAATTTACCAATTAAGCTTCACCAACAAATATTATGACAACACCACACCGATCATATTTATTCAAAGATTTCGTCTAAATATTTACGAAACCATTTTTAAAAGCACATAGTTCAAGCACACAATTTATAAAAGCATTTATTTGTGTTGAAAAAAAGCACCGTCACTGCACCGTTGACCCCGTTGTTTTATTTTTCTAACGGTTCTAACATTCTGTGGACAATTGTGAGCTGGACCGGTTTGCCTATAGATTTTTTACTGCCACTCGGGCTGGGCTGCGGTGGCTGGGAAGACTCCACCCAAACTTTAGTGTCAACTGCATCTTTCGAGTTCTCGTGAAGTTCGCTTACAATTTCGATTGGTTTGCTGAGGGAGAGGAGAACTTGTTTTTGAAAAAAGACCTAAAAGACTTTGCTTAGTCAATATTAGTATTTATTTGCAACAAAATTGAACTTAAACAGAAATCACATGCTTAGAAGCTGGAACAAAAGTTAAGTTACTTTCGGAACCGGTTTTATATACAATTCGAGAATAAGTTGGTAAACTTATTGGAGACGGATAATGGTTTACTTAAAGAATTTATAAAGCGCTTAAGGAAATCTAGCAGATTCATGTAAAATAAGAGAATCGAGAGCAAGAACACAATAAACATCATTAGTACGGTTAGAATTGGCCAATTTCCATTGATTGTCAAATATTTGGCCAACATTGTTACAGCTTTGGGTTATTGATTGCAGTTCGAGTATTTAAGGAAATTCGTAGTTCTTGATTTCTTTGTATGTCTAGAGTAACTCACGTCGTTCGTGTTTCTTCCTCTGAGCTACGCCTAGAAAAAAATATTGAGAAACAACAAAACAAAAAGAATTATAAATAAAAAATGATTCGAGTATGGAGAAACATAGCCAAAAAGGATAAAGCAAGTGAAGAAATTGGCATAAACTCACATGGTCCTCAGGTAGCCCATAAAGTCTATAATTCAAAAATTCGTGCATGCAAACGAAAACTAGAGAACCAAAACTAAACAGATGCTATCATTACCTGGGCTCCTGGTTGCTACGCATGGCCAAGGTGGCCACCTCAAAGAGGCCTATAAAGAAGCACAGCATAAGGGGTCCAAAAATGGCACCCTGCCAGCCTATCCAATACATTCCACCGGCTATGGCTAGGCCATTCAGATAGGGATGTCCACCCCTGTGAATAGATTCGGTTAGAAGACATAATTTAAAATAAAATCAAATCTGGGTTACCCTTTCAGATCTGCATAAATGGTTGTCTCAAACGATGAGGGCACAAAGAACTGTAGTAGGAAGAGTGTAACACCGGCATAAAACCGATCCTGGGCTAGCCACAATTCCAGAAAGGCGGGCACTGCACACCAATAGCTACCCAAAAAGGGAGCTGCTGCCAACATGGCAGCCAAGGCGGACGGCAGGAACACAATCCGAGCCCCAAACACAGTGTGCACTAGCCAAGTAAAGAGTCCAGTGAATAAGGAGCATTTGAACATGGAGACCAAGACTACAGTAATGGAGTTTTCTAAGGCATCCGCGATTTTGATGCCCGATGCGGAATAGCCTAGATATTTGGTGATCTGCAAGGGGGCATATTTCTCCTGACTACTCGACAGCAAATAGAACAAGGCCGTGAAGAATACAATCTGCGGTAAAAAAAATGTGAATTAATTAATTTGTATATTTCATAATTCGAATTCTTACCATATCCAGAATGAATTCCACGCAGGCCTGACCGCCGGATAAGACCAGGGATAAGAGCTCACCAGTCACGCTCATAATCACCGAGAGATTCGTACGTATAATGTGCCAGAGAGATTCAGCCACTTCCAAAATGGTTTGCGTGTTGCTCTTCGCCCATCCAATGATGCCCTGTTTAGCCACTAAAACTAGCTCTTTAAAATGTCCTTGGTTAAAACAAATGATCATTGGTTAGCGCTTGCCACATTCAATGAGTTGATGAAATATTAATTTTGTACATACGGATTCGGGTTGGTTTAATAGGATTAGGCTGAACAGAAAAGCTTGTGGCAGAACGAAATTAAAATAATATCCCAAAGAGCCCAACAGCATACCCCGAAAATAACTCAAAGATTAATTAGTTATACAGGACAACTGATAAAGTGATAAGAAGGGAAGAAGGCAATTTCACTGACTTACCAGGATTGTCTACAATCTCGCCAAAGGTGCTTTTTAAAGCATCCGTGGGCACACGAGGCCCATAGGAGGATCCTGCTTTATTGAAGTCTATCCAATACTGAATTAATCTATCCCAAACATCCAAAATTTGCTCTTTTAGCTTAGTAGCGTGTACAGTGTCGGCATCCGCCAGCCAATCGTCAATGTAGGTTTCAATTTTACGGCGTCCATAATGGTGCGCATTGTCGAGCGCATCATCAATGGAAGCCTGTATATTGGCAGGCAGAATATCAATTAGTTCAGGACGATCTGTGATCGTCTTGTTAATTAGATCTTTGCCCAGGTAGGCGACTTCAATGGTCTCTGAATAAATGTTCACACAGAAGAACACGCTCAGAAAAATAATGATGAGCAACATGAGAATGATCATGAGAATGGAGGTGACCGATTCAACTGAAGACTTTAGCGAATCTCTAACGATGCTATTGATTTTGTAGTTAAGTTCTAGTACGCCAGGCAGGCATAGAGGTAGGACAGCGGAATGATGCTCAATGGCCCAGGTCTGAAAAGTAATAAATTAGCTCTGAAATTCATTAAAAAATTGAAAGTCAAACTCACCCTAAGACCTGTATAGAGTTCGCTTAACTTCGTATAGACAAATGAAGTTAGCCCCGTAATATTTCCTAAGATATAAAGTAAATGCAAAAAGACTGGCACTCCAGCTAATATCAGCATCCAGACATTACGATACAAAAATGTTGCCAAACAAGAATAGAACAACACCTTGAAGAAGGTATCACTCTGATGACCTTCTTCCGTCACTTTGGCATTGGCCTCGAAGGTATCCGTAGAATCGATGGTGTCGCTTAGGGAAATGTCCTCTACATCGGATTGAAGAGTCTGTTCGCCGCCAATTAATTTGCGACTGAAACTAAAATGGCTTAGTGACTTTTCAAAGTCTTCTTTGTTGAACAGCTTTTGCAAGCGATCCACATAGGATCCACTGCCCTCGCTAGTTTGTAGATGGTAAATGGTTGAGGCGACCACATAGGTCATCACCAATAAAAATACAGGTACTTGTAGCGCGCCCAGAAAACTGCAAATGTAGCCAGCAATGGCTATCCACATGGATTGTCCTGCAATAACGAAGTGAGCTTTGTTCTCTGGCTTCCAGAAAATGTGGACGGATGTCAAGTAAATTACTACCAAAGCGATCAACTGGGAATTAAATGTATGTATTTATAGATAAGTCCAATCGTTATACACATCGAACTTACCACATAAAAATTAAGGTAGCCAATAACCTGAACGAAGAGTCCATGTGAGAAGGTAACAAAGTTCCAAATAGCCATCATGAAACCCTTTGGGGCATACAGAACCAGAAATTTAATGCAGGCCGCAACACCTCCAGCTGCCAGGAGAAGTTGCCAATGCTCACGTAGCCAACTGATGAGTAAGCGACCGCAATGTTCCGTGGCCTCCAATGGGGCCAAAGCAATAGAAACGAGAACATTTGAATCGCGCTTCTCCAGGCGCTGAAACCAGTTGTTTAAAAGCTCAGCCAATCTTCGTTTGAAGGGAAACAGCACTGCGCCCATTAGGAATGACCAGAGTAAGGGTCTCACAAACGGTCCGAGAATAAAACAAACAGCCACAAATGCAGCCACGCCAGCAGCAATAAGGAAGTTGTACATGGCTGCCCGAAAACTTTCATGATTTTGAGACCGCATCCGTAGCAATCTGTTTAGGACGCTGTCAAAGGAGCGGTCTCGCCGTATGGAATCCGATCGGTTCATGGTAAACTTTATATTTTTTGTTTGCCAATTAAATGTTTATATAAAGAACTGCAAGCCAAAAATGTTTATAGTTGCTTCCGTGGCAATAAATAAAATCTAAGATGCTGGTGTCTGAATCATGCATTAGCATTGGACACACCCGTATCTATAGATATCGTTTATTTTTATACATACTTTTGCTGTAGTCTTTTGCTTTTGGGTTAAAAACGACGAAAACTGAATTTTACATCGCTAAAGAAAATGTGTGTGGAAGGCCGCGAAATATGTGCCCGGGATTATAAATTAACGGGATGGGCATTTATTTTAATCGAAGAAAATTACTTCTTCGATTGATTTTCGGCAATAAACAAACTGCGTACTGTTTTTACAAATTACGTCAGCTGGCATTTCAGTGCTGGAAAACAACGCTTTATATTTAAGTATTGCCTGAGAGTCCACAGCATCAATAAACAAACCACGAATTGTTGTTCCTATAGTTATCATTTTTATCAGCTGTTGTTTCAGTGTTGAAAAAATATGCCCAAAACACAAATGAAATAAACAGAGTTGCAAATTAAAATCAAAAGACGCTTTAAAATGGAAGGTGCGAAAATAATGTTCTTAATTCTAATTATTTAATTTTATTGTATTTTTAGATTTAAGCTTGAAGCAGATTCTTAGCTTACGTTCATCTCAAGAAGCCTTTATTGCAAACAGAAGCAGCTTTATGAAGTATTATCGCAGAACAATAAAAAATGCCTATACCGCCGAACTGAAGCACTTGGTGGGATTTATATTCCGACGCGTCCAATAATTCAAACTAATAAGTATCCCACTTTTACAGATGAATTCCGACTTAGAAGTGATGGATGTGGAACTCAAAATTCCCGAATTACCACAGCCCACTCACAATTCTGAAGAATATACTCCAATGCTACAGGTTTGCTAATACAAAGTTTTTGGTATATTATTTTTATTTAATCGTAACATGTACTTCCTTAATAGGTTGACAAAATGATGGAGTTTTACGAGTCCGTCTCGGAGGGCTTATCACTGCTGTGACCGCGATATTCTTTACCGTGGAGCCAGCAACCATGCAAGTGCTGTTGAATTTTCTGCAAACACTCAAAGGAAGGTGATAAACTCTGGAAATTGAATATTTTTATAGTCATTCACTCCAAACAAGTCTCTTTAGCTCACATGAAATAATGGTATAATGGGTCGCTCCAGAAATAGTTTCCCTTTCGTACGTAGAATAAGCATGTATTTTATATCAAGCTGTAAGTTTAAATAAAAGTAAAGTTTAATTTGCTTACTAATGCAAGTTGTCAAACTTACATTTTCAATAACTTCATTAATAACAATATCTTGAATGTGGCCCCGTTGTACACAGAAAATAGATTCTCTACCAAATGTTCTCACTGTCTCGGTCTGAAGAGCCAAATCCCAACTGTAAAATATCTTTTCCGATTTCACAAGACCCAGAGTCGTATGTAAAATATATGTAGCCAGAACAATGAAAGCCAAGGCCGGATAAATGATTTTATGCTGCCAAATGGAAAAGGACTCCTCCTTCAGCAACACGGGCACGGTGCAAGCAAAATACATTCCCACCAAGCCAAGCAGGAGGAAAAATCGCTTTAATTGCACGTGACACAATTTGGAGTGCTGGCAATTTACCAATTCCATACGAACCACATCTTCGCCGTAGTATTTAACAGACAATTCAAGATCCTCGACAGCTCCAGCATATTTTGCTCGAGTACTAAAAAATTTTTGTTTGGCCGGTTTCATTTATTTATTTTTCTCTTTTTTACATAACTTAAACAACACTGGTTTATGTTATCATTTTCATAGCAACACTGGCTTTTGCGGTTGGCCGTGGTTTCAAAACAAAGATGAGTTCTCAAATGACAGTTATATTTTGTTTTTGTAAAATCTACACAAGAGTTGGAAAACACACATGGAAAATCTTGCTTTATTTACTTCATTAGTTTTTAACAAAAAAAAAGAAATAATCGATTTCCATGGCTGCAAGATTTATGCCAAGTTATATTAAAATTTAATACGGATGGTCAGACTGGGAGCGTGCCATTAGAGCACACTTTTGCGCACGTTGAACGACCTCTGGACATCGGCGCTTGCGCAAAAGGCGACAATCTTGAAAGTAACCTTCGTTCCGTGGAAAGCCATGCGTAAAGTCCTGAAAGGTAAGCAAACCAAGGCCCCAAATCTTGCCACCACGAAATTCACCTTCGAATTTCATGCCATCTGCACGCCAGAAAATGCCATTGCCATGAAACCAGCCCTGATGGAACTCGCCTTCGTATCTACGGTACACATCAATTAGTTAAATTACTTAATCTTGTTTTTTTTTTTTTAACAACGTACTTGGCTCCATCTGGAAACCATAGGCAACCCAATCCCTGACTAAGTCCATCATTGAATTGGCCATCATAGCGAGTTCCGTCCGCAAACTGGAAATGCCCGATCCCGTGTTTTTGGCCTTTTTGATTCCACTCACCTATGTAGCGACTAGCGTCCTCGTAGCGCCAGCCGCCTACTTTCACTGCTCCAGAACTATATTGCTGACCTTGAGGGTGGCTTTGGTGCTGCTGTTGGTACTGATGGGATTGATTTTCAATGCGAGCAGTGGTTATGCCCGCAGTGCTGCTTCCTGCAAAATTGCTATAAGTCATCAAGTTTTTCTAAGCAGTTCATATTTACTGTCATCATCATAGTCATCCATGGCCATGGGTACTTAGACTATTCTTCTATTAAAAAATTACGATCCCAGTTTACTTCTGAACGGCATCGGGTTAAAACGGCTACTGAGCATAAACCAGTGGCGCCGACTAAGTTGCTTGTTTGGCTTCGCGCTTAAATCTAATTAGCATATTGGAAGTGTGCCCATGAGAGATGACCAACTGTTGCTGCAACACATGGTGTTGAATGTTTACTATTAATATGCCGTAAAAAAAAAACATTTTTAATATGTCTCAATATAGATAATTAATTACCCATCATAATAGGCTTAATATTTTTTTTTTGTGTGAAAATATGAATGGGAAACGAATCTTATTAAAAATAAAATAATATTGAAAAAATATATATTTATAGCGATATCAAGTATAACTAATACTTGTTTAAAGATAATAAAATAGGAAAAAAGGGAGTCCCTTAATTATTGTTTAAAATAAATCCGTCCATACGTGCCAACTTGCTGCAATATTGATATGTCCGAGTTGGTAGACTAATTTGGTGGTGAGTTCCACGAAAAACAACATGGCGTCATGACATTCATTCTCTCTCAGAAACACAGCACAAAATCGTCGTCGTCGTTTCGGTAGGACCAAGTGAGCGTCGGTTCCGCGAAAAATTGTAAAATAAAAGTTTTCCCGTAGATATATTTTAAAATACATTCGACAAATCGTAAATATGCGCAAACGGAAATTGATTAAACAATAAGCAAATAACAAAAGGCGCAGCCAACAGCCAGAATAAAGCAGAAACTAGTAATTGCAACGTGAGTGTAAAAATTTACTTGTACTACACCCCGCGCCCTCTTGCGGCTTTAGATTTTTGATCGTATGTGTGTGTTTGAGAGTGTGCATGTATGTATATTTTTTGGTGTGACTCTATACTGGATTCTCACGTACTCCGCAGCCGCTGCTGCGCCTGCAGTGTTTATAGCTTTTTCAAAATAAGCCAATATCATGTTTATGATTTAAGAATATATTAAAAACGCAAAGAGTTGTAGCGGCAACGCGTACATTGCACATTTTGAGGTAATTTGTTTTGACTTTTTGTATTTTATGCAACAACACAACGCAAACGTTTGCCGTGTGTTGAGTTCGTGTTCTACCATTTGTCGTATGTTGAATTTTTCCACTGCCGCTGTGTTACATGTGGTGAGATTTGCCTCTGGCCGAGTGTTTTTAGTGTATGCGTGAGCCTATGTGTGGTTTGTGGTGTGTACCCGTTGTTATTTTTCGTTTTTTGTGCTTTTAATTAAATTGAAAATTTATATACACACAGCAAATGAATTGCGTATCGGCTGAAATCAAAACAAATTCATCAAAATCAGGAAGAAATAGTCGTGATATATGCGCCAAAATATGATCCTGCGTTGCATAGCGGGTGAAGACGGCATTTTTCTTATACCACGCACTCCTTGCCAACTATACGCTGCAATTTTTGCGATTCTGTTTTGTGCTCGCCATTCGCAATAATTTTATTGAATGAAAGCAAAAGAAACGGCTCAAAAACCGATGTACTCACTAGACACTTTGACTGTATATGCGTGTGTATTTGTGTGTGTGCGCGCTGGTGAATATCTGTGCAATTGTATGTGAGATTCGTATATTTTGCAAATGAAAATGTCAAAAAGAAAATATATTTCTTTCAAATAAAAATTATTATGACACGTTTTAGCCAATGGGCCATATATGTTATTAACCCAAGAAGCATACTCTATCTATTTTGACCATGTCCACCCAAAAAAAAAATAAAAAAAATGTGCCCACTAAACACATACACACTCATGCAATCATGCTTCTGCATGCATACATGCACATTGCCAAACAGTTTGCTTATGAAAGCAGCCTTCGATGCTCCAGCAACTCTACCGCCAAAGCCTACCCAGTCCGCCCGGCCCATACTGCCAGTTTGGCCGTCTTCAAGCTTTTACTGTCATTCATCACACAGACGCATACACACACACATACACATAAGCGCACTCGTATACAGAAAACGCATGCACTGGCACAGAGAAGCAGAGCAGGGAAGACAGGCGCGTCTCCAACGCTCTTCGCGCTTTTTCATAGAGTATTGTCCTGTATCCTTTGGCCCTTTACTTATTTACTGCTACTTCGTATGCAGAGACTGCCAAACGAATGCGGCTGACTTGGGGTCTGCCCTGCCATTCGTTGTCGTGTTGGTGGACTCCGTGTCAACACTTTTCGTGTACTTTTTGTTTTCCTCATTCTTTTTGTGTCAGCAATGACAATGGCAGTCAGTCCTCTTCAACTCCCTCCCCCACACTTAAATTATTTTTATTCCTCTGCAGTGGCAGCGTCATTTTTGAAATTCTTATGTTATTTTTTCTTTTTTTTCGTTACGATTTCTCTTTAGTTTCTTTCATTAATAATTCCAGCTCAGTGCTTCTGACCTAAACACTCCCACTAGTATATTTTGACAGAAATTTAGCGGCTGCCTGCCGTTTATTTTTAAACCCTTTTATTTATTTCCAAGAGATTTTTCGCACACTCTCAAATGTTAGCGATAGTGGAAGCATCAGCGGCGACGACAACGACGACGACGTCAGGTGGCGGCATTGGTTGCGTAAAAAGTCTAGGCCAGAGTAGTATTTGTTTTTAATTGCTACTTTTGTTTTGATACACATTCGTGAAGTCAACAGCAATCAGTGAAAATAATGGTCGGTCTAGTTAAGCAGAGCAAAGCGCACCTTATCAGTAAAATTATTAGCCTCTTGGGGTATGACCAAAGACTAAAGCTCCCCAACAACTTGTCGGTGCTAAGTGGCCTGGCACGCGTTTCAGTCTAACCTTGGTCAGAACAACTGTCCATTAAAATTTCAAACTCTCCACACTTAATAATTTCAAAAAAAAAAAAAAAATAGTTAATTTGCTAACGATGACGTATGCAAGTGCAGTCTGAGCGAATTTTCCTTATTTCATATTCTGTTTACACAATTCCGACACTTGCTCTCCCGTGTTCATTGATTTTTGCCTTACGCTGCTGCTGTGTAGCAACAGTGCGATAATCTAATCTACACGCTTTTTAAAGCCAACCACCCACCTAACTCTTGAATAGCGGTCACCACATCGCTTCCCCATAGTCAAAGCCAGTTGAATTACTCTCTTTTGCGCTCTCACGCTCTTCCTCTCTCTCACTCTCTGTGTTGTTTTTTTTTATTATTTTTCTTCTATGAGCGCTTTGTTTGTTTTTGTCGCACTCAATTTTGGAATACGCGTGTTGGCTCTCTGTGGTGTGGGGGAAAGCGCGATTATAGTTGTTGGCAATGTAGACATTAGCAAAACTCACACACACACACATGCATGCATATTTGGTGGATCTGCTGACTCACAAATAAAATACAAGAGCGGAGAGATTAGGCAAAAAAATAAAATAAAATCGTATCGTGTTTGTAAACAGAGGCTATGAAAAGAAATAAAATAATTTTGTTTTATTTATTTTTTTTTTTTTTTTGGCATATCTTTCACTATTTTGTTTTTGCCAAGAGATGCCGCCGTTGTTGTCGGCGCCACTACAAACGTGGCTTTCACATTTTTCATTCATGCCCATACCTCTCTCTCTTTTGTCCACCAACATCTCAGCATTAGCTTATACACATCTCCACCATTATATATCTCTTTGCATATAAACAAGTCCAAAAATGCATTGTGTGCCTTGAAAAAAAAAAAAAACAAATAAATATAAAATTTTTATTTCCTATTTCTTTTCGGTTAACTTGAAGCAATACTGTAATTTCTTTTTTGTTTTGCTTGCAGCGCTCAACGCGATTGAACATGGATGTTATAGTCAAAATCATCGATTAGGCAAATTTTTTTTGAATTTCAAATTCAAAATTCTTAAATTTAATTTATTAGTAGCCTAGTTGAGTTAAATGGTCCAGGCATAAAGAGGCGACCAGCAAAAACTCGCCCCACACACCCCATTACCAAAAACCAATCCCAACAGAATCCAAGCTAACGAGCCCCCCCCCCCCCCAAAAAAAAAGCTCAAAAATTCAAATTGGTAATAGAAAACTCGACCATCTAAAGTAAATTCCAACACATCAAGACCAAAATCATGACGACCGATACCCGCCGACGCGTTAAGCTGTATGCGCTCAATGCGGAGCGGCAGTGGGATGATCGTGGCACTGGTCATGTCTCCTCGACATATGTGGAACGTCTTAAAGGTGAGTATGATTTTCGCAGGATTTTGCAAAAGACAAGCGAATTTTGGTATTTTGTTTTTTTTTTTTTTAACTTTAGGAATATCTTTATTGGTGCGCGCCGAATCGGATGGTTCGTTACTTTTGGAGAGTAAAATCCAACCAGATACCGCTTATCAAAAGCAACAGGACACACTTATTGTCTGGTCGGAAGGCGATAATTTTGATTTGGCTTTGAGTTTTCAGGAAAAGGCCGGTTGTGATGAGATCTGGGAGAAAATATGTCAGGTTTGTATTGATCATTTTTTTTTTTTTTTTTGAGTATTTGCGGGGCAATGTCAAATGATTGTGGTTTTCAGGTGCAAGGCAAAGATCCGTCGGTGGAGATCACACAAGACATTGTTGAGGAATCGGAGGATGAGCGCTTTGAGGACATGTCAGATACGGCACCACCCATTGAGCTGCCCCCTTGCGAATTGTCTCGTCTTGAGGATATATCCGAGACCATACAGAGTTGTCTCTCGACGCCGCTACGCAAGGAGAAACTGTCGATGGCCCTCGAATCGGAGAACTACATTAAAAAGTTGCTAAATTTGTTTCGTGTCTGCGAGGATCTGGACAACACCGAGGGGCTGCATCATCTGTTTGAAATATTCAAGAACATATTTTTGTTGAATAAGAATGCACTTTTCGAGATTATGTTCGCCGATGATACAATTTTCGATGTGGTGGGCTGCTTGGAATACGATCCGAGTGCAGTCCAGCCCAAGAAGCATCGTCAATACTTGAAGCAGTGGGCTAAATTTCGAGAAGCGGTGCCTATTAAGAATCAAGATCTTTTGGCCAAAATCCATCAGACGTTTCGGGTGCAGTACATCCAGGACATTATCCTGCCCACACCATCAGTGTTTGTTGAGGATAACATGCTGAATACATTGTCCAGTTTTATATTCTTCAACAAGGTGGAAATTGTCACACTAATACAGGAGGACGAGCGCTTCCTGCTCGACGTGTTCACCTTGCTCACAGATACCACAACCAGCGACACCAAGAGACGTGACCTTGTTCTCTTTCTAAAGGAGTTTTGCAATTTCGCCCAGAACCTGCAGCCCCAGGGCAAGGATTCATTCTACAAGACACTCACCTGCCTTGGCATACTCCAGGCTCTGGAACTGACCCTGGTCATGAACGACAAGAAGACAAAGTCCGCCTCCATTGACATACTCACGGCAATTGTGGAATTCTCGCCGCTAGTGGTGCGAAACTATACCCTTAACCAGGCCAATCGACCAGAAGGAGTAAGCCCATTACCAGCTCAGACATATTCTAAATTTATCATAAATTCTTAACTTTCTAGGATCGTATGCTTTTGAATATTGCCATTGAACAAATGCTAAATGATTCGGAGCCTGAATTGGGCATAGCGGTGCAATTGATGGGCATTATAAAGATATTGCTGGAACCCGAGAATATGTTGACCGAAAAGGGGGATTTCCTCAATTTCTTCTACAAGTACAGTGTGCAAACGCTAGTTGGTAAGTTGTTAATTTGGCTGGAACTAATACTAGAATCTAAAATGATTTGTTTTTGATTTTTTTTTTTTTTTTTAGCACCATTGATGCTCAATACAACGGGCGACCGTCCACAGAATGAGGACTATCAGACTGCACAATTGCTCGGTATCGTGCTGGACATTTTGTCATTTTGCGTCGAACATCATAGCTATCATATTAAGAATTTCTTGTTGCAAAAGGATCTCTTGAAACGAATTCTGGTGCTTATGAAGAGCACACACACGTTCCTTGTCCTTGGCGCCCTGCGTTTGCTAAGGAAAATTATTGCCCTTAAAGATGAGTTCTACAACAGGTGAGTTTTTTCTACCTTTACATTTTTTATCAACCTGAAAGTAAATTGAAATTATGATTTTGTATTTTTTTTTTTTAGACATATTGTCAAATGTAATCTGTTTGCGCCTGTTGTGGATGCCTTCATACGCAACAATGGCCGGTATAATTTATTGGAATCCGCTATTCTTGAATTGTTCGAGTTTATAAAACTTGAAGATATACGTTCATTGTGCGTGTATTTTGTTGAGAATTTTAGCAAAATATTTGATGAAATCGAATATGTGCAGACCTTCAAATATTTGAAAAATCGCTATGATCAGTATCAGGATCGGCTCAAGGATCGTGACAAGATGGAGAACCGTACAGATCCGTAAGTCTCATTCACTATCGTGCGGTTGAGAGTATCCTAATATATTTTGTTCTGTTGTTTAGTAGTCTGCCCATAATTCGTGGCAGTGGACGTTTCCGTCGTGATCAGCGTCAAATGGATGAGGAAGAGGAGATGTGGTTCAATGAGGAAGAAGATTTTTCAGAAGACATTGACAACTACAACAATGTCATGAAATGTAAGTGTACCATTAGCTTGGGTCCAGTCAGATAGTCTCATCTCTCTGTGTTTATCTCTCTCAATCGTAGCCGAGAAAAATGGCCAGCAGCAAACACAAAATCAGTCCCAGCAGCAAAAGTCCTCGCCACCGCACAGTACGTCACCGCATAGTGGTGGCTTATTGGGCAACTTAAATTCCACAGCAACAGCCACTGCCACATCAGTATCAGCGGCAGCCGGAGGCGGCAATGGTGGCAACACCAGTCCTGAGGCAAGCAGCACGGCCGATGAGGCAGCTGCCCATTTGGCTGTGGCCACATTGCAGCTCCATCAGCAGCAGTTGCAACAGCAGCATGAGCAACAACAACAACAACAGCAGCACCTGCCCACGTCAGTCGGTTGCAGTGAGATTGTTGTGAATCAGCTGTTACAGCAGCAGCAGCAACAACAACAGCAACACTCATTCCAGCAGCAACAGTTGTCCCTGAATACCACACTTGTGGCTGCCGCAGCCGATGCGGCTGTGGCCTCCACATCGAATGCAGCCGCCTCCTCGTCATCGCCATCACCATCATCATCTTCGTCATCATCCTCGTCGTCGTCGTCGTCATCATCGCCGCCACCATCGTCGTCTGCCAAAATGTGCGATTCCGCTGCAGTGGCTGCCGTTGCAGCCACTCATTCATTCTTCACGTCGATTGCCACTGCCATGGCGGCGTCAGTGAATGCGGTAGCAAGCACGTCAACGACCTTGTCAGCGGCTACTGTTGACGCCGACACACTGCTGGGAGAAACCGATGCCGACGACTCGCTCATAAAAGTGGATGAAGATAAGGCGGTCGACACGCCCACAACTGACTGTTCTGTAGAAGAAACTGCAGCCATCGAGGAGGACAAGACGACCAAAAAGGTAAATATCACAACTCTCCAAATATGTTTTTTGGAATCTAAGAATTTGCATTCGATATCCAGGGTCTGGTTGACTATGAGAGTGACTCAGGTGAGGACGACTACGAAGAGGAGGAGGAAGTCGATGGACAACAAGCACAAAAAAGGGCGCGCCTGGTGTAGTAAGTGAGCTAAAGAGCACCAGCCACCAAGGTCACTTCAATTATAACAAATATATACACAGACACACACACACACACACACACACACATATACACATACACCAACGAACATTAGGATCGAAGTAAGTCAACCAATGGGCAGACGCGGCAGCAGAAGCACAAGCAGAGCTCACCCGGTTGAAGGCACAGTGTAGACAGAAACTGCGCGATAGCGGTACGATGTAAAATCGAACAAGAACAAGTAAAACAAAAATAAAATAATATATAGAATTTTAGCATAAAATAATAATTTTTAAAAGGAAAGGAACTACACACAAAAATAACAAGAAAACAAAAAAACAAAAGGAAATTATAAAATCATATGTATATGTAAAAGAGCATATATATTATAATAATTTTAGGTACGTGCACTCACCCAAACACACACACACAAACACATAATTAAATGCATATAAGAAGCAGAATAAATAATTTAAATAAAACAAAAATATTAAATTAAATGCAAGAAATGGAAGAGTGTGGAAGGCACTTGAGCGTGTGTTGTGTGTTAATTAAATGTTGTAAAACATAAACAAAAGAAACCAAAATAAATATGTATTTAGAATATAAAAATCAAACAATAACAAAAACAAAAAAACGCACCTAAAACAAATAAATTATAAAGCCGCCAATCAGCTAAATCAGCCAGCAAAAAAAAAAGAATACAAATATGCTAAAGTTTCCGTGGTGCAAGAAACAAAAAAAAAAAGTGCTCAACAAGTTGAACATTTTACGGTAGGCTTAAAGAATTCCTCTCTCCCTCCCTCCCTCCCACACCCAAACACAGACACCTCTTTCCTACCCAGAATTAAATCAGATTTAAGAAGAAAACAAAATGAATGTCTGTCGAAAACAAATTTTGTCAAGTTGGCAAGGCAAGAGTCACATTTAAATGTGCAATATACTCGTGTGTGTTTTGTCATTGTGTCTATGTGGGTTTTGTTGCTTTCGTGTTTGTTTAAAGGCAATTGCAATGCAAATTGTTAATAACTCTAGTGATAATAATTTTGGTTAGTTGTAAGCAATAAGTGAAACGTTAATTTTTAAATTACAGAGCAAAACAAAAATAAAAAAGAAAAATTTATATTTATTTTTTTTTTACTTGAAAAAGAAATATAATTTTTTTTTAGACTTTCATTATTTGCCTGTAATTTTACAATTTCAACGTTAAGTCAAAATGGATAGAGTTTTATTTAAGCTGATGAAGAAAAAAAGTTGTCCTTATAAAAATGAAACAAATCAAATTGCAATTGTTTTTAAATAGCTGAAACAATCTTCGCCAGCTTAACGACTTTTGTTTGAGACACTTCTTGTTAAACCTTAAATTGAAAAGAAACACATAAATAAATACTATAAAATATTGTCTATTGCAAAACTAAAACTACAATATTTAATCCTCAATGACTAATGAATAAGTTCCAAAAACAAAAACAAAATATTAGATTAAAAAGTACGAAGCAAAGAAATAACAAAACAACCCTATTAAATAAGTCAAGAAACCCTGTATATAATTTAGCATAACGGAGTTGGAATGACTCCACTCTTTCTCTAACTTTCCACGATCTTTTCAATAAAACAAAACACCAAAATTTTTTTTTTTTTAGCAAATTAAGTGAAGAAACTCAAAGTTCTTGCACCACCCAAAACAAAATATAAAACTTTCGCTGGAACAAGTCATTATGCAGTTCTCCACTGATTGGTGAATGAAGCAAATAAAACTAAAACTTGATAAATCAAATATAACATTTTTTGTAAAATAGAAAACTGTCGAAATTGTCAGGGGAGTGTTTACCTTTTTTTTTTGTTTTTGAATTTCAGAAATATGCAGCGCCTAAAAGTTTCATGAAATTAATTCAGATACAGACAGACACACATCATTATAGAAAATATTGATAATTCTAAAAATAATAATTATAAATATAAATTTAATGAAAAAAGTCTTCTTAATTTTTTCCATGTAAGATTTTTGTTTTTAGTTTAAATTAAATTAAAGAGAAATAATTTTAAATACCTATAAAAGCGTTTCTTATTCATCATCAAATCGACTTTAACTTTATTTCCTTTGCCATGTTTCCGCCCACTCCAAATGGTTTCCCTTTACCAAGAAACACTGACCGAACCCTAGCAAGACGCCAATAAAAAAATAAAAACCAACTAAGAAAACACAATAGATGTAATTCTCTCTTTTTCTAAATATAAAATAACATATATGAATATATATCCTTCCAAGTTGTTGTTTTTGTTTGATTGATTGAACTGCAACAATAAAAAAAAAAATATATATATATATATATATGTAATAATTAAGGGGAATCACAATAAAATATTATATAATAAAATTAAGTTAAAGCAAACAAAAATTAAAAGAAAAAAAAACATACTATAGTTAATAGTATTTATATAATGTATGTGTATTGTATATGATTATGAATATATAAATATAAAGAATGCTGTCTAAGCCCTAATCCAAACCTAAGCCCCAATAGCACACACACACACACACACACACACCAACATACACACTCACACTAAAAAGTCTATACTACTATATATCATTTGACCATTTTATTTAGTTATTACTTACTTATGGTATATACTTACTTATATACAAGCAAACAAAAAAAAAAAAAAACTATATTATGAGTAAATTAAATCATAGTTTTTAATAGTTTTTAAACAAAAAAAAAAAAAACAAAAAAATTTGCAAACTAAAAGTGTTTTATTTGGGTTAATATTTTTCAGGCGAATTTCTGAGAACAATCTGAAGAAAGGACTACAAACTCCGTATGAAGCTCTTTTTTTTCCTAAGCCATATGAAAGATTTAGATCGTTAAGTCCCGAATATATTTATAAATCTGAGTTGGTATGGGATCTGATGATTCGCCGGTTCCAGAAAACTTAAGACAGGGACTTGTTTCTAAAACACATGGACATGGCTTAATTGAATCATCTGGTTCTACCGATTTGTAGTATAATTTTTATGGATCTATTCAGAAGGCTACAATCATGAGGACAAAGTGAAAAGAGTATAATAGGAAGAGTTAAAAACAAATCATATTCCATATTGCTTTATAGCTCTGTCTTACGTATACTAAGAATATTATGGACTGGATATAGCTACAAAATCGTTGGATTTTCAAATAACGCGTATTTTGAGTTAAACGTCTTTCCTGAGGGATTATCGTCCTAGCCACTCTGAAGAGAAATTCATACATTCCAATTGATGTATAACTTTTGTTGCCATAAAAAAGCCACCCAGGTTAATTTCTTTTCTATATTACTTTAATGCCTTATAATTCCGATTAATTATGTAAATCGGCTTTTTAACACACCAGAACCTGATCCCTCCTAACCTAATAAATAATTGGGGTGCGTATTTCGGTATTATGTAAAAGGCCAAGCGGAGACTGTCGGGGGTTACGGTTACCATGCCAACTTACCAAGGTCCAAACACAAAAGTTCACAGCTAAGTTTGCTAACCATTAACTTTCCTTCGATTTGGACAAAAAAAAATAGTAAGAATTTAGTCATTCGTTTATTGTGAACCAAGTAAAATGTCGGCTGAAGATTCCTGGGTGTTCGATTCTTTAGTTTGCTTTTTGCATGGACCCGTGTGGAATGCACCATTGCAAACTTTTATTGAGGAGAAATCGTTGGGTAACAGAAAAGTCGACGTCACTGCTAAATAGCAAAATCGAATTAAACTTTTCTTTAGTTTTCGATCCGAATTTGCAAGTAGATGAAAATAATCCCGATATCAGGCAAATTCATGAGGAATACAAGAATCTAGTGGATTATATGCTGGGCAGTTTTATGGAGGAAATGCAAATTTCACCAGAACAATTCGAAATGGCCTGTTTGGAGGGGCGCCAGCACCAGGGTGAAAATCCTTTTCAATTTCATCAGGTACTTTTCCAGCAGGTAAGGAACCTGGATTCCAGAGCGTAAAACCCATACTAAAAGGATTTAATTTGGTTAGATTTGGGCGGCCAACGATTTGAAAATCTTTATACGTATGATGACGCAACGGAATGTGGAACTGCAGTTGCAGGCCTTAGATCTAATTGAGAAGAACCAACTGGCCTATGCTGTGGCTCCGGACCATGTTGACAATGCCAGCACCTTGAGCAATGAAGAACAGAGGTGAGTTTGGTTAGAAGTGACTCGATTTGGAACTTTGGAATTCTTATGGATTTCAGTGAGTCCGATGTGGATCAACTTATAGCCAAAACAGTGAGTGAAGAACTGGAAAGTCCCGAGGCAGCCGTAACTCCTGAGCAAGAGGGCAGCATCGATGGTGTCGCCGACAAGTTTCAGCGTCTGAATCTCTTTTTCGAGCAGCAGAACCAAATCGATCCTACCGATGTGGTCTCGCGACAGGAATATCTACGCCAGCAGCGCGACAAAATCGTGGAAATAAAGAAGCAGACTCGTGCCAAGCAACTGCAGGAGACGGTGGCCCGCAGCAGCGCCCAACCGTCAGGTGGTCGACCAAGCTCGGCCCAAGTGGCCCAGAAGCTTATGGAAAATGGTGGCAAAACTGTTGAATTGACCGCCCAGGAGAGTGAAGAGAACGCGGCCCTCCAGCTGCGACGCACTCTGGCTAAGCGTTTGCGCAGCGAAGTGGTAGAACAAAATTAATCGTGACACACGTGACAATTTTTTTTTTAGTAAATTAATTTATTCTTTGCAAGCTTCTTGGCCAAAAATTTAACAATGTGCGCGTTTATTGTAATACGCTGACTAGTTTCGTTCAATTTCCAGGTCACAAAAGAACTGCCACCGACACAATCCTAATCACACACACAGACACAAATAGTGTTTTCAGTGTGGGTGTGTGTGCCTCTGATTGTGTTTGTGGTACTTCTTGGGTCAGCTTTGACTCTATAATTATTACAATACTAATAAAAAAAAACTTATTAACGAATAGTGCAAAACTGCAGCTACTCAACTAAAACAAAAATTTTGGAATTTCGAAAAATGTTCCAGCATTTACCACTACGTGGGTATTCGATCTCGCAAATAAGACATTATGGCCTCAGTGCCCTTGGCAAGAATCTGATGACGCGGCTGGCGGAATGGATTGCCCACCAATTCCAGGTGACTGGAGAGAAGGAAGAAATGGTTTTTGAATATTTTCAAAAGAAATTCGAAAATGCTAAATTACTTAATGCTTGTTAGATTTCCCAATATGGGCGGCACAGATTCAATGTCATTGTTGCGCAAATCCAATGTGGTCAAACGTGTCAATTTGCTTAAGCCCGAGACATTTATAGCTTTGATATGGTTGTCACTGGCAATCAGAATTTCAAGTCCTTGCAGCTCGTACAAAGAATTTGGTAAATGATCGAATCTAAAAAGGGGAAAACTTTTAATACATCAAATCCCTTTATTTTGAGACATTTTCAAGTTTACCTGTTGTTGGCTAGATTCAGCTCCCGTAAGGTACTCAAAACTCCAAATTCTTTCGGCAAATCCTTAAGCAAATTGTTGGACAAATTTATGAAAGTGATGCGGGTAAATTGTGATATAAAAGGTGGAACAAAAGCCACAAGATTATTGGCCAAAACTAGTTCTGTGACCAGATCCGCCATATGCTGCAAACTAAAACAAAATAACAAGATCAATGGATAAGTAGGTGATTGGATAATTCAAAGCCTTACCCATTTGGCAAGGTGGATAGATTGTTTCTTGCAAAATCTACAACGTTGACATTTTCAGCAACAGCCATCTGAAAGACACTCTCCGGCACATCAGTGAGCTCCTCCAGATTCACAGCTAAAGTACGAGTATGACGTAGCTTGAATCTATTGAAGAAATTGGCAAGAAAAGCAATACACAAATAAGTAAAATTAAAGAAAAAAAGAAGAAATAAAAAATTAAAACAAAAAAACTAAGCTAAGCTAACAGGGATAGAGATATAATTGGAACTTTGTGATACACTACACCCATTCCGGTTTGACTTTCATTTCGCTCTCGTATGCCCCGCAGCAATCGTAGTTGGCATTGCCATTCGGATTGCTGTGGCTGTGGCTGTGGCAATTGTAATTACAGTTGCAGCCACAATGACAGTGCTGCTGCTGATAGGATTTCGCACAGGCACAGTTATAGGGGGTATGATATTTCTGCATTTTTTGATGGTATGGATTCTGATTTGCTCTATTAAATTGCTGGTAGAATTCTGGTGGTGGTGCCTGCAATTGTTGTTGTTGCTGCTGTTGTTGTTGTTGTATTTGTAAATTTCGCATATAGTGAAAATCTAATTGACTTGGATAATTGCGTATTTGACTCTGTTGGTCCTGATTGATCAATCCACGAAATTGAGCCTGCTGTTGCATTTGCTGGCATTCGCATTGGAAGCGATATTGAAATTGCATAAATTGCTGGTAATTTGCAGAGATTTGTTGTTGTTGCTGTTGCTGATTGAGATAATTATTGCTGTGATGATGGCGTTGATCAGACCTGGAATGATTTATCGAAAGTGAATCTATTTGGCCTACTCACTTGTCTGGATAGTTGGCAGCAGTGCAACCTGGTGGTCGTCCGAACAGATCATCGTTTGGCCCAGATGTTTCCGCTTCTGTGCTTGTCGTGGGCTCGATCTTTTCTGACCCGCCATCTGCCCGGGTTTTGGACTGTGCTCGTTCCTGTAATGTTTTTAGGATGCGGGCGGTGCCACATTGCAAAATATCCCGCCTTATGCTCTTGATGGGATTACCCTCCACTTGAAGGCTGATCAAATGTGCTAGTGAAGCCAGAGTTACTGGCAGATTGCTAACGGAATTGTTTGAACAATCCAGACGCTTCAAATTGCGTAGTAAGCAAATTTCTTCAGGAATCGAGCTTATTTGATTATCCCGTAGATCCAGAATTTTCAGATGAGGCAAATTCGAGCAAAAGCTTCGGGGTATTTCCTATCGAAAATTTGGATCTATCAAAGCAAGAGTCTAAAGTGGTGGATCCTCGAGACTTACCTTAATGAAATTATTGCTGGCATGGATTTCATAAAGCTCCTGACTGCCCTCAAAGCTGGGGAGTTGCTCAATATTATTGTGCTGAACATACAAACACTGCAACTTTCGAAGCAGACCCATGTCTTCTGGCAGGGCTTCCAAATCGTTTTGCAAGAGATCCAATTTTTGTAAGGCTTTAGATTGAGGGGAAAGAGAGAGGGAGTTTACTTGATTTGTTATCCTTATTTCTTGCGTAACTTACAGCGCATGTTAACTATGTCAGATGGTAATTCCTTAATGTGGTTATAGGGCAACAAAAGCGCTGTTAGACGCACTAGAAACCCAATGCCACCGGGTAGACTGTCTATGTTATTGTGTCCAGCATCCTTTTTTAATCAGTTATTTTTTTTTATTTTTAATTGTTAGGAGATTAAATATTTGGTATTAACTTAAATTTTAAGACCACAACCTGAGTAGACAAAATATGTTCAACTTACCAGATACTCGAGCATATGCAAGTCGCTGATATCCGGATGAAGTTCGGTAAATTCGTTATAAGAGATGTTCAAGTGACGTAATTCTGGCAAAGTGTACACCTCACGTGGAAGGTCCACCATATGATTGTGGCTTACATTTAGGCGCATTAACTTCTCCAGCTTACCAATTTCAGGTGGTAAAGTTTGCAACGCATTGTCATGTAACTGTAAGGATACATTTTTAGCTAGGCCTGAGTGAATCGATTTATATATTTTTCAGGTACCGTCAGAACTGTTAGAGACAAGAGATTTTGTATTTTTGGTGATATCAAGGTCAAGCCATTTGAACTCAAGTCAAGATTATTTAATGGCACTTGATTCCACCAGGCATCTTCTTCTTTGATGGACAGTTGTTCCAGATTCACAGGTTTCTCATCAGGATCGTTGATGTTATAGATACGTTCCGGCACTGGGAATAAGAAAATTGAAAGCGAATTTAATAAAATAGGGGAAACTTTGATTTTATTGGGACAGTACAGGGTGCTTGGCTGCTTGTTTCTGGTGTGTCCAGTTCTATTTCATCATCGGGCTCTTCACTCTCCAGTTCGCTGGCGGAGGATGCCATGTGAAACTCACGTATGTGGTAGTAGCGCCGCCGCGGGTAAGGACCACACATACAGAAAGATGTGAGTTTCTTACGCGTTTGCTTGGACGAAGCAATTTTGAAGGATTGTGTGCTCGAATGGCTGGGCTAAGCGATACTACCGTGGGCAACGACTGTCCCACTTGGACTAAGCGAATCTAGCTACCATGGAAACATCTTTAAATCACTGATTGCTGTACAGATTTGGCAAATGTTCAATGAAGCGCGAAATTTGCACAATGCCTTGTTGGGTCATAAGCACCATAAGCGAATGGATGTCAATGCCAAGATCGCGATTGCTTATTGACGTGTTACATATAATGGAACCATAAGGAACTGCGATCCATAATCACACTATCCAAATACTTTTTAATTGATCCATTTGAATTTGTATTGTTCATAAATTTATAGGGTTGCGGTTGGTATTTTTTCCTTGCCGCCTGATTCTTCCAACGTTGCAATTGAGCCTCTGTCAGAACTATATTCACACACACAGACACACAGATACTAGGCCGTAGCATTTTTTGATCTTTATCGATTATACTCACCGGTTGCCAATCCCTTGTTAGACAATTTCAATGATCCCGACTTTCGGGCTAATTTCCAAATTTGTTGGGTCAAAATTTTATCATCTTCAGATTGCTTTCGTTCATGGAACAGTGCAGCAAATGGTGGATTGCGACGGACTCGAGGCTCTTCTGCATGAGTTGTTGTTGGCTTTTCAGAACGTTGCTTCCATTCTCCTGTCCGTGCACGGGTCGCACAGCGCGGAATTTTACTCATATTTGGCCAATGTTTTTGCCACGCCTCGTTGAGCTTATAATCGTCTATATCGTTGGGATTTCCAAAGTATGTAAAACAATTAGTTTCTAAATATTTGTTGGGCTCTTCAATATCAGCTCCATCAAATTCCGTACATTCCGTGCGGTGATCAAACGAGTGTGATCCGTAGCTGGCATAAAAGAACAACTTAAAGCATGGATCAAATTCATTAATAAATTCGACTTTGCCGAATGTTTATATTTTGCGTAGTTTGTTTTTATACTCTGTTCACAAGAACACCACACGCACTCGTAAATTTGTCCAGTCTGGCAGCACAAAGTCAGCTGTGCATGAATCCCACAGACAACATTTTTCAACACTAGTCAAAACAGTGCCGTTAATAAACGAAAATTGAATTGCGTGAATTGGGTAGGGACAATTTATAGAGGAGTCCGTATGCTTCTGTTTATTATACTGGGATAATCTGCCTGAACTAAAAATAAATATAGAAATGTGACTTCCGGTTGCTTTAAATTGGATCTCCGTATCAAACAAAAAGGTTTATAAAGTACACATGCCTGTGATTTTTTAAATTGAGAGTAATTGGCAGTCTCGCAAAAAAAAGGCAAATATAAATGGGGCAATGCTCTAGATGCACCTGGTTTCAATTGTTTCTAATGGATTTACTGGGCTTTCAATTGATTTGATAATGAACTTTTCCAATTAAGCAAGCCGCTGCAGCTGCAGCTGGTGTATAGAATTAAAGGTTCAGCTCAGTCATTTCATTTACTTACTTCATTTTATATATCTTTTCTCTTTCTCTCTCTCTCACTCTCTGTTCTGGTACAAACTGCTCAACAACGTTTTGGTCTTGGGCTTCTGAAAAATAAAAGATTTTTTGTTACACTAGATACAAACTACTTGGGCCAAGGTCACGTTCAAACCGCCATCGCCACCAACACACACACACACACAAAAAAAAAAAGAAAATCACTTAGCTAGCTGGCTTAAGTTTCTTTTACACTCAAAATGAAAATGTTAGTACACCTTATATATATGTGGTCGGTGCAATTCAGTAGCTGCCTTTTGAAGCGGCAAAAATGCTTTACCTGTTCCACATACTGCAACAGAATGTGTACTTTTCCAGAAAAATACAAAAATAAAATGAAATAAACTAATACGACGCAGCTAGGTTGGCCTGTTTTGTTTTCCCTGACTACGACGACTGTCAATCAAAATTATGAATACCCCAAGCTTATACGACATAAGGGTCAGTTGCCTCAAAAAACTCACCCTCACCCTTACCCTAGCCAAGGCAATGTGTAAAGACCAAATTGCCAACGCGGTTGGGCCTTTGTCTGTGGCGCCGCCACCAACGCCGCCTCTGCCGCCACTGGACAGACGGCTAGCGTTGACGAGGTGCAAATGCTTTGAAAAACTTGCCAGTTGTCGTTTGGTTTTCTAACAGAGCACTTGCATCGTGGTGTGCCCTCAGCCGTAAATCTAGAGGGATAAGCCAGCTTACCGCCTACCTTAGCCTTAGGCCAAATTTGGCTAGAAAAATATACACTCGCTTGCACTTACTTTGCTTGATTTGCTGTGATTTCTAATGGCGTCTGGTGTTTTCAAATCCTTTATTAGGGACTTTTTTGCGGTTGGTTTAAAACTTGACTACGAGTAGATCTTTTAATTTTGAATATTTTCCAAAAGTAGTAGGAAATTAAAACATAAATTGACAATAAATATAATGGCAATAGTTTGTCATGTTTGTGAAATTCAATTGAATGAAAAAGCCTTGAGAGCTCACACAGCTGACATTGGCAATGTCACATTCCAAGCATTTTTCTTTTTACTAATCCGGCGTAAGCTGCCTTAATCCATAGTAATACCATTCATTCCTCCCTTGTATAGGTGAAATATAATGAGGAATCACAGGATCCTGAGGCGAAGCGCCTCGATGGAAACGGCCGCAATTATCCCAACTGCAATTCTGATGTTTGGCTAAGGTCCTGTGAACGGGAAGTCGTTGACCCCATTGAAGGTCATGTCAGTGGCCATATACCGAAATGGCTAAACGGCAGTCTGTTGCGCAATGGGCCCGGCAGCTGGAAGGTGGGGGACATGACCTTTGCCCACCTTTTCGACTGCTCAGCTTTGCTGCATCGCTTTGCCATTAAGGATGGACGAGTCACCTATCAAAACCGTTTTGTGGACACCGAAACTCTAAAGAAGAATCGTGCTGCCCAGCGCATTGTGGTTACAGAATTTGGCACAGCTGCAGTGCCCGATCCATGTCATTCGATTTTTGATAAGTTTGCTGCTATTTTCCGCCCAGACAGTGGGACCGACAACTCTATGATATCTATCTATCCCTTTGGAGATCAATACTACACTTTTGCCGAGACGCCATTCATGCATCGGTGCGTATACGTAATTTTGACAAGAACCTTGTTTAATCTATGGAATTGGGTTTCTTTTAGGATTAATCCGAAAACTTTAGCCACTGAGGCACGTGTTTGTACCACTGATATTGTGGGCGTGGTCAACCATACCTCCCATCCACATGTCCTGCCCAATGGTACCGTTTATAATCTGGGCACGAATATAACAAAATCTGGACCGGCCTACACAATGATTTGCTTTCCCCATGGCGAACACATGATGGAAGATGCTTATGTGGTGGCCGAACTGCCCTGCCGGTGGAAGCTTCATCCGGGCTACATGCACACTTTTGGCTTAACCGAAAACTACTTTGTCATAGTCGAGCAGCCACTCTCTGTCTCTCTGACAGAGTACATCAAGGCTCAACTGTATAGTCAACACTTGGCTGCCTGTCTCAAGTGGTACGAGGATAAGCCTACACTGTTTCATCTCATTGAGCGTTCTAGTGGGAAATTAGCGCAAACTTTTGAGTCCGAAGCCTTTTTCTATTTGCATATTATCAATGCCTACGAGGAAGATGGACATGTGGTCGTGGATATTTGCTGTTATAAGGATCCTGAAATGATCAATTGCATGTATCTGGAAGCGATTGCAAATATGCAAACGGATCCCAATTATGCCACATTGTTTCGCGGTCGACCCTTACGTTTCGTCCTGCCACTAGGATCAAGTGCCAATGTCTTGGCCTCGGCTCCTAGGACAAAGCATCGATTGGTCAAGTCGCTATCCCTGGTAGGGCTCAGTGGACGCGAGAAGAGGGCCACACGTATGAAGCACTCTGAGTCTCAGTATGCAGATATCACCTATCTACCCACTAATGGCAGGGACTCTGGACCTGAGGCGACAGCAAAACGGGCACGTTATGACGAATGTGTTAATTTGGTCAGCCTTGAGCAGACCAAGGCCGAGGCTTACCAAACCAGTGGTGGTAATATTTTTGTGAGACCCGAAATGCTCTGCGATTGGGGTTGTGAAACTCCACGTATCTACTACGAGCGCCATATGGGCAGGAAGTATCGGTATTTTTATGCCATAAGCTCGGATGTGGATGCCCATAATCCAGGCACAGTAAGTAATTTCCAACTCTCTATGAAATTAGTGCGAAAAGATATTTGTTTTTAGCTCATCAAAGTCGATGTGATCACCAAAACCAGTCTGACTTGGTGTGAGGAAAATGTTTATCCTAGTGAGCCGATATTTGTGCCCTCGCCTAACCCGCAAGCCGAAGATGATGGCGTAGTCTTGGCCTCATTGGTGGTTGGCGGACTCAACGATCGTTATGTGGGCCTCATTGTTCTGTGTGCCAAGACAATGACCGAATTGGGTCGCTGTGACTTTCATACAAATGGACCTGTACCAAAGTGCCTGCACGGCTGGTTTGCGCCACAAACTTAAGCGATTTCTAATTTTTATACCATAATTCACTTTTATTATATCATTTAGTAGAGCTTAGGACTTAGAATTTTGGATTAATTATGTTTGAAATAAACACTTGCCACTTTCTTTGGAACACGCGAGTAATTTTGCGCCGCTCATCCGAAGTCAGCACGGCAAAATTGATCGAATTAAGAGCCAATTGCTTTAGGAAACGGAGGTCGGCTTCGGCTGGGGCCAGAGCCATAAAGGCATAATAAAAATCATAGCTCAGACCTTTGGCACCCCAGACTCCCGGGTCATCGGCGGAGATAACGATGGGAAAGTTTTCAGCAATCAAGAATGTGGCTGGATGGTTACGCATATCCCAGACAAAGCCCAAGACCTGATTTGACAAGGGATTCACTTCAATGGCAATTTTCTTTTTCTTGATTTTGTCCCAAAGGCGGGGATGCTTCGGCAGAGCAAAGGCATGTCCAATGCGCTTAGTATCTAGGAGTATAGCATCCATCATATTCCAATCTGTGCGGCCATACCAATCTAAAAACGAGGTCTCCTTATCAAGGATTCAGTCTAATTAGTTTTACTTACTTGTCTCGCCGGCATGGAAGAAATAATGTGCTGTGCTTGGCAGGTCAGACAATTCATTTACATATTTATGCAGCGGATCTCCAGTATCCTCCTGTCCTATCAAATCAAAGCCTATAATAAAGTTGGGCTTGGCATTGCTGAAAGAGTGGCACAGTTGACTAAAACCTGGGTGTGAGCAGAAATTTACTTACTGCAATTGCTTAAAGGTCACCAATCGCTTAGCCATTTCGTCTTCTGTAGCCCGATTACGCTTGGCATATATGACTTTGAGGCCCACGAAATCCGGATGCTTGACCTTGAACTCCTCTACAATCCGTTCCAGCTCATTTGCCACATCCAAAGTGGTATAAGTGCGATTGGTATCATCATAGAACTTTTTGAACCGAGAGTGATTAAATCGTGAAAATTGCTTAGCTATAGTCTACCTACCGGCGATAATGATGCTCTAATTTCCGCATAGATAATATTATCTTCACACAATTCCTCCAGCAAACGTTTGTGGAATGCACAGTAGGTGGGTCGGTATTTATAAAGCTTGTCAACGGTGGTAAAAATATTTTCAAAGCGCTCCCATAATTTTCGTCTATCGGCCAAATAAACTATGGGAATATCCAAGAATATATGGTGATTTCCAAGAATATTTGGAGTACCTGTTATGAATAGTTACGGTGAGGCTTGGGATTCTGCATGTTTATATGCTTTTCCAACTGCTTCTCATATTGACGACGATCCTCGGCATTTATACGCTCTGTGCAAACATTTTGCACTTCGCTGTGGCATTTTGTTTGATCGTAGGTGAAAATCAGAAGACCGTTGACATCTCGACATGTGTACAGATTGTTGCTCGTCGTGAGATTTGTGATAACCCAATGAGAACTGACCATACCCGTATTGTGGCCGTGCAAGAAAGCTCCCTTCGGCATCTTTTGTATGATTCGAAAGACTTCACTCTGGCGGATGTAGCTCTTTGCCTGAAAGAAATGCATGCCTGGCGCGTATTTTTCTGGATGCTTGAGACCTTCGGCAATTTCCGCACGCTTGGCATTCATCAAAATACTATTGGCCTTCTCCTCATCTGAGGAGAGCCACATTGAGCCACCCACGGACTGAGATCGTTCAGTCTCCATTATGCGTTCGCGGAGGGTTTCGTAGGCTACTTCGATATAGGAAACGTTATTAAAGGATTTAGGATTTTGAAGGATTCAACAAATCTTACGTAATTCTGCGCCATTACAAGGCCAGCCGAGACTCGACAAGGCTAACCATAGGAATGCTATTCCAATTTGCATTCTAGATCAGATGAGTATAAATAAATCCTATGATTTTAGTTTCAGTGTTTTCTGTTTCGCGTCTGTCAACTTACTGATAAAGTCTCTCTCGCGGTTATTTTAGAATATGGTATTCGTATACATATATATGCTCCGAAAGCAAACCAAAATTCTTGGGTAACGGGGCCACAGGGTAGCGCAATATCAGCTGCAATAGTTCATTGTCAAGCGGTATCAAAAATTATGTATACGACTTGGTGGTCTCGGGGGCGTCGGGAATATTTGTTATCACTAGCCTAGGCCTGGAATATTGTTTTATTCTTGGTTGCCTTATATTTTTATACTCTTTTCGCAGAAAAAAGAATATATTACATTTTCTCTGATGTTTGTAACGCACAGAACCAAACATCGAAGACTCACAAAAGTTACATTTAGAATACTTAGAATCACTAGAGGAGTCGATATAGCCATGCCCGTCTGTCCATCTGTTTCTATACGCTGTACTCTTTCAGTTTTAAAGCTATTTTGCAGAAACTTGGTATATAGCCTTTTTTTTACATAGGTAGTACACTTATTTGAATCGGATCGGACCTCTATATCATATAGCTGCCATACGAACCTAAATCGCTTTTGGGAATAACATAAATATACGCGTTTGAGTCGAATTCCATTAAAATCCGACTTCTATAACATAAAGCTGTCATACAAACCTAAATCGGCTCTATTAACTGACTAACCCCGTTCATGTGATTTACGGCAGAAACAACTGCGAAAAGAGTCTGTAATCTTCGGCACCCCGCAAAAAACGTTGGGATTTTTTTTTGTTTGTTTTTTTTTTTTTTGCATTCATGTTTGTTGTTTTGAACATTTTCGCGTTTTTGCGTTGAATTTTAATAAACGTTGGTGACGTATTTGGATTGGGGGCTTAGCTGGGCAATTTGAGCGGGCTTTTCTACTGAGTGGCACCCTACAGCTAGGCTTGATAAGCATATCTGAGAAATTGAATTCGATAAGAGACCCCATAGAAAACGAGACTTAAAGAATCCAATTTGCCAGATTCGACTAGCCTGATGAAATTACTTTTGCATATTTGCTAATTCTATTAGAGTTTTTCCTGTTGAAACTTAACTGAATATCCTTAAAATATACCTTCAAACTGATGCACTTCACAGGATAGAAAGCCAGAAAGCAGAACAGCGAGATTTTTTACTTTTCGTCACATTAAAAAAAAAAACAAATTTTATAGGGTATTTGTATTAGCTATATAATTGCCTTTTATGCTTTTTTATTACATGTATGAATGAGCTTATTTTTCTTGTTTTTATTTTTTGCATTGCTTACTAACCCAATTCGTTTGGGGCTGCTAAAATTGATACTTGACATTGAACATGATATAAATAAAGTGTAATTTTAATATATTGTGCATCACATACAATTTCACTTATGGTACAGTTATAATAGTAACTGTAACAACGGGGTTTTTCAAATTGTCAAATATAAAAGCCAATTCAGAAGATCCAATGAGAGTCTACCTTATAGGAGAATACATCAAATTAAAAATTTAAATCTCAATAATAATTCAATTTTATTTTCCCCAGAGGCTTTACAATAACTCAATATAGAAATAAACATTTAAATTTTAAAATCTTTGAGGATATAAGTTTATTTTGAATTAGTGTAACTAATTTTGTATATATAATTTTGATGACATTTATTCATTTACTTGTAATGTGTAATTTGTGGGACACTAATTCAAGGCACCCCCTAAAAAACACACCCCTTCAAAATTAAAGTAACGAGCCATTAAAAAATCTCATAGCCATTAGAGACTAGCAAAGCGTAGTGCAAAAATTGTTGGGGTTTGGCTCGCGCCTTCGTCATCTTTTCACTTAATATTCACAACTTGTGGCAGTACCGAAAAAAAAGGTAAAATAATTTTACTATAACTATTTGAATCTATTTTGATGGGTGGAAGCGATTTTGTTAGGCTCCTGTCATGAGCGAAAATGAGTTGGTAATTGAGCAGGTATTCGTATAAAAAATATATAAATAAAAAATTATAAATACATAATTTCATATGGTAATTGTGCGTCGTTTGTCTCTGGTAATGAAAAACGCTCTAACCATTGGCATGGCAGTGGTTCCAGGTTGGTTAACAGTTTTAGACTAGCGTTCGGGCCGCATGGGCGCTACAACGGAGAGAACTAAAAAGACACTGGGGAGTTCCGAAAATCTATAATAATAAGTTGGTAGAAAAGCAACGTGTCAATCACTCAATTGAGCAAATATTTATATTGGGAACTAATTAGCAGATTTTCTACGCCAGGAAAATAAAAGCTAAACTAAATTTCTATTTACAATAAAAATGTCTCTGCTGCAGTTCTTAATAATTTGTGGAGCTACTTTTAGCTTCACTGCTGCTGATAAAATCAAAGGTAAGAACTATTCAATATTTTCCTGGAATTTAACAATAATTTTTTTACGTTTATAGACTACATTAGGGCTCGCAAGATTGTGCTGAATGCCGAGGAGCAGCTCTTTTCTGGTGGGCTTCTGCCGCTCAACGAAAACGAGACCAAAGTCAACGAAATCTTCATGCATTACAAATTTGGCGAGTTGGTTCAGGGTTTTAGGAATGCAGATCAAAATGCCGCTGCCCTACATTTTTTCAAGGCTAAGGAATTGATTGATCGGAGTTCAGTCTTCAAGTTCCTGAAAGAAATGCCAAAAGGTGCCACATTGCATTTACACAACTCTGCGTCGGTGAGCTCAAAATGGTTTGTCCAGCATGTTTCCTATATGAAGGGTCTTTTGCGTTGCACCACGGAAACCGGCAAAAGTATACTATCGTTTCGTAAGTCGCCGCAGCTGCATGGCTGTCGCTCTCAGTATATTTTGGTCAGTCAGGAGAGGCGCAACTCCATTGATCCCGCTGTGTATGATAGGAACTTTGAAAAACTCATAAATCTGGAGACTCCAGTACCGGAGAGTAAGATAGTCTTACACATTTGTCATTCCCAATATGTGATATTTCATTGTGATATTTAGTCGAGTACCCAACCATAACGAGGGTTTGGACCAAGTTTCAAGACATGTTTCATACTGTGAATGATGTACTTACCTATTTACCTGTCTACCGAGCCTATCATTGGCAGATGCTAGAAGAACTATATGTGGATAATATTATGTATGCCGAGATTCGAACCAACTTCAAAGAAGTATGAAGAAGTATTTTCGGGATTGAAGCAAAGTAAAAAATATTAATTAATTAACAGATGTACGATGCCAGCGGACGGACTTATGCAAAGGAGGAAATGGTCCGAGAGTTATTAGGTGTAGTGGAGAAATTTAAGCGTTTGCATCCTAACTTCTTGGGTATCAAGGTGATAAATGCCGTATTTCGCGATACAACTGTGGAACAATTAAGCAAGAGCATGAACGAGTTTCAAGACTTGCAGTAGGTCCTGAGCAGGCCATTCTTTAGATCGACTTTCTAATTTTCTTTTTATAGTCTAGCTTTTCCAGACTTTATTGTTGGCTTCGATCTGGTGGGCCAGGAGGATAATGGCCAGCCCTTGTACAGTTTTCTCACCCTTTTCAATACATTTCCAAAAAGCGCGCATCTGGTCCTTCATGCGGGCGAAACAAGTAAGTCTCATATAAAGGCTATTACGATTGTCCAGAAATTGTTATAAATTATTTCCAGATTGGTTTGGTGCTTCTACGGATATTAATCTGGTAGATGCCTTGCTCTTGAATGCCACTCGAATCGGTCATGGATATGCCTTCTTCAAACATCCTTTACTAATGGGTGCTGTGAAAGCAAGAGATATAGCGGTAGAGATAAACCCAATTTCCAATCAAGTTCTTCATCTTGTTTGGGACATGAGAAACCACCCGGCTGCCAATTATTTGGCCAGCAATATTCCTGTCGTAATCGGCAACGATGATCCCGGCTTTTGGAATGCCAAGGGACTCAGCTATGATTTTTATTACGCCATCATGAGCATGGCCCCAAATTATGCGGGCCTGCGACTGCTCAAAAATCTTACCTGGAATTCTGTGCGTTATTCGCTTATGAACGAGATGGAGAAGACTACGGCTTTCGAGATGCTTGAACGTACTTGGTCACGGTTTATAAATAAAGTGCTGGATGGTAGAGTGTTTTGATAATTTCAATAATTACCGTGTAATTGTGTTTTCATACATCAATAAAAACAAAGATAAGTGTGAGAAATCACAATATTACCACAGTTTTGTATTGAAATTATTTTAAGAATGTTGTTTCTTTACCTCCTGCAATTTTTTCTATTTAATTTTTGTTTCTGTCAAAAGAAATACACCGATGACCGTAGAAAATTGTTAGAAATGGAAAAGAAGTCTATGGTGGGTGCAAATATAATGCTAAATAAATCTGAGAACCAAGTGAATGATATACTAATGAAGTTCAAGACTGCAGAGCTTAAAAGCGGCTTTATCAATAATTCTTTGCTGACCTCTTCAGAGCATTTTTTTAAAGCCAAACCAGCGATTTTAAAAAGTAAAGTTTATCAGATTCTGAGGGAAATGCCAAAAGGGGCTCTGCTGCATTTGCACAATGCAGCCTCAGTGTCCTCGGAATGGGTACGGAACAACATTTTCACGATGCCAGGGCTGATGATTTGCGTCGATGCTACCAACTCTACAATACTTACATTTCGGTACGCTCCGGAAAAACACAAGTGCAAGCAATATAGGCGAGTTTCGGCAAAATCTTCTCCAGATAATAAAATTGATAATTTGGAGAAGCTTATAAATCTTTACACACCGACTCCAAATTGTAAGTTCTTTGCCCGATTCGAATGTTTAAAAATAACTCAAACATTCATTCTTTTATAGTGGACTATCCCTCAGTAAATGCGGTTTGGAAAAAATTTCAAAAAATGTTTCACACAATCAAGGATGTAATTGCCTATCAGCCAGTTTTTTTAAAATTTCATAATCGTATGCTGCAAGAAATGGTCGATGATAACATTATGTATTCTGAGATACGCATGAATTTCAAAAAACTCTATGGACCCAATAATTCGAGTTACTCTATAGATGATGCCATACAAATGTTTATTGAAATGGTGGAAAAATTTAAAGTTAAAAACCCTAATTTTTTGGGTGTCAAGATAATTAATACGGCCACGAAGTTAGACACTGAAGAAGAATTGGTAAATCACTTAAACCTCCATTTGAAATGCCGGTAAGTCTTTTTTTTTTTTCTTCGAATATATGAAAATTTAATTTATCTTTTGGTTTTGTATTTTGTAGTTCACAATACAAGAATTTTTTTATTGGCTTCGATTTGGTGGGCCAAGAAGAAAAAGGAAATCCAATTCAAGAATTTCAAAATATTATCTTTAATCCAAAGTTTAAAAATGTTAGTTATTTTTTTCATGCTGGAGAGACAAGTAAGTTAATTGAATATATAAGATATATTTCTCAACACTTGCAATTACGTTGGCTCAACCAGATTGGTTTGGATCCCATGTGGACTTTAATTTAGTGGATGCTTTTTTGATGAAAACGAAGAGAATTGGACACGGCTTTGCGCTCAACAAACATCCAGTATTAATGAAACTGATAATAGCAAAAGACATCGCTATTGAGGTGAATTTGATTTCAAATCAAGTGCTTAATTTGGTCGGTGACTTACGTAATCATCCAGCATCGGAGTTTGTAGCTCGGAATGTGCCTTTTGTGTTGGCCAGCGACGATCCTGGTTTCTGGAATGCCAAGGGACTCTCCTTTGATTTTTATTATGCGATCATGAGCGTAGCTCCCAACTATTTGGGTCTAACTGTACTTAAGCAACTTGCTTGGAATTCTTTAAAGTATTCAATATTGACGACAGATGAAATGAATAAAGCCTCTTACATATTTAATCGAAATTGGAAATCATTTATTGATAAAATAATTAGATCCCATTAAACTAAGTTCAAGATCTAAAAATTTTTCGCAGCTTTCATTAATTTGGAGATACGCAGCATGAAAACCTCCCATTCCTTGGGTCTGCAAAAATTGTACAAAAAAAAATAATAAATAAATAAATAAAATTAATAAAACAAATTAAATTGTAATTACAAAGTATGGGTCTCGTATGATTTCATCTTCCTTTCGTCCCAAATAGCTGCCCAATAATTCTATACGACAACTGGGCTTGGGATCGAGTTTGTTGGCTAATTGCTGCAGCTCGGCCATATTGCCCTCATCCATACCGAAAATATAGTCAAAATTGTAAAAATCTTCTGCCGTAATCTGCCGTGACAAGTGGTTTGTTTTAAGGCCGTTTTGCCTTAAGATTTCTCTGGTACGAGATTGAGGCTCGCAGCCCACGTTCCAATCACGTAGCCCTGCACTGTCAGTGTGCCAGTCTAACTGGTGTTTGAGTATAAGCTTCTTTAAGACTGCCTCCGCGATGGGTGAACGGCAGGTGTTTCCTAAGAGTAATCACATTAAAAATGGAAAATAAATGATTTTTCATTAGCTTACCAATGCACACAAAGAGAATTTTCATCTTGCGCAGTCTGTGGTGAAATTGCAACTGAACAGGTGATTCATTAAAAAGAGCAAAACAAGTTCTCAGTAAGCGTTTATTTTATATTATAGCAAAACAAAAAATGGGAGAGCGTTACGAAAAAATTTATTTTTGCAATCGTTCCTTGATGAATGCTGCACAGGCTACCACGCACTGTTGATAAGCCGTTTCAAAACCAGCAGCGCCCTGTTGCTGTAAAGGAGAAACCAAAATGTGAAAATCATCCTTGGGAACTTATGCTTATTGCTAGTGGCTCACATAATATGGGTCTTCAATAATGCGATTCTGCTTCTCAAGACCAAAGTCACCCAACAGAAGTAGTTCTGCCTTTGAATTTGAAGGAGCCTTGCGCCGCAAGTCGCTCATGTTTTCGTCATCCATGCCGAATATGTAATCGAAATCAGTGAAGTCCTGCTTCGTTATTTGTCGCACAATGTGTGTATTTTTTAACCCATGGTTTTCTAGAGTGCTGAGAGCACGCGGATCCGCTCTGTTACCAACGTGCCAAGGTCCTATAGCTGCGCTGTCCACAATCACATCACTGACTTTAGCCTTTTTTAATTCATCCACCATCACGGTTTCTGCTATGGGCGAGCGACAGATGTTGCCTGTATTTTTGGCACATTCGGTACATGAAACCAAATAAATTTTAAAATAATACAAATAACTAATATTTTTTATTTACCCAAGCAAATCATTAAAATTCTTTTTCCCATAGTTTTAAATTAACAAATTGTTCACACTTAATAGTTTGCAGCCCTGGATTGAATTGCAGCCCTGGTGCAAACAGCTGTGACCTTTAATGTTACGAATGGGTTTATTGTTTACCAACACTGGAAATATATGTGAATTTAAAAGAAAACATTCAAAATTGTGATAGGTCTAATTATTTATTTTAACTTGTTCCATAACATTTATTATATGATAATATATATCTTGCTTATAAGAATTTTTCAAATAATTTCTAAACATCTACGATTTAAATAAGGCAACGCTGAATAAGCCTTCCTACAATCGAATTTGATTTAGCCGCGCTTGCCGAAGAAAATTTTGACTGGCTGTGCAGCACAGTTGATAAATGTTTTCGAAAACATCAATATCCAATAACTAATAATTAAATAAGAGTCAGTAAAGGTACAAGAGATTTTTAATTAAAACTTACATAATATGGATCTTCGATAATTCGTTCGTCTGGCTTTAGCCCAAAATCGCCCAAAAGTAAAATATTTGCCGTACTATCTATGGGAGCTATATGTCGCAATACTGCCAAAATACTTTTATCCATGCCGAAAATATAGTCGAACTTTGTGAAATCCTGTTGCGTCAAGAGTCGCGCGCAATTCTTGTATTGAATATTGTGATTACCCAGGACAGTTAAAACCCTGCTATCCGCAGGGCTGCCAATATGCCAACCCTCTAGGGCAGCGCTATCCACAAACCATTTGGACTGTAGGCTCTGACTCTTAATGATATTCCGTAGGGCAGCCTCTGCTAAGGGCGAGCGACAAATATTGCCTGAACAGGTAAGTGGAGAATTAAAAATATGGAAGAGAGCAAGGGATTTGATTTGCTCACCTAAGCTCACCATCAAAACATTTTTGATCTTATTATTATTGCGACCCATAATGTCTTTGAACTAACATTTAGAATATCGATGTGAAAGCAAAATAAATTCAAACTGAGCTCTGTTTAGACAAACTGTCAACTATACCCAAAAATAGAACTGACTGACAAACATAAGCACATCCTGTTTATCCAAAGGAAATACTACCACAAATGGCTAGCAGATTCTCAACGTTTAATTACATCAAGTTCATATAGGGCTCTCCTGCTGCCCCGCCTCCTTCTACGTTATCTTTGAAATAAGCAGATCCTTTTAAAACTTTTGCAAATGAAATGATGTAGCCGGTGTGTCGTCCTTTGTGGCATGAATATGCAAAAGCATTTCGGCGCTGCCGGTTGGGGCAAGTGGCACAGGTGTACGACCCCACAATGGTGAGCAGATTTTAAAAATTTCGTAATGACTTTTATGCTAACACTGGGCTGTCGCCTTCGCAGTCGCTGTCGCAGTCGCAGTCGCAGTCGGTCTTGGCCTGAGCTCACGAAGTGTGTAAATGGTGTGAGTTGGTCCATAGCAGGCAGCGACATTTCAATTACTGTTGGAGACCGCTGCTCCTCCTAGCTGAGCTGGTCAAAGTGCAGTAAACTGTATGTAACTTGAGGTATGAGTAAAAGGACTCTTAGCCTGAGTTGCTGGGCGGGATTTGCGGGTGTGACCAGCTGCCTGGCGCTGGCTACAATTTTCTGTGTATCTAACTACTCGCAAAAAGTAACTTTTAAATGAATTTGGCACAGCGGCTGCAAACGGTTGTGGAAAAACTTGGCTTTATGCAAATTTTACACAAAACGACAACAACAACAACAACAAGAAAATGCAAAAACATAAACAAAAGCCAGACACAAAGTTTGCCAAGTTTGTTCGTTGGGGGGGCGGTGTGGGTGTGGGTGTTGGTGCAACATTGATGGCTTCAAAGTGAGTTGCAGACAAATGTTATGTACTTTCACACACACTTACACATGTAAATATCTTTACAGTTTGTTTCTTCATCTGGGCTGTTGATGTGCTGGCAGCGTCCTTAACAATTGACAATTGTTGAAAATGCAAATGGATGTAGCGCTGTGTACAAGGAAAAGGCAAAAAAAAAAAAAAAATGCATACAAATAGAAACAAAAAACAACAACCACGCATTTGAATGCATCCACAACGTGACAGACTCATGCATATGCGACGAAACGAGCTGGCATGGGATTCCGTTTTGCTATCACCACTGACAGTCGCGTCTGCTCTTGGATTAGATAAAAAGACCTACATCAGCAGCTGAGGACTTTACTGCTCAAATCAACAATATTTGCGGAAGGTCAGTGCGAGGCGGAGGACAGGGGCAGATAAGCAGGTTTCCCGCAGGCCAAAACCTAACAATTTTCAAGAGCAAATAAGACGGTCGCTGTTAAAAAGGACGCGATCAAAATATTCCCCCCTCGGCAAATGAAAAGTTTCCAGCAAATAGAAGAAGAAAGTCTGCAAATACTGGATAACGAGGTGATTTGAAAGTCACCAAGAAAGCATTAAGCATGCGGTGACGAAACGAAAAAAGAAAGAGTAAGTAAAAGTTGCAAATAAAAAGAGATTTGCCAGGCAAAATGCATTACCTTATTAGTTTCAGGGGTTCCATCAAGTCATTGAAATCCGGAAAAGTTGTAGCTGGCCTGGCAGCTTCATCAAATATTTAATGCTATCTACAGACACTGCAACAACAACAACAATAACAACAACAACAACGGCAATCGGGGTGACGACTGCAGCGGGCATTGTATAAATGTAAATAAGAAACGGACACTGAAGTGAATTCAGTGGTGGATATTTGTATAAAAATCCAACTACCCTTGGTGGGAAAACAAAAGAATTGTAGGGTGTGGGACCACAAGTACACCCACAACCAAACAAATGGCCGGCCAAAAAAGCCGGCAACAACACAGAAATTCTCTTTTCTGCTGCGCATGGTGGTTGGCAACTTTGGCTTGGCAACATGTTGCCTCACAGCGATAGCGGGCGTCAGCAACATTTGTGTGGACTTGTGTGAGTGCAGTCTATAGCCGGACCGGTCGGAATGCATGTGTATGTGTGCATTTATCTTGTTTCGACGTGTAATGCTCAGCAGCTGCGTCGTCGCTGTCGCGCTGTAGTCGCCGACGTCGCTGTCGCTCAGTGTTGCCAGTTTAGCCATTTTGTGGATAGATTTAGCAGTTTTCTGAGAATACTCAAAATAGCCCTTAGACGGGACTATAGCACATTTTTATCTTCACTTAGCCTTTTTCTATTCTTTCTAAGTTTTTACTAAAATTATTTAGATATAATCAAGATCTGTTTTTCAATCCCTTGCTTGAATTTAAGTGTGTTCCCAGAATTTAAAATACCCTATACTATTAAGGATAGAAAGATATAATGGGGGGATCACTGAAGTGTCCTTTTGGGACCCTCAATTTCACTGTATACTCGTCAAGGTAAAAGTACAGGTTATGAAAATAAAACATTTTTTTTAATAGTATAGCCTCTTTCTAAGCTTTCAGAGTTTGTGTTTAGCTTTTTTTTTTAGGTTTTTTTGAGTGCATCTAGCTTTTTTTGAATGAATCGCTGCCAACACTGCTGCCGCTTCAAAACAAGTTTCAAAGTAGTTTCAATTTTTTTTTTCAATTTCAGTTGAGACGGCTTTGCAGGTGGACGTGTCGTTGTGTTCGAGCGAAAGTGTGTGTTTTCCCACTAACAGAAAGAAAGAAAGAAAGAATCTCGCGACGCGCCATAAAATCAACAGCAACAACAACAAGTTTGCTTAAATTTTTTTGTTTTTGTTTTATGACGACTGCCAGGTAGTTTTTCAAAATAATTCTTGTTGATTTTACGTGCGTGAATAAATCGAAAAGCGTGTAAAAAATAAAACTAACAAGTAGAAAAAAAAAGTAAATACAATTCTGTACATTTCGAGTTTCGACGGGTTTTTTGTTTTTATCTTTAGGAAAAACAACAAATCGTTAAAATTTAATTCCACGGAAAAAGTGCTAATCAAGATAATTAAGAAGAAGAAGAAAAACAACAAAAAATTAAGAGTTTAAGTGCAACTAAAAAAATAATAAGCCAAATTCGAACGGATTACTCATCAAAGGAGCGCGGGAGCAGGAGCACAAACCTAGCCAACATAACCAAGCATTTCAACCACTTTGCTGTGTGGTGGTTTTCTCCACTCGTGCTCTCCATTCTCACAAAGCGAGAAGCTGTAACTTACGACTTTACGAAATCAAAGAAAACCAGTATCTGGCCCATGTATCTGTAAGATACAACGCAGCCAGCCAACTTCAGTCTCAGCTCCAGCGCATATTGGAATTTACTTAACACGTATGCGACCACGACAACGACGCACCACACACACACACACACACACACACACACACTCGCATACTCACAAAAAAAAAAAACAGACTTGCCGTTTGTTGTCTATTGGATTTTTTCTCTCTCCACTCTACTTGCAGGTGAGTTCAATCTTGTCGAATCTTCTGAATTCGTAGTTCTTTTTTGGTGGCTTAAAAAAAAGGAAAAGAGAAAAACAAGCACTTTCCGGCACCTTTTTCCTTGAGTTTCCTGTGAAAACCGGGCACTTGTCGATTTTTCTGACCTGCTCACTGCGCCGCTACCTGAGATGACCTCGACAGAGAGGGCTGCCTCAGCCAGTGCTACCCTCAATCTCAATCTAATGAGTTTTATTGTTCTCCTCTCGCCGTTTCCCACTGTCCAGGCCTGCACATATTTGTTTCAAGCTATTTTTAACAACAGCTCGCAAACGCAGCTCGATTCTAGTCAGCCCAACTGACTCTGGCCCGGTGGCATGTCCGCACGATCGGCGACCACAGCCGCTGCTCAGCGCAGCGCAGCTCCACACCCAACTCAGTTCAGTCAGTCACTCAGCAAACTTTGTACATTTTTTCTTTATTTTATTTGTATTTGTATGTATATATTTTTTGTGCGTTTGGGGCCAACCCAGAGTAGAGCGGTTCAGAGGGGGTAGTGGAGGAGGGCTTCGATCTGAGCCGGTTTTTTATGCTGTGTCTTTGTTGGGGCTGAGCTGTCTGTCTGGATTGTCTGGAGTGCCTGCGTGCCTGGCCTGGCCTGGCCAGGCCAACATCAATTCAATTTCTACTGGCTGAGTGAGTTTGAGTTTTGCTGCTTTTTGCTTGGCTTGGCTTGGCTTGGCTTTGACGCTGCTGAAGAAGAAGAAGAAGAAGATGGAGAACCCAGATGATGACGATCATGATGAATCTGCCAAGAGTGTCTTTGGTTCGATTTCAGGTTTCTTTTTTTTTGTTTTGTATTTTTCGTTTTCATTTTTTAACAAACTCACACAGAGAAGACATGAAGTTTCAGTCTATACTAGCTCTTTGGCAAGTTGACTGCTCTTAGCTTGGTCTATTACAACAACAACAATAACAACAACAAAAAGAACAGTGTTGAGTTGGCCGCTTAAGGTGCATGGCCTTATTTACCCAGTTTTGAAATTGCTCACCGATCTGTGCTCATTTGTGTTTTGATTGTGTGCCATTCAGTTTTATTTTTTATTTCCTTCTTTTTTTTTGATTTGTTTGTGTAAATTTATAAATTTGTATTAAGTTGTGGCTAAGACGTCAAAATTGAATACCTTTCGGCCATTGACCAAATCTTGCTGAATCACAAACATTTGTTGAATATTTTAACCAACACGCCCCATAAATGTTGATTTCTTTGAGTCACACTTTTTTAATAAACAAAAACAAAATCAACAACAACAATAAAAGCAGTAAACATTTTAGCCAGAAAAAAAGGCTTAGAATGAAGTGATTCTGTCTCTTTTTTTGTTTTTTTTTTGAAAATAATGAAATGAATTCAGCTGAATTGTTAATTTTTCAGGGACGAAACAAAGTTCACATTTTTGGGGGCTTGGGATTATTTCAAGATTTTGGTCTGCAAATTTGAATAGATTTCTTTCATAATTCATTTGAAATATATAAAAATTATTTTGAAAGAATTTTCAGTCCGAAAAAGGGTATTAAATTGGTTTGGGGTTCACTCAGTCGGCTTGTGGTTTCATTTTTTACAGAATAAAAACCAGAAAAAAGACCAACCAAATCAAAATGCAAAACTTGTTGGGCTAATAAACAACAACAACAACAAGAACAAAGACAAGCGTCGTGACAATTTTAGCCGCAACTTCAGTTAACCACAAAAATGCTTTAAGCATTTTCATTTTGACTTGGAATATTTTCCCCTCTCTCTCTCTCTCTGTCTCTCTCTCTCTCTCTCTTTCTGTCCCACTCCACAGTTTGGCCAGTGCCAGATTGCTGTTGGCGATTTGTTGTTGTTTGTCACATCAGTGCGCGCTGTTCCATTGTGTGCTTGGCACACACACACACACACACAAACACACACATATAACACGCTTGACAACACAACAGTTGAGTTGGCTACGCCCGAATGAAAAATGTTAGTAATGTTTTGGGGCCGAGAGATCGACCGCCAAGAACTGTGTCAGTGTGCAAGTCCAAGCCTATTAAGCACACACGGCTTATGGTGGCTTTAATCGCCAGAACACCCATGCCCCTCCCTCGCTGTGACCACGGAAGAGAATGCCTCAAGATGACCGCCAGAACGTCAGGGGCTGCCAGCGATTAAGTCTAATTAATGATGACACAAACCAACAAAAAAAATTGAGCAATTCTTCTAGCAGAAGATCAAAGTCTTCGGCATTATCTCGGCCTAGAGTAGAGTGCACTGATTCCAGTCAATCCGCAGAATGGAGTGTTTATGCCTCGGGCAGAGAGTGTGTGTTAATTGAGCATAAGCTGGAGTTGAGGCAATTAAAATCTCTGCCAGTCAGGCGGCCAATTAGAGCACAAGCCTTTGACACTTTCGCTCCAGAAAGAGCAGCTGGCCGGGATTCTGCCAGACCTGGCTTCGTGTCAATTAGAGCTAATTTTTTTGTCTTATGATTTTGCAATTAATACAAATGTTGACTGTAACTTTTTATTTGGTTTATTACTTTGCTGGGTTGTTAAGATTTCGAGGCTCCAAATCTGTTGGGGAGGAAGTTATATTGTGTCCTTTTTGGGGCCTAGACCTCTTCCTGACTGCGTCGCACACAGCGAGCCACCTTTTTCTTGAATTCAATGGGATTCTCACGCCACTCCTTGGCGGCATCCACATTGGCCGCCGACTCATCATTCGGATCGGTTAGCATGGAAATCACTGAGAGAAGAATCGTTTCCACTGTGTGAACTGGCAGCCAGCGTTCTTCCGCCTTCTCATAGCCCCACTTATCATCGCCCGGTTCATGCAAAATGGAAATGCATACGTCACCATTCTTTTCGATATTCGGATGCCAGATTTCGGTGACGAATTTCATGCGTGGCGGACGCAAAGGATACTCCTTGGGAAATATCAGATGGGCCTTGAAGCAGCCGCCTTCGTAGAGGGTATCGGGCGGGCCAATTATAACCACCTCCCATTTGAACAAGTCCACATCGTTGACTAGGCCAGCGGAGAAGCCCTCGACAGGATTTCGCTGCAATTCGGTCAATTGACGTTTGAGCAGAAGCGATGCCTGCACTTCGGACATGACACTGACTGCGAGTGTGTCTTATATGCGTGTGTGTGTGTGGCTGGCTAGGCTGGGATGGGAGTAATTATTGGAATTTTGATAAAAAAATTTCGAGTTATTTTTTTTTTTTGTTGATTTTATTCGGAAGTTTTGTTTACTTTTCACTGAGTTGGACTTTGTTAAAAGTCGGTCAACAGGCATTGACAGTTGTGACTAAAAAAAACGGGGGAAGGAGCCTACTATGTGTGAAGCAAAAGCAATGGAATCCATTGAAGATGGATTCGCTAACGAAATGGTAAAACTTGTTTTAACCATTTTTTGTTGAAAATAGAAAAATTTGTTTGTCTTTATCGAATTTAACAGGGCTCGTTGAATGCAAAATCAACATGATTGTTGACTTTTGCAATTGCTGAAAATATTTCCAACCGCTCCTGGCACAGTGAGCAGACAATTATTTAAATAAGAATAAGAGATTTACAAAGACTTAAGAATGTTTTTGTTTGTTCTTTAAATTCTCAAAGAATTTCAATGCTTTCTGTTTTGGCCAAATTAGCATAAATGATTTAATCTTCGAATATTGACAGCTTAGTCAAATCTTTTAATAATTTTGGTAATTTATATGCGTGTTTTTTTATATTTTGAACCAGTGTGCCAACAAGAGCGAAAAACAAACTTTTGTCTAGTCAAAAACGCTAAATGCTGGCATTTTCAGTGTGCAATGAACTCGGCCCATCCTCCTCACCCTCAGAGCCTGGGCAAAAAAGCACACACACAGACACACACACATACACACAAAGACATACACACAGAATTATGTTACAGCAAAATGTGTAAATTGTTAATGTTGCCCGTTTTGCCAGTTAACAGACTTTTCATGCCGGTTTTTCAAGTTTCTCATATGCAATTTTCACAAACAAAAAAAAGTGAACAACTAATTTCCTACCAAACTGGCTGCCAAGTCTACTTAATAATACAAATTTACCACAGACACAAAACTGTCATTTCAAAATTGCAGAAAACATGTGTACCCGAAAAAATTAAAAAAAAAACAAAAAGGAAAATTATCACAAACACAGCACATGCCACGGGCAGATAGAAAAGCAGACGGACAAGCATGCAACATACAACTGACAGCTGCTTCTACTTGATCGAGCAGTGAACCAGAGTCAAGCGCCTGACAGAACCGACACACCGAATTCAGAACCCCCTCACCACGACTCCAGGGATTCCATTCGATTTTAAACCCATTTAAGTGCCACATGTCAGGGCAGCAGGCGGCATTGCACAGGCCTCCCTGGCACAGGCCAAAAACAAATTATGAGCCGACACACGCACACCTAGAAATTTGCTTCACCCCGGCCTCGGCCCAGGCCCCCGGTTGTCTTGATCTTGTAAATTGATTTTTATTTAATGTTGCTTAAATTTATATTAATGCTCTGTCACACACACACACACACACATAGGGAAATTGATGACCTGCGGGGGTTGTTGTTGCTTTTGTCACTTTGGTCGCTTTCATCGTTTGTTGTATTTGTGGGCGTTTGCTGGTCCGCGGCAATTGCATTTCCGGTATCAGATTGTCTCATGTTTCTCATTTTATTTTGGTTGAAATGAAATTCATTTTTGTATACGAGCAGGTGCATCTTTCTTTACTTGCAACTACCACTGCCACTCGTCTCTCGCCTGGCCTTTCCCATGGAACAGATGACGCTGCCAGATCAATTGACTCAGTCAGGCCTTGCATTTGTCTACCCGCATTTGAATTGGTCATTTGTTTTGTGGTCAGTTCTTTTCATTCACCCAGGTCTTGGTCAGATGTTCCTGCTCCTTTGGTCTCTTCTGAATTTGAGGAATTTTTTCTGTTCTAAAAAAAAAACTTATTATGGAATGAAGGAAAGAAAGAAAATTTAAAGCAGATTATTTTTCATTTCATAAGTTTGTTATTATTTACTTCTTCTTCGGCAGTGAGTGCTCTCCAAATAGAACAATTGTTGGAAACTTCATAAAAAAAAGAAGAAGAAGTGAAAGAAACTCTGTCCAGTAACTAAATAAAATGCGGCAGAGCGAAATCGGAACACGAAAAATACACCCTAGGCCCTGGCGAAGTTTGAATACTTTTTATTGTCAAAATGGTTACAGATAAGATCGAAACTATATATTGGACAAGGAAGTAATAATTATAGTCAGGGCCTTGAAAATTAATGCTCCGCTTTGATAATCTAATAGCCAAGGTTGATTCCGTATTCAAAATCTTATGGCTCATTAAAAAATATTTATAGAATTTTTTTGCGAAAATTTTGAAAAGACTTTTTGAGTTAGTTTCATATTTTTTATTTTGTATTTTGTCTGTTAATAAAAGCTTAAAGGAGAAAGAAAATAAGGTAAAACCTTTTCATGATGCTTGCAATTTTAATGTGTTTTATGCGTTCTCCCCAGGTTTTTATAATTGAGCTGGCAGCCAGGGTAAGGGAGTAGGGAGTCGGCAAACTTCAAACTATTCAACGAGAAATCCCACCAGCACCACCCTCGATTCCTGTTCTGGTTATTTGCGTTGGTTGAAGTTTTCCAGCAAAGTGAGGGGTTTTCTTTTTTTTTTGTGTGGTTTTAGTATTTTTGTGGGTGGCTGGCGGTTAGGTCTGAAGTGGTTAGTTGCCAGAATGGAACACATGACCGGCGTAGGAGCCACAGACATCTGTATGCATTTGTGCGCTCATGTGCACCGAATGCGAAAAAAAAGTTCTGCACTTTTATTCCGAAACGCGATATTATGTTGTTTTTTCTTCTTCTTCTTCTGGTGCTTCTTCATAAATTTTTCTGCCATTATTATTATTCTTATAGCTGCAGCCAGCCAAACCAACCAAATAGGCAGCCCAACCATTGAGGTTTACCTTTATGGGTACGACAAGTGCCCATAAGCGTATGGATCCATTGAAATTGTAATGGAGAAAATGCTTACAGAAAACAACAGACAATGAAAGAGAGAGAGAGAGAGAGAGCGAGAGCGAGAGAGATAGAACCGGCAGGTATCGACGATGGCGTAATGAGAGCACTTCCGCCAACGGGGTAAACTGCCGTTGCTCCATTTTCCACACCCGCCAAAGCTTTGGCCGGGGCCTCCATGGTGGGCAGCACCTTTTCAAAAGTGTAGCATTTAAAAGCGCATTTCATCTCAGTTAAAGCTAAGAGGTCTCCATATTTTTTTTTCATACAAGACTTATAATTACTCAATTAGTTACTTCATTAACGGTGCTTTCTGGCCACATTAAGGTCATAATTTGGCATTTGCGAGCATTTTGTGGCCTTTGTCTTGCCTCAATGCCAACTTCGTTGTGGCTTCCTTTTTTTTTGTTTTGTTTTTCTTATTTGAATGGAAAGTGTTACTCCACTCGAGATTTCATAATACACCGAAATAGTTTGTCCAACAAAATGTCTGAGAACCGTTATATTTGCTGGGGGCGCTCAGAGTTCATTTACTTAGTCAACCCAGCCGAATATTCTCTAGAACCTAACAATTTTGTTGTTGTAATCTTTGTTGTTTTTTTAATTTTTTTGTACTATTTTTTATTTGCTTGAACTTTTTTTTGCCATCCTCTCTTTTTTTTTGGTGGTATTGTTTACCTTCCTATTTTGCAGCTGTATGAAAATGCTTAAGCTGGTCTATTTTTTAGTGCTTGGTTTTTTAATGCTTTTATTAAAAAATACAAAAAAAAAAAAAAAAAAATGAAAAAAATCCAAGCTTGGCCTAAAAAAGTGCTTATTAAATTTAATGACAGCACGTTTGCTTGCGAAAAGCGTTGCGGCTTTTTTCTTCATTGGTTTTTGTATCTTTTTTTTAGGGTTTTTTTTTTATAAAAAATTTTTTTTTTTACTATTTTTTTTATGCTTTATGTTTTAGGTCTTTGCCAGGGGATCAGAGTTCGTAATAGTATAGTTCTTACGTTTAATTACGCGCCTTGCTTTTTATTATTTTTTAAAATGTTTAATAATAAAAATAATTGAGGCTAGAACTACTAACTTTTTTCAAATTCATTTGAAACTATTACAATTTTGTTTTTTTTTTATATAATTGATTTGATTTTTTTTTTTGGTTTGACATAATTTATGTTGTACAATGAATTTTCTGACAATCTGAACAACCAACCAATTAGCCGCAATTGTCCAGTGAAAGTCTTGCCCCCAGGCAGGTTGGGTTAGCAAAAAAAAAGGGCTCATAAGCATTTAAACCTGCAGGTTATGTGCCGGAAATTTGCAACTTTACAAAAATAACAAAGAGAGCTGCCCATTATTTAGTTTGTTGCTGTTGTTGTTTTTGTGGCTTTTGCGAAAATTTGTTGGCAATGCAACCGGCAACAACACGGTAACTCATTCGCTTACTCACTGACTGAGTAGCTTGAATTTTTATGACTCTCGTTGAACTTCAAATTGCGCGCTCGCTCTATAAAAACTGTAAAAACTCAAATGAAAATAAAAATAAAATTACAAAGAAAAAAAAAAAAGTGAAATTCGCTTTCAATTTGCTCCCATTGCAGGCAGGGAGGCAGGCAGACAGCCCTTTTGCACTTTGCCTGGGCAACATTGTTTCGGTGGCAAGTTAATGAACTATGGCAAAAGGCAAAGCCACATTAGGAAGCGCAAAGAAAACCAGCAGACGCAGCAGCTAAAATAATAACAACAACAACATATTAACACAATTCCCTCTTAAAGTGAGCCAAGTCGACGAGTCATCCAAGCAGCCCAGAGCCCACAGCCCAGTCAACAAGTCAACGAGCCAACTCAGTATGCTAATTCCTCTGACGGTTGGCCAAGTTTCCCACCAAAACAAAATTTATGAAATGAATTCATTTTCGTTGGCACAATCGAAAGCAAAACAAACCACAACAACAACAAATACAGTCATAAAGAAAATAAAAAAAAGAGTTGGAAAATAATAAAAGATGCAGACTCAGATTTCAATACTCTTTTTACAAACTCAGAAAGAACAGTCGTAAATTTGCTGGTAATTGGAGAGCTGGCTTGGTATCAGATATTTCGAAGACCCTGAAATTTGCTTGGGAAATTTTGAAAACAAGTCTGACTTGACAAATAGCTGAGTTACTATCTTATTTAGATCAGAAAAAGAGTATAGTTTATAAACAAATATTCAAACTATACGGAAGCGAGTCCATCAAGTTGGTCGGACGAGATCTGATTTGGTTGCGTGTGTTGACTTTTATTCACACAATTACTTGGCACAAATATGCATTGATCCCCCCCTAACCCTCTTCCATCACTCTTCAGCCAAGCGCAACATTTCAATTTCAGCGCTGCTCCACTTGTTAACAATTAGAAGGCAGACCTAGACCCTTGACATTGCCTGAAGAGGGGGGCGTTTTGTTTGTAACTGTTTGGCTTAGAAAATAGTTGTTAATTTCAAAGACAATAATTTTTTTAAAATTGATATGATATTTTTTTTTTTGTCTTGGGCTTGGCTAATTAAGTTTCTTGGCTAGCTGCTCATTTTGTGTTGGCAATGCCGAACGCGTTGCTTCTGGGGTTTTGGGAATTAGCATTTTCCATTAAATGAAATGAAAATTTTAATTTGTCTTTTCTTTCTCTCACTCTCGGCTGGTCTGGCATATAAATTATTCAAAACTGACCCACAGCTTTCGTTTTGGTGTCTTGAATTTCGGCCGAAGCAGTTTTGAATTTCGAACTGGCTTCGTGCATTTTTTAGGCTCATGAATTTTATTTGAAATTTATTTCATTTGTTTTTTTATTTTGTGTGGGAATTTCTTAAAGGTATCAGAAGACCTTAACGGAAATTGTCAAAAGAAAACATTGGCCCGCATCTGAGATAAGAAATTTTAAAAATTGTCTAGGCTGAGAACTCTTTAGATTGAAAAGCCGAGATAGGTGAGTGTAGCTTTTAATTGGAGTACTTAGCCCAAGGCACTTGACAAGATAAAAGAGATGGAAAGTATTGATAAAAAAAAATATATATATATTTGTGTGTATATAAAAATTTGTATATTCCGAATTGCCAATTAAATTTGTATGCTCGATGGTTTTTCATATGCCATTAAAAGCTCTCCATTCTGGTTAACAAATTAAAATGATAAATTCTATAAAAGTTCTGTCGACATTTTTTTTTTTTGTTTGGTTTGTTTGACTGAATTGTTAACCTGATTTTTTATATCAACCCTGAAGGGTAGTTAAGAAGCGAAAAAAATGAAAGCCGAGTGTGTTAATATGTGCCAATTTTTTTTTTATATAAAGAACACAATTTATATGCTACGTTTGGGAGAATCGAGAAGCCACCCCGACATGGCCAACCGGGGCCGCCAGGCATGGCCACTTCATCACGCAGCTCTGGCCAAGCATGCGGTGTTTATATCAGAACAAATACACACACTCAAACACACACACACACACACACACATAATGCATATCACTTATGGCGGTGATGTATGTACTTGTTTGGAATATTGTATCTGCATATCTTTCAGTATCGTATCTTTTGCCAGGGCACTTTCGAATGCGTCTCGCCCCTGGTTTTGTTGCATTGTTCTTGGTCGGTCGTTCTCGGCTTGTTCTAGATTTATGCCCCAGCGGCTGTTTGTGTATCGGTGTGTCGTTGGTTTTTGACGAGCTACTGGCTGGCAGGCTGACTTGTCTGCCCGTCAGTTGTTTTGCTGGTTTTGCCAACGCACGCGACGTTCGCCATTCCCCCAGTCGCACTGACAGTTTCGATTTCAATTTGAGGCGGATGTGTGTGTGTGTGCGTGTTTTAATTGCAAGTTCTTTTCATTTCTTTCTTTGTGATGCCAGCAGGCAAATTATTGTATTGTGTAGTCTGTATTTCATAAATGCCTAACCAGGCTGACCAACTGTTGCCTTCTTGCCACAAAAAAGGGTGTCTCGTATTACCACAAGACTGATGCGCTCTCTCTTTCTGTCTGTCGTTGTTTCTCTCTTAAACTTAAAGGTTAAGTGAATTGGATTTTAAGTGACTCGAGTGAAAATCAATTGACTTGGCCAATAAAAATTGAAAGGCAGAGGCAAGTTCACTAACCGCCGATGCACTTGACACTTGCTGCCAATCGAAAGCTTTCAGTCAAGTTTGTAATACATTAAGAAAGAAACTAGCTGCAACAACAACAAAAAGGAGGAAAAAAATTATGCTCATGGCCCGATCAATTGAATGTTACTTTCACTGCAACCAAAGTCGGTGACCAGCCGCACAACAGGAATATCAACCAATGACAATGGATACAACAGGTCGTATACTCAATAAACTCAACCGTGCATTGAAAGCGTAAAGTTAAAGTTTAATTGAATTTCATGCCAACCAAGCAACATCATTTCATTTCTATACATTTCCCAACGTTCATGCATTCATTCATTCATTCATTTCGCTTATTGATTCATAGTCCATAACAATAATTGCTGGCTGGCATTTCGATAGAGAAATGCGATGCTTTTCGATGCGACGCTTTTACCACAAGACTTTCAAAAATTGACCATTTCTTTGACCATTTGGCTGACCAGTTGTCTGGCCTATTTGCCTTGGACAAGTTTGAAAGTTACAAAGGGGTGAATCAACTGAGTCATTCAATGCACTCTTGAAACTTTTCTTCTTGAAAAACTCTAAGCCCAAAAGTCTAACCCAAACTCCCGTACTCCCTTCAGTTTCGTAAACTTTTCAAGCACAACGAATTTTTAGTGGTCAAGTCAAAACTTCAACATGCACTCAAGTCAAGTCAACAAAATCAATGCCTGGTAAACTTGGTTAAGCCCAAAAGAGGGCAGTTCCGGATTCTGGGCATGACTTTGACGCTTTGCAATTTGTTTGCTGGGCGTCAACTCTGAAATTGTCGAAAGAAAAAACTTAAAAAAAAAAAAAAAACGGCGACAAGCTGCCAAATTGGGTCACCAAAACAATGTTCAATTATTTGTTGGCTTAATTGTTGTTGTTGCCTTTGGGTGAAATGCATTTCTCAGCCAGAGCCAGAGTCTGGTCTGGCCTGGTCTGGATTGATTTTGTTTTCAGAAAAAAATAAAACTCGTTTCGGAGGCAGCCAACTTTAAGGCTGATGTAACCAAGTCAGTTTCTTTTTAAAAGGCATTTTGTTGCTTTTGTTGTTGTGGGCTGCTCTTTTTATGGTCTAAAGAAAACCCCTTAAACACACATGTGTCAACTCTTTCCACATACGAGTCTGTTTGCTCTGCGGACTTTCCATTTGCACAGATTTCAACATATTCCACCTCCCCCCTCCCCCAAAAACGATGCTTATTCAAATGCGCTCCATAAAATGTTGGGCATGAAACTCGTTAGGTTTAGGGAAGTTTGCCTTTGGCTATGCCACCAATGGGATTTGCGTTTATGAATATTGACAGCCAGCCAAACGTACCGCTGCTCGTAACCCTCAAGGCGCACACACATAAATCACAGACCTACATGGGCCTACATCAGCTGTGTTTAATGCAAAAAAGAAGCATTTCAAATTGAAACGATATGAAGCGATATATTGAAATAGTTTTGGGACTCCCCAGCAAGAAATATTGCGCAAATCAATTCACAAAATGCACTTGCTGCTTTCTAAAAAAAAAAAAAAAAAAAAATACATATACGGAAAAACTTTGATCGATTCTCTGGCCGCCGTGGGGAGTCGTCAAACCGACGCATTTTAAATAAATTGTAAATGTTGCGGTTGGCTTGGCTCGGCTGACTCTGATGGGGTTGGTCTGGCTGGGCGTGTCGCCTGAGCTTGGTGGTCGTGGGTAGGTGGGTTAGACTGCTTGTTTGTTTGCCTTTAAAATTATAGTCAATTCGATTTTGGGGAGAAAACTCTGTTTATTGAGTTATTATTGATTCTGACATTATTTGGTTGAGTGCTTGCTTATCGCTGTTGGCATAGTTTTTCTTTTTGTCGGCCCAATTAGAAAACTGATAAGACTGTGGAAGACAGTGGAAGAGTCAAAGGGCCAAAAGCTTTGATTTCAGTTGACTTATTGCACAATTGCCGACTATCATTGTCTCTTTGGCTTGACTCTTGGCTGGCAGTAATTTTGTGTCAATTTGGCAGAAATTCTTCAAGGCGCCGCTCATTACATTTGCCCAAATGCGCGCCAATTGCCCTCAACGCTTTCGTTGTCGTTGTCGTCGTCATTGTTGTTGTTTCTCTTGTTGATTGTTGGCGATACTGTTGTCTTGGCACTTTGCATGACAAATGAAACACCAGAGCCACAGAGCCGGCACTGACACTTGTCTGCTCAGCGTCGAGTCTATTTGAGGGCGCTCTCAGTATCTTGGCATGTGTCAGGGCACCGATTTTCTATACCCTAACTTTAAATCGAAAAATATTTGAGCTATATTTAACATGATAAAAATAGAATCTTCAAATTTTTTTATTTGAAAAATTTTCCTCATTTTCCTAGGAGTCCAAGACAAAAGGACCACAAAAAACTTTCTCTCTTTATTTCCTGTTTCAAAGAGTATCAGAAAATTTGGGGAAAACTCTGAATCGGTTTGCTTGCAGTCTTTTGCTCTCTGCTTTCTGTTGTTGCTGCAACTTTTGTTTTCAACTATTTCGCCATGCAGTTTCGTTTTCAGTTGCTGCCTCAGAGAAGACAGATTGCGGGCGATAAGTTTGGCATTTTGTTAAGTTTTTTTTTCCCCCTCTTTTCTTCTTCTTCTTTTTTATACTGCAATTTAACAACGTGCTCTTGTGTCGAGTTGGCTGCCAATGATAAGAGTCATGCCAAGTTGGCTGAAAAGCGTGTGTGTATTTGAGGAAATGTTTTTTAATGCGGTTACATTTGCTTAGAAATGCTAAAAAATAAACAGACGAAAAATTTTTATTTTGACTAAGAAAAAAAGTGCTGATTTATGATAAAAATACGTGTGCTCATTTTGGCAGACTGCGCGTTTTTCTTTTTTTTTTTGCTTTTTCTTCTTTTAATTCAACTGTGGTAATTTAAGACTTCAATAAGCTGGTCAAGCGCGAAATTGTCTATTAATAAAAAAAAAAAATTTAAAATAACGGAACAATTTGAAGTTAACGGTAAGCCAGTTGCCGGTTAACCAGGGGGCAACCATGGTAAATTGCATTTTTAAACTCGTTAGGCCGATCGATTGAAAACCTGCACAACACGAAATTGTGTGCAGGTGCTTTGAGATAATCAATTTCGTAATAGCACCAGAAAAAAAAACGAGGAACAAAAAAATATATAAAAAGAGTAAGCTAACCAAACTTGGTCTAATTGGTCTAGCAGAGTTGTTGGCCTGGCAAATGTCAACCAAAACAAGTGAATGAAATTGAAAGCTGTGAATGAGACAAAAGATACCAAACGACCCCTAAAATAAACTCGGACAAACAGCTTAAATCAAGATTGAAGATTGAATACTTTTTTTTTTTGGAATTTGGTCCGATTGAATATTCTTTTCTAGATTCTACTCAGAAGTTGTCAGTATGCTCTAAATATTTTTAGGTCTTCGGCAAAGAATGTGAAGAAACTAATGTTCTCAAAGAGATAGTAGAAAAGTTCTGATAACAGAAAATAAAGATGCACTAAGCTCTCAGACAAACCGGCTAGAAATAAAATTGATTCAATGACTGTTAAAATAAAATCAATAGGTTGTGTTCTAATTCCAAAGAAAAAAATATCCTTAGAATGCCGAAGGTTACCAACATCTGAATGAAATTGCATATATTCTTAAAAGCGTTGTCCGATTAAAATAAAATTCGGTACACATATGTGTTACTATATAAGCATTCTAAATAATTAATTTAAATGAAAACGCTCAATGAATAACGAAAACATTTTAAAAATCAAATTTTGTCTCTATGTCACCAACGAGAATTTGCAGTCCGATCCAGCCGGTATCGAACTTAAAAGAGAGAGTTAGATATCCAAATTTCATTAATTTAAGTATTAAACTGGAGGAATTGGTCCCTTAGAAACTGAGAGATGGTCAGATAGATTTAATCCATATATTAATACGAACCCATCTGAAAGTAGTTCTTGTGGCTCTGCAAAATTGTGTTCCGTGCTTTACGGCCTTCAGAACCAACTTGATATACTCTTTATTTCAAAAAAAAGAGTATAAAAAAATATATTATAGAACCATTTAAATTGTGTATGCAAATTTTTTCGAACTATTCAGTTTGTCGGTTAATTTTTTGCTTTATTTGTTTACGTTTATTTATTTATTTTTATTTATTTTTTTTTTATTATTCTGTTACGCGACTTTGAGCACCATAATTGTGCGCTTGTTTAGTTTGTTATTATTTTGTTTTACAAAAATAACAAAGACCCAGCTAAAACAGAGACGACATGCAACGGCGCACAGAACAGCAGCAAAGTGAATTTTGAGCAGAGACCCCAGACTCATAGGAGAAACATATGTGGCTTGTCTGGAGGTGCGGGCCAGGGCGGGGATTCTGTAATTAATTGGAGTGGAAATGCGTAGGAAAATGCTGTAGATTCTGTATTTTTTTTTATTATATAATATGAATACATTTGTTGCGGGCGTGTGCTTGTTGTGGGCAGTCGAGTTGGAAATATATTTTCAAGATCAAGTTCAAGCATAACAAGTCAGGCAACTAAGCATGAAAATGTTCCGAAAATGTTGATGGTGATGATGAAGGTGGTTAGCAATTTTCATTTGCTATCTCTTTCGCTCGTAGCTCTTTCGATTTTCAAGTAGCCACAAAAGTGCATCTTTTTCATTTTCAGTTTTATCTTCCACGACTGTTTTTTTTTTTCTCCACTTGAGAGCGGCGAATAAATCATTATGGGAAACTTGGGATTTGCATTTTCACAAAAATGTCTACAGTTAAATGCCAGTTTAGTTAAGATAGACAGACAGTCAGAGAGATATACGGATAGATGGATAGATGGATGGACGGACAGACAATCACCTTGGCGACGCTTGGTAATTTGCAAATAAAAAAGTGACTAGCGGGGAAATCAACTTTTGACCCACTTTATAGCTTTCAGCTCGCCACATACAACACTAAGGCTTCTTCTTCTTCTTCATCGTCATCTTGTTGTAGTAATTTTTATTGTGGTTGTTGCCGCATAATGTGCAAATGATGATGATAGTGACGACGACGACAACGACGGGGATGCTGCCGTTGTTGTTGCTATTCTTGCGGCTGCAGCTGATTGATGAAGATTGTAGCTTTTGCCATATACAAAACAAAACACAAAAAAAAAAAAAAAAAAACGAAACTCAGGCTGAAGAGTAAAAGGTATACCCTTCAGCTGCAGCTCAATTCAACTCGACTTGGTTGGTTCGTTCGAAACCGCAAATTTCTTAGGACAAATCAATCTAAAAAGTAGTTGAGCACTTGAACATTGACGTTGAATGCTCTATGCTTCGAGTACTTGAGCACTTCACCAGCGATAATGCCCATGGGGCCTTTGGGGGAGGTCGCAAGACTCTGGGTGAAAATCTCAAACGGAAGTCAACCGCTGCAATTTGCAAACGTAAATCGAACAATTTACCGCCTGCGGCTTATTCAAGAAAAAAAAAGAAAATACTAAACCAAAGCTTAGGCTAAATTGTATGTATGTATGTGTGTGTGTATTTTTTTTTTTTTTTTTTGGTAGGGTTGTCTTGGCCTGGCTTGACTGGAGGGTATTATAGGCAGAAATGTCAAATGTGAAAATCTCTGCAATGTTTGTCAAGGTTTGCGGTTTCCTCTTTCGTTATGCTGGCGGTTTTTTTCTGTTGATTTCCTACTCTCTTATTTTTTTTCGTTTTTTATTTTTTGTTATTTGCCTTTGTTTATTTGTGAGGCGCAACAAACAGAACAAACAGAACGTGACTTTTGCCGTTGAATTTAAAACGCTAACGACGACAACGCATTGACAGCAAATGAGCCTCGACCTGAGCCAACGTTGACAAATGCAGCTTTAAGCCGCATTTATACCGTATTCAAAGTTATGAGAATGAGGCCTATGGGGGTCTCTGGATATATGTCAGCTCATTTCAGTCATTTGCATGGCTCCACAAGGAAGTGTGTAAGAGAGAGAGAGAGAGAGGCTATTGAGGCTGCCAGCACTGAGGCATATTTTACGCATAGTTAAGCGCAAGTGAACACAGAACCATACGGATTCGCACATTCATATACTTTTCTTCTCATACCTAAAGAAAACTTACTTTGTACATACACTTAATTATGCATTAGGCTGTGAAATTGACAGCTATCCACATATACATATGTGTGTGTGCGTTTGTTCGTGCGTGTGTGCTTTATGTGTCTCTGTTTGCAGAAGGGCAGCTGGAAAGTTCAATGCTCCTCATTAGATACAGTTGAGACAAACTTACTCTGCTCTCTGCTCTCCAGAAGATAGAGAGTAAGAGAGAGAGAGAGAGAGGGGAGAGTGTGTATATCCATTTATTCTAATGTCATAAACTGTCATTTATATCTGTCAGTTTCAACTTTGATATTAAATAATATATAATTTTTTTTTGTGAATATTTAAACATAATTTAACCTAGTGAAATATCAAATATGCATGATGGCCTTCTGCAAAATCAAAGTTGGTTAAATGGAATAAATAAATAGTTCATATGTGAAAAGCAAGCTAATAATTTTAGGATTTTGTCATCGATACCATCCACTTTGACCTTAGCTATTCATATAGAAAATAGTTATTTCATTTTTTCTTTTTAACATGTCAAGGCAAAATTAGCACTTGTTGGCTTGACATAAATTTATTGCCTGACTGCGAAATAAATTATTGCAAATTCAAAAAAAATTTATTCGTTGAATATTCTCTTGATAAATTTTGTTCAGGATTTCTCGGTATTCTCCACCACAGTTTGCATAATTTTCAATTGGAATGTTTAGTATTTTATGGAGTGAGAGTAGGGCGGGGTTGGACAGTCGTTAATAGCATTAATTCAGTTACGGTGCGTACAATTCGATTAAGACATCTCACATATTTCATGCAACCAAATCGACCAGAGGTGGCAATAAGGTTGATGAGGTCGGTGTTGCTCTTAATTTGCTGCCTAAAATGTGCCCCATCCCCGAACACATTAAAAGCGGCCATTCAATTGTTTGCCATAATCAATTGCCACCTTAAGCCAAGTTTACTTGGCTGTGGCTTCCAAAGCTTTCGCAGCAGCAGCAGCAGTGACTGTCAAAGGTAAACGTGTAATTGGCAAAATACGTTCACCGTCAATCTGTTGGCCAATGGAGCGTGAGTCGAGTTGTTCGCCTACTGCTGCCGCTGCACACTCCACTGCACAATTGCAAACTACGTCGGGGACAGAACAATTGACGGCTAACAACATCATGTGTGTGTGTATGTTTGGGTCCTTGTCCATTCGAATTGAATTTCGTGTACGCAAAGCCACCCAAACGTGGTCTGGCTAAAACCCGTTGCCAGCACCGCAACCAGTGCCACCTCCTCCTCGCCATTGTCCACTCTTGTTTACAGTTTTGGGTTCGTTGCTTTATTGCTAACGTTTTAAGCGGCCAGTGCCAAGTGTTTACGGGAATTGTCGTTGGTGGCTGCTAAAGCTGGGCCGGGCCAGGCCAGGCCAGGCCAGTTCCCAAAGCAGACTAGACATTTTGTCAGCCTGGTTGCACGCACTAATGCCTGGTCAGAGTAATGGCTTTATACCATAAAATGCTAAAAATGTGTAGGAGAGTGATGACAGAGTTAGAGCGAGAAAGAGAGGGAAGAGAGATGAAAATTGATGTTGCCTGCTTTTTAGGCTTTGGCCATCTCATGGATTTTATTTGCAAACTCTGTGGTAGGTCGAAGTAAGTAATCCGCTGTGACAATGTTGACAATTCCTTACTCACCAGCTGAACATACGAAACGTAATTGAAATGCACTCTGGTCTGCATTTCCTACAACATTTTCCCCAAGCTCAACACAGCAGACTACAGTGAAGTGCATATTTTCAGAAGATCAAATAAATATAAGCAGAGTAGTGTGTGGATTCTCTCTGGATTCTCAAGAGGAAAGCGAGAAATCTGAGAAAGGCTGAGTGTATCCGCTTACTCCGATTAAATAATCAATAAGCTCGAAAGCTATTTTGGCTCAAAGACTATTTAGATGATTTTGCTTTGAAAAAGAATTTTTGGTATTTCTTAGGGGGGCTAATGCCATAAATATTATCCTTGAACTGTGCAGGCTATGAATGAATAAAGAGCACTGTACCATATCATGCTCCAATAAACACCTACAAGCACACACAGAAAGAGACAGAGAATTGTAGAGAGAGAGAGAGAGAGAGAGAGAGAGAGAAAGAGGTAGAAATAAAGAGAGAAAGAGAGAGGGAGAGAGTGAAAGACAGATTGCAAGCAAGTCCAAGCTGTTTGCAAGTGCTGCCCGCACGAATGCCTTGTTTATTGAATTCGGGTCCTTTGCGCCTTTTGTCCTGTCATGCTTCAGAGGCCAGACTCCCTATGAAGGTCTTTTCTTCTTCTTCTCTTCTCTATTTTTTTTTTTTTTTGCTTTTTACTTGTGCATTCTACTGGCTCTTGAAATCCCGCTGCCGTTGGTGTATGGCAACTGCAATTGAGGATGTAATTTTTCCATGTCTCCGGCATTAAATTTACGCCACTGTCGCAATTAGGTCTGTGTGACATCCTGTCGGTCCGTCTGTCCCTCTGTCTCTTCCAGCTCTTAGCTTGCTCATTGCTCATTCCCCCTTTGCATGTGTGTGTGTGTGTGTGTGTGTGTGTGGGGTGGCCTGCCAAAACTGCTCACATCTAGCCTAGCTTGCTAATTGTTTGTAATTGCAAAAGACACCAAAAAAGTAATTGCATTTTGATGACGTTACAATGTTAATTAGTTGTTCAAATAGCTTTTAGAGACAAAAGGGAAATTCAATTAAATATATAAGGTTGAAATAATTCCGAACTTGTGCTCTTTTGGCTGTCAAAATATTTATGAATTATGCTTTTATCATATGAAATGTTGGCTGGAAATTTTTTGAATCTTCTGATTGGTTCTGAAATAGTCCAGCCATTTTGGGTGTGTGCTTTGCTACATATTTTTGTCATTGAATTAAGTTTTATCACCCGAAAGCACGACTGCTTCAATTTCCTTTTGGGGAGAGCTGACAATTGTGTGCCGTAAATTTTGAAGTTTCGTTTTGGGCCTGGGAAACGGGTGTAAGTGGATTGCAACTGCTTGCATGCATGTTGTATACATTGTGTGTTGATTGTTGCTGTTGTTGTTGTTGCACGTTATGTGTGGAAAAGGCAACATTGAAGGCGCGTGTTTTGTCGTTTTGCGTGCACGTGACTTGTGTATCCAATTTGCCATTATGACATTCTGAATGTCTGTCTCACCCTTTTCTCTCTCTCTCTCTCTCTCTCTCTCTCTCTCTTTGTCCGTTTCACATTCCTCATAGCTTTCTCAGTGTGTTGGTTTGGGCTGTCATGTTGGTTTTGTTGACTTGTTGTCTTGTCGTTTGAAAATACCCAAGTTGATTTCAGTTTTACTGTTGGTTATGGCCTTTTAATTGACATGCGTGCCTTACCGTTTCTGCCTTATATTGTTTCGATTCTACACGATTTAAGTTCTCGGCGCCCACGCTTGCATACTAATCAATGATGTTTGTTTTTTCTCCTGCTTCTTCTCTTGCAGCAATTAACGATGGATGATTCGACAACGGCTTAGCTAATCAACTGCCACCAATATATCAGAACACATCGAGAAGAGCACTCATATAGGTTTCGGAGATAAAAAAGAGGTGAGTTTATTTGATATCTGGAACCATCAATTAGCAACTCTGATCAGAGTTTTAGCATTGATTTTTATGACTTACCAAATGCGCAATAGAAAACACCAACGAATTGGAATGTTGTTTTGAAATATATTTTGATTTGCTTTCATGCGCATTTCATTATCAGCACACGCACCACAGAAACCAAGCAATTTTCTATGGGAATTTCAATTGAATTGTGGCATGCAAAAGGTATTCAAATACCTACAGTATTTATTGGGGAAGTCTCGTGCCAGAGGGTTTGATGGTGCTACCGGTGTTTTCTTGCCCTCGGCGAAGAGCACAGAAAGCTTTTCGGAGTGTTTTGCTTAAAGCTTTCACTCAAAGCTTCGGACCACACGACGTATACGCAATTTGTATATGGGGAACATTTTAAGCAACCCACTTGGTAAAGCTTTCACTCAGCCAGCAGGGGCTTTTGCTCGAAAAGCTCGCGCTCTCTCTCACTGCCCAGATGATGGGTGAAGAGAAGAGGTCCTGCCATTAAACGAACTTCGCCAGGCTAGGGAATCGGGAAACACAAATGTTGAACTCGTGATTACGATTTTCTTCAGTCTCCTCACGAATTTCGCCAGCAACGGTAGCAGAACGCGGACGGTTTTTTGGCAACGGGCGCGTATTTTTCACCAACACCATCCCCCCTGCAACCGACTCCCCGAAGTGTAAGAGAGAGAGAGAGGCAGAGGCGGGCGAAAAAGTGGTGCATAAAATAAAAGTAAAATGAATTAGAAAATTTTGCCTTGTTACATAAAAAGGAAAACGAAATTCATAAAAAAAAAAAAAAAAAAAAAGAATGAAAAATAGAAGAACCAAATACACACTATACACTCTATTTGTGTGAGTGTATATGTGTGTATGTGTGTGTGTGTTTGTGTGTATTATGAGCTGAGTGCGCGAGAGTGAAAATATCCCAAAATGCGAGCAAGTGAAAATTGTGCTCCTTTTTTTACGAGTTGTTATCCATCCTTAGTCTTGGTTGTTTTTGTCATTTATACTTTTTTTTTGTATGTACTTGTATTTGTAGATTTGTATTGTATATTATGTAAATGATTATGTGCCAAAGTTGTGGTTGTAAGCCGAGTTGTGTCCATTCCAGCTCGCGGCAAAAATATGCACAAAAAATATTTAAGTTTCTTTCCTTTTTTTTTTGTTCTCTCTTTAGTCGACACCGTCGAGTGAAAGCGCTGCTGTCGCATTATGAAATGCTTCTGGCCAGGCAAGCCTGGTCTCGTCTCTCTGTTTTGGCCGCCTACTTTCTATATAAAAAAAAATAATAAAAATAACGAATAAAAAGCCAAAGAAGTATCAGGTTTTTGCCTTTTGTATGCGAAGTCCTCGACAGGAATGCCAGCGTTTTTGCTACTCTTCCTCTCTTCTTTTTCTTTCTTTTTTTTCGGCATATCCTCTTTGGCCATGCCTGGCTGACTTATGCGGTTCTTATCGCGACTATATATGAGCTTGCCAGCATGTGTGTGTGTCTGTGTATGTGTGTGTGCTTGCTTTAGTTTGTCTGCTGTGTGAGTGGCGAGTGTGTGGGCGGAAATACAAAGCAGCACCTGAAAAACTTTCAGCGCGTCCGACAACAACAGCAACATGAAAAGGCAAAAGACCCGCCAGAGCAACAACAAAAACTTTCAACCATAAAAAAAGGACTGCCATGTAGGCAATCAAAAATTTTTGCACGTGTGCTTGCTGAGTTTTCTTGTGTGTGTGTGTGTGTGTGTCGCTATCTTCGGCGTCTTGGTTAAGTCTGGATTTAAGTAATTTATAATGCCTTCCAGGATATAATTTACACACAAATACAAAGAGAGAAACCGAAACACTCACCTTCACTCACACGCCCTAAAAATTGGCACACCTACACACACCCACTCACACACAGACACACATGCGCGGCATCCTATGAATAAGTTATGTTAAAGATATCTACAAATTTCCACTAACAAGACACAGAACATTCACCAGCCTGACCCACATCACCCTTTTCAAGTGCTGGGCATGAGTTTCACATTAGAGTAAATGCCCTACGACATTCCAGTCGTTGTTCTTCATTCAAATCATATTTTCTATGCTTTCTACTAATTGGCATATACTAGGCACTAGGGCTACAAAAGTGGTTAGTTGATGTTGGCTCAATTAGTTGGCTGGTTTGATAGGCAGTTGGTGGCTACCGAGTCGGCTAGGCTCCAAGCCAACTCGGCTCGGCTCTTTCTATCTCGTTTTATTTGCTCGCGTTGTCCAGAGCCAGCTAATTAAATGAAAAGCCTTTTATGCGTTCTACGTTTATTCAATTAAAGGCTAAAAGCACACACATACAGGCACAGATACAGATGGTAAAGCAAAAAAAATTCACCACCTATAAAAACGTTGGAAAATTCAATTCAGTTGAAAAAATCATATAAAAACGAAATTAAAAAAAAAAAAGTTTTTTTTTTGTATAATTTTTATTTGATATTCCTTTTGGGCTTAAAATAGAAAATAGTTTTCAATTGAAATAGAGAAAGTTTTTATCTCTTTGAAAATAGAAAGAATTCCCATTTTAATTTTCCTACAAAACAGAAATGTCCTTTACGTTTCCCTCTGATTCTTTCTTTTTCTTTAAAAAATATTCTAATTTTAGACCTCTTTTCCTGGCAACTCTTTTCTCATAAATATTTTCTGTTTTAATGTTCAAAAAGGTAAAAGTGAATTTATGAAAGCGAAATTCTTGAAATGTGAAAAAATATGTTTACTTATTTTCAGCCGACATTTATTTTTATACTGAATAAATGTCAACTTTCTGGCCTTCTCTTTAATGTTCTTCCTCCTTGCTCATTCAAAAGCGCCGACATTGCATAAGCTTAAAAAATAAAGGAAGTGAGATACTATTTCTGTGTTTCCGCGTCGCTGGTAAAAAATCTCTTTTCATAAGTCTTTTTCGAAGGGAGAAGAAAAGCCGATGAAACATAAATTGCATTCATTAAATTTCAATCTCATTTGGCTGTTGCTTGTTTCCTGCTGCTTCGTTGTGACTTTCTTTTACGAGAATATCATTTGAGTGTTTTCCATTTTCATAATTTTATAATGGCCTTGCTTAATTTTTGAGCAACCGCCAAGTAGTCACAGCAGCAGTGGCAACTAGTGACAGCATCTGAGCCAGCCAGCCTGCCGCACTGCCAGTCTGTCTGTCTGTCTGTCTCATTTCTCATTTAGTGTTACAAATTTCCCAAGCTCACTGAGCTAAATATAAAATTAGATTTTGTATGCGGCAAGTGAATTGCATGCAGAGAAATTGCAGTTTCTGGCAACCTGCTGTGCGCAATATTTGCTGGCAGTGGTTTGCGAAGTTCAACTCCCTGGCTGGTGTCATTTCTCATGCTTCAGCAATTAAGTGTTGTAGAGTTGCAAGTGTGCTGAAATCGCGAAATCAGTCGATTCAGCAGGTAATTGCCAAGAACTCATCAGGACATTGGGTCGTCAGGCTTTCTGCCTGACGTGTGGGTAATGACGAAAGTCATTATGCGTTGGCAGCACCACACCCGGAAAGTTTTGCTCAATGCGGGCAGGTGGCGTTCAGGCAGCTCAGCTAAGCTAAGCTCAGCTCTCAACATAACTTAACCCATTCGGAGAGGGCAGAGTTGGGGTTTAAGAGCTGTAAGTGTCAGTGCCAAAAAGTTCTTGGTAAACTGGGCTTGTTTGTTTGAGTTTTGTTTACCACAGGCTGCCAACAGTTTGCTTAACTCCCACTGACATGACAGGTCAGGAATGCCGTCTGACTATACAAAGTCGACTTCTATAAAATATGGCGCCAGTTTTCAAAGTAAAACTTGCCCGACACTCATACCATACTGAGCATTTGGGGGCAACTTCAAGTTAGTCTTAAGCCGAAAGTCAGCCAGTCAAAGTGCATTTGAAAATGAATTTATGGCCATCAGGCGTATACGTAATATTTTAGTTTTTTCTCTCTGCCGACACATAAACTATGAGTATATATATATTTTTTTTGTCGTTATGCATTTTATTCCAATTCAATTTTCAAAGCATTCGACAAAACAAATAAATAAAAATTGTCCAGTTCAGAGTCTCTTCGAAGGACTATAAAAATAAGGATGGCCTAGGGCCAACCCAAACAAAAGGCTCAGTCGCAGAAAATTCTGAACTCTCAAAATTTATTATGGCCAAGAATACGAAACTCAACAAAATATAATAAAATGAATACATGGAATACTTGTTTGCAGAAATGTGTGCTTAGATTTGCTCTCGGAATTTAGGAATTCGTATTTGTTTCTATTCTAGTTTGATGTGCAGAGCAATCAATAACAATTTGCATTTATTTATGCTTGGCTAGGACGAAAATAAAATAAAAAATTGTAAACACCAGAGGCGACCAGTTGAAACATACACAATCACATGTATTGCTACTCGGTACAGCTTGGGGAATATTCTTAGCTATAACAAATGGGTAAAAAGAAGAAACTGGAATAAAGAGAAAGGAAAATTTTTTTTTTTTTTCAAGAAATTAGGAATTCAGTGTATTTTTTAAATGTAGAAAAATTGTTGAAATAACTTCGTTTTGTTAGGTCAAAGTGAATTGACTTTTGAAAATCATCTCTCTAAATTCTTTGAAATATTTTGCTATTTAGAATTATTGCTCTTGCCATTTATTCCTGAGGAAGAGAAATCATTTTAAGCGCTGCTGAATTGCTCGCCATTCATAAAGTTGAATTGATTTTGGCAGCCATTCAATTTGGTATCTGTCAGACTTCTTTCACAAGTTGCTCTTCCTTTTCTCTTCTTGTTGATTTTTTTTTTTTGTCAGCTTGGCCAATTCCTGTTAGCCAATGTCGGTGGCATTGTTGTTCTGTTTGCTGCGCAGGAAAATTCAAAACAAATACACAATAAGCAAAAGCACATAAAACTAAGAAACTCACTCTCATGCCCAAGCTCACTCAGACTCGGACTCGGAGTCGTATTCATTTCAGTCACTCGCTCGCACACACACACACACACACACTCAAAACTTTTGCGACAACTAATACAACAAAAATATATATTCTCGCTTGCAAAAAAAAAGACAAGCCAAAAGGACTCAATCCCTCGTGGCATAGAAACTTTTTTGCGAAAGCGGAAATGGGTAACAGAACAAAACACACGTTGGCATTGCCGTTGCTCTCTCAGTGTGGGCGTGAGTGGGAGTGTGAGTGTGTGTGTGTGTCTAAAGTATTTAAATTAGTATGCAACATGAATGACAGCCGTCGCTCATGTTGTTGTGTGATAAAGTCCTGGATGGTTGCCTGCCATCCTAGACAGCCTGACTGCCTTCCTTCCAGTTTGGCTTGCCTTGGCTTGTTGTCCTTGCCTGTTTCAGTTATTATTTTTTCTTGTTGTTGTTGTTGTTGTTTTTTCTTTTCTGTATTTATTATGCCGCCTTGATTTGAATTTTTAACTTTTTGTAGGTACGCGCGTGCAAATGAATACGGTCCTGTATTATTACCAGCTTTCTCTGTGTGTGTGTGTGTGTGTGGCTCATAAGCCAAGGCCAATGACGAGAGACTAAAGTGTTTGGAGGGGAGAGGTGTTTACTGATGATATGATGAAATTTCTCAGCTTACACAGCTGCACAACTCACTTATGAGCATGAGCTTCCTGCTCTTGCTTTTCTCAGAGTCATTTGCTCAATGCTTGATATGCCCAGGTGGGTGTGTATATGTTTGTGTGGGCCTGTGAATATGATAATCAATTGAGGGACTATTTTTTTTCTTGCCTGAAATAATACTGGTTACCTGGTTCTGGCTGGGCTGGGCTGGGCCGTGGAAGATGACAATTGGCAAACACCTCAGAGGATGACACCACTGGAATTGCATTATTCCTTTGGCTCTGATGGAGTCCTCTTTGTTTCTCGATCCTTCTCTTTTTTATATTGAGTACACAGGGCACGTGGCAGCCTGTTACTATTTTTTCTGTACTCATTTTTATACCCTATACAAAGAGCTCAAGGCAGTATTGAATTTTAACAAACTTATAATGCCTAAGGACTTCGAGATGGAAAGAGGAAAGTTGGTACCTTTGGATTCTCAAAGCTTTCAGGCGGAATGTGTTAATTTGTTATCCAAACAGTCAGATATTGCCTGGTTTTCCATTTGTTGCATTGCAAAGTGGCATCAGTCTACTTACAGGGTATAACAAAACCGTTAGTTCGGCAAAGAATTTTTTGTTTTAGAACCAAAATGGAAAACCGAAAAGAATAAGAGCAACAAAAAATTGTGCACTATGCCAATCAACCGGCGACAGCAAAAGTGAAAACAACAAAATCTTCATCATCAAGTGTCATTGGGGGCGGAAGTTGGCATACAAAGCCGAATGAAAGCGGTCACACTCACACATTCGCAGAGATTGAATTTGCATACACTTGCACATGCAGCTATGTGTGTGTGTGTGTGTGTGTGTGCTATGAATATTTATGTTTGTTGCTTGTTTTGTATGCCCTTCTGGCAGCTGTCTAAAGAGTTTCATGTCTCGGCTGCTCTGATCTGTTCTATCGAAGCTGTGCCTCTTTTGTCATTGTTGTTGTAGTTGTTGTGATGGCTATTATTATTGTTGTTGTTGTTGTTGTTGCTGTTGTTGGACAAGTGTAGTTTCAAGAGCGCTTTGGCTGGCAAATAAAGTGTGCAAGTTTTGAATAGTCCTCCTAAAGAGGCCGTCACTCAGTTTGTCTCTCTCTTTCTTTTTGGCAGCTTAAATTTTTTAATAAAAAAAAAAATAATAATAATAAAATAATTTTCAAGTCAGCTAGAAAAAATATTACTCTAAGCCTATATAAGACTTGGCTAATTTGACTGGTCTGCCAGGCTTACGTTCAAAATTCTGCAACGTTTGCTGTTTTCATTTGGAGCGACCATTTGGAAGCCGAGGCAGGCCAGTCTATCCAAATGGCAATTAATAAGCTGGATTTTGTGGCCAAAATATTCAAAGAAAATGTATGAGTATGAACAGTCGTAAAAGCAGCCGGCACAGCACACACACACACACACACACACACACATACTGCCTATCTATGCTGGCCATCTGGGTTGTCTGGGCATTTGTGGTAGACTCTGATTTATGCTGCATACATTTGTGAATGGGCTCGTGCATAGCCAATGGAGAGTGAGAAAGCCTGCGGGAGGAGATGAATGAACCGAGTAGATCAAAGCAGAACGATGACCAGCGGCCAACGTTGTTGGTCGGAGAATTTCAGTTTCATTTAGGGTTTCAATTTAATGGTCGCCGCCCACAAAAACAGATTGCTGCCTTATGTCATTACAAATGATACAAATTTTGCCCACCTACACAAATACATCTATCCCCCCTCCACACACACACACTGACTTACATACACTTACATGACAATTGGCCGCCCTCTCCTGGGCTGGCAAAGCAGTCAATTTGATTGATACGAGTTTAATTGTTTTCAATTGCATGCAAATGCAAATTTATCAACATTTTACAGCATATGTGAGAAAATAAATGCCCCCAGCCAATTCCATTTTAATTTATTAAGCCACACAAAGGGAGAACAAAAAAAAATAATAAATATATTTTTTATAATAAAAGGACAAGGAAAGGGGAAGACTTCAGCCAAATAGTTTTTTTTCAGGCCATTTGAAAATTATTATATAACACTTGGGTGACCCCAAAAAAAGTGTGCTTTGCCTGCCCTCATCCCGCTCTCTTTGTTGTTGTCTCAGGCCCGTTGACAAGTCATCAAAGCAGACAAAAGAAGCAAGGTCATTTCATGTATAAAGAAACACCGCTTTAGGCAGAAAAAAAAAAAAACTAAATATAAAGAAAGGTTTTTGCCATCACACATACACACACACAGACACTGTCAAAGAAAAGCAATCAGCAGAACAGTAAGAAAAAAATGTATATGAAAAAATAAAGGGAACAGAGCAAAGTTTGCCGCCTTCTCAGTTCGGCAAATGATTTTCTTCTTCATGTTTTTTTTTTTTGTTTCTTTGTTGCCATGTTTATTGATTTTCTGTTTTGGCCCGTTTTGCACACAACAACATTTTTCACTTTGTTTATTATCGCCATTGGCCATTTTTTCTTGCTGTGTTGATCCTGTCGCCTGTTTTATTTGCTCAACTGCCTCAAGATGGTCGCATGCTTACTGCCTCTTTTACTTTATATTTGGTTTTTTCTTCTTCTTCTTCTTCTTGTTTCTTTACTTGGCTATTTTTCTTCTTCTTCTTCTTCGTTTTTTGTTGTTGCTACTTCCGTTTCCACTTGAAATCTGCTTGATGAGTATTTATAATTGCACTTAACGTATTACGAGAGCCGTACAAGTGGACAATTTGTCTGCCAGGGGCCTGACTCTGACTCTGGCAATGGCTCTGGTTCTGGTTCTGGTTCTGGCCAGGATATGTCTCGGTTTTAATATTAATTAAGTTTGGCCCACTACTTGCTCAGCTAGCTGGCTACTTTCGGTTGGGCAATAAAGAGCAATTGGAAGTGAAACGACTTGGTTGAGTTGTTGGAGTAGATTCTCTTCTCTTCTCTCGTCGTTATCTCAAGTGTCACTTGCCGCTTGATAATGACGTCATTGCGGTTGTGGCCAACTAGCTGATTGGATACCAGGACTATTGTGGCGTTAATTGGTGGGGGAAACACACACAGAAAGTGCGAGCGACAGAGATCAGTTCAGGTGTGTCTGTGTGTGTATGTGTGTGTATGTGTGTCTTGCATAAGTTGCAGCAATTAAAGCTGGCCACAAATAGATTGCCACAACCAGTGTGACCGCCACCCAAGTACTGTCAAGTTAATGTGACAAGTGCTCGAAAGTAGGCAAGGTTTTCTGTTTTTTTTTTTTTTTTTTTTTTTTATTCACAATGCCCCGCTGTTTGGCCAAATGGGGCATATGAAAATTTAACAAGGCCTCTTAAGCTGAACACGAATTGTTGAGTGTCTGATTCTCTTGGCTCACGTCTGCCTCATTTCAGAGGTTTTCCTTTTTTTTTTTTTTTTTGTATGAAATGTCAGTGACACCCACACAATTAAATTGTATTCTGTATGGGTCCGAAACGACCGCAAATTAACCCTTGTTACGTTATACTAATATCAGTACATTTCTATTTATTGTTTGTTGTTGTTTTTGTTGTTCTCCTTTTATATTCTCACTCTTTGTTGATTTAGTACCATGGACATTCTAATATGCGTGTCAGTCTAAATTTAACGCATGCCACGTGCGTATACGCAATGCGCCCCCAAAGGGTTTCATTCAAAATAAAACCGGGCCGACTAGCCTCTTCACCTCTGACCCTTTCACAATAGTAACCTATAAAATGCTGTAAGCTTTTTCAGTTTTGCTAAATTCAAATGTCAATCAAAAATGAAATGGAGAAGAAGAAGGCAAGAAGAAAAAATAAATACATTGCGAAATGACTACCCTACTGACAGAAAGTCAGACAGACAATTTGATGGCCAAATCGGGGAGTGACAGACCGACTAAACTTTTATATGCATGTGCGCATAATGCTGGGCCATTATCATTTCAAACTTTTCTGACAGCTCCGGCCCCTGCCAAATTGAAAATGAGCCCAAAAATACACACACACAGACTAACAACAATCGAATGCTCCAAATTTAGCACTCCCATACACACACACACACACATATACTAACAAAGAAATAATCATAATAATTGACATTAACAAAAAAGTCCAATTTAGCAATCTGCTTGTTTGCTTGTTTGTTTGCTTGCGAGTCTCATTTTTGTTGTCATATGAAAAGTAAGCAAAACACTCTACGCATCACCAGTGAATGGGAAATGCAAATAAACGCAAATATTCTGCAGCATTCGAAACTCGAATGGCTAAAAGTAAATACACAAATACACACAACCCATTCAGAGTTATTTATGGACACACAAACACACACACACACACACTTGAATAGTGCCATTGATGACCTCTAATCAGTTTTATTGTAAATTGTTGTATAAATAATCGTATTATAAATTGAGAACAGCATCATAATAAATAGAGAAAAACATAAAAGCAAAACAAAAATAGCCAAAACACTTTCAATAGCTTTTTAAAAAAATAAATGAATTAAATAAATTCGGTGAGATTCATGTGAAAACAAAAACAAGAGTCTGGTTTATTCAATAGTTTTTAAAACTAATTTAGATGTCTTCTTTTATTTTTTTATCAGAAATTCCCTAAGTAGAGCAAAAAGATCAGGAAAATCCGAAGCTGCCTAAATATATTTATTTATTTATTATTTTCTTTTTTGATTATCCAAATACCCTGAAGAGTGTATACAGAAATCAACATAGATTAACACTTTTTGATTTTCAATTCCTTGCCATATATTTTGGGCCCTTGCCAAATATCAAAGTCTATTTGAGCTCTTACTTTGTATAATTTTCGGTTATTATTATCATTTTTTTTTTCCAAGCACAGATTACATTTGCATGTTATATGCATACACAAATACATACATAAATAAACCCAGATTTATATATATATATATATATATATATATATATATATATATAAATATATATACTATTTTTCTAAGTTATGCATTTCGTTGAGCTTATTTTGGGGGAGGCGGGGCCAGGCACACCAAATTTTCCATATTTTTTTCTAGGACACATTTGCTGCTCAGCGTTCGTTTGTGCCTTTGCCGCTTGTTGTGTGCATAAAATATTTTTGCGGTAATTTTTCATGCTCATATTAGTCTTGTTATTGTTGTTGGTGGTTTGGTCTGAGCTGGTTTATATGGTTGGAAGTTAATGGCAGAGGCCGACAGACAGTTGGTCTGTCAGCTTGCCTGTTTGTCATTCAAACAATGGAGAGGACAATCAGTTACTGTATCGTCCTTTCTCGCTCATCAACACTGCCTTGGGTCATTGCATTTTGGTTGACGTTGCATAAATAAAAGCAAAGTGCAGGCCGATTTGCCAGCCACAGACTATGACACAGACGGCTACGGCGACGGCGACGACGATGACGATGGCATTTGCAATCGCCCTGGTTTTACTTAATCATTATTGATTTTATTGTGGGGCTATGTTGTCATTTGCCTTTTCATGATAGTCAGGTCCTTTGGTCTTCTGCCTCTATTTATATTTTATTATGGTCTTGGCTGTGCCATTGCATTGCTCTTTCATGACTGTGGTGGCCGTTGGCTCCCTTTGGCTATTCTGCTTTGCCGGGTCTGGCTGGGCTAGCTCCGGCGTTAATTGAAAGCCATACAAAAATATGGCAGTGCCATTCGGTTCGGTGATGTGTGTGTGGTCGTGTCTTCTATGATCTCGTCTATTTTGTTTTGGCCTGACCGAGACTTCCTGGGCTTTCGGACACAGAAGCAGTTATAAAATATTTGCCTTTGCATAGAGGAAAACGCGTTGGTTGATTGTACCATAAAATTGTCTGCTTCTATGCCGTTGGCAAAGCTGCTAATGCAATGCTTAACATATACAAAAACTCACAAACATACTTACACACACAGACACACACACATAGGAGCCTTGTGTACACATGTGGCAAATGCCAGGATCAATTGTTTATTTATTGCCTAACATTTTCAACAGGATTTTGCTTTTAATGCACAAACGTCGTCGTTGTAGCGCGTCCCTTTTCTCCATTTTCGCTTTTGCCTTTGTGAAGCATGTTTATATTTTCTGCACCGGAGTTTTGCCATATTACGTATACGCCATGGGCATGCCAAGATTTTAAATGCTGATATGCAGAAAGGCAGTTGCCTTATGTTCCACTTATATATTCGCTTAATGATTTTATGTATTTGTGTGTGAGTGTGTGCGTATGTGTGCGTTTGGCTATTATTACCATTAGGGCAGTCATATATTTAGCATTTGATATTGTTTGACCCAAAACGAAAATATATATGGGTATATATGCGTAACCACTTGTAAATTATAACAGAATCGGTAGAGACGTAAATAAAATTTGTAATATAATATTTAATTCATTTCGCGTAATTTCCATTTTGGCAGAGCTATTTTGCCTTGGTCCGTTTTGGCCTTTCATTTTCGATTTATAACATTATTTTCGGTTTAAATGACAAGCGGTCAATTGTATTAAATGCGACACGGGCGGTCAATTGCAATGCTTGTCGGTGGTTTCCACTTTCACCTTGCCCCCAGTATCCCTTTCCCTCCGGTCTGCCCTTTAATCTTTTGGTGGAATTTTACAGCAGTTGTGTGTGTGTGTGTGTGTATGGGAATCGGAAATATGTTATAAATGACTTTATTGAGCGCTTACATTTCATCAATTAATGTTTCAATTGCACACAAATAAATTTTAATTTTTATTTTTTTTAAATTTGTTTTTTGTTTTTTAATCTGTTGTCTTTTCTTTATTAAAATAATAGAAATATAAATGTTCAGATTACAAAATAATCTCTTAATTTATGAGAAGAGCATTGCTTTATTTTATTTTTATTATTGATTCATTTTTTTTTTTTTAATTTTTTACTAAGAATTCATTTTGCGGATTTGTGAATTATGAAAACATTTAAAAATGTTCTTTTTTTTGGCAAATTTGCGAATGAATCTCGGGTCGACCTCAATAAAAATAGACACGTTTCTCAGTCTAACTAGAACATTTTGATTTGGTTTCTGAGTTTTTCAATTTTTTGTATTCTTGCCTGTTTGCAGTTCAACGTCGGCAAAACATATCAGAAAATAACATAAAAACGAGACTCATTCAACACATTTCAATCGCAAGCGAAAAGATTTATTAATATAATAAAAAAAATATCGAAAAAATATAATTGAATTTTTACGCGCAATCAAATAATAAACCTCATTAAAGTAAACAAGGCAAAAAGAAAAAAAAGAAAAAAATATAAATATACATATATAATTATTAATAAATTAGTGCAATTCAATTATCGGCTAAAAAATTAGGCCAATTAAATTATCAATTTCCGCATCACAAATTCAGCAAGAGCCGAGCAAAAAATCAAAATGTTCGGTTGCATTTATCAGCTTTGGGACTGGTAAGTAAAATCTGCCAATCTACCAATCTGTCAATCTGTGTGGGGTGAGAATGAAACTGGAATTTGTAGATTAAAATGGGAACTCAGGCCCCTTGGGAGGTTGGTTCGCTGATCTGTGGATTGCCGCCTGGGCAGATGCACTAGTTAATCAATTACGGCCAATTAGGCTCCCAGAGTCGCTGCATTTGCTGGGTTAGTGGCACGGATTTTTGCGCATCAATTGAAAAGGTCGCAACAAAGCTTAATGCGCTCAGTCTGTGGCACTGGATTAATTTGTTGAAGCTTCGTTAATTGAACAAAAATTCTATTTATGACAATTTCTCTTTCAATTTACAGGTTGGAGGCACCGCCACTTTTCACGGGGGCCACCATGGATGCCAAAAAGCTACAGCAATTGCAGGCGGTCACGGCCCAACAAAAGAAGCTGCCATTGGCATATCAGACCAACCTGATTGATTATCGCACGGCCACCCATTCACCTGTGTTTCAACACCAGCAACATGCGGCGGCGGCGGCTGCGGCAGCAGCAGCTGCTAGTGGCTATCATCATATGCAGGCCCAATCATTATACCAGCAATCCCCGACGGCCACCTCATCCAGTGGCGGAGGACCACTCTCACCCATTGACATGCAACCGCAGCCGAAACACAGTCTACTGAAGCACGGCGGTGGTGGAGGCACCTCGAGCAGCTCGCACAGCTCACCCTATCATCAGTCGTACACGACCAGCGGCAGTGGCGGCGGTGGCGAGCAATTGTATCAGTCGCCCACGGAACGCACATATTTGGCAGCAGCAGGCAGACTGCAGGCGAATAATGCCACAGCCGGCCACAATCCCATTTCAGCTCTGCAGGCACAATACCAGCAACTGCAGCAAGCTAAAATGCAGGCTCAGATGGCCACACAGAATGAGGCAGTGCAACAACAGCAGCGCACATTCGCCATGCGTCAGGCTATAAATCCGCCAACGGGACACTATCATATGAGCCAATCATCCAGCATGGTCTCAAATATAACACTTCAGCAGCAGCAGCATCAACAGCAACAACAACAGCAGCAGCAACAACGAGCACCGCCCTCCACGCTCAATCTAGCGAACCAATATCAGCCAGCCACGGGACCGCTAAAAGTTCAACAAAAGATGCCACCACACTACCAAGAACAGCTCTATGCCCAGCAGCAACAACAGTTGCAATTGCAGTTGCAGCATCAGCAGCAATTACAGCAACAGCAGCAACAACAACGACACAAGGCGGAAATGTTGCAGACGCCAAACAGTGAACACGGCCCCGTCTACATACAACAGAATCATCCTGGCCATGTGGTCAACCAGGCCTGTCAGACTCAAATTTCGGCTGTTAAGCCTACGGCAGGCACAGCAGCTGGCAACAAGGCCACCCCCAGTTCAGAGGAGTCTTCAACCAAAAGTCCCTCGCATGCGCCCTTGGATCGCAAGAAGAGTGCTGGCTCCATTCAGGCCCTCAAGTCGCCCATTACCAAGCGCCCACCCACTTCTCAGGTCACCCTCTCCGGCTGGCTGCACAAGCAGGGCTCTGATGGCCTAAAGGTCTGGCGTAAGCGTTGGTTTGTCCTAGCCGAGTACTGTCTCTACTACTATAAGGGACCGGAGGAAGAGAAGCTTTTGGGCTCGGTGCTCCTGCCCTCATATCGGGTTTCGGCCTGTCTGCCTGAGGATAAAATCTATAGGAAATTTGCCTTCAAGTGTGAGCATCAGAATATGCGTACCTACTGGCTGGCCGCGGAGACGGCCGAGTCGATGGTGCACTGGGTTAGGGCCTTGACGGCAGCCACCAACATGCAAGCGCCTAGCAGCGGGGAATCCGATCAGACTTCACAGCCAAGTGTCAGTTCGTCATTGAATCACAGTGGTGAGAATTCCGACTCGGGCATACATACTCTTCAGTCTCAGCCAGGAAATGGCAAGGGTCAAGTTACGCCTGCCTCGGATAATGCCGGTGGACAAAGCAGCAATAGCGGTGGAGGGGCCAGTTCCGGTGGAGCTCAGCCACTCTATGCCAATGCCCCACCCAAGCCACGACGGATTAATGACGGTGGCTATTCCTCGCCCTCACCCGAACATTCCTTTGACAATGAGAGCAAGCATCAGTCACAACTGCATCAGCAGCAACAGCAGCACTCTAGTCGCCGTAGCGGTCTCATGTCCCCCACCCAGCAACTCTACCAACAACAACAGCAGCAGCAGTCTCGATCTCAGCAACCACAACAACACCATGCCATTTATGACACCCGCACTGGGCATGTGTCGTCGGCCCTGCACTTGCAACAGGCCCAGCAGCAATATTCGGTTGACAATTTGGAGGCGCAGTTCCAGCAGCAAATGGTTCTCGCCGGCGGTGACATACCCGGCAACTATCTGGAGATGGAAGAGCAAATTGCACGACTGCAGCAGCAGCGAGCCGCCGAGGAAATCTATGGCGAAAGAGAGTTGTATATGGCCAAGTTGCTGCAGCGCGGCTATCCCGGTCAATTGCAAGCAGAACGTCGGACTCCTGATGCCTATGGACGGTCGAAGCAGCGTATGTTTGCAGCTGATTATGAAGACATCTATAATATGTCACAATTGGGTGGTGGGCCCACTTCAGCCCAGGAGGCATTGCTCCAGGAGGCGGCCAGCTATAGACGTCCGCTTAGCCCACCCAGCTATGATGGCAGCAAACATGTGCCAGCCATGCCGTCGCGGTACACGCCCAACCATTTGGAGGTAAGTGGGTTAATGGCAATGTCACTCATACGCCCTGTGAACCGAAAAAGCAGTAAGCCAATCAAGTGGCCATTGGCTCGAATATTGCGTGCTTGTGCCACTTTTCTTCTTCTTTTTTTCTGCCTTTACGGTTGACTTTATGTCTGTTCTGTGGTACTTCCTAGTGCGTTGCACCATCTGACTGCAGCTTCTCATAAGGTCAGCCCCACAAATCATCCACGCAGTTAATACGATTTCAGCGGGCAGCGCACACAAAAGTCTACTCCAACCAATAAAGTTCAGAAACTAAATAGAGGGGGGGGGGGGCGTGAGCAGAGGTAAAAAGAAAAGAGTTAGTTCATCATTCTGACCCATTTCCAGTGGCAACAGCAGTGGCAGTAGCAGCAGCAGCAGCTGTTTAATGGTCTCTCACCTCGGCACGTAGTATGTACGTTGGTGGTATTTGCGCACTTGCCACAAAACTCTCAGTTTCAGAAATGGTGGGCAACGTCAAGACGCTTGACTACTTCTCTTTGAACTCCTCCTTTAGTACACACTCTCTAATTAGACTTTAGTGTGTCAGTGGGTGGTGAAATTGCAGACATTTCAACTTGGCTAGCTGACTGACTGTTTGGCCCCGTCGTCTTCCATTTCACTGCAATTTTGCAACAAATGCAGGAAAAAATCAGTCAGGAAAGTTTTTGTTATGAACCGAAATTTATATACTATTTTTGATACAAATATAAATTTTACTTGCTAGTTAAGCCAAGCTTTATCAAGTTTGTTATAGTCAACTGATGGGATGACTAGTTGGCTAGTTAGTCTTTGGGGGTCATTGGAAAGCCTTAGGATCAACTGAGCATACTATTACTTTTATGAAAAGCTGAAAACACCACAAGAAAAGTAAAAAGAAACAGAAGAAAAGTTTTACTTTGTACCTGCAGGCGCCCTTTCAGTCTTGTTCTTTCTGGTCTAGCTCGGCCTTTGTGGGTCACTCAAAATGCAAACTCAGTCGCGTGTAGATGATTTATACATAAGGCAAGCTAGGAGGCAGCCAGTCGTCTGGTCCTGTGGCAGTTGCAATCTTGGACACACGTTATTCCCACAAATCTTGAATTTTAAAATGCAGCCAAACTAACAAAGTAATTTTCATATGTTTTCTTTTTCGTTCTTGATTGGACAGCCCACGGCAGCCGATCAGCTAATCAATAATTTGGACTTGCGTGCTCGTTCCGCTGCGGCAATTGTGCGGCCACATTCCGCCGACTTTCTGGAGTATGAGGCGCGTGCTGAGGCCGCTGCAGCAGCTGCTATGGCTGCTCAAATGAGCAAACACGAGTCAGGAAGGGCTCCAAGGCCAAAATCGAGTCTGGACATTAATCGGACGCCCGATAGTTTCTATTACTCAGAAGCCAGTTATGCGGATAAAATGCGCAAAAGCGCCCTGTACTTGCAGAGTGGCGGAGCAGCTCAGCCCCAGCAGGCAGGCAGTTATCGCACAGCCTCGGGTGTGGACTTTGGACAGGGTCTGCATACCATAGGCTATGAGAATCCGTATGAAAGGGCTTACAAAAGGCAAGAGCTCCTGGCCGAAGCCCAAGCCCAGGCCAGCAGCATGCCCAGAATGAGCCGTTCGGCCAGCCAAGGGGCAGGCAGCGGTGGCATGCGCTCACTCTCCACTAATGCCCAGTCACCCAACTCAGGAGACGATCTGCCGCCTCTGAATGTGCACCCCGGCTCAATATTCCCACCCTCAATGTCCACCCAGGAGATCATCAATAAGAACGAGCAGTTCCTGCGTTCGGCAAGCGCCCGATTACCCAAGCGTAACGGTGGCCTCGATGATGACTATTCGGTGAGCAATTCTGTCGCCACCTCACCCACTTCAGCCACCGGGGCTGGCCAGCAGCAGACACAGCTCACTGCCCAAGATGGCGAACGCAAGCGAGAGGAGTCCATGAAGCGTTTACTGGAGTGGAAGCAACGTATGTTGCAGTCTCCGCTCACTCGCAAGGGTGTGCAACAAGGTGGTAGCAACATGTCGGCCATGTCGAAACTGGGCAGTAATCCCAACATACTGCTATCTTCCACGGCCGTGGCCAGCGGAGCCCGCTATGCTCCCCAAGCCGGCAAAACCGGCTTGGTGGGCAATGGCAATGGACCCGGCTCCAGAGTGGCGGGCACTTCTGCTGCCTCATCCAGCGGCATTCAGCGCTCTCGCTCCGAGACCCACGCCAATATGGGACCTGGCGGCGTCTACAATAGCTACTCTTCAGACGATGAAGGTGCGTACTTTGTCATACCGCATATTTTACATTTTTTGTGCTTTGCTTTACGTCTATTCTATGTATGCATTGTGTGCCTTTCCTCCCCACCCAGTGACTACAATCACCCTACCATTTCCAAAAGCCTCCAACAACTTTTGAGTGTCTATCTCTCTCTGTCTTTCTCTCTGTCCTTTTGCCTGTGTGGCTCTCCACACGCACTCTCTCTATCTCTATCTATCTTTGTCTATCTCTGTCTATCTTTTTATTTTTAGAATCTTACACCCCTTTAGTTTTATATAAGTACTTTGTTCCTTCTTTGTTGTCACTGTTTGCTCATCTTTGTCGGCTGTTAACCGCGCGTTGCTGTTTGACTTTGCTGATGTACTTTTTACTTGTACTTTTATTTGTTTTATTTCTTGTTGCTTGGCTTGATTGTATTTGTAGTTGTAGTTTTAGTTGCATGCTTTGCGGTTATTCGAGGGGCCTGAAGAAATGTTCTAGTTTTCCTCGGCATTTTGAAATTAAGAGGTGTAAAAAGCTTTCGGGCTTGTGGCATCCACCTTTTTATTTTTCATTTTTTGTGGTTTTTATTGTTTTATAAAATAGATATAAGGGAAATTCCTAAGAGCAAAGAGGAAGCGACGAAGTTATCGGGAGCTAAATAATTTTATTCCCTTGCCTACTTTTAGGGGCCACTATAAATTTATTCTTCAATGTCTTTCAGCTCTTGTTTAAAATATTTCTAGTGTTAAGCAGTTTAGTATTTTTATCAGGTCTAATCTATAAATCTTCCCAATTAATATTTTCAATGGATTTCATTTTCAAATCTGCATATTTGTGTGTATTTATTTCTTTTAAATGCCAAACTAAACACAGCCGTAGTTGTTTTATTATAAATTTTATATATTTCTTTTTTATGTTTGCTTTATTTTAATTAAATTGTTACTCAAATGGCAAGTCAGGGAGTTCAAATTAAAAATAAATTTATTACCGACCAACCCAAAAAAAAGAAGAGAATCCAATAACAACAACTACATGTATATATAAATAGCAATAATGGCAACAATGTTTATTTTTTTGTTGAGCACATAAATAAACATTTATAAAAAGGAAAAATATTTGCAAATATTAGGGTCAGGCAAGCCGAGCTAAATAAAAATCTATGAATATGAAAATTTAGCTAGCAGGTCTGTAGATGTGTGTGTATGCCAAATCAAATTAAAGTAAGAAGAAATTTATGAAATAAAAAAAAGAAACATCAAACAAATTTAAACAAGAACAATAATAACAAAAGCAGAGCAACAAAAAAAAAAGAAAATTCTGAGAAAGTTTATCTTCAGAGCAAGGAAGAATACAAACTCTTTCCGAAGTTTTTCTATAGTATTAAGTTATGGGAACTAAAAAATTATAACTGTTTATGTTTAATCTGAGTAAAAAATTAAAACAAGATTAGGTATGAAATACCCAAGGAATCACCAGAATTGATTTGGGTCTGATATAGCCGTTCGATCCGGCTAATTTGAAAGAACTGTGAATTTATTTTTTTTCTTAACTGAGAAACTACTTAGAAATAGAAACATCTGGAGCTAACGTCTCTTTTTGTGCATTGCAAACATAAGAACAAAACAGTTTACTTTTCCATTCAAGAAAGAGCAGAAAAATATAAAACCAACAACAGCTCCAAAGTAGGCAAGACATTTCCATTTCGAGCCCGAGTCAGTGAAAGTTTTTGTTGGTCTTGAGGGCAGTTAATAAAATTTCACCAGTAGTACTGGGCCACCCTGCCCCTATCCTGCCCATTGTTAAAAAGTTTTACTTGTCCAACTCGGCCAGTCTCTCGTCTGCTATTAAGAATTGTAAGAAATAATTTGTTGGCCAAAATGTGTACGGAAACTGGCAAAATGTAAATTTTTAATGTTGAAATTTTCGGAAGCTTGGCTCTTAAATAATTTCGGTTACTTTGTAATTTCTTTCTATTTTCTTTCACACTCCTCATCGTTCTCATAAATTCTAATGCGTTTTTTCTTTATATATTTGCCCTCTCTCTCTCAATCTCTCAATCTCTTTCGCTTTGTGGGCTATTTGGTTGGAAAGTTTTAAAGAGTATTTTTTATTGTGTAGCTTTAAACGGTTAAATGGTGCTTTTCATACTTTACACATACTTAACAAAATGGTGTCATTGAGGTTATTTCAAAGCTGCTTTCAACTTCGCACTAAAACAAAACTTACAAACTCAGTTCCACACTCTTTTTATGTAAATCTCATCATTCTGGGAGACAAGTCTTAACCAAATTTCAATTTAAATGATTTTAAAACATACAAAAAAAAAAAAAAAATGTTTTATTATTCTTTTTTTTCATTCTTGTGTATACATTTTTTGGTTGTTTGCCATTACCAATTATATGAAAAAAAAAAATTGTATCTATAAATATTGTAAATGGGTGATACGCACGAAAAACAGCTGGGACTGTGGATGATAATTTAGGTGCGCCGGCGGGAAGGTCAACCACAGCAACAACAACAACAACAACCACAGCAACAGCAACAACAAATACACAAATCACAGCCTTAGCAACAGAAACAGCAACAGCAATAACAGAGCCACCAGCAATATTAGCAACAAATGCAACAACAACAACAACAATTAGTAGTAGTGTAAATTTAAACAAGCAACCACTCCAAACTGACAACAACACCAAACAGCAATTGAAGCCGATTCTAAAAGTACACGAAGCCAGCAAAACGCCCATCATACAAGTTCAGCCCAAGCCAATCGAACAGAGACCCAAACTAAAATTGCAATTACCTTCGAAAGTGGCGGATGACGATGAAGATAAGGAACTGCCTGTGCCGATTCTGCCGAAGAAGAAGGCACCCAAATCACCGCAGAATGCCAACTATGTGCCGGTCTATGACAATAAATTGGTCACAAGTCGCACCTACGAGAATGTGGAGTTTACCACAGCCGAGGCAAGCCGGGAAACACCAAAGATAGAGAATGATGAAAAACTGGAGGAAACGTCTGTGATTACGGATGCCGAGGAGACGCCCATGCTGATGCAATTGAAACTATTCAAGGAGAAGCAAATGGAACAAGAAAAGCAGAAACAGATCGAAGAAGAAGATCTCACACCCACCGCAGATATAAATCCAATTCTGAGTTCCACTTTGGTGGAATCCGAGGAAGATGAGAGCACAGCCTGCGAAGAGTATACAGACGATGATATCGATGAAGCCCTGGCCTTAGACGATGATGATGACAATAATGTGGAAATGGTGGAAACTCCAGCAACAATAGAAGAAAATGCCAATTTGCCGAGTGAAAAGGAATGCAAACAAATTTATGTAAATGAACCCATCACGCCCACGGATCAAGTCTTTGATGAGGGTCATTATCTACCCATGACACCCAAGAAACTAGAATTGGGTCAGCCGGGCACTCTCAGTCTGGTGGCCACTCAAGAAAGCTATGCCGAAGAAGAGAATCATTATGTGGAAATGACCAAAGGACTCATCGAAGAAGACAACAAGAGTAACTACGAAGTCATGTGTATTCCGAGTAGCCTTCCAAGCACAAACATAAAAAGTAAGTCCGAGCCTGTCTATATGGAATTGGCTGGGGTAAAAGCAGCAGCGGCTGCTGCCCTAGCCTCGCCGAATAGTGAAGAGGCTCACTGCTCATCCGGACGTTCCACCTTGAAAAAGAATAAGAAAATAAGTGGAGAAACCCTTAAAAAGAAATCAAAGAAACAAAGCACGGAACGTGGGCATTGCAAGCGTGCGGGTAAGGATATGCCAGACATTCTCAAGCCCACCAAGAGCGCCTTGGCCAGTGATAGTTCCGATGCCGATGATGAGAGCACCAAGCAACTGGAAGCCAAGAAATTGCGCTCTCGTTCCAGATTCAGTTTATCAGATACTTTTCGTCCAGCTTCTTACTATCTGGGAGCTTCCACTCCACTCAATAATTATGCCGAGAGTTCGGACAGTGAAATTGTTCCACCTCCACCCATACCCGACTCACCACCACCTATGGAAGAACTCAAGACGGAGGAAATATTCTCTTCCGAGCATTATGACACGGTCAAGCGTCGCGATAGCAGTGGCAGCAAGGTTCACATTTCCTATGAGCAACTGCCTAAGATGCATGCCAGCAACACCTCACTCAATCTACCCAAGCAAGAGGCCACAACCACCCTGAAGAGCAGTCGCCTCTCCCTGCCCGATCACTTTACCAAGGTACGAGGACTTGGACGTAGTGCGCACTCCTCATATCCAGCAGTGGCCACGCCCACCCTGCTTTTACAGCAACAACATGCACGAACTCTCTCTGACTCTAATTACAGTTGCCAGACGGACAATAGTTCCTCAAGAACTTCCTCAGATCTGGAATTGTTTCACAAGTTAGCCCAAAGATCGCCGGCCTTGCTGGCCAGTCCCGCGCCAGGACGTTGTCCCAGCAACAATTCTCTACCGCTCCGTTATGTGGGCGATAGCAGTGAAAGTGAAGCCGTAGAATTCCGTCCACGACAAGGCTCTGACTCAGAGCTGGAGCGTCAGCGTTCAAGGAGACCACTTTCCCAGGAATCCATTAGTGAGATTGAATCGTTAAGTGAACAATTCGAAGAAACCCTCAGCAGTCATGAACTGGACACGTATCTGAGTCATTTGCAGGGCCGTGACTTACTGCCTTATCAGCAGCATTCGACCAGTGTTGGTCACCACCTCCTAAGCGATGCCAATGCAGCTGCTGGTGCAGACATTTTGACCAATCTGATTAAGCCGCCCAAGACCTTTCGCAATACCGAAGATGAAGAACATTTCTACGGAAATATACATTTTCTATCTTCTACGGATTCCATACAACAACTGGGCAGCAGCGGCGGTGAAGGAGATTTGCTTCAAGCTCATCAACAACAGCAACTCCAGTCCCAGCAACTGGCCTTGGCTGCTGCCATGCGTCTAACCCCCCAGCAGCGCCATCTCACCCCTTTGCATAGCCGAAATAATAGCAACATTTCCACTCAGTCGGCACCATATTATTATTCCGAGCTACCGGCCACTTCACCGCTCAATAATCAAAGGGAGATCCATGCCCTGGGCCTGAACATAGCGCACATACACAACCCCATCGACAGACTGCAGCAATTTAATATGGACGCATTGGTGGATAAGGACCAAGCCATCGATAGCAAGAATCTGTATTGCGTGAAGGACAACAATGAAAAACTAAGCTATAGTTGTGGCAAGAATCTCAAGGCAGGTGGAGCTGCCAATGATGCCCCTCTCAAAGTGACCAATTATCAGCAGCTCAAATTGAACAAGAATTCTAGCTTGGTTAGTCCAGAACTGTCGGCCTCATCCTCACCGTTGCCAGGTGGCAGTCATACAGCATTAAGTTCATATTCAATTACTACCACCACTACCACCACCACAACCAACACCACAACTACCACCCCCAGTAACACCAACAATAATAGCAATAGCAACCAGGATGTGGCAAGTACTAAAAATACAAATCTGGGTCGTAATGGTGATAGTGGCGGTGTCGGTGATAAAAATGAGAGCCCCACCCTGAGAGCAACTCCGGCCACAAATGCAGCATCAGCATCAACATCACCAACCACTTCAAGAGCAACTGCAATCCAAAATAACACAAATCAACTCTCAGTTTTAGGTGGCGAACTACTCTGGGAGGAGGACGCCCTCTGGCGTGAGAGTCTGCGTCGTGTGTCCCAGCGACATGCCCGCTCCCTGGACGATCTAGACCGCATAGCCGGACCCCCAACCACGCCAGTAGTACATGTAAATCCCGCCAGCACCATACGCCAGAGCAAGACCAAGCTAACGCGTGATGTGACCTATGTGAATGACAATGTCTCACAGCAGGTGCGGGCCAGCTACAGTAAGCCGCGTCTAACCGAAACTCAGAATGCCCAGGCACTGGACGAACATGATGTCTATGTTCAGTTGCTGGCCGGGGAGCTGGGCAGTGACTCAGCCGAGGGCGATGTCTATGAAGTTCTACGCGAAGAGACTGCCTCGAACCTATCGCACAAGTCAAATGAATTGGATCGTGAAACTATACGCCAATGGGATGCCATGTCAAGTGGACTTTTAAAGAACAACAATCCAGAAATGAGCTCAACTGCCGATATGCCTGCATCAACGAGTGGCAATTCGAGTGGACCTGTTCTGCCGCTGACCAGCAATGTACGCTCTATCATCCAGCAATTGCAACTGAACGGCAATAATGATGGCAATGGTAATCCTATCGTTGCTGTTGCCACGGCCGCAAACAAAATGCTAAAATCCAGAAAGAGCTAGACTATACCCTTCAGCAACCAAACAAAGCGCACATCGTACACCGCATACCGCATACCAAATATAAAAAACCACTTACACCAAAACATTCACACAAACACACACACAGACATACTCAAACATGCACGCACATGCAAATGCAAGCACATTTGTATGGGCAATTTGGCTGGCGCCTAAAAATGTGCTACATTTTTGGGCTTTTGTTTGGAAATGGAAGGCAGACGGGACTTTGCCCGCTTGCTTCAATTTTGTGGATTTGCATTGTTACTGTAACTGTGTGTGTGTGTATATGTCTGTGCATGTGTAGTAGCTTTTGTAGTTCTGTTAAATTGTTTGCACAAGTGTTAGTTTGTTTGACCGTACGTGTGCGTTAGTTATTTTCACAAATGGCATTTATTTTAGACTCTTGGCCAACACAATCACCAATAGCAACAAAAGCACAACACATTACACACACACTCTTAGATAAAACAAATAAATACATTAAACATTCACAAGCATCTAGAGAGCCACAAAGAAAGAAGAAAGGGAGAGAGAGATGGAGGGGGGGGGGGGGGGAGGATCTAGGATTTCGTTGCTCATATTGTCTGTTAAATGTTATTGTTGTTGTCATTATTGTTGTTTTGTGTTGTTTTTGCATTTGTTAAATTAACAAAAAAAATATCAAGAAAAGAAATTAAAAAAAAAACACCCAAAAAATACCTGGTAAGCAATTTTCTTATTTGAATCATTTTCTATATCATTTCACCTTTAAGTAATTATTAATGCGCTTGTAAATACACACACCATTTGCCATTCTTTCAAGTTTCTTGTAAAAATTTAAATAGTTGTAAAAAGACAAAAAAGAAAATACATCTAAACCAAATTTTCTGACCATGATTTTTAGAGATTTTGAAAATGGGCCCCTTTGCCGCCCCAAAAAAGTCCTTGACCAACCAACAAACGTCTAGTCGCTTTACAACTGTAGTGCACTAATCTACCAATCTTCTCTGCATTGTGTTTTGTTTTTCATCACCTTTCCGCTAAATTCCAAACTCCAAACAAACTCGATTCTTGAAATATATGCCAATAAATCTCCTGGCTTCTCTACTTTAAGCTGCTTTCTATTTCGCGCACGCATTTTAATTACATGCCACTCAATCGAACTTAACACAATTTGTATTTTCCAACAACAACTTACAAACCACAGAAGAAAAAAAAAATAAGTAAAGACTTGATTACAATAAAAAATAAATCTCCTCTTGTTTGCTCTTTCTCTCTCTCGCCCGCTCTGCTCTGTCGTTGCCCATCTTCTGCATGACTACAAATATTCCAGCTTCAATTTCTGTACGGAACGTTAACAATTTGCCCATTGGGAATCTCACTGTGAAACCAGAGCCATCAGATGTCCAACAGGAGTCAGCATTCGTACACTATGATCAAATGCAGGGACAGCCATCCTACTATGGCAGTGCGGCGGAAACTAAATACGCAAAGGCTACAAATTTGACGGATCGCAGTGTTTACGGACCAGCCACCTCGACGCCGTTGCATGCAGCCGAACAACAACAGCAACAGCAGCAGTTCCTGGCCATGCGACGTGCTGGCAGCCGGGCTGAAATCGATATGTTGGAGCGTGAGACAAGCACACAGATGCGGGTAAGTGGGTAGAAAAGTAGAAACATTAAATGCATTTGCAGAGCAAAATGTGTGCGTCTGGGTAGTGCCTGGATAGTTTCCCCTGATTTTCACGTTATTCATTGCTTTTGTTTCAAACAAAATCAACAAACAAACAAACAGAACTTGGATGTATCTGCCGGTGATTTACTGAGTCGCACCCACGAGGAATTGGTACTATTATTGATACAATTGCGTCGCCAGAATAGCAATACGGCTCGTGCCATCGAGCAATGCTGCAGTGATATACACGATGTCCAGGTGCTTACTTAAATACACTTTCTGGTTACGGTTGACTAACTCTGGTTGTGGGTGCCACTAAAATACAAACTAATTCGCCTTGTTTCTGACTAAACTGAAACGACTTGTTTGGTTCTATGTTTGGCTAATACTTTTGTTCTGTTGTCGTAGAATCGCTTGCGTACGGCCGAGGGCATGACACGGGCCGAGAGTATACAGCGTCTGGACTATTTGAAGCAGCATTTGCTGGATCTGGAGAGACAGTATGAGAAGAGCAAGCCGTTGGTGAATCTGGTGGACAATATGGTCAAGTTGGGTTCACTCTATCGCAACGATGCCAATGGAAGGGCCCAGATGCGGCAGGAGCCAGCCAGCCTGGAGCGGCTAGAGTTCAATCAGCGCATGCAAGAGCATCAAATGCTTCAGGAAGAGCAAGAGCAATGGGAACGCCAGAGTCCCAATCAGGCGGAATTACAGGTAAGTCGAGGTACTTAAATGTAATGAATGATTCAAGTTACTTGAGATTCTTTCAATTAGGCTAAAGTACATCAACTCTATCAACTGGATCAACTGCTGCAGGAGGAGTCGAGCACTTTACAGAATTTGCAAAGGGATAAGGAGAGCTTGGAGCGTGCTCTGGGCGGTCTACGTGCTCGCATGAATGAGAACAATGCCACTCCCTTGGTGCTCGAGGCGGCCAAGAAACAGCAAATTATTTTGGAACGTGAACTGTCTCGTGTCCATCAATTGCTGGCCGAAAACTCAAAGGTAGCGAAGGTGCCTAGTAGAAGTTTTTTGCATATTACGGAAATCTCAGTGTGTAACAATTGTCTGTGTCTGCTTTAGCTTTTCGCATGTCGCTTATGTAACTAATTCAAATTTAGGAAAGAAAAAAAAAATTAACTAACAGTTGAGGAGAATGTGTGCAAAAGACTTCTACCCGCCAGCCTCATTTGTATGTTGCATGTGGCATGTGCATTTGATTTGCAAACAAAATGACATCAAATTTTCTGTTAACATTTTTCGATTATTTCCAACAGAAACTGGAGCAGACTGTGGCCGGAAATGCAAGACTAGAGCAGGAGCTGCTAGTTCTACGACAAAAAGTGCAGGCTTCGCGTGGCGAGGAGGCGCTCATCAATGGTAATGGTGGCAATCAAACGGCTGCCGTTTTGCAATCGGAATTGGAGCGTGTTCAGTCACTTGTGGGTGACATGCAGCGCCAGCGTCATGAGCTCAGCTCTGCTGTGCGCCAGTTGACAGAGAATTCCACGCGCTTGTATCAGGAAATTGGCAACAAGGAAATGGGTTCGGCCACCGCGAATGGCAGTCTGAAGAAGCGTAGCAATTCCACTTGTTGGACAGAGACAGACTTGGATGCCCTGTACAATGGAGGCAATGGGCATTTAAGCGATTCCACTTTGAATCTATCAACTCCCTTGTATGTGGACACCAGTTCCAATAAACTGAGCGATTATGCTCGATACAACGACAGCAGTGAGGCCTTAGAAATGAGTGGGGTGGACAGTGATGGCTTCTTGGATACCAATCCATTTGCCAATCTGAGTAATCTGGAGAAACAGGAAATTAAAACGGTGCGCATTGTGAAGCGGGAGTCTGAGAGGCGCCATCGTGATCGCAGCGAACGTGGTCTGAGCAACTCCACTCAGAATCTAGATCAGGTGCTGGAAGAAGAGCAATACTCGAGCTCAGCCTATGCCCACACCAATGGCGCTGTGGGTGGCTACCCCGAAGACTATCAGGTCAATGGCCACAGCCGCTCCAAGTCATTGCCGCGCAACTACAGTGAACCACCCAAGCCGCGTCACAGCAAGCACTTGAGCAATGGCAGCAAGCACAATGGACACCACAGTGGTGGCGTCTATGGCAATGAATACGATCGCAACAGCAACTACGAGCACCACCAACAACAGCAGGCTCCATTGACCAACGGTGGGCCACGTGAGCATCTCAATCCTCTGGCCAACGCCTACTTTGCCAAGCAGCTACAACAGCAGGCTCATCCCTCACGGGACAGTGCACGCGTGGCTCTGCGCACCAAGACAGATTCCATGCAAAGTCTCAATAAGAGTCTCACCGACATTAGCCCAGAGCCGGTGTTCCAGAGTGTGGCAGCTCGGCAAATCATTAATGAAATGTCGGCTGGCTCAGCCTCAGAAGATACCGAAAAGATAGTGGAAAAGGTTCCACCGCCTCATAAGCATCGGCGCGCTGTGCCGCGCGAGAAGCGTCGCCATTACACAGCACCCAACAATGTCAACCAAAAGGCTATGGAAAAGGTTCAGGCCGAGAACGATATGAATCGCAATGTAAGTAGAAGCAAGTCAAGCAATGCTAAAATTTTCACTTCATTTAACATGGTTTTTTTTCGTATCTCAAAGAACACAAATTGGCGTGCCCGTGATGATTTGGATATGGAAGTGGCTCTCAGACCGCGCATGAATGCTCCAGATGTGGTGCGTTCAGCCCTTGGACATGGCGAGAAAATCTCCGAAAATACAATTGATAATTTGCTCCTGGCTCCAAATAAAATAGTCATACCCGAACGTTATATACCCGAAACAGTAAGTTGCTCTTAAATAATAATCAAATTCATGTTCAAATAAATAAATCATGTGTCTTCGAATCAGACGCCCGAATTGTCGCCAGAGGAGAAGAAACGTCGTCAAGAGAAGGTCGAATCTATTAAAAAAATGTTAGCCGAGGCGCCCATTAGCACAGCCAACGTAAGTGGCAATTCATTCATTTATTTTCTAAGCCCAGCCAAAAATGATTTGTATATTTTTTTTCCCCATGATTTTTAGGAAAATGAAAGCCTACCGCCTAGCAAAATCAATGCGGAAAAGAAGCAGCGCGAGCACTTGCTTCAACTTAATCAAATTCTGGCCCAACAAGTCATGCAAGTCAGCAAAATTGTAGCCGGTAAGTAAGCAAATCCGTAGACCCCTCTGGCCCCCATTTTTGTCAACTGTTGTTTTGCACGAGTTTATGTGCCCCTAAGTCTGAGAAGAAAATATATATTAATAAATATTTTTATCAGTTTTGGTTAATTTATTGGTTTTCTTTGGCTTTGATTTAAATCAAATAAATCCTAACAAAACCAAAAATGATTATGCAATGTCCTTTGCAAGTTTACAAAATTTATATTCAATTTATTTATTATTTTTTTTTTTTTTTGTTTAATTTATAATTTTACCAAATAATCTATCAAATATTGTTGAACATTTCAATCGTTGGTTTGTTTGTTTTTCTTATATAATGTGTGTATATAAATCTATGTGTATATTTAAGCGTTCTATTGACACCTTTTCATAAACTCTCCAAAGATATAAAATGAAAAATAAAATGTTTTAAATGAAACCCCGACCCTGGCCTACTTTCCCCAACTAACTGTCAACTCTCTGCTGCTGTCTTCTAATCTTTGATCTTTCAACTTTTTCTAATTTTCTAGATGATTAATCAGATTACATGTCATATGCATACCAAATAATAATAAACATAAGAATAAAACAGATGTTATAATTAAGATTGAAAAAAAAACTATTTAAACTATATTTGCATATCGATATCAATTTTAAATCATCCTGAACTTTAAGCTCTTCACTCTCATCTCATTGCGAAAGTCATCCGAGGCGTTTCAAAAAAAAAAAAGCAAAAAAAACTTCATCAATTTCCAAAAACACATACACACATCTACCACAATTCTCAAACACAGTCAGTCATACAATCTATACAATTCAGAATACATTTTGGCCCACATAACCCTTCATTAATTACTTAATTACTTCCCGTGTATTTCTATCTAAATATGAATTAAATCGTTTCTATATTCAAATATTAAATATCGTATATATTTGAAAAATATGACATATCACACAAAACTAAAAACTAAAAAACAAAACAGAAGATATCAAACAAACAAATCAGGGTTAACATTAAATAATCATAAAATATGTATCAAAAATGATTTGAATTAAGCTAGTCTTATTTAATATTTATGTTCAAGTGTTTATTTATTTATTATTTTATTTTCTTTAATTTATTATTTCTTTATTTTGTTTTTTTTTTCTTTGCATATTTTTAGGCAATCCCACTACTAGTCAAAACTAATAAAAAAAAAGTAGCCTGTCATCATCGTTCGTTTGTTTTATGTTCACCTTTATTTTATGTGTGATTTTATTTGACAAATGCATTTTATATGATGTTGTTTTGTTTTGTTGTTAATTTTTTTTGTTGTAAATTAATTGTTATTTGTTTGCGTTTGTTTCAAACAAAATTTAAAAAAGAACGAATTCTAAAAAAAAAATGATAGTGGCCAGCCGAGCTCATGTGATTTTACATACAAAAATAGTACATGCAAACACTTAACAAGATAACAAAATAAAATATTTAGTTCATTAAACAATCGCCACCAACAAAAACACACCACAAGTACTTTGAGATACACACAATAATAACAACAACAACAACAAACACAACATGACACACACGCGATGTTGAGATTAAAAGCATGCTAAGCTCACTCAAAAACAAAAAATAGAATTCAAATACTCAAATTCACAACAACAAAAGTACTAAACGACAACAACAACAACAACAAACAAACATCTACGCAATTGCAACAACAATAAGCACAAGAACAAGAACAACAACAACCGTTAAACAATCCCCGTAAGTCAAGGTTTGTACACATTTTTACATTTATAAAATAAAAATAAAAAACACATCGGAAATATTTTAATAAATTTTGTAGCTTTTTGTATATATTATTATAATCTACTGATTAATCAAAATGCTTATTGAATTAGCTTTTAATCGGCCCTAACCTAACCTAAGCACGTCATAAAAAAAATATAGAAAACATGAAAGAAAAAAAAACATTTGAAAACTGCACCACAAAACCCACAACACTTGGCACACCCAACTTAGACCAATTTGAACACTTCCATACCCACTCACTCAGACACATTCAACTAACACTTGAAAATTTCCAAAAACACAGCTAGTTGAGCAAAACCAGAAAAAATACCCCGAAACGAGCACTTCTAACTGAGCACAAGTTTTGGTACAATTCGAACTGAAGGAAAACTTTCTTTTAATTATTTTATTTGGTCTAAAAAGACAGAGAGTCTCTGGAAAACTCAAGACAGATTTTAGGATACCAAGAAAATAATTTTTCATATTTTAAAAACTTTCCAAAAATCTTCGAGAACATGGTTTCTCAATGGGTTCCCAAGTCTTGAACAATCAATCTTTTATTGAAACTTAAAAAATTCATTGCACTTTTCACAAAAATGCGTATAGAAAAAGTCGAAATAAGGCAGTGATCAACGCATTAAATCGCTCAAAAAATGAGTAAGTATTAAGCTCTACAATAAACCAAGAACAACAACAAAAACAGCAAATAACAACCACATCCAGTGTACTTACAACACTTTCACAACAATTACCAAACTCATCCACCAACACAAACAAACCAATACAAAATACTATTTTCTATGTGACTGTCTTTTTTATTATATTGGGAAACTTTTTATTACAGCACGCTTGGGAAGGTTTTTTTTATTTGGCCTCACCAATCATGTGCTGGCCAATATTTTGAAAAGTTAACTAAATGAAATTTATTTGATTCTCTTCTCTTTTTCCATTTGGGGACAACTGCAGAAAAGGCCATGTCGAAAACTGGCGGCAAATCCAATCAAGGTAGCGACGAGGAACGCAGATCGGAGTCACCAAGCGAACCACTGCCGATATACCAAAAACGCGACAATTTTTACAGTTAGAAAAGTTAAAATTTAACCAAAATTCAATAAAATCAAACACAAATTTTACAAACTCGAAACAACTCCGAAGCAAACGCGAATAAATAAGCACAATAACAGCTGCATTTATTTATCTCAAAAAAAAAAAAAAAAAAAAAAAAAACAAAAAATATAAGAATAAAAAAGTTTAACCTTTACTAGCAATTTAAATGGAAAATTTTAACCAAAACAAAATCGTATCAATTTAAATATGACTGAAAAAAAAGAAATGAAAAAAATAATTAAATTATTTAAGACTATTGAAAGAAATATTTGAAATAAAAAAAAATGAACGAATTTTTGAAACCGAATCACACAAAGATAAATATTGTTGTTAAAAGCATTAAATAAAATAACGCATGCCTATATATCTCTATATATTATATATATGTGAAAGAAAATAGAAATATATATATATATACATATTCTGTGGAAATCAAAGATGCAACATATCACAAAGTAAGCAAGTTGGAGCCAGAATAGGAAGCTAATCAATCGATATCAATTACATAAAATGTTATAAGAGGATAAAAAAAATAAAGCGTTAAAGAGTGTAGCTTGGTCGTCGTCAGTTAAAATAATCTAATCAATAACTTTGGCGTCAATTTTTGTATAGTTAAAAGAAAATGAAATACACACGTTCCTGTGCATGATTTGTAAATGTTTGCAAAGCTAATGGCATGACAACTAAAAACAATAACTTTAAAGACTTTTACAACAGACTTTTGAAGTAGCGCATTTGTCCCCCAAAAAAACCCAGGTCTTTTTGACACAAAAAAGCCAAAGATAATAACTTTTTGAGCCAATTATTGCATTTGATATACAAAAGTTTTCAAAAGCCCAAAATTCAAAACAGAACATAAATCAAAAGCAAGGTCAATCAGGCATCAAACATAGATGAAATTCAACGCGCAAAATTATCATTCCTTTAGAAAAACGCTAGTAAAACGCGCAGAAAACGCGCAGAAAACGCACTTCGCTCTCTTCTCAAGCACTTCGGCCTTTGGGCCCATCTTTCTACCTATCACCAAAAAGATTATTAAAAGAAAAAAATATATAAAATATGAAAACGCTGAAATCGGATATGCATATATTTTTAAGTTTTAAATTAAACACCTAACAATTATTTATTTAAATGTAGGTCAATTAGCCAGGCAATTATTCAAAAGAAAGACGAGTTTAAACAAGAACCAGAAATCAAGTGTTAATAAGTGTTAAACGAAAGGAAAAAATTAGAAGCCAGTCAATAAAATAAATTATAAAGTGCTTATACACAAAATGCTAGTTGAAGTTATTTGTCTATATAACTTTTAAAGTTATTTAATAATTGAGTAACGCATTGAATTATACAAACCTTACTCAAACACATAAATATTTAAATATAAATATATATATATATATATATCATATGCATATGGTGAATCCAACAACGATAAACTAAAATTGTTAAATATGAAAAAAAAATAAAAACAAAAACATTCTAATTGAATGAATTATATATAAATATAAATAAATATTATAAATAGAAAAAGCGCATTGCATGCAAATTGTACAAAAAGGAAAACAAAAACATTTTAAAAATCATTAAATCTTAGGTTGACTATATATTATTTTAGTTCTTAATTGTTGCAATGTTTTTGAAATTTATCTAATATTAAGTTGATAAGAATCTTTATTATTTTCCTTGATCATTTATAAAATACATTAAGTTAATCAAATCATTTTGTATATTTCGCGGTGCTATATATATTTCTTGTGTAAAATTTGGTTTAAGTATAAAAGAAAGTTTTTTTAAAATAATTTTATGATTGAAACTTTGAGTTTTGCCGCACTCCCATAAACACAGACAGAGAGGATTTTTACAAAGAGCCGAGTCAATTTAAGCATAATCAATTAGTCCCTGAGAGGATATACGAATGAGATTGGCAGACAAAGAGCATACATACATACACATAAGTTGCACTCAATCACTATATGAAACGAAAATTAATCAAGCTCTCACACAGACACATAAACACACTCAAAGATATTTATTAAATATACAATTATATACTGTATGGCAAATTTTAAAATTGTAAGTTGCATAAACAAAAATCATATTTATAAAAAAAAAAGAAAAACTGCGAAAATTAACAAAAAAGCAAAGAAATGTTATCAATAAAGATTATAGTTGAACAATTCAAATTCAAGTCTTGGTCTATTCTGTTTTGTTACAAGTGTAAATGATGGCGGAAGAGGAAGGCAAATGGCATTGCTCATTGGTCAGTCACAAAATGGGCGCAGCTTATTGTATTGTACGTCAATTGCGACCGGCCTCATATAGCGAAATTCAAGATCAATTTTAAGTCTATTAAAAAATAAACAACAATAACAACAACAATGAAAAAGAGGAGCACAAAACGCACAAAAAGCACCGCGGTATGAATCACAATGAACTTAAAATACAACCGCAAACAGGCAAGTCTGTTGATACGTGCGACAAGATAAACTAAAAAAAAAAAAAAAAAAAGTAACAACAAAATGGAAGGCACATGCCAATCTTTTCGGAAATGACTAACCGCCTTTGAATCGCCAGAAAGCCGCCAGAAAGAAATGTCGTTTGGTTTATGTTATCGCCTCTGATTTGCCAGGCGTGTGGGTGGCCCGAGTGAAATTAATTTAAAATATGAATACTTTTTTCTGTCAGAATAGTTTATACTTTTGAAGATTTGACTAGAACAGAGGCCAACGGAAGGAGACCGTAACTTAATGGATACCATAATTTATGAATGATTCAAATTGCAATTAGGAAAATTTCAGAATGAAATGACTAAATGAAACGAATAAGAATATTTTAGTGGTTCTGTTTGAAATACTCTGAAGGGGAAAACAAACATGAGTGAGTTTTTTTTTTTAATCTTTTCAACCTGGTAAAAAGTATACAAACTTCGATAGGCCAGAGATTGCTTAAATTTCTCTTTATATACTTTTATTTTTAATTAAAAATAGAATGCTCCAAATTATTCTATAGCTTTCTAAAACATGCTCTTATCAAAGTTTTGCTATCCCATCAACATAATCGTGACCACATAAAAACACGAGTCGTTAATCGAAAGCAAAGAGACCAAATTAACGTAGGTAGCTGGCCAATTTGCCATAAATATGTCACCATTCGGGTAGGTGAAAAATGTCAGAAGCAAAGAACTCTCTCGACGCATTAATCTCTGTTGAATTAAATCGTCCCAGGCTATGTTAGTCAATCAATTTATGCAATGAATTGATAATTATTAAGCAATTAGCACACAAAGACGTCAGTATAGAGCTGGGATTTTATACTGTTTGATTTGATTTGATTTGCCCTTTACAATAGGCAAATCAGTAGATAAAATTGACTCAGACATTTAAATGAGATAGTCAGTTCAGCCGAGACTGTGTGAATCTCAAAAACCTGAAACGACTTTAGGAAAAATCAGGTTTCCAAAACGATGCGCATTAAAAACAACTCAAAATCTGAGTGTTAAGAGACTCTATATGATTAAAACAAATAAAAAAATAAAAAAAATGAAAATAAAAACCCTGAGATACTGAGATATTGTTGCGGCTTTAATTGTGCGGAGTCCAACTAAACTCAAACAAGCCAGATCAACGAAGCAGTCACTTTAGTCCGATTTCAGTGCTTTAGCCGTGAAGTTCATGTTTCTTTTTTCTTCTTTTTTTTTATTCGACCACATAAAAAGATACTGAGTGTACCCAAGAAAGATGCAGTTGCAGTCTCGGTGGAGCAGTAGCAATGTCTTTGTAAGTTCCCCACAAATTCACCGGGACCGACTTATTTATTTGATCTGATGAGCTTGCATGCACATTTTTTCCACACACAGTTTACTTTGCTGACATTGATAAGTCTGCAGAAATTATGGGCCATTCCACTCATTGAGAATGCGTAAGTCTGAGTGTTTTTTCAAGACAAGAAAAAGAAGCTTCTTTAGATTAACTCGAGTAATTTGTAGAGCTTATACAACCAGTGATTTGTTGGCTGAGGAATCGGAGCCTGTAGCAAGGCTCAGCGTGGCGCCGGTCAATGGACACTCGTCAACACACAGACATATACGGTCGAGGCGCCATCATGGCGACTTCTCAGATGAAAGTTTCCATCATGGACATCACCACAAAAACCGATATTGGGGATCACATCATGAACATAGTCATGAAAGCCATCAACATCATCATGGTTGTGGTCATGGTGGCTTTAAAAATTTCCCACATCCTGGTTTTCCTGAACCAGGTCCAGGTTATCCAGGCTTTGGGCATTTCCCATTTCCAGGCTTTCCAGAAACTACCCAGAAAACACCTTTGGCACCATTTACAGGTACGCAAAATAATCGACTAACTCTGGTGAAATTTAAAGTGAATTTTTTTGCATTTTAGAAAAAACACCTCGAGATAACTTGGATGACAGGAAAGACCAGCCTATCCCTCCAACAGCAAAAGCCACACCAGCCCCCACAACCAGCACCACCACAAGCACTACGACCACCACGGAGGATCCTAGCTTTGGCATTGATATACGCATTGGTGCATAGTTAAGCCAGTGATTTAAAAATATATATATTTTTTCCATTAAAAGGGTATAATTTCTGTATAGTAATGAACTGTTTGGGGGGCTCGGCCAACGAAGCAATGGAGGCTCAAACCAGTCTGCTGGGCTGGGCAGCCCAGTCTGAGTCAAGCGTAACAAGTAATCTTATAAGGGGTTGACCATTTCACCGCAAAGTCAAAGATATGGTAATTTTAGAATATAAACAAAGCTGCTGTTGTGCTTGTCTCAGAAAACCAAAACAGCACATGCAAAAGAAAGTTCAGATCAAAACAAGCAAAAGCCAAAAACAAAAACAAAAAACACACAAAAACATATATAAACGTGGGCATAAGCGATCTTGAAATGAGAACAGCAGAGGCAGCAATTTAATCCCATAAAACGACAGTAACGAAAGCGACACGTCTCACGCACTTTACGCAGGAACAAAGGCGCTCAATCTAAGAACCGGACCGAGGCGAAGTCGCCGATCGCCTCCCACTATAAAAGCCGTAGTCGCACAAGCTGGCTTGTCATTTGATGTTCCACAATCGTTGGGCCAGCACCACCTTTACCGAAAAAGTGGGTTCGCAAGTAATCGAGTGTTTCGTGTCTCTTTTTATAAGACAAAATTGAGAAATGGGTAAGCCTGGTCGCGCATACAAAATTCTTTTTAAACTTTGCTAATCTAAGCGGGTAAAGACGAAAATCGGTGAATGAACTCGATGTTTTCAGAATTATGGACACATAACCTTAACGCGCCCAAAAAACACGGAGACCTCTAAAGCAATTGCACTTAATGTCTTTTAAAGCCAAATCAAATTAAATATGCAAAACGCGTAGTGCCTGGAAATAAACAATACAAAGCTCGCGGGACAGATTCTGATTGTTTAGAGAGATTTCCAGAGAATTTATTCGGTTGTTTTATTTTTTTTTAACCCTGCAGTGCATCATCATCACCTGATTTTGGGTATAGTGCTGGGCATAATTATCTTATGTCCTGGCAATCTGGCAAAAGATCAGCCTGCCCGCATTGTCTGCTATTTCAGCAACTGGGCCGTCTACAGACCTGGCCTGGGTCGTTATGGACTCGAGGATGTACCAGCCAATCTTTGCACGCATCTGGTCTACTCCTTCATTGGCGTGAATGACAAAAACTGGGATGTTCTGGTCATAGATCCTGAACTCGATGAAGATCAGGAGGGTTTCCGAAAATTCACTGACCTCCGGCACACGCATCCCAATCTGAAGCTACAGATTGCCGTGGGAGGTTGGGCTGAGGGCGGCTCGAAGTATTCGCAGATGTCGGCAGTTCGAGAACGCCGTCAGAGCTTTATACGAAGCGTGGTGAGCTTTATGAAGAAATACGACTTTGATGGTTTCGACTTGGACTGGGAATATCCAGGGGCCACAGATCGCGGCGGCTCCTACGGCGACAAAGACAAGTTCTTGTACTTTGTGCAGGAATTGCGACGTGCCTTCGATAGGGAGCAGCGAGGCTGGGAAATTACCATGGCCGTGCCAGTGGCAAAGTTCAGACTGCAAGAGGGTTATCATGTGCCCGAGCTATGCGAGTAAGTGCATCAGGAACAAGTGTATTTAGTTTCTCAATTTGTTTTCTGGCTTAAGATTATTGGATGCCATCCATGCCATGACTTATGATCTGCGTGGAAATTGGGCGGGTTTTGCCGATGTTCACAGTCCACTGTACAAGCGCGAGCACGATCAGTATGCCTATGAGAAACTGAATGTTGTAAGTAGAAACATTTTGGCGCCACTTGTCATTCGAATCCGACCAGCTAATTAGCATTGCCATTCAAGAATGACGGTTTGGCGCTGTGGGAGGAAATGGGCTGTCCCGCCAATAAACTAGTAGTGGGAGTACCGTTCTATGGACGCACCTATACCCTGAGCAAGTCCAACAAGAACTACAATATGGGCACCTACATCAACAAGGAGGCCGGAGGAGGTGCTCCTGGTCCGTATACCAATGCTAGCGGATTTTTGGCCTATTATGAGATTTGCACAGAGGTGATGGATAAGTCCAAGGGCTGGACTGTGGAATGGGATGATGCCGGCATGGTGCCCTATACCTACAAAGACACCCAATGGGTGGGCTATGAGAACGAGGCCTCAGTGCAAATCAAAATGGACTTTATCAAGGAAAAGGGCTATGCCGGCGCCATGACCTGGGCCATTGATATGGATGACTTCCATGGCCTGTGTGGCCCCAAGAACGGTCTCATGCAGATACTCTACAACAATATGAGAAATTATCGTGTGCCGGAGCCAACACGCCAAACGACGCCAAGAGTAAGTGTTTTGCCATGTTTTTGCTGTTGTTGTTGGATGAGAGCCAACAGTTCGCTGTGTGGGTGAAAGCCAATGAAATTATTTTGCATTTGCAGCCCGAGTGGGCGAAACCACCCGCCACACCACCCAATCCCGATGAGGCGGCATTTGTGCCAGCACCAGCCGTGACAACAACGACGCGTAAACCGAAACCAAAGCCAAAACCTACGTCAACACCAGTCAGCATCACGTCAACCGAAGTGCCAATAAGCAGCACCACCAGAAAATCGACAACGAAAGTAAGTGCCCAGCAGCAAAAGAGGCCAACCAGAGAGTCACTCTTTACATTTTACAGAGACCCAAGAAGCCCAAAAAGACCACCCGACAACCCACAACAACGACCACTACAACTGAATCCCCGGAGCTAACTGGGAAGCCTGAAGAGTCCAAAGAGCCCCAGCAGCAACCCCAATTCGATCCCACTGAAATTGACTGCACGCACCGCGACTATGTCCCCCATCCGAATTGCCGAAAGGTAGCAGAATTTTCCAGAACTCAAAATACTCGTTTATAAACTTAACTCTTCTTTCAGTACTTCCGTTGTGTGCATGGCAAGCCTGTGGAATTTGAATGTAAAGAGGGCACTGCCTTCCATACTATTTTGAATGTCTGCGATTGGATTGAGAACAGCGATCGTTACTATTGCAGTAAAATTAAAATGAAGAGTTCTGGTAATGAGGCCCTCAACGAATGGATCTCTGAAAAATAAACTTATTTTATTCGAATAGATTTTTAAGTATTTTCTCTATCTCTTGCCTGGACTTTGAGAAATTGAATTCTATAGTTTCTATAGTATCATAAAATGAAAGAGATTATCTGAACAGACGAAAGAAATAAAATTTAATTTAATACGAAAACATAGAAATTTATGTGTGTCTTTTTGAAGACAAACTAAATCGGTTTGGAATAGCTCGTTACATAATTGCTCCCAGCCAATTAGTCAGAGTTTGAAATAATTGTTGCCTTTCTGTGATTGCGTTAATAAATCCAATCAGCTGAAATATTTGGCACTTCTTTGCGGCGAGGGTTCACCTTGGCCACCCATCATAGAACGCCAGGAACAGCTGTTTGGGAAATCAACCGTGCAAATGAGCAGTGATAAATGCTATGAGAAAAGATTTGAATTTTTCAAAATTTGCATTTTATTTTCGCAAGTCCCAATAGAGCGCAGCCATACGCAAGAATGAATAGGAGAGCGCTCGCTTAGAGACCGAAATTATTTGTGACATAAAACAAATCACCCAGCTCACCGGATATATTAGAGCTTAAGATTTGTATCTTGTAGATACGACTGCTTTCACTGTGAGTGGGAGAGCTAAAGGCAAATTTCCTTTTACTATTTTGATTTCTTTGACTCAACCTTTGAGTGAATTCTGAATTGAGCAGACTGTTTGCTATTATTAAACTTTTTTTTTTTTTGGCAAACACGATGGAAAAAAATAATAAAATAGACATGAGAGATTACTTGAGAACCGAGAATGAGAGAGAGATAAAGGATTAGTCGTATTGACTCTGGGCCTAGCAGATTTTCCAGATTTCTTGAAATATGACGAGAGACTCTCTAGATCTCGGCAGTATGATTATAAAAAGATTCCTTCTAGAAGCCAACGCCACTGGTTTGCAGATAGGCAAGAGCATAGAAAAAATAAACTCACTCAACGCTGTGCCAGCTTCTTGACAATTTTGCCACAAAAATATCAAAATCAAAAAATTTTCGCGGTCACAAGGTAAATTCATGGTATATGCAAGTTGAGTTACGAATTGGTTTTGGACCGGGAGAGATCGTCTCGTATACTCGTGTACGCAGAAAATAAAAAGAATATTTTGTATTTGATTTAAGAAGCATTCGCTTGATTCGCTTGGTTTTCTAAAAAAAACAGAAAATAGATTGTATTGTATTTTATTTTGAATATTCAAAAAACGACACGCACCCGAAGTGCACAGCACAGACGACAACGAAAGTCGAAAATAAGCAAGACTATTTGGCTAACAATTGTCGAAAGGGACACTAAGGATTACCCGGCCGACGATTGTTGGTTAAATAGGCGAAAATTTTGAAATTTTCAAAAATTATAATTTCAATTGAATTAATCGAACGAGCAAAGATAACGATCTAAGCAAGTGAAAGCGAACGAAGTGCAAAAAAAAAAAAAAAAAAATTAAAATCTTATGTGAAAATCAATATTGAAAAGTTGTGCAAATTTTAAACGAAGCAAAATAATAAAAAGAATATATAAATTTGTATATATTCTATTTAAAAATATATTTATATCTAAATCTTTTGGTTTCTTCTTGAGTCGATAATAATTCTAGTATTGAATTTTTTATTGTATATTTTTCATATAGTGCATTTAAACGAGCGCATATATATAGAGGATATATATGCAGAATACGAGCAAAAGTGTTGTTTAATAAATTTTTCCTAATTTTTTAAAATTACGGAAAAATTCGAAACAAGTTGAGAATAAATATTTAATAAGAATTTATGACGTGGCTCAGGTGTTAACCACGCTGGAAACTTCAAGGATACTCTTTTGATTTGATTAGTATGGGGCGGCTAACAATTTGGTTCCTTTTGGGACTAACGTTAATCGCCGTTTCCAATAATGGTGAGTACACTCAATATCAAGGGCCTCCTCCTCTAATTATATAAGTCAAAAAGGGCGAAAGAGCCTCAAAAACTAGCCAGAAAATCGCGCTCACCAAATCATTATGCAATTTTTATAACAAAAACGAACAAAAAAAAAAGGCGAAAAAATTAAATTATATATATAAAAGAAGAAGAAAAAAAAGAACATATATTTAAAAATATTTGGCTGAATTGTGCGTTATATATAAAAGTGTGAAAGTGTCTCTGTATGTTTGAATATATTCGATGCCGACTTCTGAGAGTGTGTGCAAACGTCAGCGACGACAATTTGAAAATACAATCTTAAAATTTTTAGCCTAACATCATCTCTCATAGAGTATATATGAGTGGCCACAAATACTAAGACATTTGAATTTGCTGCCTCAAGAATATCTTTTAGCTAAACGCAAACGATCGTTTGCGCTTCTTTAGCTGTTTTTGTCTGTTTGGCTGCTTCGTTGTCATCGTTTGTAATATTTTAAATTTAGAAATTTTAAGTTATTTTGTGACTTGAGCAAAAGTTTAGCTATAGCATTCATATATCGAGATTTATATAGAAAGAAAGAGGAAAAAAAAAACTATAAGAACAGAAATTAGGAAAGGGAAAGAGAAATGGCGTAAATAATTTTTAGTATAGACAAATTGCAGCCCATTTTATGTAGAAAATAAACAATATGCAGTCAGGCTGGCGGCTGACAAACAAATTCGTATATATAAATAATTTATTCTACTCTATGCGGAAAGCAATGATATCTAAAATATTTGAAATAGCTCTCAACTATATGTATCGGACATAAATCAAGGGAATTAACCGCTGACAGCAGAATTGCATATTGAAAACCTGTTCGAATGTTCAGATCAACAATTTGAATTTATTACTTCAAATTGATTAATCTTGAGCTTTGGGAAAATTTCCAATATTTCTATGTTTCAAAAACAAACTAAAATAAAAAAGGCCTTGGTCTTTTTAAAGACTGGAACCCTGGACATCCGAATTAGTAATTAGCAGAGAACTTAGAGGAAGCTGTCACTCATACAGTTCTGACCTTAAGTTTTCTTTTTCCAATTTAGCAAAAGTTAAAAACACAAATGTCTATGACAAAAAAAAAAAAAATAGAAAGAAAAGAACAAGAAATATAGAAAGGTAAAGTGGGCGAACAGCCAACATATTCATTCACACAAAAATATAAAATTTGCCAAATGTGTTCGAGTGTTTCTTCTTTTGTATGTATGATTTTCTTTCTTTGTATTTTATTTTTTTTTCATCTTTTCAAAATAAATTTCATAAATTTCCCGCACAAGATATATTTTTGTATGTTTGGGTACATACACATACCATAAATAATGTCAAGTTTGAAAAGATAAAATGACCTTAAAACACAAATTATTTGATGTGAAAGTGCGGCAATTGTTCTAAGATGAATTCATTTTGGTCTGCTTGGCTTGCTTGTTTCCAAAGGATTCCTTGACCCCAAAATAATATGAATCGAGGCTAAAAATTAAAAATAAGCTTTTGTAACTTTTGCTTTTATAATGGGTTGCAGTTGGGTTTGCCAATGCCGATGTCGGACCAAGCGAATCAGAATGTCGACCCTATATTGAAAAGGCTATAAATGAATTGAAAACGGGTGAGTTGAGTTGGTTACCGAAGTTCTTGACTTTTCAAGAAACTAAATCGACTCTTAAATATAAATATAGATGTCACGAGTAACAATGGATCTGGAGAAATGCAATCTGATCAGCCGCGTAGGAAAGACGACAACGACGACGATGATGGTGCGATAGGTGATAAAGAAACTGTTGAAATTACTGATGTGGATTCCACAGAAGATGCGAAAAGTGCTAACGACCTGGATGGAGATGGCATTCCCGATGACGAGGATGACGACATAGACGGTGACGGTATTCCAAACAACCAGGACGATGATATCGATGGAGACGGTATACCCAACGACGAGGACGATGATATCGACGGCGATGGCATCCCTAATGAAAAGGACGATGATATCGATGGAGACGGTATACCCAACGACGAGGATGATGACATCGATGGCGATGGTATACCGAATACCGAGGACGACGATATTGACGGCGATGGTATACCAAATTCCGAAGACGATGACATTGATGGTGATGGCATACCAAATACCGAGGACGACGATATTGACGGCGATGGTATACCCAACGATAAGGACGAAGATATTGATGGTGATGGTGTGCCCAATGCCAAGGACTCTGATATTGATGGCGACGGTATTCCAAACAAGGACGATGACGATTTGGATGGTGATGGTACTCCCAATGCTGGTAAGAAATTTGTTAGGTAAAAAATCAGGAAGCAATATGAGATGGACCACAAAAATATGACGACTTTTTAAGATTTTCCAGACTTCGTATATAGAACTTCTAAATAGAGGACATCGTCTTTATTGACATTAAAATAAATTTGTTAAGCACGCGCCTTTCCAAACACATAACATTCAACTGGGAACTCATAAATTATAAACAAAAATAGAAAATTTTTCGAAATCTTGCCCTTTGAAGTAGACTATTCAGTCTTAATAAATAATTCAAATTCCAAATGGATTAGCCAAACGAAATAAATAACTTTCTAAATTCGATATTTTCAGAAGGTTGAAATCGGAAATACTTTTTTACCTAATAAATAATTTTCTAATAAGTCAATTAGCAGAGATAAATGGGTTGATTTTTGAAATAAAAAAGGATAACATTTTTAAGACCCCGATCCCACCTTTATAAGGAACTTAATACTTCACGATTCTCTTCAATAGATGACGAAGATTTGGATGGTGATGGCTTGCCAAATGATGAAGATGAGGACTTGGATGGAGATGGCAAAGTCAACCACGGTGCGTGATTTTTAAGAAATTTCAAATTTTGAGTAGATTTTAAATTAAGGTTTTAATTTGCAGAGGATGAAGATCTCGATGGAGACGGTACCGTTAATCAGGGTGAGTATAATAAGTCCTTTCTCCCTTTGTTTTGCATTATTAATGCCTTATTTCAGAGGACTCTGATTTGGATGGCGACGGCACTCCAAATGATGAGGACCGCGATATTGACGGCGATGGTGTGGACAATGAAGATGACCACGACGTTGATGGCGATGGCGTGCGCAACGACCAGGATGCCGATATCGATGGCGACGGCTTGCCCAATTCTGAGGAGCCCAAGAGCATGGACATTGATGGCGATGGTGTGCCCAATGATGAAGATGACGATATTGATGGCGACAACAAGAAGAACGAACGTGACGAGGATATGGATGGTGATGGAATCTTGAATATTCACGATAATGATGTCGATGGTGATGGTGTTCCAAATGAACACGATGATGATAGCCATGAAGTCGATGAGGAAGAAGAGGAGGAGGTTAAGAAACGCAGCAAACGTGAGGTCGATGCTGCTCCTGTGCCAGAGGGAGAGGCTCCAGAGCCCGCCGAAGAGTTCCCAGTCGAGGAAGAAGCTGCTAAAGAGGAAGTAGTTGAAGCTGAGATCGAACCTGAGGTGGAGAAGGAGGTAGAGGCCCAAGCAGAGCCAGAACCTGAAGCTGAGCCAGAGCCAGAGCCAGAACAAGAGCCAGAGCCAGTTAAAGAAGATGCCATAGAACCGGAAGAGGTTGAGTCAGAGGCCGCAGAAAAAGCAGCTTCCGCTGAGGCCGCTGATGAAGAAGATGAAGACGATACCAAGCCGGAAGATGAACTACTCTGGGTTGGTCCAATATAAACCTCAACAAAATTATCTTTTCTAATTCATAATACTTTTCATAGGAAGGACAAATCCCCCAGAATCGTCGTAGTCGCCAGCACATCACCGAACTTTTGCAATTGGACGACGAGTTCAATGCTCGCGAAAAGGCCACCGATAATGTGGCTGAAATCATCCTGCGCGACATTAAGAAGATCTATGAGAATGCCGTCAAGCCCCTGGAGACCTTATATAAATATCGCGACTTGAGCAATCGTCACTTTAGTGACCCTGAAATCTTCTCTAAGCCCCTGATTTTGTTCATGGGTCCCTGGTCTGGCGGCAAGTCCTCCATTCTTAACTATTTGACTGACAACGAGTACACACCCAACTCACTAAGAACTGGTAAGTGGAACCCGAAAACTGAAATCTGATCTTAATTAACCTTTTGTATGATTTGGCAGGAGCGGAACCTTCTCCAGCCTATTTCAATATTTTGATGTGGGGCAATGAAACCGAGGTGTTGGATGGCACTCAGTTGGCTGCAGACTACACATTCGCGGGATTGCAGAAATTCGGTCAGGGTTTGGAGGAGCGTCTGCGTGGCCTGAAAATGAAGAGCAAGCTGCTCGAAAAGGTACCATTTTAATTGACCTCAATTGTGCATTTACTAAGAGCTTGTTTATTAATATTTGCCATTTGTTATGAAGTTAATTTGGTTGTCTAGGAAAATAATTTGGTTTTTTGGCAGATCATCTTGTCTATTGGGAAATAGTTTTTAAGTGTAGAAATTTATTGGCAATCTGCCCGACAGAATTTATAGCATTTAGCACACATTTTGCATTAATTTTGATATTAAAAAAAAAGAGAAAAAAATTAATGTAAAAATTATTTTAGGCACGTTGGCCGGATACGAAAATAGCAAGCCCTCAACTAAAATTAAACATTCGTCGCTACATTTCAGGTCAACATCGTCGAGATACCCGGCATTCTCGAGGTCCGCAAACAGGTCTCCCGCGTCTTTCCCTTCAACGATGCCTGCCAGTGGTTCATCGATCGCGCCGACATCATCTTTCTGGTCTACGACCCAGCCAAGTTGGATGTGGGCCCCGAGACTGAGGCCATTCTTGATCAGCTGAAGGGTCGCGAATACCAGACACGCATCATCTTGAACAAGGCGGACACCGTCAAGCCAGAAGAATTACTGCGCGTTCAGGGTGCACTCATTTGGAATATTTCGCCACTGATGTCTTCGGCTCAGCCGCCACTGATGTACACTACCTCATTGTGGACGCACCCATATCAGGACGGCGCTCCGGCACGGCTTCTGCTTGCCCAGGAACGCGCCTTCCTGCGCGATCTGCGCACTGCCATCGACAAGCGCATCGAACACAAGATTTCCAGTGCACGTCGCTTTGCTGTAAGACCCTTACCCATCCAGGGATACTTGATGGAGAAACTAAATTTTATTTTTTAATTCCCCAGGTGCGCGTACGTAATCATGCCAAGATGGTTGATTGCTATTTGAATACCTATTACAACCATAAGACGCTCTTTGGCAACAAGAAGCGCATCTCGGATGACATTATCGATCATCCACAGAACTATCACATCTACGAGGGTCTCTCCACCCTGACCAACATCTCTCGCTATGACTTGCCCGATCCCGAGGTCTACCGCGACTTCTTCCGCCTGAATCCCTTGTACGAGTTCAAGAAGTTGACGGAAACTTGCACCTATTTCCGCGGCTGTCCTATTACCAAATTGGACCAGGCCATTGCCTATGAACTGCCCGAGCTGGCAGGCAAATACAAGAAGATGTCTGAGGCAGCCCTAGCCGGCCTCGAGGTCCAGGAAGCCGAGCCCAGCAATGCACAGGCAGATCCCAGAAAGACCAAAAGTTGAGGTGTCCACTCCCATAGAGGAGAAAAACCTGCCATTTAGTTTGTTTTAGTGAGAGATAGAGAGAATGTGACATTGGCATCGGTAACCGTCTATTGAGAATTAACTTTACACAGAGAGTAAGCGAGAGAGATAGAGAAAGGGAGCAAGAATGAGAGAGAGAGGGCCACAGATGAGAGCAAATCTTTGTCAACCTTGTCAAACACATCGACAAGAACAACAGCGTAAGGCATAAACCCAAAAGAACAACAACAAAGAGCATGAATTTAGATAAAAGAAAGGAGTTTTGTTGTAATTATTTTTAATAGCAGCGGTTGCTGTGCAAATGTCTTTAAAAGAGAACATTTTATTTAATATTTTAGTTAAAATTTTTTTTCATTTCTTTTTTTCTGATTTGCACCATTTTTATTTGATTATTTATAATATCACCGAACTGAGAGCTTTATGAGAGGGGAGTAAATAAATAAATGAGAGCGTAATTTAGCAGATCTTTGAAAAACACACACATACACACAAATATTTTTGTAGTAAAAAATGTAGAGAGCTAGCACGAGCCTTTTCTTGAAGAGTAGATGAAATTTTCCTTTGAGCATAATTAACCAAACGACTTAAAGCAGATATATCCAAAACGAGAACCCATTGACGATTTCTAACATAGCCCATTCAATTGATTGGATATTGTAATAGCCCAAAAGTGTAACCGCTTTTCTAACCAGACTGTGAGTTTCCTTCTAGTTGTAACAGCAGCGCACGATTTTGAGAGTTGAGAATATTTTTCTTTAAATGGTTTAAGCAATTTTTTTTTCTTTTTTGATCAGCCCCAACAATCCTTTTCGATGTCGTAGTTGATAAGACTTTTGATAGAAGCAAACAGTGAAGACGTTAAAAAATAAAAATGTAATAATTAATGACAAGATTATTTGCTTGAATGACTTAAGCGCATGTGAGAGATAAATTACTATAAAATACAAACTGAGATCATATGTAAAATTAACTGTGAGAGCGGGTTAACTAAATAAATAAATAAAACAAAATAAAAAACCCCAAAAATTTTTTGTGTTTTTCTGCTTCATTAAATTCAAATATGCCGCCTGATAAAAAACAAGCAACCCTATGTCTGATTTAAATCTAGCACAGTTTGAGAGTAACTGCTAACAGCTGACAACTAAAAGGAACGGTTCCGTGAACGAACTTTTTACTTTTATGTCACAAACAAAAATTTGGAAATGTTATAAATAAGATAACGAAAAATAGGAAATTGATAAAAATCAAGCTACGTTACTAAAGAAAATGCACACGGACTTAGCACCACACTTGCATACTCCAAATTGTAATAAACTAATAGAAGAACTCAAGGCCTGTCACGAAAAAGTAAGTACAATAAATCTTATATATTTATATATTATATTATGCCTTATCTTGTAGAACGCATTTGCCAAATTTGTGGGAGTCTGCAATCAAATCGACAACCAAGTTGTTAAGGTAAGTTAACTTCATTTAAATATTTGTCCAGCGTAAATAATTTCACCCACAACATTGCAGTGCCTAAAGGCAGAGCGCGTCGCCCGGTCTGCGGCGAACCGTGCCAAGGCTAGGGAACGCCAAGCTAAATACAAGGAACGTATTCTGCGCGAAGAATCTGCCTAAGTGTACAATGGCAGCAGCACTTGATGATCCATTCGCGCCCTTCTATTTTCAACATGAAGAGCAGCAAATTTGCGGCAATTCTGTTACTCCGATCACAGACAATTACGATGAGAACTACCCAAGTGTGGTAGATCGCTTTTTCACACGCTACTATTATATAAAGACCAGTGGTGGCAGCAGTGTGCCTTACCAGGTGCTCTATCACTCGAACCGGATTTGCCTAATCTGTTTGGCGCCTTCGCATCCAGCCTATACGGAGGGCATTGCTTCAGTTACTTTTGATATTGGAAATGTAGATCGAAGTCAAAATGTGGTTAAAGGCAAGGCCAAAAAGGGCGGCATGATTCTGCAAGCGGACTCGACTCTGGCAATGCTCACCACAAAAAATGGACACACCTACAAGGTTCCAAGTTGCATACGGGGAAAATTGGTGGAAGTGCACACAGAGCTTGTCGCCCAACCAAGTCTTTTAGAAAATGCAGCGGAAGGAGCAGGCTACTTTGCCATTCTGCTGCCAAAAATTGAGAACTGTGAAGATATTAAGGCGAGTTTAATGACACAAAAGCAGTATGAGGACTATCTAAAGAACACAAAAAATATAGACAAGGAGTCAACCCAATCATAGAGGTTGGCGCTTAATATTAGTAATTTTTGCAGATTATATGACTTTTTCTAATAAACAAAACCAAAAATTCGAAACTGTTCATAAATGAACTAGACCTTGCTTGTTTGGCTCGCAAAGTGGTTGGCAACGCGTAGCAGCACGTGTGTCAAACAGCTGATTGCTGAAAGTAAATCAAACATTTTGTTTGTGATTGCGGCATTTAAGTATTGATAGAAAAATGTCTGCTAATAAACGTAAAAATATAAATAACATGGATGTGGACTCCAGCTCCTCTGACGACTCAGATGATGGACCACATCCAGAGGCCTACACAGGGAATGAGGTATGTAAAGAGAAATTTAAATTGGCCGTGCAAAATCAAATTTGGATTTCAGGAAGTCCAAATAGATTTTGAAGGCCGAGCACCTGTAGATCCAGATGCACAGGGAATTTCGCAACTACTGCAGCGACTCTTTCTACGCGCTCACATAAATTGCAATCAAATGGCAGATCTGCTGATAGGTAAGTCCGCTAAGCAGTCTCAAATTTTCTGTATTTATTGTCGTTTCATTGACAGCACAAAATTATGTGGGCAGTGTGATATGTCAGTGCGAAGATGACGAGGTCGAAAGCGAGACGGAGGACGATGGCATGGCCGAAGATGGCACTATATTTGGTATCACCTCAGTCTTGAATCTAACTGCTAAGAAGGATCAACCCAGTATCACACAGCTACGCACTTACCTATTGGAGCGTTCGAAAGCACACGCTCCTGAAAATGTCCATAAAAAGCTGCAGGAATTGCTGGACAATGAGCAAAGTCATGTGGGATTTCTTGTGAACGAACGCTTCATCAACATACCCGCACAGATCTCCGTTCCATTACTGCAGAATCTGCACCAAGAAATTGAGACGGCCAAAGCCAAGAAAATGAAATTTGACTTTGGCACTCTGCTCATGTTGTCGAAATTCTATAGGAAAGAGGCCAAGAAGGGCAAGCCAGCTGAGGACAACTACATCAATGCAGAAGATGAATTAATTTCGGAACGCGCCATATTTAGTTTTGAGTATTCTGTGGCCGGCGAATGTGATTCCGGTATGTCGGGGGATTGGTTGGAAGGCGATGCGGTTATGACGCCATATCGCAAAGTCTTGGCCCTTGAGGCTAAGAGTCTGCCAAAGCTTGTCAAAGACATCCAGAGTTATATCAATGGTGAATAAATAAAATTGACATATTTCGTCAGAGCCACCCTCGCTTTGTTTTGGTATTTATTTTTTCTGCTTCATTTAGGTTGGCAACGCCGCGATCAGCTGAGCCCACTGGCGCTTGACTATTATTTTATTACCTCTTTTTTCGCTTTTGCCGGTTGCACTGAGGGCGAACGTGACTGGCAAGAACAAAAAACAAAATTGTGGCCAAGTGTTTGTGTGTCTGTGCCGACGTGAGCAGACTTTGCTTTTGTTTTTCAACCCACAATTTCAAATTGAAGCATACATTCTATTATTCATAATTCGTGCAATTTGTTTGCAATAACAACCAATAAGAGGATTTGCAGCGCTTGAGAACTATAAAAAGCTCCGGACAGTCTCACAACGGAACATTACTGTTTGCCTCCGTGAAACAACAAGACGATTTCAAATATAAAACTGAGCGATAAGAAGCCTGACGATAAGACCATCGAAGCTGACTGCACTTGAAAGTGGAAAGTGGAACGCCCATCGTGTCTCTGGTGTTAATAAAATTCTCCTCGCCGCAATTGTTGTAGTCAGTGAGACTCAACGCCTCGTTCGATAAAGTCGTGTGTGTTTTGCCAAAACCCTTTCCAAAATGGGTTTCGATAAGTAAGTATTCCGTTTGGACTGCTCGCAGCAGTCAAAGGCCTTTCGTAAGACCGATAAGAGTTTTGCTTTATTGGAGATGAATTTTTGCCAGATGTGTGAATATGTTTGTCCGATTATGGAAAAGCTTTAGCAGCGGCCATTTTAAGTGGCGTAATGAACAGCTTTTTTTTTAATAATTTTCAATTCATTATTATTAACTAAGCCGAAACAAAGCAATTAAAAAAAAAAGTTTTAGGTTTTTATACCAAAGATTTATTGACAACACTCAATATAGTTTTATTGTTATTATTATTATTTGCCCTATCTCAATTATTTATGATTCACTTTTAACAGTTAAGATAATCTAGTTGCCGGTATGGGCATTTCATTTGTAGTTGTTCAGCTAGATCGGATTACACATGTCAACACGTTTCAAAGACCAACTTTGTTGTAAACAATTCTCAGGGCGTTAATGGTAAACAACGATTTAGTAATTCATAAATGTCAATTGTGCTGACAAGACAACAAATTGCAAATTGCATGGGTGACCGACCGGCCCAATGAGTCTGACGTGATAAAATGGCAATTGAGTGCATTACGATACTTAAGAATAATTTAAACCAATTGCGTTGTCCTAATTCATGTGTATTTAATTTTTTATAGAATTGTCCCCTATACGGTGACGCTTTCCAAGGCGGTACAAAGGAGCAATTGCGATGTTCTCTGCGTGATTGATAAGCATGTGCCACCAGAGCTGGTCGAGCAATTTAATGAACTGCGCTGTTTTGATAAGGCTTTCGATAAGGTGGTCTCTTGCTTCAAGTCCCAGAAGATGGGCTTGCCCGTAGTGTATGCTCCAGTCCCGGAATTGAATGATTACGACGATGTACGCAGCTATCAGACAGCTGCCAAGCAATCCTTGGATCGGGCCATTAAGGTGTGTAAAAAAGGAATTTCTAAATCTTTTGGTATTCACTGTTTGGTCTACTCTTTCAGAGTGGTTTCAAGTCGCCCATGTTGTTGGTACCCAAGAGCAAGAGATTTCCCCAAGCCGAACTCTGTACTATCCTGGGAGCAATGGAAGAGCTTTATGTGGTAAGACAATCCTTTGGATTTAGTGATTTTCCAAAAGCTCATTGATCTCACCTCAGCCCATACAATTGCGTGAGGATGTGCCGGAAAAGGAGAAGCGTGTCTGCAATCTCTTTGTCCATATGGATAATCCCAGTGCAGAATGTATTATTCGGGATGCCCTGATCTTGGAGTCTGGTCGTTTTGTGGCCCGTGACATTGGTAAATTTTTCGTAGATTTTAAATTTAAAAAAATTATTTAATATTGTGAATGACATTTTAGGTGGCGGCGATCCGGAACGCATGGCCCCACCAAAGGTGGAGCAGTATGTCCAGGGGCTCTACAGCAACATCTCGAAAACTGTCATCTCTGATACAGAAACTCTGAAAAAGGAATATCCTTTGTTTGCGGCCGTCAATCGAGCCAGCCGTTTGGTGGAAAGGCATCAGGGACGCATCATCTTCCTGGAATATGTGCCACCCAAACCGGCACGCAAGACCATTATGTTGGTGGGCAAGGGTGTGACCTACGACACTGGTGGAGCCGACATCAAGGCCGGTGGTGTTATGGCCGGCATGTCGCGAGACAAGTGTGGCGCTGCCAATGTGGCCGGTTTCATGCAGGTGGTCAACGAATTGAAGCCTGAGGATATTCATGTTGTGGCCGCCATGTGCCTGGTGCGCAACAATGTGGGTGAGGAATGCTATGTTTCGGATGAAATAATCACATCACGAGCTGGACTACGCTGCCGAGTGGGCAACACGGATGCCGAGGGCCGCATGGCCATGACCGATGCCCTGTGCCGCATGAAGGAGAGGGTTGTGGAGGAGAAGCTACCCAACCCACACATCTTCACCATTGCCACCCTCACCGGCCATGCCTTTATTTCTGCCGGCGAAGGCCAGTCCATTGCCATTGACAACAGTGTGGCTGCTGCTGACAATCACGCCCACAAACTGCAAAAAGCCGGCCAATGCCACGGCGAACCTTTCGAGGTCTCCACACTGCGCTCTTGCGATTTCGAATTCAATGCCGGCAAGGTGATAGGCGAAGATCTGGTCCAGTCCAATAGCCTGCCTTCGGTGCGTACACCACGTGGCCACCAAGTGCCTTGTGCCTTTATGATCATGGCCTCGGGCCTGGACAAGCACGGTCTCAAGTCGGAGGTACCCATCAAATACACCCATTTGGATATTGCCGGCAGTGCCGGTGAATACCCCAAAATGCCCACAGGGGCTCCACTTGTCACTCTGGTTAAAGCACATCTTTTGAATTAGTCCCATCATGTATGAGTGATTTCAAATAATTCTACTCTTCCGTACTTATTCTTTGTATTCTTTTTTGATATTCCTTATCTTTTTGCATCACTTACTGTATTCTAATGTATTTTATATATTTTATATATATTTTTTTTTATTTTTAAATTTAAAGAAATAAAGTCACGAATGAGTTCAAGATTCTCTTTGTTTTCTCTAGATAATTTCTTCTTCCTCTTCTTGTTCTTTTTTTTGACATTTGTTGTATTCCTTTTTTGTGGCTTTTGCATAATTCACGAGCAACTTGCATTTGAATTTCCTCTATGTGTGTGTGTGTGTGTGTGAGTGTGTGTGTGTGTACTGTTCTGTTCTCAGTGTTGTGGCAGTTTGACTCTTTGGTCTGTTTGGCAGCGTTGTTCTTTTATTTTTGTTGAGACCACAAGAACAACAACAGAGCCTACACACTCCCAACAGCCAAGAACAACCACTACAACAACAACAACAAGAACGATGCCATCGTAGAACCCGTTACCCGTTTACTGGCTGGCTTGTCAGCTGTCGCTTGCTTGGCCCCACTACCGCCACCGCCGACCTCGTTGCCTTCGGTTGCTGCCTTTTTACCGTTACCAATGCCTGGCTGACTGGCTGGTTAGCTAGCTGGTTGACTGGCTGACTGGCTGGCTGGCTTTGGAAACTCGGTCAAGAGTGTCTCATTCATGCTGTGATTGCATAATATACCGTTGTGCGCTTTCTTCTGCCGCTCCCTCTCCTTTTACTTGTGCGGCGGCTCAGCTTGTTCTTCTTTCTTTGCTGCTGCTGCTGCTGCTGCCGCTGGAGCTGGTGTGCCTTGGCAGAGCTGTTTGGGTGCGCTTCTAGGTAATTTATTGACGCATGCCAGGCAGCCCACTCCCTCCCCAATGTTCTGCCTTTGACAGTGACACAACCAGTTGCATTTGGCCATATTGGCATCAATACATTTTTGGTTTTGGTATCTCTTCTGTTTTGTTTTGTTTTGTTTTTGTTGGTGCTTTTGGGCTTATTGTTCTGCTGCTTCTTCTATGTCGTTTGGCTTGACTCTTGTTGGTTGCTGGTTGTTTTTATTGTTGTTGGTCACCATTAACGGTATTTGTTAATGATGTACAGCATACGTAAAAGATTCGCACATACACACAGACACACACACACAGGCACATAAGCACACGCAAGATATGTCCAAGTGCCGTTAGTTTTTTGAATTTATGGGGAAGACAGGCCAGAGTTCCAGAGTTGGTGTTGCGTTAACTGGCCCCAAACGGTGTGACCTGATTATGGCAGGACAGCCAAACTGGTTAGCTGATTTGGATTTCTCTGGCTGCGTGTGGATGTGTGTGTGTGCCTTAAATATTCGGTTTGCTTCTCAACAGGAGAATTTCAATGGAAATCTGATTCATTTTGAGGGCAACAATGGAAAATTATTTCGAGTATATCGAATAAATTCATTTCGATGAGAAGTGCAAGGAGAGGCGATTCATCATTCAAATTTCCATAATCAAAATTATATTTATATGAATTGCTGGAATGAAAAGACTAAACTGCAAAAAAAAATGAATGTGTTGATAGAAATAACAATCAGCAATATGAAAACACTTTATCAATCAAAGATGAAGCGAACAAAACGGACCAGCCAAGGCAAGAAGGCCAGGATCCATAAATTCACAAAAAAAAAAGACAAAAAAATAAAAAAGAAAACAATAACAAAATGAAGAGCAAGAAAAAACACTGGAAATGGATGAGACCCCTTGAGAAAGAGACCGAGTGAAAGAGGGAGAGAGAGAGAGAGTGAGAGAGAAAGAGATAAAAAGTGCGGCAACTTTAATAATAGCAAAACAACACCAAATGAGGGGAGTCAGTTGCCGGTGCAAAAGTTGCTGGCAAAATGCAACACCGGCAGCAGCAGCAGTTACAACAATAACAACAACAACAACATGAACGCTGGAACACCAAAGACAGAAATGATCTTAAATGAATGCGGAAGTTTTTCTTGGGGTTTCGTAACCAGCTACAAACAACAAACAACAGCAGCAGTGGCAAACGCTACCACCACCAGCACCGCCACCACTATTACCAACGCCACCACCATCAGCGTCACTGCAATCACCTCTATTACCGCCCCTTAGCCATCAAGATCTCTATTTTTCTCTCAGTGTGTGTGTGTGTGTGTGTGTGTGTGTGTGTGTGTGTGTTTGTCGTGGTGCTTCCAAAGAGGTCGGTGGCAATTCCAGTGGCACCAGCAATCCATGTTGCTACATTTAAGTTTGTACTACATGCACTGAGACATGTGTACGAACAGCCCCACCGCCTGGCCAAGCCAAACCAAGCCAAGTCGAGCCGATCCAAGCTCTGAGCGAATCAATTGCTACGAGTCCATAATCATAGATACAACTAGTCGGGCCAGACCAGGCCAGGCCAGCTCAGGCCCGGCTCGCCTCGGCTCGGCCAAACGTGAAACGTTTTATGGCTATTGGACATATTAAAATTAATCCAATGATTGCAGCCACTTGGGCCCGATGAACAGCAACAAGAAATTGTTAACCAATTGGCCATAACCAGCGCACGCCCCCCATGGCTGCCCAAAAAAAAGGGCCAAGCAAGGATGGACCGTGTGAATTTTGGCCCAAACCAGCTGCTGCCAAAACAGTTATTTGATAGCCACCACCAAAAAATATTGCCAAAAAATTCACACAAGCTTTATCATCATTTCTTTATGGGCGCAATGATCTGGAAGATCTGGTCGAGAAGCTTTCAGCCAGAGGCTGCAGCTGCTCAGATAGCATAGAGAGTTCAAGGATGCAGCACGGAATTCAACGTATTGAATGTCCTTTTTTTTTGGGTAGAACACCAGACGATTCAATTGCAATTTTCAAGAGCCTCTTTTCATTCATAAGCGAAACAAAACGTGTGAACGTGTCTGGGCCCAAAGAATCTCGGCCACACAAGAGTCCTGGGAATGACCAGAAAATCAGTAGACAATTTTCTGCATAAACTCATAAATATCAAAGTGGCTTAAACGACCCAAGAGGCGCCAACAAAATCAAACCCACACACACACATTCATACTTTCACCTTGAACTTGACAGATGGTGATTTGGTCTAGAGAAAATATAATTGAATAGTTAAAAAAAAAAAAAAAAACAAAGAGAAAGAAAGAAAGAAAGGAAAACAATTCACGTACAAAATATTTGACAACTCATAAATAAACGTTAAATTATGAAACTACCAAGATTATCTGGGAGAGGGTATACACACATACACAGACACACAAACACCCACGGACAGACACCACAGGCGCCGCCAACAACAAAGCCGAATCCATTCGAGCCGAGCCGAACTGAGCTGAGCTGAGCTGAACGAGTGGAAAAAGGCCAAAGCCAAATGCTCATAATCCACAATATTGTGTCATGTTCAAGATCAGCCAGCGAGTGAGTGAATAGGCAAGAGCATATCAACCTCAATCTCAAATGCTGGCCCACACCTTGTTTGCAAACAAAACGAGGGAAAATAAAAATAATAATAAAAAAAAAAACGAAAAAATTTAGTTGGAAAAGCGCCGTATGAAAGCAGTTTTGGAAAGGCCCAGCAAAGACCGCCGGCCTGGCCATTTCGGAGCTAAGCAAAAGTCTCACCCGCACTAAGTGAATTGGTGAAAATGGGTTCGGCACACGATGCCACCAACGTCACCGTTCACCATTCGCCGTTCGCTGTTCACCATTCAGCGTCAAGGCCCAAACGGCTGCTCAGTGGTTTGCCATTTTTATGTGAAAAATTATGAATTTTCACTTTCACCGCATGAGGCATTTTTATTTTATTTTATTTTCTTGTTATTTTGTTGTCTTTGAACTTGTGCGTTGTTGGGAGATTCGAATGTTTTTGTCAAGGCGCCTGCAAAGGTTGGAAGACCGAAAGGTGTGGTCCAAGGTCTTTAGAGATAAGATAGAATAACCAAACTGGTCCCACCACCAGGCCCACAGCCACATAAATTTATTACCCAGGCCAGGAGAGTAACAAGAACAAGAGGCCTACAATAATTTCCCAAGCCCAAGCCCAAGCCACAGCTCAGGCCAAGAAAATGCCTTGGCCCAGGGCACGAGCGGAGAGTGAGCGCGCGGCCTGCACAATTTGCGAGTAATCTGCGCTGATGAAGATGTCTATACGGATAAGATTAAGACACACACTACTAGGCACATGCAATGTGTGTAGCTTGGAACATTTCCGCGTCTCACAGCGGCCAAAGAGCTACACCCGACTCGGCTATATCAGAAAGAGAGCAAAAGAGGTGCAGAGGGGCGGCTCAAACTTTCAGCCCCTCTTTTCGAAGCTATAAATCAAGGCATAGACAGTGAGCCAAGACAGTCAGTCAGTCAGCCTGTCCTGACAGACTCTCTGGCTGGATTTTAATTACACCGACAGACAGAAAGCCTTAAAGCCAAAATAAACGAAATCCAGTTGGGTCGGCAACTTTGGGGAAACTCTTAAAACTTATTTGCTCTTAAGCTCGCAGCATTTTTGGTTGGCTTCAAACTTGCTACAGGTTGGTCGAAAGGTTCGAGCCCGGTTCGCTCTGGCCCGAAGCTTCGGTCTGCGGTGGAAACAATGTGGCTGCGACAGACACAACCAAACCAACGATGACGACGAAAACGACAACGACGAAGCAGCAGACGAAGACTTCTTCCACATTGAGTTCGTCTTCGATCATGGAAGTAATACGTCACAAGGGTGAACGTACTCGCGGATGTTAGTGGGTCACTATTTGTACGGTCAACGAACTTTTGCCCGTTTGTAAATATAAAACGAAAAAAAAAAAAAATACAAAATAAAATAAAATGAAAAGAGGAGAAGGAGGAAGAAGAAGAATTACAGCGGTGGTAAGGCAAAATGGGCGGCCAGTGTGGCTGCAGCTTCTGCTGCCTCGTCTTCTTCTTCTGCAGCTTCTTCATCTCCCAGTTAAGTTGGCCTGGCTTGGCTTGGCTTGACTTGGCTTTCTTTCTTAACTTTTCTCATGCATATATAAAGACACACTTACACGCACACTCGCACACCCAGGCCCAGGCCGCAGGGTGTTTCTGTTGTTGTTGTTGTCGCTGTTGGGGGGAGGGAGGTAAGAGTTGCACTTTTGTTGCTGTTCTCGACTTGACTGACTCGACTGGTTGACTTGACTTGAGTGAAACGCTGCAGCGGATTGCTGGCTAGCAGGCTCACTGGCTGGATGGCTTGGCTTGCATTGGCTTTGGCTTTGGGAGCAGAGTTGCAGTTTTGCCATGGCCAACGCCGTCGACGTCGCCGTAGTCGTAATTTACTTGGGCTATAGGTTGATCGTCAACATCAGCTCGTCTCGTTTATGCATCTTGGCCTAACTGCCGCCAAGCCACGCCGCCAAGCCACGCCGCCAACCCCTTTTGCCGCCCTCAATCCACTTGTTGCCATTTTGGTTGCATTGCTGCTGTTGCGGCTCAGCCACCCTCCCCTCAAAAGGCCGCCCACCGTTCTTAGTTGCATTTACTTGGTGTGTTCTTATTATGCTACCAGACCTACCTACCCACCATCCCCCTCCTTTCCCTATCACTCTCACAAACAGGTCTGCATAAGTATGAGTGTGTCTGTGTGTGTGTATTTGTTTGGTTCGGTTTGGTTTGGTTTTCTCGTGATTATCATGATCATCATTACCAACAGGCCACATTAATATCGTCATCTTCGGACCAGAAACAACAACAGCAACACACACACACATACACTCTAAGATGCCGGCTGCCATGACTTGTGGTGTTTGAATTGTGTGTGTATGTGTGTGTATATGTGTATGTGTGTGTAAGACCATAGAAATGCATTTCCGCATATTTTACACCACTAAAAAAATCGAAAAATGTTTGTTTACTCTTTTGTGTGCTCTCTCTTTCTCTCGCTGTATCTCCATCTCTTTTCCATTATCTCCTTCTTATTTATAATTTAATTGATACTATTATCATTATCTTCAAACGCTTAGGTCTCCATAATTGAGTTATTATTTTAACATTTATCTTGAGCCCGGTAGGATTTTGAAAGCTTATCGCTTTGGTTCCCTTTTTTCTGATAAGAAAATGTCACTGAACTTTGTTTAGAATTTTTTAATTTCGTTTGACTTTGCCCATTCTAAATGATTTCGCCTTTCGCTTATTTATGCTAATTCACAAACACACACACACACATACACACATATTAGCAAACATAAATGGCCAAATAAAAGGTCTTAAGAATGGGAAAATTATTTAAATGGTGTGTGAAACGGGTATTATTTTTGAGGGTCTCCTAAATTGTTTTTGTCATAAATATTTTAAATAATTAAAAATAAAAGTCGAATATGAAATCAAAGTTCTGAAAGTCTCAATTCATTTATGAACAAAAAAAAAATCAAAACTTATTTTGTCTGAGAAAGATAAATTCTCAAATTGCTTTTTTTTTTGCATAATTTTGTATAATTTTAAATTTGAAATTTTCTATATAATTTTTTGTTTTTTTATAATTTTCTATATAATTTAATTTTTTTTTAATAAAAAAAATTTTTTTTTGGATAAAAAAATCAAACAAGAGGAATTGTCAGTCTCCGCCTCTCAGGAGTATCGTGTTTTTTTTTTTTATCAAAATCTCAGTCTGTTTCAAATACAATTTCCTGAAATTTGAAGCTGATAAAAAGTCCGAGCAACAACCTCATTCAATATCAATTTCCCAAATTCCATAGTATCCGGCCCCACTGCCTACAAAAACTTTCTTGCTACATGAGGCAAATGCTTTTCCCCTGAATTTCGTTATCAACAATAGTGCACGATCATGCCAATAAAAGTCGAGCAGAAAATAGCTCTTTTCTGGCCGGTTACAAACTTAATGCAGTCCGCGTTAAAGTGTCAATGATCTCGTTTGTTACACAAAACACAAAAAAAAAAAAAAAAAAATAGAAAAGAAAACCTCAAACATTTCTCGCACGGAGTTCATTGTACTACAAACTACTGAAACGAAACATATGGCCAACTGATCGCAGACATAGAAACAGCGGGTAGGGGGGCTCGACATGACTCCAACTCGGTGGTAATGGCCAAATCATGAACGAACTTTTGCAAAAAGAAGATAAATTAATATGGTCAGCATGTCATGAATTAGCTTTCTTCTATGCGCGGTTCAGAAGCGCAGTCGAGACGAAGGGTTTGGGCGGCGGAATCTTTGGAAGGTGTTTAAGTGTTTGAACGAAAAGCGGGGTGGCCTCTGGCCAATGGAGTTGGAGATGGCAAGGTAACATGGCCAAACTTTCACGCAAAACGTACATTCAACTCTAGGGCCAAACTGAAGAAGTTGCCACACACACGCACACACACACACAGACAGATTTATATACAAAGATACAGAGCAACGAATACGTATAAATTCTCATAAATCAGCTGTAAGCCAAAGGGTCAAATACCTTGAAGGCGGTGTATGAAAAACGAAGAAGAAGAAGAGGAAAGAACAATAAAAAATAGCAACTAAAACAACAAACAAAAAAAATCTACAAACACGAACATTGACTGCAAAAAGGGCAAATTAAAACAAAATTAATTTTGTTTCGAAAATTTTTATCTAAAACGAGGCGACAACGCATGCCAAAAGATTAGATACATTTTCTTTTCCTCTTTCTATTTTTATTTTCACAGAATCACTGTAATTTTTGAGGAGAACAACATTATATGAAAATTTATTTAATATTTAAAATTAGAGTAGAAAAATAAAGACTTCTTGCTCATGGATACTTTTTTGGTATAGTGAAAAGGCTTTTTATTCATTTTTAGAATAAATAATATTTCCATTATCTTTTGATGAAAATCTTGAAATTTATTCAAAAGAGTAATTGAAATTCTTTAAAAAAAAAATATAGACCTTAATTTTTAAGTTTTTTTTTAGTGTCTTTCCAAATTCTTTTATAATTCAAACAGTTGATTCCTGGCTTGCTGAATATTATAGTCTCTTTTTAAGATTCTTGTCCGCCATAAGTCATATGAAAATTCCTTTTTTTTATTCTTAAATCGAATTTTCATATACCAAAATTTATTCAGTTTTTATTTAAATTGATCAATAAATGTGATGTTATAGGCTTGATGGTTCTTTTGCTTCCGGAAAATGTGTTTCGTTTCATTTCGAAAAGAGTATGAAAATCTGAGCCATGTGGAGGCAATTCGCACCTCAGCTGGTGGCACCTGCGAGCTGTGTTCTATCTTTACAGCTGATTCTCACACAAATACCTACATACTCTCATACATATACAAATACAAAGTTAATTGCCTCAAATCTCATTTATCACAGCGGCGTCTTAGGCCGTCAGAAGTTTGTTCTAATTTTGTACAGTAGCTGAAGTCGGCAACGGCTGGGCTTGGGGCAGCAGCAAAGCTTCTTAGTTCTTCTTGGTCTATCGGTAAGGCAATCACACACAAATGGATACAATTTTATAGATGTTGTTGTTGTATAACTCTTGCTGTATGTGTGTGTGTGTGTGTGAGTTTGTTATATAAACTACCGGGTTGCCAAGTGCGCGCACCCATCGCATATGTATTCATTTCATGCACACATCAAAAAGAGTTTTTTTTGTTTTTTTTTTTTTTTTTTTTTGAGGATCAGTGGGAATCAGAGTGTGGGAAGAAAGCACGGAGTGAAGAGCCAAATAAAAAACCCTAAAAATACTTATGTGTGGTCATAAAATAAGCCAACAAAAAAAAAGAAGCAAGCGTGAGTTACGTTCCAGGCAGTCACTCAGCCAGACAGCGTCATCATCATAAGCTTACGACTTTTCTGGCCGTGTTTGGCCAAACAAATGCAAAGCAAATTAAACATTGAGACTGTTGCCACATTACCTACTCCTCCTCCTCCTACCCCCACCCGACAGTACCCACTTGCCAAAAATTAAAAATAATAATAATAAACCAAAGAACGACAGTCCACAATGGAGATGATGATGATGATGATGGTCATCATGATGACGACAACAACGATGATGATGATGACGACAACGTTGCTACGTTTAATGCGCCACGGTGTTACCAAAGTGGCAACGACAGTTGAGGGCATTCACCTACCAAAAAAAAAAAGCCACATATATATGGCATATGTAAGTGTGTGTGTGTGTGTGTATGTCATACATATGCAGCATACAAAGTGTGTAAGTAAAAAAAAAAAAAAAAAAATACAATTCCCCAATTTCAATGCTGTAACCGAAAGCGGGCCCGTCAATCCCCCAAGTCAGTTCGCCAGTGAGACATCCACTAGTTGCTGGCCGTCAGACCAACTGACACACACACACATACACACGCATACGCACAGCCGAAACTTTTTCGGAGTTTCTGGTCTCAGAGTGCGTTTCTCCCGCTGCTGAGACTCTATGTTTCTGTCTGCTTTGTTTGTATGTAAAAATTTTTTGCGGCTTTTTTGTGGTCGTTTTTTTTTTTTTTTTTTTTTGAGGGGGTTTCATTGTCACACACACACATACACATATAAGCATGGACAGACAACGACTCACTTACAAAGCAGCACAGGCTGAGCTTGTTGTAATAACTTGGGAAACACGTTCCTGGCTGGTCCGCTTCTGGGCCAAAAGCAAAATAAATAAATTTAAATGAAAACGCCCAGCAAATTTGGCTGCGCTTGACTTTGGGCCGAGGCCAAAATGAAAATTTTTTATTTGAAAACTAAACAATTTTGTTTTTTTTTTCCCCTTTTTCACAGATCACCTGAGTCGGCGAAAGAAAAAAGTTCAAGCAAAACAAAAACAGCTGATTGACTTGTCAATTGAAATAGCCTTAAGAGCACAAGCTCATACAGAGCCAGAGAGAGTGAGAGAGAGAGGGCCGAACACGAAAAGAGAGTCAAGCCGATCTGCCTGCAATGCTGGCGTCGCCGATTGAGCAATGCAACTTGAAATAATGCGGAAGTGTTGCCAGCAAGACTGCCGAGGCAGCGACGTCGGCAGTGACGTTTGCTCGAGCTTCTCAGGCCTGCATTGCTCATGTAATGCAGTCGCTGTTGGCGTCGCTGCTGCCAACTCAGCAGAGAGTCCAACTGGTTTCCAGCAAACAAACACACACAACTACTTCGGAGAGCTTACCTCTCTGTGTGTATGTGTGTGTGTGTGAGTGGTTGTCACTGTTTAGGCAAACATTGTTTATAACTTGTTTATATAAATATTGTTAATTTGGTGGGACTAGATGGCTAAGCTCTCTTCCGCCCCTCGCCTTCGACTTTCGAATGCCGGCAGTGGCGTCTACCATACCGGTCACTCTCTTCATCTCACAAAGAGTCTAAAACCAATTGAATATGCAAGCAAGCAAATGTGTGTGTGTGTGCGAGAGAAAGAGAGGGATAATGCTTTGGGTGCGCATCATTAAATGTGTAATTAATTGCCTGGCTCCCAATATCAAATCAAAATCGTTTTAATGAATTGCACAAAATTGCTCAGATTGTCGCTGATTTGTTGCGCGTTTAATTTGCCAACATTATTAGCCTCAATTGACATTTCGACGGCTTGGGGAGTATCAAGCTGGGCGGAATAAAAATCTCATCTGGCAGAGAGAGAGAGAGAAAAATATGGAAATATTTTAATTCGAAGCCATAAAGAAGGAAAGCTGAGTTGGAGAAAAGATTATCTTTATATTTCTTGGTCAAACACAAAATAACCTAGAAATAGAAATTCCCAACCAACTAACTTGGACTTTAATTTCAAATCTATTTTAGCCTCAGGGCTATTTCCCCAAACTCCCCGCTTTCTCATTCTCATTTTTTTTGTAAATCTTGTGGGGGCATCCAGAGCCCAGCAGGCAATTGCATTAGATTCATACACACGCACACACATATGGACACAATTACATAGGTAAAAGTTACATATGCATGAAAAGAATCCCAACTGGTAATGAAAATAAAGTGCACGTCGCATGCAGTAATAATAACAATAAAATAAAATAACAAATTACACGCAACACTGAGGCCGGAATATATACACATATGACTGTGTGTGTTTGTGTGTGTGTGTGTGTTGGGACATGCACGCCGCCAATAATTACACAGACATGGCATAAAAACAAAACAATCAAAGCCGCTTTTACTTCAAGGAACCGAGGAGTGCCGGAGTTGGCCCATTTAAGCCAAAAAGAGAGAAAGAGTGAGATAGAGAGAGGGTGAGAAGGAGAGAGAAAGAGAGAGTGGCTAGTGATACTGAGAAGTATTTAGGGCGGCCTTTAGCACTCCATAAAAAATTGTTTCAAACTAAAAAGTTTGATCGGCCCGTAAAAGGCTGACTAAGAGCGAACCTAGCTCGGTGTCTCTTTGTTCTAGAGAGGCAAATTTACTCTTAGGTAAAAAGTTCTGCCTTGGCCAGGCCGCCGCCATACATAGACATAGGCAGATGTAGAGATTGTGGCTAACACACACTCAGGCACACAAACACACAAACACACACATAGAGAGGCGGAGGCCTTAGCTTAGTTGTGCAGCTCAGACAATCTGGGTCACATTTTGCCATTGAACCGGTGACGTCACAGCAGGGCAATGACCGCAAAGCACGACCAGCAGCAACCACACTATCAGCAACAGCACCAGCAACAACAACAACAACAACAACAAAAGCAGCAAGACTAGCATCACCAGTAACCATTGGAAAGCGTGCAAGCAAACATTTTTTTTTTTTTTACAACGACAACACGAAGAGCTTCAGCTTCATTTCTGGTTTGGGTTGACTTGGTTGGTTGGCTGCGTTGGTTGTTGGCGCTTTGGCCTCAGTTTACCTGGTCTGTTGCCGCCGTCGCAATTGCCATCCGCTGGGTGATTTGTTGCTAGAGCAAAGCTAGGCGACGTTCCCTTGGCCGCCCCGCCCCTGCCACACCACCGCCCCACTTCATTAGTGATGATCATGGTGGTGGTGGGGGTGGTGGAGCTGGTGCTGGTGGCGTTGACCAACTTGGATGTTGGCGTTTGGTATCGTGGCGGAACAAACATGATTTGGGTGCTGACTCCCCGAGTATCTGCCTGCTTGCCTGGCTGGCTGACTGGTGTGTGTTTTTAACTTTTGCATTTGAAATGCGTTTGACTTTGATGGCTTCTCCTACAGTCAAGGAAACAAATGGACAAAATGCACAGACTAAACCAAACCATTTCCGCACTCGTTTTGTTAGCTTTTTTTTACACTCTCGCCAAACTCACCAAAATTTTATTTTTAGAATCATATTCAGATAAAGAATAACGAAAGCACACAGTATGCGTTGCGGCTCTTGTTAGCTAATTTGCCGAGCGGAGACCAGCGCCGAAATAGCTCAGTTGGGAGAGCGTTAGACTGAAGATCTAAAGGTCCCCGGTTCAATCCCGGGTTTCGGCAAATGATTCTTTTTTTTTTAATTTTAATATTTTTTCAACTTTATGAATTTTAGTTTATAGTTTTTTTTTTTTTTTTTTTTTTTTTTGAGATAATATATATATACTAGTCGAGCGAGGGAAGCGGGAACTTTATGGTATAAATATCTTGCGGCAGCGGCACAGAAAGTTAAATTTATAATAGAGAGATTTCTTCTGACTCTTGGTTTTGTCTTCAATAAGGTTTTATCTATTAAATAAATATTCTTCGTTTTTATACAATTTGTTCTACGTTTTCATTATCAAAATTAATATTTTTTATATTTATTTCATATTAATTCAGAAGTTTTCTGTGAAATAATTATCAATTTAATCAAATTTCTGATTCATTTTTATTTTATATTTTTTGTCTTCGTCTTACATAGAACCGTAAATTATTATTTTTACTTAACATTATTTTCTGCCCGTAGAAATCTATCCATATAATATTTCTTATCAGATTCTCTCTAACCTCTAAAATATTTTAAATATTATAAAAAAAAAATATTCTTATTATTATATTTATAATTATTTAATTTAATATATAATCAATTCACATTTTTGATATATTTTTTGTGAAACATGACTTTTATATTGGAATCAATTCAATTAAAATACTAATATTAAGACAACCACTAAAGAATAAGGATTGTAAGTTCAATTCCCAGGCGAGTCCAGCTTTTTGAAGGGTAATCAATTTTTTATTTTTATTTTTTTTTTTTTTGTGAGTTCAAACCTCAGTTAAGGCGACTTATTTAAATTTGGTTTATTTTTTTCTCAGTAAATAATTTAAGCCGAAACCCCCTCAAAATTTTGAGAATATTTTGAGGATTTTTAAAATTTTTACTTTTACTTTTTCTACTTTGTTCTAGACTCCTGTCAATCAAGGTTAGCCTATCTTGTGGTCTGTTCTTCATCAAATTAAACTAAGCCGGCGCAGCAAATGCTGACCAGGCCGAAAACACAATGGACCTTGAAAGGTGGTGCGGCTTAAGGGACACGCACAACTCAATCAAACAGCGGGCAGGGCTCTGCATAGACAAGGACATGCCAAACAATTGTCCTAAAAAGGGAAATGCAAATCGCTTTATTAACGCAGACGTTGACACATTGGTCCATCGCATTGTTCTTTTTAGCCGATTGTCCGGCCAGTAAAAGTGAGACGAATGCGTTGACAGAAAATCGGCGTGTGTGTGTGTGGGTGTGGGTCAAAAGGTGAGCTGCTAGTGCAGGTAAATTTGTGAACCGAATCAATTGAATTGTCCACCACTCGCTCGGTCACTTTGTTCAAGTGGACAAGGAGGATCTAGCAAATTCGGATTGAATTGAATTTAGCTCGGAAAAGTGGGGGGAGGCGTACTCAATTGTCTCCATTGATAGACCAAATCGTGCAGCTGCCAAAAAAAACAAGGAAATATGCAAAGACCGCTGGTGCCCAAAACAGCTGCGTTGTGGTTAAGAAGATTGGACAAGGCGCGTGCTAAGCCACCACAAAAGCCATTGACTCCCCAGCCAGGAAAGTGAAAGATTCAGGACAACGCCCAAGTATCGCATATCCGTTTGGCATAAAAAAGAGACTCCTAAAACGTCTGCTGCCAGGAACCACATGGCGCCCTAGCTAGATCCTGAGAGTGTCTTTTGCATAAAAAAATCCTGATACTCTGGGCGTATTTTTTTTTCTTTTTAATTTTTTTTCTATGCCTTTTTTATACAATTTTTTATTCACGATTTTTTTTATGTATTGTTTGGGTATTGAAAGTGAAAGATGAGGCAGCGAGGCACCCTCAAATTGCAGCATCTTTTTTGGCCGCGTGCCCAGGAAGTGTGGCAGCCGCGAAAAAGAAAAAAAAAAAAAAAACTAGAAAAAAAAGTGAAAAGATCCTTTTGGCAGGAGCATATTGTGTGCAACTCTATTATAAGGTTCTCGATGATAATCAAGGAAATGATTTCTTAGCCCAACCTGAAGGCATTAGAATACCCAACAACCACAGCAGTTTTATTTTTTATGCCCCTTCGCACCGTCAGTTGTGTGTGTTTTTGTTTCTGAGAGTCCCTTTTATTTTTTTGCTGTTAAGGGTGCTTTTGTGGTTGGTGGGTCCTTTTTACTCTCAGTTTCGTGCATGTTTTGCGTCTTCAAGCACACCCTTCTCTTTGAGGGTTTGTCTTGCTTTGTTTTCCTTCGGGGCTCTTGGGCATGTGCCATGGTCTGCTCAACAGATGCGCTTAGAATTTAGAAATATGCAAACTTGTATTAGGGCCACAGCGACATAAGCAAAAGTAACTTACAACTTATTACATACACAATGATTACGTTGCCTCTCATATAGGTAAGTGTGTGTGTGTGAAGGGTTGCCCGACCATATGCGCCATGTAAATTTTAATAAATTTGTAGTACAAATTTCTGTAAAAGGTAATAGGCACCCAGCGCAGCTTAGCCCAGCAACAATGTTTAGTAAATTATTTTGTAGGATTTACACCAAAAGAAAAGGGCCTGCGGGAGTGTCAGACAGAGATAGAATGTTTGGGCTGGAGGAGGGAAACCTGGCAACAAAATATTACAAAATACTCGCACATTCTTTGGGGTGTCAGGACAATGGGCCCAAATCGAGGTATCCTTCAAACTTTTTCAGTTTCAAAAAGCTGAGTTGGTCGAAAGCTTATGGATACAACTGTCCTCAGGATCTGAATATTCCCGGAATATTTTATATATTTTTTCTTTTTTTATCCTTTTTTATCCATTTTTTTCTCATATTAATTTTTTAGGATTCTCAGAATCTGATCATTTCATAGGACATTTTCCATGCACACTTTATCTTTGATTTATCCTTAATTACTCATGACTTGTTTCCCTCATTTTTCTTTCCTTTTCTTATTTTTGCTTTACTTTCAAAATTTGATTTTAGTTATTTACTTGGTCCCACCGTCTGCTCCACCAATATGTGAGCTAGGACATTTCTCTCTGCAGCTGCGCAAACAGGCTCACCTCCTTGGTTGGTGGCAATTTGCAGGGTTGCTTTGTGTGTGCCCCCTGCCAGCTGATAAGGTTCCTGCTACTGCTGTTTCTGGTTTCATGTCCTCCTGTTAACAGAATCTACAAAATTTCTTTTTCTCTATGGGCCGAAGACGCCCACGCAAACCGGTGCCCATTTTGGCGCCAAACTTACACGGACAACGCAGCACGCGTGCATTGATAATCTATGCAGGCTGCCGGCCAACTCTTTCAGATGTTCCGAGTCAGAGTCACCACACTTGAGAGTTGGCCAGAAAGAAAGAGAAGCAGCAAACCAGCAAAAGACAGAGGGAGATAGAAAGATAGAGTGAGAGAGGGAGCGAGCAAGCGAAAGATGGCTTGTGGCATTGCCGTATTGAGTGTGTGCCACGTGCATTGCATAAAAATTTCTTATCATTATCGTAACGGTAATAGGCACCCAAAGTCGGGCAGTAAGTCGTGGGTGTATGCCAGACTAAATGACAGAGCAAGACAAATGATATTCCTTTTTTGGCAGTACTCATAAATCGCCCCAGCCTGTGTGTGGGCGTTGCCTAAGCTAGGCTACCCCAGACATAACTGTGTTTTGCATCCCTAGCATGCGGCAGGCCAGCGCGCATGTCCTGGCCAAGTTCGAAAAAGAAAGTAAGTTGACCTTCTGCTCGACGCTGTGCGCCTGCTGCAAATCGACGTCGGTAAGTTGACTGTTTTCACATAAAAATATTAAATTTATAGCCCCCAAACTGTCGTGATGAATGTCGCTGGCCCGGCACGACATAGCCTCGAGTGAAAGCATAGGGGAAATTTCTAAGCAACTTCTAAGCCGGCAGCATTCCTTTTTCTAAAAATTTCTATGCAAATATCTGCGGAGCAGGCGCCAAGAAGCTGACAGCAGGAGATTGGAATGCGGTTAGCTTGGTGGTAACAGTGAAAACGGTGAAAACAGTTCAAAATGCTCAGCTGTTTGCTGTTTGGAGCACGGCCCACTCCCGCCCACTGCTGTGTCCCTGACACCGTGTGACGAAAATGGAAATTTTCTAATGGCCAATTCGACTAAAAACGTATTCAGTTTTTAGGCTAAAACGGTGTTGAGTTAGTTTTATGCTAAATGCCAAGTGCTTGACAAGTGCTTGCCGAAAAATGTATGCTCTTCTCGGCCGAACTATTTGTGGCCCCTGACCCTGACCTAGCGAACTCGAACTACCAAAAATTTTGAGCCGGCCAAAATGCTGTCTGAGCCTATGGGCGGGCATGGCTTGTCGGCTGCCTGCGAGCCTGTTCGAATGCACAAGAAGATTGATGACTTGACGTTTTAATGATGTGTTAAATGCCCATAAAAGTCAAAGCCACAAACATTTTCGGCTCACACAAACACACACACACGCACACACACCAGAAGAGAAGAAAGTACTTTAGAAAAGTTACTTGGTTTTTTTCACTCACTTTTTTTATGTTTTCTTTATCTATAAACACATGTCGTTAGATATGCTTGCCTGCTCGGCAAAGTTGGAAATTATTTTTTTAAATCAACTAATATGCCACATGTGCCAAGTGCCAAATGGCTGCTTCCGTATCGTGCTGCTTTATTTTCTTGTATTTTATCCATAAACTCATATGAATAAGCCAGTGTGTGTGTGAAAGAAAGAAAGAAAGAAAGAGACAGCATAAGTGGGGCAATGAAAATACAATTCAGCTGCAAATAACTTTCAAGTGCTTATATTGTGGGTCGTGTGTCGACGGCTGGGTTCTGTCTGGGCACCTGTTCGGGCAAAGCCACAAGTTGGCTCTTTAAGAAACGGCGCCATTTTGTAAAATTGCAGGCCAACTTACAACACAACGCACGCTTCAAATTTTCAAAACTTAAAATTAAACAAGCTCCAAACAACAACAACAACAACAGCACCAACAATAGCAACAATAAATAATAATAATACATTTATTATACACACTCTCATTAAATTTTATACTCTCTCTGGCTTTCTCTCCGCTATTGTGTGAGTGTGTGTGTTGGTGTGCTTTGTCCGCCTTTCGGATTTTATGAGGGCCGCATGTAGCACATGCAATGGATCAATAGCTTTGCCGCCATCTCCAGAACCCGATGCTGGGGCTGGCCAGAGTCGATACACATGCGGAACTGCTGCATTTTCGCTTACCAGGCTAGCAACTGGCACAGCAGGCCTCATACCGGAAGTAAATTATTTAGAGCACTTCCGGAATGTTAACCCCCCCCAAAGCCCACTGGGTGGTTATTTTTCCTTTTTCTCGCTCCCGCTCTCTTTATGTCTCTCACTCACTCTCTCTCTCTCATGGTGTGTATCAAAAATTTCGATATATAAAATCAACGAACTTGATGGTCTGCTAGCCTGGTTCTTACACGGTCTGATCTAAAAATAAGCGAACTTTCAATTTAAAACATAGATGGCATAGCGCCACCTATTTTGGTGATTTTAGTATCATTAGAAAGTTAAATCCTTCCACTTTCAATGGGAGTTCAATCGTTTAAGTATTTCGAAAATTGCTTCCGTTTTAAGTGAGAAAGTTTTGGGGATATCGAGTGCGCAACTCTTCACATGTGGACGAGTCGATTTGTTTGACTCGATTTTTGTTTGTTTTTGTTTCGGTCAGTTTTGTGGGGATTTTTGCGTTTTCGGCTAATGTTTTTAGGCGTTTTTGGTATGCGACCACCTGCACCCGCCTCTGCTGGCCTAATGACGGTATTTTTATAGTAGCTCCAAAAATGTCGATGCAGTTGTACGAGCAGAGCGGAAATTCACCAATTTTAACCATTCACTCTCCCCTTTTTTTTCTCCGTTTTTGTCGTGGAATTTTTTCTCTTTCGGTATGCGTTGCCTATTGATAAGTTCTATGCGCCCAACTCTTTGACGCGCCAAGGGTTACTTTCACTTACTGCCAGCTAGCTAGCCAGGACAACAAATACAAAATAGACCGGCACCCTCAGAACACAGAAGCCCTAATCAAGTGAGGGTAGTTTTCGAGCGCCCAGTTGTATGCTATACTAAATGTAAACGGCCACAGTGGTTTTGTGTGTATGTGTGTGGGTGTTCTTGGGGCTATGTAAGATTACAGTTACAGTTTCTTAGCGCCACCACTCAGCCTATGCGGCTCGTATATGTAGTTTTTCCTAAGAGCGCAGGACACTTTCCTTTTCATTAATGCGTAGACCACACCCACTCACATGCTACTCCCGGCTTATATAGATACACATGTGTATGTGTTATGGTGTTTTTGTGTGTTTTCTCAACTATTTTGTATACATTTGAAATAGTTTAGTCAGCCAACGCGCTGCTTCTGTTCCCCTGTTAGTCTGATATGGTAATACTGTTAGTTTTGAAACACTATAGTTTCATAGTTTCTCCTATTTATATCTATCTATGTCTGTCTGTCTGTCTGCAGCTATATCTGTGTTGGATATTTTATCTAATGCCTGAATGCCTGTTGTTGTTGTTGTTGTTGGAACAAATAACATGCGATATTTTTAGTATATTCCTGGGTTTCTTTCCACCGCAAATAATATATAGAATATACAAGTAAACACACACAAATACACTAACAACATAATGCTGGGCTCCTCATTGTAATATATGAAAAATCCATTATTATGAGCGCCAAGTTTGAATGTGTATGATTTGCCAGTGGCTAAAAGACACCTGAAAACACGGAGCATAATGACACTGCCAACCGTTTAAATTGAGCCCCCAAACGGTTGCCGTTTTAGCTGATAAAGATTGCATAATTTACCTGTACCCAACCGGGTCACAGCAAAAATTGTAGCACTCTTAACGGTGACACAGTTTCCCGTAGGTGCGCTCACACGTGCTGAAACAAAAAAAAAAAAAAAAGTTATATAAAAAAACCTCCCCGTAATCGGAAAGGTACCGCTTAGCTTTTTTTTTACCTTTCATTTACGTTTGGCTGGGAAGGTGGTGGACTTTATTTGGGGGTTGAGCAAATAGGGGGTTGCCGTTAGAAATTTCTAAGCTTTGTGTATGCCGGGAATTTTGATATTAGAAGGTATCAGGCCAACAGAAATGCAAGGCAGAAGCTTTTGGCATTAGCACACCCGATGCAGAGAGAACAGCGCACATCCGATGTGCGCATGGCTATTAAGAGTGATAGAATATATTGTTATACTCTTTTCCTAAGCAAGTAGAAAAGGAACAGTTCCATGGATTTGTGAGTGGTTCCAGCATTGTTAGAATAAATCGTTTAAGCTCCGTCATTTATAGGAGGAGCTAGAGATCATCAAGATTATAGTATTGGAACCATTCGCAATTCGAATTCCTTGGTTCAGCAGTAACTGAAAGTGTTTATGATGGGACTTAGATTCAATATTTTCGGGACAGATTGAATCCATCCACTAAGCGGAGCTACGGGTTAGTCCTCCTGTAAATGACCTACCGGCCTAGCTTTCCGTTTTATGGACACCTAATAGCCATAATGATAGTTATGGTCGTTGAGAGGTCGAGAAATTTTTTTCAAAATATAAAAAGTTTGAATTCCTTAAGCTTTTTCCATCTCTAAGAAGTGTATACGACTATTGAAAACCTAGCGAAAGCCTTTCGTACTTGTTCAACGTATGTTATCTTTTTAGAGGGCGTCGAGTGGGCTGTGTTCCCACGATGTGTGCGTGTGTTGGGGTCAGCTGGCGGGGTGGCGTATTTGTCACTTATAACGGTAAATGAAATTCGAGCACACAAATAAAATACAACAAATACGATATTCAACCGTGAACGCCGGAAAGTATGCAGCCAACAACAGAGTCTCTCTCTTTTGTCTCTCTTTGGCGGCAGCTTGTGGAGCCTTGTCTCTTTTTTTTGGTCGCTGTGATTTGGTCGACCTGAGTGGCTATTGCTGCTGAGTGCCTGGTGTATATGAATTTCTGGAGCTTTGAAGATTATAAACTCACTTAAGAGACGCTTTGATGTCGAGCGGTGAGCATGCTTAAGGCATCACCTCAATTAAATCAACTTAGGACGATCAAAAGCGGGCCCACAAAAGGCCAACAGACACTTTACGTTTGCATCTCCAAGAGGGCGTTGCCTGGCAGCGCCGCCGCGCAAGTCGCATTTAAAGGATACGCTAACAGGCTGCCAGCAAACCGCACAAGCCCAATTCACTAAGCACCCCAATAACATAAAAAAAAAATATACTTGTATATATAAATATACATGCAGAGTGGCCTGGAGTGGCGAGGACTGTTAAAGTTGCCCGTACTAAAATAAAAATACAGTAAAACATTTTGCGTTGCATTAAATAAAATTGATAAAATAGCAAACAGATCCAAGCCAAACAGAAGAGAGAGAGGAACAGAACAGTGAAGGAGGAGGATAAGAAAAAAAACAAAACTCATAAATAAATTGTTGCTGACTGGTCAAATGAATACGGGGCATGTAAACAAATATTTATACATATGTAAGGGCGGGCCAGAGCGAGTATCTGAGAGATAGATTGCAAGAGTGAGACAAGGAGACAATGAGACAGAGAGAAAGAGAGAATGAGTGGCAACGGCAATTGCATGTATCTGTGTCTATGCCTAGGTATGTATCTGTGGCATGTATTTAATGGACTGGCAACATGTGTAGCATATTATTTACACAATTTAATGTATTTAAATGTAATTCTTTTTATACCCAGCCTTAATGCACAGGACACAGATACTGAGACCCACGCTCGCCAGCCACACATATGACGGCACAGTTTGGCCGATTTTCGCACACAAATACAAACGCAATGATGTAAGTATATGAAATGTGAATAGGTTCGCAGGATACGCGCGCAAGTATCAGAGTATTTACGCTCTGGAACAAACAGATTGAGGGTGGCATGGAGTGTCGTGGAGTGGCATGTAGTGGCTTGGAGTGGGGCGTGGGCTTATCATCATCAAGAGCCATAACATGAACAGGGCTATGATATAGCCCGGCGGGGTGGGGGGCCAGGGTGTAGGTAACTGTTACCACTGCCAATGGTGCTTGGTGGTGGCGACTCTTGCCGCATAACGCTGCTCGGCACTCTCGTATCATGTCGACACGTTTATGTTCAACTTGTTGTTACCCTCACCGTTTCTTTTTCTTGTTGTTGTTGTTTAATATTGTTCTACGTGGCCTTCCAGGGTAGTGGAGAAGGTAGTGAGGTAGTTCATCTGTGTATATGTCTGCGTGTTTATATGCCCATTTCCTGGTCTGGTCGCACTCCCCATTTTCTCGTTGGACAAAAATGGATTCGTTTTATTCTTCTTTCAATTTTTTTTTTTATTTTTATTTTCTTCCTTTCTTTTGGGGTAACATGTAGCTGCCAGGAGCTTACTTTTTCATTCGGTCTATGTGTGTGTGTGTGTGTGTGTGTGTGTGTGTGAGTTGGAAAGTACATATATTTAGATTTGTTATCCACTCCCATGCCAAGCTCGCTGATATGTATAAATTTATATACAACAATATATGCATAGCTTTATAGTACACATGGAATAATATATTTTTATATATCATTTTATATATCTGTGCATACATACATATAAGTTTTGGCCCTCAAAGCCAACTGGCACTGGGCTATCAATGCTGCCATGTTTCCTTGTTCAAAGTTCAAGGCAACCAGACCAACGATTGCAGATATACCGTTTACATATGTATTGGATTAAGGTCCAAATATAAAATGTATTTGCTGGGAGGGCTGGCAGGGCTGGGACGCGCAGGGGGGCTTACTTAGCTATGTAAACAAGTTGTTTGGACAAACAGGCTAACAGCGACAGCCAAATCATGAAATGGTTGACCATTCAGAAAGTTGAGTCAAAAGAGACCAATTCGAGTCAGCTGGCCGACAGAGAACGAGCTGACAAGGACTGTATCTCTGCCATATGAAGGCTAGGCCCAACTTTCACTTTCCGCTGGCACGGGCATCAATAATGAAGTCATTCAGCTGCTAAACACTGCTAAATGTTTGCCATAAAGCAGTCTCCGATGGTCTGCCATAAACCTAGGCCAGACAAGCCCCACAAACTGCAGGCAAGTTCAAAAACCCCACGGGCCTCTCAAGTTTATTGTACTTTCAGCGCGTGCTTGGCTTAGTTCAGAGCAGAAAGAGGGACAGACAAAAAATGAGAGAGACAGAGAGAGAGAGAGAGAGAGCTTGGTCTCGGCTCTAATTGTTGGCATGTCTATGAAAATGCATTTTCTAACAATGTCCACGGCAGGTCTAATTGCTGATCGTGTGACTGGGTAAGCCAAGCCAAGCCAAGTCAAGTCAAGCCAAGCTCAAGGAGAATCGGTGGAGAGGCCAGTGATTGCATAGAGGACAATTGCAATTGACGGCGAGTGTATTTCTTTCATGTTTGCTATAATTTTTTTTGACGCTTGAGTTAAATTTCAAAAAAGCATTAAGCGTCTCTGTGGCGTCCCGTTCCAGCTCACAGCGGCTCCCGTTTCCTTCACCCCCTAAACTCGGGTCCCTCACTTGCCACTTTTAATGAGGAAGGAAATCGCTCTAATTGGATGTCAACAAACATATTAAAAGACTCTGTCAGTCAGTCAGACAGTCCCACCGCTTTGCTCAACTCTTTAAGTATTTCTTTTCCACTCTCACCATCTTGCTCTCCTTCTCCCCCGTCCTCTGTCTTCATCCAGAGTCTCATAGTCTTTTAGTTTGATTTTGATACTCTGTGCGCATTTCCTTGTGATGATTGTGTGGGCAGTTTCCGGAAATTTTAGTACAGTGCGATAAGTTAATTGTATATCATCGTCAGCATTGTCTGCTCGACTGTTTTTTATATTTTGTGCTACGTTTTTCTTTTTGCAAGACTTTAATTGAGCCAAACTGCAGAATGACATATAGACTGACAGACTGACAAACGGTCCAACAAATAATGCCGAGGCTTAATGCAGTCAGATCACAACAAATTGAATTATATGCCAACGGCTGTTTTTAGGTTTTTTCTTTTTTTTCAGCTTAAATTTTCATTGATATATCCGCTTCAAAAAAAAAAAAAAAAAACAGATGAGAAGAATGCTAATCTAATCATTCTTTGGAGCAAGAAGCCAGACGCCCAGAGTCACAAAAACTTACTCCCAAAAGTTACCTTCAGAGTTTCGAATCATATAATGTTTGAAATGGGAAATAACTCGAGGCAGGGACTGTCTAGGTCAAGGTACTATATCCTAAGCAGATCAAGTTTTTTTTTTTTTTTTAATAATTATAAGTCGATATATAGATAAGTCTCATCTGATTAAACTCAAGTCCAAAAATTTAACAATTATTTTAGAGTCGAAAAAACTTTAAGAAGAGTATGTATTCTTCGGCCTTACTAAAATAACCTTTCACACTATTTATTTATTTTTATTTTTTTCCTGCTTCTTTAGCTTTGACGTAGACTCAGTTCATTCAACTCTCGCCCCAGTGAACTTAGCTGAGGTTATTTTTACTTGCCAGCCAACAAACAGCAGAGGCAGCTCCCCCCACATAGCCACTGCCGCCCCCTGGACCATTTTACATAGTTGCCATGCTAGTCACCCAGACCAGCCAGATAGCTAACTCTCAGCAACAGCAGCACCAGCCATGCAGACTCTTCCGAATCATAAAGAGAGAAAGAGAGAGAGTGAGAAAGAGAAAGACTACAGAGAGCTTAGATTTATAGGGCTGAGTGACTGGTTGGCTCGTTGGTAGGTTGATTCGGCCAGTTGAGAGGCCTCTGCCAACGTTTGATGTTTTGCTTGGCTGCAGTTTCTGGTTGTTGTTGTTGGTATTGTTATTGGGTTGTTTTGCTTCCTTATTGGGTGAAAATCGTATAGGGAAGTTGGTTTTGATTGCCAGCAGATTGATTTGTCATTTGCTGGCAATTTGCTAGGCTGCTGAGATTTGATGCGGCTTTTGCGTAACTCAATCAAAAATCCTAGTGACGAGGGCCTTTCGTTCTCGGATTTCATAGATCAAGCCCTGGACAAGACTCAGATTTGGCGATAATCGCAAATCGTTTGTCAACACGCATGCAAATTGATGCGGAATTTCCAGCCAGCAGAATGGAAAACTCGAGCGATTTCCATAGAGACTTGACTTGTCTGATTGATAACCAAGCAAGTAATCATTGTTATTGTTGTTTTCATAAATAATTTTGCGTAAGATACTCCGTGCCTGCTGTTGCACTACATGTTGAAAGATGCCGTGTTGCTGTATCTGTGAATGCTGCTTACGTGCCGGCAGCCCAACAATCCAACAAACCATCCAACAGCAATCTATCCAACCAAGAGCAATCCAATACAATCTAGCAGTTCAGCTCGAGTCGTCACCATGCCAAGTGCGCTACAGATACAAAGATACTCAGACAGATGCAGATACAGATACGAGGCCAATGACCGTTTGACCGCTGTGTGTAATGATCTGTTGTGATTTATAAATATGCAGATTCTTATGCATTTGATATTGTTTTATAGATTGCTTAGAGCACTCATAATATCGGTGCCATTAACGGACAATGTCCACAGGCTAAGGAGAGCCTCGAGAGACCAAAAGATACATGCGCCTTATCTAATTTCCTGCGTGAGTTTTCATTGAGATTTCGGCCATTGGTCTGGTCTAGTCTGGCAAAAAGCAAATGCCCGATTCGGTCGTACGACCTGTCATTTGCATTCTGCGTCAATGTCTGTTACGACGAGACAAAGCACTTGGAGTGGGTGAAGACCCAGGCAAGCTGACTGCAGCGAAGGCGTCAGCCAATTTAGCATATTCAATTTGAAGCTGCCATAGCCGATTCTCTTCGGTTGGTTCAGGTGAATTTGGAAATCACAAAAATTTATATAGAAAAAGTTCCATCACCTGGCCTCATCACGTTGTTTGAAATACATTTAATTTGGTTTTCGATTTTTTGGTCACTCAATCTGGAGTAAAAGTTCATCATTTAATTTATACCAGAAGCTAAAATGAATTTGCGTGCACGTGGCTGTCAACAATTTTCTAGATGGTTGAATGCATTTCCCCCTCTTCCGCCCTTCACTGCATTGCCTAATCCCTGGTGTACACGGTTCGAGTTCGAGGTGAGTCATTGCTCGGCTGGTGACCACGCAGGCTTTCCGTGTAAAAACAATTAAAATGCAGTTAAGCTTTTTTGGTTTGTTTTTTTCTTTTTTTGCTCTAGGTTTAACGGTCTTGCTCAACTCTGGTTGAGAAATGTGACTTTATTGGGGACAAGACAAACAAATCATTGACTTTGTAAGAGAAACTAATTGTGAAACGATTCTCGAAGTTTCGTGTGAAGAAATTCATTTGTTCTAAGAATGCATAAAGGATATAAGATCTACTAAGAGAAGATAAAACATTTATAATAAGTAATATATCTGTAAGATCTCAACATTGTCTTGCCAGGGCAGATCCTTTGTGTACCCGGTAAATTCCAAAGACCTACAAATTTAGTTTCATTAAAAAATATTAGTTCAAACCGGAAGAAACTCTGTGGACATGTCTGTGTCTGTAGAAGTAATCCAAATATCTAATTTAAATGAGCTAGGTAAATGAGTATCGGATTTATACCTAGAACCAAATTGGGTGAACCACTTCTTTATGATATAGTGGCAAGGCTTAGAAAAACTCTACGTTTTGGTTTGGAATTCTTAAGCTGAGAGACTTGTTTTTTTTAGAGAGGAGCAGAGCAGACAGTTAGACTTTTAAGGCTAAGTCAAGTCGTAGGTGGTTTTGGCCAAGTTAAGAAAATTATTTAAATTTGCCAAATTATCGTAAAATATTTTATGAAACCGCTCCAATTTTCATAGCCTGGAATGGGAACATTGGCAGATCTGAAAGCAGTAGTTTCAGCGACGACTTAATCAAGTTAACTGGGTCAACTGCTTATAACGGTATCGCATTGCAACTTTGAAGCAGTGAATCTAATTAAAAGTGTCAAGTTTGTCGGGCCAAAGACAAACACAACATGTCCAATTGCTTCGCATGGCTAAAATTGTTTACCAAGAGCAAAAAACAGAAAAGATTGCAAGAAATTGGCAAAAAAAAAAAAATGAAAAGTAACTAAGAAACTGCAACATTTGCATGGCCACGGCCAAGAGCAAGAAAAGTCAGCAAGAACTGAGAAATACTGTTAAACTGTTAATTTTGCAGAAATGAAAAAATGCAAAAAAAAAGAAATAAAAATAAACACACGCCTGAACATTGACCCAAATTTTTAAATTGCCATGAGCCGCGCCGGTTTGTTGGCACTCAAGACCGTTGGATTCTTATTTTTTTGTCTATTCAGGAGGAAACATTTCAGACTATTGCATAATCTAGGGTCCGAAGGCAAATCAAATTAAAAGTAAATCCGGCGAAGGCCCCAAGAGGATCCTGATCGAATTACAAAACAAACGTTCAAAAAGGAAAAGTGAAGAAAACCGAATTAACTTGGCTTGAGGTGTGGAGAGGGGTGCCCTTTTCAGACAGCAGTTGTGCCAACATGAAAATGCATTTGTTTTTTATTTTCCATTTTTAACCTTGTTGTTGTCGTTGTTGTTGTTGGAGGCACGTGGCAGCCGAGAACAAAAGGTGCAAACGGAAAATGAAATGAAAATCCAAATTGTGCATATCGAATTTATCAAACAAAGCGGTTCGCCAAAGCCAATGCCATTTGTGAAAAGTGAAAAGCGGAAGTAGGGGAAAACTGCCACATCCGGTAGACAACAGAAGGTGAAAATGGGGCCATCAGGGAGCCCAGCGAACCGTATCTTTTCTAAACAAACTAACGGTTAAGGAAGAGCGCCAAAAATATTTCGTCCCGTGTCACGCAGCAGCGCAATCTGCTCTCATCTGCTACTTGAGGCCCAGCTCATTACCACCGGAAGTCTTGGCTGGCTTGTGTGCCGGGTTTCTTTTGGCAATAAAACGAAAGGATTTATATTTCCCATTGAGCTGTAAATTACATATTTTGTCACACGTGCCGCGCTCCTTTGGTCCTTGACAGCTGACTTATCTTTACCTAAAAAAATGAATTCTGCAACATTTTTCCCTTTTTATCATATTTTTTTCAGGTTCTTTTTTTTCGGGTATCTTATTTCGCGGAAGCGTCTGGCAAATGCTGAGTCACGCGGAACCCCGTAGGCTTATCCTTTTTATGAGTTGGCCAACCGCTTAAGCCTTTCGCAAAAGCCGCCGGCTAGGCTTAGGCTACTGCAAATGTCACATAAAGTGGGCAGAACCGCAATGTCGCCAGTCACACAGCTAAAGACCATTAATTTTTGGGCTTATGTCGTAAAAACATTAACAATTTTGCCACATTTTGTGTAGGGAAAGGATCTTTTGGGCGGTGTTTGAGCATCGTCGCGACAATACTGAGTTTCAGGTAAGTGTAGAGATATTTGCCTACTTGTCGTACGCAAATACTTGGGCAACTAAATTGTCGAGTCATAATGCTGGCAAGCGTAAAGATTCTAATCAATTAGGTCTTAAAGATTGTCAAATACTTGGGTCGATTGTAGGTGGAGCCTCAGGCTTAGGATCAAGTAAATCAAGCAAATCAAATGAACCAATAGGCAAACGGCTGAAAGATATATCAAATCATCTGAGGTAGGACAAAACGGCTAACTGACTGACTGGCTGGCTGCTTGCCTGGCTGACTACCTGCCAGACCAGACCAGGCCAGACCAAAACAAACCCTCACGGCCAAATACTGACGCTTTGTCTCTGTCACTCTCGCAGGGAAGAACAGCGGCTTAACGAGGGCACTCGATCGTATAGTTGTGTCGACAAAACAGCTGTTTCTTGAATGAAGCCCAGGTGGGTGTGCGAGTGTGTGCAAAATACATCACTGTGTATGTGAGAGAGAGCAGCTCGGCAGAGCATCATTATCATCTTTGGCAACGGCAACGGCAACGTCAGCGCAGCGCAGTAGCAGAGAGTTCTACCTAAAGGCCCCACCATATGAATGAAAATGCCGACACAACACAAACCCACCACACACACACTCGCACTCGCACATCTATGCTCTGCCTCAGTCTGGCGTCTGAAAAATGAAGAGCCCGAAGAGCACCGAAGAGTAAAGCGCACCTGCGTCTACCTCTCTCTTTCATGCTGCCAACAGCACTGTAGACGCGCTGCCTTGCTCGCCGCTCTCACTGCGCTCTCCGAGCCAACGATGACAACTGCAAAGATATACCCGGCCCGGCCGAGCATTTAAGCTTACGACTTGGACGAAAATCAAATCATAAGATCGACAACATTCGACGAGTGCAGATCGTATAAGCCAAAAGAAATATATATTCACACAGTTACAAATTACAGCTCGGAGGCTTCAGAGTCAAAAGTCAAGAGCAAAGAATTTTTGCCAAGCGAGTGACAAGACAAAAACTTTTAAATCGCCTTCCTTGAACAATTGAAAAAAAAAACAATACAAAAATAAATAAATAAAAATATTTAAATTTATTAATAAAGTGCGCGTCGGAAAAAAACCCTCGACAGGCAACTAAAAATTTAAATAAACAAAAGAAACAGTCAAAAGTTGCTGATTATTTATAAACAATAAAGAACTTAAACAAAAGTATTTAATGGATTTTAAGTGTCAGTGACTCTTTTTTCCAACTCAAAACTAAACGAAAAAAAAAACTATAGACGATACGAAAAATAAAAAAATAAAAGCTAAATATATAAACACACACGCGGCTTGTATAATCAACCAAGAGCAACAGCAACGCACACACCACTCTGGTGATAATAAAAGAACTTACAACAACAACAGCAACAACCACAAAGAGGAGAGCGACAACAGTGACGACGACACGACAGCGGGCAGAGAAGCAAGAGAACCAGTATAAAGTTCAATAAATAAAAGGCCCAGCATAAACTTTTATTTAAATTAAACAAAGGAGCAAAAAGCTGAAGAACAAAACCAAAAGACAACCAAGAAGAAGAAGAAGAGGCAAAAGACACTGAGAGGTTTTCCCCCAGATCATTGAAATATTTTTGGAAACACACAAACACATTGATATTCGAAACTTGTTGTAATAAAACACAATGGCTGCCTACTTGGATCCTACCGGTCAGTATTGATCAAGGCAAAAGCAGAATCACCAGAAAATCTCAAACTCAAATAATCTGTAAATCTTTGAAATATTAAAAAAAAAAATCTTAAAATGGCTAGCTACTTGGATCCCACTGGTCAATATTGAAAAGAACAATTCCAAAATACAATTTCTTTGAATCATTTCCAAAAACACACAAAAGATTTACAAAATATATAAAATGGCTTTAGCTTTGGATCCCACAGGAACCTATTGAGTGTTTTCGAAAAGCTCAAAAGAAAAAACTTGATAAAATTATCAAGGGAAAATTTCAAATCTCTCTCAAAAACAAAAGATTAAAAAAAAAAAAAAAAAACAATGTTGGATCCCACAGGCACCTATCGTCGTCCACGAGACTCGCGTGATACGCGACACAAGCAGCGCGAGTCCTGTCTGGACCCGACAGGACAATACTAGGCTCAAAGGAGCAGGAGGAGTCACAAAACTCGGGACGCTAGCCCAGCCACACCGCCTTTGCCTTATTACTGATGAACCCCGGTTCTCCATAGCTCTCCCTTACTCGCACACACTCTCTCCAACTCGCTCCTTGGCTCGCATCATGATTGGCGGCGCACGCTGGCTACGCATGCGCGGCCGCGAGGAGACCTCAAGCTGCCGACGCCGAAGAAAGCTTCGCCTGCCGCGCAGCTCAGCCGAAAATAATTACACAACTTTTACCAATTAGTTTGACTAGAGTTATTGATTTTTTTTGTATAATTATTATTATTATTATTATGATATAAATTATTTATTATTATTTTTATTTAAACCAACAAAACGAAAGAAAGAATTGTTCATTGCATTGAAAAAACTGTTCACAAAGTAGTAGAAGAAGAAGAAGAAGCGAATTCATAATTTATTCAAATTCAAATTGTTCATGTTCTTTAATCAGTTCATTCACTTCGCGCACATTAGAAAATCTTAGAAAATTAATCAAATATATAAATAAAAGTATTACATTTTAGTGTCATATTTATGAGCCAAACTTTTTTTTTATTGTAATTTTTATTTTTATTCCTTGAACAATTTATTTAAATTATTTTTTTGTCATTTCATTATTTTTTTTATTTCATACGTTTTAGTTTAGCTTAATTAATTATTATTTTTTTGCAGAAAATGTTTTTTACTTGTGTTATGTGAATGGAAGGAATACAGAAGAATATATATTTTAAATCTAGAAAAAATAAATGCACATATTCATTAGACACACACCAACACAAACACACACACATACATTTAAACCTACATACATATGAATATTAAAAGAATGCATATTTAAAACATAAAATTATGAAAGCAAAAAAAAAAAATGTTTTTATTTTGTTGTTGTTTCTGTTCTTCTTCTTATCATTTAGGGCCTGAGTCGACCGCCCATGGGCTGGCCAAACCGCCCGAGGCGCACAAAATTGTCGCATTAAATTACAAGATTTTCCAGGCAGCTTGAACAGCAAAGGCAACAACAACAAGAAGTTGCCTATAGTCGTCCAAGCGCATCCTCTCTGGGCAGACAAATTGCCTGGGCAGCAGCTCTGAAATATGATTTTCCAAACGGCCAGTGCATATTTGATGAATCTCTGGGCATCAATTAATGTCACAGAGTTTCTCATATGACAAACAGATATTCATTTTACTCCTCAACGGATCAATGGATTCAATAATAACAGAAGAACAAGAAGAAGAACAACAAGTGGAAAATAATAATAAAAAAACCATGCGGAAGTAAAAGTTCAATGTTCGTTTGTGCTCCACAAGTGATTAGGTCAATAATAGCACAACAACTACAACAGCAACAACAACGAGAACAAAATCAAACAAACAAACAAGCAACCACAACAACAACAACAACAATTTGCAAATTGCAACCCACCGGGCTGAGCAGCCTCGCCAAATGCATTCGATATGAAATTCTGTTCACTGCCGGTAGAATTGCAATTCTTCTGAGAGCCTCTGAGCGGCAGCAGCAAGACGCTGAGCATAAAGCTTTCGTTAGAATTGCTCTCTCTCTCTCTCTCTCTCTCACGCTCAGCTGTGTTTTTCTCTCTTTTGGCAAATCTGCGCTCGCTAAAGTTTTCCCAGCAGGAAGTGTGGCAGCGATGCGGATATGCAGTCTAAAAATAGACTTTAGATAGCTTTTCGTTGGCTTGCAAGCTGGCGGCTCTTGCATGTGTGTGTGTGTGTGTGTGTATGAGTGTGAAGTTCAGGGAAATCTACTCAACAGCTGGCTGGCTGGGGCTGAGGTTGCCAAGGTTGTTGTTGTTGCTGTTTTTTTTGCGGCTAACGGAAAGCTTTGTCGGCTTGTTAAATTTTTTTTCTTATTATTTTTTTCAAAAAAAAATAAATAATTTTTTTTTTCTTACATTAAAAAAATGGCTTGTTTGCCTGTTGAACAAGTCAATAAAATTTGTTTCGATGTGTGATTTTTTTTTTTGTTTCTTTGTTTTTGTTATTTTTTTGTTTGCCACATTTTTAACCACACATCAGGCAGCCACGTTGTTGACCCAGTTAATCTCCCCTGATCCAGTCATTCATATCATTTACATCTGCTGGCAAAGAGCAGAAGAAGAAGATGAAGAAGTTGAAAAAAATGCCAAATAAACCTCCGACATCATATGACCGCAAGCAGAACTTTCTAAGTGAAAGTTAACCGACTGGGAAGTTACTAGAAAATACTGCATTATGGGCCCAAGAGCTCTCAACTCAGAGCCGATAAATATGCCTGGTACGCATGTGTACCAGCAGTCTTAGCCATCGACAATATCAACGTCCCACACACACACACATATAACCACGGAGAGAGGAGATACACATTTATAACTTGACCTACATTTTTGCAAGACAATAACAAACAAAAACACACACGTCTGTGTAGCTGTGTGTGTTTGTGTTGAGAAAAGAAAAAGCAAGAAATTTCCAACGGTAAATGGGCAACGCATGCGTTGGCGCCGACGCCGTTGGGACCTGACACTGGGGGCCGATTCAATGAGAGAGCAAAGCCGCGCCGCGCAGCGCCGCGACTGCGCTGTCAGTGACAGTAAACAGGGCTTCACAGGCACTCGTTATTATTGTTGTTGTTTGTGTAAAAAAAATAAAAAAAAAAGAAAAAAAAATTATTATTATCGTAAAATTGATTTCATTGAAGTTGGGGTCTGCTGCTGGCCCAGGCTGTTGCCTCTCTTTGGGCCCGTCTTGGCAGTTGGCTTGAATACTTTTTCGTTTATGTATTTTAATAATTAGGCGAAAGGTGAATGAACCGTTTTCGGCTTGTATACATTTTTTTTCTTTTTTTCTGCTGGGCTTGTTGTTGTTGTAGTTTTTGAGATGGGTCCGTTTTAATTTACACATTTTAAGTGTAAAAGAAATCGGGCAAAATGATTGCAACAAACGCTTCCGTTTCGAGATAAAACAAAAAAAAAAAAAAAAAAACAATGCTCGAAATATTTAAAAACAAGAAAATTAAATTATAATAAAACATTAATGAAATTGTGGAAGTTTTTAATTAATTTTCCATGAAAAAATACTGAGACTTTTTGGACATGCAAAAATTAAGCTTTTATAAATAAAATAAACATTTTGTTTTTTTTTTTTATTTAAAATCAATTTGTTTTTTATATAGTCAAATTGTCAATATTTAAATTTTTCTTAAACTATTTAAAGTTCGATTTTTTGGAATATTCTGGAATTCTTGATTTTTTTATTACATTAAAAAATATATAAATAAAAATAATAGACAAGTTTATAAAGAAAAAATTCTGCCAGCCTTAAATTCGTTAATTTTATTTTTTTCTTTATTCTTTAAAATTAATTAAATTAATCAATTTTTTCTTCTATTAATTAAAATAATCAAATAATTTTTTTTTTTTTTTGTTATTTTGATTAATTTTTAAAAGTTTTAAAATTTGTAATAAAAAAAGAAATCGGAAAGCGTTTTCCAAAACTCTAAGCAAAATTAGAATTGATCCTTTCCGGTCGCAATTAATTTTTAATTAATTCATTATTATTATGTTTTTTTTTTTTATAATTATAAAAAAATTTCCAGTTTAGTAAAAATAGGAAAAATATTAAAAATAATTTTTTCCCCAAGACATGAAACGGAAAGTGATTTTTTAGATTTCTTAGTAAAATTAGAATTGATAAATTTTCTGTGATTTGACCGGGACTGGCTGACTCATTTATTTTCACAACTTTCGAGAAACGACGAGACGACGGAGCAGGCCAAAAGCTTTCCTAGAGCGCTTCAGTGCTTTTCACCAAAAACAAACAAGAAACACTCTCACTTAGCCAATTGATGGACTTAAGGTCAATGACATGGTCCAATTTCTATAGCCGTTGGTTTCATTGTAGCCAACAACAACAGCAACAACACAGTTATAAAGACAAAAACAAATAATAAAGAGAGAGGGAGAGAAAGAGAGAGAGAGACAGAGAGAAAAAAAAAACAAATTCAATTCACTTTCTATTCCAATGAAAAATCGTTCAAAGCTTTAAAGCCAACAAAACAAAATCAACACAACATCACTAACAACGAAAGTGGTAGACAACAACAACAACTACAACAATAACAATTTTTCACTTTTGGTAGCAAAAGTTGGCAGGTTGCTTGATAGTAGCACAAATGCCGCCGCATTGATCTTCACAAAGTTTGTTTATTTTTTTTTCTTATTCGAGTGGGGTAAATACCAAACAACAGAGCACGCCTCATTAACGGAGCTAAGGTGGCCACCAACACTAGACCCATCCACAACAACTCCAACAACAACAACAACAAAGACATTTTGAAAGCGACTCTAAAACGAACTCTGACTGAGTAGCTGCTGCCGCAGACTTTAACGGTTTCCGTTTTTTGTGTTTTTGTGTTGGTGTTGGTTTTGGCTTGTTTGTTTATTTAGCCAAGTCAAGTTAGTCAGTCAAAGTTGGCTACTCATTTGAATATTTGGTGAAAATTTCACCCGAACAAGTGCCTTTTTGTTATATATTCAATTTCAATTTCAGTTTCAGATTCATCTTTTTTTCAGCTTGAAATGTTTACCACTCTTGGCCAAAACCTTTTCATACCAATAATGCCAGCTGCATTATAGATATTTATAGACCTAACCAAAAGTTTCTCCTAATTTGCAAATATCTCTCATTTTGGCAGATTCACGTGTTCGCAGCTTGCAACATTTTTTTTATTTTTATTTCTTGTAAACTTTTGCTTAGTCATTCCCAAAAAATGGCAACTATGTGATTTTTTTTTTGCGCACTCTTGTAATTAATTCAGAGCAAAATTTAGAAACCAGTTAAATATGTTTTTTTTTTTTTTTTGTTTGTCAAGTTGATTCACCACTCGGCGTATGCGTAATGTTTGAAACTGAAAAAATAGGTCGCCTAGTCAAGCGAATTGATATGCCAAGCGAATGGGCGGCAAAGCCTAAAATGCTCGACTGTGTTTTTCCTACATAATTTGGCTGTTGGCCAAGCATACAGAACATTTAGGCAGGCCTAAACACTTAATAGGCCAACAGGCCAAAATAAGACTAAGCGGCACGTACAAGTACCTGCAACATGCACAGCAACAACAACAACAACAATAGTGGCAAAGGAAAAAGAATCAGAAAATAAAACAATCTGTGGAGTTGACAAAGACAATGCGCATTGAGGGAAAAGCGCAAAATGAAAAGTGAAAAGTTGGCTAAAAAAAAAAACACTGCGCACCATGGCCGATCGGATGGCCGAAACATTCACCATGGTTTGTTTTTCTTTTTTCTTTTATGATTATTTTCAGTTGTTGCAGCTTTTGCAAATTACGTGCCATAAAAATCAAATAAGCTGCAAAACACTTTTGACTTGCTGACTTGGGTGCCTACGGCGTGGGCTGCCAACTTGCGCCTACACAAACAAACAAACCGTCAACGTCACCTCCCCCCCTGGCGGGCTAACCGTCGGGCCGGCCAACTGGCCAAGTGTTTGACAGTCTGGCTGACGGGCTGTTTGTTTGCCTGGCTCAAGCAATCAATTGGCCTGGCCTGGTCTGGTCTGGCACTCGCACTTTCACGTCTAATGCCAAAATGCCATGAACACGTTGCAATTTTCATTACTTGGCACTGACTTTTAAGTTGTTGGCCAAGTCCAAGTTAACTTAGCCATTTGCGCAGTTCAATACAATAAAACGACACCCAAAAGGCTTTTCTTTTATTTTGTTTTTAGCCAGTGGGTGTGCATGTTTCTTGGACAGGAAAATGCTGAAAATGCTTGAGCACTTACAATAAAAAAATTCATATCAAGTTCCCAAAAGAAATAACATATAAAATGAACTAATAGTTTCAGTGAATTTCTTTAAGATTATGAGAAGGATACTTGCTACCTGAAGACTGAATATTTCAAATGTCCAAAAGATTTAATATATAATATTGGTTCAGCCTTAAGACCAATCGATAGAAAATATTCATCGATTATATTTGTAATATTTTTACAGTTTTTGAGTACTTTCTGGAATCTTCAATATGCAATTTCATTCATTGCATAGCAATATCGCATTTAAGGACTCAATTACTGAATAATAAGATCATACCCATAAAGAGTTCATTTCTATACCCTTCAGATGCAATGAGAACTATATTATAAGAGGAGAGTGTACCTATCTAGCTTAATCTTGACAGATATCCAAAAAATTATTGATTTATTTAATATTTTAACAGTAATGTTTACTTTTATCAGAGCCCAAATCCGATATCATAAAAATAAAATAAAATAATAAAATAATGAAATATACGATCTGTAAGACCTCTGAAATCAAAGTGTTCAAGCAGACCGAAAGACAAGCATATACACAGACATTTGTCACTCTAATAGATTTATTCTAAAGAGCTTTGGAGCTATTAGATTTATATGTTATATAAATTAATATACCCATTTAAAATATCTCTGAGATTGAAATGCTTATGCAGACTGATGGACCGATATATCCAAATCGACTCCTCAAATCAAATTTTTGGGAACTCCCATATCTCCCTCTTATAAACCAACAAACAGAGTGTAAAACAATATTAGATTTGATTATCTCTATCTTCATTAAAAGCTTCCCAAAAAAAATAATAATAATTCCCTCAAACCAAAAAAAAAGTCGGATTGGTAAAATTTCATCACAAAAATTTCGAACAGCTTAGAACTTTATTATCATATTTCAAATAATAAATAAAGACTTTTCAGTTTTTGCTCATATATCATCTTTATAATTTCAGCACGGGGTAACGTGTATTTAAGCATTTTGATTCATATATTTGTCCAGCCGTTAAATGAGCTGCTGATATCAGTATTTCTCTAGCATTTGTGTAAACTTTATTTCCAGTTGCGTAAGCTAAGCAGACTTTGTTGTTCGCAGGTTTAAAATTAAAAAAAAAAAAAAAACAGAGCTCAATTCGTGGTATTGTGTAATGCCAAACCACATGACAATTAATTAATAGCCCTCAAAAAAAAAAAAAAAAAAAAAAAAAAATCAAAAATATAGAGGAACCGCCCACCCGCCTCAGAAAACAAGCTGCCATAATAAATATGTTGGCTTTTTGCAACAATTCAATTAAAAAACTATTACCTTACATATAGGCACGAGTACAACAAAAACAAAAACTACACGTTTATCCAACTTAATTTTATATGGCTTTTTGTTTTTGCTTTTAATTTTATTATGATGTGAAATGACGAACGCAAATACTTGGCCAAATAAAGAGCCGAAACAGAGCAGACATGGACAGCGTGAAACGTGAGCTGGGTGACACACACACACATACACACACACACAGAGCCATGAACATGTTTGGTCTGACTACCTGTGTCGGCTACACCTGTCGGCCGAGACTGCAAAGCTCTCTTGTCTCTGGGCCCATCCAGCCAGTCAGCCATCTATTGCCTATCAGCATAACAATTAAGCTCAAATTATTTGGTCAATTCTCACTTGGAGCCCCCCGGAAACTTCATTGGTCTGCGGCTGCTCCTGACATTATTCACACTTCAAAGGGCCCAGGTGATTGCACATCTTGTCACAATTAACCCCGCAAACAAACCCAAAAAAAACTGCCAAAAAAAGAAAGAGTGGAAAGGGTCTACGTGACAAAAATTTGAGGAACTCATAAAAACTAGAAGTGACCAAGAGTAGAAAGATTCAAAATCCAAGATCTTCAGAGACAAAGACAAAGAGAAGAAACGAAAATGTTTTAAATATTAAAATTATTTCTCGAAATATCTCAAAAAGGGATCGATGGATCAGCTAAGCTTTTAATGCATTTAGAAAACTTTTTGGCCCTACCTGACCAGGGGAGATTCCCGTCATTGGTTCACTCGTCTCTCCCTCTCTCTCTATAAGTGTATAAATTAAGGTGGCTACAAAAAATGAATTCAAATAGAAAACGGAGACAACAACAACAACAACAAGAAAATATAAATAAATACACACATGAGGCCGAAAGCGAGAGAGTCCAACAAATACACAAACTCGCACAAACCTACGGTGGCTCTACAACAACACCAACAATACAACAAGTTCATTGAACTATTTGTGAGCTTTTTTTTTGTGTGTAAAAGTGTAAATGTGTGTGTGTTTGTGTGTGAGTGTTTGTTGGTTTCTTTGGTTTTATTCGTGGATTATGGTATCATAGCCAGGCCAGAGCATAGCTTCTTCAATATTTGAGGTGTCATGTGTTTAAGGTTTTCAGTTTCTGCCTCAGTTTTTTTGTTGTTAAAAACAAAAAGAAAAAAAAAATATTTTTTTTTCTCATTTTTTTTTTGTTTAATTTGATGGTGACGACGATAGCCAGAGCCAAAGATGGCCACAACTATGTGTTCATTGCATTATAATTGTAATGTAAAACTTTAGAAAATATTTTTACTATCAAATGAAATTGATTGGGTGGCAAACAAGGGCGTGATTAATCATTATGCATAATTTGAGCCCTTTGGCCATAGACTCGGCCCAACGAAGAGTGAAAAAGTTCCAGCCGAAGCACAAAGCCAAGACGACTATTTAGTGCTCTGTCTTGACCCTTTCCATTTTGACAAGATTTTGGAATTCTTTCAAGCAAAACCAGCTAATCGTGGTATAAGAATTTTTGGCAAGTCATTGAGTTGAGGCATAAAGGGTTCCAATTTCGGGGGGCTCTTCTATGTTTGGAAATGGCGTGGTTTTGGCTAAAATGTATTTGAGTACAGACCTTTCATAATTTATTACTGTTTTATAACACTTAATTACTGTCTAGAGGGAGATATTTAATTTACAATTAAACGATCATACACGACCTTGAAGATTAGCAAGTGAGAAACCCATCAAAAGTCGCTCATACGTGTTTAGCAGAAACAAAAAAAAAAAAAAAAAAAAAATTTATAATAAAAATAAAAAATAAAAATACATATTAGGATTTTTTTATTTTTTATGAGTTGGGAGTAGCCGAAATAAATAAACAGACAAGCATCTAAATAAATTTAGTCAATATAATCAAAATTGTAACCAGATTTTTGAGATTGTCTTTTGGAATAAAAACTCGTCTGCCTGTTGCAGTTAATTAATTTATTTCATTTCTTTCTTCTTTTTTTTTTTTTTTTGTTGGTTTTTGTTTCTTTATTTCAACATGAGATTGTGTCATTACTTGGCTGGATTCGCTGCTGTTTTCTGTATTATTTCTTTCTTTGCTGCACGGATTAGCACAAATTAATGAATAAAGCAAAAAAAAAAAATAATAATAAACAAGTATTGCTTGGGACGTCAGCAGTAGGAATTATCTCTGGCTATGTGCATATATATTTATTTATATGCTTTTTTTTTTTTGAATTCCAGAATTTAAAACAGGAGAGACCAAAATTGGCCATACAAAAATTTGGCAAGCCCGAACTTCATTGCAATTGCCTGGGAAATATGGAAAAACTTTTGGAAATTTTTTCATATGAATGATGATTTTAAAAGTAATAAATTTCTATACACTGAATTTTTTCTGAATTATTTTTTCCCCCATTTGATTGGAATCGCTAGAAATTTCGTAGAAAAGGTAAGTGTATCAAGCATTTTGTTTACAATTTCTCGGGTTATTTTTAGAACAAAATACTAAAAATCTAAATTATTTTATATATTAAACAAGTCTAAATCTAAGCTGGCGCATGTTTCCCATTAAAGGTTAAACACACATGCATACAACATACGATCGAATTTAATATAAATGCATACAAATATTTGTTTAAAATTTTTTTTTTTTTTTATTATTTTTTTGTGTGCCTCAGAGCAGTCGACGACGCCTACCAGAGACCACCAATATAAGTAAGGCATTTGCTGACAACATAAATAAATAATTAATAAATTAGAATAAAAATAAAACAACAATAACAATAACAACAACAACAACAACAACAAGTAAGTTAACGCCAAAGCCAAGTTCAATATCAAATAACACGCGCGCCTCAATTGCCGCTGCTGATTTCGTTGCTAACAGCAAACTCCCCCCTACCCCGCCGACACCCGACCAATCCAACGCTATGCTCAATGAACATTGAACTACGCAGAGCAATGAGAGTGACTGCGAAAGCGAACTCGATCTGGATTTGAAGCTGGTAATGCTGAAACTGAAACTGAAACTCGGGGCTTGTCGGTGTAGTCACAACAGGAAGTATTACGAAGATTAAAACGCCATAAGCGGCGCGTTGTAATAAATCAAAAATTAGCAACCGACTAACCGGGCTCCCTCTGTTTGTCTCCCTCGCGACTGTGGCAGGCTTTTGATCCACTTAATCGCAGATCGCACGCCCTAGTCGAATTGCTGTCTCAAAAACTACAGTGACAAAAAAGTACGGCAGAGAGCAGGCCCCAATCAATGCCGTAATAATATCAACAGCATTTAGCTATATTAACAACTTCCGTATTGCATGTGCTGTAATTTAGCCCAACTAACACAAATGCGCTAAGCCAAACTAACAAAAAAAAAAAATGAAAAAAAAAAAATGAAAAAAAAAACATCAACTAAAAGTCAAACCAGACGACGTGACGTGAAGTTGTCTCTGCCTCGACAACGCAGACTGCAATTCAATATTTGCAATTTGTTAACATAGTAAGACAATTTGTGTGTCTGTGTGCATGTGTGTGTGTCTTTGAGTATTTACTATTTTCTTTGCAGAATCGATTAAAAAAAAGGCACAACATAAACGTGCACGCATCGATAGAGTCCGCCTAATGCCATCATCGATTTGACTGAGGGCTGCCGACTTTGGCTAGTAATAATTTTTTTGTGTTTTTTTTTTTTGATTTCTTGTTTACATACAAATTGACATAATTTGTTTGTAAATGTTTAATGAAAAATTCCCAAGACTATTTAAGCATTTGCAATATTTTTTTTCTTTTCAATTCTGTAAGCTCTTCAAAATTGTATGCTAATTGGGTTATCAAGATATAAATTTATTTGAGAGAAATAAGAAATCGTCGAACTTGAGATACTCTCTTAAAAATTTGAATGTTGAAAGTATTTGAAATAAAAGGAAAAGCTGAAAATAGTAAAACAATGGAGAGTCCATTCCGGGGTTGCCGAAGTTTGCAGACTCGTTTCAGAATTCTTTTCGGTAATAAATTAATCTATTGAATATATTAAATATTTTTACAATTGTTCATCTTTAATTTTAAAATTTTATGGAGATTCTTAATATGTCGCAGCTTATTTCAGTTCGTATGACAGCCATTTTATACTACTTCGATCCAAAGGAAATCAAATAGACCGATATGATTCTGTATGAGGATTCCGCATATTTGATTTCAATTAGATTGTCTAATTATTGGATAAGATTCCCCTAATAACGATTTAGGTGTATGTCGGATCTATATGATAAAATAGCTAGTTCAAATGCACAATTATTTGGGATTGTTAAATTTAATTGAAATTTGTCTAGGAGTATCTATAAAAGAGATTTAGGTTCGGATGATTTAGTTCTCATATACCATAGCCCTAAGTCCGAAGGACTTGCTTGCATAGAAACAAAACGATTTGTCTAGAAACGCTGACCTATTTTGGGGTTAGTTTTAGAGATCTCCATGGTTACACTTTCTGAGCTTTGAAAGAGAACAAGAGAAGTTCTAATCCAAAATTCTTTTTATAAATTCGGACACGCTAATTCAAAAATTCCGAAAAAGTTTTACAGATTTCAGAAAATGGGTTCCTCAAAAATTGAAACACTTTTCGAACAAATCAAAAGTGTAGATCAAAAATGAACCATTAAAAAAGGAAAAAAGAGAGCAAACTGAATCATTTTTGACATTTATTGTCATAAATTGGAATATTTTATATATAAAATAAAAAAAATCACTGTCACACTGTTAATTGTTTGTCACCATTAAGGCTTATTTATAAATAATAATAATTAATTGCACAAACGAACAAATTCATTTATTTATTTACAAGTTAAACTTGTTAATCCAGGCAATTGTCTTTATGGTTTTGTTCTCTTTTCGAATCAAATCAAAAAAAAGGTGTCACATACAAATTAGGCGAATAAAAACTGGAATTATCCTTGAAAGCGCAAGTGAATTAAATAAATCTCACTTTGGCCTTTTGCCTTTGCTGAGAATAAAAAAAAAATAATAATAATAAGAAGAAGAATTTTTTTTACTGGTTTGGGCAAAATGCGGTGGTGCTGAAATTTAAGTATCGATTGCGTAACCCAAAACACACACAGCATGTCATATTTATACCCGTAGAGTAATTAACATGCTGATTTAATTAGTCAAAGTTTATTTTAAGGGGAATTACACAGACACACACACATACACATACACTCATTCATGTTTGTCACTTTAATGTTTTGAGCATAGAAGGGTTCGTGAGTAGCTTTAAGCTGGGAATCTCTATAATTGATGGATGAGAGGAGACAATGAAAATTCTAGCTGATCTGGTTTTCGATGAAAAATTTCCAATCACGTAAAATGTGTGTGTGTTTGGGTCAGTGTCCACTTTCAATTCATCACCGAACTTTGATATTCGGCACACTTTTAAGCCGAACTGCCAACCAGTTCCCGTTTGACGTACTTGATGAGAAACACACCCCATAAAAAAATATTAAATTGCTTAAAAAAAAAAACACTTCCCGAGTTACGCCCTCTTCCGAACAGTGAGCAATCATTGCCACATAATGTCAATCGCACATTTATCATATCGACTGAAATGCAAACATGAAAATGTCAAATGCCCATTCGGTCATTCGGTGGAGCCTTACTCATTCACTCATTCACTCACACGGATACAAGTGCAGGGTGAATTGTGCGTTGGACTCCGATCGGTTGGTTGGTTGGTTGATTGGCTGTTTGGCTGATCTGATCGGTCTTTGGCTAATAATGGAGTGTAATTTATGTAGCAGCGGCACAAAATAGCAACAACCTATTACAATTATTATTACATATTAACATTTGTAGCATTCTTACATACTTAATACATTATTATAGTAATTTAATAACATGTTCTCATGGTCAACATGGTAAGCTGGGACGCTGTGGAGTGACCAACAGTTTTCTCTACTCACAGTTTCGATATGCGCCGAACAGAGTCGGCGGCGGCGGCGACGGCGACGGCGGTGGTCTGGGAGGCGCTGCATATTTTAAAGAGTCGCCAGCCATTGTGTGACATTGTTGCGACTGGGGTGGTGGCGCAGTCCAGTCATAATGAACTTTAGTTTATGGGGTGACCACCGAGGTAGCGGCAACACCATCATTGACAACATGATGGCTCGAATGGGATATCATGTCAAAAAGATACGATAGCAGACATCAAATATCACGATTTTCAGATGACAGCTGAAACTGTGAATGCAACTGGATATGAAATCAAGGCGGAGATATAGACGGATCTTGGGTGAAAAGTGAAAATGAAATCGTTCTAATTATAACACGTGATATCATCAGTCGGACCAGATCCGGCAACAATTGGCGGCGGACCCACTTGATTGCACTCGGCACTTCAGTCTCAAGTTCAATGCAAAGTTGCAGCAACAAAATTTGAGACCAGAGACAAGGCGAAACCCTTGAAAATGGAAGCACTTGCCTATTCTAGATAAGACCAGGCAGGTGGAACTGATATCATATGTTTCAGACACCCAAAACCGCACCGACCTCGTTAGATGTGCAAATCTGTCGGCGGCACAAACAATTTAATTTTGTCACTGTGTTTATTTATTTTTTTTTTTTAAATAGAATAATTTCTTTGCAAAATTTTTCATTTGTTCAATTTTGATTTTTTTTTTTTTCATATATAGTCTGCCATTTGTGGCAATTTACTTGCTAGTTAAATTGGGTCTAGTTTATGTGGTTTATGAATCTGACCTTAGTCATGATCATGAAATGCTTTTTGGGGGACAATTCTGGGTATGAAAAATTTACAATAAATTTTTATAGGAACTGTGAGGGGTTCCCATAATAAATACAAGTCTTTGTACTCTTTTTAAACGATACTCAACTCTGAATTTATGCCAACTTCGACTATTGACACATTGCCGATTGTTTAAAAAAAAAAAATAAATAAATAAAACAAGCTCTAAATCAAGTTCAAAGTCAAATTAATTAACATTATAACTAATCAATAATAATAATCAATATAAAAAAAAAATATATATATATATACACAAAAGACCCCAAACAGCAAACGCCCCAAACAAATCAAGCAAAGTTGGAAACATGTTAACCGAGAAGACAAAAGCGCAACGCCAACTACGCACGACTAGGCGACCAGACAGCCCAAAAGATACAAAAAAAAAAAAATTAGATATATACTCAGATTGTATATAGACAAAATATCTATTATAGTAGTATGTACGTAAGGCAGAAGAAACCAATGCAAATGAATAATTAAAGGCAAATACAACAAACAGCAAAAGCAAATTAAATCAGTTGGCAATTTTGAGGTTTTTTTTTCTTTTTTTTTTTTGGCAACGAACTTGTTTAATTTGCATAAAAATGAAGCCCCCACCAGATCTCAGACCCTCGGCTCTACACTTGGTATATATCTTTACCACTCCGGCAGTGCTGGAGATGCAATTAAACAGGCACGTCTGCCGCTGTCGAGGCAGTCAGCTGATATTGCCTGGATCGGTCAGAGCGGACTTGCATTTTTTTTTTTTTTTTTTTTTGAGATTGTGGAATTTTTAGCATTGTCAAAAAAACTAGTTCTGCAAAAATTAGTGCAGTAAATAAAAATTTTAATATGCATGAAAACAAAAGTTGCGACTTGAGAGGGAGCGGAAGATGTGGGCGAATTATGATCTTTTTCTATTTGTCTCTATTGTATTTGAGGGTTCTATTGGTACTTAATGACCAAAAACAAACAATCATTTATAATTGTGTCTTTGTATTTAGCGTATTCTAGCCAAAGGACAATAAACTTTAAACGAACCACAAGGTCAACCACTCGATTTAGAAGAAGAAGAAGAAGACTTAGAATATTTCTAAAAATTCTTCGTTCTTATTTTTGTTGTTGTTATTGTTGTTGGTTTGGATTAATAATTTTATTTAGTATAGATTGATTTATTTTGAAAATGTATATATTTTTAGAAATTTTTTTTTTATTTAGACTATTTTGGTATTTGCAATTTCTGTTCTGTTTGTTGGTTTTTATTTTGTTGTTATGCAAATGAACAAACTTTTGGTAATATTCGATTTTAGCCCGGGCGTTGATAATTTTGTGCACTTTTGCGTCACAGCCTCGACATTGAAATATAAATTTTTGTATTAAAATTTTGTTGTTGCTGTTTTTTGTTTTTATTTCTTTACATTTACATCGGTTCTTTTCAGGCTGTAAGACTATTTCAGCAGTTCGCTTCTTATATAAATGAGCGTATTTAAATTTTTTTTTGTTATTTTTTTATTTTTTTAGTTATTCTTGCTTTTGTTGCCTTTGCCGTTGCTGTTGCCGCTGTGAATGCCTCCATGTGTTCAATGCACTCGGAACGGAGTGGGTAAGTCAAGTTGTGCGAGCTGCAGTTTTGTTTGCCGTTGATTTTGTCGTATATTTTGATTAAGTGCATTGAGCCCGTACTATAAAAAATACATATATATATATATAGAGGTGTATATATGTATTGGTAGTATACATATAATATCATTATCTGACAACTGATTGGGTTGTATATTTTGTTGCCGGTTGAAGTTCAACGAAATCGGCCGAAGAATGTCACATTGAAAGAGGTCAATCACATGCCACCACTTGGCTTGTCATTTATGTAATTGAAAACAATTTATTTTTATGCGCTAACGTTTACGATTTAATTTAATTAACTTACGAAATCAGGAAGAATGCCACCAGCCCAACACAAGATACAATTATATCTGAAATGTATATCTTTTTCTTCTTCTTCTTTTTCCTTTTGGTTTCTTCTTTATTTTTTTTTTTGGCTGACAGTTAAAGACAAGAAATTATGGAGTTTTTATTTTCGTCGATTGTGGTTAAATAAAAAGCGCATAATAAGCGTTTAAATGCAATTTTCTACCAAAACATATAGCCAGACAAATATTAAATCGAATTATATGTTTTGCGACCAGCCACTTTGATTAGAATGAAATATGCGAGGGCAGAGAGCAAACAGACCAAACAGAAGCAGAAACCAAAAAAAAAATTTATAATAACAATAATAAGACGAAATTGACATACTCTTTTTGTGAATATCAAAGTTTTTTTTTCTAGTCTTAAAACAAAACAAATAACCTGAATAACTTGGAATATTCCAGTCTGTTTTATCGGGGCAGAGCAAGCTTGGTCCAGGAAGCCCACAACTATTTGCTTGGACAGAAAATAAGGTATCTCCAGAAGGAAAAAAAAGACCGAACAGAAATATTTGGGCAGCATCAGAGTCCAAGCGACAGAGTCCATTTCTGACCAAGATGAGAGAATTTGTTTCTTCTTTTATTTTTTTTTTTATTTGATGGAACGCTGGTCAATAATTTTGTGAGGGTGCCGACATAAAAGGGCAGACATAGCTCTCTGGCGTTTTTTTCCTGGGTTTCAAATAAATAGATTATTGGCAAATACATATGTATATAAATATTTCATTTGTCTGCCTGGGCAAGTTCAAGGATTTCGGTTAGTTCGTTGAACCAGAACCAACTAGACCACGATCTGTGAGCCAAGAGCCAAGAACCAAGGCAAAAGGCGGCCGGAAATATCAAATTCGCTTTAATTATGGTAGAACAAAAAAGTAAAAACAAATTAATAAGTTTTGATGATGTGTCAGTTGATGTGAAAAGTGAAACACAAAAGAACAGATGTCAACTCAATCCTAACTTTTTACCAATTGTTCAAACTTACGCCATTGACATCTGTGGAAATAAGACCGAAATCAATATCCGCCAAAGTCGTAAGTGTGCGCTCTAATGATCTCGGGGCGGAGCAAAAAAAAAAAAAAAAAGGTGTGTCACAAGGTGCAAAAATCGAAAGGGGTGCACAGGACAGGTAACCCGAGCGCACCGTCAGGGCTAGGCACGTGCCTACTCCACGCAGCTGCCTAAGCCAACTACGCAACTGCCAAAAAGGAAAGTGATCTAGAAATTGGTTGTGTCCCCCGCTTTGGCCAACCCTTTCTTTTCGATCATTTCTAACTGCTGTCAATCCAAACTACGCCGACGTCTGATTGATCTTGGCCACTGAGATTTGCTGGGCTGCGTGCCAGCGAATTCCTAAGAATATCGGATCGCAAAAAAATCACAGAGCCTGACGAAAAAAAAGGGTGGAATACAATATATAATAATAACAAGGAGCTGTTCGTATTATTTAATTTGGAACTGTGCTCCGCTTTTGTGTGCGTTTTTTGTTCGTCTTTCCTTGACTGGGTCGAGTGTATCAATGAATCGAAATACGAATGCCGCGATCGCGTGCTGGAACATTTTCACAGATATTCTTCAAGATCTTTGGCAATTTTTTGTCTCTCTTGTTTTTTTCTTTAAATAAAAGGTTTTTTTTTTTATGGCGCATGTTTTGAACTTTGTATTTGGTGTAGAGATTGGTGTATTTATATGCTTTTTAAATGCCATATTAAAAATACATTTAACCCTTTGAATCTTTTGGGGTGTTAAGAACATACAAAATCAAGAGAATAAAGCTTACCAGCTGTAAATACATATATACAAAAATATTGTTCACTGCAAAAAAAAGTAAAATTTTCGATTATTTAAGCAATTGACACTTTTTCGCTTATACAATTTCGATTCACTTGCCCGACCAAACTTTACAAACTGCTGTGGTGAAATTAGCAATTAATGCAACTGCAAATGGAATATTTCCAGCGAACTAGGCAAATAATGATATTCTCAATTATTTTCACTCATTTTGCTTGGGCCACACACGTTTCATTCTATAATATAAAAGATTTTCACAACAATTACGGCCGCACACGCGCAAATCGGCAGGTGGTAAAAAGTGTGACCCCATCAATTTTGTTTCCAATTGCCTTTGACATTTGTTGAGTGCAGCCCTGGCTGGCAAGAATATTAGAACTCAGAAAAAGTGATGAGAAATTTATTTGTTTCTGTAGGTTAAGCAATCTTATTTTTTTTTTATGATAAATAATAATAAAATAATTGTTGATGCTTTTTCCATATCAGCCTGATGACTCACGTACATGCAATTTCCAAGAAATAAAAAGAAGGCGGCACAGGCGCATACCATGAATACTTTTTGGCGCACAGGCGCGAAGGTGGGATGGAGTGGCGGAGGGGCCAACTTCTTGGCTCGCATGCCAACTTGCAACTTAATTATAAATTGCAAAAAGCAGAAAAGATAAAAGCAAAAACAACAGCCAAAAATAAAAACACAGCCACAAAGTCGAAATAAAAAAGAAAACAACAAAAAGAGCGTAAAAGTTGTGGAGGCTTTCAAAGCGTTAAAACAAAACAAAAACTGCTAATTTAACTTTTCGTTTCACATAGGAGAGAAATATAGTATACAAGCTTGGAAACCTCAATGAAATTGCTGCTATGAAAATCCAGCAGAGCGCCACCCCCCTGCAACCGCCCAGAGGCGCCACCTATGGCAAAATACATGGCAAATTTTTGTGCCAACGCAAAATCTTCCGCGTTTGTGTAATTCAGGAAGATTTTCCACAAAGTTTTTCTTTTGTGTTTTTTTCGTTATACTTTTTTCTCCTTCTTTTTCGCCTTCTTCCCCGTTTCTTTGCTCTGCTACTCTTTAATTTCAGCATTAAATTTGAATAACTGTAATTGCCTTGAGTTTATGGTGAAAAGCAAAAAAACTAAATTTGCCAGCGTAGAATCAACTGGAAACCAAGTTCCATTTGAATTTCTCTCCAGCTGTGAATGGAAATAATAATAATAAAAACACGCCCAATCCAAACAGATCCGGTGCGCACTTCAAAGAGAAAGAGAGTGAGAGTGCCCAGTGATAAGGTGAGACTCTCCTCCAAACGAGCGAGAGGCATTACGGATCGTACGCTCGACACGCGAGTTCAATTTGAAAGAAAGCAGCACAAAAAAAAAAACTTGAGCAAACACACACACACATACACCGTTCTGCCCTGCCCCGTCCCCTTATACACAGGTACGCGTCAATAAGCGGTACGCGTCACTGGTGGCCGCTTCCAACGTCAGCAACGGCAACAGCGACAGCGTGCGAAAGTGAAATCGAACCTTTGTTGCCGGCGTTTGCGCTTTTGAAAACAACAACAAAAACAACAGCAACACTCTTGGCAATTGCTTTGCTGTCCCCCAGCCGGTTTCAAAGTGCTCAAGATTAACCGGGGGGCATGTGACGCCTGATGGGAGGCAAAGAAAGAGGGAGGAGGAGGTTGAGGAGGAGCAGCACTGACAAGTGCGCCCGCCCGGTTCGTTTGCTCTGACTTTAATTAATAACAAAAATAAACAAAATTTAAAAATTTGTAAGAGTTTCGTATTTAAAAAAAGAAACACTGAATGAAAATTCGGTTTCAATTTCAATTCGGCTCGCTGGGGGCCGTGTCGTGTGCCCGGCAGTGTAAGTTGTTTTTATTTCGGTTGGCTTGGTCATTGAACTTTGTCCGATTGAAACGAGGCTGTAAAACGATTCACTTTCGTCAGGAAATTTGTTGTGCACGATGACGTAGCAAGTTTGGCATGCATTTTGGTAGCAAAAATGGAAGGGAGGAGGTGAGTCAAAAGTATATTTCTGACCCGGCACAGACCTTGGCCATGTGATGCCGTTTGACGCCAATAAAAATGAACAAGTGTTGTGCTTACCACTCAATCAGATAATGCAAATTTATAAGTATATCGCTTTCTGTATCTCAAGAAATATGCAGTTTTAATTAGTTAATAACCAATCTGACAGCAGCAGCAGTAGCCACAGTCGCCAATCTGGCACTCGGAATTATTCTTAGGAATCCCAAACACACAACGCCGGCGCGTCGGCCACTGATAAAGCTGAATTCTGTTTTTCTTTTTTTTCTCTGCCTTGGCCCATTTAAATGGGTGTCTGGTAATTAGCGACATACTCTATAACCATATATCAATTATTTTAAGCATATTACGTATACGTCGAGTGAGTGCTACTCCAACACTGATTTGATTATAAATCATTTATTCAAATCAGACAACTAGTTCTTGGTCAGACTAGTCGTCTTTGATTGGCGTCGGGTCAGGGTGTCGCCGCGTCGAACAGCTGATCCATGCCCTGGGAATTAAACGCATTTTTATCTTGTTTTTTTTTTTTTTTTTTGAAAGTGCAAAGTCAAATTTTATTTATTTCATAGCATACTTTTTGGCAGTTTCAAAACTCTTCAATCGATGTGTTATACTGTTATACTGGTCCTTTTTTGTAGATTCTCTCAAGACCAAAATAAAAGCTTTAATTTTCCTTTTTCTTTGAGCTAAACTTAAATGAGTCAATCCATTTGCTACAACTAAATCAATTTATCTAAACAAAAAAAAATGGATCAATGCCTTTGATAAGCTCAGCTCAAATCGATCTACTTGGTTTTAAGAACTTTTCGTGCTCAGAGAAAAGAAAAAAATTGATTCTAATATATATTTTTATGTTTTTGTTATTTTTTTTTTTTTTCAAATAATTGGCTTCTGCTTAGTTTAATTGTTATGCTAACCTGACGGTTGGGTTGAACTAAACTTTGACAACTTTAATGCACAATACCGAATACAACACATATCGGAATAGATATATATATGTATATATATAACTTTTGGTTAATCCATATACAAGCTACCAAATACATAAAGATACATTTACAGATTAAGTGTGTTGGTGAGTGAGAGAGATGGCCAAGGGGGCCGCAAGGTAGGTTGGGTCTTTTTTTTTAGTCGCTGGGATTTGCTTGGAATGTTTTTTATATTAATTTTAAATTTTTTTTTTGTTTTTACTAAATTTGAGCTAAATTATTTTTGTTGTTTTTTTTGAGATATTTGTTATTGTTGCTTGGTGCGTTGGTTTCCTTGTTGTTGTTGCTTTTGCTGTTGCTTGGTCTTGTTGTATAAAATGTATCAAAAATTGCTATTTTAGCTAATTCGATGGCATAGTTTTCGCTTTGTTTGTTTCACATTTCACACACACACACATACACACACGGAGAGTAAGTGCCTCCTGGGTGCGAATTGTGTGTGTGTGTGTCCAGACGGATGCATATGCGGATTTGGATTAGTTTACATTTAGAAAGCATCATTGAGCTCCACCACAGACATCCTGAGATCGGGGGCACGCGCTAGCTATTGCGTCCGTGCCACCATATCCAAACCGCCCTCCTCCTCCATTTTGGTAAGGAACTTGATGGTGCGATGATAGGGATCCGATTGTCGGGCCATATCGATGAGGGCCAAGAGTTTCTTGATGCCAATGCAGACACGCTTGCCAGCCATATTCTTGGCTATGGAGAGCAGTTCATCGCGACTAAAGAGATCGGCATCTTCGAGCACGGCCATCACATGCTCAGGGCTGGACAGATTGGGCACATGCAGTACCGAGGTGAAGGCCGAGAGCATTTCCATTTCCTCCAGCACCTCCCGTCGACTCGAAGTGCAGAGGACCAACAATTTTCGGCCCTTCGGAGGTTGCTTCTTCAGCAGCACCAGCAAGGCTTGCAGTGTCAGATTGGAGTAACGTGGTCCAATAGGTCCGTAGTCCAGCAGGCGCTCTACATTGTCCACCACAATGCAGCTGAGTGTGGAGCGGTAGGCATCGTCGAAGATCTTGCGAATGTGCAGGCATTTGGCAGATTCTGTGAAGCCCACCATATCCTCGGGCGAGCAGACCTTGACGAAGGGGAAGTCACTCATTTTGGCTAACTTGGCGGCCAGGGCAGATTTACCCGAGTTGGGAGCACCCTCGATGAGTATGGATACCAGCCCGGAGCTTTCGGTGGCCTTGGCCTGCTGGACATACAGCATGCCATCCTCTAGCACATTGGTGACCGGCTGGCCCCAGTTGATGATGCCACGGGCCAACATGTTTTCAAGCATTTCCTGGGCTGTGCCAAAGGCAGGTTTTATATCATTTTCCAGGGCATGTAGGAAGTCCGATCGGGTCACTTTGAGTTTCTCCATGGCCTCGGGATCCACTGTGACCTTAGTGTCGGCCTTGATGAGCCGATTCATGGCTGTGGATTGAGCAGCGCGCACTAGACCCTCCAGTTCAGCACCACTGAAGTTTTTGGTCAAGGCGGCAATTTCCTTGTTGTCCACATCGCTGGCAATTTTGTTGAAGTCACGCATGCGCTTAGTGTGTATGTTGAGAATTTGGACACGACCCTCCTCATTGGGCAAGCTGATTTCCATTTGTACTTCGAGACGACCAGGTCGGAGAAGCGCCTCATCGATCATATCTCTCCGATTGGTCATGCCAATTACGAGAATATTGTTGAGCTGTTCCACACCATCGATCTTGGCCAGCAACTGATTCACCACAGTGTCATGTACACCACTGGCACCGGCCACGGAGCCACGGGCCTTGCAAATGGCATCGATCTCATCGAATATGATGATGTGGAGGCCACTGTTGGGGCCCAGGCGTTTCTCCTCTTCCTCGGCCTCGGCAAAGAGACGGCGTATATTGGCCTCCGACTCGCCTACGTATTTGTCCAGGATCTGTGGGCCATTGACGATTTTCGGCTCGCGGGCGTTCAGCATGGTGCCGATTTGACGGGCCATCAGCGTCTTACCGGTTCCTGGTGGACCGTAAAGAAGTATACCTTTGACATGTTTGATGCCTAACTGCTCGACCAGTTCGGGTGGGAAGACGCGAGAGGCAAATGCTCGTCTGAATATGGCATTGAATTCCTTGTCTAGACCACCGATGCCCATTTTGCCAAAATCCCAATCTGGATTGATAATCGATTGGCGTACAATTTTGCCTTTGGAACGGCCTTGGAGATTAAGTACAGAGTTTTCGGCCTTCTCGAATTGCACTACCGTGTTGCCTAGGATGCGTCCAAAGCTGACATTGCGTGTCTTGGGTTCCTTGCCATCACCAATGGTCTTGGGATCCAAGGCCTCCAGGGTCTTGACGGCCAGGCCCAATAGTTTCTTATCCTTGAAGTTGAAGACCAGCGTCTGGCCCACTGTGAGAGCCATGCCGGCAAATTGGTAGATAAACTCTTTGGCCATTTCATCCGAGTCATAGGGCTCCTGGGTAATTGTCTTTTTCTGCAGGAAATCCGTCTCGAAGCTCACACCTGTTATTACATCTGAATTGGCATCGAATCGGTACGGCCTCACATCGATTTCCTGATTTATTGACAGCGTGGCCCATTTGCGCTGCACCAACGAGAATCCCACATGGCCACGTGGCAGCTCCGCAATCTTTTCCAGCGCAAATATGTAGTGCTGGCCTGGACCAGGTGAAATGTCCGCATACCTAAAAAAAAAAACAACAAATTAAAAAATACACTTTCACTTGCAAAAAAAAGAAGAAAATTCTCTCAAGGTCGGGCAATAGAGACAGTTTCTCACATCATCACAGCATTAGTTCATCACACCTCCCACCATTCAGAAGAGAAAAAAAGCTACTTACTTGACTTCATCAGTGAAATCGGCCACATTTACAATCGCCTTGTTGGTCAGAGACAATTCGTCGGTGGGACATTTCATGGCCTTCATGCGGTACGTCATTTTTGTTAGATTTTCCTTTCAAATCTTCTTGCCCAGCAAAATAAAATCTTAAAGCGCCAGCAGTACTTTTATATTCTTTCGTTTTGATGCGCTAAAGTAAGCAAATGACACTCTTGTTTGCCAAAACACCCTCACCGAAAAAAAATAAAAAATAAAAGCCCACATAGACACACACGCACACAGAAACACCCGCATTCACTGACTCATTCACAACCAGAACAGCTGATTTCAGTTGTGTATGTATGTCGCCCTGGAAGTGCCAGCATTGCGCATTGGAAAGAGCGCCAAATTTGAATATTTTGTTGTTGTTGTTTTTTCAGAAAAACATGAATTTAATTTTTGTTTTCAATTATTTATTGCTTGGAATTACTTTCGTCGAGAAATGAGAACTACATTCTCCAAGGTCACATCGTTTGGCACGTAAAACTTAAGAGAAGCCTCGTAGCCGTGCTCTCTGAGGTGGGTCAGTCGGCCGTAGTCCAGGACACGTTTACACATATACCCAATTTCTTCGCGCTCTTCGCGGGTAAGTCTTTGAGTGTGATGGGACGCATCCGGCTCCACCGTTTGCTCAGCCCGCTCTAAGGCTTTCCTACGCTCACGACTCTGGCCGGTGCCACAAACCGCCCAACTGACCATTTTAGTGATGATTGTAAACTCTCGCGGCGATACTCCTACCTGCTGGAGCCACTTCTGACCCACATAAGAGCGCCATTCGCACCGATGATGGCAACACAGGGCAATGAGTATATATTCCGTACGCGGTGGCTGCTCTGTCAGCACGCAGCGTAGGGTGAGGTCGGTGGCAGCTCCGCACAGATGCTTGGACAGGGCCACATTCCGTTGAGTACTTTGCAGCTCGGGCAGTTCAGCCATCTTGAAATCGGCTATGTCTGCTCGAATGCGCTGAACCAGTTCCCTATTGACCACCTTGTTGTCCTTCTTGTGACGCAGAGAGAGGCGGTCTAGTAGCACCACCTGGGATTTGGTTAGCTGTTGAGACTCCAAGACATTGGCCAGGCAGAAAGCAAGTTGACCCTTGCCGGCACCAAACTCTATGAAACTGGTGTGATCCCTCAGTTGTTTGTGCGCCTCCAGTATACCCAGCAAAGCGGCTGTTTGGATTAAATGCTTACGCGATTCCTGACCGTACTCCTCTTGACTCAGAGCCTCATTTAGAGAAGCGTGCTGGAACTGCAGTTGCTCAATTTTATTGTCCATGTAGGTTGTATAGAGCGATTTGACTTTATCAATTATGCTATAAAACTCCGCATCTTCGAGCTCGTGCAGTTTTATTTTGCTGTATGACTCCTGCTCGTCGGCATCTTTTGAAGGCTCGCCTGCATTGATATTTTTTTCTATGTAGGGCAACGTGCTGATGGGAGCTCGGGCATTGCAGATTTTGAGATGTTTTTGTAGCTTTCTCTTGAAGACTGTATGCTTGGCATCCAGTGGGCATGGAATACGTTCGGCATTGGCATCTGTTGGAAGATTATTAGAAACCGGTGCATGAGCTCCGCAAAATGGGCTGTCCTTGTTTGCAGACATTTTGCAGTAGCGTTTTTTGCGCTCCACCCAGTGTGTGCAGGTAGTGCCCGGCGCCGGCACCGGTGTCTTTTGGGCCATTTTAGACTTTTTAGGTGCTGGTCCTGTCTCTTCAGACATGCCTGAGCTCAGCTTTTTGAATTAATTCCAACCATTTCAATAAAAATACAATTTACTGCAAAGAATGTCAGCTGGGTCGAAAACACATGCAAACTATTGCAGCCCTGGTAGTGGAAAGCAGTGCCTGCTGCTTATAGGTGGCGCCACTTGCAGTTTCAGTGTGGCTGTTTCTCCCACATTATAAAATACCAAATAGGCCACACAGGAAAAAAACCTAAGCTAAATAAAAAGCCGCGCGGTGCAAACGTTTGCTGAAAATCTGCATTTAAACCGTTAAATATTATAGAAAAAGACTTAAATCACACTTAGTACAACTAGATCTAGCTGTAAAATATGTAAGTAAGCATGCGCTAGTTGGATATCGTGTAAAAGGCACACCGGCAGCATTGCGTTGTTTGTGTCCTCTCTCTCTCGCACTTGTGCTAAATTATCCATTAATTTGCAGGGCTCTTGTCAAACCCAAGTCTGAACTGACACCCGAAGAATTGGCCCGCCAAGAGGAGGAAGAATTCAATACCGGACCGCTCTCGGTACTCACACAATCGGTGAAAAACAACACACAAGTGCTCATCAATTGCCGCAACAACAAAAAGTTGCTGGGCCGTGTGAAAGCGTTTGACCGCCACTGCAATATGGTTCTCGAAAATGTCAAGGAGATGTGGACAGAGCTACCGCGCACCGGTAAAGGCAAAAAGAAAGTGAAGCCCGTCAACAAAGATCGTTTCATATCGAAAATGTTTCTGCGCGGTGATTCCGTCATCTTAGTCCTACGCAATCCTCTAGCCACGGTGGCCGGCAAATAAAATCTAGAAAAAGTAACTTCCTTTCATACAAAAAAAATTCAATAAAACCAAAATCGATTTTCTAATAGTCTTTTAAGGCTCTTTAATACGGAAAACCATTGTCATCTGTTATTATCGGTGGACTGATTTTCTTATCGGGTCTTGCGAAAAAGAAATTACCAGCCAATGGCTTGCTCATATTATATTTTCTGGCAAATCTAGCAGCCCGAAAGAGAATTCTACTCTGAACTTGTTTGACTTGCAAGAAGCTTGGTTGTTTGTATACCAAGAACACATAGCGGTGCATTCCAGTCCCAATGGTTGGATTGGGGCCCATGTATTCTGACAAAACATCACCGCTCTTAATGTCATTATCGTATATATTAACCACCAGCCAATGATTGTATTCCTTGAAATGCGGATTTAGCCGGCTGGGTGCATCTGGATCTACTAGCATAAGAGTGTACCAGACACATGGCTCATAAGGCCACGTAACTTTCGGTTTTATCTGAGTTTCACTGAGTTTGAGTAACGCACTAATATTGACAGTCACCCCATTGCTGTACTTGACCTAGAATTACTCTAATATCCAATTAATCTTATCTCAAATCTATGTTGAAACTTACGCGTGCTATATGCGATGGGGCCACAGGGATAACATCTGGAACAATTTTCTCAGATCTAAAACTCTCCTCCAAATTAATGCCCTGAACTGATAAAACGAGGCCAGAAAATATGGGAAACCAGAACATTTCGACTTTTTGCTTTTTGATACGAAGTAATTGAATTGGCAAAGCCAATTAGTTTGCAATACTTTTTAACCTTCAGTCAACTGCCAACTTGTGTATTCCTCGACGAAATGAAACCATTATCAATAGAAATAAATATCCACACTTTTCTTGCTCGAAACTAAAACTGGAAAAAATCGTATTAACCGAATTACACAAATATGTGGATTAGGTCTGTATAAAATATCTATAATTTCCGAATAATCTTTACAAAATATAAGTTTTGATTTATTCCTCGGACAACTGCCTGTGCACGATGTGGACATACTCATCGTATTGGGCCTGATAGAAGTTGCCAGCAATGGGATTACCAAGTCTGTATTTCTGGGCAAATTTGGCAGCGCTGAACAGAAGTCTGTCCCGGCGGGACTTGTTGCTCACTCTTTCCTCGTCGAAATCAAGCTTTCTGGGCTGTTTGTAGATTAAGAAGACATAGCGGTGGAGACCAGTTCCCTTGGGTGGACCAGAGCCGACATAACCGGCCAAAACGTCACCGCTGGCAATATCATTGCCAGGTATATTGACCACCAGCCAGTGCTTGAATTCTCGAAACTTGGGCTCGGCACGACTGGGTGCATCCGGATCGGTGAGAATGAGAGTGTAGAAGGCATCCTCTTCAGCTGGCCAGATCACTTGAGGCTGATCCTTGACCTGGGTGGGTGTGAGCTCCACGCCGTCATCAGCTGTCAGTCCATTGTTGTAGATGACCTTTGCCCGGAAAGTTTTTATTAGTTTTTTTTTGTTTGCTTGTCAATTTTTGTTGTCTACCTGGGCAAACTGGCTTGGTGCCTCGGGAATCACATCTGGCACCACGCCATGCGACTTGAATACCTCTTCCACATTAGAGGCCTGAGCAGCCAAGATTATAGTACAAAATATGGAAATCAATATCATGTTTATTTCTTTGATTGAAAACTTAAATTGACAGCTCAAGCAAAAGATACTTTTTTTTCAGAGATGGTTTTTTTTTTATTTTTTGTTTGAAGTCAAACAACCGGTCAGCAGCTTTGTCTGGGACAAACTGAAACCAGTTTCAATTCACACAGTGCTTTAAATATGTCTCGGAGAGCTTTTCGTGTCTCCTAGCACTTTTCTTCACCAAAAAGCTGTGGGAACTTAGTTCAAACTCGCAATTAGTTTGTTTGGCGCCCGTGAAGGTGATTTTATTCAATTATTCATTAACAGTCAATTTAGTTACGAGAACTGAGATTCAAATTGGTACAAGGATCATTTTTTCCCCGACAACTGCTTATATAGTTTGGGCACGTAATCATCCCATTTGGCCTGATAAAAATTTCCTGCCACTGGATTACCCAATTTGTATTTGGCCACAAACGCGGAGGTGCTAAATTTTGCGCGTTTGTCGCCGCTGGTCTTGGGTATGCGGGGTTCAGAGAAGGACAATTTTTTAGGCTGCTTATAGACTAGGAAGACATAACGATGTAGGCCACTGCCTTCAGGTGGTCCTGCGCCTACATAGGCGGTCAGCACGTCACCCTGGTCGATATCATTACCCGGTATATTGCCCACCAGCCAGTGGTGCCATTCGCGAAATTTCGGATTTTTCCGACTGGGGGCATCCGGATCGGTGAGTATGATGGTGTAGAAGGCATCCGGCTCGGTTTGCCACTCTAACTTGGGCTGCTTCTTCACCTGGGTGGGTGTGAGTTCATCGCCTTTATTCACCTCAAGACCACCGTCATAGGTAACCTGGAGATTCATAGGTGTCAGATAAGGCCGATGAGAAGTCATTACATACCTTGAGAATGGCCATTGGCGCCATATTCAAAATATCGGGAATAATTTTGTGTTGCATAAAACATTCCGCCGGCTCACAAGCTTTTTCCAAAGAAGACATTTTATTTATCGACTGTGAACTTTTTAGTTAAAAAAAGGAAACTACGATGAGATTTTTTCAAAAAATTCGATTGCTAGGTTCTTGTTAAATTTTTCTAAATTCAAAGAAAAAAAAAAGGAAAGTAATTAGACTCAATATATTAACTATACGCAATCCAAAAAGATCTTTAATGGTGATAAGCAAAGAAAGAATAATTTCAAAGGCAAACGAAATGATTTTAACTATCCGAACTGATTTGAAATAGTTAAGGTTTTTAGAATTAACTTGAAAAGTTTTGTCTTTGGATATGAAGAAATATAAATTTAACATACCCAAGGGAATTAACTCACTTTTATAATCAAAAGCATAGGGTTTTTTGAAAAACTCTAGATCCAAGACCAAGCAATAAAAAGCCGCAGTGACCTCTGATTCCAGGCTACTTAGGTATTGGGTATACGGACCAACTGGAGGAAACTTTAAAAATATCAAGGCTTAGGTAAGCATAATAAAATATTAAAAGCGATATCAAAAATTAATAAAATCAGGCAAAAATTGCAGAAGATAGGAGAGATAAGGAGTTAAGATTTCAACGTTAAGTAGCAAGCACGATGACAGTTGTATTTGTAGACCGGTAGATGGCGTGGTTCCAGCAGGATTGCTTGTAATAAAAGACCTAAAGCTGGGGTGCTTGGTCATCTGTCTCTTCGTAAATAATATTTCCCTAATAATATTTTCCTAAGTCTTACAATTTAGTTTATTGCAATTGTGTATTTTTTTAAGGGTTTGGCTGGTTGTATTGCGTGCCGAGCTGCTCTGAAAATGAAGTCAGTTGCACTTAGTACCTGATTATATGGCGAACTATTATAATAATTGTTAATAAAGTGGTCAACATGCAAATACTTGACTTGTAATGTAATAAAAACAAAAGTAATTCAATTTAATCGTGTTGCTCGTGCAATGTGAGAAATCAATTGTTTTCGGATTTGATTACGAGTTGTACAGGTGCTTTTGGGATTTTGATTCTCTCCATTTTTTTTTTTTGGATTTGATTACCACTTGGGGTTAACAGTAATAAAAGAAATTAACTGTTTGGCTTATGGTCTATTATTATTCGAAAGAGCGAAGTTCCTCGAATTTGGCTGATGAATCACAAACAGAAAACCTCCATTTAAAATTCTTTAAGCTCGACCTAATTATAGACTATGTCATGACTGGGCTAAAAGAGTGAATAACAGGTTAGCAAGTTCGGGCACGCACGAGAAAAACACGCAAGTTTCATTTTTTAATTTTTGCATTTTAATAAATTAAATAAATAATATTTCAATTGAGTACCATTTTTTTGTTGTTGTTTTTGTTTTTGTGTTTTTTGGTCGATTTGTGGTTGTTGTTGTTGGTGTTGTGCAATAAAATAATGGAAATCGAAGCATAAAATCAGAGAAAGTAGCCAAACGTGAGCATGCAAATGGTCGGAATATTTAAAAGAAAAGAAAAAAAGACAAAGAAAGAGGAAAAAGGAAATAAGAAAGGAAGAACGAAAGAAGAGTGAAAACTGAGCTAGTTAATGGATGTTGTTATCTAGCTGAGAATGGCTTAAGCTTACACATACACACACATAGACATACACTCTGTCCTAATGTTATAACTAATTTATGGCCTAGACATGTTCCGTTCCATTTGGTCTGCTAACTCGAGAGTGCCCCAGAACCTGAACCACATGTGGCACAGGCGGCACTCGAGTTGTTTTGGTTGTTATGTACACAAAGAGAGCACTTGGCTTTCGATTTAAGATGAGGAGCTGTAGCTGGACGAGGAGCCCGAGGAGGAGCCACTCGATGAGCCAGATGAGTAGGAGGAAGAGCTGCTGGGATGGTATGAGCTGTAGGCCAGATTCTGCGAGTCCCAACGGGCATAGGGGCCACCGCTCATGGGTTCCCAGCTGCTGGGATCGTATGAGGAAGCTGTGGTGCTGGGCACACCGTATTCGGTGGCTGGCACTGGTGGGGGCATGGGAGCCATGGTCATCTTCATGCCGCCCAGCTTTTGGATCAAGTTATAGATGAGGAAGCCCAGAACCAACTTGATGGCGATTTTCGACAAAATCAAAGCCTTGGTGGCTTTGAGTCCAATCAGACCCAGCAGAATGGGCATGATGACCTTCAGCTTGAGTTTCATCAGCAGCAGCAGAGGCAAGAAGAGTTTGTCCTTGTTCTTCTTCTCGGCGCGACCTGTGAAATCAAAATGGGGCAGAGAGAGGAAGAGAGTGAGTTCTTCATGTTCTTGGCCAAAAATAGAACTTTTAGTTTCACCTTCAGCCTGGGGAATTTCCAAGTCAAAGCCACGGTCGGCACGATAGACCATCACAGATCTGGCAAAGAATGTTTCTGGCAGCTGCAGACGCATCTCATTGGTATTCAGAATACGGGCCACACGATCCACAATGACCTTGTCGATGACATCATCATTAAAGGCACGTCCACTCACATCCTCCTCCACATTGGCCACCGTATCCAGATAGGTCAAGACCTTCTCCTTCAGGCAATGCATGGCATTGGCATGAAAGCACTTATCCACAATTGTTGAAATCAGCTCGTCGGAGCTATGAATACGGGGGGTAACCGCATTGTCAATCGCTGCCCCATTGACAGCCAACAGCAGACAACCGAACGCGAGCAAGGATGTAAAACGGAACGCCATTTTCTTTTCGAAATTTAACACTTGTTTTTTTGTGATTTATTTTTAATTTTTATTTTACACTCACACTACCAGAGCCCGTAGTGTTCACTGTGGCGTTGCTGCGACAACAATGTTGGACAATTGTGCGAGTACCGATGATTTTATACTGCCGCTCCCCGCTTGGTGAATCAAAAGAAATGCGAGGCCCTCAGAGAGCCATTGGCTTATTGAGTGCACAATTTTTTCGATTTGGACAACGCAAAGCAGAAAGAGTGACGAAAGCCAAGCTAAGGCAAGCCAAGACCAGACAAGTCCAATGGTTTGGGGTTTTCGGATCCGTCAAAGTTTTTCACCAAAAATGTTGCGTTGGTTTTTGATATTTGGGTTGCCACTGCCACTCCGCCTGCTTGGCTCAGTCGGCTAAAAGAAGCCAAGTTTAACTCATGTCGCAAGCTTTCTCGCTTTCCCATTCACACACACACACACACTCCCACTTTTACACTTGTCTACTTCAGATTGGAGCTGCCCTCCGCTCATTGCATTATATGAACCGAATGGACGGAACTTACGACCGGACAAATGAAAATAACTTTTTCTAATTAGTATTCAAGGCCTCAACTCTTACGCGACTGACTGCAAGAAAGCCAAAACCAAAATGATAGCCAGTCCTACAACCGATTCCACCCCTTTCCCCAGAGGGGCTGAGAAGCAGCGGACCACTGGCCCCTTGTTGGTGTCAGCGCGTGGCACGTACATTTTTCAACGTATTGTGTCAAATTTCGATACAAGAAATCAGTACGGAACTCGTCTACGCTTTGGTATTGATAATATTTGATGGCTGCACTTTGAATTCGCACTGGGATCGGTCTTGGGTCTGATTCCATTTCATTTGGTTTTGTTTTTATTACTTTGTTTTTTTTTTTTTTTTTTTTTTTTTTTTTGGTAAAAAATTATAAAGTTTTGTGTATGCGGAACTGAACATTGAATTTCGTGGCGGCAAAATTATTTATTTGGCGTATTTCCTTATAGATTACGAAATAGATTTTCATTTTTATTTGTGCCAAATTTTGCCGATTTCTTTGATTTATGGATATTTCCGACTTCTCCTGAAAGTTCCTTAAATATATAATTTAAATCTAAATAATTTAATTAAGCAATAATTGTTAAATGCCTTATATATTAGTTAGAGAAATTTTCTTCTTTAAACTCGAAATTTGCCCATAGTAAGTTTCCCTGATTTTCTGGTATATAAAACTGCTTACAATCTTTTAATGACCGGTTAAAGCCAATTCCTCTCAAAATTTATAACCCTTTCTGTCTGATATTGGAATACATTCATAGCCTATCACAGATTGCCGAGGATTACCTAATTGTTTGAATAATGCATTAAGTGTTGGCATTGCAGGTTTAATCTCTTATCAAAGCGTAAAAGAAATTTGTTTGGACACCTTGATTTTTTTTTTTTTTAAAGCTATCACGAACTACAACTGCCACAGCCACAACGAAAGCCCAAATTGTGTGCCAAAATATATAAAAAAAAAGGCCACAAAAAGAGCATATCGTAAATTTTCATAAGCCCGTGACATGCGTGTACACATATACACATATATATGTATATCGTACATATATATATATATATATTCAATGTGGGTGTCCGGGAGTATCCGTGTGTGGCCGTGTGTGCCTGTGTTTGGATTACCCAAAGTGGCGTTATCATGCATGCAAAATGATTATGAAAGTGCCTGGGCCGGAATATGGTAACTGGCACCTGCAAAGAGCCGCTCCCAATTGTGCTGCAGCTGGGATGTTGGGCTCCCAAAATGGTTTTCCTCACATGTTGCATAACATCGGAGAAATTGTTCAACGTTGTTGAAAAAGGATAACATGGAAGAAATTACTAAAGTGGGACCAATTTTCACACTTTGCTGGTCATTAAAATATTTCGAAAAGCATTTCTCCTTTTCAACTTGACTTAAATATTCCTTCACTCAAGTTGTGATCTCTGCCTTTTGAAGTGTACAATTGCTTTTTAAATGGAAATTATGTCCATACACTGAAATGTATGCTAATTTATTTTTTTCTCTTGCTTCAGTAAAATGGTCAGTCTCTTCCAAGGCAAAGTAAATTATAGGAGAGATTTGGCAAGAATCTGGAAGGTTACTTTCCATTGGGGTATTTTTTGATTTTTTATTTTATTTTTTTCAGGACAAGTCAAGTGTGAAGAGTAGGAATTTACACTTGATTTATTTTCAGATTTAAATATATTTGATTTTTATTTTTATATTCAAATCAATTCTCTATTGAAAGAAAGCTAAACTAGTTCTTATTAAAAGCCAGGACCAATGAATCCATGTAACTTTCATAGGATATGCTAAAGTCATTTACTTAGTTACCTAGCATTTTTATCGATTCTGCTATTTCATTATACCCTGTGCCTTGAGTGTAAGGGTATATTAAGTTTGTGCAAATGTATGTAACATAGAGAAGGAGACGTCTCAGACCCCCAAAATTACTCACAATATGATCAGGGTGACTAAAGAAATCGATATAGCCATGTCTGTCCGTCTGAGAGCTAGGATAACCAAACATGGCATTCGGACTCCTCATGTGTGTACGCTTGTCAAGTTTTTTTCTATCCCCGCCCTTTCTTCTAGACATCACTAAAATCGGACCATGTATACAGGAGATAAGCAAAAAATGTTAAGATTTTAGTTCCGCTTGCCTAACTAGCAAACGGCCGAATGAACAATCCGATAGATGGCGTGCTTGCATGGTTGTGAAGAATATGTTCTTGGATTCAAAGGAATATTAAGACCAGAGGTTTTATGTGAACGCTACCACCCGACTAGGGTTAACACCTTTTCTTTTTCAATTCCGTCTACTAGGTACAGGGTATTCCAAACTCGGCCGCGCCCGAGTTTAACATTCGGCTTCATTATATTTGCGTTACCCAAATTCTTTACTTTAATGTCATTTCAGTTGAACACATTTCCAGACAGCCCTGTGGGGTGAAGGTACAAATTAGAATTCCTTGCTTTTGTGGTTGGTGAGGTTATTTCTTTTTCTAATTTTTGTGTGTTGGAATTGATTCTGTGTTTCAGACGTTGACAAATGTCCAAAGGAATTCGAGTATTAGAATGAATCGAAATTTCAATTTTAATTTGCTTTAAAGTTTACCAATGACTCGAAAATTTTCTAATGTTTTGTTGGGGTTCTTTGTGCCAAGAATTCCCCTAGCAACTTTCACTCTTTCCCAACACAATATAAGCCACAAATAAGTAGCCAACTTTCGCGTAAAGCCACAACAACAAATAAGAAAAGAAAAAGAAATTTAAAAATTAAAATTATTTACAGCTGCTCATCAAAATAATCGACAGAAAGTGGAAATGGCCAAGCCACTGGTTGGGTAAGCAGTTGAATATTTAATTCAACTGACTGCTGAGGACTTGAGCAATACAAATTTGGCTAATTAGGACAAAATTACTGTGCACGTGATAGCTTATAAATATTTGAGGTCTAGTTAAATGCGTAGGCTGAGCAAACTTGCGGCCAAACAATATTTTCTTCTATTCCAAGAGGGGTGGGAGGGTTGGGTTCTGTGGTTACGCCTGGTTGAGGGAATCAGGTGTCTGGTGTGGTAGTTAATTAAATCGAGACCACATAAATGTGAGGTAGAAAAATTCGAAAATGTGGGAAAGTGGGGAATGTTTGTTTGGCTCGGTTTTTGGCCTAGTCTTCTTTTGGGCGTGTTGAAATCAAATTAATTTAAGATTCTTTGAAAATCAAAGAGATTGGACAGACTATTATTTAAGTATTTAATTATTAAATTGAAATACCTTTGTTTTGTTTAGCCTAGAGTTCATTTTGCCTACTTTATTTGTGGTCTCTTTTGAACTTTTCGATTTGGGTTTTATTTTAGAATTTCTTGGGTTTTGTTTTTTTATTTTTTTCAATAAATAAATTAATAAATATTTTATATTCTAAAAACAAACAACTGCAAGTGACTACCAGCTCGAAGCCACACAAACAAAATCCTTTTTTTTTTAACAAATATTTAACAATTAACAAATGATTTTGCGAGTGTGCTGGCCGTGCGCCTGATGGCCCGCTGCGATTGGATGGACCGTCTTCAGTTGCTCCGCTAACTGGCACTGACTGCTTCTTAGACATAGCCCTGATAGGCCAGATTGTGGGCATTGATTAATCTCTGTTGGGGTTGCTCTACAACAGCGACAGGGGACGCAGCGCCAAATGAACGGCCATCCCAAGGTCCATGGGCAGTGATGTGGGCCGTGTGATGATGATCGGTGGCAATCTGAGTCAGTGGGAGGGAATAGATAAGAGAAGAGTAAAATTTATCTTATTCAGTCCGAAACAGATTTGAGTGTTTTGAAATAAGTTATTCTTTGTGGATTTCGGGTTGGTGGATTTTGGCTGGTTTGGTGCAAGTCAGAGCAGTGCTGGAGGGTATTTTGGGATGGAGGGGGGACATTTGCTCAACTTACCTTTTGCAGTTTACACCCTATTTAATACATACATGTCACTTATTTGCAATAAATTTTGGTTGGATTATTTTTGTAATGTACCTCTACCTTTTCACTGCCCCCTCTCACTCTCATTCATAAATGCACTTAAACCGTTTTAATTACCACATCCCGCGAAAGCCTAAAAGATAATAGAAATACTGTTTAATAAAAAGAGTACGCTTACCTTTTTGCACAATTGGAAAATGGCCAAACCAACCGAAACAATAAACGAGAAGAAGCCCAAGGCTAGGGCATTGAAAGCCTTGATCTTCAGTATGCCAATGGCCATGGGTATGACAGTGATGGCTTTCAAGAGAATCAGCACCATAATGGGCATGGCCATTTTGCGTAGACGATGCTTCTTGCCTGAAAATGACAGAGGAGAGGCACAAGAGTGAGTGAAATTCAATTAGGCTCGAAGATTTTCTAGATAATCTCGAAATCGAAATGCATGCAAAAACACACCCTTCTTGAAGATGTTGCCCTTCTTACCCCGGCCTTCTTCGTCACCAGACAATTTGACATTCAGACTCAACTCATCGTTGGCCAGATTGCGAGCGGACACCACAACCTTGGCATCAGCACCAGGCAAGTTCATAGTTACATCATGTCCTTGAATATACCGTTCAATGGTATCAATGAAATCATCGGCACTATTGCCGCGACCTTCGCTAATTGGAGCAGTCGTCTTGAGCCCATTAGACTGTATTTTCATATTGGAAATCTGACCAAAAAAAATAAGATGAAGCATTAGACCAGATTGAGTCACTTGTGTATGTCAGCACTCTTACCGTGTAACTATCTTTGGTGAGCACATTGTCTACGAAACGCATAGCCCGCTCTTTGATGCAGGCCATTGAGTCTTCACCGGTGGCGCATTTGCTCTGCTCCTCGGCAATCAAACGCTGTAATTGTGTCTGAGCACCTGCAATGCTTTGGGCAGCCAGGGCCACACACACCACGACAAGGAGCAGTTTGGCCATTTTATGTTCTTCTGTTATTTTTTTTTTTGTTTTCTTTGGGCTACGGAGGCGACTATTGACGATGGTGGAAGACAAAGACAACTCGCCTCAATGGTGGCACAATTGCGTTTAATAATCGTTTTTCTATTGTTCACGATTTTTATACTCCCAATGTTAAAAGACTGTTGAAGCGTCGGACGACGCCAGCGAATGCCAGGGCAAAAGGAAATGACGAAAGAAGACGTTGCCGAAGAAATGATGGAGAAAAAGACAAAACACCGGGCACGTGTTGGCTTAATTTCGTTGTAGATGTGCGCTCGTGTGTGTGTGTATTTGTTTGTATACGTGCGCCTGTGTGCGCACCAAGTGTCGTATACTTAATGCGTTACAATTTCAAACCAGGCAACATCTTTCTCTGTCTTGCCCACAATTTAATTTCCTCTCTCTTTCTCCGACCAACTTTGTTTCTAACTCTTTAATCATGCTTCCTGTGTGCCCGGCTCGGCTAAAGGGCTTTTTTGTTTACTTTCAACGTTTTTGTCGGTAATGAATGAATTGTCTAATGAGCATTACTTATCGAAGACCCACCCACTGGTCCTACCACTTAATCATATTCTCATTGGCCTGTGATTTACTGGCTTGTAATGCGCAGTCATAACTAAGCAATTAAAATTAACTAACGCATAATTTTATACAAAACAATCACGACAAATTGAGCAAAAGCTAATTGACAGGAAATCGACAGCAAATTCATAAGCAAGCCATAAATTATAAATACTTATTAAATAAAAATACGCCTATCCTGGTCTTCTTGCTTTTGCTGCCACATTGACAACATTGTCAAGTCAATGACATAGAAAGTGTTTTTCCTTTTGGGCCGAAAGCGAAAGTAACTCGAATCGTAGGGCCAGATCAAAAATCAAAAAAAGTACAAAAAAAAAAAAAAACGAAAAAACAATTCATGCAATGAATTTCGAAAGCCAAAATGCAAATTATGAATCCCTGTATGTATTGATTACGGTTATACACGTTTTGCCATGAAAACTGAATTGATAACAAACCGAACCAAAAAAGCAGAAAAAAAATTAATTGAAGTGAAATTTCTCTCCACACACAAACACACACACGCCCACACGCACATTCATGCTTAATTTGCAATTCGAGGCGCATCTATCAGGGTCTACTCTGCCGTGGCAGGGGTGAGCCAGTGGACATAAAGAAATGTTCAAATTTTTTTTTTTTTTGGCTGGAAGGGAGGCCAACATGCTGGGCCATCAATGACGGGATTGAAGCCAGCAATTGCTTTTTGAAATTGGAAAAATTTTCACATTCGAAATTGTTGCGTCGAGGCGACAACATCAACATGATTAACAACAACAACAACAAAAACAGAGGCAGGAATGACAGCAACAAAGTGAGCACCATAAAATATAAATGAACCTGTCGACCAATCAAGGTGGCCGCTTGGATCAGTTTCTGGCTACGCCGCCATTTTGCATTGTTGCACGTTGCAAGCGCCCATAACTTTCCCGTGTCGACTCGAGCTTGCCAGCCCCAGCCGTGCCAGTTAAATTCAACTTGGATCGGTGCGACTGGGATTGGCTGAGGTAGAAGTTGTCCAGCTAGAGACTGGGTGGCTTGGGTGTTTATTGATTCTTTATTTGTGCTGGAAAATAAATTTATTTGCTTCTATTTCGGGACAGCCTGAGGTGGCTAACTTGGCCGATGTCTTTGAAAAGACGATTAAATGAATTTCAATTGCACTCAGATAATTGCAACAGAAAGATTGAAAAGAATCATCAAGTGTTGGCTTCGAAATATTTCTATTTATATTTTAAATGCGGCAAATGACCAAAGGCTTTCAATGTTTCAAGAGATTCTTGAACTTTAGATAAATCATTGAGCCGACCTTTTTGACTCGGAGAGTCTGATTACTTAATCCTTTTCAAAGCATTTCAATTCACCTTTTCTCGGTTTCTTTTCTTTTCATCTCTTATCCCATGTTTATATTTTTCAAATTTCCATTAATAAAATCATTTTCCCATGCTTTATTTGTTCATAAATATTAGGTTGTCAAATATCTCCCTTCCGCTTTTTTGCTCTTTATTCAATGCTTTATAAAAAGTGATACAGTGATCGGATTTAGTTCAAATATGCGCCGTTTTGTTCGATAATCTGTTTCCATCTAGACGGCAACTTCATAATACCTCCCTCGAAGAAGCCCCCCTCCTTATTTGCGAAGAACTCGGACAGCCACTTTTCACATGCCTCTTTTGAGTTCAACTTTACACCACCAAGGGCATTCGCCATGGACAGGAACAGGTGGTAATCACTTGGCGCTATGTCCGGGCTATATGGTGGATGCGATAAAACCTCCCATCCGAGCTCCCGTAGCTTCTGACGAGTCATCAACGAAGTGTGTGGTCTGGCGTTGTCCTGGTGGAACACTACACCCTTCCTGTTGGCCAATTCTGGACGCTTCTGGTCGATCGCCTGCTTCAAGCGGTCCAGTTGTTCGCAGTAGATGGTAGAATTAAGCGTCTGGCCATATGGGAGCAGCTCATAGTGGATGATTCCCTTCCAATCCCACCAAACACACAGCAAAACCTTCCTGGCGGTCAATCCCGGCTTGGCCACTGTTTGGGACGATTCACCGGCCTTCGACCACGACCGTTTTCGCTTGATATTGTCGTATGTGATCCATTTTTCGTCGCCAGTCACCATCCGCTTCAAGAATGGGTCGAGTTCGTTCCGTTTCAGCAGCATATCGCAGGCGTTGATTCGGTCCAGAAGGTTTTTTTGCGTCAAATCATGCGGCACCCAAACATCAAACTTTTTTTTGTATCCAGCCTTCTGCAGATGGTTTAAAATGGTTTGGTGACTAACTCCCATCTCCTGGGCGATGTCACGAGATGCCACATGCCGGTTTAACTCGATGTATTCCATGATTTGATCGGTATTTGTCGTCACAGGTCTTCCGCCGGCTGGCTTATCCATGGTGTCGTTTTCACCGGCTCTGAATCGTCGAAACCATTCCTCCGCGGTTCGAAGTGATAGAGTACCATCCCCCAAAACACCATTAATCTCACGGAACGTTTCTCTAGCGGATTTGCCTTTAACGAAGGAAAACTTTAAAATAGCGCGAATTTCGGCGTTAGTGAACTCCATGTTTACACGTCTATAACTGTTGAACGAAATATTCAAACTAACCATGCGTAGCGACGTTTTGTAGGTTATGTCAAGACCTTTCAAATTATGTATAGTGTTGCCAGATACGAGCTCTGTAGCGCTTTGTACATAGCCGCGAAATTCAAAAGACAAAAAGGCGGAAGGGAGATATTTGACAACCTAATATTTACACTTATGATAAACTCGGCTTGTTTTTCTTCAGCCCAATTTGGCTGGTTCCGCATTTGACTTTTTCTTGCCCTTTTTGTTTGTTTTTGCTTAGAATTTCTTTATCTTTGTTTCTTTCTTTTCTTTTTTTTGTACAATTCTCATAAAATATAAATAAATAAATAAAAACAAATCGCCTGTTCGACTACTTAAAATAAAAATAAATAATATTTTAGCTGGCTTTGCTTAGACATTAGCGACGTTTCTGACCCGCATAAGCCATGTCCTGGGCATTCTGTGGCTCTTGGGATGAGCGAGCCCAGGCATGTGGATCCCAAGCAGGGGCTGGGTGTTCCAAGTGCTCAATATGCTCCACTGGTACAGGCAGTTCGACATGGTGATCCAAATGATGGTGGTCAATGTGATGGGGCACAATGTGCTCGATATGATGTGGCACCACATGCTCAACATGGTGGGGGTAGTGGACTACTTCGTAGTTGACAATCTTCGGCTTGGCGATTTTGAAAATAACAAGGGCACCTGACAGCACCAATGAGAGCAGACCCAAAGTCATGGCCTTCCAGGTCTTGAGGGCAATCAGAGCCAGAGCCAAAGGCACCAGCACCGTAGTCTTCAGTTTCAGACCCAGCAGGAAGGGCAAGACAGCCTTACGAATCATGCCGCGACCTGAAAGAGATTAATTGACCCAGTTAAGTAATCTTTGAGCTTCATGGCTGACTATCTTTGCTCACCCTCATTTGGACCAGACAAAGGCACCAAGCCACCCTGGGTCAAGGCATTCTGCATAAGAAAATCTGGTACCAGGGAGCGAGCCTCAGAGCTGCGGAAATACTCTGGCGCCTCGATATGCAGGGCATGACTGGCCAAGTAGTTATCAATGTTGTTAAACATTTGCTCTTCGGGGTTCATAGAACGTTGCTGATTTAGCTGGGCTGCCTCAGCTGTGCGCACAATGGCCAGACGCTCGGTTAGCTGGACACGCGGCTGCTGCAAGGCCTCGTTAAACCAACGCAAGGCCTTGGGCCGCAAACACGACACACTCAACTGCTTGAGGCAGCCATGATACATGTCCAGGGCCAGCTCTGTGGCAGTCTGCGGCTCCACTGACTGGGCTTGACTGGGAGCACTTTGGACGGCGGCCAGCGTCGTTAGGGCAAACATTAGAAAGGCAAGTCTACTACTGCTATTGCCCTGCATCCTTAAGCTTTCACTTTCGTTTTGGGGTGGCTTTAAAATTGTTGTGGTCGCTTTCGCTCCTTGGGGTTGCTTTGCTCGGTGAATGCTCACGCGTTGGCGTCTGAATGGGTTATGCAAATGGCTAGTAAGTTGCGCTTGGTTTTTATACGTCGGTACATTGTTAATTGAATTGCGTATGCAGTGTCACGCGTAGGACAGTGGTCATCGATAAACCAATGTGTAAATCTTTTGGCTTTACGCTTTGGGTCTTTTCTTTAGCGTCGATTGCGCTTTGCTGGTCACTTCAACAATCAAAGTCATGGAAAGCGCAAGTATTTACAGTTTCACCTGTTTTGAGTTGGGTGTGTATATAATTTTTGGTGTCGGTTCGCCCAGTCCACTTCTGGTTCTGTGGCCTATACCATAAGTTAATCGAGAAGTTTGGGTCAATTGGTTTTTCTCTTTATGGCATTAGACACGCCAGAGTAGAAGTCCATTGACCGTTTTCGACGTTCGTCAAACAATTTTGACGAATGGTAATAAGGTTCCCCAAGCCAGCAATAATTGAAAGTTATTTTATGTGTTGGTATTTTCTATCACGCACCCGCCCTGGCCACAAATCGCGGCGCGTGCCTGGCAACTCAATTAGAATGTTTTTTTTTTTGCTCTTTACTTTTTGCCTGGCATTATGAGATACTTAGAAACCTCAAAACAAATGCTACACTTGCAGGCGAAAGACCATAAAATATATTTTACGAGGCTTAAAATTCGGTAAAATGTTGAGTCTAACGATATTTATCAAGTGGCTTGTGGCATAATATTAAGATGTAATAAGAATGCGAACGGGCTCAAGGCGTAATCAACTCTGACAGATAAAATGAACTGCGAAGCTGAGAATCAAACCAGATTTAAAATAGATAATGGAAAGCAAAGCAATAAATTTTCAACTTATAAGTCGTTGAAAATAATAGAGCTTCCCCAAAGGCTTTGCCAATATTGGATTTATCCTGTTTTGGAAAAATATATGGCACTAAAAATCGGTGGCTTTAATCTATGATGAATTTTCTAAGTTTTACGCAAAACTTTATTTAATATGTTTTTATCAAGTATTAAGTGGAAATGTTTATATTTATTCTCGAAGAAGTATTTGTCAATTTAATTAAATTAATTACGATATTCTTCTGTTAGCTTAGCAAAACATTTATTTTGTTGTTGATTTATTTACGCTGTATTTGTCTATTTCCATTCCGAATTCTTTTTCTTATTAAATACTCATTCTAATGAAAAGACCACCTACAGATATTATGCCCCAATTTCCGATAATTAAACTGGGCGTCAAGATTTCTTTTCCTGGGCTTGAAGTTTGATATGACAAAGTGGGACATTGTGTGGGTGACTTTTATGGAGAGCGCAACTGGATGACAGCCTTGCTTTATCAAGGTCGAATTGGTTGATGTGTAATAATCATTCCTTTTTGTTTATTTTTTCCTTTTTCACAGAGCCTTTATCTAATTTCGATGATTTTGTGTTTGTTTGTTTATGGGTTTCAAATACCGGAAATATTTCCATGAGCCAAAAATGCGCCCAACCCTGGATATATATTTAATGATAATACTATTACCATTAGCACGAAATAGTGGGAAGTGAGGGAAACAGCATGAGGAAGCGCCGTAATTGTTTGTAGGTTCGGGTCTGAGTTACTTTACATGTATTGTGGCTTAATGAGCTGCCAATTTGGCAATTGGTGTTTTGATGTCATTGCAGCTGGTTGGTTATGGTGGCTAAGGAGTGGGGTGTACGTGGATCGAGTGGGCTCCCACACAGCTCAGCATTTTATATTTCCGTTGTAATTTGTAATTTGGCACAGAATTTTTATGTCATGATATCGTACGCACAAAGCAAAAAGTGAAAGCTCTGCATTAAATTGTTGAATTTGTTATTACTGCTATTTATATATTTCTTCTTGCTTTCTGTGTACTTTAATTACAAGGGTCCTAACAATTGTATGAATATTCATTAGAAGCTTAATACCCTTTAACGGAAAAGTTGATGTAATATGTTAGGTACCAGGAAGACTGTAGATTAATTTAATGTCCAACCTTGTTGCTCTCCTGCCTTGAATAAGTAAATGTTGCTTACAAAATATTAAAATCGATCACTCGAACGGAATGTCCCTGACACTGGAATGTCGATAACTTTTCATCATTATCGATAGTCAGAATTGCAAGTGCTAGAAGGATTTTGTTGTTTTAGTTGTGTCCGTATTAAAAGGCTTCAGAGCAAATGTTAATGCTTTTGAATTGATATAAAATTATATACAAAATGAAGGGAAGAATGTGTAGATTAATTTTTTATATTTTTTTTTTGTGACCGTGGAATTTTAAATTTGTTTAATCATAATTTTAAGTTCGCGGCGGCATGGTGATGTGCGCTTTGTTCACCGTCTGCAGCGGAGCTAGTTCAATTGCCCTACTCTTGTGTGCGTGAGCTTCGCACTGTGCATGTGCTGTGATTGCAAAACTGTGATTTGTGACTCTAAAACTGAATATGTAAGTGGCTTCCAAACATTTAAACCGTTTTAAATATTTAAATTATTTCTTTATGTAATTCTAAGTTATTTTAGGTAATGCCAAATTTAAGGCATTTATTTTTGAAGTGTATTCAAAGATCTATTTAAAATTAGAAAAAACATCGTTCGTCATGAACTCAAGTTAAGAAAACATCAAAGTCTTTGGCATTTCAATGACATTGCTAATAAATATGTTTATGCAAATGACTTCCTTTTAATTTAACTGCCATCGACGACAATTGAACAAGAACACGCAAAGCTCCACTGTGATTATTATGGTTATTATGTATGATTTTTTTTGTACTCTTTTCCCACAGCCAAGGCATACTTACTTCGAGGTGGCGCTCAATAAAAGTAAAAAAGAAATAAAAACTCACTGAAAAAATTCTTGGTATAATTTAATTAAAATTTGATTTCTGAGATTTTCATCACAGAATACGTACAAGTTTTCCTTTGACTGCGTATGAAATTAACCTTAATAAATGGAATTTGCTGTAGGAAAAGTATCTTTTAGTCTTTATGAACTCTTCGTATGGCTACCTTTTGTTTACTTTGGAATTTTATATAATGTGTTTTTGGTTGGCTTTATTATCACGCATAGATTGAAACGGGGCGTTTTTAAAATGTTCATGTAATTTTATTTTCGGATTTACAGTTTTGTATATAAAAAGACAGACTCGTTACATTTAAGGAAATTTATTTTTCAATGTGCGACACGTGCAGACAAAATGTCAAAGAATTTTATGGAGCAGTGACTATTTTTTTATATGAAATTGTTTTTTCTGTTTATTATATTATATTTTCTTTTTTTTTACCATGGAAGTTTCAAGCTGCGTTTTTGATTAATAAAAATTCTGATTTCATTTTTTCTTTTAATCATAATTATAATTTTTTTTTTTTTATATAATTGAATTTTTTCGAGTGCAAATAATTTAAAAAGTGTGAAAAAATTGACAGCTAATTTAAATTTGAGAAAAAAATAAGCCAAATTTCAAACAAAATCAGAATAGCTATTAATCAACCTATTCATACCATGGCTCGAGCTTAAAACTAAAATAAATAAGAAAATTAATTAAAATCGAGGGTCAATAAATAAATAAATAAATAAATACAAAAAATTTGAAATCAATCAAAATATAACAGTATTAATAATGCCTAAAATTACAACACTTTCACTCCTATATACAATCACTTTAACAAAGAAAAACATAATTTCAAACTATTTAAAATTTATCATAATTGACTCATTGTTGGTATTGCTGTACTGCCGGTGTGCAATCTCACTTGGCTGGCAGAATGCACTCCGGATAGAGACTGCGGCAATCCTTTTGATCTTGTCCATCCCTTGCCGCCTGTATGAGGCGATAGAAACGACGCACGGCCTCATTGCTACGCGTAACGGGCTCCAGCTCGTTGGTATCACTAAAAAGATTAAAAGCATTTAGAAATTGGTTAAGAATGAGACCAGACATTTGAGCAAAACTTTACTAAATTCAATTAACATTTCTTTTTTTTTGCCCCTTTTTGTGTGTTCTAGAAAAACCAGCACATCTGCTAGGAGCTACCTAGGCTGAGGGCCAAAATCAATGAACAGTTTTTGTTAACTACTAGGAACTTGGCTAATTAACTTTCTCCAACGAAAGACAAGCAGACACTAAAGTTTTTGGCTTACCGGCACGTGCCTTTTGTGTGCCTGCCAGAGCCACCCAGACCCGTTTTCTGGAAAATGGAAACTTCATTAGGCGTGAGACTGTAAGACTGTCTGACTGTGTGTGGGTGAGTGGGTGTCAGCGCTTTTTTGGCTTTCACGCCTAGCCAACTATTCAAGCGTCACAAATGGCTTTGAAGGCTTTAGGATTTCTTTGGTGTGGTTTAACGAAGCCGAGCATATTTGTGAATGTGGCTCTTATCTAGGTCTTTTTTTTCCCTTCTGAGAATGGGTGACTATATGGTGAGCCAGACTGATTTAATATGCCATTTGTGCGTCTTCAAAGGCTCACTGGATTTTAGATTGTCCAGTGTTTTTGTAGCTCATAATTACGGAAGAAAAACGTGCTTGGGCCTACGAAAATTTAATAGCTTTGTATAAAAGACACATAATATTTTTTTAGGTCCTTTTTCAAAAAAAAAAAAAAAAAGAATCCATTAAAAATATAGGCCATACGGGGATGAGTGCTCTTATTGCCATTCCATATGCATCAAACGAAACCTTAATGATTCTTTGGTTGTACTCAGAAAATACGATGAGTTAATGAAAGTCATTCATTTATTTGTCGGCAGGCGAACCTCCATTAAATCATTACATTCTTGTTTCGCTCTCAAAGGAAATCGAGTAATGAAGTCAAAAAAATTACCTACGAAATTTGACATTATCTCATTGAATGTTTGCTTCCCATTAATGCCGTATAATTTCACATTAACATTAAACAATTTACACTTGGCTTCAACTTGAGAATGATGCTTCAGACTTTACTCTTCATTGCTTTCATTTAATTGAACTTAAAGTCAAACAAAAACACAAGGACCAAGCCATTGTCTTTTTATGGCGCGTCTTGTTGTTCGCTTCTTCTTCTTCTAATGCGACACCGATAAGCAATTAAGCACACTCGGGGCGTTCAATTAATGACTTGTCAGTCCCATAACCATAACTAGAACTATTCATAAATCATGACGGAATCGTGACAGCCACTGGCAACGCAAGCAACAACAAAAGGTTCAAGGGGCCCAACAGGCACACAGACAGATAAGCACCTGGATCTGGAACAACGAGACATTTGTGCCAATCACAATTTTTAATTTCCATTGCAAATGAAAATAAAGCAAAAGTAAATGTCAACAAACCCATCAAAAAAGGTTACGCCGACAATGACGTGGAAAACGTTTGGATGAGGGTGGATGCGTCTCTGGCATCTTTAGCTTTTATTGTTTACGCTAACGTAACGAGCTTTTGTTATTGTTATTGTTATATGTTACCAAAGCTACAGACAAACAGACAACAATAATGATGTATTTAAATTATCTGCCTACCTCCCAACGACGCGTCAGTGTGTCTTTCCAACTGACTCAGCAGCCAAGTCTTTGACTGCGATACGCTTGAAGAGTTGTGCAAAAAAATATCGCCTAACGTGGCTGAGTAAGTAGGGGGTGGCTGGCTGGGCTGCAGGTTTGCAGGTGGGGCCCCACGGTTCTGGTCAACCAAGTGTTTTCTCAATTATGAAAAGACATGCAACCGAGTCTTGAGTGTATCATCACCTAATTCATTCATACGCCCATTTGTTCTGCCTCACTGCCTCACTCGCATGGCAAGGCGACACGAAAAGGCGTAGGCGACATTATTGGCAGTGACAAATGCGTTGACAACTGCATCTCTTGCACGCTTTCTTTTCATGCCTTTGTCTGCTCGTTTAATTTTTGAATTTGATCTTTCGAGATTCACGTTTTCACTGAGTGAAAACTCTTCTGGGCCAAGTTGAAAATCTTTTCTTTGGCCAAAACAAGTTGACACCTTTTGACTGGGCCAAGTGAGTGACATGACAATTAGTGATGGTGACTTTTGAGCCGATTGACTATTAGAGCGTGTAATGCTTGACAGCCCAGCCAAACCGGCAGATATGAACAAAAAGGTCACACAACGTTGATTAAAACCGAAGACTGCAATAAAAATCTAATCAGGAAAGCAATTTACAGTTGCCTTTATTTTATTGGTTAATTGCATTCCAGAGTATGCAAATATATGCGCGCGTGTGCTCAAGGGTTACTCGAAAGCTTCTCAAAGCTCAAATGTTCACATTATTCAGAAACATTTTCAATTGATCTGTTTCGTATACGGAAAAGCCACTTTCATAAAATGTATATACGAGTCAAGTAGGCGGATCAATATTTATTTACTGGCTCAAATTTTAAGAAGATTAACTAGTAAACTTTTTGACCCTCCCAAGCTGTTATTATAAATTTTACAAATCCCTTTGGGTGGAGAACTCGGTTACTTACCGACTCAGTTCGGCAGAGACAAAATTGCTGTGTGGACTGTAACTGCTGGGATCCTTGTACATGTCGCACACCACACGCTCCTTGCACAAATCATTTTTAATACCCATCTGCTCAATGATTTTATCGATTTTCACTAAAATTGGACTATAGAATGGATCGTAATTGAGTGGATACAAAGGCTGTGGGTGAATGGAAAAGATAAATTCAAATATTTAATTTTGAAATTGCGGTTTGAGTGAAAAATTCACTTCATATTCTTTATACAAACCTGTCCATCCTGGACAAAAGGCTGATGCTCCAGTATTTTCTGTTGCTGTGCAATTAAGCGTTGTTCAGCTTGTATGCGTAGGGCTTCCTTCAGCTGGGCAGCCAGTTCAGGCTGTAAAAAAAAAATATATATATATAAAAAAATCAAATAATTCCCTCAGCTTGTTAGGCATTCTTCGTTCTTGTGCAAGAGTGTGTCTGACATGAAATGGCAACCACGCGGGCAGGTGGTGACAGAGTTTCTTGGCATCCGTCCTCCAAATTTTTAATGACATACTTTCCCTTTGAAAATGACTAGCTTCACCACCTTGCGGGCTAAACATGTTGCTGCCACGGTTCATGGTCTGAGCTCAATGCAGTACTGAGCTGTGCGTTCATTTAATTAAGTACACACAGAGCAGCGGGTGATTTTGCAATTTAACAGTGCGTTTTGCCGGTTTTGTACTTGCAGTTGTTAGTGCATTTTCATTATGGCTCTGACAGTTTTGAAACCTGCATCAAGAGGTCTGAAGAGTCATGTACTTGAAAGTGAAAATTAAAGACCAGTCCTACTAGTAAAAGCACAATAACAGTGCTAAATGGCTGTGTAAATAAAAAGTCTACCTGGGCCTCAAAAGAGTAGACAAGAAAATAAATTATTTGCATATAGAGGAAAGTGTCAATATATGACTGGCTGGCCCACAGTATTGACTGAATCTATCACTCTCTCTTTTTATGGTACCCTGCCTATTGGTCTATTCTCTATATTTCTTAATTTTCATTTTATGTGTAAATTTCTGTTGATGATTGATGGTGTTGCTGGCTTTGCTTGTGCCCAGTCTTTTTTTTTTTTGTGCCCAAACTAATCTCACAGCTTGTAACTAATCGAGCTTAAGTGTGTCGCATACATAAATTAGTTAGTTATCCATCTCAATCAAATTTAATACTAGAAATAACACAGAATTATGTCATGCAATATAGCTCTGTCAACCTGATTTTCATTATGTCAAAAAAAAAAGAATTTCAGAAGTCTTTTAGAGTTTCCTTCGAGTAGAAAATTATCTTAAATTTCTTCAATAATTTAAATGTTCCTAGTTTAGTGGCCGCCTACTCATTTCCATAGACAAATACAGTCAACATAATTGATTACTCTCCCGATACCCTTTATGCGGTTTCAGGGTAAAAAAAAACTAAATATTTCAATTAATCTCAAATGTTTTGTGTACCCACCGAAAGTTGGGCCTGTGGTTGTTGCTGCTGTTGTGGTTGATTATTGCGTGCAGGATCATATTGCGCAGCAATTTGTGCGGCTGCCGATAGACCGGGCGGTCCACTGCCGTGTCCATGTCCGTAGCCTGGTGGCGGTGGTGCTTGTGGCCCTGGTACAAAGACTGGATTCGGTTGTGAATGTGCCCCATATGGCCTTGGGCTAGAAGAAGACATAGTAAAAAAAGGAAAAATTAAATGAAGAAATTGTTTTGTCTGTGGGTTTGTGGTGGAAATGGCTTTTTGCTGGCAGCTGTTTCTGAGGTTCCAGGGTTGGGTGGACTTTTCGTTAATATTTTTGTTAAAGATGTGATTAGAATTTTATTTAAACGATAACACTTACAGATATACGAGAAAGGAAGTAAAACAAAATGTAATTATATTTGCTTTGTTTTCTTAACCAGAGGGACATTTCCCAGGGCTCATGCAAATGTATCTGACATTTTAAATATGAATGTATGTGTATTAGTGTGAGACAGGTTAGAGATAGAGACTAAGGTGAGGTTGAACGTAGCTCATTTGGTTCTGATTTGGTTGGTACCTTTGCTTGTCCTGGTTTTGAAATGGATTAAATATGTGACTAGAAGCATGTGCTTGTTGGTAATTGCTTTGTAGTAGAAGTTGTTGTTGTTGTTGTTTTTGATGTGTTTGGGGCTTTTGGGGTTGAAGCTTATGCATGGCTATGGGTGGTCTTTGTGGTTGTGTGCTGCTTGGCCAACGCTTCTGATGCTGCTGGTTTGGCTGCTGATGCTGGTGCAGTGGTTGCTTCTTGGTCTGATAAGCTGGTGTGGTGCCGAGTCCCCAAGCATGTAAGTCACTGGCATCATTTGCTGTATGCGGCTTAAAATAATTTTCATTCTCCTCAACTTGTGCAACGCGATTTATGTCGCTAATGTATCTATTTGATGTAAGGTGAAATTGTTTTTGTTGTTGTTGTATGTAGCATGTGTTAGTCACCAACAGATGAAGGCAGGAAGACAAAATGCATGCAGTAAAATTTATAATTTCACTGAAAAAAAAAACTTACTCGGATCCTAGGCCTGGTCCGGAGTTCTCCCAGGCGCCTTCGAAGTGCTCATTGCCCGGCCCTGGACCGTAGCTCTCGTGCACGGGGGCTCCATGCAAATAGGCCGAGGGATGTCCTTTGGGTGGATGCGTGTATATAATCTCAGGTACCGAATGGTGCTCCCCACTGTGATGCCATGGCGGTACCACCTGTCAAAATGTAAAAGAGAAGCAGTTGAATATGCCGACTAATAATTCCATTCTTAAATTGAAAAAAAAAAATGCTTATGGTGAAATTTTAAATGGCTTCCAAGAAGCAAATTTAATAAACTTGGTTGAGAAGTTTTTTGACATTTCTTACTGCGGCTTCTTGGGCCCTTGCTGCCTGATTGTCTGCCTGGCAAAAAAAAAGTAAATAAAAAAGAAAGAAAAAAGCATCTAAGTGCTTTTTACTTAGCTATTTTTAGCCATCTTGGCTACCCACTTATTTCATTTCGCTTCGTGTAACATATTCCATTGACTGTCATCGATTATATTTTTCGTCGGTTCAATGACTGTTAAAATACCGTAAATAATAAATACATATAAGTATTTTAGAAAGAGTAAGATGTTGTTGACACTTGCCGCTCGGATTGATATAAAGATACACCTCATACAAATGTATCTGAGCTATTTTGTAAGCTTTTGCGTATACTTGAACTGGAGTCCCTGCATTATGCTGGATATTTTCGGTGGTTACGGCCCAAGGGTAAAGTAGATGTTTGTTGTTTGGAATTCACTTCCATGTAGTCGAAAATCAACCGCTAGAAAAGCTTCAGGCCTAAAGAAGGTGACACTTTCGACACATCATAAGCAGATGAAGCTTGTGTTGCTCTTCGAGTTTGATGGGTGTGGCACACAAACACAAACAGAAACACAAACACGGCGACACTCAGACAGAGCAAGAAGTGCTTCATCATCATAATCTAATTTATGCTACTCATATGAGAACCTCTTTTGCGTGTCTAGGAATATCTCACAGGGCGGTAACCATTTCACTGAACCTTTTCGGAACTTATCTAATAAATTTGCTTATTTAAAAGCAGATTTCCTGGATCTTATATGTTGTGCCTTACTCTTTAAAATATCTGTGAAATTTGTGAGATTCCAAGATTGAAACTTCAAAATAATTCAAAAAATTTTCATATGTTGAGTAAATTGTCTCGAATTTATCATCGTCAGCCCTGGTTTTGTGCGTGTGCCTCATAAATTTCTATATACCAGCTATGTAATTTTATTTGTGTGACAAATAAATAGGCAAGCAAATACACGAGTAAACAGACACATATTCTAATCCTTGCTAACGAAAATCATTTGTTTTGCCATTTGAAAGACGGGATTATTATTTATGAAATGTGGAGATCCTCTCTCTATATATACTATCCTCCATGAAATGAGTGTTTCAGACGGTCTGGGATTAAAGTGTGTGTCGTGTTGTGCGTGTGGCACATTTCTAATGGCAGAGTTTTCTTTTGTGGTTAATTTTAATTCGAGTAAGTGCGTTGTGATTTTCTAGAAATCAGAGATGAAGTGGAATCTGTGGGAGTACATCTTTTTAATATAATTTAAAAAGTTTAAATCCACGGCCATGACATCTCGTTCGGTGTGGGTAGAGAACAATCAAAGAACCATTTTCATTTTATTTTCTTCGAAGAAAAAGAGTATATACATTTTTGAAGCATACCATCGGAAGTGGTCTAAAAATACCTGGCGACTGATCAGATGGAATCTTGAAGCTATCTTTTATCTAATGAAAGATTCAGTAAGTCGAAATCGGTAGATTAATTGAATCAACTTTCCTTCATTTCTCTAATTTATTTTTAGGAAATCAAAAAGAGTATTTAGGTTTCGAAATATTCTTAGTTTTCGATTTGATTTTTTCTTTTTTAGCTAAATAAGAAAACCAACACACATAGAAAGCGAAAATAAACAGACAGGTGGATATTTAGAGACAGAATGAAAGGCATTTTGAATGTCTGAGGTTCTCCAGAATTTTTAATGAAATTCTTGAAAGTCTTCCTTCAGGTAATTTAAAGTACCCCAAAACAAATCTGCGTGAGTTTGACAAAATGAGTAGGATGATTAAAAAAACGTTATTCTGTTAGTAACGAAAAAAAAATGTTTTTTTTCTTTCTTTTTGGTTTTTGTTTTGTTGGCGTTTCTTTTTGTTTGTTTTTATGGTTTATTTTGGTAGTTTTATGCCTACTTACCGTATGGTGATGATTGATCAGATGATGATGATGATGGTATTTAGTGCCTTGATAGGACTGTTGATAGTACGAGCAGAGCTTGAAAAGGTGCGATAGGGCCGGGAAGAGGAAGAGTAGAAATTTAAGCAACAACTTCTTGGCCGCCCCAACGCCAATGACAATCGGCAGCAGCCAGAATAACTTGATTTTAATAATCTTGATGATGAGCAGTAAGGCGAGGAACGACAGCGTCAATTTGCTACGTAGAAATTTTTCTATCGGAATGAAAGTAATTTGGAAATTGGTTGAAATTTTTGGTCACTCTGTTGTTTTTTTTCTTTTTCTTGAATCTAACGAGTTGTCCAATTGAAATACCCAAATTAAAATACATTTGTCTACTTCAACTCGAATAGATTTGCCAGTGATAGTGAAAGCGGCTCAATTTAGAATATTTTAGCCTTGTGCCACTTACGTATTTTCTTCATGATTATTTTTCCAGCCAGTCGAGCTTCCACTTCCTGCTTGGGTATCAGCTCCAGTTTGGCTATGATGCCATTGCCTTCGATAGACCTCGGGGAAATACGAAATGTGGCGCCGTCAAACAACATCTCCGGCAGTTGCAATTCCATGTCATGTGTCATGGCAAACTTAACGCTTTTACCATAGAGTGCATTGGTCACTTCTTCAATGGGGCTTTCCGGTGTGGTCGAACTGGAACTCCGAGCTGCAGAGAAGCAATAGATTCATATCAATTATGACTAGTGAAATGATACGGAAATCAACAGGAATTGAAGAAATCTACTTTTGAATCATGGCAATGAAAGTAGCAAGCAATGTTGTGGGATATTCTAGCCAATCAAACTTGCATAACTTGGATTTTTTTTTTTTTACCTCCTATTTGTGTGTGTGTGTGTGAGAGATTTTTTCCATTTCGTTTTATATGTCGAGTTTGCCAATGAAATCAGTTGCCATTAACACAGCGTGACTCAAATGAATGAGAGATTCCGCTGTCTCCAGTTAAATGGAATAAACACACACAAATACACATACACACTCTCATTCGCCTATAAAATCAAATCAAAACTTCAGCGTCAAGTGAAAGTTGCGTTGCAAACTGTAAACGTGCTGAGCAAAAGGTAAACAAGAATCGAACTCAAAGATGTGAAAACTAACATAAAGAAGAGGCGACCGTTTACATATATCGTTTTTGTTGTTTTGCTTTGGCATTCAAATTGTAACAGAGCAGCCAACGAAAATGAAATGAAGCTTAGGGCTGACTCAATGACTAGTTGACTGATTTGGTGTTATATAACAAGAAAATGAAATAAATCAAAGACTTACCGGCTCTTGACTCTGTTTCGGCATCTTTCTCTATTTGATATTTGACTTGATTTTTATAGAACTTGAGTCGTTGGGTAACATTCACATCCTGCAAATCCAGGGCGTCGTCCAAATACGTGAAGACATTCTTTTGGAAACAGGCTATGCTCGGCTTTGTATAGCAATCTCGTATGATGCCATCCCAGAGCTCATTGCCACTGGGAAAGCGCCGGGCCAGGCGTAATACTAGTGAATCATTTGCTATTTCCCCGCCTCGCGGTGCTTTTGTCTGGTTGAAGTTCTCTCTTAGTGGCTGCCAATTTTCCTGGGGCAGTTCTGTGGTAAAACTATTCATACTGCTGGTTGATGGCCAAGCTGTTCCTGCTGTTGTTGTTGCTTTTGTTGTCGTTGACTGTGTGTCAATAACTTTGCTTTGTACTGTGGTGGCTGAGCCAGCCTCATCCGCCTTAACAGCGGCCATGGAACCATTTATGATCAAGGCTATAACGGAGAGTATTAACCACCAGCTGCTGTGGCCCGATTTGTTGGCTAATGCTAGGCGATTTCTACAGCGGTGCGTGTGGCGGTTCTGTCTGTGTTTAGCGGCCATGCTTGGCTTTGGCTTGCTCGCGTTTGTTGAGGATGTGCACTCTTTGAAGACGCTCTCTCTTCTGGTTTCAGTATAGCTGGGCACTGTAATGGCCTTACTGGCTGCTGTTGTTGTATGTTTTGTATGTGGTAATTTGTGCATTTTGTGTCTTTCGTTTCAATTTCACTGTCACAGCTCGAAGCTCACTTGATTTACTGTTAATGGGCCAGGCACTTTACACCTTTCAACCTGCAATTGCAGACAAAAGCATCGACACAGCCAACCTGACAGTCCGAGTTAACACACCAGACAGCTGATTAGAATGGGCAATTTTTTTGTTTTTGGGGGGCGGTAGAAGGCAATTATCCAAAAGTATTTATTTTATTTTTGGTTGCGCTTCAGTCGATTTAGCCCTCAAATGGTTTGCTTGCTACGTGCAGCAAACAGAAGTAGAAGGAGAAGAAGAAAAAGAAAAACAAAAACAATAACAATGCGATTGGCTGTTTTTTTGAATTTCTTTTTGTATTTTTATTGGCCAAAAGCGAAATCGTTCGGTCTTATCGTATCAGTTTTATTTTTATTTTTTTATTATTTTGAATGTCCAAACCAGATTAACACGTAAACACAATTTCATCGATTTGTTTTGCTTGTCGTTTGTAATTTTCACAAATTCTTTTATATATTTTTAGCTGGCTTCTTTCACAAACGGTCTGCAATTTCATCGCTTTTGCTATTTAGCACAATTTCTATTTAGTTTGGTAAGCTCTTAAGTGGCGCGTAGGTTTTAGTTTCCCAGTTTGCAATGTCTTGCAATTATTCCATCAAGACTTTTTTCACACCCGCCAGAAAAGACTTTATCTCAAATATGATTTCTTTTGAGCTATGTAAATGAGCTTATTTATTTTTCTTTTTCTCTTCTTTTCTTTTTTTAGCGCCGCAATTCATGTGCGCATGCGTACGCGTCTGGCCGACAACTGACTGAGCCGCGGCATATGTGCGGCAAGATCATGGCCACGCGTTTAACCGGCGGCGCGAAACCAGCTTGCTGTGAATTTCTTCTCTTTCTCTTTCTCTTGTTAGCTTCGTCAAGTTTCGTTGGCCTTCGTTCAGTTCAGACAAGCCTGTCTGGCTGCATTCACGCGATAAGGCAGTTGGCCACTTCAATTGTCTTGTGCCCCCTGGTTTGCCTCTTTTGGCACTAGTTCAGTGTGATAGTGAACTTTTTTCAAGATTCTTCTTCCGTACTTGTTAACTGTATTTGTTGGCGGATTGCTGTTGTTGTTGATGTTGTTGGTGTTGTCGACTCTTTTCAGCTTTTCTGTGGTTTGTTGTCTCTTCGGTCGCTGAAAGTTGTTTAGCCGCTCTGGCTAAGTTTGTTTACATTTTCCAGTTAGTTTTTGATCAATTCAAGTGCAGCTTTGTCCGCCTCTGACTTGAGTTTCCTTGACTCGGCTGATCTTTTCACGTCTATTAATTTACTTGTTTTACTTGCTTTAAATATATTATAAAACGTGTCTTTCTGCAAATAAATAAAGAAACTTTTATTGCACTTAATGGATCCAAATACTAACAATAAAAAAGGCTTAAACTATTAAACGTAACTCAAATAAAATATTATCTTTTTCACTTGTAAAGAAAATCACTTCTCTTTAAGATAAACTCTCTGAGTTGTCATTATAATTATCGGTCTCTAAAAGCCTACATGTCTCCATTCAAGCCTTATTAAATCTGCCCATTATCTAGATAGAAATTTGGTCAACAAAAATGTGAACACAAATGAAACCAAATGATTCTAGAAACTTTCTTTTGAAGGTCAGTCATATTGAAAGTCTTGAGCTCAATTTGCACCAGTTATAAATCAATGAAAACTAGAATGTACTACTTAAAAGTCTCAACAAAATTTCTCTCTACTTTGGAAAAAAACCAAAATTATAAGAAAAAAAATCATTTAAAATCAAATTATTTGTGGAAATTACAAGCTTACGTCATTTAATTCGCATTATACAAGTGGCGCATTTAATTGAGCTGTTTTTATATAGAATATAAAAAATAATCTTGGCCAGTGCTCATAATGTCTATAAAAAATCAATTATGTTAACTGTATCACACACAGCTGGAAGCTAACACAAACCGTGGCTTGTGATTAGTATTTTTAATGGGCAAATGAGAGATGAAGTATTTTATGAAGCAAACCAGAGTCTTTAATAATCTTGTACGTTGCGAATGACATTTGTTTTAAGTTATGTGCTGTCATTAAAACAGTAGTTGCATATGTTTCTTGTTGTTGTTGGATATTCTATTAAAGTGGCGAGACAATGTGAAATATAATAATAAAAATGAAGAAAAAAAAATGCTCGTAGACAAACCAAATAAACTTGTTTTGTATTTGCGTCCGACAGTTAAAAGAATTCGTCACAATATTAGTTGGCTGAATTTGGTGTGTGGTCAAAATTACTTGCATGTTGTGTTATGTAAGTGAAATGCTTTTTAAATTTTAAGAGTTCAAATGAAGTGGACACCGTTACATAAACAGACAACCTCCAGGGTCACCGGCTGACTAACTGACTTACTGGGGCTCTTGTTAGACGGCGGCGGCGGCTACGGCGAGGTATCTGATTGTAAACCAAAACAAAGAACCATAATCTGCCGTGTGTTTTCGCTCTTAATGACCAGAACATGTCGACTTATATAACCGTTGCGTGTTGGTCAACTTGTTGTTGTTTTTTTTTTGTCTTTTTTTGTAGTCGAGAAGCTATCTTTTGTTTGATATTATTTCCGTGATGGAGATTCTCATTGTATCTGTGGCTTGGCAAGTGCAATCAGAGCGGCTTTCACTTAAATGTGACTGGTCTTTTAATGATTACATTATCTGCTTAATAGCACTCGAAAGCAGGCCCATCCATCTCCTACCCTACTTGTCCCAGAAGGAAAGCAAGCACAGATCAAAAAGTATAGCAATACAAATTTAAAGACAACAAGCTTTCATTGCCTCTTGATATATATTTGAAGCCATCAGAGCTGGCACAGAGGCAAGACTGACGGTAGATTTTATTGCATTTTTAAGTGACAATTTTTTCGGACTGCGAAGTACAATGGCAAACACGACACTTATCAGACACATTAATACGCATCCATCAAGTCTGCACGGCAACGTTGTGTGGCATTCAATTATTCATGTGGCTCTTGTGTGTGCCACACTGACGCACAAGAGATATTGCAATTTTATTTTATTATATAAAAAGAAAATGAAGAATTAACATTAAATTCGTATTGCAATAAAACTTTATATACATTTGTATTAAGTCCAGCAGATCTTTCACCGTTCGTAATGAGCTACCAAACCAGATCCACTTTCAGTTTCTACATCATTCGAATGTTTATTATGCATTCTCATCATTAGTCTTGCTGGCTTAAGTGTTTCTTTTTCTGACTGGGAGGGTTTTTTTGTATCTTATAACTTTTATAATAAATATGCTATTGCTAATTTCACTTGATGCGTGCGTGTGAGCTGATTTGTAAGCCAAACTCGTCTAGCGTGCAGATATTTTTATTTAATAAACAATTTGATTTTGTTGTTTTTCGTTAAAGCTTTTTAAATCGTTTGCTGAGAGAAATCTAACTAAAGGCGAAATATTATACTAGAAACAAAAAAATTCACTTTCGTTGCGGTTAACCAACCCGAGCATTCAGACACTCAGCCACAGCCATTGACTTACTAATGGCTTATTAAGCCTTCATTTCTTTTATTCTCCTCCTCCCCAAAATCCGATTTAAATAGTTGGATTTTTATTGTGGTTACTGTGCAAGGGAGTGCAACGATTTAAATTTAATATTCCATATTCAACTAAAAAATATTTATTTATTTTTTTCTTTTTCTTTTTAAGAGCATGAAAAAATTCCAGCAAAAGAGAACAACAATAGACCGCATGACAAAGCAGAGAGCAAAAAATAATAAAAGAAAAAAATATAAAGCCATTTACACCTTTTCATATTTTCCCAGGTTAAAAAAATAAATCGATGTACTCTAAACATCAGACATTTGCAGTCAGCTAAAAGAATTCTATATGAAAATGACATCAATTTTATTCCGAAACAAAATGGTGCTGACATTTTTAAATTTCATCTATTTAAGTTGTCAATGCTTTTTTTTTTTGCATATAAGAGAAATAGCATATGTAAAAATAAAAGGGCATAATGTATTCAGTAATGTTCAGTCGAATCTGTCTTTCTCTATTGCTTCATATTCTCAGCGGGACACCTGTCTGGATTTATTTACATTTATTTTTTATTTTTTGTAAATAAAGCATTTTATATTCTTGAAGCAAAATAAGTTTACACAACTTTGACTAGGGATTTTTGATTAAAACTATGAAAATCAAATAAGATGATTCCAGTGCTGGCAATTTCACAATAATAAAAAATGCTTTTAAAATTGCCACATACATTCGGAATGCCACGAAAAAAGCATTGAGGGTACGGCTTTATTTTTACTTACTTTTTTTTCAAGTTTATTTTAATCCTCTGAAACTCAATCGGCTTGGTAAGCATAAATCAACAGAACGCAGCTGTTGTCACATGCTAAAAAAAAAAAACAAAAGTGAAGCCACACCCACAAATGACATTTGAATAGATATTAAATTTCTTGTGGCATAAACAACTGAAATAAATATCCGATTTGTCATGTAACTTTCCTTTTGGTTGAGTTTCAAATGAATTTAAGAAAAAACACCGGCTTGAGATATTTCCAAGAATCTTGTAGAAGATTTGTTGGGCAATTTGTTTACTAACTACACTTCAACACGCTCAGCAGGCTCGCATTAATTGGGGATTCTAAGGTGCGCGTATTAAAATTAAGCTACCCACCAGTTGAGCTGGTCTTTTGCTGTGTATCAGAGCGCGTTGAGATACCTATCTAGATCAAAACAAGCGCATGCGCTAATTACTCAGGTAAACTAAGCTACCAAAACAAAGAATTTAAGAATTTTGTTTAGCAGTCACACGATTTGTGTGGGGGAAAAAATATAAACAGCTGACGCAGCCAAGGCTTTAAATAAAAATTTCACTTTTTACCCACAAAGCCGAAAATATAAAAATACCCATAAAATGCAGCAGAAAAATTGGTGAAACAGGTTTGGTTGATAAGCGCTGTGAGGCTGTCACTGGAGTCGGTAGCTAAGCTCGAAGCCGAAGAGTCCAGCATCTTGCAAATTGCAGGCAACACAGTCAGTTGGTCATTTAGTCAGTTGGCTTGCCGGCAACTGGGTCAAATATTTGCATTTGCTGGCAATGTCGGTTTGAGCTGGGTTTGTCTATTTGAGCTGTGACTTTGATTAAATTGGCTTTTACTTACTTTTCAATATTATGCTTTATAACAATGCCGCAGCGGATGAATATAACACCAAATTACAGTTATCTATATGAAAAAATTATATATTCAGAAAGACCGACAAAAAGAAACATTTGGATACAGACACACACGCACTCAGTCAAGTCAATTAACACATTATTCTTGGGCAAATTTATTTTTTTTTTTGTTTTTCGGAGTTGTTGGCGTGACGTCTAATTAGTAATTTGGTTTGTTGTTATTGTTGTGGTTACTTTCGCTATCAACTGGGCTCAAGCCCCGAAAATTTCATATATCAAATTAAGAATTAATCTTGTCAAGTTGCCATCAAGCAACTGGCACTCTCTGTCTTTCACTTTTTATGTGTCTTTTCTTTATTTGGTATTCACCCGCGATCCACTCGTGCGCTGGTATCTTTTGTCTGCAAGAGCTCAGCTCAAACTGATCAGGCAAGTGGCACCTCAGAAGTGAAGCCCATCCAACAGATTTGACCATGGTTGGGTGGGAAACAAGAAAGAGAAGGAAAATAAGACGCATTTTCTTCGCTGCCGAAAAGTATGCCACATTTTTGTATTCCATACAACTTCACATTTATTTTTACTTATTTAGTATCAAATAAGCCACATATAATTCATCTGATAACTTCAATCATATTTTATATATAATCAATATTAATAAATTTAAAAAATTAATCACGTTTTGGTCTATAATAGGCTACGATATTATTTAAATAGTAGGAAATGTTAGGAGAATTCTCCGAAGCGATACTGCGACCTAGCGAAAATCCACATCGCTAAACTCTGCTGAAAGTTTGGCGAAGTTCGTTTTTTTTTATTTTCCGAAAACATTTTATTCCGATTAAAATCAGAGGCTTGGTTGTGGTAGAACTGCCGAAGCATTATCAATATTACGCTTTAGTTCCGATTTAATACTGACTTCTGTCTGCAGATTGCAAATTTCTTATATGGTTTACTTGTTAATCAAATATTAGGAATATTAGAGAGCTAAAAAAGAAAGTAACAGTGATTTTTTAATATTCGTAAATAAATTAGGATTAATTAAATTAATTTCATATATATCAAGTTTACAAAATAAAATTAATTCTGTTTAATTTATTTACTCTTGAGAAAAAACACTATTAATATCTGTTGTTGTTGTAGTGGTAGTTTTTCGGGCGTGTATGTCAGGCAACCTCTGATGGACTTCATAGAGCTGCTTATGAATTGTTTGAAAGATAGATTTTTGTTGTTGTTGCAGTGTTGGCGCCAAGCCTTAAATCGAATTATTTAAATTCTTTTAAATTTGAATTTTCATCTACCTGGGATTTGGTATTTCCATATGTCGTTGAGTGTAAATCGTCCGAATACATATTATAAGAATCGGATTGACCATTATTTAATAAGGAGAATCATAGATTTTGTAGAAGTCCAAAAACTAATGCCGCTCAGCCGCTTCATTATTGGTAATACGTCGTGACTCTGTTTAAGATTTGATATATCATAGTGAGCTATCATCCCTTTATTTGATTTCATCGAAAATAAAAATTTTGAGTAATTTGCACAATCGAGAGAAAGTGACTTTCGATAGGCACAAATTCTTTTCATTTAATATTTTAAATATGCTAATGAATTCGGACTAGATTAGACTAAGTTATTATTTTTCCTAGAGTGGATCAGTGAAAAGGTTTTTTATTAAATTTTTTTTTAAATTGTAATTATTTTTATTACGAAGAAGATAAGTTATAATATTTATAATAAATATAATAAATAAATAAAAAGTTGATGGTTGAACAGTATTTATGAAAATTACTCTGCTTCGGTATCATTTGTACAAGCGAATTTCTTTTTATGTTTATTAGCCAATCTCTGATGAAATTTTTGAAGATGCTCATGAAGTGGTTTGAAAAGTGGTGTTTTATTTTGCCAACTCGTGACTTTAGTTGAGTTCCAATCTGCCGTTTTATTTCCTTTGTTGAAGAATCCAAATCTCAGGTCGGATTCATCGTCAGGATATTCCTCAGCATCCCCAGCCTCCATAGTAATATTACTGATCTCTTCGGCGATTTCACTATTTGAGTCCGATTGACCCATATGCAATACAGAAAATATTGCGAGAATTAAAACCACAGATTTTAACCACGAAGAACAGCTGATACCAAGCAAGAAAGCCATTGTCGGTATTTTATCTCTGAATCAAAACTAACTCAAATGTGTGATTTCGCGGATCTTTTATATGCATTTTTCGCCAGGCCCTAATATAGAAAATTTACACTTTAAAGAGAAACTTATCTGATAACAGAAACTGGTCCTAAGTTTTTAATTATTTGACATTTCTTATGTAAGTGCTTAGAAATTAATCAATTCGTAATATTAGTTCTCCTTATATCTCCATATAGACAACATTTTTCAACAGGTCCACATTGACTTGTAATAATTTGAACAGGACAGGGTACCCTTACGCAGAATCCAAAGTCCATACACCCTAAAATTATCAATGTTTATCTGTTTATCTATATAAAAAGAGATGCAGATGTGACTCACTTCTTATATAAGGTTCCGTTGATGCAGTTGTATTACCAACCAAAAGAATTATACAAATAAAACATGTCAATTGAAGGTGGGCCAGCATTTTCCACTTGCCTCAGAAATTTCTTGATGACTGTGGCAAAAAGTAGAAATTTTATCCAACAATTGTGAGATTGGGATTCAAAGCCATTTCATTGATTTGCAACGGGTGGGTCATGCTTATTTTTTAAGAATGCAGTTAGATAAATCAAATTCATTGCAGTAAGAGATCGTATCAAGATCGATGTGTGTGTATTTTAAATGTTGAAAGATAATAAATACTGTTTAAAATATAAATAAAATAAATTAATAAAATTAGTAAGTGTAAGTAAGTACGTTTACGAGCTAATCGAACTACAACTTTTGAAACTCGCTATTTGAGTCCAGCTTAAAGGAGCGAGCATATCCGCCATAACCACTGGCCGTGCCTAAGCCACCGCCGCCGCCATAATGTGCACTATGTCCATGGCCATCATCATGGCTAACAGAATGAGAGTGGCTCGATGTGTAAATGGGCTTGGCCACAATTTCATAAGTGGTTGACTTGCCGCCGCCGGCTAAACTCTTCAGGCCCAGAACACCCGATAAGGTCAGAGCCATGAGAGCAGTCATTAAGGCCTTGCCTGCCATTAAAGCAATGGCTCCAAATCCTAAGGCCATCAGCATTCCCTTCATCATTACACCGGCAGCAATGAGAGCCTCTAGTCCACCCTTTTTTCCAAACTTGTGCTTTCGGCCCGTGGAGCTCATGGATGAACGGGCCTCCGCCACGGCCTTGTCATCCAATAGGCGAAAGCGAAGGACTCGAGTTTTCAATAGGTTTTCCATTTTTGCCAGAATATAACCATTGAGCCGAGTGTCCGGATCACTGGGATAGCTGCGTGCCACTTCTGTATTCAACAAGTGAAAACATATTTAGATTATATTGCTTTAGCCCTTCAGCTGTTTACATACCGGCCATCAATTCACTCGTTTTGAGTTCAGTGGCATTTGCATCCTTCACCACACTCACGCCTGGAAAAACCTGCAACTCCTGTTGTTCGGCCAAGCGTTCCATTATTTTTACAAATTCAATTTTCAAACACATCCAACTAAACGACGAGATTTCACACTCATCCAAGGCAGCTCGCATTGGCACTTTCGGTGACTCTTTCTGAGGCTGTTTAAGAGTATCTGTCTCAACGACCGAGGGCTCCGTTGGCTGCAGGCTCGCTGATTCAGCATATTTGCACATTAAAGCAAATACTGCCAAATAGAATAAATACTCCAAGGTCTTGAGCAGCAGCATATTTATTTCTTCACTAATGAGTTGTTTACAAGCTCTGAATGGCGACTGCAACAAATCTGTTTTATGCCTTTGCTTTTTATACCCAAGACGAAAACTTCACTTGACCATTTCAGTTTTCAATGTTGGGAAAAATTCCCTTTCACTGGACAGCGACATCGGTGGCACCCCAAAAGTCATTGCCACGTTTAGTTTTGCCAACGGTTTGCTGTCGTTGCTTTTCTTCTAATTACCCTCGATTTGTGGTCGAAATTCTTCCCAGCGCCAGTCAGCTGCGTCCAAGCGAGCAACCGCCCAAGTACTCACAACCAGGAGGCTGGCACTTTCGCTTTCGGCTCTGGTGGGAGTGGGGGCCCTCACCAGTCTACCGAAACGCTCACCAAACTTTGTCACCAGCTCCCAATTTAATGAATTCTCTAAGCCAACCTTAGATTTTAAAAAGAAAATTCATAAACAAAATTATAATTACCGGCAACAACTTTATTAAGATGAAAAGTCGCGTGCTTGGCGACGCATGCAAGTCGCCCGACCGATCCGTCTGAGTTTCTTGCCTCCTAAAATCCCCAATGGGCAGTGTATAAAATAAATTGTAGCGAGAAGTTGGCCACCTAGACAGTCGTTTTGCTTACCTGGCTTTTACAACTATTTTCTAACTAATTATTACTACATACCTTTTTCTTCTTACAGTCGAGACTTTTTCTTTTTTTCTACATTAATTCACTTTTTGAGAGAATGCCACCTTAGTATATTCATTTGCTAGGGTCGGTTGAAATTTTTTTGCTTAATTCCTAAGAAAATTAAATTCTTTTTTATTATATAAAATGATCCATTTACTTAATATCTTATTGGGAAAGGTTTGATCTAAATGTTTATAAAAAATTCTTTGAATACCTAAAAAAAAAAGTATTCGAAATTCTAAATTGTTTGCTTTGGACGAATACTAATTTATAATTTTTTTTTTACTTTCTGTTAACTTTCTTTAACTATGAAGTAATAAATCGCCGAGCCTATGACTAAAGTATTTATAGCTCTTGTTTTTTTTTTTTTTGTATTTCTTTCTGGCCAATTAGTCAAACAATTGTGGGCTGCTTTTCATGAATCATTTTATTCAATTGCTTTTCTTTAAATTATGAAAATAAATACTTAGTAAGTACATTTTTATAGCGAATATAAACCAAAGATTTCACGCATTTTTTTCTTTTTAACCTGAGTTGCGTTTTCTGTATAGTTTTTGGTATTTTTGCTAACATGGTGCAAATAAATATGGCGCAAACATTATGAAATTAGGTTCCGTGTGCATAGTCCTGAGCGGGCCAAGTCGTATCATGGTCGTGGCGTAATTATTTTTTATGTTTCCTTTTTTTTGGGGGGGGGTATTTTTGGATTTTTTGGTATGTCGCAGTTAACTAACTAAGCACTAAAGTAATTATTGACTACAACACTACAACGAATTAAGCCATTCTAAATCAGCATTTTAGATAAAAAGACTAGTCTAGTTATAGGTAGGCAGTTGGGTGGACAGATAGCTAGGAATGTAGGAATAATGAATAGAGAAGAGAGAGTGAAATGAGGAAAGATAGGAGGAAAGTAAGGAAGTTGACCAAAGAGTCGGTCATTAGTGGAGAGTAGATATAAAATAAAATATAGGCAATAGGGTAGAGCTGAGGTCAAGACTTAAGCTCGCTTAGAAGGGCTGAGCCAAACCATAGTGGTTATAGGCCAATTCAGAGGCGGCAGCCTGACCATTGCGGCTCCAGTCTGAGTGGACAATCTCAGCATTCAATGGGCTGCCCGTGATGTAGGCAGTGGTGATGTGATCCTTCTTTTTAGCCAACAAATCCTTGAAGAAGGTGGCACCTATAAAAAACGTAGTTAAATTACCACACATGGCTATCATAAATTTGTCGGCCTACTTACCAGCCAAGATCAGGGCCAAGAAGGAAATGGCCAAACTCTTAAGAGAAATGAATTTAATGATTGTGAAGAGCACCTTAACGACGACAGCCTTCTTCAATTTCAAAGCCAACAGCAGAGGCAGCAACATTTTCTTCATGCGATTCTTGCGACCCTCTGCGAATATAGAAAAGAGAAAAATTCCCTTTAGTTCGGTATTAAATTATTCATGAGCAGACCGAAAGTATGCAAAGCCTTATGCCAGACACGTGTGTGGAAAGCGTGCGTGCGGTTCTTTTTTTCTTTTTTGAATCAGCCATAAAGTATGCACTATATATACACACACAGCCGCAAATAGCTCTATATCTCTCCGAAATGGCTCTACATTTAGCCTGGATAAGACTGGCCACCCAGAGCGTATACGTAATAAGAGGTCGGCTAAGAATTCGATAAGATTAAAGCTTCACCTTTTAGTTGACCCTTTTAGGAAATAGTTGGCAATATGCAATTGATGAATATCTTTCATTCATGCCCCACAATGAGGGTTGCCAAATTGAAAGTGGCAGTTTGAGTGAAAGTCTATGTGCGCATATATTGTTTTTTTTTTTTTCTCTTTTATATGCCAAACGTGGTTGGTTCAGATGACTCACCTTCCATGGCACGACCGCTGTAAACATTCTCAGCGTTATCATCCTGTTCATCACCAGAGTATGAGAGATTCAGTTCATGTGTCTCCAGATAACGTTCAGCACGATCTTCGAAAGATTCAACGGCCTTGGCGGCACCAAAGCTGCGTCCCGTCTCGACACGATCAATGCGCAGGCCGCCAAAAAGTGAGACAGATTCTTCATTATCCAATTTGTTCAGCATGTTTACTAAATCCTTTTCGCTGCTATCCTGTGAGGGCAGAGCCATTGCACCGCACACAAAGCTGGCCACAAGAACGACACATACGAATTTTGCACACATTTTGATTATTTTGTTTGATTTGATATAAGAGAATTTTCGGTAATCCTTTTGAGTTAACTACGACTACTGTCCACCACCACTGCAAGTACTGTTGGCTTTGTGAATGGAAATTGCTTTGTGATTAATTGTATCGACGGTCTTGTGGTTTTATACCATTTCGATGCGGCTGAGTCCAATGAAGACGCGCGTGCCCAGAGGCCCAAGACTCAAGCTTGGCTGTCCAATTTCGTAGCTAGAAATCGCGCTGTGGCCAAATTCAATCGACAAGTGCACCAAAACAAAACAACAACAACTATACAATTTATGCAAAACTTATGCGTATGCTAACATCCCACACTCTCGCATACACACACAAAAATAAATGTCAATACAAAAAGTTTCTTGCCCATAATTTCAAGCTGGTGCCGCCGCACGTCTTTTGGCCTAAACGAAAGGGAAGTGGCCAGCCGAATTATTAGCTACATATATATATGTATATATATTTTTGTATATTTATATAAGTAAATGGCCCATTTCTTTTTGTTGACTATGGCAACGCATGGAGCTGCACCGTTAGTACGCATAATTGGCATGCAGATTGAGCCAGGGTGCCACAAACGGCGACGTGACTCAATTCATTTATGAGCAGACGGTTGGCCGGTTGGTTTCTGTGCCAGATTCTTGGAGCTGCCTAGCTCCGGTAAGACGGCCTGTTGTTTGTCTCATTAGCCATTGAATACCATTAAGCTCATTATTGGCCAACTCCGAAACAGTCTAGGCAGCGCTCACAGAGTCTCATCCGTGCCGTATTTGGTATGCCCTCACCGTGGTGACTTAATGCCTGCTTTGGCCCACATACCTGCTTGCTTTCAACGCTTTCGATTTCATTCTCTTTTCTATTATTTTTGTGTTTCTTTGTCTATATTTTTCAGTACTTTTGACTGGCACTTGTCTAGTTACTTTTGTTGCTGCTGACTGCCTTGAGTGCTGTCAATTTCAATTGCTTCTAAATCTATTTGAAATCTTCGCGTAATTGTCCATGGACTGCACGTGCAAAAGAAAGCTAAATGGTATCACATACTTGGCATACCATTGTCATCAAAATCAACATGATCATTATTGTCTTGACAATGACGGTGGCGGTGGCGTTAAAGATGATGATGATGATGAAGGCGGAGTACCTGGCTATATATCTTTAAAACTGATCGTACTCATCGCAAAAGTGACACTTTTATGAGCATAAGTAGAAAGTTTCTATTGCTGTTTAGCTTGATAAATAATTAACAGGCCAAACTGAACAAAGAAATAAACACATATGAGTTTCGAGTGTCAAAAGAAATACAACAAAAAAAAAATATATATATAAATATATGTGGCAAGCAAAATTAAATCAACTTGGCAAATTCAATAAAGAAGGTTCGTGGTGTGTAGCAGCGCACACACCCAATTTCAATTTCAATCCCTGACATATTCTGAAATGTTTGCTAAAAGCCAAGTTTGCTGCCACTTCTACTTCAGTTGCCCAACTAGCCGGCTTTAAGGTTGGGAATCTCTTTTATTTTTCAGCTTTTCTTTTCAATGTTTTTCTTTGGCAAACTTGTTGCCCTTGCCTAAGGGTCGAGTTCAAGTCCCACATTTTTGCCGTCCAACCTGTTAGGAAGTATGGTGTACACGCGTTTCAATTAAGCTGTCAGTTTTTGTTTTTAGCTCTTGGTCGGTTACATGTAAGGCCATGAGAAAGTTTTCATGTCTCAAATTGATGCATTAGCAGCCTTGAACACGCCCTGAGATATCAGGCGCAGCATCAATTATGCCACCTATTTCAACTCTGAAAAAAATGGCTGCAAAGATAAAAGTTAGAAAAAGAAAGAACTTTTCAGAACTTGTTGCAATACTTGTAGGTTGATTCTTTTTGTTTTTTATTGTTGAATCGACAGATTACATACAACATATGACTTTTACTTTTCCATATTTAAACTCAGCTTTAACTTGTTGTATGTAAAATGGTTTTGTGAATTTTTAAGCTGTTTAAGTTAAACAATAAATTAATTAGTTACGCATCAATTAAGCTTCTTGAATAAATTATTATAGACTAATTTCAAATTAAAGGCACATTTTTGGCTAGTGGCCAAACTGGCCAAGCGTTTCCAATTACTGCTTACTGCTGTTCCTGCTGTTGGCCAGCATAAGCCAATTGCTGGGCATCATCGTTAATGCTGCGGGCATAGGGATAGGCGGACGAGGCACCTGAAGTCCAGCCTGAGGTAGCTGGGGCAGACCAAGCGTTGGAATTGTAGCCGCTGCCGTAGGCACTGCCACCGAATTTGTTACCGAAACCGCCAAACAGGCGAGAGCCACCAACCAGCAGAGCCAGGAAGAAGGCAATCTTGGCCACAACCACAGCCTTGAAGGTCAGGAGGGCCAAGAAACCGAGCACCAGAGGAACCACAGTGAACAATTTAGCACCGATAGCCAAAGCCAGGGGGCCAATCAATTTCTTGATTTTGCCACGACCTGAAAATAGGGCAGAGATTATTACAAAATTCCCCATAGCGTTATGTATTCCTCTAATTTACCTTCATCCAAAGCGCGGGCCACTTGCTGGCTGGTTTCGGCTGGCAGTTTGAATTCCAAATTGTGGGTGCTCAAGAACTCAGTAACACTGGAGATGGCCAAATCAACAAGGCGACTGTTGCGTTCCTCAGCTGTCTGGGGCAGCTCAGAGTAAATGTCCTGTTCACTGAGGGCCTTGCCACTGCGTTGCACTGGGCTGGCAGGATCTCTGCAATGGCAAACAGAAGTTGTAGAATTGCGAAAAACAAATTGCCAATAAAAAAAAAAAAAAATGTTCAGCACAGTTGCACTTTGGAGAAAATGTCTTGCTCTTCAGATTGCATTTCATTTAATTAATATTTGCTTTGCACAATCACACACCTCATGAAGGTGACACCATTGACGAGTTCAATGTTGTTGCTCCTGGCTGCACGATTCAGGGCCGTAATGCCCTTTACGGCCAAACAGGTGGCCATATCATCACTGTCGAAACAGGCGCCCAAGTAGCGGGCCGCCCTACCGAACGAGTTGTCACTTTCGATTCTATTATCTTGAACACTTGGAGCGGCCCAGGCACAGCTGGCAACCAAGAGGCTCACACAGGCAATAGCAAACACTTTCATTTTCGTTTTCGTTCTTTGAAAATCACGCGACGCGTTTTAATCCTTGAGACTGATTTGTTTTATTTTGCAACGGCTGCTGCTGCACTCGAGAGCGTTGAGATGAATATGATGTATGAGTCTCGAGACGTCTACCCTTTTATATTTAGAGGGCTTTGTAACAAGCAGCTGCCCAAAACAGCCAAAACCAAGAGCAGTCGGCGTCGCAGCACGGAGCCGCTCTCGGCCCAGCAGAGCTCTTGGCTCTGTTGGCTTAACAACAAAACAATTTAAAAGTAAATTAAATAAAAGCCAACAGAGACGCAACCATGGTTGGAACTTTTTTTTTTTAAGCCGGTCTCGGTCTTGAAGTCGGTGTCAGTGTCGGCTGCGGAAGCAGCTAACAGTTCAAGAGGCAGCGGCACTCTCACACAACTCCAGTGTACATAAATCTAGAAAAACAATAACAACAACCAAAAGACGCATATGGAATAACATGGAAATAAAGTCAACTTGTTTGTTTAAGTAAATACATGTTCATTTCTTTTGCCGCAGTCGTAACCACCACCTCTGCCGACTCTGCGAACGTTGGCGTTGCTCTTTCTGTTGCTGCCTCTGTCACTGCTGACATCCGTCAACGTCAACGTCTACGCTCCGGAGAGAAAACTTGGTCATTGAACGGCTTACGCAGTCTGCAGTCATCATGTAAACAATTGGCATCATTGGCCTGCTCTGCCTTGGCTAGGTCTCTACACACCCTCAACCGTGCTGCTGTCGCAGCAGCCGCTTCGACAGTTTCGGGCCCTCATCTTGTTTACTCTTTGGCAAGGTTTGCGCTCAGCTTTCATCTAAATACTCTCCCAATATTTGCTGATTTCAAAAATGTTTTTGATTTTGTGAGATACAAAGCGCAAATCGATACGCTCCTCGACTATTTTAGGCCAATTATGGCACAACTCTTTTCCAGACCAAATTCAGGTCACATTTCATTTGTGAAATAGTTTTTAGCACTTTTATTATACATAATCCATTAATAAGGGCAGCAAATAATTTAGATAAGTGATATTCATCTAATCTCTGTTTAAGCTGGTCAAAATTTTATTTTGACCTAATATTTCTCAAAGTTCTTGACAGGCTTAATTTATTTATAATTTATATTTAAGTTATCCACTATTTATTTTACCATTTCTCTTTCACTGTTTAAGCATATCATTAAAAATATATAAATGGGATTAAGTAATTTGTCAGAAATGCACAAATTTATGTCGGAACTCTGATAAATTTTGTAGATTAAAGACTAATCAATTATTTGATAACATTTTCTAATTAAATTTCCTTATGCATGAAATTCAATGCATAAGTTTAATTTTCCTGTCAGACAATGACCTAAACATTTTTTTGAATCTCTTTCTTGTATTGTTTTTATTTTCTTTTTATTTTTTATAGATTTTTTATTTTATTGTGCTCAGCTTATTAAAGGCAAACCATTCAAGCGCCGTCACCTCACTCACTTTCATTTATATTATTACAACAAAATACGACACTAAATGCTGCCCTCGAAATTGAGCTGTTGTTTTTGTAGGCTAGCCATCATACCACCGCCGTCGCCTCCGCCGCAGGTAGTCGAATAGAGGCTGGCATTTTGTGCTTGTCACACAGTGCGTATGAGTGACGCGCCTTTATTTTCGGTTATTGTTTTATGTCAGCTTGTAAGCATGAAAAAAGAAAGTGTGCTAGGCATACCATACGATTCAATTTGGTAAATCAACCAACAGCCGATAAGCCCAAGCCCAAAATCCACCGAATTCAAAAGGGACACAATTTTGCCAGGTGATTCACTAGTTGTGACCCACAAACCAGACTAGCCACTCATCATGCAAGCATTTCATCAGATTAAAATCGCAAGCACATTACCCATTCATTCACACATACATTTCGTTTTCATTCATAATAACGTGGAATGCCTCAGACTTGCGGCTTAGTTTTATTTTAGTCCCTTGCTCCTCGCCTTACTATCAGTTCCTTCATCTTCATTCATCGTCATGGCCATTATCAGCGTCATCGTTTGCAGTTTGGTCAACGTTTAGGTCGAGTGAAAGTTATGTAATTTTCATTGAATTTTGCAATCTGTGCAAAGTGTGATCTAAAACCGGATTTTGCCGGCAGTGTCGAGTAATGTAAACAGCAACTAAAACCGCCAAAGAAAAAGCAAAACAAAAAACAATGAAACTGAAATCGATTGTGCCACATTTTTTTTTTGCCACAGTTATCAAATGTTAAATTTTATTTGGTACATGTATGATTAACTGTCAAATAAAACTAAATTTCTAAATGCCAATCATAAATAGTTTCTCTTTTTCCTGTCAATTTTGTAAGCTCTCTTTCTTTCGTTTTGGTTAGGCCCATAATGCGTTTCTGACAGCTGACAGTCGACATCGTAAAGGCGTCATTTGCAAAAAAAAAATATATATATATATGCCTGAGTACTGAAATATTTGTTACTATTTTTATAAGCACTTGTACAAAGTCAATTAGCTTCATTTCTTTTGTGCAATTTGTTGCCGGCTGCCACTGCCAACGCCAACGCCGTTGCCAACTTCGTTTCAACCTACCTTCAATGCCGCCGTCACCAACAGAGCTCAATTAGCCGCGACAAGTCACCCAACTTACCAAAAGTACAAAAACAAAATTGTGGTCAAATGCCTCAGTTACTTTCGTCGTTGCTCATTTCTTTCTTTCTAACTTTTGCTGTTGTTGTTATTGTTTTTTTTTTTTTTAAATTCTACAACACTTGTAGGTGTGGTCATGGGCCTTCGACTCTTAAATTTGTTGTTGTCAGAAATAGTTGTTGCCACTTGTTTGTTTAATTAGTTTGTACCTTTGTGCATACTCTTTTTGGGAAAAGTCTTTAATAGATTTTATAGTTTACAGTGTATTTTCCATTCGTTGGTAAGGATTTTTTTTGGAATCGTTTATGTTTTGGCAACTAAATAATTTTATTATTAAAGCTGTATTCGTTCTAGTGACCCATTTGCTCTCTTGCATGCAAGTTGTTTAAATTATTATCAGAAATCCATGCCAATGGCTTACAAAATATAAAAAAATGTTTATTGTACATAAACATACAAATTCCTGGGTACTCACACCCCGCCAAAGGTAACGAGCAAAAAAAAAAAAAAAAAAAAAAAAAAACTTGTATAAATTTTTACTTTTTTTTTTGGGTTAAATGCGTAAATACCGACAGGTGAAATTGATTTTTTCTTCCCATTTGCACAAATATGAAATGTCAATATTGTGCGTTGCTTTTGTTATTGTTGTTTTTGCTGTTAGCTGAGAAGTCAGCAGCTCAGAGGCTGAGAAAGTGCAATTTGGTTGTTGTGCAGTTGAAATTGTCAAGACCTTTCGATTTCCATGACTGAAGGCTGAGGCTGAGACTGGGGCTAAGGTCTCGGTCTGGGCCTGTCTGGGCTTAAGTCTAGATATTTGCAGCTAAAATATTCATAGCCATTGCTTTGTGCACTTCAACACACATCTACAGGTTGCCTTAAAATACAAAACAAATTCCCTTTCAATATGTGTGCTTTTTACCATGTGCCGAGCCGGTTGCATTCCAGTCAACTTGAAGAAAATTATATTGGAAAACATTCTCTGATTGAATGAAAATATTGAAGTCTCCGAAGTCTTAGAACTAGAACCTAAGAACCTTTATACTTTTAAGGATCGAATGAGGATTCGAGTAAATTTAAAATCCGCAATTCTCTCCATAGAATTGGTCATTCTAGGTGCGATCTTGGGATCTTGGATATTTATTCCATGGGAATACTTTCACACAAATTTACCTGAATTTTGGATTGACCCACCCTGAGAGAGTGCGAGTACAGTCCATAGGCTTTGTTTAACCCATTTGCCTATACTCAACTCTTTAGAGTCAAAAGAAAGTGAAATTGATGACACAAATAAAAGTCAAATAACAAATAAAACAGCGGATGGAATAATGTTATTGCTGTTGACGTTGTTGTTGTAGTGGCCACGCTAAATGGTCTGGTTAAGTAATCTCGTGAGAGTAGCAAACATTGCGCAGTCAACCGGCCGTCATTCCACACAGCCAGACCCACAACAACAACAATAAAGACGTTGACAACAACAACAACAATTCGGAGTGATGACAATGGCTGAGAATGCTGTTGAGCGGGTGTAGCGGCGGTGGAGTTGGTGTAACCAAAACCCTTTACCGCCGCGCCTAATTGCCACTCCGGCACCTTCACCGCGAGCGGGAAAATCTTCACTTCACTTTCAACATCACAACAGCGTCACATTTTACTTAGAAAGAAGTCACCTAACACAAAGCTCTCTTTTATTGTTGTAGGTTTTTTTTTATAGCTGTGCTGTTTTGTTGTTGCTGTGGTGGTTGTTTGGTGGTTTGGTTGTTTGGTTATTTGCTGTTGCGGTTTTTTGATCGATTTGTGAGATACGCGCCGCGCATGCGTATGCTGAGCAAATGAGCTAAACTGGGCGGGCCTGTAATTGTGTTTACCATGAAATGTGCGCCCTAAAACTTTCACTGCCACACGCGTAGGTAGCTGCTGGGCAAAGAGCCAATTGTACTGCGTATTTTGGCCAGGCTTTTAATTATTTAAACATTTTGCTTGCTGCCAATTGAAAGATTTGAATTATTGTTAAATAACTGATTGAACTGACCGATATTCTTGTTGAGATTTTTAATACAAAATCGAAAATTCAGAGTAAAAGTTATTCTATTATATAAAATTTAACAGCTTTGGATTTGTTTATGTTTTGAGGGTGAAATAAAGACCGCCCAAGTTGGCTGCATCAGTTGTGCATGTTGATTGATTGGTGACAACATTTCTTTTGACTTTACGTAAGCCAAAAGGTTTGATTTTGATTTTGATGTTGCTGTCGCTGTTGTTGCTTTTTATTGGCAGCACACGCACTTACGGAAGTGGCCCACTCCAAGCCCAATTTCCAGTCCATCGTAACATAAAGCAGTTGGGGCGCAATAAACCGTTTTATGCATAACGGCAAAGCCAGCAAAGCTCGCAAGACCTCAAATACTGTTAATTTCAGTGTGTAGTGCTTCTACGAAGTCACAACTCAAAATCTACTTCAAGTCGGCTACGTAACGCATTTGCGTTTTTTATGTGGCCCACAACTCGAATGTGCTAATTAATTGATGGCAACAACAAATCCGCCAAGCCTGTCCCAGTTTTCTTTACGTAAACTAGTTAAATGGAGTTACATTTATTTGCACTAAAACATGTGTACTCTCTGAAACTAAAAGTAGAAGTAGCATAACTCGATTGGCTATTGACTAAAGAAATGGTTTATCCAAATGCAGATTATCGTAATTATGCTGAGGGTGGCGTAGAGCGGCATCTTTGCCCACGCCCAGGGGAATGTAACGTTGACGTATGGGCCACCAGGTGCTGCCACTGCCAGACAAGTCATGAAAATCATGACTGTGATAGGCCTTCAGGGATGGGGCGGCCGCATGTATAATTTCCAGGCGATCACGACCATGGCTATTCGTTAGAGCCCATTTGAAGGCCACAAGACCGGAAAGAATCACGGCCAGTTTAGCCAGGACAAACGAAGAGGCCGACAAAGCAGTTAATCCTTTCAATATCAACGGCAGTAACAAAGTCTTGGCAAACACAACTGCACCCAAAAGGGGATACAGCATTTTTAGCATTTTCTTGTGTTTATGCTTGCCACGTGCTGCAAATAAGAAAATGTGGCCATTTTTGAATAATCTTCTTAAAAACACGCAGACATACACAAACACACACACCTTCGACAGTTGACCAGGCGTCGAGTGAGCCCAATAATTCCTTCTCCCCGAGCTCATCGTTCAGAAAGCGCCATAATTTCTGCTGTATTTCTTGCAGCCATAAATTCCGCATCCGTTGCTCATTTAATTCCAGTTCAGCCTCCTGTTCGGCGTCTTCCTCCACGGCGGCCACAATGGCACCGCCCAATTGAACGGCTGGCGGCAGGCTGGACACCAAGGATACAGCACAACAAAGCCATAAACAGGCGGCTATCAACATTGTGTGAAGCGTTTGAGAGCACCGTTCTGAGCATACTGCGACGGCCATGGCAGCTAACGGCTTCATGGGCTGCACTGGCTGTTGCACTTGAATGCATTTTTACTGCTGCCACAGCAACTACACATGCGGCGAGGCTAAGTGGGCTTGATTCTCGGCCTGGCTAAATGGGCTGCCACACAGTTTGCCCACCTTCAGTGGCGCTTACGGCGATGGTAATAACTGCTGAGCTTGTGCTGCCTTCTTTATTTTGTTCTATTTGAAATTGCACGCGTGTGTGTGTGTGTGTGTTTGAGGTGCAATTTTGGTGCCTCTGCTTTGTATTGTTTTGCTTTCTTCTGTGGCTTTCAATTCAGTTTTACTTGAGCGTGAACATCATTAAAATTTCCCTACTTTAATAAACGGTTTACCCATTCTTTTCATTTTCTTCTTCTATCGTGTTGTTGCTATTTTTTTATTTTATTTTTTATTTATTATTATTGTTGTTGTATGCCATTCGTTGTGGGCCAATGGTTTGCACTTTAACAAAAACAAAAAAGTAACCAAAACAAGCTTAATAGCAACTAACAACTAAAAAGTCTTCATTACCATAGCCTAAGCAATTTTTTCGTAAACTTTTTTTGTGTTTTTTGTACTTAACGCGTTTCGGTTCACTTGCTGAAATCCATTTGCGGATATTTTTCATTTCAAAACAAACGCACAAAGAGCGCTGAAATCTATGAACACTTAAATGTATTAGTGAGTAGAGAAAAGCTAAACTGAAGGTGGAGTCAGTCACTCTTTAGGGCTTTTCGAAAATGTGAAAATTTGTGGGAAAAGTATTTGGGGAGGTCATGGAGAGTTTTACATTTTTTTTCACTGGTTGCGTTTAGAAATTATTTAGTGTGGCTTTGTGTGTAATTTTTTTATTTAAAATAATTTTAAATCGGCAGCATTTATATGATTATTTGCATATTTGATTTACTCCATGGATACATCACTAAAGTGTCTAATTAAAACAAATAAAAGGGAATCAATAAATAATAAATTAACAATATTTATTAAACACCACAATAAAGTTTTGATTTGAAAACAAATCCTCATAAAAAAAAAAAACAAAATTATAAAATGGTTTTAAACAAAATCCCAGTCTGGCTGGAAAGTAAATGTTGTCAGCTGATTAAATAATTTTATTGTTTGCTCTGTTTCTCTATGAAATTGGGTCTCATATTCATTCCATTTCAAGCGCGCACGTGCACATTCCTCTAATATTTGGCTAAGTGGTCTAATGGCCGAGAGTGTTAATTTGATTATACAGCTGGAATGCACTGGTGTCTGGTATGGCTTATAAATAACTAAAATTAAGCTTAGCCTTATTCAAGTAACAAGCAAAACGTGGTTACAATTACTCAACGTCAAATGCAAATGCCAGTCCAAGTTAAACTACTTACCACATTTCTACGCAAATACGTAACTGGCTAGATGAAATGCCAACGGAAATTAAATAATGTCTAGTCGACGCCCGCCTCTTAGCTTGGACGAGATACATTGGCAGTCAACTAATTTAAAGCTAGTTGAATCCAAAGGGATTTCTTTGAAAAGTGTTGGCTTTCAGAACAGGAGAAAACAACTTTTCATCTAAAAGAAAATTTCATAGAAAATATGTGCCATTCAAAAGGGATAAATGAGACTGTGAATCTCAAGGATTTACAACGAAAACCTTATAAAGGTAAGTAGGCAACCCAAGCTGATATAAACAACTCTGTATCCAAAGAATTTTCTCGGAATGTATTAAAGAATTAAAGAAACGAAACTCAATAAAATTCTCTACGAGAAAAAGGGAAAATTAGATTACTTTAAGGGAATTAAGATTTAACTAAAAGCCGTATTTCAATATGTTCCTTCAATTTTATTAAATAAATGAAAGTAACTTTAGGATTTCAGAATTTTAGAAATATATTTTTAGATAATTCGAAATAGTTTCTTAATTATAACAATCAGGGTTTTATTTACAGTATCCAAGAGATTATTTAAGGTTTAAATAAAAAATACATATTTTGGTGGTCTTCGAAATCTATGAAACATTTGACTTGAAAGTACAAAAAGTTTGTAAACAAAAGCTTAGGCAAAGTGTGACCAACATTAAAATGCATGTCCATTGCACGGAACTTAAATAAAAATAAATAAAAAACAAATCAACTTATGTTGTCGTCACTCTTAATGTGGTCAAAGCCCCAAAGCCGCCAAGCCGAAAACAAACTATTTTGTTGGACATTGCGAGCAGCCAATCGCCGTTTATTGTCATTTGAGTGTCAAGTATTTGTATCCGGTTGTTGCTTTTATCTATCCGTCGCTGCTTCTTTCTGCCTACTCGATTGGATTTTAGTAGATTGTCGCTGGCTTATTTCATTGGGTTACTTCATTTCACTTTAAGGTGCGTCACTTCATTTGGCTATCGCCACCATCGCCCCCATGCTTGTGTCTTGAGTTAAATCGAATTAGCTTAAAGCCTGCGCTAACCTAAATCGATATCTAGAGCTCTTAAAGTGTAAACGCCTTACCTAAATCGATTAATTTGTACAGCTAGCTGGCTCTTAGATTTTCTTTACCAGTATGGATTTGCCGCCGTAGCTAGCCGACTTGAGGCTCATGACGGCTGTGAAGAGGGCGAAAAAGAATCCGGCCAGTCCAGTGGTGCCCACCAGCAATGTCAATCCGCCGATGAGTACTGGTATTAACGTTAGAAACTTCAGCTTATAGGCAATGAGCAGGGGGAGTAGCAATTTTTTGAATTTCTTTTTTAGCTTCTTTAATTTGCGGCCAGTAGTCACAGGTGTCATTGCCCTAGACAGGTCCGTCGTCAGCCTAGCCTGATAACGGCCAGTGCCGCGACTCTGTCGACCTTGATTTTCCTTTGATGTCGCTGGACCCGTCAATTTGTCTGGGCTGATTCCTGTAAAACAATGTATTTAAATTCCACCCTGTACACTCATTTATGCAGTTAATTAACAACGGCATCTAATTGTGAGTGCAGCGAAGCGCTGGCAATACAAATTACCTAAAGACCCTTCCATCTCCAGCTCTTTCTCCTCATCAACATCCTCATCGCTGATTACGCTTTGAACGATGTCGCAAAAGTTTCGTACTTTCACTAAAACGTGCTCGAATGGCGTCAAAAAAGCAGTTATGCTCTGATCCTCCTGCGCCCTCTTAGCAACGGTGCCAGGTTCTTTGTCGATATCAACATCAGAACCAGATACGGGATTGCCCTTTACAAATTCTTCAGTTTTTGCTCCATTGAAGGCTTCCGGCTCTTTTTTTTGTCTCGCATATGTCGTGTCAGTCAGCCAGCGCCTTTGGTTATCCTGAGTTTCCTTAGACATTCCTGAAGACTGGAGCTTTGGCAATTGACGTGGCACTTGGCTTCCACGCCGCATGTTTTGACTTATGGCCAACACGTAACTTGGGGTTGCCGCAGACGCATCCGGCCCACTTGCTCTTACCTGCTTGTAATTTCCGTTGCCATCAGTGCTGGCAACACTCTGATTATACCGATGATTGTAGGCGTAGTAATTGACAGGATGTCTTGACTGAGGGCGTGGCTTTTGTGAGACCGAACTGGTGCTACTGCTCTTGATACTTGGTGCTGTGGCCTCAAGGATAAACCAATTGTTTTGCTGTGTAAGGGGCTGCCAGGCATTCAGCTCTAGCTGAAGCTGTTCTCTTTGCCCCATGTGATTAGCAAAGCCAGTGACACTGTTCATGTTGTTGTTGGAATTGTTGATGCTGCGTTTTCGTTGCTGTTGACTCGTTAAGGTGTTGCTGGCGGCATCGGAAGTGTCGCCATTAAATCGATTGTATTGCTGGGCATTGTTGCAGTTGCTTTGCATTAAAGCCATTGTCCAAATAGTAAACACAATCACTCGACTTTGCCGCATCTTTATTGTCCTGTAAAGGTTTTTTATTGGACGAATTTCGATACTGCACCGCACGCCACTCAGAATTGAACTGAGTTGGTGTTCGGGTTGGGAGCTCTGTTAGGGACTGCCGCACCAAGAAACTGTATTCTATAAAGTGTTTAAGATTTTTTTAGTTGAACGATTTTATGGCCTTTCGCCGAAAGTGGTCTGAGCCCTCAACCGCCCAATTGATGGTTAGAAATTTTCGAGAGATTTTTTTTATTACGCTCGAGCAACGTTTGTGGTTACTCTAAAAGTCAACTGAATTGTGTTTTATATTGGCTCATTATTTCCTTTTGTCCAGCTGCCAGCAACAGTAAATAATGGCTAAGAAGAACTCGGTGTCTTTTCAGATAATTAAATTAATTTTCTAGGCAAACTTTATGCTCTTTATTTTACCAGAATTTTTAGTGGAACAGAAACAGAATAAAGTCTATCTTTGAAATTCTTTTGACTATGTATTGGAGCACTCACTGTATGTATTGCAAATGATTCCCGTTGTAAACACTTCATCGACTATTATTCTCTGAGCCGTAACTCTTATTTACGGCTTGTTTTGGCCGCCGAAGAACCGTTAATACGTTCACTTGTATATGTACCTATTATGCGGTCTTGACTTATGTATTAATTTCATGTGTTGACGGCTTGCTGCCGGTTTTATTTTATTGAAAATAGAAATGATAATAGCTATTTTCTTGCGACACTAATGGGCTTTCGATTGACATTGAAAAGAATCATGCAAATTTCACAAGTTTTTGATTAATATATCATTTTGGTCATTGATGCATGATTAATTTAATTATAACCAAAAAAGGCAATAAATTATTGTGATTGAATTTGAATTCGGAAATTTCACTTTTAATGTCCACAAATTTTCAGCTTCAGTGTTGCATGCTGGGAGGCACAAGGTTTACTACTGTGGTCATTGCAGCTTTTGATTCTATATAAGTTTGTGCCACACTTTTTGTCCACAACACTTGTGCTGGTCGGTGTGCTGGTGGTAATGGTTGTGTGCACTGGGAAAGTGTGCCCAATGCGCCCAACTGGATGTACGTTTATGTAAATTGGCGTAATTTGGCGACGTGCGGCCAGCGTTGCACTTGGACCAGGCTAATTGAGTGCTCTCCAAAAGCCCACTAACCCAACAAACGCAGAAACAGTTTTTGCTGATCTGGGCTGGTAATGCATCATAAACAGTCGGCAGGTGATTCAATGGTACGTTTTGCCATTGGCTGTGCCGCTGCCTACTTACTACTTGACGTTCATTCAGTTGTTGTATGAATTGCCCCGGGGACCACGACCATTGCAGCAAGTTCACTTTGTGCCACTTTGTTATGTTTATCAAATTCAACTGTACGAGCACTCAAAAGTGCTAAAATCCCAATTGCACTCAACTTAACGCAGTTTGGCTTGGCAAGAGCAGCCGCTCTTTTGATTGTTTTGGAATGCTTTTAGGCGCTTCTTGATGTACTAAATTAAGCAACGAATGCTAAGCATATTTTTCGGATCCGAATATATTTTGTTGCAGGCAGCTGGATTTGTTTTGCTGTTGTTTTGTGTTGCCTACTTTTGAGCTGTTGATTTTTGGATAGATATCGGATGCAGCTGGCATTGATGTTTTCGAGTGGTCTGACAAAGACATGAATGGAATGAGAATGACAATGACTATGAGATAATTGAGCCATCGTTATTATTATTTGCTGTGTCAGGTGGATTTCGGCCAAACACTAATTTTGTGTTTTTGTATTAAAATGAACATTAATGTGATTATTTTAATTTTATTGCGAAAATAAATCCCTGAAAAATTAGATATTCACACTCTGTGAATTGACCAGTTAGTGATAGTTAGTGTGAAAGAATGAATTTACCAAAAGCATTTCTGAATATACTCGATATAGTGCAAGCAAAATTTATTTTGCGTTCATGTTTGCTATGATTTTCACTCATCAATGTTTGTTTTGAAAAAATTTTAATAGTGATGATTTAAAAATTTATTCCAAAAAAAATTAAAACAAATTAATTTTGGATAAAATAAAAACCAGTTTATCACGCCTCTCTCAATGTCTAGTTTCGATTATATATTTGACAGTTCTCATCCGTTCAACCAGTTCCCCAGTGTGCCATCATATATAATATAATTAATTTAATTTGATTTTTTTGGTAACGGGCGACAAGAATCCCCTTTTAAATTGATTAGATTAAATCAACACTAGTCAGAGTTCTGGCCCGATCTGCGGACCGAGACTTTTTGACGACTTTTCGGTTGCGACTATGCCAAGCTCGGCTGGCAGCTTGCTAAATATTAAAATCGTTTTGTTAGTCATGATTGGCTTGGTTAATTGTTGTTGTTAACTTTTTTAAGAAGCTGAGGAATCGAACCTATTAAATTGCTAGAGTTTTTTGGTAATTTCATTAGTTCGTCTGCTGCTGCGTTTGCGTACGGTTCAGCATGAAGGTACGTTCTAATACAAAAAATCCTGCAAGGATATGCTGTGGACCTTGAAATACAATATTTTTCTTTTGACAAATTTAGTTATTTGTGTGTGTCTTGGCTCTGGCCGCTGTGCTTTCTTCGGCAAATGGAACACTCTTGAGTCTATTAGGTGGACTTAAAGGAGGTGGTGGCGGCGGTGGTGGCTACGGTGGTGGTGGCTACGGCGGTGGTGGCTACAGTGGTGGCGGTGGATATGGCGGTGGCTACAGTGGCGGATATGGAGGTGGCTATGGAGGTGGTTACGGTGGTGGTCACGGAGGTGGCGTCCAAGTGATCAAGGTCATCAACACACATGAAGGAGGCTACGGAGGCGGCTATGGAGGTGGCTACGGAGGCGGCTATGGTGGCGGCTATGGTGGTAACTATGGCGGCAGCTATGGAGGTGGCTACTCTGGCGGCCACGGTGGCGGCTATGGTGGCGGTTATGGCGGTGGCCATGGTGGTCATGTTGAAGTGTACAAAGTCATCACAACCCACAGTGGCGGCGGCGGCTACGGCGGTGGCGGTTATGGTGGTGGCGGCTATGGTGGTGGCGGCTATGGTGGTGGCGGCTACAGCGGCGGCTACGGTGGTGGCTACAGTGGCGGCTACGGTGGCAAATCCGGTTGGTGGAAGAAATAAATCATTTGCAACCGCATCCCATAACGCTAAGACCACTTTAACTGTAACGCTTCCCAGCAAAACAAAAAAAAAAAACTCGTTTAATGTATACAAAAAAATTCCCAAAAATAAAACATAATAAAAACCCACAAATATATTTAATCGCTTTGGCTGAAAACTGGCTTGACGTTTAGAGATCTCTTCAAAAAAAAAAAAAACAAGAAAAAATTTGATGACCATAAACTGGGCAGAGAAGTAGATTTGACTGAAGTGTTAAATAAAAAATCCAGAATTTTTTAAAAGTTAATTTGACTTTCTGATATTGCACAATCGCTTGACCAACACACACAACAGTGTGAATTGGGTGGACACGCTTTTAAGATTGTTTTAAAAGATTGATTGACTCAAATTGCATTTACTTCCGTAACCTACTATAAGTCGAATAGATACATCAAAAAAAATATGATTAATGATTGAAGCATTATATTAAATTGACTTCAATAAGCACTTAAAAGTAAATAAATATATTTAATATACTTTTTATACGGTCGAAAGATAATATCAAAATCAATATACGTTTTATATGGTTGAAAGATATTTGGATATTATCTTTGCACACTAAAAGTTTCTATAGATTTGAAAGCACAAGTTCAAGAACATTTTACATAAACAAACTGGGACTGTTTGGAGATTCTTAAAAAATATATTTGCTTTTGTTTAATTTCAAACAAGTTTTATAAGCACAATGCAATTTTTTTTTTGTCTTCTTTAAAAATATAAATTAAAAATCAAATCTTAAAAAGAAAGCGACTTTTTGTTCCTGTATATTTGCAGTCAAACTTGAATATTTTCAAGACACGCGAAGCTTAAAGAACTTTTTACATAAACAAACCTTAAAATTTTTAAAAAGATCCCAAATAATCATATACATATATATCTCTATTATTGCAAAATATTGAGACCAGTTTTATATGTAATTCTCCTGGAAAGATATGTATATAAATGTTTATTTTATTCGTTTAGATTTTGATATGTTGGTGACACTAGAAAATGGAGAATGTTCTTTTAAAATTATCTTCATTTGAATATTAGGTATGCTGATAGGTTACATTTATTGTATTTGGTTGAAAAAAAAAACTTGTTTGGCAACTTTTTCTCCAGCCCTAAAAGGCTCATTAATTTTGAATCGTGATTCTAAAATTTAAAAAGGGCAATGAAAACATTTTAAATATTTTGGCCTTGGCCAGTCTTACATAAGACAGCTAGCTGAATGAAATATGTGTTTGCCGAAAACGCTAGCTGTTTTAAGCGCTCTTGAAGCTTTCACACAAAAGAGCAGTCAGATATTTATATTTGGTCTAGAGGGAACAAATATGTTGCAAGTGAAGCTCAATGCACGTAAAGTGGGTGGGCGCAGCAGGACCAAATGTATACTATGCAGTTTCAGGCAAGTCTATGAAACTTGATAGCTTTTTCCATTCTCAGTTTTAGTTTTTGTTTGTTTGCTTACCGGGAAGAACATGAGCCACTAAAACTAAAAGTACAGCACATTTATTTGATATTTTTTGACTTTCAAAAATAAAACAAATTTTATTTCTATTTAAAATATTTATTGTTTAATTTTTTTTTTTAGTTTTTATGTTTTTTAAAAAACATTTGCTGCTTAGAAATTACTGTAGAAATAATGCTTATAATTATGAAATAAATAATGTTAATAAATTATTACATTTAACTACAGTTAAAACTAATGTAGAACTTGTGTAAGAATACGAGTAGCAGGAAGAAATAAAAGAATGTATGTATGAGCTGGAAATGAATGCAGAACCATAGTGAGATAGACGGAAGTTGTGTTGAGTAATTGAAAAATAACAGCACTGTGTATGCGTTCGCAGAGGTTGAAGATACACGGATAGAGCACACTCGGCCAGAGTGAGGCAGAGAGTCGAAGAAAAAGTGATAGAGAGAAATGATCCAAGACAAAAGTTTAGATTGGGTTGAGTAAGTCGTGCAGACTCGATTAAATCCGATGTGGTGTGTTGTTGCCTGATAACAGTAAATGCAAAAAGATACAACAACAAAATAAATAGAACTTCATAGAGTGTAGTACTCGCAAATACTATGCTACATACAAATTACAAACAAAACATAATCGATTACAAAAAGAAAATAATGATGATTATAAAAAAAAAAAAAATAAATAAATAAAACTGCTATGAACTGCACACAGAAATAGACAAACAAACAAACAAACGAACCAATGAATGAACGTAAAACAAAGCGCACCTTCAAGATACATTTCGAGTATTGTACCTAGAGGTGCGCCCGAGTTTGTATGCGTGTGTGTGTGTATGAGAGAATATGAACCGTTGGAAATGCATTAAGTCTGTCAGAGTGCAAAAACTCAGTTTTCAGTATTCTAATTACAATTGCTCTGCTGTTGCCCTCAAGACTGCTTTCGAGCTTAACTATCTTGTGCTGTGATCTGTATCTTTGTGTGAGTGTGCGTGTGTTTTGGTTTATGTTTGTGCGTTTGATTTATCTATAAGATAAATGCAACTACATAAGCTAAGAAAAAACCATTTTGTAAACTGATATGGATATGTTACACCCAATTTGCTTGCGTTTATGACTTTGGCTGCTGCTGTTGCTGGTTTAGACCCTGTTGTTGTTGGATTGCCTGTTGCCGACTATGGGCTTGGTAGGCCAACTCCTGAGCCTCGTGGAGTGATCGTCGATCCCAGCCACCGCCGCCGCCACCGCCTCCTCCACCCGAGGACCAGCCGCCGCCACCACCGCCTCCGCCAGATGACCAGCCGGAACTACCGCCCGAAGACTTGCCCGACATCAGCTTCTTTAGACCGATGATACTGGCCAACAGCAAGGCAATTTTCGAAATGATCAAAGCCTTGCCAGCCAGCATATACAAGGCGCCCATGGCAATGGGAATCATCCCCATCATTTTCATTGCCATACCCATCATCATCATGCCCATCATTTTCTTCATTTTGCCGCGTCCTGAAAGTAAGAAAATACAAAAATAAAAAATGCATTAAGTTCAGCCGCAAATTGTGTTGTCTGCATCTGTCCAATTGTCTTTCTATTATCTGTCTATTTGTCTTTGGTTTTGTCTGTGGGTTGATTTTCCGCCACATTTGGTGAAAGTGCCTGCTCAATTACAACGTTGTGAGAATATTTTGCACACATTTTGTATAAAATTTTTCTTATCTTTTTGCCTTCGGTGATGTTGGTTTTCTTTTGCATCTTAGGAAGAAAAAAAAACAACGGAAAACAAAAAATGCAGATGGTGTTGGCTTTCATTTTGCCATAACTATTATTATATTTATGTGCTATGGCGCATCATTAGGGAAGCGTTGAAGGCGATTTCTCCCGACACCTGAAACTTGTGATAAAGACTACAATATCTCGACAGTTGGCTGTCATAATAAGTCACTCCATTAAATTGGCATTACCAAACACATTAGTCAGTTAGCAAGTTGGCGCCTGTCCACTCAATTGGTTTGCATTTTGCACTCAACAATTAGCCAAATATGGTGTGCCAAAGATTAAAAGCAGTTCATACAAGTGGTTGGGAAAGTGCTCAAGCATTTGGCTAATGCACTTGACTTATTTGGTAAAAATAAAAAAACAAAAATGTTCAGAGAAAAACAAGCTGCAACATATTGATTAAAGATTTTTGATAAATGAGTTACGATTTGAAAGTAAAAAAAAAAAATAAAATGGAAAAGAAAAACTTGCAATGAGTTCGTGGCCGTGAAAGTAACTTCACTTTTCAAGCGGCGCCTGCACTCGAACCGCTGGAAAATGTCGTTGCTCATTTGCACGGCTCCACAATTGAGGCAATCGAGACTTTGTAATCTAATAAGTGTTTGTGTCAAATTTTAAATTAAAAGGCAAGCCCGGGGAGCTGTAATTGAGACTCAATTAAAGCCATGCTCAAACAATAATCTAGCCCAAAGTGAAACGCTCAGTCCACTTTCGTTACGTTTGATATGACTTCTTTGGCATGACTTTTTGACTGTCCGTCCTGACATCAAAGCGTGTCTGACCAAAAAAAAAAAAAACACGAAATTCTGGTATGACATTTTTTTTTTTTTTTTTTGGTGAAGGTTTCTGGGTCACTTCTAAAGCTTAACACAAACAAGTTTCTTTAGAGCACTCGTGCTGTTTGTAAAACGCAACGAGCCATTGAAAAAATAAAAACAATTGCGCATTTTCCCAGGTAATTTTCCACACTACCAGTGATTTTTCTTTGTCTTGCCTCCGTGAGCGTTAGCATATAATACAAAAGATATCAATATGAGCATGATAAAGCTTAGGAAGCTGTGACTTTGGGAAGGTTAACACAATGGAGCTGAACCCTCAAAACTTTTGACAAGAACTCTCAATCTATTGTTAAGCTAGCTCTCTACTTTGAGCTCTACTTGCAACTACAATTGTGACTGCAAGTCTAAGATAATTAAAGAGTTGTACCAACATTTTACACGCCAAGAAATTGTAACTTCTCTCCCCTCAAATGCATCTGGCCAGCCATGCGAACTCTCAGCGTGTTGCCAGGAAAATAAAATTATGTCACTGTTACGGCATAATTCTCGTGCAATGAATACATTTAGCGGTGCTTGGCTAGGCTAACGTTTTCTTTGGTGGCAATTTAATGGTATTAGAAATCGCTTACCTTCCTCTAAGCCGCGTCCAATCTCATCGGCCGTCACTTTCGGAAAACTGACTTGAAGTGAGTGCCCATTGAAGAAGTAGCTCAGTCTCTCCACCAGCATGTGCGTCAATTTGGCATCACGATCGCTACCAGAGCGGGGCAACGAGGACTCCAGTTCATTTTCGCTGTAGGCAGGACGCGGCAGGGAGGCCTCCCCGCCGGGAACACCGGCAACTCGCACCAACTTAATGCCATCGGCTACTGTTATGGCATCAATCGGAGCAATGCGATCAATAAACGAAATGGCCTTCTTCTTCAAACATGGCACAAATCCGCCCTCAGCACGTGTGCATTCGTCGTAGACGCGCAACAGAGTGCGTGCTCCGGCATTCTGTGTACTGCCGGCAGACTGACCGCTGCCCACTCCAGCTGGCAAATTGCTTAGATGCTCTGTGCCCGCCTGACAACTGCTAAGGCCACAGATGAGCAGCACCAGAAGCGCACATCCATGAAGTTCTTTAAATGTCATTTTTCTTTGATTCACCTTCTGGCTCACTCACGCACTCTTCTCGCACACTCACGTACGCACGCACGAAACACACGGCTGGTGTTACTTTAGGTTCTCAAATGCGCTCAGTTAATCCTACAAGCACATCACACGACACGCGTCCCTTTCAATTAATTTCTAAAACTGTGTATTGCAATATTTATTTATTTTTGGCTTTCTTATTGTGGCTCTTGTGGAGCGCACTTACTGCTAGTTCAAATCAAACTGATGCCCAAGCTTGGCGCGCTTTATTCTTTTATAGACCTTTCTTTGCCAGCCGCCTCGACTTAATCACAATTTGATTTTCTTCAGAGTCTTCGTTGTTGTCGGCCACGGCCGCGTCGGGCAACTCAACTCGCTGGCTCACTCGTGCTTGCCTGTTTTTTCGCTTTCTTGTTGCTTTTGCAGTCATAGCTATTCCCACTGCCAATGCCACTCCACTGCCACACACACCATTGCCATGGTCGTTACACTGTTAATGTTGCAACTGTTGTTGTTGCTGCTGCTGCTGCTCGGTGTGTTACTGTAGCTACACTGTTGCCGGCAACAGTTGCTGTCGTTAGCCTAATGATCATTAGGCTGTTTAAGCCCGGCTTCAACTAACTTCAATGAACCATACACAGATTGAATGGCGGTAAGAAGGGAGTCAGTCAGATGGCTCTGGGTTTGTCTGCACATCCATGTCCATATTCGGCTCATGAACTTGTTTTTGCGGCCACTTTCGTTACTCATAATCAACAAGCGTTTGATTTGCTTATACTATTTTTTGATTAACTAAGGCCTAGAGGGCTGCTCTAAGAATTATCTACGAAGAGAGCAAAACTACAAGAAAACCTGGATAAGAGCTTCAAAGTTTTGGGCAGAAAATATTACATAATTTTAATTCCATTCTTGGTGAATTTAACCAACAAGTTAAGTTGCTCCATGATTCAGAAAAATCATGCAAAAGTGTTTTGATTTTCTTTGACATTAAAAAAAGTGTATTATTTTTGCTGTACTCCAAAGCTAAACTTTCTTCTTTAAATAGTTTTTTCTTTCATTACATTTTTCATTTTGGTTTCATCGCATTTGGTCAAAAGCATTGCTTGGTAGGAGTAAAATTTTGACCATTTCTGTCATTTATACTGGCTGCCGTTTTACCGTTGACACTTTAATTTTAATTTAGCATTGGCAATTTTCGCATTTTCGCCAATCTGGCCACTGGCTGCGCCTGTTTCAGTCGACAATCAAGTCCCATTGCCAATTCTTGTTATTTTTGGTGTTGCGCCTGCCTATGGGTGAAGTTGCAGTTATAGCGGTCTATAAAGAAAGTGATTGCAGCTCATAAACACACCTTTTATGCCGAACGGCATAAAACGACAGTTTTTGTTTCGTTTTTCTTTTATTTTCAAGAAATCAATCCTTTAGCCTTTGAGCAGGCATTTAATCCTTGTATTAACAAGTAGCTGCCAATTCACTGCCAATAGCTATCAATCATTTATAGCAATTGGTTGCCCTTATAGCCATTGTGGTTTTCACAATCTGTCGCCGGTTTAAAATGATTTTAGAGATTTAAATCGGCAGCTCCTTAAAACGAGCACCAAAAATGCAGAATTCCATAGTCTGAGCGACCTGAGTCAAACTTAGGGGCCATTGACTTGCTAATACAAATTGCAAATTGCTTTGTGGGCTTAAACTTGTGGCCGAAACATAGAGCAGCAAACGGAAATGGGAAGGGAAAGAGGGGTCACAAGGTCCATACTGGCTGTGTTGTGTTTTATGCATGAGTTTTGGTATCTTTTTATCTATGCATTTTGGCATTTGTAGAACGTGCCTGCGCACATACGACCTAAATGGAAAGCTGGGCTCCCCTGCCGATTATACTACATAATTGTGGTAACTTGGGTGTAACAGTGTTGGCAAAAAAATTTTACAAAAGAAAAACGATTTTAAAAAATTGAGAAAATGTTGTTTTTATTTTTTTTTTTTAAGTTTTTTTTTCCATTCTTGGCCAGACAAAGCGTGTTACTTTCGCTACCATTTTGACCAGCTTGGTGAGAGACCAGAGACCGCCACCCCATTTATGGCAGGTGGCAATGCAAAAAGGGATTTGGCTTAGCACTAACAGCTTCATCTCATTACATGGCCAATGGCTACAGCTATGGCTATTGCTGCTACCAACTTAGTTGCTGCATTTTTTTTTTCGGCCAGTAAACCTTCAAATTTATTCAGCTTGAAATTTATGCCCCACCGCACAGTCTTTAACTAATACCCGCTGTCAGCTACTGAGTTTTAGAGTCGATGCTTTATTTTAAATGCTTTCTTTAATGGTGGTACTTTTTCTCATTTTTTTCTCCGCAATTTTTTTTATTTAATAATCCGTAAGTCCACTGCTTTCTCCAAAGATTTTTTCTATGTTGATCTGATTTGGTTATTTGATTTTCCCTAAAAATTCATAGAATAAAGAGCCCAGGCAAATGTTTAGGACAGGTTCAGTGACCCTGTTTTCAAATATGAATTGTTCCAAAAGTTACATTGATTTTGGTTCATTGAACACGATTAGGCAATTCACAATCATGACACCACCCCCTGTGAGTTCAGCAAAGTGATTTGAAATTGTGAAATAAGGCGCACAAAATTGTTATAATTTGTTTATTTATTATTTTATTTGTTTGAGAAGTGAATTAAATTTCTCTCAATTTAAAATGAGATTTTGAACATTTCAAACGAAGACAGTTGTATCCTTTACTAGAGCAGACTGAGAAAATGCAATTTTCTTTCTCATTTTATTATGCAGCGTGGGTGTACAATCATATCCGCATCCGTACAGAGCCGTATCATAGCCAAATCCATAGCCAGACATATTCGTATATTCATATCTTCGGTCATGTGAAACAATTTCAATTGTTTGTATCTACGTGCCTGGCCAACAGTTCACATTTTCCACGGGCAAGGCCAACCACACCGACACCAGCAGAAAACGGCTTCATTGTTCCAATACGGCAGCTCCTCTGCAACACTTTTCCCAGCACCCGAAAGACTTTTTCTAGCAATCTTGGCTTTTTATTTTTTATTTTTTTTTTTGTTTCTATGCCGTTTTGTGGTCGCGGCTAAGCAAAATAAAAACAGAAATAAAAGCAATTTCATTGCGGTAGCACTGAAAATTAAAACAGGCATTGCGTTTTAATAGACAACAAACCAAAAAATCACCAACAACAAAACAATGGCAATAACCACCGACACTTGTGTCTGTCTGTCTATCTATTTTAAGTATTGTACTTTACTTTATTTCACTCCACTTCAATTCACTTCATTGCTGTTTGGTACTTCCCCGTGCTCCTCTGTGAATTTTATGTGTGTGAAATTTTTCATTTAACAGCAGAGAAAGTGAAAAGAAAAAATTTATTCTGAATTCTTATGTTTACTCTTTTACTTTTTTGTTGTTGTTGCTGTGAGGTTAAAGTTTGCATTTTGTCAAACACTTTAGTGACAACGAGAATGGCGCACTTTCGGTTTTAAGAACAACCGGATGAAAACTTGTGACATGTTAGCTTTCTATTTCTAGCAAATGGCAAGTGGCAAATGCATTTGTGGGTGACCCATTGAAGTAATTAAATTGTTTATGGCCAACCTAAAAGTAGTGAAATATAGCCGAGACATCTGACTTTTCCCATAAAATTTTTCGTCGTAGGTGACAACAAGGAAAGTGAAAATAGCAATTTTCTTTCGGCTAGATTTTTTTTTGGGTGGGGTGAATATCTCAAGCTCATTAGTTTTTTATTAATTTTGTTTGTTTTTTTTTTTTTTTCTAATTTTCACCAAATATCAGTATAATCAATTGCTTAGCTCTGACATCTGTGCGGCTTTCCAAGTGTGTGGATGTACGTTGTAATACGAACGGAAATGGCCAACCCGCTGAAAAATGTGTCACGAGTTAAACCAGCACAAACTGTGGTCAGCAATTTTAGATTTTATTTATTTATTTTTGTTTTTTTTTCTTATTTAATTCATTTCCAAATTGTGGAAACAATTACCCAGTTGGCTTTTCTGTCAGCACGCCAGCTAGTCAGCTGTGCAAAATGCAGATAAACTACATGAAAAAGAAGAAGAAAAAACAATTGAATTAGAAATGATAAATAACAAACAATTTTTTACACTTGATGCGCTCTTGAAGCTCGCCTCTTGCTGTGCGAGCGTCGCGTGTCAAAGCATTTTTATTATTGTCATTTTGTTGCTTTATAATCTGAGCCCCGCCTGCAACATTTTGCGCTTTCTTTATTGCACACAGTGAAATTGGTGTTCCCTGCTGTCCAGGAGAGACCATCAAAGAGACTCAGTGAGCAATTTAACATCCACTTACTAAGAGACATCTCACGCACTCTCGCTTTTGAGATGCGATGACCAAGTGGTGACCACCCGTGACTCTTTTAGTGGCAGTCATGGTTTTCAGGCTAAGTAATTAGGCTCTTAATTGTTACGCATAAAAGTAAGAGAGTGCGTAAGCCATGAATTTTTAATTACAACGCTGTACTATTTGAAGTCATAAAATCACAGAAAGTAACAATTAAAATGGAAAATGCAGAGTTGCAAGTTCATTCAAGACAGAGAACAACAGCCACAAAGCCATAAGCCATGGGAAATTTCTAAATGCCTTTCTCTTTGCTAACTTACCTAAGCTTAGATTTACAGATTTAAGTCATTTAAGCTGTACTTTTCATTTATTTAAAATAATACCTGGAATGATTCTTTCAGACTTTAAACTTTGGATAATACATTTTTAAAAATACTTTTTTCTAGTGAAAATTCCAATTTTTTTTTACTTACTATCCAAAATTTTTGATAGACAGCATATTGCTTGTCTTTCTGATATCTTTGCGTCTTGCATTTCGAAATGAATTCTATTTCAAATTATATTATCTGACTTAAACAAACACACAGCCAAGTCAAATAACATTACACTGGTATCCGGCATAGTCAAAAATTGTAAATAGATACTTGCCAAGTGTACTCAAAGTGCTGGTGCTGCTGCTGCCGCTGATGCTGCTAGGTGGCTAGAGGGCAAAACAGCTTTCCGGTCTGAGAGTTGAATACATTTGGATGCATGCCTGGCTCTGGCCAAACCAGACCAGTTGCCAAAACTGCACAGTGAACTCTGAAATTGAGGGGAATAAATAAGAAGAAGAAAGAAATAAAAAAAAAACTTTGACTACCTTGCAATTTCCACAATGTTGTTTCCATTGCGGCCATTTTAAGGTTAAAGCTGCTGCTGCTGCTGCAAATGTTGGCGTTGTTTTTGCTGTTTTTATTCCTTTGCTAAAGTTTTCACTTGAGAAAAAAGATGCTTTCACTTTTAGCCGTTGTCACGTTTGCCAGCGCTTCAATTTATCATTTGCACCAGCCGACCACCACCGGCCACCCGCTTTGAGTGCATTGAACTGTGCCAGCTACGCCAGCACCACCGCCCACATTATGGCCATCTTCACATTGTTGCCACTCACCATAGGCGGCCAAGCTCAGTTTGAGCTCTTGTCATTTGTCATGGACCGCAGAGTGTTTGTCCTTATAGAAACGCGCAGTGGGGTATACTGCGCGTGCCAAAATGAATTCAAAAATTTAAAAAAATTGGTTGGTTAGTCGATTTTAAATAATAATTTATGAGAATGAATTCCTCAAGTTAGATCTTACTGGGTTAAGGAAATAATTCTCTGGGTAAGTCGCTGAAAACAATTTTTGATAATTTCTCTGGCGCCACTTTGAGCTGCGTGTTGCTTTGTCACTGCTTTAGACTCAAGTTACTGTCATTGTTTTCGTTATCTTGAGCCCTGCAACCAAACAAAATAAAAAACTGAAAAAAGCATATCAAATTATATGCACAACATGAAATGAAATTTCGTGTGCCTCATGACAACGTCAAGAAGACAATGTCATGTCAGAAAATTCACTTAGATGGAGAAAAGCAAACATTTAATGCGTTGAGGCCTGAGTAGTCCGAAATATTCACTTTCTTAAATTTTCTGTTATTACTTTTTTCCATCAAAGACAAAAGTCAAAGATACCGAGGGTATTGTCGTCGTCTTTGCCACTTTGATTGATGATCGGCCGCCATTGGCATATTGATGCTGTTGGACTCCAAAATGCATTTTCCAGGGAGCCATCAGCTTCATTTTATCGCATCTCAACCTCTTCATCTTGGGAGCTCAGTTCGCCATCTTGATTGACATTTAACATTGAACTTTGAGTCGCAATGTTTTGCGGTCGTCGCCTGTTGACCAAATGTGGTAAATTCCGTTGCAAAAATGGCCTGGCTAGTCTCTACCAACTCTAAAACTGAAGGCTTAGTTATTATTAAATTTCTCCAAAAATATTTGAAATTGAGACTGGGTACTTGAAATCTATTCTTTCAAGACATTAATGTAATTGACTGTTATGGACACAATTGAATTACAAAGAAATTTTCATGCAAAGCTAAGTAAAAATTCCATTTTGGACGTGTGAAACGCCGACAAAGGTATCCCTGGGGCTTCTCGGTTATAAATACAACTTAAAATAACAAGAACAACTGGAGTGGCAGCAGCAGCTCTCTTGCACCAGTGCCTCTGGGTAACACAACCGAAACGATAGAGCACCAGAAACTCAACTTGTACAAAGAAGAGTAAAGACTCTTTCTTGATTGGAGCAAGGACTTTTTAATATGGCAAATAAAATTCATTTAAAATGGAAACTGCAAAATAGGATGTCAAGAACAAAGTGAAATTGAAATATTTTCGCCTGATTACCAACTTTCAAATAAAAGTGATAATTTACTCAAGCAGTCGTTTCGAATAAAAAGGTAATTGACAAAAAGATTTTTCCTGTGTGTAGGTGTCTGTGAGAGAGATTTTACGTCCTAAGCATTTTCACTGCAGTTGTTGTTATTTTTTAGTCTCTGCTGGAGGCTTTGGTAGACAGATTGAAATTGAAAAAATTTGTGAAAAGCTGCAATGCTGAAACCAAATCAGATTTGTAATTCCATTTTATAACAAGATTTGGCTGTTAACTTGAAAATATTTACATACAATTCAATTGAAGTCCAATTAGGAGTCTTCATAAAAAATGTTGAGTGAAAACCTTAAAAAAAAACGAAAACAAATAAATAAATAAAGAAAATGTTTATGAATCATTATCAGATTTGTTGTAGGATTCGTGGGCCAGACATATATAATAAATTCATCAAAGTAGTCACCAGTATCTCTGTCTCTTGGCCAAATATTCAGTTAGTTAGCTTGGCCAAGTTCGTCATGGCCGGATGGTGTTGGTTTTGGTTTTGAAATACCTACACGGTGGCTTTTCACGCAGTTGTCGGTGTCGAGAAGTGATTCGTTTGTTGGGGTGCAAAAGATTTTTTGGTTTTTTCGGTTTTTCTTTCTGTTTGTGTAGTTGTTTTGTATTAGGGGTCAGAGTGAAACGTAATTGGCCTCCAGCTTAATTTGATTTGATTGAAGACAAGTCGAGTAACCTAAGCGAAAACCTCAGAAAATTTTCAGCAACCTGTGCGCGGGTGCCCGCACAAACCAAAGCTACTTTTGGTTGTGGTGGATTCACTTTAAATGTCAACAGCAAAGTGAAAGTGAATAGACAGCGCTTTTCTTTTATGCAATTGTTTTCTACAGTTTCGTTTGCTTTTATTATTTTGGTTGCTTTGTTGTTGTTGGAGTTTTTGCTATTGATGGTGATGCTACCTCAGGTTCGAAGGCTAACAGTTCCCATAATGTATTCTGCCTGATTGAGAGCCTTGCCTTTGCTTCAGCTTGCACTCACCGATAAAAGCCGAATAAATCGCTTGCCCCTCTTGCTGCTCGCGTAAAATTTTCTACCGATCTTGTCAAGTTCGTTGCTTAAGTCTTTCGTTTCTTGACGCTGATCTTCTGCACTGCTGCGTCGACATTGCAATTGGCCTGGCATCGAGCGCTAGCTGCTAGTTAAATGCTTCGTTTTGTTTGTTTTTGTTTGTTAACAAATGGCAATTACTGTAAATTGGTGCTGTTGCTGCTGCTGTGGCCACCACACAGCTGCCCGTGTTAAGCTATTAGCTGTGCGGGCCTTGGCCAGGGTATGCTTTTCGGCTTGTCTTCTTTTGTACTGTGCGCGAAAGTTTGTATTGCGTGTGAGCTTGGCGTGAGTTATCGCTAGTAATTGTGGGGATTTAGGTATTTGGCAAGTGGTGTTGGTGGCAGTGGCAATTGCTGCTTTTGGCAAGTGATTTGCAGACACACTCGAAAATATTCACATATGTTTATGGTTAAACGAAAATACATTTGCATAAATTAAAATTACCTTTGCATGCTTGCAAAGTAGAACAAACCGTGACCATGGTTGTTATACACTTTCCCGTAAAATCGGTTTAAACTTTGCTGCTGGGACAAGTGGCAGGCGGTGGCATGTTTTCTGTAGATTAGCTTGTAAATCTCACGTTCGTTGGCTTTTAATTAGTTTTGGTCGGTGTGATTTTTCTCCTTATATCTCATTAATAAATCGAGCTAAAAATGAATTATGTAGTACGCCTGCCAAGTGCAGTGCAGAAGTGAAGAATAAGCGAAGCGCAAAGTTTCAAATGACTTAATTTTTGATGCTGGAAAAGTAATTTTTAAAAAGGCCCCAAGGTATGCTTCGTATTTACAGCAAATGAGGAAAAAAATGAGTTCTAAATTTTAAATTACAAATTATATGTTTATATTTTATTTATGCGAAAACTGGGACTCGGCAAGTCTGAAGTCAAATTCTTGTGAAACTTTGGAAATTGTATATAAGTTAGGGAAATTATTCCTGGAATCCTTAATTAAAGAAGTTTTCTCCTAAGAGTTATGCTCTTATGCTCTCTACATCTCACCATAATACTATATACTTTACTCCCTCTTTCAAATATTCAAGTTTCTAGACACAGATGGGTGTAATAATTGCATGTGGTGCATTTTTTTTTTTTTTCAAGACTGTCCAAAAGTATGCTCAATAAAAAAGCTTAAAAACTTTTATACAATTTTCAAAGCAGCTAAAATAGTTTAGAGCTTGCTCACTTTATGCTTATTTCGAACTAGAATTTTTGTCTGTCTTTTTTTTTATTTTTAATGATTTTACACAATTCGGGTTGATTTCGTTTTCTAAGCTCACAAAATACTTGCGTGTCTAATGAAAGCCAAAAAATTAAACTTAAAAAAAAAGAAAAACTAATAAAAGACGACTCAGTTGCTTGAGTTGCTACCGATGAAAGTGGACGTCAGAGCAGAAATATCATTAAATGTGCAATGTGCACCAATAATAAAGGAAAATTAAAAAAAGTCGAAGAAATTGCCAAGATTTGCTAATTACGACAATAAGCTTAGCTGCTGTGGATTGTGGTTTTCCAAAAAAAAAAAAAAAAAAAAAAAAACAGCACCGGCACAAGCCAGAGCAATTGCACTAAATCTGCAACGAAGCCTTGCGAGCTCCCAGCAATCTGGCTGACTGGCAGACTTCTCTTGATGCAGTTATCATGCATATTACGCTCTAAATAGCCACCAACTGCAATGCGGCGTGCTAAAAACAAAAGCAAAATTTGTGGCGATACAATAAAATGGTCGGTTACCATTGTGGCGGCGTTGGTGGTGTTGGTGAGTCTGCAAAAGTGGGTCCAATGCCAACGGCTGTTGGCTAATTGTGGCAAGGTAAAGTGTATAAATTTGATGGCCAAACGATCTCACAAGATCAGTTGCCAGAGTGACTTTCAACTAAAGAAGACCAAGCGCGTGAGAAACTCTTGCTTATTTGAAGTTTCCTTATATTATTAGAACTGCTAAATTTAAATCAAAAGGATACAAGCTCGCTGAAAGCATCACTGTGTCAACAGAAAGGAAAACATGGATACGCGCCTTGGTGTGCTTGTGGCCTTGCTACTAGCAGCTTTGTCCGGAAATAAATCAAGCTGGGCACTGGAAATGGCCGACAGTGGTCTGCTCCGCACCGTACGCCACATTTATGGTCAATGTGCTGAAAGTGAAGACATCTTTTGGTGCTTTAAGTTGCAAGGAGCTCGGTTGCTGGGCCGTGCGCTAAAAGTGCAGCAGCTCAGCGTGGTGGATGGTGTGACTCTGGTGAGACGGGCCGGTGGCGAAGATAGTCGCACTGGTCGGGCCAGTGCTGCGGCAGACGAACAGAATCTCAATAACAGGGACTTGGAGCATATGTCGGGCAAAAGTCTTGACGCTTTGATAATGAATCGTCTGCTGACCTTTATACAGAGCCATCAGCTGCAGGTGAACTTACCAAGGCTACTTCTCTTCGGCGAAAGAAATAGTCAGGATTGGCTACAAAAGTTGCTGGGATATTTCACAATGGAAACCAGCGAAGTGGAAGGACGCAAGAAGAAGGACGATAAAAAATATCTGGGACCGTTCATTGCCGCAGTTTTGCTGAAAACAGCCATACTTAAGATGGCCTATCACTCCATAGCTATAGTGGCGGGCAAGGCGTTAATTGTGGGAAAAATTGCACTCATTATAAGCGCCATCATTGGCCTTAAAAAACTGGTTAGTTCCGATGGCGGCGAGAAAACCACCTATGAGATAGTTAAGCATCCGCAGGTCCAACAAAGTCATACCTATTCCAGCAGTCATCAGGGTGAATACGATAGTGGCGGACATGAGGGCGGCTCCTATCACCGCAGCATTGACGATGAGATGATGATGCAGGACAAGGCCTACCAAGCTTGGGTCCCACAAGCTGTAGCGGCTGGTGGTGCGACCAAGGTCTCACGATAATTCCCGAAATTGGCGGTAACACACATACTCAAACACACGATTAACCAAAGATCTGCTATGTTTCGTTTAGCTCAAAGGCTTCAATTGTATTTACAATTTAGGTTAGAAGCTCGGTTGCATGCTAAAATTGACCACCCACCCAGCCAACCAATTTTCCGACCCTAACCTCAACGTATCTGCTATTAGATTAAGTGTTATATGTTAGTTACAATTTACAATCAATCAGCTGTTAATATACAGTTACATAAACAAAGCCACACATAAGCAACACACATACACATATAGAAACAGAGACAGAAATACATGAAATTTAGAGAAAAACACTCTCCGAATTCGTTGGGGGCACGGTGGGCATCTGTCGCCGATGGCCGCTACTGCTGCTGGCAGAATGTTGAGGATAGTATGCAGACTGACTAGGACCAACATCCATGGGACTCCACTTCGATTCCTCAATGATTTCCAGTTGGTCGGAAGAATGCGAGTTTGAGGGCATACTGCGATGCCAGCCGCTCTCGTGACTATGACCACCACCACCGGAACTGGTTACTATGACATGATCCGTGCTAGGTTGATGCCCATTGGATCCCTTTTTTAGACTGCCCTGCGAAAAATTGAAAACAAAGAGAGAAAACGAAACGAGCCAGCGGCGTTGATTCACCAAGACAGTGGGAACAGTAACAAGATTACAAAGAAAAAGTTAGTTCTGTGTACTCACCAGTAGAGAAATAACCAAGGCAATTTTGGCCATGACAAACGCTGTACCGGCTATCAGTATAACTTTGCCAAGAAACATTTGCACGAATGTGGCCAGCATGATCATGCCACCCATCATGGCCATGTTCTTATCTTTGTCCTTCTTCTTGCGACCTGTTTTTTTAAAACCGTATTTATTTTTGTCTTTATCTTTGTCTTTTTTCTTCTTATCCTTCTTTTTCTTCTTTTTCTTCTTTTTCTTCTTCTTCTTTTTCTTTTTCTTTTTTATCTTCTTTTTTTTCTTATCAATATCAAAACTTTCATCAATCTCATCAAAACCACCAAATCCTATAGCTATTATCCTATCGATTTTATCATCTATCAGTCCCGTGTATTCCTCACGGATCGTACCTTGATCAAGTCCTAGTTGAGTACCAAAGTCATCGATGGCATTCGAAATGGTTGCCCTTGGCAGGCGCAAGCGCAGCGACCGAGTCTGAGCCAACTGAAGTATCTTTTCGCTCAGGCTGTGGCCAACTGTCATCCGTGCCTGCCGCTCCATAGGCATTGCTTGCGGCTCAATACTAAGGTACTCGCTCACTTCCCAAGTGCTATTATCGCACATGGCCGCATCCAGTATGCGTTCCGTTTCCTGGTTTAAACACTGCCAGGCATCCGACCCGACTCCAAGACAAAAAACCAAAATTTGGCCAACACTACGCACATTCCACTTGAATTTCTCTGGGAAAGCTTTCGATTCAGGTTGGTTCACAATTGTGCCCGAAGCATAATATGCCAGTACCGCAAACTGGAGGAACCGTAATCGCCACATAGTTCTAGAATAACTCTTTTCGCGATGCTTTTCAAACTTTAAATAAGCCCAAAAACATTTCGGATACCCATTTTTATAGCTGCTCAAAATTACGCACCTGTACTCTAGGTGGGGGGCCATGGCATCAAGAACTGTCAGTGCGAGTATATAATTAACATGCTTGTCAAAGCGCGACAGTCAAAAGCGCCCTTGATAGAAATCTAATAAGAAAAGTTTTAAAAAGTCTTTCACGCGGTTAAATGGCAGGCTAAACGCAAGTCCCCAGCCACAAGATGACAATGATGGCAACGGCCGCTTTCGCCTAAAACTTGACAGCTGTTTACTGAACCTTGACAAAGTCTGACATTTTGGTCACGAAATGAGTTTCTGATATGACTTTCATTTTGTTTGATATTTCAGTTCATTTTATTTTTTTATTGAACTTATTCTTTTACAAATTTATCTACAATTAAATAATTCGGTCTAAGAAATAAATAACAAGAGCTTATAAGGCTCTGACATCCACGGCTTGCCAACCACTTAGGCCATTGGATGTGTGAGGAAATTGGCGCATGGTCGAGTCCATTGACTCTGAGAGATCAGAGCCAGGACCCAGCTTACTGGTTTGGTGTATATGTTTCTCATAATCATAGAAGCGATCCTCGCCAGGCAAATTTAGTGGATTCCTTTCTTGAGGCTGTTCTCTGGGCTGGTCAAAGCGTATTTTACGGTCTGTTCGCTTGTAGGGCTGTGGCTCATTGCCATTGAGCTGGTGGTGCAGTTCATCATAGTGCCCATACACAGATGTTTTGCCAGGAAAGTGCCCGAAAGGCCGGTGACCTGGAATACCAAAGCCACCAATTCCACCACCAAAACCTCCACCAAAGCCACTAAAACTGCCTAAGGCACCCATTACACCGCCTAGGCCCAAGAAACTGCTCACATAAATCGCCAACTTTGCCAGGAACAATGACTTTTTAAGTAGTAAGCAGATGCCGGCAAATAGTAAGGGCACCAAAGCCACCAGATTAAATTTTAATCCAAGAAGAAACGGTAACAAATATTGTTTGGCCAACAGGCGACCTGTGAAATCGAGTGTTATTGTTGTCTCTCAAATTGTCATTCAAATTGACATTATTTACGTACCTGTACCCACATCCTCATAGCCAAATTGTCGTTCGTCATGCGCCGTGCCATCGAGCACAAATTCTGCCACACTATTTGCATCCGCAGTTGGTCCAATTTTGAACATAAGGCCCGGATAAATCCCATCCATGTGCCATTCTAGGCTGCGTTGACCTAAAACTGCACCAGCATTTTCCAAAATTCCACGAAAGTCCACTGGATCCGTGTCCAGAACATTTACAAGCGAACGTCCAGCGGCACTCTCACTTTTCACAGCCACTAAATCCTCAACAAAACTCACATTTTCGTGCTCATCGAGGCGCTGTATAAAATTGAGTGCTGATCGACCCAAACATTCACTTAATCGAGCACGCTGTGGCCCGCCACGCACGCAGACCTTAAACTGTTTCAATTCATCCAAACTTGCACGAGACACATCCGTGGCAGTTATCAGCTTTAATTGCCACCCACTAATAAGGAAGAAAAAAGCATATTTCGGTAGCATTTGACAAGTTTCTGTACACAGTCGGTGGCTTAAATTTCAAACTAAGCAGGTCAAACCTTTGGCCACTGGCTTTTATATCGGGGGCGGACCAAGTGCTACGCCGGGCATTATACAATAACGATGTTCATTTAAATAAATGTGCTCAAATTTGAACCTAGACTGTAACTTTTGTTTTGGTTTTTTTGTTTTTTTTTGCACATGTAACCAGTGACGAAGATGTTGCCCCAATAGCGGAAATTGTTGGACATCAACGCCGCTGAGCTGTTGTTGTTATTGTTGAGCGCGAGCCATGTTTCATGGTCAGTGCACACCAGTTGGCCCAGTCTACTGGGCAAAGTTGTGGCCAATTTTTCGCACATCCAACAAAGTTAGGTAATGCAGGGTCCAACTTTTGTTTGTGGATGCTTCATTTTTGTGGTAACAAAAATTATGAAATATGGGACGCAGTAGACAGTATGTTTCCAAAAAGAAATACTTAAAGACTAATAGTGTCCATTAACTAAACGACCCTTACGTTTGTCATTTGCCTTTTGTCTGTAAATGACCAAGCAATGGTTTTCATTTATATTCTCAAATTATGGATATTTCTTTTTGCTTCCAGCTAATTCCATTTTTTTTTTTAAGTATAAAATATAAAATTATTGCTAGACTCGAATTTACCATAAACATGCCGAAAAAATTTGTTCTCTTAACACTAATTTGAAATGGTTATATGCAAACTTATATTATTGGTATTTCAGGAGCGGAGATACAGGCTTTACATTTATTAATGCTTCAAAAACAGTGTATATAAGTCTGAAAATATAATACAAAATTACAATTAAAAATTCAGATCCAAGAGGCTATCCTACTTTCAGTATCATTAATCATGAGCATAATCCTGTTTCAAGGCCCAATGCTTTTGCTAGTTGCTTAAAGAAAATAAATAAATAAAATAAAAGCATTTTTTAAAATATTTCTAATTTTTATACACCAGAAAAGTTGAGGACAGTTCATAGACCGATAATGTTGCGATTCGGCTGATTATAAAATTTCATTACAATAGCGTCAAAGCTAATTTGCATGTTTCTATTGATCTGTTTAATAGTTATTCCGAACATACAGGTAATATAGGCACATATACAAGCGAACTGGAGACAGCCTGTATTCGTAGGGGTGCACAATCGGAACGTCTTTTCTGTTTGACTTTTAACATGCAGGGTACATAAGTATTACCAGCAAATCATTAAGCTTATGTCAGAAATTCAAACTAAACCATTGGAGTCTGAGTTTTAAGTCCATTAAGAATTTTCGGCTGTATTATCCAGCCTTTCCTCTAAGAGCGTTTTAGTTTTAAGAGAAGGCCCACAGGCCACCAAGGCTAAGCAACCTGCTCACTAGGAATTAGGCGAGTTATTTTTCAAACTGAATTCTTGGGTCCAGGATCACCCTCGCGTCAATTTTCCTAATTATTACGAAAAGTTTATTAACCTGTAAAGATGGCTTTAACACCTCGGAGAAATTTAAGTACAAATATGTACAGGTGGAGGGTCAATAATTGCTGCATACTTTTTGGCGGCAGCTAAAAGTACTAAAAGCAAAGTTTGATGTTGCCACCCGGGCAGAGTTTAAAAACTCGTTGCCCTGCAACGTTAAATTTACTTAGCTAGGCCAACCTAATATATAAAACATACCTCGAATACAAGCTTAGACTGATTTACTCAATGAAACCTGAGGGACATGCCGGTCACTTAGGTGTTGCTTGTGAAATTAAATATTTGTAAGGGTTTTGGGAAATTTTTCGGGGTTGATGCCTAAGAATTTGAAACGAAACGTTTTTAGAATTTTTTTTTTTTTTTTTAATTTCCGTCTCCAACTGCACTTTTTGTAGACCTTAAATTCTTGTTTGTGGCATTTGTTTTGCTGCACTCGCTAGTGTTTCGATAAAAATGCTAAAATAACAAAAATTGCAAATATTTTAATATATAAACTTTCACTAATGTCACTATTGATATCGTGACCAAAAAAAAAAAAAAAAAAAAAAAAAATGAAAAATTGTAGGCCTCCATTTTATCGAGTGTCAAAAACATAGAAATATTTTCGCATTTAACAAATATGCATGAGGGTATACCAGTCAAGTCCGGCCAAATGTCATATGCAATAAATTTAATGACGTGGCAGGCTACAATAGTGATCGGCTAACAAAAATAGGTCACTTCGGAGCTCGAGCGAACTCACGCCAAAGGGGGATTCAGTTGATTTTGCGGAGACACTGGATATTCAAAACCAACTGGCTTAAAACCAAACAAAATTGAAGATGCCACAAAATGTTGACGAGTGTACGTGTTTAATACAGAATATATGAATGTGGCTAACGCAGTGCCAGGCCAGGAAGTCGGGAGGCAGCAAGAAAATTCAACAAGCCAAGTGAGTAAGTTTGGCTATGCCTCGGTGCTCCAAATTGTTGTTGTTGTTGTGTTTTTGTAGTCGCTTTCAAGTGAAATTAAAAAAGAAAAGAAAAAGAGTAATAATAATAAATAAACACACTTACACATCTGACACTGTTTGTGTTTTAGAGCGCCTTGTGATTTTGTGTGTCGCATGCAATTGATATCACTGGCCTCATTTTGGCCGATATGCGACTGACTTGCCTAAGTTGGTTATTAACTGCTTCGTTTTCTTCCACATTTCTCTTCTCTTTCGTTCCACGTTTTCTTGATCATCGAATGGCTTGATTCGTTGGCAAAGTGTAGTGTGAAAACTCAAAATGGGCAAAGAGTGAAAGCATTTGAGCACTTGAGCATGCAGCACACGTTGCGTATGAGCAATGCACTTGGTGGCCATAGAAAGACATATATACATGCAAATATACATTTATATACGCATGTTATTCATATACATATCAGAATACAAGAATGCGGCTTTATTAATTTTTTTCTTTGAATGCTTTTGTGTTTCTCTTTTCACTTTTGTGTGGGTGTGCTTATGGATTTGAATGTACGTATAGGTGCATGTGAATGCGCAAGGATGAAGATTGGTAGGGCAAGGCTGGAGGGCATTTGGGCAGTTTTTACAAAGAGTGTGCTTTGAGAGTGCAGTAAGCGTAAAAGTTTAACAAAAGTTAAAATTAAAATTATATAAAAATACCATAAAATTACAGCAGTAAATACGATAGTGTTATAAGTCCATAGTAAAGCTCTGAGTTAAAATTATAAAATAAAAATCATAAATCATACACATTCATTAAATTATACAAGTATTAATACAATAAAATACAGTCACGTTAAGTTTGCCCAAAATGCCCAGATTGGTAAGCCCACCCGAAAACATCAACACGCTCTTCCTGGTTCTTTTCACTTCACTGAACTTAAATGCTATTTGGCCTGCTAAGAGTTCGTCTTTTACATTTCTATAAAAATAAGAATTGTTGGCTCCGCCCTATGTGAAAAAAGCTTTGCATTTGTTTTTGTTTGTTTTGTTTGAATGAATTATGCTATCAATAAATTAAATAAATAAAATAAATTAGACGAGCAATGAGCTGAAATGCAGTTTCTTCAAATTATGTGGTTCTCCTTGCTCTTTGTGATTTCTTTTCTTGTTTTTTTTTTTGTTTGTTTGTTTGTTTTTTGTTGTATTGCACACGTTGTTACTGGCTGGGGGAACTCGCCTATTGCTTATACGCCGCATAAGCCAGTTTCTGTGCCTCACCACCGTGCAGGGATCGACCATAGCTGTGCTCGTGCTCGTAGTGTGGATGCGCCACAACTTCGTAGTTCTCCTTCTTCGATTCCAGAAGTTTCTTCAGTCCAATGATACCAGATAAGAGCAGGGCAATCTTGCCGATTACCAAAGCCTTGAACGAGATCAGAGCCAAGAAACCGATGGCCAATGGCAGCAGGGCAGCCATTTTCAATTTGAATAGCATCAACAAAGGCATCAGATACTTCTTCTTCTCCTTCTTCTTGCCACGAGCTGAAATTGGAGAATTAGGCAAAAAGAGAGGAAGAGAGAGTCAGATAATTTTATTATTTACTTTCGCTTGATTGCGTTTGTGTATCAAGTGGCCAATTGGTATATGAGTCTTCTAATAATGGCTCATTAGCCATTGACTGGCGGCCAGCTCTCAAGCAAGTCTGTTGTTATTGTTGCCGTGTGGAATTGGAGCACAAAGCTCTGCTTTGGTTTTAATTAATTTTGCAGTACGGACAGGACAGGCTGGCTAGTTTAGCTTTCTACGCAAGCGTTTAGAAATCTACCCGAGACGATAGTATTCGGTGCAGCAACGTCAACGGAAATCGCAGCGATAACACGAAAAAAGAAAGTAAGGCTAGCAAACTGAAACTCTCAAACTCAAGAAGAAAAAAAAAGAAATTAATAACAGCCAGTTAGCCAGAGCATTGGCAGATTTGCAACAAGTTTTCGAAAAAAAATAAAACTGGCTGAATGACTAACTGAGTCGCTTACCAACTAACTAAATCACTAACTGGCTAGTTGTTTTTTTTTTTCTACTTAAACTTTGCTGGCTATTTATTTATTAATGGTCAATGTCAATGTACCGCTAAATCCGACAAAAGTGCAAACATTTCTTGAGAAAGATGTGAGATTTTAAATGATAGAAAATGTGTAAAGCAAAAGTTGTTGGGCCTTAAGATTCACGTCCTCAAATAGAGACGCCAAAACAAAGAAGATGGCTAAGGTAGTTTGGCGACCTCAAAAAAAAAAAAAAAAAAAAAAAACCTGAGACAAGTTAACAGTGAAAACAGGATTTCGATCATTTTTCATAGAACCTGAAAAGCACTAGCGCCCCATCCAGACCAACAAACAAAGGCACCGAAGATAGAAGCCACAAACAGAGCCAGACTAACAGCATCGGTAATTGCATTACTAACCCAAATTGGTAGAATGAACACAAACCAGAACAGCAATATCAGAATCAATAGTAAGTGTAAGAGTACAACAGTTGCATTGGTGAGTCTCTGTTTTCAGCTTATTGAACCTGTGCGTTTCTGTTTGTGCGTGAGCTGCATATGTGTGCGCCTTTGCTGGTTCTGTTATCTTGGCTTAAAACTTAGAGCTAGGTCGTTGGTTTTGTAGGAAGAGAAAAGTTTACTCACATTCCTCAAGTGCACGCTGCATATCTTGAATGGAATCCTTGGGTACCTTAAATTGCAGGGTGTGGGTGCCAAAGAAACGTGCCACACGCTCGACCAGCAAAGAGTCGACCTCAGATTCGCGTGCCTCGGCCTCTTCAGGCAATGACACATCATTTAGGGAACGACCAACGGGTATGTCATCGGTTTTGACCAGGGAAATGCCCTCAGTAAGGCGGACATCACCATTTTCCGTATCGAAGTAGTGAAGAGCGCGTTCCTAAGGTTGAGAAGAAACAAAATTGACATGGAAGGACCAAGTTTTAATTTGCATTTTTTTCTTCTCATTTGTCTGCTTCTCTATTTTCTCTTACCTTCATACACAGGACCATGGAACGTTCCCCACAGTCCTTCACCATTTTCAGAGCACTCGTTAGCAAACTGTCAGCCTCGGAGGCTGCGGCTGCCGTGGAGGCCACCAAGGCAAATAGGCACACAAATTTGAACATGTTTGGTTTTTGCTTTTTTATTTGTATTTAATTTTAGGTATTTTATGGTATTGTTTTCACGCAACACACGTTACACACAGAAAAACTCGGAAGCAAAGTATTGACGACTTATCCTTTTTGGTTTGTTAAAAAATCTTTAGTATTTTTTTTATTTTTATTTTTTTGGCACGCACTTTGATATTTGATGTGCGTCTTGAGTTATTTTCTTAATCCACTTGATTGAGTGCACTGCGCTCGATTGGATGGTTCGATCTGTCGGTCAGAAGGCAACCGGTAAACTGTGGCTAGAAGACGACCGCGGATCGAGTTTTATTCCCGGCCCCAACATCAGCGGCAGAGGCGACAAATACAACCATTGCCGACCGGCGCAGCTGCGAAAGCGTCGCGACGTTGCGCTTTTTTTTTTAACAAGACACGAGCCGCATTTACCAGATCGCCCAAAACTCTCTGGCCCCTCCCGCTCTTCACTTGGCCAAACGGTAGCCGAGCTTAGAATTTAAATAAACAACTTGACGCTTACGATGTTTACTACGAAGACGCTGTGAATCGGCTCTGCTGCTGCGAGTGCAACAATTGCCGATACACGAGAGCTCAGCCCGGCCCGGCCCGGCCTGGCCTAGCCCGACTTGGCTTGGCTTGGCTTGTCTTGGCCAGACTAACAAGCACACACACTTACACATGCGTATACGTATGTGTGGTCACTTACATTGACTTTGACAGTGGCAACGTTGAGCTTGTTTGCTCGGTCGGCTTGTTTTATGGCAGTCCACGAAGAGGGAGCTGTGGAGCTGTATGTCAACAGCACACAATTATTTACACATACTTATAGAATGGATACGTGTGTGGCCGCTAATTGTTTGGGCTTAGCCCACAGATTATTTGACATTTAGCTTGGCCTTTTTGGTGGCGCCACAAATGGATCTGAAAGCTAATAAAAACAAACATTGAATCAATCTAGCAATAAAAAGAATCTGCCATCAGTAAGATTAACTTGGTGCAGTCGACAAACTGAGCAATCATGAATTGCAACCACGTTGAAATTGATTTGCCTGCTTTGAGTGCTAAGTGCAAACACATTGTAAAAATTAGTTTTGTTTGGCCTATTTGAAATTACAGGCACGTGAAAATGAAAATGACGCTCTCCTTAGGCATTCTCACACAACGGCCCTCGGATATTGTTGGTCCGTTCAGTGTTTTTGGCCTCTGCCATTAAGATGGATGCAGTGTAAGCCATGGCAAAAATATGTGTGTATGATTTTTTTTCTTTTTTTTTTTGTATTTGCAGCTAAATTGGAGTAAAATAGAAAATTAACTAGTTTGCGCAGCTGTATGGATAAAAAATTTCACTTTAATTTTGCTTTTTATTTATTTGTTTTGTTGCTTGTTTGTCTGTTTGCATTGGCCAAAGACACGTAGTCGGTATCTATCACAGCCATATAATGTATATCTATCTGCAATTTTGTATGCCAATCGTCGACAAATCCGTCGGACAGATGCACACACACACACACATACAGGCACTCACGCAAAGGCAAACGCCGAGCTGAGTTTCATTTGCCATTATGTCGCTTTAATTTGCAGCGGTCATTTCATTTTCAAGCATTGCCACACGCACCACTTATTTGTGTAATTTACGCATTAGCTATCAACATCAGTAGGAATGGTCTCTGACTAAATGTAAAGAAAGTGGCCAGATCTAGAGCTCCAAGCCAAAGCTGTCAATAAACTCAAGCAAATTGAGTAAATTCAGCCCAGTCAAACTCCTTATTCCTTCGATTTTCTTTTGAGATTTTAGCTCACAAAGCGATTAAAAGGGCTCCGATAAGACAAACATAAGCGTGTGTAATGAAAGTGAAAATGTCCAAAATTTATTACACATTTTATGAACAAACTTCGAAGCAATAAGAGATTTCAATGCTTACGTAATGCCAAAAATAATTAGTATTATTTCAATGAAAAGGTAAGCTTATTTTTATTTAAACATTTATAAAGTTAATCAAATGAATACATAGTTATGACAACTGACTGGAATTTATTTTAAATTAAAGTGAGATAATTAATTGATTTACAATGACTTCCTGGCTTTGCCAAATAAATTCCTAATTATTACAACAAATACAAAAAAACTTTTAAATTTATTTTTTTTTAAGCTAAAATGCAGTTAACAAATTCTGTTTTAAATTATGAAAAGTCATGAAATATTTAAATATAATAATTTGTGGTGAAATGTAAATCAGTTTTCATTTGTATTATTTTTATTACAGCAATAATTATTTATTTTCACAAGCTTTCATGAAATTTAAATTTTATTTGCATCATAAAAAAAGAAAAGTTTTTAATGAATACAAAAAAAACTGAAATGAAAAGTACACATTTATTTAACATTTGCAACTGTATAAATATACTTAAAGTATTTTCTTTTCTTTTGCATTAAGAAACATTTCAAAATTTAAAGATGATCCTATGAAAATTTGAACTTCTTGGAATTATGTAAATCATTATGCGAAGACAAATTTTTCATGCAATTAAAACGAAACATTTTTGGTGAAACCTGTTCTGCATACTCACCATTTTCATAATTTTTTAAAACCCTCAAAAGAAAGCTACAAGAACTGAATCTAAATGAGTTGTTTGCCTTTTCAGACGGCCAGGCCCAGTCTAGTTAAAATGGCAAGCTCTAGGCAACCCGTTTAATGTGTATAGCCGAATAATCATCATAATCGCAAATTTAAAGACCTTTCAAATGCTTTTAATGACCTAACTCTTTTTCGCACTTAAGATACTTATGGCCTCAATTGGGTTGTCAAAACAGCTAAAGCGACGAAGAAAAAAAAATAATGACTACTTCTTCACAAGCTCTCACTGACACCTACTCAATGCAAATAAGACCCACGTCCCGCACGTGGCAACGGCTCCACCCCTTTTCACAGTACGAGTAGCATCTTCAAATTGACACCTTTATATGAAAAGTTTTCACTTTCATTCCGCTCCTAACCCGCTGTCTGTCTTGCTCTTCAAAAGTATGTAATTCCGGATGCCTCTCGTCAATCATATCTGTGGTAAGAAGGGTGCGAGGAGAGGCTGTGTGCTTCAGTAATTTTCAATTAATGAAAGTGTAGCCCTGTCCAAGTGACAGAGTGATGACGTCACAAAAAAGTAAGTGGCACCCTGAGGAGTGGTTAAAAGTTTCCCATTTAAATTAAGAGTTAGATGGCGTGAGAATTGGCCAACAATGGTCAGGTTTTAGTGCTTTAATAAGCTAAAGAGTTCAATATTCTACAGAGACTAAGCATTCAGTGATGAGGTCTCATTAATATTTTGAGCAGTTCCTCAAAAGTGAAATTGTCGCATACCAAAATACAAGTAAACTGCGAAATACTTGAAACAAATACAACCAAGTAAGTGTGTCTGACTGACTGTCAACCAGAGCTGAGCTGGGCATATTTTATCTATGAATATTGCAGTGGACTTTACGCTTCGGCAATTCCGCAGACTGTCTTTCCGTCACTTTTTAATTTTTTTTTTTTTTTTTTTTTTTTTTTGTAGAAAGCGAAGCATCGCATTTTTGTCGATGTGTGACTTTTTAGCACGCACGTAAATCGGTTTTCATTTTTATTTTATTGTGACCGCTGTGGATGTTTTTGAAATTGTTATCAGATATTCCCTGAACGTATTTTGGTTGGGCTGGCCCAATGGGCGCCGCGAGCAACAGCAATTAAAAGTGAACCCAGAGACTTGAAATAAAAAGTTAGATTTTTAAACAGAATATTTTATTCTATATAGTTTTTAATTAATGCTTACTTAAGCCTAACACACACATTTAGTTTTATTAATTTATTATATTTTTGTTGTTGTTGTTGCTGTTGTTGTTTTAGATGCTTGTAAATTAAACTAGACATTATTCAGACAGTTCATGATGCAAAAATCGTTTCTTTGGTTATGTCTCCCATTGACTCTCCCACTCTCACTTTTTCTCTGCAAATGCAAAACAAATAGCCAGCTGAATTTGGCTTTTACAAACTCTTCGCTGCACTGGCCCCTCTTTCCTTGGCCGGTTTCCAGCCACTATAGGCCAAGTCAAGATCACGACCCCAGCCCGAGTGGCTGCCCGAGGAGACAACAACCTCATGGGAACTTTCCTTGCCGCCACCACCGCTTAACAATTTCTTAATGCCTATGATGGAGGCCAAGACCAAGGCCAACTTGGAGACTATTAATGCCTTGCCTGCCAGCATGGCCAACGCCCCGTATGCAATGGGCACAAAAGTGCCGCCCAAAAGCAAAGGTATCATAATATAAGCGCCGCTGCCTTTTTTGTCCTTCTTCTTGCGACCTTCCACGGAGTTGCCATCGAAACTGTTGTCCGATTCACGCAAGTCGGGAAATTTCACCTGCAAGACAGTCATATTTGGTGTTGACAACTATTTAAAATTGTTTTCACACATTCTCACCTGCAAGGTGTGATCCTGCAAGAAATTGGTGATCCGCTTCAAAATCATGTTATTCAGCACCTGCTCCTTGGCATCCGCACTTCTGGGCAAAACGGCCTCTATATCCTGTTCGTTTATAGGTGGCAGCTCAGTACGTTTGCTGCCTGCCTGATTGTCAGCATCATTGCTTACGAACTGCACACCCTCGTAGAGTTGCAATGCCTTGGGTGACCGCAAGATCTTCTCCATGCCCGTCAGCAGTTTAACTTTGAGACAAATGGTAAGTTGAAGGTCTCTTTTTTTGCACTGCTGATAGATGCGATAAACCAGCGACAGGTCTCTCCAATAACCTGGCTGATTGTCTACTACTGTAGGCTTTTGTTTCTGGCCTATTTGGGAATTGATGTGCTGAAATTGATTGCTATCACTGCCGGCGCTCCGTGCATTTGCTGAATGCAGCCAGCAAAAGACAATGACCAGCACAGCAGCGTGCCACACGTATTTGATCATATCTGTGTGTGCGTGTGTGTGCTTGAGTTCGTCTATCAAACTGTTTGTTTGTGTTTTAGAGGTTGGGGTAGCTCCTTGAAAATGTATCCTTTTTGCTGGAGCACTCACTCACACGTTTTCTTAGACCGACTGAATGCTGGCAAGCCTTTCAAAAGCATTTTATACCAAGTCTGCGGTTCTTTTGGTAATAGCTCAGCTATTTGGCTAATTGCTTTCAAGTGCATGTCAAGCAGTCGCTGAAATTGAAAAAAAATAATAAATGCAATAAAACCATAGTTTGTTGTAGTCTGAAAATCACGCCAATTAGTCGGGCTGGCCAGCAGCGTCGTCGCCTGGGATGCTGCGCTTTCGTGATTTCGATGGCGCTGCCGTTGCCGCCACCCACCAAGCCACCCCGTCTTACTTTAGTCAATTTTCATTTGGTCTTGTAATTATAAGCAAGCTTTCTGCATTTTTCTCTCGGCAAAATATTCCATCCGTTCTAAGCTATTGAATTTTCGTGTTTGGCAGCCACCTCTCAAATGTTGAAAGGCATCGAAAACCGTGTAATACAGAGCGAATGTGCGTGACTGGCCAATCTTCAAATGGGTGCATTTTCTGCTTCTCTCATTTAGTAGACCGCAACATCTTGGTTTGATTTTTAAAAATCATTTTTTGTTTTTATCATACAGATTCACTGTCGCTCGGCTTGCATATAACTTTTCTTTTTTATGGAGCTCGAAACATTGCCTTACCTGCTTTTAGGGGTAAATCCAAGCATGCTGAAAATATCGTTGCATATTGTACGGAGGAATTTGAAAAAAGTAAACTTAACGAAAAAGCAAAGACACGAACTTGATTGACAAAGCTTTTTTGTTTGGCTTTCACAATTTAAATAATCATTTAATAAAGTGCTAATTGAAACAGTTTAGAGTAACAGCTTCAATGAGTTAAATCATTAAAAAAGTTACATATTCATTAACATGTAAATTATAATATAATATTTATTGACAGAGTCGTTTCATTGAATTGGTCAAAATGCTCAAAATAAATACAAGTTTTGAGCCCTTTTGTTCAGTGGCATCAATTTGTATCACTATTCGTTCAGTAGAAACTCTTTATGGATTTCGATAGTACTCAGCAGCCTTCTCTTTCTTCTTTAATTTATTTAAATAAGTTCACTATAAAACTGTCAATTAACTAACAAGCCGTCAATTTAACTAGCCACTGAGACTCTGAAGAGTGCAACCAACCGTTGCATTCAATTACCCATTGAATTATTCAACTGTAGGTAACCGATTGGAACGCTAACTTCGTAGCGTTAATTTAATAGAGGATAATAACAAATTAACTGGCCAGTCAGCTGGAACCATCAGCATGTCTGGCCAACTAAAAGTGCGAAGAATCAAGCCAAAAACCAAGATTGGCAAATAAAGCGAAAATTTAATTAAACTGCACTTTATTTCGAGTGAATATCGTGTTCAAAATATAAAAACTACTTTACAAATTATAAATGCTTTGATGCATTACTAAAACAACAACAACAAAATCAGAAAGGTGATTATAGTCGGCAACACAAATTGTGCGTGTGTGGTTTTTGTCCGAAATAATTTAAAAGTGTTTAACAAATTTTCCAGCCAACAAGCAGAAAAGATTCGACTGTGGGAAAACTTGTTCGAGCGGAAAATTATAACAGCAATAAAAAGACAAAGAAAAAAAAAAACAAAAACACAAACAAAAAATTAGATGCTCGCACAAAACGCTTACTAATCTCTGATATTAAATGGTGCAGAGGAGGAGTTGGCCGTCAATCTTATAAAACCACTGAAGGAGAAAGAAGCAGAAGACCAAATGATTTGTCCAAAGAGCAGCTTAAGAGCAAGGCCGAGTCCTCCACTCATTTAGACTGCACTCTGCTACGCCGATGTCGCCATACACCTCAGCTGGTGTGTTCTGCTGACACACTTTTGCCCCAAAACTCGTTTTCAATCGGCCCGACCAACATTCTGAGCCAGCTTGCCATACGCCCTTGTAGGCGCAATGGCTGTCAGTGGCAGTGGCAGTGACTGGAAGGCACTCAAGCAGAGTCAATTCAGAGTCAGCCAGGTTGCTTGCTCTCGTCTGATCGTTGACAGTGAAATTACTTTAAATTGGGCGGCCTACTATGCAGAATAGTCAGGAGAACATGCAATGCTTTTGGCTCTTATGAATTATTGCAAATCTTGTAGCATTTTGTGGGTTTTTTAGAATGTGACGCAGTCGATGCCAACACCAGTGCCACCGACGCCACCTGGTGCACTAGATTGAGACACGAAATGTTTGTGCTGTTGCATTTCTCTAACCACACACACATGCACACAGGCACATGTCCAAATAGCGGCACTTTGTGGCCAGAGTCAACGGTACTGCGTTCTAAATCTTTGAAGAGACTGTGATTGAGGTGTCTTTGGTCTACTGGTCACTGCTTTCGATATTTGACTTCGATTCGGCTGGTTGAGAGTAATTTGCATAAGCCAAAAACAAAAGTCTTTGCGCACTTCACAAAATGAGGAACAAACAACATCGACAACAATATACAAATTATCTCAGCATCACTTTCAAAAGTTCATCATCGAAGTCATCAACACATTTAAATCTTCTGCTGAAACCTCAATGACTTTTCGTCTCATTTCCCTCTCTCTCTCTCGCTCTCTCTTACTCTCTGCAACAATTTTTCGCGTTCTCTCTAAATTATAATACACTTCCCTATTTCGAAATTTGGTACACGCAAGCTTCCAAGACCAGAAAATGGAGTTTTCCAGAATATTTATATAAAAACAATTGGCTTATATCCAAAGCTATAATTTATTGACAAAATGGAAATAGTATAATATTATTAAGAAGTCTTAAGAAAAATTTTAAAATAAAAAAGGTCTTTTGGAAATTTACAAACTTTGAATAGAGATATGAAAGAGAAATTCAGCTCGCATCTTTTTTATGACTTTATTATATTTGCATGATCAAGATAATAATGGGATTAAGAAAGCGATAATCTATTGTATATTCGTTATTCCTCAAATAAGAAGAGCATTTCAGTGTTTCTTGTTTTTCTGTACACCCAATTTTCTTGTGGTCGCTCTTATGATTTGTTGTTTTTTACTTTAGCCATTCTGTGTCACATACTTGCCCACTTTTGACTCACTTGTGCTTTGTGCTGAATTCAAAATGCTCATTTCTTTAGCATTTCGTGCGATTTCTTAATGTGTTTTACATATATCATATAATGTTGGTAATGCTGTGGGCAGTTTTGCCTAGGCTTTTTGATTCGTCTGGCTGCCATCATTTGGCAGGTGGTCAAAATGAGTTGTTAACACTAATGGGCATTTATTTGGCCTTTTGTTTTGCCCATTCATTCGCTGGGGGGACTATGGGGGTCCTCTCGCCATAATTGTGCTTTAGCTGGGCCATGTGCTACCATTTTGATTTTTCACTGAGTCAGACGACGTTTGCTTTTATTCGTTTCTTTTGGCCTTTTTATTGCATTTACCTGTAGTGATTGTTGTTGTAACTGTTGTTCTGTTTACTTTCACTGTCTGTTTGTCAGTTAAAAGCTACAACAGACAACGGAAGCCAGCAAAGCACGCTTTCTGCCACATTTTTGTATACATACCGTTTCAGGTTTTCAGTTTCTGGTTTTTTCTTTTTTTTTTTTTGATTATTGATTGTTTACTTTGCCGACAAGGGTAGGGTAAAGAGAAAGACAGATAGAAAAAAGAGAGAGAGAGAGAGAGAGAGAGTAAAATACCGCTAGCACCTGTTTTGCTTAAGGTTTATTTATTATTCTTTTTTTTTTTTTTTTTGCCCGACTATTTGATGCGATGATGCTGCGTTCGGCTCATAATTATCATCTTGATGTTGTCTTTCAGATTCGCTAAGGCAAGTGGGTCGTCTCAAATCAATTTCACTTGAAATGAAAGCACTTGGCTATTTGCACATTTTTGACCAAAGATGGACTTGTCAACAATGGTCAGCGTTAGCTGGCTTAACTTGGCCAACCATTATGCATAAGGCCAACGAAAATTGATTTCATTTTTGCCCCAATGGATGGCGATCATATCGTTTCGCTTTCACTCAAATGCCTCGAGTTAGTAACACAAGAAGATGAAGAAGAAGAGGAGATGCCAAAATCCCCAACAATAATAAGGCCGCCGCTATACAATGATTTATTTTTTTATTTTTAATTTTCATTGATTTCGTATTTATTAATCTTTCTTGTTTCGTTTATTTGTTTTCTTTTACTTTGTTTTTTTTTTTTTTTTTTTTGGGTTGTTTTTCTTCATTTTTTTTAATGACATGCATATATGACAGAGAAAATTTTTGTTTTTTATGAATAAAATTTACATTCTTTTTTTTTTGTTTTTTTTTTTTTGCTTTTGCTTTGCCCACATCTGTAGCTTCTACGCTGTCTTGATTTGTTGTTATTCTTATTTGCTGTTATATTGTTGTTGTTGTAGTAGCATTTTTGTATATGTGAAAGTGCCGTACGATTTCTGCTTATAAAATATTTAAATTAAAATAAACTGCCGATAAATATTAAGCGGCTTGACACTCCACCTCGGCTCAGGTCCCAACTTATACAACAGATATTTTTAAGAATTGGATTAAAAATTTGTTGCATATTGTGATGCCATGTCAACGTTTCGAGGAAGCAAGCTCAAACCGCTAATACTTTGCCGGCGATTCTTCTTCTTCTTTACATATACACAAAATAAATTAATACAAACAAAAAAATTATTACAGTGAACTATTGTAAGAGAGAACATGAGTGTTTCTCAATAATTAAAAAAAAAAATCATATCATAGTAGTAGCCATAGTAGTAGTAGTGTGTGTGTGTGTGTGGTGCGTTTTACTTTTCGAAAGTGGAGCGTTAGAAAGTGACAGAGATAGAGGGGCGCGCAGATGAAGGTGCACAAGTGAAATGAGAAAGTTGAAGAGTTGAAGTGGAAGTTGAGTTGTGAAAAGTTTGGTAGATCTGTATTTTTTCTAGCTTTCTGACGAAATAATGAGTTTAGTTTCATATTTTCTGAGGAGTAGGAAAACTATGGCAAGTTATGGCAGGCATAAGACCAAAACTATGTCTCAATAGGAAAGGAAGTATATGCAGGAAAGATAGAAAGACAGAAAGGGTTGAGCAGAAAGTAAAACAGAGATACTGAGACAGAGAGAAAGAGTTATAGAGATATAGTTATAGAGTATGATAGCACTAGTTTAGTTAAAGCTAGTAAAAAGGCATGCTTGCTTTTGTTGTTATTGTTATTGTAAGACTAGAATTGCATGTGAAATAAAGAAATATACAGAATAGAGCATAAGAATAGCGTAAAGTTTAGGTTTTGTACGTTAAAGTGATTGCATGGCAATCACTCATTGTTTTGGTATAGTCTTTAGAATATTAGCTGTGAGCGAGAAAGATAGAGAGACTCATAGTGACAGTGATAGTGACAGTGAAGGAGAGTAATAGATCAGTATGGAAAGGCGGTGAATGAGTGAGAGACTAAACTGGCGCGAAGTTGATGAGAGAGTGCATGATTTTTTTCTTTTTCGTTAGTGCAGAGAGAGCAAAACAGTTATCTAAAACGGAAAATGTAGAACAGAGTGAGCAATAGAAAAGAGAGTCAGTAGGTAAGTGAGTGAGTGAGAGCGTTGAATGATTGAAGCAGACAGAGATAGAATGTTAGTGTGCAAATGTGCTAGGATTTTGGGTTCTGGACTGATCAGTTGCTTACACTTAAGGCAATCCGATGCCTAGAGGGCTTATGAGTATTTGAAAGGTTGTCCGTTTTGCTTTCTTTTTAGGTACCGACTTCAACTCTCGCTGGCTGCTTGCTAGCCTGGATTTTTACAACTTAACGTTAGTTTAGATAACGACCTGTGGTTAGATATAAAAACTAAGTGCACAGTCACACATAATTCAAAACTGCTGCTCAGCAAATAACAAACTTAATGTGGCTCATCTGGCTGATCTTCAATTCTTTTCAAATTTTTCTTGCTACTATGTTCACATTTTGTTTTCTTTTCGTTTTTGATTCTTTCTATTCGTTTGTGTCTTGTTGTGTTTGTGTGGAGAAATAAATAAAAATAAATTAAATTAATAAATTAATTAAAACGAACGATAAATAAATGTTCTCTTCAAGAGTCTGTTTCAACGCCACGCCTTTCCTGGCGGTGGCGTCTAAGTCAATTGTGATGCATTTAGTATTTTGATTTTTGAGTGTTGAGAGTTGCTTTAGTGGTTGACTGTGGCCACTTAAGCCTGTGGCTTCTGAGCACCGTAGGCCAAGTCCTGGGCATCAATGGAGCGTCCCCAGCCACCGTGTCCGGAGCTACCGTATGAAGCAGAAGCGCCCGCATCGGCACTGTAGCCGCTGCCGTATGAGTCGTGGCTGACCGAGTGGCTAGAGCTGTGGTGTGGGTGGGCAACCACCTCGTAGGTGACATGTTTCTCCTGTGACAGCAGCTTCTTCAGGCCAATGACAGCCGAAAGGACGAGAGCAATCTTACCAATAAGCAGAGCCTTACCAGCGATCAAAGCAATGGCGCCCAACAGCAGGGGCAGCAGAGCGGCGGCCTTCAGGGCAACCAGGGCCAGAATGGGTCCCAAGATCTTGGCGGCCTTCTTCTTCTTGCCACGGCTCTCTTCTGGGGCATTGGGATCGTTTGAGCCAAACAGAGATTCGGAGGCATCTTCCAAGGCACGACCGGTTGAGCTTACAGCCTGTACAATATCAGCGCCCTTCAGTTCCACTTTGATGGTGTGCGAGTTGAGGAAGCTGGAGATGCGGTTCAAGGCCAACGATTCGAAAGACTCATCGGCAGAGATGGAGCGCGCTGCCTCCTGGACAGGGGCATCGGCTGAACGCACCACAGTCACGCCCTCGGTCAGAGCAAACTGGTCACGAGCGCCAAGAACCTTGTCAACAAAATTGAACAGCTTGTACTTCACGCACGACACGGAATCCTTGCGCAGACAGTCGCTATAGATGCTATCCATAATATCGTTATCGCCGCCGCCGACCGCATTGCGGGCATGGCCACGCGTCTCCTCTGCTGGCAGCGCTGCGGCCAGTGTTACCAAACACAAGACACCGAAAATAACTTTTTTGTTAGACATTTTGTTCTTGTTGTTGTTTATGTGTTTTTGCACTTTGATATTGGTAAAGTCCTTTAAGGGCTGTGCACACTTGTTTGTTTACAAATTGAGTTTTGTGAAAAAATTCTTTTGTACCGCACACAAATCGACGGACGCACTTTCTCTTTTTGTCAGATTTTTTCGCTTTGTTTATTTTTTGCCGCGCAGCTCTAGGTCTGGCTCTGTCTAGCTGTTGCTTTGACGAGTAAGGATGAAATGATACAATTTTCCAATGGACTCGACAATTTATATAGCGGCTTGCTCATCTGCTGCTATCGTGGCCGCTGCTGCAGCGCCAACGAAAGCATTTCTGCTTGGTCAAAACAAGTCGCGCAAGTTTCTCGCTTAAGTCTTTCGTTTACCAGCCGCAAGCGGGCCAACGGTATTGCGCTGCCAACGTCTCTGCCACCGCCACTACCGCTGCTATGCTACTGCTGCTTGCCACTGCTGCTGCTGCTGCTTCTGTTGCTACGCTGTTCAGTAACGTCTCCGCATACCACAACCACAGCTAAGCTCTAGAGGTTGAGACTCTTCCAAGGCTTGGAAAATATATTGTTAGTGTAATTTGTTGTTGCTTGCTGTCGTGCATCAGCACATGTAAGCTCAACCATGTGCTGCCTGTCTTGAGCACGCTTGTGCTGCTAGCTGCGCTGCTTTAGTTTGGCATCGGGGCAAGTTCATGTAACATTGTCAACATACCACTGAAGTGCCAAGCTAAACCCGAGCTGCCGACTGATCTTGAGGCTGTGGATGTTGATTTTGCCTACCTGTTGCCGTAGTTACGAGTACTAATATTTTTATGTGACCATAAAGTCGTTTGCGCTCGTTTGTCTTTAGCTTTTTGTTTTATTCAAGTGTGGGAACATTTCACAAAAAAAAAAAAAAATTAAACAGTCACACCAATTTCCGCTAGATCTGCGATACTTACTGGGGCACTTTTACTAAATTCCAAATATAATTTTAATTGGTCTTAAATTGAAATTGAAATGATTTTTTTTTATTGCAGCGGCAAGTCCAAAGTAAAAGCATTTCCCTTTCAAGATTGAAAGTTAATCCAACAAATATTGTGAATATATATATATTTTTTTCTATCTTTTTATATGTAATTATCCAGTTGGCTTATTTGACTGCCTTTCCAATGCTCACGTCGCAACACTCGAACCGTGCCACAAAATCACCATCGCTGCCGATTGAACGTGTCGATGCTGAGAATCGTGAAACCCCTAGTGGTCACTGGCCAAGGATTAAAAATTAAATTAATCTTTCCTGGTTCTTGCTTATCTCACTTCTAGAAGATTTTACATTATATTAAAAAGCGTAAATAAATTGTATTTATTTAGAAACCTAGCTCAATAAACCAGAGAGGAATTGTCGTTGACAATTTAAATGACTTCTATATTCGTATTATCTTCAAATAAATCAAATTATAAAAACAAAATTTGCATAGTTTTCAAAATATTTTTATTGTTTTCGAAATTTAAATTTACCATATGAAGATATGAATACCATTTAAGGAACTAATTTTAGAAATGTTGGCTAAGTAAGTGAATCATTTTCATTCATTAAAAAATTTGCTCAATAGTTTTGAAAACGCTCAAGAATATTAGTTTTATTTAAATTAAAAATGTGAGAGTTTTTTTTAAATTTATATCTCGAGCAAGAATGAAGTTACATAAAAATATAAAATATAAAAAAAAAATGTTCATAAATAAATAAAGAAAAGAAAAAATATACAAATCTATGCCAATGCCATAAAACAAAGTTTGACAGGTATAATAGGAATAACCTCATTCTGTTTGTTGTTGCTTTGAATAAATTGTTGATTTTTGTTTCTTGTTTTTGAAAAAGGGAAAGTTGCGACACATCTCCGAGGTATGCTGTGTGTCTGGTTTTTATTTCATTATTATTATTATTCTTTATTTTAACCGTTGTGCCCTTTTTTATGTCGTTTCATCAGGCAGGGCAGATAGCAACTATTGTACTTTGATATTATCTAGGCAGGCACGTCTAAGTTTTTTTTTCGCATAGCTGAATAAATTTGTGTGCAAATTTCATGTTAATATTGGCCAAAATAAACATCTGGTAGTTTAGTAAATGACTAACTGAGGGATCAGTCAACAAATTTCGAAGATGGCTGGCCTCATGGAGTACCGCAAGTGTGCTGAAAGTAAAGTTGACGTAGTTAAATTGACAAATATACTTTGCACAGAAGCTGGGGAGGCTGTATTTGATGTGTACAAGTAAAAGTTTGCAAATAGACAGCAAAAGTAATGAGAGAATGGCCAAAACGAAATGCCTTTTCAAATTGACTTATTCAACACACAAATGAAAGTCAGTAGCAATGCTACCATTATCATTATCAACTTCATGACCATCCAAGAGTTAAGCTTTAAGGCTGTTTGCTTAAATGAACATCTGCAGGATATGATAGCAAGATTCGTTTCGGGGACGGAGGGAGGCTTGCAATCGTCTTACGGCTACTTTTTTAATTATGCACACATGCATGAAAGTGTTGAAAAGAGTTAATTAAAGTGTTATGAATGTGTGAAAATGCAATAAAATAAAAGAGCTTATGAATTGCCAATAGTCGCAACAATAACACATAAAAAAGAAACACTCAAAAGCTTGGCTACTGTAGGGGTCGGGCCGGGTTGGTGGGGACTCCACATATGCGGTGTGGTGTGAAAACGCTTTTCCAGATCAACATCGGTAGCAATAGGCACAGTGAAAGCGAATTTCTTATATACAGAAAAAAAAGTGAACCCAAAACAACAATCAGACAATGCAGATGATGCCTCTGACGGTGCTGATGCTGATGCAGCGAATGGAAGAAAAGGTGTAACCAAAATGCTACAGCTACTCGGGTATTCGGGAGTCACCTGATTGTCTCGGCTTTCGAGCATACCCAAGGAGAATGGACCCCCGTTGAGGCGGCTTTATTGATACAAATTGCTGGTTACAGGCAGAAAAGGCACAAAATAAAATACGCAAGGCAAGGCACGCATTGCGTGAGACAAGTCGCCACAGGCTGTGGCACACTACCTTGATGCAGATGTGGATGCAAAGATGCGACCGTCGAGGCTTCTCCCTGGCCCGTCGAATGCTGAATTATTTGACATTTAATTAACTTTTTTTTTGTGTGAGTAGTTGTTGTTGTTGTTGTAAGAGTGTGTGCAGAAAAATGAGAAACGGCACTTTCACTGTGCGGCAGCTATGGCTGCCTTGCCTTGTCTTGCGTTTGCCACTGCGGCTTTTGCCGCTTATTGCATTGCGTTGGGCGGTGTTGGCTGCCACTGGCCGTCCGGTCTGTTTCTTGTTCTTTTGTTGTTGCTGTGGTTTTTGGTCTCAACAGGTTTCACATGGAATCGCATTCATTGTCGTTTGCTTTTCAAATGAAAATTAAAAGTAAAATTCATAACAGTTCAACAAGTTTTCGAGTTTTTTAGCAAAATGCGACCACTAAAAAGCAACGACCACAACCTCAACAGCAACAACTAAGAAATACAAAAAGGCAGTACATATTTTATTTATATTGTAGCCGTTTGTATGTCTGTCTGTCTGTTTGTTTGTTTGTTTGTCTGTCTGTGTGCCTGAATTACAAATGTTGTTGCTGTTACTGTTGTTGGCCATTGCGCGACTGCAGTCAGCAAAAAAAGAAAGTTCAACGTTAATTTTCCTTTTTCGTACAACATTCACTGACTTGCCATAATGCCTCTCCCCTTTCCCCAAAAGCCATGCCCTGTTCTCTCTGTGGCCTACCAAAAGATCTCAACAGCAGCATTGCCACTCCAAAATGTAAACTAACAAACCGCATGAATGAATGAGGACTGACTGACTGAATGAATGACTGATTGGGCAAGTAAGCAAATGACTGAGTGGGTGTCACTCAATGCAACTGCCGATAATCAAAGTGATGATGCACCTAGGTAGTATTTCAGGATATGGAATATCACACACTCTCTTTCTGATTCGTCTGGTCGTGTCCTAAAATTATTGGAGAAAATAATCATACATTTATAGCCTGATAAGTCCGACTCAAACTTGCATAGTATATAGTGGTTCGATTTAGACCAAGCTTGGCAAGCACATCGGTTTCTACTCCAAGAATTCATTTTACCTGACATTTATTTATAAGTCCTCTCTTGACGGGCTTTAAATCTTTTTCAGCCTGTCTTTCCAAAGGAGGCACCTTTGCTAAAAGAGTATTAAAAATTAGTAATTTCACTGTATTCAATTTTTTTTTTCAGTGAAAATGCAAACAAATACGGCCAATGATATTTTATGGCTTTATTTTCAAACACTCGAAATGCACTCAAAATCACAGTCTGACAGTAAATGCTCTTTAAATGGGCTAACCCCATCATCTCTATCTTTCTCCGCTTGTCTGGCAAAATGCCAACTCATGCCCTGCCGCCCACTCATCATCATAAGCAAGAGCAACATCATCAGCAACACCATCATCATCTGAAGCGGGTTCATGTCCATAATTGTGCCACTTAATAACTACGATCCAACTGACAGGTCAAACCCACATTAGACAATTTACACTCCACTCATTTTCAGCGATACGCTGTTGTAATCAATTTTTGGGGACAGACTATATAATCAACCAAAAATAAAATAAAATAAAATCAACAACAGCAACAATTAAGAGTATACCCTCCATTAGCATGACATCTTTTAGCACGCCTGCCCAGCATCAAAATGGTTGAGTGAGTCTCAAATTAAAAATGCACGAATCGCAGTCAAAACACTTTCACTTTCTAGCAGCCCTGCTAAAATGCAGATGAATAACCAAAAAAAAAAAAAAAAAAGAAAAAAGATACAAATATATCAATATAAATCTGTATAGATGTGTATATAAAACTGACACTAAAATTATCTAACTCCGAAATCGTTTGACTCTTGCAAAATGATGCGGCAGAGGCCTTATATTTTATTTGTTTCGGCTTCTTCTTTATATTTTTATTTTGGTTTTTTCATTTCTTTTTTTTTATATAATTTTAAAGCAAACGGTAACCACAACAACAACAACAATAAGAGAGCCTGACGTTGATCAAATTAAATATTGAATAATTGATTCAACACGCAATGGCAACGTCGACCGACATCATCAAACATTATCGATGTTAGTTGCTGGTGCTGCGGTTATCGATGCTCTTTATTGTTTCTGCTGCTGCTGTTGTTGTTGTTGTTGTTGTTGTTTGATACAAGTGTAAACAAATTATGGCGCAATAAAGGAAAAAGAAAATAAAAAAGTAACACTTTTAATGTTATATAATTTATGAAAATCTTTTACGGCCATCAACACCGACGTCATTGCCATTTGGTAAATTTTTATGATCGGTAAGTAACAAGCAAGAAAAAAGGCCATCGCAATGGGGAGGGGAGTGGAAGGGCAAGGCAAACTATATTTTACATATAATATATATTTATTTCTCTTTTACATCGAGACCCCAAAAACTAACCGCTTTCTTTTGAAAGAGAAAGGGTTTTTTTTTCAACTTTTCTGAAACTTGCCCAAAAATTGCAGTTTTATGGCTCCCCGAACACCCCAACATACTGGGTCGGCGTCATCCGCCCCTCTCCGTTTCGACTACATTAACTGCCTTCGCCCTTTCGCTTTTTCACAAGAAATATCCTCAGCCTCGACAGCTGCTTCCGCCTCAGTGGTCACTTTCACGGGCTTATATCGATTGGGCTGTACATTTTGTTGTCTGCGTTTTTTTTTTTTTTTTTTTGCAATAAATAAAAATGCGTTTCAGTTTCACCCCGGTGCAGTGTACAACCAACAAAAGCATCCCAGGGGCTACCAAAAACAACTTCGGTCCTCCGGATGCTGTGAATTCTTTAAAGTGAAATTTTCGTTGTTTTGGTTTTGGTTTTTATTCTGAAAGATTTGTTTTCTTTTTATTAAATACTTAAATACCTGAGAGAAGTCTAAAACAAACTTTATTTGTGCTGTTAATTAAATTAAAATGGGGAAAATGGGGAATAAAAAAACCCGGCAAAAAGTCAAATAAAAGAAACAAATATAATAAAAACAAAAGAGCATAACCACTGCAAAGGAAACAAAATGAACAAAATTAAAAACCGGAGACTCCGAGGCAGTCGCTTGTATCATCTGTTTCAATGCAAGCTTGGAATAGCTTTGATAGCGGCGGTGATAGAGCAGTTTGGTTTTCATTGGTTTTCAACTTTCTTCTTTTGCTTTCAATGGTATTTCGGTCAAAAACTTCAAAAGGCATTTGAACCGACAATGCGCTGAGGTGATCCGTTCAAAACACTAACACACCAAAAGCTCTCAATTCTAATCAAATCAAAGTCATCATTACCGCCACCACCACCACCACCACCACGACCACAGCCACTGCAATACCAACAAGCTCAGAAACAATAATGACCATTAAGAAAAACCACATTAACCGATTGATAAAACGGTATTTCCGGTTGGCTCCACTTGATTCAGTCGGTGGACTGATGGACTGGCCAGACGGACCGTCAAATAACATTAAGTTGTGGCCTCAGTCTCTTCGGGTTCCATAACCGAATTGCTTAGCTTAAAAACTGTTGATTTCGTTGGCTTGCGTTTGGGCACTGGTTTGTATGGCTTTTAGGCAGTAATTGGAGCATGGGCTAGCAGGCCAACTGACTGGCTGGTGTGGCTAGGCTGTCTCTTACCGATGCTTTGATTGACTTAATGTGGCATGTGAGTGCAATTAAAAGTTATAATTAGCACTTTGGGCCAAAAAATATTGCGGTCAAAGGTTGAAATATTCTTTTGATGAGCAAATATGAAATAAGAAAGCTGAGATTCACACAAGCAAATTAACGTAGAAACAAATGTGCTCACTCTTTTGTATTTCCCAATTAACTCTGTTGGACTTATAGTTTATCCCAAGAACATAATGGTCAGTTAATCTTAAAAGAAAATGTTTTTCAGCTCGTTAATAACCAGTGAAAACAGGTACAATTATGTTGAATCGATGAAAGTTGGATGGGAAAATATATTTCACTGATGTAAGCAAATTTCTATTGAAGCGTGATTACAAATAATTCATATTATTCGAAAACCTATTTTTATTGAATCATACTCAGTTTAAAAATAGATTGTTGCTTTCATCTGGGAAAGATGATGTAATAATTCGTAATTCCAATTATATTCCCTCCTTCTTTCCTTTAACCAGGAAGTATTGTTTTTCTCTTTTATTGCATTATTTTATTCAAAATATCCTGAAAAACATTTAATTTCTATATATTTGCAATAACTAATGCTCACTGATGCCCCGAAACACATCAAGTGTCTATAGTATATTCATATGATCAACCATTAAAGCATCTCCTTGATGGGTTAACTCAATCCAAGCAAATTTGCATTGATCTTCATACAGACATGAAATTTTACTATACTCAGCTATAGTGTACTGTGTTATTATACTATGCAATTGTTTGCCAAATGAAAGTACTGTGTTTACACTACCCACATGGGTATGGAGTATGTCCAATCCATTCAATTTGAGTGCTACACCAAACAAGTGTCAATGTCCAGCTAGCACTCTAAACTGCTGAGTGCACCACTTGATGGCTTTTCGTCACGATTCCGCGGCTTATACAGATGGAAATGGCAATGGCAATGGCAATAGTTGTGTTGGCTGGTTTTGGTGTTGGGAATGGCCAATGATGATGACGTTTGGCTGTGGCCATAACCAAAGCCGGCAATAATGAAGTGTACACGCTTTTTGACAGGAGCAGCAGCCTCAGTCTTTAGTTGTTTTGGTGGCTGTGTGACTTTGTCTCAACTTCAGTGAAAGTTTTTCGCAGTCATCCATCCATGCGAAATACTCGTACTCTTACAAGCGTCATGGAATAGGGGTCTCAAAGGTAGATAGGCTTATACGAATTGAATTTGTAGGCATGAAAATCACTTAATGTACTGTCTAAAAACTGTGAAATCTCCGACACATAGTAGAGTGGCAATGAGTGGCCACAATAACTTAAGATCTTTTTGAACTTTCAATTCAAGATTTTATTTATTACTAATAATAATTTGCAATTAAATATTGATTTTTTCTAAAATCAAGGACTCAGTTTTATTAATTTCTTGTGATACTTATTGATGTTTTTATTGTGGTGTGTTTATTGCCATTCCAGAAATATATAATGGCTTTTGATATGGTTCAATCTATATTTATGAGCTCGTCTTGAGAATGTTGACAAAACAGAAATGCAAACAATTTTATGCCTAACCTTTTGACAATGTGTGACAGCATAAAAATTTCTTGTTTCTGTCAGTGCCGTGGTTATTGAGCTTGTTGTTATTGTAATCGAGTGTGACCTATCATTAATCAAATTGTGGACACCAATTTCCAGCCCAATGCAGCTGTGTACATTCAGTCAATTGGCCAATTTGCCGAAGGAAAGTTGTTCTCTTTGCCAAAAGATTGATGAGGAGGTCACTTGATCCCCGTCCCCATCCAGCTCACTTCGAAATTCCGAAATTTATTGAGTATGGCTCAGCTGTAGTAGTAAATTGGCTTAAGGGTATTAACAAGTACTTTTATATAAGATGACTTCAAGTATTATCTTTATATGAAAAATGAACCAAGTACCTAGCAACCAGATGAATTCTGAAAAGTATGTTTTCATCAGATCTAAGAGTATTTTTCAACTAAAAAGCATTCTAAATATTACTTAAAAATAATTAAATTAATTTTTAATAAAGAATACACTATAGTTTTGGAAAGCCCTTAAAATATAATTTCCTTCGAAAACGATACACTGCCGACATCCTTTTTGCGGCCCCAAAAATGCAGCTATAGCAAAAGGCCAAAATAAAAAGCTTACATATTTATAAGTAACTGTAAACCGATGAAAAAGTGAAATTTTTTAATCTTTTCGATTTATTTTGCGCCTCACCTACGGCACTGTCCAGCCAATCACATAAACACACACAACACACAGGCACAGACACACTGAAAGATGTTGTCTACATAAATTTTAAAGCTGGAATCTTCCAAGTAACTGAATGAATCTTACAAATACACTCACACAACTTTACGCTACTTTGGCTTTATTGTATCAAGTTTTTGTAAATATGTGTGTGTGTCTTGCCGGTTATGTTTGTGTTTTTTTATATTTTCTTTATCAAAACGCGTAAATCGAACCAAAAACGGATATGGGCAACATTAAATAAACAGTCCGAGTCAAAGGCACTGCCGATGTTGCCGCCACAAAAATAAGGTTGGCTTGTCACTTTCTTTGCTCTCCACACAAACAACCAAGTTGGCTGCAATATTGGCCAGTGAGGCTGAAGCTGAAGAGAGTTAACGTGGCTGATGATGCTGATACCGATATTGTCAGATGATGCTGAAAGAAATGGAGATCCAATTCGGAAAAGTTCGAAAACGAGTCTCACATTTGGATACCCTGTAACTTCAGATAGAAAGGGTATTTGGAATTTGTCCGACAATGAGGTTATTCCCAAATCAGCGTATTAAAAATTCGACTGTGTTTGAACTTGACAGCCACCACATTTTTCAAAGATCGCAAACACAATTTGATTTTAATGAATTGCCAAGGGTGGGGCAAACTGCTCAGAGAAACGCCCAGATTAATTCCGATCGTTGGCAACTCATCGCCATAAATTAATTCTATTTATTCTGAAATTGAATTTGGTCTGTGCCACTTTGATAATGAGATGACAAAGATTGTAATGATTAGCCCCAGAGAAAGGCCAAGTGACCCAGTTAATTTGATTTGGGCCCTACCTATTCACTACTCAGCAGACTACTTAACTTTAAAAATAACTTCTAATTGAGATATTTAGTGCTCCAAATAACATGGTTACCAAAGCAATAACAACCACTTTCAAGCTGTTTTACACGATTAGGCCAATCAAAAACAAAACTAAGCATAAAATTGACTTTTATACGCATTTCTTGTGTTTGGATTTTTTTGTTTTTGATTTTTTTTTTTTTTAGAAACCTACTACTGCCTGCGAAAGTCAGTCTAATCATTATGAGACAGCAATAACAAAAGAAAAGACGGAGCAGACAACATCCAACAAAGCAGGCAAGCCAAGACATGACAAGCCAAGCCAAGCCAACCAGCCCAGTAGATGTCGACCACGACCGAAAGTCATCAGAAAAATAATCGTAAAAGTGAGAGTTTCCACTTCATAATGATTAGTTTTTTTTTCAGTCTGTCTATTTTTTGTTTCCAGATATATTTTTGTTGTTGCTGCTTGAAATTTCAAGAAAATATGATGGCCTACAAGTCTTGAAATGGAAACCAAAGTCGTTGCTAGACAGAGACGCGCCTCTGGGCATTGACAACGCCTCAGATATATCCGTCCTAGTCCGCTAACGCTTCGCTGTTTCCCCTATGCCATTGTAGTCTCTGCTGTGCCACTTCTTCACTTGTGGCACTGTCGGAGGTTGTCAATGGTAAATGGTGCCTTGTTTTGGGGCATGCTACCCAACCAGGTAGATATTGTGTAATCCACTGGGACTGCTTTGGAGGCGAGAGAGTGTATCAGGGGCCAAATGAAAGCAAAAGCTTGCCAAGTACGGGACGGACTGAGTGCGCCTCTTCTGTTTTTTATTTTTATTTTTTTGTTCAAAATATAAATTTCACTTTTAAGGCATTTCATTTCATTACATTATACAAAAAAAAAAAAAAAAAAAATTGTCAAGCGATATGATCAAGCGTATAATGAACATAAACGTCTTTATGTTAATAAATGTTCAAAGGCATTTCACTTTCGTTGTTGGCATTTGTTCTTTTGTTGGCTACGTCAAGTCATTTACTTGGCTGCTTGCCCATTTGGAAACTAACACAACTGACACGCCTGGTAATCATTTGGACAGCAATGACAAAACTACTAGCAACAGCAACAATAATAATTTTACATTGAAACCACAATTGTAGCAAACATGTTGCTCATGTGGCGCTGTTACGGTTATTTTGTTTGGCCATTGTGTGGTTTGGTTTCTCATTATCTGAGTTATCATCATTATTATTATTATTTTTTGGTTGTTATTAACAGCCAGAGCAATAATAACGAAATTAACATTAGTGGCCAACTAATATGTTGACAAAAAGGTCTAAAAAGAAAAAAATGAAAAATGAAAAATTGTTTAACTGACAACTTTCACACCATCTGGTCAAAGAGTATTTAATTTATTTATTTTTTATTATATGCGAATTGTTAATGTCGTTTTATGACACTTTTACTATTATAGTCGAGTCCACTGTCATTTGTGTATTATTCAATGTCAGCTGAATAGAGTTTGCTTCACAATATTCAATTATTAATTGACCGCATATATTTATAGATACATTTTGCAACACTTTCACACATTTCCCAGAGGCCAATTGCACCAAAAACTGCCACCGCCCTCGACTCTCTTTTTTAACAACTTCTGCAATTTTTATCTTCATTTACCACCTTGGGTATGGTCTGTGGTGATGGTGATGGTGCTGGTGCTGCTGCTGCTGCTGCTGCTGCTGCTGGGGCTGCTGGTGAATGCAGTGAAATGAACATGACCAAGCCAAATCCGCAAAGTGTCCATTGACCCAGGCCGGCCACAAAACTCGCTTGGGTGTGTATGTGCGCTTGAGTCTCAGTCTCAGCCACAAACCGGAAAAGCGCCTAAAACAACCAAACAACTCACACTGAGTGCACCTCAAGCTGAGCCCAGTAGTGTATAGGGATTAGTCTTTGTGTCTGTGTAGGTAAATTGCTGTTAATTGCAGTTATACAGACAATAAGGTACACGTGCAGAGCATAGCTAAAACGCTGATGATTGGTGCTGGCCACAACTGCTGAAAAGGGTGAAAGATATTGGCAACAGAAGCAACAAAGCTCTCAAGGTTTGTGTCCACAGAGTGGCTTAAAGAAAAGCTAGAATTCAACTTTCTCTTGGTGAATGTTGAATTTCAAAGTCTACTTTGGGGCGCATCTGAAAAACTTTGCCGGTGAAAGTTTGAGAAAGCAAAATGAAAGCCAAGCTAAGATTGAAAGTCGAACTTTCGAGCTGACTAAAATAAGCTTTTCAGTCGATAATTTTTCAAAGCCAATTTTTGGGGTTGAACAAAGAAAAGAACACTTGAAAATATGCCTTGAAAAGTATTCAAACTTTCATCAAATTACATAATCGCATAGCAAAGGTCAATAAACGTAATTTCGTTCACAATTGTATATTTTTTGAAAAAGACAAATTTCTTAGAAATTCGGAAAGAAAACGTCATTAAAAATCCTTACTCATGCACTTTCACTGCCAAAAAGCCACAATCAGTTAATGGGCAAACATGACACTCGAAACTGAGAAAAACAAATCATTCTTCTCTCTTACTTACCAACACTTGAAGCCTGTCCCAAAAATACAAATAAATTTGAGCCAAGAAGCAACTGAAATTGATTTCAAACGTGACACCTTCAATGGCAGACTACTTACAAAATTTCACTTAAAAATCAAATCAAAAGAATGGACAATCATGTGGAAGAAAAAAAAAAACCATGACCAACTGGTAGCCCAAGTCTCAACAATAGAAAGAAAAAACCAGAATTGTTAAATGCTAAATAAATCAAACAAAGCGTTGGCCAGAGAGTAAAAGAAGTCAACATATTGTACACGAGTACACGACAAACGGCCTAAATGAGCTTGAAAGCCAACACACATACACACACATTTACACTTTAATTGCTGCCGCATGTCTGAAGAAAGTCAAAACCGAAAACAAGAAGAAAAAAAAATGAGTCAACGGCACGCAGTAAATACAAAAATCAGACGACCATAAAAAAATATACCATACACAGCATCAGTCAAGCGCCAGGCCGTAAACTGGGTCATCTTCATATGTAAAACAGCAGCAAAGAATTGGCAGCCACTGATGGGAGCCCAAAAGGGCCGTTCGGAATCTCGAATGCACTTGAAGCAACAGTTAATCAAGCTCAATTGAGTTGGCTCTTGTCTGCGGCTGCTCATCTGCTATTCTCGCAGTCAACTTGTATCTACATTTTTTTTTGTTGTTGGTCAATGCCGTTCAACTTTCTTCAATTTGGTTTTTTTTTTAACACCTCGACAATGGCCATTAGAAGAATAGAGCCAAACAACAATGCCGCGACCGACTGCTATAAAGGCCAATAGCAGTAGTTGTTACACCTGACAGGTGCAAAAACAAAATACTTACTAACTGATGGCTAGACCAAGTCGTTGGCTGGGTGTTGTGGTGGGCTTTGTGTGTCCATTGTTGTACCGCTGCATTGAACCGTTTGAAAGAGCCAAAATGTGCAAAGCCAAATTTTTGTTTTCATTTTTTTTATCTTTGTTGAATTTTTTTGTTAATTTTTTTTTTTTTAGCAAATTTCTATTATGTTCTTTCTGGTATTGTAAAATTAGGCAGCCGAGAGAGAGAGAAAGATGGAAAGGTAAATTTCAACTAGCTTACAACCAAAAGAAAGTGCAGTGAAAATGAAAGATTAGACAAAAGAATAAAATAAGTGGGTGAAATTTTGTTGAAAAGTAGAAAAGCATTTTCATATTTTAAGTTTTGCTTGGGATTTTTGGGCACTGATAACGAAAGCATCAACAGAGCCGAAACAGTTGGATCAAGTTTGGTTGAACTTGGCCATTGAAATGCAAATTTTGGAAAATAATTTTCTTGGTTAGTGTGAAGTATGAGTGATATTTTTACGTATTTTTTTAGCTGAAATATAAATGACTAAGGAAATGTAAATGATTGTGAGAAGAAAAAATGATAAGAAAGATATAAAGTAAAGATTGAAAAATGTATGTGTTTTGTTTTTATATGAATTATTATTTGATTCTTTGATTTTGCAGCATGTATTCGTTAGTCTTCTATTCGATAAAACAGAAAACAATTTCGGTAGAGTTTAACGGATAGATTAACAGAGGAAAATATAAAAAGATAGTTGGAAAGATAGATGGATAGAGCAGATAGTGAAAGATTGCAGAAATAGTTGGCCAATTGATTTTGATTTACAAGTTCGACTAGATGCAAACATTTTGTTGACCGCAAATCAAAACCAAAAGGACGTGGATAGTATGAGGTAGAGTTGAGGAAAGTTTGATAGATAGATATAGATAAGTGAGCTAAAAGTTATAGATGAAATGACAGCGTAGATAGTTGATGATAGATTGAAGGTCTGTTGATTGGTTACTCGGTTGATTTTGTTGATTGTGGTCAATGTTGTGATGGAGATTGGTTGGGTGTGTGTTTTGTTTTGGTATATGTGGATGGCTGTGTGTGTGCAGGTGTGCTTGGTGGTTGTTTTGTTGTGGGTGTTGTTCGTTTTTCTCTCTCAGCTGAGAGTTACTTATGAAAGGCACTTTTTGGTTAGCAGGAATTCCTTTGGTGTGGAGGGATTACTGCTTCCCCTATTCGTTCTCGTTTAGGTAAATAAATTAAAATAAATAATTTATAAATACATATAAATATAAACATTAATTAAATGGTCATCATTTTGTCTCTGATTGATCGCTTGATTTTTTTTTTTTTTTTGATTTAGCAAAATATTCTCTCTCCTTGTCTCGCTTGATTCTAGAATTCCTTTCGACCTGAGCTTACCGCCTGGCCTGTTTGTAGCCCTGGTAGGCAATGGTCTGAGCCACAGGTGAGCTGTAGGCACCGTGCGAGTCCCAGCCGGAGTTTCCACCGGAAGACCAACCGCTGCTGGAAGCACCACCACCTGATGACCAACCACCGGAGCTGACAGCCGAAGATCCAGAGTTCTTTCCACCGAAAAGACCACCCAGACCGCCGAGCAGACCACCGCCGCCGCCGGAGCCGCCAAGGCGACCCAAGCCGCTTGAAGCACCAGCAGCCAAAGCCAAGAAGAAGGCAATCACGGACACAACCAAAGCCTTCTTGGCCAGGAACAGCAAACCGAAGATGGAGCCAACACCCAGAACGGCAATCTTGGCACCAACGCCCAACAAGATGGGAAGGAATTTCTTCAGGAGCTTCTTCTTGCGGGTACGTGACTCGACAACCAATTCACGCAGATCAGCCTTGATGTCATCGGGAATGGCACGAGCCACAGAGCGAGCAGCGTTGGCAAAGTTGAAGTTCAGAGAGCGCTCAGCGAAGAAGCTCTTGGCGTTGTCCATGAAGTAGTTGCCCATTTCTGTGGTGCGAGCCTCAAAAGTGGGAGCAGACTCAACAGCCAAAGAGTTGTCCAAAGATTTACCCTGACGTCCTTCATTGGCCTTGACCAAAGAGACACCTCCGATGAGTTCGATTTGTGGATTCTCGAAGATCGATTTGGCCTTGCGGTACAGCTAAAGTGTGCGAAGACAAAAAAAGGAAAAGAAAAGAAAGAGAGGGCAATATTATAAGTCTGATTGAAAAGCACAGATAATCGGATTTTAAATAATTTTTATCAAGTTCTTTTAACTTTTAAGTCTTTCTTATTCTCTTGTGAAGATTTTTGTTTTAGGTTATTGTGACATATTCCAAGAGAGTAGTTTATTACATGATCAAGTCACTTTCACTTTGAGATCCTGTTTTTTTTTTTTTTTTTTTTTTGACTGATGCAATCTTTCAAGACTTTTTCACATATTCTATATGTATATATATTGATGACTTTCACTTTAAAGGGCTTAATTTTTTTTGGTGATCACTGATGTTCGATCATTTTCACTTTCACTGTATGTCACTTGTTTTTGTTCTTTGTATTATAAAAAATAGTTAATCCTTTATTGTGTAATCCGTACCGTGAGCTGAAGACACGAAATCGAATCAGCTTCCAGGCACTGGGCAAAAGCACTGGGCTGTTCCTCAGTTTTGACAGGATCGGCAGAGATGCCCGATGCCAAGAGCAGGACACAAGCGGTGGCAATGAAGAGCTTCATATTTAAATATGTGTGTGCGTTTTTATAAACTAAACTGATTTCCTTTGAGCACCACCGAAATCACTGTGTGTTCATTCGAATGGAACAAGCTGCGGTTTGATAACTTTTCGTTGCTGTCAGGCTGTTTTTAAAGAGTTTCCAACTAACGGAGGCCACCGCACATCACGGCACGGCATAACGTAAAATTATGTAAAAAAGTTCGGGCCAGCAACAACAACCACCACGACGCCGGCAGCACATAAAATATGAGAGGGCCTCGCTCCCTTACACTGCCCAGCAGAGACTTGCGATCATAACCGGCTTGCTGGCTGCTGCGAAGTTCTTGCCTCGCCTCAGTAGCCGAGCTATCGCAGAGGAGAGAGTAAGAAAGGCTGTGTGCAAAAGAGGCGGAGAAAAAGAGCGTCAAACACTTTAGACGCGCACTCGGGTTAAATGCTCACGCGCTTTTGTCTGAAGCTTCCGCATTAACGAAAGAAAGTCGTCGTTGTTGTCAGCGCAGGGCCCGATCTGTTGCCGAGAGCCACGAGAAAGTGGCCCAAGAAGAGAGCCCACAAGGTTATCTGCCGTTGGCTGAACCAACTCTCTCGCACACTCATACAATCGCAAATGATGCACAGCTCATCTTTTTTCTTTTTTATCTGACTCACTTATACAAAGGTAACGGCGTCTCTCCAACACACATACACACACACACTCTTACAAACTTTAAGCCACTTTTGTAGAATTTCATATCCGATTTTGGCCGCATTAAGTTTCGTTGTAGCCGCAGCAGCCTCACAGATTACAACACATGAGGTGATAAACAGGTGCTGCCTACTGATGCTGCTACTCTCCTCACCTGCATTTGTGTGTGTGTGCCATATTCTTCTGCCTTCTGTTAATTTTGAACGCTTTTGTTTTCTTCTCGTTTTTGTTTTTTTTTTTTTTTTTTTGTTATTTCCCCACATTTTGGCCGCAAGAAATGAAAGTTGTGCGTATTATATTTTCATACTACTGTTACTTTGCCCTCTGTGTGTCATCTTCGTTGCTGGTGGTGGTGTTGTTTTCGTTGATGATGTTGCCAACTTTGAATTTGAGGTGTGTGGGGCAGTTTTTGTTTATCGCATGTGCCCGCCTTGAAATTACTTTTCATTTTCATGATTTTATAGTTGCCACAACAACAATAACACCAACAACAACGGCAGCAGCCGCAATAACTAAATTTGTAGTCTTTATGGTTATTGCTGTGGTCATTGTTGTTGTTGTTTTTGTTGTTGTTGTTATTATTGTTACACAACATTACGTAATTATGGCAACAATATGAACGACCTTATCTCGGATATGCGAATGGGCAATAAAACGAAACAAATATTCTTGCGGCACAGACTTAAATGTCCTCTAAGTGAAACTTTACGAACTAAACATCCTGACAACTACAACAACATCAACAACAATAATGGGTGGTTGGTCATTGGTCAGTATATGAGACAAGTGAAATTGCAGATGAAAATCCCAATACACTCATACATATTTGACGGAGTCCGACTGAGCTTAATCATAAAAAATGACTACGAGTAGAAAGAAAGAAATTCAGAGGTGGAAAATAAAAAACAACAAAAATTGATGCCTGACTTTGCAATTGTGACACATTAGTCAACAATTTCAGCAAAAGTGCAAATAACAGCGCGCTTCAATTGCTCAAGTGAAATGAAAGAGAAATTACACGAAAAGTAAACAAAAACGGATATGAGCTGAAGACCATCGAGCCAAAGCCAAGATAGAGAGCTTTTCTCTCAATCTCACCCTCTATATATATATATCTCTCTCTCTTTCGCTCCCTGGATGACTATCTAAAAAAATAGTTATAGAAATAAAGATGAGAAACAGCAGATAAATAAAATATGGAATCATCTTCAAGGTTTCAAGTAATTTGTATAGTTGAAATTGTCAATAGTGTTTTTTTTTTTTTTGTCTTCTCCCTTTCAAGGTGAATGCAGAAGGTAGAGGAATGACAGTAAATATAAATCTGCTAACACTATCAAAACGGATCTGCATGCGGCTTACAAAATCACTGAATCATCCATTGCATGTCATCATTATGTCGAGTGGTCCAGACTTAACATTAAAGATTTGGCAAGTCTTGCGTTTGTTTGCTGCGCTGCCAATGAGGCGTATGAGTGATATGACATTTTAATCAGCTTTCATGTTAAACAATTTAATTTCTAAAGAAAATACAAGCCCGAAAACTAAACACTGTCATGAAATGACGTCAATAAGGGACTCAAGCAGTGACTGGGAGACACACACACACACCCAGTCACATAGATACATGGGATTAGTTGTTACGGTAAAAGTGTAAAGCGGTTTGTTTTTTTAGGGAGAAGTAGGGGTAAAAATAGCCGCTAAATCATTTCGTAACCAACCCTGGGGCCCAATAAAATAAGCACTGCATTCGGAGAAGAGAAAAGCAAAGCAGCTCATCTTCAAAAAAATAAAATAAAATTTCATTTTCGATTTTCACCGACCAGCTAAAGATCGGCATACATTTAAATGCAAATGAGTCCACATTCACAGACAGATAAACAAAAGATTTACAAGTATTTGGGTGTATGTTTGTGTGTGTGACTTTACGTCTTTCTGTGTGCTGCACATTTTTAGCTGTTGCTTTTATTTTCGAATTTATTTATGTTTGTCCACGCGTTTGCCCTCATCCATCCATCTTCGAGCTTAACTCAAGCTCAAGCTCAAGTTGGCTCAGTTCAGCAACTTTATCTTGGCCATTCATGCGAAAAGCAACCGGCCAAGTGCATGGCCAAAATGGCCTTAGCTGTGCTGCTGCTCGTTGTCAAAGTCGTTGTTGTTTTTCTGGCTTTGTCTTTTCATTTTATGAATGAATTTTTCAAAACGTTGTTTATGATTGTTTACAACTGCCAAGGCGAATTGCAAATGGTTTCATGTTTTGACTGCTACTCTGGCCATTTTTTCCTATTTTTGTGTTGATATTGTTGCATTGCGTCAGTGCTGGTTTTTAAATCTCATCCTAGCCACAAACCCTGGTCGAAGTTATTAAAAATTCTCACTTTCATTTCGTTTGACATAAATTTGTCGGCTGTTTTGGGCTTCAAAAAAGCCATTAAGTCTAACGCAGCCAAAGAGTAGGAGTCGTCAAAGACAGTTGTCTAGACCCACACAGAGCTGAATTTAGATCTGAGAAGAGTAGAGAAACGGGCAACCGTTGCTTTCTGGTCTAAGTATTTGAATTAAATTAAAAAACAAAAAGAAACAAACAAAAGACTAAATAGTCGTGAAAGTTTTTTCCGATTGTTGTTGTTGTTGAGAAACTAATTTGCATAAAGACTGAAAGTCTCAAGAAAAACTATTACTAAATATCAGGCTAGGCAAACAAATTAGAAAAGATTTTTTGAGGAATATTTTTCTATATATATATATATATTTTTTTTTTTTTTGGTCAGTGCATTTTTGTTAATGGTTTGGTTGTTAATTTTAATATAGCGGTGGACAGATTTAACGGTTTTGATAATCTGGCCTAAGTAATCAAGCAACCCTAAAAGCCAACCATTTCAATTGGTAGCAAAGTTCAGAAATCATTGTGAAATTGCTGACAACTTTTTTCTCTTGACGACTTGGTATTTTGCCAATCAATTATCACTTCAAAGGTGTGTGCTATTGTGAACAGATTTTTTGCCTTTTTTATTTAGTCTTTCTCCTTCTGTCTTTTGCTCTCGTCTTACCAGATTCTCTGTGTTGATTTTACATTTAAATTTCTTATTACGAAGTATTCATGCAAAAAGTATTTCGTACATAAAATAATCGAGAATGTAGGTGTGTTTTTATAAAAAAAAAACATTCAATAAAAACAACAACAAAAACTAAAAAAAAAAGATAATAACAACATCAACAGACACAGCAGCAAAAGTTTAATGAATAAATAACAAAATATTTTATGGAGAAAGTCGCTGCTCTACCAGAAATAAGCCAAACAGCATCTCTTTTACGTATACACAAATATATTTAGCAAATACTTATGAATAAAAAATATCGACCAAATTGTATGAATTGTAGGTAAATAGTCAATATTTGTATTGATTTTTTTTCTCCAAATTCCTTGATTGAATTTTTTTTTTTCAATGAAAGTAAAATTTGAAAAATCACACAATTAGGCGCTCATTAAATAGTTTTTTTTAAGCTTTTTGCTTTATCAAAATTAGAAATAAATCCTGCAAATTTCGAAAATTTTAATCTATTTTTCTAAGCATAAGAAATATAAATATTGAACTACCCATGTCATATTTAATTAAAGCCAAGCTTGACAGCCTTTTTTGCTTGACAAAGATTTTTGGTTCTCCTTCTTATTTGCTTTTTGGAGATTCCTGAACTCAAAAAATCACACATAATTTATACAATTCAGTCAAAGAGATTTTATAACTCAACACCTTGTTAGCAGTTAGACTAAATATATACATTTATTTTTTTTCGCAACTCATAGCGAGTAAAATTGCATCAAAGGAGACACCAAAAAGAAAATCAAAAACAATTCTCAAGAAACAAAAGCTGATTTGAAATGCAAATTCATAAAATTTCACAAGCATTCAAATTGAAAAGAAAAAAAATACAAATTATAAAAGAACTTTTTTTTTATTTAATCATTCGGGGTGCACCCCTTTTTTACGGTTTTATGTTTTGATTTAATGAAAAATTTGCATAATAATCAGAAAAAAGAGGAATTAATTTTATGAAATAAACAAGAAGAGGAAACAAAAACCACAAGAAAATCGAATCGAAAAGATCAAAAAAGGCAAAATTCCGTTTTTTATTATCAGCTAATTCAAAAAAAAAAAAAAAAGTTGCAGGGACAGAGTTTCGTAAAAAGAATTTGCGGTATTTGGGTTAAAAATTAATTTACATGTGAAGCAAGCCTCGCCGGATCAAGAGAGATTCAAAAGAGGAAGGAGGGAAAGAGAATCGGAGAGAACGAGCAGAGCGTTTCATCCAATGGACCGTTGGTCACACAGCTGATCAGCATAATAATCATTAACAGCATCGTTATTATCAAAAGTTGGAAAGTGAAATTTTGTGGCAGATATTATCGATACTAAGGCCAATACCAATATTGATGGGTCCATTGAAATGTAGGCTGCGTGACACTTTCAGTCATCAGCGCTTGGTCATCATTTTCACCCCTCGACTGGTTAAGGTCTACGAGTATATGGCTGTTGCTATTCATCGAACAACGATTAATCAGCTAATTTCTTTATGAACTTTCCATTTATGCAGTGGTCAACAATAGTCAACAGAGAGCCACATCATAGCATCATTATTATTATCATCAGCCAGTATTCAAACGCATTCAAACACGTCGCATCATGTGCTCATAAATAGACTCGGCGAAACCGAAATCGAGAGCTCTTGAGATCTTTCGATCTTTGTGGCCATACATTTCCCTTTCTTTCTGCTACAGCGTCTTCTACTGTTTATTGTCAACACTCCGACTTTGGTATGATTATGTCGGTGTGTCTCTTTTGAGTGCAATAAAAATCAAAGACTTAAATTTAGAAAATCAATTTGAAGAGCTCCAACCATTTCACTTGACAGCTTTGCTCTCTCGTGTGTTTATATAAAACCAATTCCAACTAAACTAAGAAAAATACCCAACCACAGCCAAACCGATCTCCGGCCAGCCAATTCGTTATTATTTCAGTAACGGCAAACAAAATTAAAGCATTTTTTAGTTTTATCAAAATTATAAAACATCAGGTTGCCTCTGTTCATATATTTTTTTTATAAACGTATTTTATAATTTAATTACGGTAGTAGCATCAATTTCGGTGGTTCGGCCCCAAACAGTGCCAGTAAAAAAATAAAAACAAGTAACAAAAAATTAGCGCTGCCGGCCAAAGTCGAAATGCGAGCTCATAAAATGTCGTTGAAAAGGGAAAGTTAAGAGAATTCGTGAACCACCGCTTGGTGTGTTGCCACTACAAAAGGGAAGAGCAGACAAAACGCTCCACTTCGGGGCAGAGAGCGGGTCCCCACTAACGGCAATTAGGTAGAGCAAGTTGCGCTTCAGGGATACCTAAAAGTTTAACGGGTTTTTCAAGTGCTCGGTCGAGGTTTGTTGTCGCTTTTATTTATTTATTTTAGTTTTTTTCTTTTCTTTTTTTTTGGTTAAAGTTTGTTTAATGTTATTGTGTAACAGAACGGAGCTTGCTGTGTTCACCAGTTCATCAGTCAGTCCATTCATCCATAGTTGGGTCTCTTTACTTCATGCATGTATGTGAAAAAGTATGGGAATCTGCTGGGAATATTTTCATATGTGATGCGTGATGGTGAATGGGGAGCTTGTTGGTTTTATTTTTCACATGTCTTATAATTAGTTTAAGGCGTTATTTTTTTATACTTTTATGAGGGGTTGAAGTATCTGTAATGTGGCTAACAGAATTCTAACCAAAATGTTTTCAGCCTGCAATATAAAATTCGATTCAAGGAAACTCAACAATTTGTCTCAGTGTCCTATTTATTTCCATCGTATATTTAAGCCCTTTGCTTCCTTTCTCTGGAGATGTATTTATCATTTTTTTTGTCTTCACTTTTGCAGCTTAAATATGCAAATCAAATTTTTAGCTCCCTTCATCAAGTGTATCCAAATAAAAGTAATTCGAAGAGCAAAATCTAGTCAAATTCTTATTGTAAGCCAAAAAAAAAAAAGTGTTTTTCATTTGGCTTGATGCTGACTTAGTTATTTATTAACTGTAGGTGTCCGAAATTTCAAATTGAGATAATTTAAAGAACCGTTTGCTGCCAAAAATTCAGTGAAAGTTGCTTAATTGAGCATTATGCAAATTTGTATACCCTAAAAATTCAAAAGAAACCAAAAGTTAAGATGGTATCTGAATAGACAGTCAGACAACCGACAAAGCTACAGACTCAAATATGCATAAAAGCACCGAAAAAGAATCCACAGCAATAAAATTGGAACTTTTGTCAACTGTGGAAATGAATTGAAATGGCCTCGAAAGACAATCGCACACACACTCACAAACAATCAAAATTTCATGTAAGCCACAAACTAGATGGAATTCCTGACAAATGAACGACAAAGGCAAAAACTGATAAATAAAGCCAAGTTTGTGCTGGTCAGAGCTCAGAGCTTTTGGCATCGTCTCAAGTGTTGAATTGAGTTGAGTGTAGGTTGCTTAGGCGATGGTAGCAACAGCAACAGCAGCACCAGTAACAGAGGCAAAGGCAACGGCAGCACACAATGAAATAAACTTTCACCGATTTCATAAACCAAACAGCAGCATCAGCCCCAGACATGGCCGGAGCATCAACGACCAACGAGAGCAATAACAACAACATCAAATTTGTCATCTGGAGTCGTTGACAATAGTGGCAAATCGATGACGCTCTTTTCTTTTGCTCTTGCCAAGGGGTTGCCAGGCGGCAACAAGTTTGCAATTGGTAACAGAATACGGGTCGGGCCAACGCCTGGGGAGTCCAAACAAACATATGCTGATCAATACTACTTCATTTGTGTGAGTCATGCCAACTTTTTTTCGCAAAAATTTCATGCGAATTATTACATAAGTTTTGTTCCAGTGTAGCTTATTCTTCGTCAAAGTTAAAGTACTCTCTTAAGTCAAGGATTATATAGAATTTTATGACTATTCACCTTTCATTTGTAAAAGTGAGTTCTGTCTTATCTCGAAGTAACCAAGCTGATTTGTGGTAGAAACCACCGCCCCAAATTTTAGCATATTTTGTCTACAGAAGTAATCCATCACTAAAGTCTCCTGACTCAGTGGCAATAAATCAATTTGCACATTGTTGTTTGCAGGGATTACAAATACAAATGTGCTAACGTTCATCTGTTTTGGAATGAGAACACAAATTACAAAGGCAGGAAAAAAGAATGTGGGCAGGTCGACGATTTATTCATCAAAATGGACTTTGCGACAAAAATAGAATATCTAAAAACTATATTAAAATTGCCAAAACTAGTCAAAACAGATAATAAATAAAAATAAATATATAAATAGACCTCGGGTCCAAGGCACTCGCGTACCCTATTGAGCCCAGCCCCGGTAGGCCAAGTGAACTGGTTGTGTTCCCAGTAAACGGGACCCTTTCACAGTCTGCCCTGATGATGGCATTGTCGAGCGACGTCGACGCCGCCGGCGCTGATGATGATGTCCCTCGGCAGTATGATAGGAAATGCTATGACTTGACTCGTTTCCGTGTTGCGCAGCTGACTTTAAGCCCATCATGCCAGCCAGCATCAAAGCTATCATAGACACGCCCAAAGCCTTCATGGCCATAGCTCCAATGCCGCCAATACCCAGGACAGCCATCATTTTGCCAAACATGAGAGCCGTGGCCAACAATAAGCCTTGTCCCTTATCCTTTTTCCTTGCCTCTGTGATAATATGTTTGTGTAAGCGTATTGTCAACGGTGTTGAAAATAGAGAGAAAAAAGTATTAAATAATACACAAAAAAAAGAAGAAAATAGATGTGGCAAATAAAATTTATGACGCAATTTAACTGTCTGCTAGTGTATGTTGCTGGCGTGAACCTGGTGGGACTGAGTTGTTTTTGTAGGCTGGCGTGGAATTTGCGAGATTAGCTCAATGTTGTTTTAATGTCATCTCAAGCTGAAAATGCTTTAGGGGTTAAGCCGAGACTATATCAATTTATTGTTCATACAACCAAAAAGCATAAATTGTGCGTGCTGCTCGAAATAAAGACTTGGTAATGCTCTTTAAAATTGTCTTGAAAAATACACATTTTGAAGAATTTTCTCGATACTTGTTCATAGCTTAGAACATTCTTATTTCAGTTATGTCTATAATCAACTCAACGTACTCAGTTCCGCCAAAAAGAGTATATTCAGCCAATTTCTTGACAATCTTAAAATGCCGTTGTGGCCCTATTTAAGGTAACTTCATGAGCTCTTCTAACATTTATTTTATGTTTTTTTCTTCTTTGTTTTTTTAGGCCAACTGCCTTCAAAGCACTTCGTTTTATGTACCATTTTTATTGCCTCCAGGCAACCAATCTTACCTCCCACATTGCCTGCTCCACTTAACTGATTTTGTTGCACTTCCTCGTCGGCCAGCAAGTCGGCAAATTTTAAATTGAGAACATGAGTACGCAAATATATACCCAAAGTGTCCAGCAGACCTTGATGATCCAGATTTAAAATGTCACTTTCAGCACTGTCTAAGGTCCCATTTGACGTAGGAACAATTTCCAGGCCTTGCATTATCACCAAAGGCTTCTTGCTTTTGGCCAAATTGTGTAAAATATTGCGTAAGGCGCGAGCACTCCGACAATAAAGTGAATCGTCCTGGAGGCAGTCATGGCTCTTATCCTGAGCATAGGCCAGATACAAAATGCTCGACAAGTACAGAAAATAATAAAAACGACACATGTCGTCAAACTGGTGGATTTCCAACTAAAAGTCTGTGCAATTGCTGTGGCATATTTTATAGCCCATCAACTAACCGAGTGCTGGTCTAAGTAGACACTTTTCTAGGCACTTTCCCGGGGCAACCGCAACCAAGGTTAGATCAGTGAAGCAAGGCCAAGCCACACACATCCACTCAGATACAAATACAAACAATTGTCACAACTGAATATTACAATCCACAAATTAAAAAACAATGGCTTGAAAATGATTGCTGACAAGAGAAAGAAAATAAATGCGAGTTGCTTTTATTTTTCTTTTTGCGTTTCAAACGCAATTTTCTTTTTTCCAGTAGCAGTTGCAATTTTTCGGTTTCTACGGTCAGTTGGCCAAAGCATTGGCCACTGTCATGCTTCAGATAGCTCTTGCTCCCACAGTCCCCGACAGCTTCCCTTGGCATATATACTACATATATACAGTTCAGTTCAGTAACCCAAAAGAGTGCGGAGAAAAGAGATTCAAAACTGACGCCGTGAATCAAGAAATTATATGAATTATATTTGTTACTGGGCGTTTGTTTCTTGGCCCATGCCACCTTGACCATTACTGGGGCCATTATTAGCCTCCAATTTCTTTCACACAATTATTTGAGAATTAGCTTTGCCGCATAAAAAGAAAGAAATGTCTCTATTAGATCAGTTAATGAAAATGTCAAATTTTTAGTAAAAAAAAAAACACAAAAATAACAATAAGAAAAAAAAGAGTATAAAAAACGAAAGTTCTTTATTATGCCTCTAAACAGTTTACAACCCATAAAACAAAACAAAAAAAGGCTCCACATTTAATGACAATTAGTTTTTGACTGCTCACCAAACAGTAACAACCGCAAAAAGATGAATGACAGTTGGGCTTTTAAAGCCGAAAAAATGGGCCAACTCAAGCATAGAATTGCCGAGAAATTAAGAAAAAAATGGATATGTAACCATGGGTAGTCAAATTATTTGGATACCCCGGCCAGGGCTCTGGCAAAACATGTCAAGTGCGACAAGAAAGTGTTGGAAAGCTGCAATCGACTCGCACATTTTCAAGTGGGCCAGAAAGAAAGCCCCTTCCATCGCCCGACGCATATCCAGAGATTAGAGGGATTTTTTAATATGCGCGAATTCCGAGGAAAAGTTATTAATGAAATTAACGTGACTTTAATTTTATCACAACAACAACAATAGAAACATGAGCTTGGAATTTTTTTATTATATCCAAAGAAATCACCGTGTGCGGTAACCATAGAGGGTAGACCAGGGGGAGATTTACTTTTTAGCAGCTTCAACTTTTCGATCTTCATAATAATAACAATGATGATAATCATGTTAATGATGACGATGCTGATCGACTGACAGAGCGCTCCAAAAGCAATAACTTTCACTCTCAATGTATTAATTTTTATTTTTAACATATTGTCTTGCCCCACACCGGACTCCCCCTTGCCAACGAACAGCTCCTTGCCCATCCCACACACTCACACGTGCACACAGGCACACTCGCTTACTCGCACAGAGTCAGTTACCGGTTCATTTACAATATAATATTTTCGGGAAATTTTGAAATCTTTGGCTTGAACGAAAACGTCGGAAACTATATTGAACTAAACTCGCGCGTCAAGTTAACCAAAAATTGGTCTGAACTGAACTCGTTACGTTGTTTTGTACCTTGTGACGGCAATAAAAAGAAAGTATCTTAGCTGGCATCTACTCGTTTTGGCAGCAGATCATCAGTCGAGCATCGAGCAACGGGCACAATAATAAAGGCAACAAAACCAGCATCAACTCACCGTTGGTTGGAAAGCGTACAGCAAGCCAAGTTCGATTCGTTTCGGAGACGGGGTAGGCAGGGTGCCTTTGTTATCTTGCTGCTGATGTTGTTGTTATTATAATTATTATATTCGTTATGCCCTCCATCAGTATCGGTATTTTTATCTATATCGGCAACTTGTTATAATTGATTATTTGCAGCATCATCATCTGCATCGATACCGAGTGCAACGCAGCGGCGTTGCATGCAACAGACTTAAAAAGAGCTTGGGAATTGCTTTGGTGTTGTCAATATGCTCGTCAGCTGTAGGATCAATTGTCTTGCATGAATTGATCTTGAAAGTGGGGCAGAAAGGGAAAGGAACGAACCAGATATGAGTTGCGATACAGCAAAATTTTTTTATGGAATCAAGTTACTCATTCGAAGCTCCGAGGACAGTCAGCCTAGCTACAATGTAAAATATGGAATTCTGTAAAGTATAGATATTATTCCTCAATTAATAAGTTATAAATTTATGAATTCCGTAGGCAAAGTCAAAGATTCTTAATAAAAAATGAATGAAAAATTTTTGATTACTTTTTTTTGTCGTTCAAAGATTCACTTCAATTATAATAAAATAAATATGAGAAGATTACGAAAAATAAGTCTACAGTTTGGCAGTTAATTGTGTTAAATATTTAAATTATATATTTCCTAGGGCGCCCAAAAACGTGCTTCAGACTTTTAACCGACGAAAAATTAAAAAAAAGCTGAAAAGTATGTGAAAGAAATTGTGATTTGTGTATGTGTGTGTATTTGTTCAATTATAAAGAAAAACTACCTTAATTAGAAATAGCATTGGAGGCTTGGTGTTTGTCTGCATCCTGTGGCAACTAACTAACTAAAAGAATGTGGCATTCCAGTAATCAATTGGATTTTTGTTTGATTTTTGCTACCTTTATTTAATTGGCCAGTCAGACCGATTTGGTGAAATCAAAAGAAAATATGTTTTAATTAAAAAACAATTAGATTAAAATAAATTAAACGATTCACTGGGCTCAGGCAATCGATTAGCCATGTAGAAAATCAACAATAACAATTCCAAAAATCATAAAACTCAGTTGCTAGCCACGATTAAAAACAATAGAAAACATTTAAAGTGCAAAACAAAAACGCAAGCGAAATTTGTGCTGGTGAAAACAAAAATCAACTACCAACCAATCGACATAAACTTGACTTGGCTACCAGCCACGTAATTATAGATAAACATACTAAAAAAAAAAAAACATCCCCCACACTCTCAAGATGGTACATATTATTAAATATTAAATATGTTGCTGGCATTGCTTTGATTGCATTCATTTTCTCAGACTTGCATTTTTTCATGATTCTGTTTTTATTTTCAATATTATTTTTTTTTAGTCGGGCCTTGAGCCAATTTAACGAAAGTTTACAAGTAGAGAGGAATTTACAGCCGGCAGACAAAAACTCTGGCCTGGTCTGTAGATAGTAAAGGCTAAAACTTCCAATTTGAGAATTTTCATCATTTGTTGGCCCTTAACCTGGTTCCTAAGGATTAAGGGAAAGAGCAAGTTTATATAACTTTTACCAAGCCTCAATTCACAGAGAAAGTAAGCTGATAATAATTTTGATAATTTTTTTTTTTATAATTAAAGTTCAACTTGCCATCGGCTACGCAGTTAAAGGAACTATAGTATTTAATGGATGAACTAAACTTTTCTGTTCAACACGATAAAGTTACTCTTGTTTTTGAAACCTTTATTTATTTATTTAATTTTTGTTTTTCAACTAAAATTTCTGTCTAACCATAATTGTGTTAAAAATTTCTTAACCTGATGCATCACTTAATCCTTTTCGGTGTGGCTAACTATGATACAAATTCCACTTAAAGCCAAACCATTTGTAATTTGATAGTCTTGACTTGCCATGTCCACATTCCCTGACCATATTCATTAACTGGCTTGCTCCACCCTCTTGTCAATGGATCCGATTGCAATTTATTCAAAGCAATAAGCCTTGGTCGAAAGTCAAGGATCATTAAACTTTTGTGGCGGGCACACACGCGTACACTTTGGTAAAACTATTTTCAAAAGGCAGATGCAGCTAAAATGGTTGACTTGGATTACTCACAGCGAACAATGCCCACAATAGAGCCCGCTGTAACCTAAGCTGTTACCACTTTCCTTTTTACCTGACAAACTGACTTACTAGCTTACGGACTCAGTGACTGACTTATTGACTTACTTGGTGCACTGCACTTTTCGTTGACTGGCTTTTCCGGTCTTGGTTTGAAACGTGCTCAACGAAATGTAAGCCTCTTGGCATTATTTACTATTATGATCCGCCTAGCTGCCATTGATCGTCATCGGCCAGGATGTTCAGCCCAAGCGAACTGTCCTAGCAGTAGTCTGCCAGAGCCTGCAGGCCGAAAAGTACCGCCCATTGCTGAGGGAGTCTCAATGCCAATTATGATTATGTGGTAGATTGTAAAACTACTACAAGGTGCAAAATGGTGCCACCAAAAATAATGATCAAGATAAAACAAAAAAAACGGTCGAGGTCTGATTGCCATCACTGGAAATGATAGATGGCGAGCGCCAATTGTCGAGGCAATTATTTCAAGAGCAGCTCAATGGTTTCGGGGGCTGCGTGACTGGTAAAGTGAATATTTATTAGCCAGAAACATTCAAGATACGCCGACCGTAATCAGCACTTTTTTGCCCAAGCTTCTCCCCCACTTTAGTTGGTGTGAGTGTGCCACAGAACGTAACTGAGGAGTTGAAAGCAACAACGAAAATGGATGCTGAGGCTGCGGCAATTTATGAAAAACGAGAGCTAATAGTTCGTTTCACTTTTCTTTTTATTATTTATTTATTTATAAATTTATACATATGCACATATGGGTAAGTGTGAGTGTTTGTATTTGTTTAGCCAATTTTGTTACACTTGTTGGCTACCAGCTTATGCGTCGAGGCGTGCCGCTTGTGGTCGCGGCTATGGCAGCTTCATTGGCACTATTGGTTGGCTGTCTACGGTGGTTTTTAACGCTCTTGGCCCGCTACCTTCTTAATTGCTGTGGCTGTAGATGCTTTTACTTTTGCGCCGCAGAAAATTGTTTTGTGCAAATTATTGCAAATTAATGAGCACTAAATTATCCGCACATTAAGTCTGTGCTGCCACATACCGTTGCAAGCACTCAAAGACTTAACCCACACCCTTACACTGCAGTCAACACTCCGCCCTGCATATTCAGATTTAGATGTACATACAATTAAACAAATTAATATAATTACAAAAGCCCTTGAGTCTTTTGGCAGTTGTCAGCGAAAACAATGCAGACATATATCAGGCACTGTGGGTGCGGCAGGCAATCTAATCCAAAGCAAATGAAACATAGTTTTTTAGCAATATTGGTTTGAAGTCAATAAAATTATTTGTCACTTATTTAGAATTATGGCATTATGAAAGTATATAGAATATAATATGCTTAAAGGTATAGTAATAAACGTATTACATAATATGGTTTCACTCAAGTCATGATTTTTAGATATATTTAAAAACTTATATGAACATATAATTTTTTACTAACTTAAAATATATATATTTTCTTAGAACCTTAAAAAATGATTAATACTTCACTTGTTTAAATATATTACTGATTAATTTCTTATCTCATATGCAAGTATGCATAGACAAATCAGATAGACGATCTTGTTGTTGCCATAAAACCCTATTTGTCCCACCGTGCTCCATCTGTCGTGCCGGTTGTTAACGCCTGCTGAGTGTGGATGCGACCAGCTCTCAGCTGGTAAGCTACTTGCATTTGTATCAAAACTGTAGCAAAATTGTTTACTTATACTGTGTATTTGCCACTGCTGCTGCCATCGTTTGTGGCAAACATGCAGCGTTGCTACAGCGGCACGCAGCTGGCCGTGGATGCTGAAGCTTAACAATAAAACTGAGTTGTATGCCACGGCAAATAATTAGTCTTTTTATCGGCGTGTTGCAACGCGCTGCAGCAGCTGCCACATCGAACAGCGATCAAAAATTTATCTACGTCGCGTCAATTCGATGAAAAGGACACGTCAATGCAAACTGGTCCTGCAGTGTAGTCGAGTGCTTCGTGAGTGCGAGTGTTTGTGAAAAGTATTAAAAGCCAGTCAATCAATATAAAAATTTGGGAGAAGCGAAAGAGATTTACATTTTGTGATGTTATACTTTGTGACTACCAGTGTCCTGGTGACACTGCTCAGTTTGCAGCCGACCACTGCAGCGATTCATAAAAGGAGTGGGGCTCAATCAGCCAATAGCCTGGAGAGAGGGGCTACAGCCAAGCAGCCAGTCCAAGACCAGGCCACGCCTGCTAATCAGGGCTCGCTGATAGAGAACACCGATCTTTTGGATAAACTGAGCTGGAAGTGCGCCAACAATGCCAGCTGCCTATACGGCGTGGCCAATGGCATCATGCAGTCCTATCGACGAGGAGAGACCATTAAATTGGGCCTATTTGATTTGGTTAAGCTACCACCTTTGCCCACCGAAGAGGGTCGAGCTCAAAAGAACAAATGGGGCACCGCTCGTGGAGTGTCCACTTTCATGGATTTTGTCAGTGGAAATGCGATTCGTGTGCCAGTCGGACCCATGGTTTTTAGTGTCCAGCGTGCCGAGGATGATAGTGATTATATTGAAGTCGCTCTACTCAAGAAGGCCACAAGTGGCACAGGTACAAAGCAAATATTAAAGGAATTTTTTCCAAAAATATCGACCAAACTGAACTAAGATTATTATTTTTTTTTTTTTGCTGGTGCCTATTCTGCGTCTGTCCGTTTGTTGACATAATCCTGTATTGGTTTTATTTGGTAAACACATGTCAAGGCCCTTAAGATACCTGGCCACTGCCCCGACAAAAGCGTGGGCGAGCTTACAAAGCATGATTGTGTCATATCAATAGACTTAAATCCTTGTTACTATTTATATCCATTAAAGAGAACATTCGATAGGCTATAAATTTCACAGAATACAGTTTGCTGGAGCAATCAATCATAGCTAAGATATTTTCATACAACACATAAAATACACTCGTCTTTCAAATATACGCACAATAACATTGGGGCATATCCTTACAAGAGCCATTAGAAGGATATAACTTAAAACGTGTCTTGATTTTTTATGTGCTGTTTTGGCAGGACGTCTACAAGGTAATGGTGTCGGCGGTGGCGGAGGTCTCCTAGGAGGTGGAGGAGGTGGCGGAGGTCTGCTTGGTGGCGGAGGCCTGGGAGGACTCGGTAATGGCGGTGAAGGCGGTGGCTTATTAGGTGGCGGGCGGCGGCGGCAGCAGAATCAGGATAAAAAACAATTTCAGATGTACATACCTATGTACTTGGCTGCCACAACTTTTGGCTGGACTATGGTGGCAGCCAAAGCTGTAGGCCTGCTAACCCTCAAAGCGCTGCTCATCTCAAAGATTGCCTTTGTGGTGGCCGCCATCGTTCTTATTAAAAAACTAATGGATAATGCTTCAGAAAAGTAAGATTGTTTCCCTCTCTGGCCAGAGATAGAGAGTAATGAAAACACATAACTGCTTGATTGTCTTACAGAATGATGTATCAGTTTCCCGAGCATACACCCTATATGATGCCCTACGGACTGGACTATCCCATGCACGGTGCTGAGTTATCCGGTGGCGACATGTATCCAGCTTCACTACATCATTTGGCTGCAGCAGGTGGCGGACAATTGCCTGGACATCCAGGACATCCGGCCCTAGAGAGTCTGGCAGCCGAAAGTCATTTGCACTCCTCACATGTGTCCGGCGAGGTCAACAACAACACTCAAGTCCTGGCCGCCCTAGGTGGCCTGGGCGGACTTGGCCAGAAAGTGAAACGTGAGGATTCTTGGATAGCAAAGAGTAAGTGAAGACTGCCCAAGCCTAACCCCGAACAATTGCCCTTATTTCAGATAGTCTAGCACGTCGGCCATGGTTATGGCCTTCGCGCCATGGCTACCATCGCTGGGCGTTGGCCACAGAGAATGCCAGGGTGCTTGAAATGGCGGCAGTGGCAGCAGCAGCTGCAACAACTGCAGAACTAGCTGAGGAGTTCGACAGGCACTAAAGTGTACTACACAAGTTTCTTTATTTCTTTCAAACTTCAATAACTTAACGTTTGTGCAACATTGTATAGCATACTTTTTGGCGGCACGCAATAAAAGTGCACCAAATGCGTGCTGCAGCCCTGGCATAAGCAACTTTCACCCGCTCCCAATCACAGCCCACTACTAACCCACTGTTCAGTGCATGCCAAGGCACTCAATATAAGAGCACTCAATTTTTCCGCCTACTTTTAACCAATATAGGTTAATTTCACCTTGAATTATTCCAGCCACGCCAGCTCGACGACCACTGATTTACAATTATGTGCAACCTCATATGCCGTACTATCGATCGTAGGGTGCTTATTAAAAAGTCGCGGATACCAATTGAAGAACCCAGAGAGTGTGTGAAGTGTCTAAATGAAGAAGCCTAGCCTGGCTAAACTACAACAAAAACCACTCAAGTTTCCTATAATCAACCCCGGCCAATCCACAACCAAAGACAGTTGCCATAACATCTAAATCAAAGGCCCTGTCCCAATTGTCCTGAAAACAAAAGCTATTCGATTTAATTAATTAAACGTATTTATTCATTGTTATTTATTTTTGTATTGCTAATCAATTGTATTTATTATTAGTTTAGATAAACTTAGCGCACACATTTAGTTTAGGGAAATTCTTGTAATTAGCAAAAATGCTACAAAAATCTAAAAAAAAAAAAAATAAATAAAACAAATAAACAATGAGCACAAAGATGGCTCAAAAATTTTAAGAAACCTTTTGACGTATGAATATTAATTTATTATCTTTTTTTTTTGTTTTGTTTTCAATATTCTTTAAATAAATATAAAATTACAATAAAAATAAATAAATTAGTGACAAACATAATAACATTAAGGGTAAAGAAAGCTGCTCAGCAAAATAGAAAGAATTGAAAATGTTTAAATAGTTTAAAGAGAAAAGAGTGAATAAAACATAGAAACAGAAGGGGGAGTGTACGTGCAATTGAAACGGAAAGCATAAGTGAATATGGAAATAAATAAAAGTGAACATAAATAAAAAGATCACCCTGACAACAACAAATTACATTATTTCAGATTGCAACTCTAATCTCTCTTTATTGCAGACTTCGGCTGTTGTGCCACGTAAGCCATATCCTGGGCGTCTTGAGCCAACATCTGGGCAGGTACTTCGGCCAAACCTTCGACAAAGCCATCTAAGGCCCTAGCCCAGCCCGAGCTGTAACTGTCGTGATGAGCCGGTACCTCCACTATGGTCTTCTTGCTGGAGAGTAGCTTCTTCAAGGAGATAATTACGGCCAAGAGTAAAGCTATTTTTGACACTATTAAAGCCTTGCCGGCCAGCAAAAAGAGTCCCTTCAGTAAAATAGCTCCTACAACGCCTGTCTTGGCTGCCATCATCATAAGCATCGGACCCATGTTTTTCATTTTTCCTCGCCCTTCCTCCAAGGCCTCAATGGGCCGCACGGAGACTCCAATATTGAGACTGCCTTTAGGTTCGCTGCTCACAACAAAGTCTGCATTATCTGAGAATTTGTAGCGCAGCGTACGTGAGCGAACGAATTTCCAAAGTTTGTTGGCCACCAGAAGACCATAGGTCTCATCGTCGGAGTCAATGCTACGTGCCAGCAACAGGTCGTCCTCTGGATCATCTGGCACTTCCGAAATATCTCTAGGGATTAAAAATTATTTTGTTTGTTGTTCTTCTTAATATTAAATCAGTCCAAAGTCTTGTCCACGCCTTCCCGTACTCACCTGTTTTGTATGACTTTGACGTTTTCGTTTAGCTCGATGGTAGACTTTTTAAATAAACGATTCATAAATACAATCAATTTGAGCATCATACAAGAATGATTGTCTCTTTGGCTGCATTTGAGATTAAGCTTAGCCAATATTTGTTCCTCCATGCGATTGCGATAGTCGGCGGTTATCTTCAGAGTACCAAGAAGTAAATAAAAACAAAGTAAAAAACACCAAAGGCTTCTTCTTTTCTAGAGTTTTAATTTGATTGGTTCGTGCACAACCCGAGTCAAAAATGTAGACGAAAATGTCACATTGGCTCTGGGCACGTTAATGTCTGGGCATTTATACCATTAGGGTCTCTGAGTGCCAAGACCATTGCAAAAAACATTTTTGTTTTTTCTTATTTTCTTTTTTTTTTTTTGGGTGTGCATAATAAATAAAAGTAGCCTGTGCCTATCAACCAGAAGGACAAATCACACAATGCTATTGAACCATAATGGTTGCCCTTTAAGGCATAAAGTTCAGCCTCTTCTAGGGCCCACATCCCAAAACAATTTCGAAAGGATAAAGTTTTGGGTTCAATTGATAAGGCAAGCATTTTAGGCTTGGAGACAAACTGAATCTTAAGGGTTGCAGTTGCCGGATTGAAGCAGAGTAAAGTAAGTTAGCTGAAATTCTTTAGTCTGCTGGCCATTTGAATTGCCTTTTCCCATAACTTTTTATCTTTGCTATTTCCCTTTTGTTGGCGTTGTTAAACTTACCGAATTCTCGTTGGAGCCCAGGGCAGGCGTGGCCCGAGTCATGGCCAGGCCCAAAGCCAAGGTGAGTAGCGTGTAAACCGTAAAAGTTTGCATGTTGTTGCTGCTGTTGCTGCCGTTGCCTTTGGCCACTTTTCTTTCAATTTAGCTTATACACAAACTGTCCTTTTATTCCTATCGCTCTCTTGTTTTTGGTATCACTACAGTCGAATTTACATGCACGGACACGAACACGCACTGTTTAACATATGTCGAGGGTTTTGGTTAAAATGTCCTGCTTATATCCTTACGCAATGCACACTTCTACCATATGCGACACGCAGTCACACACTCTCAACCACTCGCACACACTCGGACACGTCCACCCACACTTGAATGAAACTTTGCGGGTTATTTTGGCGTTGATGATGTTGTTGTGTCTTTCCGCTCGTTGTAGGTTTCTACTAATCTAACTATTCGGACTCAGCCCCAAAATGTCACGCTTTTGACCAGTCTGCTTCTGCTGCTACGCCAACTGCCGCTGTTGACATCGTCGTGTTGTGAGTACGATAAGAAAACCTAATGCGAATTTTCCGCCAGCGATTTCGATTTTATATGAAAAACGGCCAAATCCCCGCAAACACAATGCAGGCCGAACTCGCTGCTGCCGACCGCTGCGCTGCCAGCGTAGACGTTTGTTTTTGTTTTTGCAAAGTCGACTAAACCAATTGACTTTGCTTGGAAACTGGTCCCAGTATGTGCACACGCCGCCAGACGCACGAACACTCACAGGCTAACAAAAACACAAACACAAATGATGAGCTGTTTTGCTGCTTTCAGGAAATTCTGACTTGCCGTGCTACTCAGAGTTGCTTTTTGGCTTCCGAAGCTGCTGGCCTGGCCAAGCCAGGCCTCACTTAATGTCTGTCTCTGTCGTTAAAAATGTATCTATATGGCCTTGTGTATGGACCTGCAGCCAACCAACTATCTGACTATCCATCTGTCTATGCTTGTCAGTCAGCTTTTGTTTTGCTTTATTCTGCTTTTGTTGACAATTCAAGTTCTTTTCTTTTTTTCTAATATGCCTCGCGTGGGCTGTAACAATAACAAAAGCAGCAGAAAGTAAACAACAGACCTAATTTCCAACAACAAAGGGGTTCGATTTTCCCACAAAACAACAACGGATCCAGCGATAGCAACAAACTAACTATTCAAGACCAGCAGAGGTAGTAATAATGAAGACACGCATAGGAACATGAACAATTTATAATATCTTTTTTTTTTTATACATACAACAATTTTCCGAAAATGGTAAGGGGCTCAGTAGTCAAGGGAGTTAATGAATCCAAGAGAGACATTGTTTTAGATTGACCTAGTCTAGGGCAGCATTAAAGATAATGAAAGTTGAAAGTCTTTTAGTAAACCTTTTGGAACGTCTCTATTTAATTTGGCATTACGTGGAAAATAATTATTTAAATTTCCTTTTACTGTCACTTTTATTCAAAAACGTTTTTCCCAAATATTAAAAATTTTCTAAGTAAATAATATTGCGATTCGCTTAATTTACAAACATAAATAGCTATGTTTACTCCTTTTCAAGATTTATGTATTTATTTTTAATCTATATTTTAACGTATATATTATATATCCCTCTAAGGGTTTATTTTTATCTCTGACGGGAATTGATAGATATTTGTGATATTCAACCGATTCTTATACATGCTTGTAAAGCTTAAAACAATTTTCTCTTCAATGCTCCAAAGATAATATCTTAATTTTTCCGGCTGTAAAATATCTAGCTTTAAAAATCCATAAACTATCACAAGATTTCTCCTGTCTATTTTCGATGTTTTCCAGTGTTCGGATCCATTCCCACATTAGTAAAGTTTACGAAACCGCCCACTCGCACTTGTAACTGAAACAGAAACTTTGTTACCAACACAGGGCCACATTTTTTTTCAGTCATTGCGTTTTCCTTTTCAAATTTTCCTTTTCACATTCAACTCAACAGCAATTACGAATACTTTGTAAATTTTCCTGTGGATTGTGGTAAACATTGGCATTCACTGCGTTTGAAGGCCTATGTTAGATTCGGCTCATGGTGATGGTAATTGTAATGGTGCTGTGACTGTCCAGGGCGGGGCAGCCAAACAGGTGGCGCAAATATCCGCCGGTCTAGTTGGCAAATTAAACCAAACCACAATAACAACGTTTGATATCAATTTTGCTGTCAAAAGCCATTACAAAAGCCGCTAGAAAAGTTATTGCATATGCCGAAAATTGGCATCAATACAAGACAGCAACACTAAAGTTTCCATTGGTCCATAAGTTGAACTAGGCTAACGTGGCTGGGACGCCACTAACGACGGCGTACCAGACGGTGCAGGCGTTGGGGACAGGCTCTGGCGAATCGCAAATCTAGCACACCATGAAAGTGGCTGGCAGTGGGGTGAAAAATAAAAGCCACAGTCAAAGCTTGGCCAACACGCTATGGCCATAAAATGAGTAGAGCTGGATCCAAAAATCAAGCCGCACCAAAATCGAAAACATTGCGTCCGCCCCGACTTTGCACAGAGAAAAAAAAATTGCAACTCTCCAGCTCCAGAGCAGCAACCAGAGTCATAACAGTTTCTCATGTAAGCCGCTGGCGCGCTTTCTTTCGGAAAATGTGGTCCAGTCGGTAGCGGCAGATTGTCAGTTCGCCAGCTCGCCAGTTGGTGGGTGAGTGAGTGAGTGAGAAAGTGAGGAGGCTAGTTAGTCAGTCAGTCAGTTCCAGGCGAACGTTGTCAACGTGAGCTTTGGCAAAGCCTTTTACGAAATTAGCCAGAGAGCTCTTGGCATTGACTTTGAACTGCTGGCAATAGCGCCAAAGTTGGCCAACAACAACAACAGCCAATATGAAACATGCTTAGCCACTTTTCCTTTACCATGTGTTGGTGTATGTCTGTTGTTGGTGTTGTTGGCGTTGTTGTGAGCTGAGCTGTTTGGCTGCCTGACTGCCAATTTCTCGGCGTGGCATTTTCTTTAGTTTAATTAAAAGTTGCATTTTATTTGAGGCAAAACAAAAACGAAGAAAGAAAAAAATAGTAAAACAAGATCAACGCTGTAGAATTTGGAATGCCAGAAACCAGTGAAATCAGAGAAGAGACCTCCATTTCACCCCACAGCCAACCAACCTCCACTACTCCCTTTCTCATTAGCCATCTGATTTGAGCTTACATTTGAGTTTTATTTACAGATATAAACAGCAATAAATATTGTACATATCATATACGTAGGAATGGCTTTAATAAATAACAAGAACGAGCGTGCCGTCTTAGCTTAGCTCTTTTGCTGTTGTTGTGGCTGAGCTGGGGTATCGGCAGCTTGAATATCCTTGCCGGAATTGCGGCCATAATAACCGTTATAAGCAGCCTCATGGGCATCACCAAAGCTAACTGAGTTGACGCCCAATTGTTGCTGCTGTTGTCCCTGGTAGTTCTTGCTGTAGTAATCGGTGTATGGCTTGGCGAAGGAGGGCTCGGTATGATAATAAGGACTACCACCGGCACCACCCTGATAGTGCTCATGATGATGATAATATGTGGCTGCTCCGACACCTTGAGGCGTGTACTCGGGGAAAGTATTTTTGCCACCGAAAAGTCCCGACAAACCGCCTCCAAAGCCACCACTCAAGCCGCCAGGTGGACGACACAATTTGAAGTAGGCAAACAGACCCGGCAAGATGATGGCCGCCAAGCCGAGGATTTTCTTGAGTCCGGCTATGCCCAGGATGAAGGGCAGGAAAAGCAACAGTTTCAGCTTGAAGATCTTCAAAATCAACAGCATGGGAATGATAAGCTTCTTTAGTTTCTTGCGGGCTATTTAAAAAAACAACAACACAATTAGCAAACTGTCAGGGATGTCTAAACAGCTGTATCAACTTACAGAAGGGACCAGCACCGTGTTTAGTTTCAATGACATCTAGCTCGCTGTCAATGTCATTTCCAATGAAACGCGCCTCATAGCGACCCGCCTCGGTTAGCTCCTCCGGCCATTCCACTTCCAAGGCAGTTGACTTTATAAAGCTGTGGGAGGAAAATTATGATGATATATGTTTCAAAAAGGTCTATTTTGCATTACAAATGACCTAATAAAAGCGCCATGATAACCCTTTTATGTTGTCTAAACTCACCGTTCGGCACGACGCAGAGCATATTTTACGAGTAAATTCCAATCGTCATCCTCAGCACGTGGTTCGTCGGAGTACTCGAAGGGTTCCTGCAACAGTGAACGCTGTTGGGTCTCGGGCAGACGTACAACTCGGGCAAAATCTGACAGGCTGTGCGGATTTGAAAATAGTAAGTTGGAGGACTTTGAAATCATTGAGACAGAAAATTTATCATTTACCGGTATTGATCTCTGTAGAAAATCTCATCGAAAGTGTTGAGAGCTTGGGTCTTAAAGCATTCGGAGAGATCTCCGCCCAGGCAGTTGCTATTGGTACGTGCCAGATAAGGATCATTATCATTACCCAGACCGAAAATACTCAGAATGGATGAGCGACCGCGTTCTTCACCCAGACCGGGTTGCTGGTGTTGTTGTTGTTGGGGCTGTTGCTGTTGGAACTGCAATGTCTGCTGCTGCTGTTGGGACTGTAGAGGTTGTTGTTGGAACTGCAATGTCTGTTGTTGTTGTTGCTGCGGCTGCGGCGCAAAAATCTGTTGAGCAGCACCACTTGACTGCTGGTCAGGCAATCTCAAACCCTCACCGGACACCAGGCCTAAGCACAAGGCCATTAAAACACATACTCTCATTGCCATAGCTTAAAGGAGAAAAACAATTACTTTGATAAAATATTTAAATCACATCCGTTAACACCGCATTTAATTGATTTTCATTCAAATCCAACGACACCGACCACATCGTCACTCTGGCTGGCTGACTGACTGGCTGGCTACCCAATAAAACATAAACAATTTTCAGTTAATTGGCTCTGGACCGGTAAAACGGCAAAAAAGCGATAACGGCTCAACTCTGTTTTCTCTGTCAGTTAGTCAGTCACTCATTCGGTTAGTCAGTTAGTAGTGTGGTCCAGCACGCGATACTCACAACAATCCGCACTCTTGGACTCTGACAACGAATGTAAATCTGTCACTGCTTTTTGGTTATGCTGTTGTATTTTTCTATTATTTTATCAAGTTTTTTGGATAGTTTTAAGGTCGAACCATTTTTATAATTAATGTTGATAGGTTTTTTTTAAGTTACCCGATGAATGTGTCTGAAGCGACTAAGCTCTCAAATGGCACACTTTCCTGCCAGGTAACTCTGAGACAACTGTTTCTTGCTGGGCTCACCTGCTCGAATGAGTCAGCAGAAATAACTTTGAAGCGCAAGCTTTTCATTTTTTTTTTTTATTTATTTATTTTTGGCTTAACAGAGTACATTTAACTGCAATTAGCAGAGGCGCTATCGGCCACGTAATATCTATAACTGTAACTCTCACTTTCAAGCCAAACAATATAAGCTCAAGGTAGAGATGAGTTGTTCCGAGACGAGAGCTTTTTGGCTTCACCAACTGTTTATTTTTAAGGGGCGCACATTTTAGCCAAAAATTTCGGCCAAAGTGAAAATGCATTAGAAACAACAAGACCCAAAAGCACCGAATAAGCCAAAAGAAACCGGTTTCCGTTGAGCTAAGCAGCTGACGCTTGACTGGGTGCGTGTGCTTAAATGAGTCAGAAAATGCACGTAATTCAATTCAAGTGTTAAGCTCATAAAACGGGGCTGGGAAGGCAGACTTAATGTGCTCAGAAAAGGTCTGCAATTTTCCCCCCAACCCAAATAATCAGCTCAGACCGGCATACCATGGCCAACAGCCATTGTCGGTTATGTGGCTTGGCAAAATGCATTAACCGTATTACATTGAATCGCCTTACAAGTCAATGGGCACACTGTTCAACTTTAATAAACATTACAAAAAAACTTTTAAGTCATTTTCAAGCTTCCTACTAATCCATAAAATAAATAATCTAATCTTAGTAAC